>JAWHQI010000003.1:22617500-25017500 GCA_033032865.1 Dactylorhiza incarnata
GTAAAGGAAGAGTGAGTGGGGAAAGGAAGGAGCAAGGACATTCTAAGAAATTGAATGTCACCATCCAGTATCATAATTTAAGTCCCCTTCCCTTGGTCTTAATAGAAAATAGTTTGGGCATAAACCTCTTTTCAACCCAAAGAAGAAGATACGAATGTTTGCTGCCCCAAGACTCTTGGATACTTTTTTTCATCCTTTTTGAAGCTCATGGTTTTAGTTGAATAAAGACAGCAGGTAAGCCAGTTTTAGATGTAAGAGAGATGAGAAGAAATTGTATTGATTTATGATGAAAATAAAAATAACAAAGTGGTTATTACAATATTACCAACCAAAAATGAGAAGATAAAATGAAGGTGATAACTAATGAGATAGGGTTCCTTATCATAAAGCTCACAAGTTATCGGCTAATGTATTGAGAAGCTTATTACATATATTAAATGCAGAATAAAGAAAATCAGATAACTCCAAAAGATAGGTAAACAAAGCTAAACTAATGGTTGCAGATAAATCCCATTCAATTCATTGGATTAGGTTGGCAACAACTCGTTGGATGAAGAAAATTTAGGAAATAACCCTTCCATTTCTCCTTTATCTCCTTCACTCTTTAATTTGTTACAATAACTTTTCTTTTTCCTTAAAACGATCATTGTCTCTCAAGATCTTGGATATTTTCCTTATTCATTTTGTACTCTGACAATCAAACCCTGGTATATCCCTTTAGGATTTGTCCTAATTTGTTATGACAAATAATAATGAAAAACTTCTTCCCCCCCCCCCATCATCTTTGCTTCAGTGACTTGGAAATTCCTAGCAATGTTGAAGTTCCCCGCTATACTCTGTTTTTTGCACTAGCAAAGGGGTCAAGTTGCATTAGACCTTCGGATCGTGATATTTATTGGCATGACCCACAACTTCTAACTCTTCATCCTCCTAACTCTTCCTCTTCTTCTTCTTTTGCATTGGCCGTCAAGAATTTGGTCTGCATCAAGAATTTGCTATTGCACTCTGACTTTTTTATGGTTTGCTCTTCACTGCCCAAGAAAGTACAAGTTACTTGTAAAAGATGGTAATTTTTTGCCTCCATGGAATGTAATTTGGGCAGTACATATGGTGGTTCTTCTATCTTCTCTTCCAAGAGTAGTACAAAGCCCAAACTAGCATGGAACATCTCATTGGCCTTCCTTTAGGAACAGGATGTATTAAAAAAATTACTCAGAAGATACAATACTAGTCGTAGGATGAAAATAATTTGCGATCTTTAACTATGATAATTTAAAATTTTCTATAATAAATGCTATCCCTCCCAAAAGTAAATATTTTTACAAGTAATTTGACAAACATCTATAGATACTTCGCATGAGATTTCATCCATAAAAAATTTGAATGATTGCAAACATAAAGTTAGGTTGTTGTGTGACCTTAAAGTCCCCACCAATTTTGATTCAACCCAAGGTGTATGGTTGTAAAGATGAAGGTACTGTAGCACTCTCATAGCGGCTTCATGATGTTTTACTTTGGGAGAATGCATGTATCTGCTAAGGATACCAACATGTGTAATATCAGGGCGAGTGTGTGTGAGGTAGATTAACATTCCCACCAGTCTTTGATAACTAGAGGAGTTCACCTTCTCATCATCCATGTCTTCATCAATTTTACAATTTGCTTTAATGGGGGTATCGGTTGGAGCACAACCAAGCATCCATGTTTTCTCCAGTAGATCTAGGACATATTTTCTTTGAGAAATGAAGATTCCACTGGCAGACCATGCAACTTCAATTCCTAAGAAATATTTTAACTTTACTAGGTCCTTAACTTAGAACTCCTTGCATAGACGTGTTTTCAGCCTCGTGATTTCTTCCAAATCATTTCCCGTGATAATGATATCGCCGGCATAGATGATGAGAATAGCCACCTTCTATGCACTCATCTTAACAAAGAGGGTATGATCGGAGTAACCCTGTTTATATCCTAATAGGGTCATCGCCTTTTGGAATTTTCTAAACCAAGCCCTGGGAGATTGCTTCAACTCATAGAGAGATTACTAGAGAGTTGACAGACTTTCCCTTCTGCCTCTTGCTTCAAGAAACCCAGTGGAAACTTCATGTATACCTCTTCTTCCAGATCGTCAGGTAAGAAGGCATTTTTAACATCCATTTGTTGGGGATCTCATCTAAGGCATGCAGCACATGATAAAATAATGCGGATAAAGTCCATTTTGGCAACTGGCGCAAACGTCTCATGATAATCCACACCAGGGGTTTGAGTATATCCCTGAGCAACAAGATGTGTCTTGTATCTCTCGACGACACCTTGATTTTGCTTGAGATAGAATACCCATTTGGATCCAACATGTTTCTTTCCAGACGGGAGGTGTGATAGAGTCCAGGTTTAGTTCTTCTCTAATGCAGACATCTCCTTACATTGCCTTTCTCCATTCTGGTATACTTATTGCTTCCTGTTAAGTGTTAGGAATACGAGCATAGGCCAGAGAGGAGATGAAGGCTCTATGTGTCTCTATCAGATTGTGATATGAGATATAATTTGCAATTGGGTAAGTAAAAGAGGTCGACTTACCTTTCCAATGCATGAGAGGTTGATGGAGGTTTTCATCCAAGTCTGGTTTAGACGAGTGAATCGGTTGTGGTGGAATGACAAGGGTTTGTAGAACCTTAACACCAGTATTACGGCTCTGATAGACCTGAGGAAGAGGAGAAACAAGTCCCGGAACAACAGGGACCATAAGTTGCACATGAGTGGATATTGTAGTTGGATCCGCAGTAGGAGTAGTTGGATCCACAGTAGGAGTATTTGAAATATTTGGAAGGATAGGAAGGGGAATTGGAATGGCGTCGACATCGGTGTCTTGCTCCCCCTGACGTGAGCCAAAGAAGTTTTCTCCTTCACGGAACGTCACGTCCATGGTACAGAAGAAACGACGAGAGGCGGGATAATAACAGCGATAGCATTTCGTGGTGGAGTAGCCAACAAAACACATTTAAGGGAACGTGCATCTAATTTATCACGAGTGTTGATGAATGTGGACAAAGCATACACATTCGAACACACTGGGAGGTGTGTGGACTACACATTTGGTGGACAATCGGGATAGAGAGAAGACGTATTGTAAGGTACTGGAGTAGTTGGATTCACAGTAGGAGTAGTTGGATTCACAGTAGGAGTAGTTGGATTCACAGTAAGAGTAGTTGGATTCACAGTAGGAGTAGTTGGATCCACAGTAGGAGTATTTGAAATATTTGGAAGGATAGGAAGGAGAATTGGAATGACCTCGACATCGGTGTTCTAGTCCCCCTGACGTGAGCCAAAGAAGTTTTCCCCTTCACGGAACGTCACGTCCATGGTACAGAAGAAACGGCGAGAGGCGGGATGATAACAGTGATAGCCTTTCGTGGTGTAGCCAACAAAAACACATTTAAGGGAACGTGCGTCTAATTTATCACGAGTGTGTTGTGAATGTGGAAAAGCATACACATTCGAACACACGGGGAGGTAAGTGAGATGTGTGGAGTACATATGTGGTGGACAATCGGGATAGAGAGGAGACATATTGTAAGGTACTGGAGGGAAGACGATTAATAAGGTATGTTGCAGTGAGGACCGCTTCATCCCAATAAGATTTGGGAAGATCCATAGTAATGAGGAGACATCGGGTGACTTCTAGAAGGTGTTTATTTTTCCGTTCAGCAACACCGTTTTGGGTAGAAGTGTGGACGCAAGTGGTTTGATGGAGGATCCCATGGTCAATAAAGTAAATACCAAAGATAACACGATCGTCAGACTCCCCCCCCCCCCCTCATTGTTGTTGCGAAGGACGCGAATTTTACAGCCAAACTGAGTGTCAACCATCTTATGAAAGAGTTGAAAACAGTTAAACACATCACTCTTCTTTTTTAATAAGTACACTCGGGTGGTACGAGAGAAGCAGACAATAAATGTTGCAAACCACCGATGACCAGAGAAAGAAGTAACAGAAGAAGGTCCCCAAACATCGGTGTGAATTATATCAAAAGGAATTGTACTGGGAGAAGATGCATGCATTATGCCTATTATGTCGTACATGTTTAGAAAGACTACAAGCATCACATACAAACTTGTCCAAACATTTGGAAAACATAGGAAACATCTTAAGATAACTGGGGGACGGATGCCAGAGACGTTGATGCCACCGATGAACATCCGCAGAAGTGGGAGCAGAGGTACTGGAGAGAGCTTGGGCAGATGGATGGTCCAAGATGTACAAGACCCCGAAGTTCTTACCACTACCAGTGCACCGCGTCATTGCCAGATCCTGAAAAACACAACCATCAGGGAGAAATGTTACGGAGCAATTTAAGGATGTAGTCAAGCAACTAATAGGGAGTAAATTGCGAGGAAATGTAGGAATATGCAAAACGGAAGTGTGAGGCATGCAGAGGAACAAAAACAGTCCCTCTGCCAGCGATAGAAGAAAGAGAACCAATAGCAGTGATGACTTTATCACGTTCCAAGAGGGGGTGTATGAGGTAAAACCTGATGATGCCACCATCATATGATCGGTAGCACCAGAATCGATAATCCACTCGAACGCGACAGCAGAAGCAAATTACGCACTGGGAGCACCGAAGTGGCAAATGCAGCGATAGAAGAGGTGCTAGGAGACCGAAGGAGGTGACGCAGAGCAACAAGATCTTCAGCTGAAAAAATGTCGGAAGAAAGAGTCTCAGGACACGCGTCTGCAATATGGACAGCATGACGAGAAGTATGTTGGCGAAAACCACCCCGGCTTCCCACAATGATGACAAATCTTAGTCGAGGGACCGGTGGATGGCTGGCACTGGCTAATGCCTGTGAGAGAGGAATGATCCAGAACCTTATCAGACTAAAGAGAGCTGTGACGATCTTCATCACCCAAAACCATGTTGAAAGCTTCTCATAGAGAGGGAAGCAGATGACGGTTCAGGACGTGTGTGTGTGAACCATGTCAAAATCCATGGTGAGACCCATATAGAAGACATGGAGGCGGTATCGGTCCTCCTTTGTTTTCAATGACCGAGCATCTGCAGTGCACGCGGGAGTGAAATTGTCAAAGTATTCATGCTCCTGATAGAAACGTTTGAATTCAGAAAAATATGACGCAACACCAGCAGATCCTTGTCGAAGACTGAGAAGGCGGCAGGTAAGCTCATACACCTGAGTGGAGCTACCAATTTGGGAATGTCTCACGTGCCCGAATCCAAATCTCAAAGGCAGAGTCCATGAGCATGTAACTGTGATAGATCAAAGGAGACATGGAGTCGAGAAGCCACAAGACCACCAGAGAGTTATCAGCATCCCACTTCCACCATGAAGAGTCAATGATGGGAGGTTGCACCACGGACCCATCAATATACTTATATAGTTGATGGTTGCGGATTGCATGCTGAGCGATCTGGGACCACTCAAGATAGTTTGAACCGTCCAAAGAAACAGTAGTAATCCCGAAGGAGCTAGAAGAGCCATGGCTGTGAGAATAGTCAGTAGGCGGAGGAGGCACGAGCAAGGACTGAACATCGAACTGATTGCTCCAATTTAAAGAGTCCTCCATACAAAACAGTGGCTGAAAGATCCCGCAGATCTCACAGATGGAGCGCGCCGGACTGATTACTCGCAGAGGAAGATCGCGCAGACGGAAGGCCTCGCGCGGAAGAGCTCTCAGACAGAAGGCCTCGCGCGGTAGATTGCGCAGACGAAAGGCCTTGCGCGGACAAAAGATCTCATGCGGAAGAGCTCGCAAACAGAGGGCCTCATGCGAAAGATCGACGCTAGAAGGGCTTGACGCTGGGAAGAGATTGTGCGATCGACGCAGGAAGGGCTTGCGCGAGAGAGAATCGATGCTGGAAGGACTCGAGCGATCAAGGCGGGAAGGGCTCGTGCGAGGAAGATTGAACTCGCCAACAGGGGTTAGAAGGTCTCGCAAGTCTCAGCTGAATGGTAGCTAGCCAAGGAAAACATGCGGGTCTTGTTGTACGCCAACAAACGTCCCAGCAAAATGTCTCGTCTTTCGCCTGAGGATATACGAGAGAAAAAAAGCTAACGGATGGAGCCGCGATAAAAAAATGGCAGACTCTGATACCAAGTTGAGAGAGGAAATAAGATAATATTTCACCAATCTAAATTTATCTCTATTACAATGCTCCTCTATATATGCACAAAGGTGGAGATCCTAAAAACAAGATTAGAGCGGTGGGACTAAATACAAGGAGGAAAATGGGTCTTATATGCGGGTCTTAACAATGGGCAATTTAACTCATGGAATAAGCTATAATTCAACTGAAAGGGGATTCTACTAAGGCTCTCTCCAAGATCAAAAAGTTTAACCTCACCCTCATTATGAGGAGAGGGATTTCTGGTTTCGGGGGAAATGGTTTGCTAATGTGTTTTGGGGGAAGGAAAATAGACTTAATATCTTGAAGAGAGCCCAAAAATAATAAATGGCATGAAAATATATAGGTATATGATTTAAAGATTAGTAAAGCAGTACTAAGTACCCAAATCAAGAATTATCATAAATAAAAATGTGTAACTAGATCAATTTGTTGAGAGAAATAGTCCAAACAGTGAAAAATAGAAATAATATAGTAAAATACTTTGAATCACAAAAGTAATGACAAACTACAATGAAAAATGAGGTAGTAAATCGAAATATTTATCTCATAGTTATTTAAGATCAAACAAAATTCTACAACTAAATATATGCATAGTATAATTGAGGCAGGCAAGATCTCACAAGATATGAAGACAGTGAAAGTGAACTCAATCTTAGACCCAAAGGTAATATGAAAGCTCCTCAATCAAACCACAATAATCTCTGGGCGCATATAAAACAATAGTAAATGAAGGATATAATGGAGTGGGAATTGTGGAGAGAAGAATACACAGAAGCACGAGATGAAGTGTAGAAGACAAGGGCGGGGAGAAGAGAAGAAAACATAGGCTCTTTACAAGGGTAGTCGGCGACCTGTAGATTTAAGGTTTAAGCATCAATAGCAAACTTTTCATTTTGTAGGTCATCGCGGTTTTATCCAACCACAGGAGGTAAGGTAGGGTTGGCGCACTCCAGCTTTCTGGTAGCAAATTACTACAGTAAGGGGAGATAAAAGTGAAACGAGGAGGGTTGATGATGTAGAAAGGGGGTAAGATTTATTCTACGTTTATCTTTTTATGTATTTATTTATTTTCGGTAAATTTTAGTCATGTTATTTGCTCTAGTACTAATTATTTATATTTGAATATTTTTATTAGAGTATTAGTATTGTATACCATGTGATGTGATTAATTTTAGTTTAGCATCTGTAGCATAGGTTAGATAGAGACATGATCCTCAAGTCTAGTCGGGCCGAGTCAACCCCTTGTAGTCCACCTTTTGAGGATTTATTTTGAGTCTACCCTTGATTATTACCCTTGGAGAGTTGGTATAGTTCATTATAAAAAAATCAATTAAAAATGAAAGAAAAAATTAAAGAAAATCAATATTTTGTAGGTTAAAAATTGAATTTAAAAAAAATCAAATAAAAAAATTTATGTTTTGAAAGTTTTCAAATAAATCAATTTCATTCATATTTTTGTTTAAAAATCAAATATATTTTGATATTCATCTAATGTTATATTTTCATTTGTAAGCTATTGTGTGGAGGTATTTCACATATTAAACTTGTAGAAATTAAAAAATTCAATATTAAGATTTTGAGAAAAAATAATTCAAGAGCTACTATAGCTGGTACCCACACTTATTGAAAAAACTGAATTTCCTCTCCTCTTACTCCTCCACCCCTCTACTTTCTCTCATACTTCTATTTATTCTTCTCTCCATGATTCCCACCCTCATTATATATTCTTCTACTTGCTTACTATTGATTTCCTTAACATCATAGCTGTTTTGAAGTGTTTGTTTGAGTATCTTACCAACTATCTTTAATTCCATAACCAATTTCACTTCCCTTACTTCCATGCATGTAAGATCACTCTAAAGCCCGAGTGATTTATGTATTCATTTAGTCTAATGAGTCATAGTAGATCCTACATTATATTCTGAGAGAAGATTTTCATTCCTAGTATTGTTTTCAACTATAGTTGGTTATTATTCTTATACATTTAAGTGTATTATTGTTGGTAATTATTTAATATTGCTGATTTAACATCTTTTTATAGTTTTGAGCACTAAATTGTTTTATTTTCCTTAATTTTACCTATAATTAGGCACTTGTTAATAATTGATTTTTAATGTAGCATCACTTAATATTTAGTGCAGCATCTCTGCATATCACTCAATCATATGTTGACAACTACAATTGCATCAACTAATATCAGAGCTTACGTTTAAGTATTATCCTAGGATTTCAACCCTAAGAAAATTAATCTGCATAAACATATTATGGCCATTTTTTTTACATTTAGATTATTATTTAACTACATTAATTACATACTTAGCCACATAGTCTCCAACAATTCGAGGTTGTGCAACAGGAATATTTGAGAGTTCATCACAGTCCATACATGCGTGGCAGGTACACTGTACTGCACCAACAACCTTCCAGTACAAAACTAAGGCTCCGTTTGGCACGGTGTTTTTGCTCCGGTGAGTTTGGACAAAAACGCCGCCACCATAGAATGTATGTTTGGCATGACAACGGTTATGACCGCCATCAAGAAAAGAAAACTAGTTTTGAACATAAAAGTAAACGTAGTTCCTTAGGTGAGGTCGGGCGTTCACGAACGACGGTTCATAACTACCGCATTCATGACCGCTACCGCCGTGCCAAACGGAGCCTAAGTGATTAACAAAAGAATAGAGAGCCTTCATGATGGAAATAGATGCCAAAGTAACTACAAGTGGCGTGGTGACAGAATGGCAAGCCAGGAGGATCATTAAGGATAGTTAAAAAATCCGTTTTTATCTAACCTACTAAAGTAAGATAACAAACATTCCACTGATGGAAAATATGCTATCACCAAAGATTCTCAAGACCCGAAAAAGGTCTGGGAGAAGAAGAAAATAAAGGAGTACCATTGAAAGATAACCTTTTACTACCAAAGAAAGTCATCAACAGAAAAACAGATAAAGGTCAATATCCTGATGTTGACAAATGGTATGACAAAAAACTAGGTAAAGAAATCATTTAGAGCTTTGGTTTCACAAGAGTGAAATCACTCTAAGAGGGGAACCATGATCCAGAGATCAAATCATAGGAATATCTAATAGATTATGGCCTGCATATCTAATAGATTGTGGCCTTCTTTAGTCCGATCTATAAACAAAGGCAACCAACAAATTAAATAGAAGATCAAAACTTTTGAGATTGAAGACAATGATATCAGAATTTGAATGCAAAATCAAGTCATCAATATGACATACATGATCAAGATCAAAAAGTGAGAAATCTACACCATCAATTCAAGTAGAATATGGAAGCTGATCATATGGTTTACCGAGAGGTTTTAAAGTGTATTTTTTTACATAGGTTTAGCATTTTACTAGCACTAAGATCACTTTGAATTATTCATATTGATGGGAGAGAATCTCCCTTGTTTTAGTTCCATCTAATGGATATTTAAAGGACTAGGTTGATGAATGAAATTAATCTTGATTGTTCCAAAATTCAAAACCATAATCTACATATCAGTCCCTTTACTCCCACTCACAGCAGTCGGCCTCCATCTCCCATCATTTCCATCTGTAGATCAATGCCAACCACCGTCGAATCTTACACCAGAAACTGGAATATGGAGCAATGAATAACTTAAGGAACTTAAAATGATGAGACCACAACTTATCATGATAAATCCTAAACAGAAGATCATGAATTTTGATTTTAGAATGCAAACGCATACTCTGTCCTTACAGATAAGGCTGAAAGAAATGCCGTTTATGACCTATATCATTCCATCTCCAAAACATCGCAGGTGAGAAACAGCACAAATCTTCCACGAAAAAAAAAATCTTTCAAGAAAATCCAACAGGAATCTTTACGAAATAGAAGCAGAAAGAAGCCGGGAAACCTTGCCAAGCAATCGATATTGAAACAACAGTAATTCAATGTCTAGCATAAGACTCCGTAACTAGATCTTGAGAACCCTAAATTCCATAGTGAAATACAATAACTAAAACTAAGAAACAAGTAAGTGTGATCATAGAAAACAAATTTTGTGAGAGAAGGAAGAGGACCCGCAAGAAAACGGAAAATTATAAGAGAAAAATTTGCAGCAGAATGGGGCCTCACCGTACGGCCGTCGATGGTATGAGTGTCTTGAAGGACTCGATCAACGATGGCTGGATCGGCGAAGACGACGAATCCAAATCCCCTAGGCTTTCCGGTAATTTTATCCCTCATCACCACCGTTTGCAGGACATCTCCGTATTTGCCGAAGTAATCGCTCAGTTTTTCTTCCGTTGTTTCCCATGAAATCCCGCCGATAAAAAGCTTCCCCTGATCCGAATCCATTCTCCTCTTCCTCTTCGATAAAACCTAGCAGGAGAAAATTAGGGTTTCGGGACAGATAAGCCGGCGGCGGCGGTGGGAAAAATCTGAGTGAAGACACGAGGAAGAGATACGAGAGTAGGACGGAAAAGATAAAAAGAGGCTTACGAATCAGATGAATGCATAGACGGCTGCGATACTCCCAATAGTATGATTAGGGTTTTCCTGGGATTATGGGAAATGTTTTAGACAATCCCTAGAATAAATAAGTGAGTATTGATTTTTTTTTGGCTATTTCATCTTATAAATAAACTCCAAAATCCTACTTTAAGTATATTTCAGTGCTACTAGTCTACTACTAACCGACATCCCCTCTCCACATGCTCTGAAATTGTGATACACCTCCGGATGAGTGGAACTCAGTCGATTCCCTTATTTTTAGGCGCGATGTACTTGAGAATTCGTCGCCCATTTCCGATTGGGAATTGTAGCCCCCACCATTGCTCAAGTATTATACACTTCTCTCCGAACATTTTTCTTCTCATGTGTTGCGTCTTCAATCCAGGTTGAGTGGTGCCTTCTCTGCATGAGAGTACAAAGGAGGCATCTTCATTTGCTATAAAAATTAGGAGCGGGCATTAAGGGTTCGTTTGGCTCGGCTTATTTGCTCCGGTGAGTTTGGATAAAATTGTCATTGTCATAGAATGTATGTTTTGTATGACAAATGTTACTATCATTACCAAGAAAAGAAACTAGTTATAAGCATAAAATGTTTGGTATGACAATGACGTTTTTGTCCAAACTCATCGGAGCAAATAAGCCGAACCAAACGAAGCCTAAGGTTCTGACACTTTAGACATGCTAATCATGCCGCCGCTCAATTCTGATTGACAAGTTATGAGGTTAGACTATAATAAGATGGTGTTTGTCGATGAATAGAAATAAGAAAATGAAGAAAACATACATAGAAAGTTTATGAATTGAAGATCTAAGGATAGAAAGAAGCCAAAAGAAATCGCTCATGAATAAGAGCACATACATGTTGAATCACAACCTTTTTGTGAGATAAAGACTTGGCTATATTTATGCATTTTTCATGAATTATTGGGCATAAAGAGGGATGCCACATTTTGATCTGCACAACTCACTCAGAAGCCAATATCATTTGTTATACATAGTATCCAACTTAGAAGTTGGAAATTGTAACGCCCCTGGGTTTTTCGTTGATTATTTGTGTGCCCGTTGTGACGTAGTTTTGGCGTAAGGGCGTTACGTCGACTTTTCGGGGTTAGTTTTGAGCTTTAACTTAAATAATGGATTTAATTTAGGTCGCGCGTGCGAGATTTCGCGATATTTCGAGTTAAGGGGAAAACTCGAGGATTTTTGAGTAATTATTGAGATTTCAGCTTCGGGAATTTGATCTCAAGTTTGGCTCGTCGGAATTGAATTCTGACTTAGCCGTTGGATTCGCAACGCCGATTTTCAATTTATGAGCGAATTTCGTGAAAATCCGAGGTGATTTAGTCGTACTCGTAGTTTAAATAGAATGAGAGATTATTTAATTGATTTAAACAAGGAATTATTGTTTTAATATAAATACCTAAATTTCCAAACCCTATTCTTCTTCTTCTCCAAAGAGCCGAACCAGAATTCTAGTGAGAACGAGATAGGCGTGTCAGGAACTTCTTTCGGCCGGCAAATCGAGAGTTGTAGTAGACGGAACCGTAAATGGAGAGTAGAATCGGAAAGCTCTCGGCGGGATCTTTGTTCTAGTAGTAAGATTTTCCTGTTTCTTGTGATTTTTGGAGTCAAGGTAGTGACCTAACTCCTCTTTTTGGCCCGAAAGGTTTCAGGTTTTTGTGTTCGGGTGAGTTCTTGGCCGATCCATAGCTTTTGGAGCGGAGAAATTCGAGTTTGGAAGGTTTAAGGCAAGTGACATTCTTTGTCTTCTCTCATTTGGTTGGAATGTTACTTCTTGTGTTGATTTGTTGTCATGTGCAGTTTAGCACGTGATTCGGATGTTTTTTTTTTGCTTTGCTAGGCAAAGCCTATAACTTCCTTTTGTTCTCCCCTGATTCGTCTAACTTCCTCTTATATACTTAACTGTGAAATTGCTGTCAAGAAAATCATATGTTTTACTCAAAAATTTCAGTTTTATTTTCTTCTCAAGAAATTCGAAGTTCTTCTCGAGAAATCCAGTTCTTCCCGAGAAATCAATAGTTCTTCTCGAGAAATAAATAGTTTTTCTCGAGAAATCCAATTCTTCTCGAGAAATCAATAGTTCTTCTCGAGAAATCTAGTTTTTCTCGAGAAATCAATAGTTCTTCTCGAGAAATCAAGTTCTTCTCGAGAAATCAATAGTTCTCCTCGAGAAATCCAATTCTTCACGAGAAATCCATACCTCTTCTCGAGAAATCCATACTTCTTCTCGAGAAACCCCTCATTGAACCTTCTAATCAAAGTCTTGGGTCGTTTTCTTCTCGTGTGACCCTGTTCTTAGTATTTTTTTCCCTGGCGTTGTTCCTCGGGCTAAGTCTCGTGTGATAACTAAAATTAATTAATGAGAACTATTGTATTTAGCCTTGCACGGTGGCCATTACAAGGGACATGAACAACAGGCTTGGCCTGTGGTTTTGTGGGCCGTGTTTGGGGGGCAGTGGAGAATTTTTTTTGTAGCCTTGCACGGTGGCCATTCTAAGGGGCATGAACAGCAGGCTTGGCCTGTGGTCCTGCGGGCCGTATTTGGGTGGCAGTGGATAAAGGACCACCACATGGTATTGATTTTTGGGTAGGCAGAGGATAAAGGATCGCCACCCATTTAATTTGAGCTGATCAGTCTCTTAAATTGAATTAACAAGATTAATGAATTTGTTTGAATTTTTAAAGGTAATTGTGCACTCTGTGCGTTGTTTAGCTCTATGTTTTGGGGCTCCTTTTATGTAAGTTTGGTTTGGGTTGGTACCCCTTTTTACTTTATTATTACCTTGTTTCACAGGGCATCTAGGTTTTTTTTCTGCCATTTGTACTTTCCTTACTGAGGCATTCTTTGTTTTTATTGAATGTCTCAGGTTCAGAGCCGTAGCGGTTAGAGGTGTAGCTCAGAGACCTTGGGAGTTGTAGCTGCTGTCTTACCCCGCCGTTGCGAGGTAGTGGTAGTTAGATTTCTTCTTGTGTTCAGACATGCTAGTTCGAAGCCAATTGGTTGGTGTCAGGTTGTTGACGCCCATTGTGCCTCTTTTTGTTACATTGTAGTTTACTTGCTAGTTGTTATCACTACTTTTCGATCTCGTGTGTCTTGCTCTCTGGGAACGCTTTTTGCCTAGGTGCATTATAGTTATAAAAAAATGATTTTTCTTTCATCGTCATTGCATTTTTCAATGGTCAAACCTTTATATTTAAAGTCACGAAAAAGTATCTTCATACCTAATCTAAATCTAGATATTTGCATATCACTTTCTTTATGTCCAAACATCACGTGCATATAAGACCATAATTGAACTAAACCAAGTATTTTTCCACTGCAAGTACATATATACTTTCTTCTGTGGACTAGTACGAACTGAGAGACACAGTTCTTACCCCAAACCTAATAAGTGATTTCAAGTAATGAATCATCATGTAAACATGTTTTGTAATAAATAAGAGATAGGTTCCCGCCTGAGCATCTGCAGTTGTCTCCTGCATGACGTGGCATCATGACGCGTATTTTCTCTTACTTTGATATTCTTAATTGCTGAGAAAATGCGGGTTGTGACAGTTGGTATCAGAGATAGGTTTGTTTGACAAATTGGTCGAACGACCCCTTTCTAGTAAGATGTTGGTCATCTTATCTCATTGCATACACGCACCGAAGTGTCATATGTACGTCTTGGCTGAAGCATGAACATTACACTCATAAGCATGATAAGAAGTATACATGGTATATTATGTAGTATGGGATGCATAATATGTGTTTGTATATGGATACTCATAGGTGACAACATGTGACCGTTATGTAGTATGAGATGCATAACACCAGTCCCATGGATGTCCATTAGCTCAATTTTTATTTTCGTTGCATGCGATATTATGTATTATGTGGTGCATAATATTTCTTGCATACGCCGTTCATAACATGCATTAAGGCTTTTCTTAGAATGCATAACACAACATGCACATCATAACATTGCATAAAGCACCCTTGCCAAGCTAAAGATTTATATGATGACACACGTACACCCATGATTTCAAAACAAACACAAGGAAATTCATGCATTCATGACATTTGCACATGAGTCAAGAGGGATGATGGAGTATCATCCTAAGATTGAGCATGACATCATAAAAATCCCAGAGCAAGGTAGTAGCAATAGCAAGTATCTGTACATGTATGTTCTGAACCAAGCAGGATAGTTCTAGCGTAAGGATAAGTTTTGATTAGGGGTTTATGCGTATTAGCAGAGATGGCAACTAAGCGAATCGCGACTAGATCGACTCCTCAGTCGGAGGGTGAGTCGTTCGGAGCGCAGAGTGAAGCATTGATCGAGAGTCTGCGCCAAAGCAATAAGACTCTGATGAGACAAATGGTTGCGATGCGGACGCAAGTTGAGGCATTGTTGTCTGCCGGTGCAAGGCAGCAAACCGCGATGCAGGCCCCCATAGTAGGACAAACTTTACCTACTCCCGATCCTATGGTTCCCCCAGTAGTGATACCGCAGAAAATGAACTTCATTTCGCACTTTCAGAGATTGGGACCTCCCTCGTATGACGGACGAGCTGACTTCGTGGCCTTGGACGATTGACTTATAACCATTGAGGAGATGTTCTCATATTCAGGGATCACCGAGGACCAGAAGGTGATGATCGTCGCGTACCAGCTAAAGGGTCTCGCAAAAAGCTGGTGGTTGAGGGAGAAGGAAGGCCTTACTGGAGGATGTACATGGGAAACCTTAAAAGGGATGCTGATAAGGAAGTTCCTGCCGTCGGTGGAATAGGACCGGTTAATGAATGACTTTCTGCATCTGAAGTAGAGGCAGCTCACGGTGAGCGAGTAGGAAATTAAGTTTTGCAAGTTGAGCAGGTTTGCTCCGGCCCTGGTAGTCTCAGAAGAAGGAAGGGTGAAGAGGTTTCTGGGTGGTCTCCGCAATGACATCCAGCAGATGGCCAACGCATACAGGTCGGAGAAGTACGCCAAGGTAGTGGAGGCAGCGCTGAAGGTTGAGGCAATTGATAATGCCAAGAACCGAGGATCGGCAATGAAGAAGGGAAAGAGGAAGGCTGGAGAAGAAGGGAGTTCTCGTGCACCTGGAACAGCTCCGAAGAAAGGAAGCGGAGAGACATGCAGTTTCTGTGGCCGCCCTGGCCATCCATTTGAGAAATGTTTCAAGATGAAGGGAGTTCAGAAGCAGCAGCGAGTGCTGGCAATCCAGGGCGCTCCTAAAGGAGAGGTGCTTTACCCGATATGCAAGCAGAAGGGGCATGATGCGGCCCAGTGTTGGACCAAGGAGAAAGTCTGCTTCCAGTGCGGACAGAAAGGGCACATGAAGTTTCAATGCCCACGATTCCAACCCCCATTACAGCCAGTTCCACTTTAAGCCTTGCCGCCGCCGCCTCAGTATCAAGACAAAGGGAGAGGAAAGCTGAACGTGTTAACCAAGGAGCAAGCGCAGTCCTCGACCCAAGTGATCTCAGGTTAGACTTCAATATAGCTAATAAGTTTCGGTTTTAGTTTCATTTGCGTTAGACTAGTTACATTTCCGCACTTATAGGGATATTTACGGTAAAGAGTCATTGGACGCGTGTTCTTTACGATTCTGGTGCTACCTATTTGTTTGTGGCTAGGACTTTCGTCGAGCGTCATCGTTTGACCCCTGAGTTGGGCAACGATTCGTTCCTTGTTAAGTTTCCTTCCGGCGATTTGGTGTCCTCGAACCAGCGTTCGGAGATGGCCCGTCCTCTTAGGAAATTTCTTGGCGTTTGCTGATCTCAAGGTGATGGACCTAAAAGACTTTGACGTGATATTGGGTATGGACTGGTTGTCCAGTTATGATGTTGTCATCCGATGCAAGGAAAAGCGTCTGGACTTTGTGATGGACAACGGTCATCCCATAAGCGTTTCTGGATCTCCGCACCAGAGTTCCCCAATAATTTCTGCAGTATGTGCTCGAAAACTGTTAAATTCCGTTTGCTTTGCTTACCTTGTTTCTATGTTAGAAACTGTTAGTGGTTTGCCGTGTATCGAGGATGTTCCTGTGGTGTGAGAGTTTCCCGATGTCTTCCCTGTTAGTCTTCCTAGTCTTCCGCCTGAGAGAGATGTGGAGTTTGTTATTGATCTTGAGCTTGGTACTCGTCCTATTGCTAAGGCACCGTACCGTATGACCCCCCGTGAGCTAGAAGAGTTGCGTACCCAGTTAGATGTATTGTTGCAGTGTGGATTTATTAGGCCAAGCTCTTCGCCCTAGGGTGCTCCAGTGTTGTTCGTGAAAAAGAAGGATGGTTCAATGAGGCTGTGCATAGACTATAGGGAATTGAATAAGGTAACCATCAAGAACAGATATCCGTTGCCGCAAATCGATGATTTGTTTGATCAGTTGCGTGGTAGTTCGGTGTTTTCAAAGATTGATCTTCGGTCAGGTTACCATCAGTTGAGGATCCGTGAGTCGGACGTCCCTCAGACTGCCTTTCGTTCCTGTTATGGTCATTTTGAGTTTCTGGTGATGTCATTTGGTTTGACAAATGCACCATCTGCGTTTATGGACATGATGAACCGAGTGTTGAAAGAATTTTTAGATCTTTTTGTAGTAGTTTTCATCGACGATGTGTTGGTATATTCAAGAAGTGTTGAGGAGCATGCTACGCATTTGC
This sequence comes from Dactylorhiza incarnata, assembly GCA_033032865.1. Lineage (NCBI taxonomy): Eukaryota > Viridiplantae > Streptophyta > Magnoliopsida > Asparagales > Orchidaceae > Dactylorhiza > Dactylorhiza incarnata. The sequence goes on from JAWHQI010000003.1 coordinate 22,634,795, forward strand.
GCTTAGTATTGTCTACTCTAAGAGAGCACAAGTTGTATGCGAAGCTGAGTAAGTGTGAGTTCTGGCTTCCTCAAGTGTCCTTTCTGGGTCATGTAGTGAATAAGGATGGAATTTCTGTAGACCCAGCAAAGATTTCTACCATTTTGGATTGGAAGACGCCTACAACGCCAAAGGAGATAAGAGATTTCTTAGAGTTGGCGGGTTACTATAGAAGGTTTGTGCAAGGATTTTTGGTGCTGTTAGCACCTCTGACTAAGCTTACCCAGAATAATGCAGCTTTTGTTTGGAGTGATTCCTATGAAGAAGCCTTCCAGGAATTAAAGAGGCGTTTGTGCAGTGCTCCTGTTTTGGCCTTACCGATCGAGGGAGTAGAGTATGTCATTTATGTAGACGCATCTCACATTGGACTAGGGTGTGTTTTGATGCAAGAAGGAAAGGTGATCGCATATGGATCAAGACAACTGAAAGTTCATGAAAGGAATTACCCTACGCATGACTTGAAATTTGTGGCAGTGATTTATGCCTTAAAGCTTTGGAGACATCTTCTTTATGGAGTGTCATGCAAGATTTTTACGGATCACACGAGTCTGAAGTATGTCTTTACCCAGAGAGAACTGAATTTGCGCCAGCGCAGATGGTTGGAGTATGTTGCGGATTATGAAGTTGACATCCTCTATCATCCAGGTAAGGCTAATGTGGTGGCCGATGCCCTGAGTAGAAAGACCGCGCATGTCTTCAACCTTTCTGTGCAGTCCTTAGTGGAGGAGTTTATGTTGATGGATATCTCAGTCGGTAGTAGTACCGCACCTTCGAGTTTAGAAGTTGAAGAGCCTTCTTGGATTACCCTTACAAGACTGCATCAGAAGGAAGATCCTGATTTGCAGCATCTCTAAAATTGGACTGAGAATGGGGAATTACCAGATTTTTTAATTGATGATAAAGATACTTTGAAGTATCGAGGTAGGTATTGTATTCCCATGTTTGAGGATAATCGAACAAAGATCTGTAGTGAAACACATGACTCTAGCGTTTCCTATCATCCTGGTTCCACAAAAATGTGTAAAGACCTGGAGTAGATTGTTTGGTGGTCAGGTATGAAGAATGATATAGCTAAATATATTTCTGAATGTTTTACTTGCCATCGTGTTAAGGCAGATCATAAGAGGTCTGGAGGTAAATTGAACCACTTGGATATTCCAAGCTGGAAGTGGGAGAGTATTACAAGGGACTTCATTATCGGTTTACCGAGATTCCCCGGAGGACACAATTCAGTATGATTCATAGTTGACAGATTGACAAAGTGTGCTCACTTTGTGCCTTTTAAGACTGACTATTCTATGGAGAGAATAGCAAAGCTTTATTTGGATGAGGTCATCAGGTTACATGGTGTGCCCGTGAGTATTGTGTCATATCAGGATTCTAGATATATGTCTCGTTTCTATCAGAGCTTGCAGGGAGCTTTGGGCACTGACCTTAGAAATTCTACCGCTGACCACCCTCAGACAAATGGTCAGACGGAAAGAGTGAATCAAATTTTGGAAGATATGATCAGATGTTATATTTTGGATCATGGTGGAGCTTGGGATAAGCATCTTGGACTGATGGAATTTGCTTATAATATCAGTTATCAGGAGAGCTTGCAGATGGCCCCCTTTGAGGTTCTGTATGGGAGGCGTTGCCGAACTCCCTTGTTGTGGGCCGAGGTTGGTGAGAGTCCGTTGTTAGGTCCAGAAGCTTTGGAAGGGATGAATGTTGTCGTGACTCATATCCGCGAGAAGCTTCGTGTTGCTCAGGAGCGGGTGTTGCGGAAGAAGACGATCCCGATGGTTAAAGTTCTTTGTGTTGGAACATGGTCTTCCGCATCTCCTAGGTTTGAGAATAACAAATCCTATGTGTATTTGATCTTGTGTGTTCAAGTGTGCAGCTTAACATAGTCCACATGACTCAAGGAGTACTCATGATGTCAACCCCCAAAATTGAGGCCAAAATTCGAACAAGCTCAATGTTGTATTCATTTATTTAATATGAATACGAATTATTGAGGATATAAATCCCCCAATATCTTGTTTTTAGAACAAGATATTGGGGGATTTAGGGAACTAACACTTTTGCTTCTTTATCCGAATCCGATTTCTCCAAATTTTCGTTTTTTATCATAAAAGAAAGTTCTCCCCTGCCAATGAATGATAAGTGTCTAGGTGAAGTATAGTATAAGATAAGTAAGAAAAGTCTAAGTCTTAGTATACTAGAAAAAGAAAATAAAATACTATACCTATACTCTTACTCTAAGATAAAGACTCTTAAGACTTTTCACATGAATACTTAGCAGAACGACTAACGACGAGATTTATTATCGTTTCTCGCATGTCTCACGAAAGTGAGAGTAGGTGCGAATTCTCCCAATTTGTGACCGACCATACGATCTGTTATATAAATAGGTAAATGTTCATTTCCATTATGAATAGCGATTGTATGGCCAATCATTGTGGGTATAATGGTAGATGCCCGAGACCAAGTCACTATTATTTCTTTCTCCTCCCTCATGTTGAGTTTTTCAATTTTTCCCGATAAATGATTAGCTACAAAAGGATTTTTTTTTAGTGAACGTGTCACGGCTGATTACTCCTTTTTTTTTACATTTTTTAAATTGGCATTCTATGTCCAATATCTCGATCTTAATCTGAAGTATGAGGGTAAGAATCAATACAATAATGATGAATGGAAAAAAGATAAAATCCTTTAGCTAGATAAGGGAAGGGGCGGATGTAGCCAAGTGGATCAAGGCAGTGGATTGTGAATCCACCATGCGCGGGTTCAATTCCCGTCGTTCGCCCATCACATTATTCCAAAAATTCAATTTTAAATGTTCCTATTTACGGCGACGAAGAATGTGAAATTTTTTCGAATCTTTATGGAGCGAGCAGGAGCTAGTCAACTTAGAGTTAAAAAACCAAACAACCAGAAGCAAGTGGAGGCAAACAACTGATCTTTATTGATAACAATCTTCAAAATTACAAGGCAAGGCATGCTTGATGAGACATGATTTCGCAAACACAAACACTAAAGGAAAGATACAAAGTTGAAGATAACTTGAGACCGCTCAGACCGCGCGACCTCCCTGCGATCTCAAAAAACTGCCAGACCGCAGCAACTTGACGATCACAGAACACCACCAGCTCGCTGATCAAACCGCCCACTTCTTCAGACCTCCTGATACTCCCGAACTCCAGCACCACAACTCCAAGCCGCAGACCGCCCGAACACTTTCAGAGGAAGAGGTGATCGTTGCTGTCCGCACTATCCGCAGAAGCTGCACAAGAGAAGTTCAATCAGGAGACCGCCCGATCACATAAACTCAGACCGCAGGAAAGAAGAAAGTTTAGCTTACGCTTGGTGTGTCATTTGCTGCTACAGTGGCCTCCTATTTATTGGCGCGTGACCTGATCCAGTCACCACCCTATGAGATAGGATCACCACCCCCAGACCGCGCGACCTGACCGGTCACACTGCGCGATCAGCAACATTACTTCTGCTTCAATTTTGGTGAACCCGCCAGCTTCAATGTCGCCATGAGAGACCGCCACTCTCACAGCAGACCGCGACTCCACAAGGAGCTCGCCAGACCGCCCGAAGCTATTCACCACCTGTGTTCGCACGAGACCGCGAACACAGTCAGTTCGCCGTCAGACCGCGAACTCCTGTCCGCATGCCGATCTCCTCCTGAGACCGCGAACAGCAACCAACTCGCATACCAGTCTCCTCCTGAGACCGCGAACTGAGACCGCGCGACTAAGACCCTTAGTCCGCGAATACCCTCAGAAAGCCCGGTCAGCTACCAGACCGCATTCAGGAGAGAACCTGGATCAAACTGTGCGGTCACACCAGACCGCCACAGCCTTGAAGAGGACAACACGTCATGCGGTCACGCACAGACCGCGCATACCTGAAGACGAACAGCCCGCCATGCGGTCAGAGACAGGCCGCGCGACCTCCATCTTCAGCCGCCTTGAACCCATACCAGCGATCAAGCCAGGAGACCGCAGCTAGGCTTAGATCAGCCAGACCGCAGATGCAGACCGCCAGGTCGTGCGGTCACGTCAGACCGCCCGACCTCCTCCCAGACCGCCCAGGTCCAACAAACCCTCCAAACTTCCACTTCAACAATTTCAACACTCCCCCTTGAAGTGGGAAGTTGAAACTAGCCCCAGTAGGCTCCTTAGCCGTGTGAACGGCCCCTTTGCCAGCGCCTTTGTGAAGATGTCCGCGACATTGTCCGCACTCCGCACATGCCCGACCGAAAGAGATCCCTCCAGCACCTTCTCCCGTATGAAGTGATGCTCGATCTCGATATGCTTGGTCCTAGTGTGACAAACTGGATTGGTTACTAGTTTGAGAGCACTCTCATTATCACCGCGTAGCAGAGTCGGCTCCCGAACCTCCTTGTGGACGTCTCCCACCAACCTCCTAAGCCAGATGGCTTCCTGAGCTGCCAAGGCCGAAGCCTTGTATTCCGCTTCCGTGGTGGAGACCGACACGGAATCCTGCTTCTTGCTGCACCATGATATAGCTGTAGGGCCCGCCATGAAGACGAATCCAGACGTCGACTTCCGATCATCCGAATCTCCCCCGTAATCAGCATCCATGTATCCGTGCACCTTGAAGCCCGCATCTCTCCTATATAGGAGACCCATGTCCGAGGTCGCCTTGACATACTTCAGAATATTCTCGGCTGCTAGCAGATGAGGTACCCGTGGCTCCGCCATATACCGACTCACTCTGCCAACTGCATATGCAATATCCGGCCTCGTGATTGTCAGATAAATCAAGCTCCCAACCAGAGCTCGGAACACCAACGGATCTTGCATAATCCTCCCCTCATCTTTCCGAAGCTTCATAGCCTTCTCCAGAGGTGTGGAAGTGCACTTCCCTTCCTTCATGCCGAACCGCTCCACGATCCGCTCCGCATATCCGGCTTGGGTCACCAGCACTCCATCTTCCTTCCTCTGCACCTCGAGTCCAAGGAAATGGTGAAGCTCACCTAAGTCCTTCATCTCGAACCTGATAGACAGCTCAACCCGTAGCTGTGCTACTTCCTCCTTTGAGTTCCCCGTCACGATCATATCGTCGACGTATAGCAGCACGATGACTTGAAGCTCCCCGCTCTTCTTGACGAACAAGCTTGAGTCTGAGTCTGATGCACAAAACCCACAGAATAGGAGATATTCTGCGATCTTCCCGTACCACGCCCTCGGCGCTTGCTTCAACCCATACAGGGCCTTCTTCAGCTTGCAGACATGCTCCAGAAAATCTTCAGACACAAAGCCAGGTGGCTGGACCATGAAGATGTCCTTGTCAATCTTGCTGTACAAGAAGGCGTTCTTGACGTCGAGCTGCCAAATCTCCCATCCACTAAACGCCGCCAAGGCAATGATGAACCGAACTGAAGTCATTTTTGCCACCGGACTAAAAGTCTCTTCGTAGTCTTCACCGTACTGTTGCGAGAACCCCCGAGCCACAAGGCGAGCCTTGTATCGCTCGATACTACCGTCAGCTTTCTTCTTGAGCTTGTAGACCCACTTGCATGTCACAGGAGTGATGCCCTCGGGCTTGGGCACAAGAGACCAGGTCTCATTCTTCTCGAGAGCTGCCATCTCTTCTTGCATAGCAATGTCCCACTCCTTCACGCCTCTGGCCTTTTCAAAGCTCGACGGCTCCCTCTCATCCAAGGGACCAGCGAAGAAACATGAGACGAAGCTCACTGCGTTTCCTCTTGTATAGCGATAAGGGGCAACGATCGCTCGCTTCGATCTCCTCAGCTCCTTCCCCTGAACCGCATTATCTCCAGCTGCTTCTTCCCTAGCTCCTCTTCCAGACGTGCTAGGAGCATTGCTCACCCTGCTCCATGAACCAGAAGCCTCCGTCTCAGAACTAGAAGGAGATGGTCCACCTGGTGACACAGGCAGCTCCACCTGAAGATCCTCCACAGCTTTTTCCGGCACCTCCACCCTGCTCTCTGGTAGCTCCACATCAGAGGACCCCTTGTAAGATGTCACCTCATCGAACACGATGTCGCGAGATACCACAAATCTCCGCGTCTCCGGGTCCATGCACTTCCATCCTTTCTTCCGCTCATCGTATCCCACGAAGACTAGCTTCCTTGCTTTCGCATCTAGCTTCGTCCGAAGAGCATCTGGAACATGCACGTAGCAGGTGGAACCAAACACCCTAAGGTGTGCCACGCTTGGCTTCTCTTTGAACATCATCTCATGCGGAGTCAACATGTTGATGGGACTCAAAGGCATCCGGTTGATGACGTAGGCAGCACAAGACATTCCCTCCGCCTAGAAGGACTTTGGGATACTCTTGGCATGCAACCAACACTTGCATGTCTCCGTCAGATGACGGATCTTCCGCTCTGCAACTCCGTTCTGTTGTGGAGTATGTGCACAAGTGAGCTCCCTCCGGATACCTGCCTCCTGCAAAAACTAGAGAACTCACCAGAGGTGAACTCCCCTCCGTTGTCAGTTCTCAGTTCTCAGCTTCTTCACCCGCAGGCCAAGCCGGCCCTCCACAAGCTCCTTGAACTCCACAAATTTGGCAAACGCCTCCGCCTTCTCCTTCAGGAAATATACCCAGACATATCTGGTGTAATCATCGATCAACACCATCATATATCTGCTCCCTCCGAGGCTTGGGGTAGCAGTAGGTCCCATCAAGTCACCGTGGATGCACTCCAACGGCACACTACTCCTCGTCTGCGACTTGTCAAACGGTAGCTGATGAGACTTGCCGAACTGACATCCCTCACAAACATGACCTTCTTCGTAGGAGGATAGACTTGGCAGGCCCTTGACCAGACCTCTCACCGCCATTGTTTTCAGCTTGTCCATCCCTACGTGCCCCAACCTCTCATGCCATATAACGGCACCATCATTCGTCTTCATCTTGTTAACGTAGGAACTTGTCGATAAAACGAACAAGTCCTTTGCCCGTCTCCCGACATGGACAACCTCGGCCTTTACAGCCTCAAGGTTGCGTAGAAACTTCACTTCTGTTGGGCCGAACAGAACGTGATACCCAGCGTCTACAGCGTTGGTCACGGAGAAGAGATTTTTCCTCATACCGGGCACATGATAGACACTCTTCAAGGTACGTGGCCCTCTATCACTGCCCAAGGAAACAACCCCCACCTTCTCCACTGGATGTACAGTATTATCAGCAGTAATGATTGCATTGTTACCTGTATAGGGCTGTGCAGAAGAAAGCTTGGTCTCGTCTCCGGTGAGGTGATGACCACACCCCGAGTCCACGATCCAGTCCTCCAGATAGTTGATAGGAGTAGAAGCTCCAACAGAAGCCGAGAAGGCTCCTCCCCAACCTCCTTGAATGTGCCTGGCCTCAGCTTCCTCCTTCTCCGCAGCATGCCCAGCTTGGGTGACCACCTTGCAATCCTTCCTGATGTGGCCATACTTGCCACACTTGAAGCACTTTGGATCTTCACCTTCTTCTTCCCGTCAGCCTTGGGAGCACACCCCCTTTCCTGCTGCCCAGAAGTTAAAGGCACATAGCCTCCTCCAGTGGTCTTCTTCTTCTTCTTATCCCACTTCTTCTTCTTTCTCGAGAAGAGCACTTCGCCATCTCCCCCAGCCACTGACACCCCCGCCATCTGCCTTGCCAAACTTTCTTGCGATGCAAGCAAGTTCTCCAGCTCCAACAGAGACGGCTGATTTGCCCATCCCTGCACCGACGTCACAAAGGCAACATATTCCTTCCGCAGGCCGCGGATGATGTGCCTCTTCAGCTTCGCCTCAGAGATAGGCTCATCAGGGTCCAATGCTGAGATTTCAGCGCACAAGTTCTTCAGCTTCAGAAAGAAAGTGGAGATAGAAAGATCGCCCTGAGCCGACCTTGCCAGCTCATTCTCCAAGAACTGCAGCCTCGCTACATTCTTCTTGTTAAACAGCCCATCCAGGGCTCTCCAGATCTCCGCAGCTGATCCACACCCCAAGATGTGATCAAATAAGTCAGGTGAGATTGCCCTCTTCAGAGTGAACTCTGCCTTCGCATTCGTCCTCCTCCAAGTTCTCACCTCAGCCCCATTATCCCCTTCCGGGACGACTTCCTGCGTCTGATCTCCTCCAACAACTTCCCAGAGGTCCTCACCTACAAGATAGCTTTGCATACACGACTTCCACTTCTTGAAGTTAGTCGATGTAAGCACCTCAATCCCAAGACCCTTTGCAAATCCACCTTCCATTGCTCTTCCACTGGTTCCTTCTTCACAAAGGCGATGGCTACTCTAAGTTACTCACTGCTCAACCACTCCAACCTGGCTCTGATACCATGTGAAATTTTTCCGAATCTTTATGGAGCGACAGGAGCTAGTCAACTTAGAGTTAAAAAACCAAACAACCAGAAGCAAGTGGAGGCAAACAACTGATCTTTATTGATAACAATCTTCAAAATTACAAGGCAAGGCATGCTTGACGAGACATGATTTTGCCAACACAAACACTAAAGGAAAGATACAAAGTTGAAGATAACTTGAGACCGCTCAGACCGCGCGACCTCCCTGCGATCTCAAAAAACTGCCAGACCGCAGCAACTTGACGATCACAGAACACCACCAGCTCGCTGATCAAACCGCCCACTTCTTCAGACCTCCTGATACTCCCGAACTCCAGCACCACAACTCCAAGCCGCAGACCGCCCGAACACTTTCAGAGGAAGAGGTAATCGCTGCTGTCCGCACTATCCGCAGAAGCTGCACAAGAGAAGTTCAATCAGGAGACCGCCCAGTCACATAAACTCAGACCGCATGAAAGAAGAAAGTTTAGCTTACGCTTGGTGTGTCATTTGCTGCTACAATGACCTCTTATTTATAGCCCCGGGACCTGATCCAGTCACCACCCTATGAGATAGGATCACCACCCCCAGACCGCGCGACCTGACCGGTCACACTGCGCGATCAGCAACATTACTTCTGCTTCAATTTTGGTGAACCCGCCAGCTTCAATGTCGCCATGAGAGACCGCCACTCTCACAGTAGACCGCGACTCCACAAGGAGATCGCCAGACCGCCCGAAGCTATTCACCACCTGTGTTCGCACGAGACCGCGAACACAGTCAGATCGCCATTAGATCGCGAACTCCTGTCTGCATGCCGATCTCCTCCTGAGACCGCGAACAGCAACCAGCTCGCATACCAGTCTCCTCCTGAGACCGCGAACTGAGACCGCGCGACTAAGTCCCTTAGTCCGCGAATACCCCCAGAAAGCCCGGTCAGCTACCAGACCGTATTCAGGAGAGAACCTGGATCAAACTGTGCGATCACACCAGATCGCCACAGCCTTGAAGAGGACAGCACGTCACACGGTCACGCACAGACCGCGCATACCTGAAGACGAACAGCCCGCCACGCGGTCAGAGACAGGCCACGCGACCTCCATCTTCAGCCGCCTTGAACCCATACCAGCGATCAAGCCAGGAGACCGCAGCTAGGCTTAGATCAGCCAGACCGCAGGTGCAGACCGCCAGGTCGTGCGGTCACGTCAGACCGCCCGACCTCCTCCCAGACCGCCCAGGTCCAAAAAACCCTCCAAACTTCCACTTCAACAATTTCAACAGTCCCGTTTCTATCAGAGCTTGCAGGGAGCTTTGGGCACTGACCTTAGAAATTCTACCGCTTACCACCCTCAGACAAATGGTCAGACGGAAAGAGTGAATCAAATTTTGGAAGATATGATCAGATGTTATATTTTGGATCATGGTGGAGCTTGGGATAAGCTTCTTGGACTGATGGAATTTGCTTATAATATCAGTTATCAGGAGAGCTTGCAGATGGCCCCCTTTGAGGTTCTGTATGGGAGGCGTTGCCGAACTCCCTTGTTGTGGGCCGAGGTTGGTGAGAGTCCGTTGTTAGGTCCAGAAGCTTTGGAAGGGATGAATGTTGTCGTGACTCATATCCGCGAGAAGCTTCGTGTTGCTCAGGAGCGGGTGTTGCGGAAGAAGACGATCCCGATGGTTAAAGTTCTTTGTGTTGGAACATGGTCTTCCGCATCTCCTAGGTTTGAGAATAACAAATCCTATGTGTATTTGATCTTTTGTGTTCAAGTGTGCAGCTTAACATAGTCCACATGACTCAAGGAGTACTCATGATGTCAGCCCCCAAAATTGAGGCCAAAATTCGAACAAGCTCACTAGCGCCGGCGGTAGCGATAGCGCCCGGCGCTAGCATTGATTAGCTCGATTCCGACGGCATTTTTAGAAGGAGCTAGCGCCCGGCGGTAGCTACTAGCGCTGGCGGTAGCATGGCGCACAAGAGGCATAGAGCAAATTATTGCCACAGATGGGAGATTCTGCCGCGCAACATCATTCCTAATCCGGGCTAGCGCCGGCGGTAGCGTAAAGGCTATAAATTGGATCCTTTGGCTCCGAATTCTTCATCCTCCTCCAATCCCAAACTTCAGAGCTTCGTGCCACAGCAGAGAGAGGAAGATTCAGAGCGATATTCCCACAATCCCATAAAGCCTTAAGGAGATCCGTGGAGAAGATTTCAACACGCGTCATCATCGTGACGAAAGGCCGCATCGACTACGATCATACTCTGCGGGCCTTCGTCCACTTCTCCAAGAGATCCACATAGAGGGAGTTTTTATATTATTGTCTTTTCATTTCATATCTTTTCTGTAAACGGTAGTGAAATCGCCTCGTGTTGGCGACTAGGTCTGGGGTAGGACTTAGGGCTGAAATTCGCCTCGTGTTGGCGACTAGATCTAGGTTAGGTCTAGGGGGTGCTCGAGGCCTTTCTGGGGATAGATCAGCTAGAGCGGCTTGAGGCCGTATCTGGGGAGAGATCGGCTAAAGCCAACCGGTTCGTGGGGATACGAGTCGGCATAGAAAATGGAAAAGAATTTTTATTAGTCGCCTCCGATTTCTAGCGTCATAGAAATCAAGTTTTGTAAAACATTATTTGATATTAATAAAGCATATCTCTTTATTATTGTTTTACTTGATGTCTCTTTATTAATCTTGCAATATTCCGAAGTTTTTCTAAATATAATCTAAAGTTTTTGAAAACCCTTATTCACCCCCCCTCTAAGGGCGCCGACCGATCCAACAAGTGGTATCAGAGCGGTTTTATTCCAATCGACTTAACAACCGGGAATAATGGCGTCCCATGATCTCGCTTCTACTAGTGGGGGAGATTTTTGTGAAGAGGAAAAATCACTTGCACCACCTTTATTTGAAGGAACAAATTATAAAGGATGGAAAATTTTAATGGAAAAATTTATTAAAACTTTAGACATCGAAGTATGGAACTTAGCAATTATAAGACGAGCGGATGAATCGAATAAAAAAGAACGTCAGCTAAATGCCAAAGCCAAACACTATTTATTTTGTGCACTATCTAATGAAATTTTCAAATTCATATATTGCTTTTCTAGTGCATACAAAATATGACGCTTTCTTGAAGAAATGTATGATCTTCCTCTCGCAGGTGTGGAACAAACACAGGAGGAAAAGAACGTACAAGCATCCATTATCATTCAAGAAGATCTCTCTCGGAGCGAAGCCATGAAGAATATTGAAATAGAAAAGGAGAACAATACACCAAGAGAAAAAGAAGAAGAAATCTTACTTTTGGAAGAGGGATGCCAAGAAGAAGACAAAGGAACAATATGTTCAAATCCTCCCTCATCCAAAAGCAATGTAAGGAAATCAAATTCTATCTTTTGTACTTCTATCTCTTCATTACAATTATTGCAAAATACTAGGCGCAAAATTGAGAAATTAAAGAATGCTAATAAACTATTGCGCTTAGAAAATAAAAATTTAAAAGCAAAAGTTAAAGTAATATCAAAATCTGATTTATCTAGCTTTACTCATGTCACTTCAATTGAAAATACAAAACCTTGTCTTGATTGTAATGATATTAAAGAAAAATTTAAGGAACTTGAAAAAGAAATTATTTTTATAAGAGAACAAAATGAAAAATTATGTTTTGAAAATTCATCTTTAAAAATTAATTGTGCTAAGTGTAAGGACTATGAAATTGAAATAAAAGAGATGGATGAAACATTTGATGAGTATAGGGATAAATATGAAAAACATATTGACTCAATTGTTACCACTCTCAAAAATAGCACAATAAATTATAATAAAGCTAGACATAATCTAAAAATCAAGAATGATGAACTAAAATAAAAAATCAACTTGCTTAAGGAAATCATTAAGAAAAACGCTCAAAACATTCATTCACAATCTCAAGGTATATCTAAAAGCAAGTTGAATATAATTTCTCAAAATGTTGATAAATCCAACAAAGGAAATAAAGAATATCAAATGCTTGAAAATAAAATTCCAAATCATTATCATTTACAAAATAACCACTCTCCCAACATAAATTTAAAGATAAACAAATTTCCTATAAAGAATGTTTTGCAAAATCGTCATGGAAATTTGATAAATAAGAATAATATTAAACCAATGTTTGAATAGCGGCCAAAAGTTAAAGATGAAACACAAACTCAAATCAAAAGGGCCCATTCAATCACATCTCCCCAAAAGAAAACACGATGTATTTGGGTACCCAAAGGAACCGTCACTCCCGGTCCTCTTTGGATACCTCAATCTCTTATTCATTAGTATCCCATCATTTGCATGAAGTAGAAATCAATTAAAATAAAATACACAAATTTCTACTTCATGATGTGCTTTAATGTCTTTTCTATCTTTTTCTTTTTGTTTTCTTTTAAACTATCATGTCATGGTCATCCTATACAATATTGAAAATATGATTTTATCTCTTAAAAGCTTAATATGGTTTTATAAAACAAATTGATCAAAATTCAAAATCATATTTTGATAACCTATCTTTTATTATTATATTCATTGCTTCTAAATATCTTATATTATCCATATGAATCAAACTCTAAATTTGCTATAAGATATTTCAAATTAAATCCGGTTACTAGATTTTTAGCCTTCACCAACAAGTGGATAAAATTCTGAATTTGCTTTGAGATATTTATTTAAATTAAAAAGAAAAACACATAAGACATATTGAAAGATTAATTGTCATAAATATTGATGCCATACGCACCACCATGATCTATTGATATCTTTTGCTAAAACTTTCTAAAATCACAATTCATATCAAGAATCATCTATCACATTTTATATAATGACAATTGGTATTATAATTGCTTACTATGGTTGGTATATTATGTGTGTATTGTGATTTATTTCTAGTTTAGACCTTTGAATCATTTTGATATCAAATCAAATAGAATTGTCACTCCATTCTAGGTCTCTAAGTTTAAACACAATCAAAACTTGGTATAACATTAATCTCAAATTTATCATTCTAACATTGCCACCTAAAGAATATTTGTGTCTATGTTAGGCTTTATTTGTTTACCAAGATATACAGGCTGGGTATTCTCATCTAGGGCTTATCCATAATATGATTGTGCATAAACATTATTGTTAATCTCTAAAATCATGCATATTTGATTTGTTCAAACATGATATCTTGGGTTTTCATTTCCTATTTTTTAAGTTATAAGCACAAGTCTTTAGAAAAGTCAAAATGAAAACATAAGTAAATATATCTCATGCAATGATTATTTTGTCAAGTCATATAAGAAATCGCTTACGTTTCATGCAATTTGGACCATTCAAAACATCTCCTAAAAATCTGCAACTTCAGCATGGAACTACTATTGGGACACCTAATCAAGACCACCAATCAAAATTTCTAAAATCCTAAAAAATCGTTCACAGTCTCCCGCGCTAGCGCTACCGCAGGCGCTAGCGTCCATGTTCATTTTTCTGTATTTTTAAATTTCTAAAAATCCCTTAAAATATATAAATCTATATTTTCTACTTAGTTTTGCACTTCTGTGTTTCTTTATTTTTTGAAAAATCAAATACAAAACTACAAAAACCAAATTACAAAAAATATGTTTTGTTTTTTTCGCTTGTGTTGTTTCATTTATTTAAAGTTCATCTTTATGCAAAAATCAAATATAAAAATTACAAAAAAAAAAATTACAAAAACAAAAATTACAAAAATATGCTTTTATTTGTAAAAATCAACTACAAAAATATAAAACAAAACAAAAACAAGTATCAAAATTATTCTTCTGAACTTAACTTTTCTATGTATCTTGCGAAAAGGTGATTTGGGCTATCATCCCATCATATCACCTAGTACCGGGCGAACCTCTCACAAGGTAGTCCTCGGGAAGTCCAAGAACAATTTCTTATGAGTTCAAACTTTAAATAAAAATTATTCTTCAAAAATATCAACAAAATATTGTATGGACTTCATTGAAAATCGAGCATGATTCAACCTATTATTTAGAACTTCTATAATGTTGCAATTTATCTTTTTAAACTACTTTGAACATTGTTTTCATCATGCTTAGATATATCTATTAATATGTGCATAAATTATATTGAAAAAAGTTGTGTAGAACTATGCGTAGCATGCCTCTAAGTATGAGTAATGTTTTATGTTTGATAATGATCGCAATTCACTCACTTATTTTGGCATTGTCTACTTATGTGTTTAATCTAAAAATGTTTGTGTATGTTTTGTAATAGTACAATGAATTAAAATTGCACAAGTATCTCACCTACACAACCTTTATTTGCACTTTTAAAAGTTAAGAAAAGTGGTTATCTTTTTCATAAATTATATTGGTTTGCAAAACAAGTGTATTCGGAGAACTTTGTACAAACCAAAATCATAAAATAAAGTGACAAAGATAACTCCACCAAGCACTACTTGAACCTCCTGATAAGTCTTAATAAGCGTTGTGATGTTGAGCACCTTGGAAAGAATAATAAAGTATCTTGTGCAAACCATAACTTTCTTTCAAAATAAAAACCACTTATTCTTAAGTACACCGGATCACAATAAAAAATCTTAAAGAATAAAACTATGTGATCCCCCAAGCACTACTTTGCACCATGATAAGTCTTGATGAGCATTGTGTGTGCAGAGCACCTTGGTAGTTGTACATTTTTCTTTGTGCATTGAAGTGAGTGGAAGTAAAATTATTTGTGTTTTATTGTGCTCGTTACTTTACATATTACTTGTATTTTTGATTAAAACATTTGTTTACTCTATTCAAAATACACTTTTATGCACATCATTATCTTCCATAACACTTCTTCTCATGAGTATTGGATCCTAATGCTAATTCTATACTACTCTTTATTTATGAAATGCACTAGATAACCTAGCATGCTTTCTACAATATTTGGTATGTTTTGAAATTGTGAATTAAAGTAACATTGTAGTATTCTCTTTTTGATAA
Source organism: Dactylorhiza incarnata (assembly GCA_033032865.1). NCBI lineage: Eukaryota > Viridiplantae > Streptophyta > Magnoliopsida > Asparagales > Orchidaceae > Dactylorhiza > Dactylorhiza incarnata. The sequence continues at coordinate 22,650,127 of JAWHQI010000003.1, forward strand.
GATTATTTCATGCTTGGTTACTGTATTGTCAAAACAAAAATTTTAAATGCAAAATGATTTACCAAAACATCTTCTTTTTGAAATTGAACTCATATATCATTTTATGAACCATCATTGATTACCATAAGATGTTTTTTTGTACTTCTATATGTCTTCCGCATCATAACCATATAATTGTTTTACCTTGCACTTTAATACTTATTTAAAATCTTTCATCTTGTGTGCATCATCACTTGAATCTTCAAATTCCTTTCTTGCAACAAGTGGTAGACTTGCTTGGTAAACTTTATATTGATTGAATGTTTTTTGCTTATAACTCTGATCTAGTTCTATTCTAAACACTCCTCCAACAAGTGAAATATTGCTTATAAAACATTTCTTTTTAACTTAAACTCTTATTTAGTATTATGATGTTTCTTTTTCGAAATCTTCCGCAATACTCAAACTTTGATTCATTCATGAATTTCAATATAGCTATGTGAGTTTTATTTCAAAAATTCAAATAAAAATATAAACCCATATGCTATGATATTTCCCATTAGATTTAAATGCTTAATGTTTCCAATAATTGTTATCCATGACTTCATTTCTCACCATAGTGGGGGCGTAGGGTTGTAGACATTAGATAACCTTATCTCTAGTCATGTCTTGTCCTTAACCGGGGAGGGTTCCAGTGGGGCCTTGCGAGGCACTGGGGGAAAAGAGTGCTAGGTTAAGTTTTTGTCTAGTGTTTGCATATGAGATTAACACCCAACCTACGGCATGTTTGCAGCTCCTCATGCCCATCCGTCACTTAGTACGGGGCTAGGGTGTTGACATACTGCCTGGGTAGATTGGTTACTTGGAAATCATGATTGTCTTTAGGCTTAAAACTCATATTTAAAGGGGAAATCATTATTTTTTGCTTAAACTCTGATATATAAAAGGGGGAGAACTACAAACAAAAGGGATAAAATAAGTCATAACTCTGATCATTTTCAATGAAAGACAAGTCTAAAACTCCTTATCATTTACTTAAAAAGCTCGATCATGTCTTCTCTTTTATTTACACATTTTTAGTGCTTTGTTTCCCTACCCACTTTTGCTAATAACAAAGGGGGAGAACTAATATGATAAAATGCAAAAGGGGGAGAACTAACATGATAAATATATAATCCGCTATCAAAATGCAAACCCAACATGATTGATTAAGTTGATAGCATACATATTAGGGGAGCATTCACATAGGGGGAGCATGTATTTAGGGGGAGCAATTCTAAATGCTAAAATCAATAATTATCCTAAAGTCATCACTCTCACACACACAAGTATAGTCTCATCATGCTTATTTATTAATGCTTTGTTTTATCATTAATGGATTTGTTATTATCAAAAGGGGGAGTTTGTTGGAACATGGTCTTCCGCATCTCCTAGGTTTGAGAATAACAAATCCTATGTGTATTTGATCTTGTGTGTTCAAGTGTGCAGCTTAACATAGTCCACATGACTCAAGGAGTACTCATGATGTCTGCCCCCAAAATTGAGGCCAAAATTCGAACAAGCTCACTAGCGCCAGCGGTAGCGATAGCGCCCGACGCTAGCATTGATTAACTCGATTCCAGCGGCATTTTTAGAAGGAGCTAGCGCCCGGCGGTAGCTACTAGCGGTGGCGGTAGCATGGCGCACAAGAGGCATAGAGCAAATTGTTGCCACGGATGGGAGATTCGGCCGCGCAAGATCATTCCTAATCCGGGCTAGCGCCGGCGGTAGCGTAAAGGCTATAAATTGGATCCTTTGGCTCCGAATTCTTCATCCTCCTCCAATCCCAAACTCCAGAGCTTCGTGCCACAGCAGATAGAGGAAGATTCAGAGCGATACTCCCACAATCCCATAAAGCCTTAAGGAGATCCGTGGAGAAGATTTCAACACGCGTCATCATCGTGACGAAAGGCCGCATCGACTACGATCATACTCTGCGGGCCTTCGTCCACTTCTCCAAGAGACCCACATAGAGGGAGTTTTTATATTATTGTCTTTTCATTTCATATCTTTTCTGTAAACGGTAGTGAAATCGCCTCGTGTTGGCGACTAGTCTGGGGTAGGACTTAGGGCTGAAATTCGCCTCGTGTTGGCGACTAGATCTAGGTTAGGTCTAGGGGGTGCTCGAGGCCTTTCTGGGGATAGATCGGCTAGAGCGGCTTGAGGCCGTATCTGGGGAGAGATCGGCTAAAGCCAACCGGTTCGTGGGGATACGAGTCGGTATAGAAAACGAAAAAGAATTTTTATTAGTCGCCTCCGATTTCTAGCGTCATAGAAATCAAGTTTTGTAAAACATTATTTGATATTAATAAAGCATATCTCTTTATTATTGTTTTACTTGATGTCTCTTTATTAATCTTGCAATATTCCGAAGTTTTTCTAAATATAATCTAAAGTTTTTGAAAACCCTTATTCACCCCCCCCCCCCCTCTAAGGGCGCCGACCGATCCAACACTTTGGAGAAATCAGGACTTCGAGAGCGCAACTTGGGAGCTGGAGTCTGTCATGAGAGAGACTCATCCTGATCTCTTCTCCTAGATTTTTGGGTAAATCTTCCGTCTGGTAATCTTTGGATTTTCTGTATCTTTCGTGATCGTTGGATTTCAAGTTTCAGAACGAAACTTCCTGTTAGTGGGTGTGACTGTAATGCCCCTGGTTTTTTTGTTGATTATTTGCATGCCCGCTGTGACGTAGTTTTGGCGTAAGGACATTACGTCAACTTTTCGGGGTTAGTTTTGAGCCTTAACTTAAATAATATATTTAATTTAGGTCGCGCATGCGAGAGTTCGCGACATTTCGAGTTAAGGGGAAAACTTGGGGGATTTTTGAGTAATTATTGAGATTTCAGCTTCGGGATTTTTGATCTCGAGTTTGGCTCGTCGGAATTGAATTCTGACTTCGCCGTTGGATTCGTAGCGCCGATTTTCAGTTTAAGGGCAAATTTCGTGAAAATTCGAGGTGATTTAGTCGCCCTCGCACTTTAAATAGAATGTGAGATTATTTAATTTATTTAAACAAGGAATTAGGGTTTTAATATAAATACCTAAATTTCCAAACCCTATTCTTTTTCTTCTCCAAAGAGCCAAACCAGAATTCTTGCGAGAACGATAGAGGCGTGTCGGGAACTTCTTCCGGCCGGCTAATCGAGAGTTGTAGTAGACGAAATCGTAAACGGAGAGTAGAATCGGAAAGCTCTCGGCGAGATCTTCGTTCTAGTGGTAAGATTTTCCTGTTTTTTTTTTGGATTTTTGGAGTCATGGTAGTGACCTAACTCCTCTTTTTGGCCCGGAAGGTTTCATGTTTTTGTGCTCGGGTGAGTTCTTGGCCGATCCATTGCTTTTGGAGCGGAGAAATTCGAGTTTGGAAGGTTTAAGGCAAGTGGCATTCTTTGTCTTCTCTCTTTTTGTTTGAATGTTACTTCTTGTGTTGATTTGTTGTCATGTGCGGTTTAGCACGTGATTCGAATGATTTTTTTTCTTTGCTAGACAAAGCCTATAACTTCCTTTTATTCTCCCCTGATTCGTCTAACTTTCTTCTATATACTTAACTGTTAAATTACTGTCAAGAAAATCCTCTGTTTTACTCGAAAATTTTGGTTTTTTTCTTCTTCTCAAGAAATCCGGAGTTCTTCTCGAGAAGTCCAGTTCTTCTCGAGAAATCAATAGTTCTTCTTGAGAAATCCAGTTCTTCTCAAGAAATCAATTGTTCTTCTCGAGAAATCCAGTTCTTCTCGAGAAATCAATAATTCTCCTCGAGAAATCTAGTTCTTCTCGAGAAATCAATAGTTCTCCTCGAGAAATCCAGTTCTTCTCGAGAAATAATTACCTCTTCTCGAGAAATCCTTACCTCTTCTCGAGAAATCCATATTTCTTCTCGAGAAACCCCCCATGAACCTTCTAATCAAAGTCTTGGGCTGTTTTCTTCTCGTGTGACCCTGTTCTTCTGGCGTTGTTCCTCGGGCTAAGTTTCGTGTGATAACTAAAATTAATTAATGAGAACTATTACCTTTAGCCTTGCACGGTGGCCATTAGAAGGGACATGAACATCAGGCTTGGCCTGTGGTCATGTGGGCCGTGTTTGGGGGGCAGTGGGGAATTTTTTTTGTAGCCTTGCACGGTGGCCATTCTAAGGGGCATGAACAACAGGCTTGGCCTATGGTCCTATGGGCCGTGTTTGGGTGGCATTGGATAAAGGACCACCACCTGATATTGGTTTTTGGGTAGTCAGAGGATAAAGGACCGCCACCCATTTAATTTGAGTTGATCAGTCTCTTAAATGGAATTAACAAGATTAATGAATTTGTTTGAATTTCTAAAGGTAATTGTGCACTCGGTGCGTTGTTTAGCTCTATGTTTTGGGGCTCCTTCTTTGTAAGTTTGGCTTGGGTTGGTACCCTTTTTTGCCTTATTATTACCTTGTTTCACAGGACATCTATGTTTTTTTTTTCTGCCATTTGTACTTTCTTTGTTGAGGCGTTCTTTGTTTTTATTGAATGCCTCAGGTTTAGAGCTGTAGCGGTTAGATGTGTAGCTCGGAGACCATGAGAGTTATAGCTGATGTCTTACCCCGCTGCTGCGAGGTAGTGGTAGTTAGATTTCTTCTTGTGTTCAGACATGCTAGTTCGAAGCCATTGGGTTGGTGTCAGGTTGTTGACGCCCATTGTTCCTCTTTTTGTTACATTGTAGTTTACTTGCTAGTTATTGCCACTACTTTTCGATCTCGTGTGTCTTGCTCTCTGGAAACGTTTTATGCCTAGGTGCATTATAGTTATAAAAAATGATTTTTCTTTCATCCTCATTGCATCTTTCATAAGTCAAACCTGTATATTTAAAGTCACGTAAAGGTATCTTCATACCTAATCTTAATCTAGATATATGCATATCACATCCTTTATGTACAGACATCACGTGCATATAGGACCTTAATTGAACTAAACCAAATATTTTTCCGCTGCAAATACATATATATACTTTCTTCTGTGGACTAGTTGATCCACGAACTGAGAGACACAATTCTTACCCCAAACCTAATAAGTGATTTCAAGTAATGAATCATCATGTAAACCTGTTTTGTAATAAATAAGTGATAGGTTCCAGCCTGAGCATTTGCAGTTGTTTCCTGCATGACGTGGCATCATGACGCGTATTTTCTCTTACTCTGATATTCCTAATTGCTGAGAAAATGCGGGTTGTGACAGAAATGCTTAGAAAAGTTTAATTGACATGATTGGTAGTTTTTTCTCGTATTTTGAGAAATCAGCGCATGAGTAATCTTGAATTTCTCAGTTATGGTCTAGGAAGTGCAGGTACGAACATTGGATATGATACGTATTCGGTATGGCGATATGGTAAAATTTTAAAAACAAAAAGACCGTATAGCGAGATACGCTATAATAAATAAATAAATGTACCTTAAATGTAATAAAATCCTCAAAAAAGCATAAATCATAACTTGAAGTTGAAGTACAAATCCACAAAGAAATACAACAAACATAGCATAAAATTCTCAATCATTTTCCCCTTCTTCTTCTGATGGTTGGAGATCAACGCAACTTCAATCTCCAATTCATCTAGGTACAAGTTAGCAACACTAAGCATGCCAACACCATTAAAACGATTTGCTCATGTTTCTCCTCTAATATCCCACATTCTACTTCTTCATTCATTATAAATATCATTTCTCCTTCATTATAGGTATGCACATAAATCAAATCAGCAGCTCGTTATGGTTGAATTTTGTTTCTTCTCAATGAGTGAATCAAAGAGTACGTGCTCCAATTTCTCTCACAACATGAGAATGGTGGAGGTTGACCTAAAAGCTTCCAAACAATATTTGACAACCTTAGTGTCAAAGTTCCATAAATAGCTCCATCAATATTTGCGCAACAAAGAAGCTCTACTCTCTAAACTAGCAGACTCGTTAAAAGCTTTGTCAAGTCCCGTGAATCTAAAGAACTCATTGATGACTTCGATTGTAACACCCCAATTTTCCCCAGCAGAAGAAAGAAGGTTTCTGGTTGAAGGAGCTAACGCCAGGCGTTAGTGCTAACGTTGGGCGTTAAGTCTAACTTGACGAATTTCCCTTTTTGTCGTAAAGATCATGTTCTTGTCGAGAAGTCTCGGCGATTCATCGAGAGCTAACGCTGGGCGTTATAGTTAATGCTGGCAGTAGTGATTCGATGAAATGACTGTCGTGCCGTCATAAGGCTCTTGTTCTCGTCAAGAAGTCTCGACGATTCGTCTAGTGCTAACGCGGGGCTTTAATAGGTAACGCACGGCGTTAGGTCTTCCAGCCAATGGGAGTAAGCGATTCTGGATGAGATCGGCTGTACCACCTTTGGGCTAACGCTCGACGTTAAGAAGTTAACGCCGATGGTAGCGCTTTACATATATATAAGGCAGAAAAACGAGGTTTCTCTTCTAATTTATCATTGAAGTTCTCTCTCTCTCCAAAGGCAATGAAGAAGAGGGCTGGAAGAGGAAGACCCTTTTGGATAGCCGTTCGACGTGCTGAGTTCAGATACTTATAGGAGAGCGTACTACGAACCTCTCCATCCGGATTACTTTCAGAATCATGGCGCAGAAGAGATCGTCAAGGGTAACGATTCTCCTCCAGAATCTTTGGACACGCTTGTTGTTGAATCTGTAGGTACCCTTAGAGGGGGGTGAATAAGGGTTTTAAAATCTTTTAATATATTTTATATGACTTGAAAATCTAAGAGATCAAAATAGTTAAAAACCAAACAACTCAAGTGAAATAAAATAAAGACATGATTTTATTAACTTGAAAAGTAGATTACAAAACTTGATTTCTTATGACGTTAGAAATCGAAGGCGAAAAAGAAAAGTCCCCTTTTGTTTTCTATCCTGACTCGTATCCCCACGAACCGGTGGCTTTAGCCTTACCTCCCTAGATCCGGCCTCAAGTCGCTCTAGCCAATCTTCCCCCGGATATGGCCTCGAGCACCCCATAGACCTACTCTAGATCTAGTCGCCAACACAAGGAGAATTCCTCCCTAAATCCTACCCAGACCTAGTCGCCAACACGAGGCGAATTCACTACACGATTATAAGAGTTATGAATTGAAATAAACAACAATAATATGAAAAACTTCTGTTGGGTATTGTGCCTACAATGTCTCTAGATTTGAAGAAGGAACACAAGTATAGATAAGCTAAGTTGTCTTTGATGTTGCGTTTAAGTTCATGTTATGACAGATACATCAAAGCTACATCATCAGTATATAAACGATAAAAATAATAAAAATTCACCAAGTAAAATATCGTCAAAACAATTCCGACGATATTGTATTGAAGAAAACTTATCATTGATAAAGCTAAGTTTAGATGTTAACGATATCGTCTTCAAGAAGATGTATATAGCTTTGAAAAGTTTAAGAAAGCTTATCATGGATACAACTAAGTTCAGGTGTCTACGAGATCGTCTTGAAGGAAACTTATCGTTGATAAAGCTAAGATCAGATGTCGACGATATCGTCTTGAAGAAGAATGTAGACGTGAATCTAAAAGACAGAACTCATTAACAGAAAGGCTCATGAAGAAAGGTTCATCGGTTTGAAGATCTTATATCATTTAAAAGATCAAGACGATATCGTCTTGAAGAAAGGTTGTCTGTCAGATGAATAAGTCTAAGTCCAAATGAAAGTAACATCTTGACGATGATGACTAAAAAGAGTAATATCATTCTGATATTAAGTAGAGCCGTAAATAAGAAAGTATATCGACGATATCGTCGTGAAGTATATATGTCGTATACACTAATCAAAATGATATCGTCTTGAAGGATTAATATCGTCTTAACAGAGTGCAAACCAACATTTAATGCGCAGACTTTCTTGGAAATGAACAATCAAGGAATGTGCATGCCGCCTATCTTGCGCACAAACCAAGGAGCAATAAATTATATATTCTCTAAAGAATATAGCCGTTACTCAGTGTTTGAGAAAGAAATTTATTATTTATATATTTTGCAAATTCCAAGAAAGGCTAGTAATCATGATAAAGAACTGCCAATTCTGCAACACGTTTTAAAACGAGAAATTTATTATGGCATAATCAATAAGGGGTTTTATGCAAAATTGTAGAGGATATAAAAGGAGATAATTTTATCTACATAGCACATCTTTTCAGTATTCTCTCGAGTATTATTCTCATACATATTCCTGAAGAGAGAAAGAAAAGAATCAAAGAAAAATAAGAAGTCTTCATTGCTGCTGTGCCGTGAAGTTCTACAGAGGATTCTAAAGAAAGGCTTATTGATCCACAAGATCTTTGGGCCTATTGCTACAAGAAGAAGAAGATCTGCAATTCAAGTTTTCAAATTTTGAAGTTTTCTTTTCTATAACAACATCTCTGAATTACTTTGTAGGGCTCCTTGTGAGTTTGAGCTGTAGGATCTAATGATAGATTTGAGTTGGTAGGGTTCTTGGTGAACCTGAGTTGTGGTAGGATCTTGTTAAAAATCTGAGTGTGTAGGTCTTGTAAAGTCTGAGTTTTGTAGAGTTCTGTGTGAACCTGAGTTGTAAGATCTGATTATAATGAAAAGATCTAAGTTGGAGAAGTTGCCTATTCTAGCACACTGCTAGATAGGTAGGAGGGACCATGGACTACGTCTAGACACATTGTCTAGTTGGGAACCACTATACATTATTGTGTGTTTTATGTGATGCTTGTGTGTTATGATTGATAAACCTTTAAAGTAGCAAACAAATTGAAAACACCTAATCACCCCCTATAGATGTAGTTTATAGACAACCCATAATCTTTCAACTCCCTCTACGAAACTTCTAAAGTCAGAGACGAAATATCGCTGTAGAATAAGCGTGGTTGAAGTGATCGTCGGTCGGATGCCGCGCGAAGAAGTCCTTCTTCAGAAACTATCAGAACTTTTGGTGAGAGATCAACTCTCGGCAGAATAAGGCTCTGGAATATAGGCACTAAAACTCTCTCAAGGATGTATGTGAAAAATGAGAGAAGAGGGCTCCTTTTATAGGAAAGCGAGCTAGCGCCTGCGTTATTGCTACCGCCGGCGCTAGATTGAATTAGGAATTATTCTGCGTGTGAGAGTATTATTTTCAAGGAAAGCTGGCCGAGATTCCTCTTGTGGATCGAGCTACCGCATGCACTATCCCTACTGCTGGCGCTATCTCAGATTAGACAATATTCTACGTGTGAGAATCTTTCATTTCAAGCAAGCTCTGTCATTCCTCTTGTGCATCAAGCTACTGCCGACGCTATCCCCTACCGCCGGTGCTAGTGGCCATGTTGGAGTTTTGGCTTCAAACTTGGGCGCAGCCTTCTTATGTTATCCTTAAGTCACATGGCATTGTTTCCTGCACACTTAAACATACATGATCAAATACACATAATATTTGTTATTCTCAAACCTAGGAGATGCGGAAGACCATGTTCCAACAAACTTCCCCTTTTGATAATAACAAATCCATTAATGATAAATCAGAGCATTAATACATTAAGCATGACGAATCATATTTGTGTGTGTGTGAGAGATGACTTAGGATAATTTGCGATTTTGGTATTTAGAAGTGCTCCCCCTAAATGCATGCTCCCCCTATGTGAATGCTCCCTTTATAAGTAGGTTATCATCTTAAGAATTATTCATGTTAGTTCTCCCCCATTTGATAGCGGATATTATTTATCATGTTAGTTCTCCCTCTTTTGTTATTAGCAAAAGTGGGTTAAGGAAGCAAGAGACATAGAAAGAAGCTTATTGATAAAAAGGTAAGGCATGATCGAGCTTTTATTAGAAATGTAATGATAAGGAGTTTTTAGCATAAAACGTTTTTTTTAAAAGATCAGAGTTTTTAGCATAAGATAGAAAGTATGCATGTTAGAATAACTAATATAAACTTTACCAAGCAAGTCTACCACTTATTGAAGAAAAAAGATTTTGAGATTCAAGATAAAAGTAAGACTTGAAATAAGCATGAAAGCGCAAGGTAAAAGTTATAAGGTAATATTGCGAAAGACTTATAAAAATACAAGAAACACCTTTTGTAAGCATGCTGATGCATAAGAAGAAATATGAGTTAAACTTCAAAAATAAGAAGATATTTTTGTAAATTATTTTTCTTTTAAAATCTTTAAGGTTTACAATAAATTAACCAAGCATGAAAGAAAGATATCAAAAAGAGACTAATACAATGTTATTTTAATTCACAAATTCAAGACATACCAAACATTGTAGAGAGCATGCTAGGATACCTAGTACATTTATATATAATGAGTAGTATAGAATTAACATTAGGATCCAATACTCATGAGAAGAAGTGTTATGGAAGATAATGATGTGCACATATGTGTATTTTGAAAAATGTAAACAAATGATTTAATCAAGAAATACAAGACATATGTAGAGTAGTGCACAATAAAATACAAATAAATTTACTTCCACATACTTCAATGCACAAAGAAAAATTGTACAACTACAAAGGTGTTCTGCACACACAATGCTTATTAAGACTTATCGGGGTGCAAAGTAGTGCTTGGGGATCACACATTTTTATTTTTCAATATCGATATTTTTGTGATCTGATGTACTTATTAATAAGCGGTGTAGAAAAAAAACTAAGGGTTGCACAAGACACTTTACTATTCTTTCCAAGGTGCTCAACTGATGAGTCCTGATCATATACACTTTTATGGACTCATCTGGGCCATTTATTCAGTCATTTCACCGCACTTTAGCCCTGTTATAGTTCATATTGATCAGTCTATGCTAGGTGCACTTCTCGACCCATTTTGGTGTGATTTCATTGCTTTTCTTCTTTAGTAGTTTTCATGCTCCGTTAGGTGCCACTTTCAGTGGCTAGATTTGTGGTTGTGCCTGGAATAGGAGTCGTGCGAGTGTTCCCGGTGCAATTCTGCACAGGAACACTGCGCACGATCACCGGTTCTATTGCGCACGACCACTGGTCGTGCGCCACTGATCGTGTGCACTTAACACCTTTTTCATGAGTTCTGTTTGGTGCAAGTTCTGTTTGGTGCAGTGCGCACGACCATCAATGCCAGTGCGCACGACCACCGGTCGTGCGCCACTGCTCGTGCGCACTTACCATTTAATTTCCGAGTTCTATTTGCTGTAGTGCGCACGACCACCGGTCGTGCGCCACTATTCGTGCGCACTTAACAGTAATTTTATGAGTTCTGTTTCAACCAGAGCGCACGACCACCTACGATAGTGCGCACGACCACCGGTCGTGCGCCACTGGTCGTGCGAACATTTTATTTTATAATTTCTGTCTTTGCAGGCTCCGTCCAGGCAGAGCGCACGATCACAGGATTCTAGTGCGCACGACCACTGGTCGTGCGCCAATGACTGTGCGCACTGTTTATTCCAGCGCCTATAAAATCCGCTGCTCGCGATTTAGGTCGGATCGCTCGCCCGACTCCGCCGTTTTCTGTTCCCGTCCGCCTGGTTTCGCCGCTCCATCGCCGCCCACCTTAGGGAGGATCTCCGGGCAAGCTTTCAACGCCAAATCTTCGCCGGAGTTTCCTCTCGGCCTCCTCCTTCATCCAAGAGCTCCAAAGGAAGACCTAGCCGCTATCTCCATCGAGCAAGAGGAAGTTTGCAACCTCTACCGGATCGTGACACGAAGAAGACGGGTCCATTGGAGAGTCGTGACAGCTCTCTCTACCCCGGACGTAGTTGTGGACCGAGCTTGGACGCGGATTGACAACCCGATGATTCCAACCGTGAATCTTCAACGAGCCTTCGGATTCGGTCGATTTCTTGCCTTGTTCTCCTTTTATTGATTGTTGTAATAGCTAGATCTATGTATGTTGATGAAGTTGCACTTGAACTAGTTTGTATTTCCATATATTTCTTGTATTTGTGAAATGCTTGTTATTTGAGTTGCTTGAGGAGCGCCACCATCCATTTTCCATCCCACCACCGTGTCCGGTGCCGCACTAGCAATTGCTAGTGGCGTGCCTGTCGAAGAGGTGCTTGCGACCCTCATTCCGCTAGCCCACTCGCCCATCCGCTTACCGAAGCGTGGCATCGCGGCCCGTATTCCATTCGCCTAACGAAGCAGCGCGCTCAAGGCCTGCATAGCTCGATTCCGTTAGCCTACTCGTCCATCCGCCCTTGCGACGCAGCGCGCTCAAGGCCTGCCTAGTATCCATTCCGCCAAGCGAAGCATTGCATAGCGGCATTGCATAGGAGTAGTTGTAGTGTTTTCTTTTATTTTCCAAAAGCCAACCCAACTCTCCCGCAATCCATTCGACCTAAAGGACTTCGATCTCAAGTCCTTCCTCGACATTTAACTCCACCTTACTGTGTTCCTCAAGAGACCGACACTCGGGGATTTATTCCCAAAATTTATTACTTGCGCCACCGGTGCACTTGCCGAATATTCGCATCAAGCCTCACAATGATTATTAAGACTTATCAGGAGGTCCAAGTAGTGCTTGGTGGAGTTATCTTTGTCAATTTATTTCATGATTTTTTGTTTTGTACAAAGTTCTCCGAATACACTTGTTTTGCAAACCTATGTAATTTTGAAAGCACAACAACTTTTCTTAATTTTTAAGAGTACAAATAAATGTAGTATAGGTAAAATACGTGTGCAATTTTAATTCATTGTACAATTACAATACACAAGCAAACATTCTTATATTAAAAACACATGTAGACTTGCCAAAATAAGTGAGTGAAGAAATATCATTATCAATCATAAAACATTTACTCATACTTAAATGCATGCTAAGCTTGGTTCTACACAAACTTTTTCAATGCAATTGATGCACATATATTTAGATCTATCAAAGCATGATAAGAGGCAAAACAATGTTCAAATTAGTTTTGAAAGGATTAATATCAACATTGTAGTAAGTTTTAAATAATAGATTAAATCATGCTTGATAATAACAAGAAATTTCATACAGTTTTTTATATATATATTTTAAAAAAAATTTAATAGAAAAGATTGAAAGTTGAACTTTTATAATTGATCTTGGACTTACCGAGGTCTACCATGTGAGGGGTTTGCACCGGTACTAGGAGATGTGATGGGGGTAACATCCCAAATCTCCCTTTCGCAAGATACATAGAAAAAGTTAAGTTCAAAAATAGTTTTTTTTTGTAAGTTTTTTGTTTTATAATTTTGTAGTTTATTTTCTGCAGATCATGGTAGAAAGCAAACAAATAAGTGGAGAAAAAAGAATAAAATGTTTTTTTTTGCAATTTAGCTTTGTAATTTTTTATTTTAGTTTTCAAGAATCAACCAATGACAGAAATGCAAAAATAAGTAGTACATATAAAAGAACATATTTTTTGTGATTTTGTAAAATTTTAAAAGCACAGAAAATTGGAGAGTCGAGCTAGCGCTAGCGCGACAGACAGTGAGTAAAATTTTGGGATTTTGAAAATTTTGTTTTTTTATCTTGATTAAGTTTTCAAAGATTAGTGTCATGCAGAAATTTTAGAAAATTGGAGATGTCTAGATAGAATAAAAATGCATGAAACATTTGTGTTTTCGTATATGACTTAATTCGAGAGGTCTAGGACACCTAATTCTAGTCTTAGCAATTGAAATCTTGCATCGGGAAGAGGTTTAGTGAATATGTCAGCAAGTTGGGAGTCCATACCAATGAAACTTACTTTTACACGCTCTTTCTTAATATGATCCCTAATGAAGTGATGCGAACGTCTATGTGTTTTGATCTAGAGTGGCATACCAGATTATTTGTAAGATCTATGGCACTTTTGTTGTCACATTTTAAATCAATATTTTTGAGATGAAAACCAAAATCCTCTAGAGTTTGGCTCATCCATAAAGCTTGTGCACAACAACTCCTAAGTGCGATGTATTCGACCTCTGTGGTGGAGAGAGCAACGGAAGATTATTTCCTACTAGACCATGCAACTAATGAAGGTCCTAAAAAGTGGCAAGTACCGTTAGTGTTTTTTCTATCTAGTGAGCATCCGGCGTAATCCGAATCAGAATTGCCATGTAGTGTAAATGAGTCATTGTGCGGGTACCATAATCCTAATCTAGATGACCCAACTAGATATCTAAAAATACATTTTACCGCTTTTAAATGAGATTCTTTTGGATTGGCTTGAAAGCGATTACTTAAACGTACGACAAACATTATATCTGGTCTATATGCACTTAGGTAAAGAAGAGATCCGATCATATCCCTATATAAAGTTTGATCGATAGAAAATCCCAATTCATCTTTTCCTAGTTTTGATGAAGCACTCATAGGTGTAGAAGCTTGTTTAAGATTTTCAAATCCAAACTGTTTAAGCTTATCATGAACATATTTTGTTTGGCAAATAAAAATACCATAATTTCGTTGTGAAATTTGAAAAATAAGAAAATAAGAGAGTTCTCCTACTAGGCTCATTTCAAATTCATTTTTCATTTCTAAGACTACTTCATTACACAACTCTTCATTAGTGGCTCCAAAAATTATATCATCAACATATATTTGTAAAATAATTAAATCGTTATTATTGTGCTTAATGAAAAGTGTGTTGTCGACACTTCCCATGACATAACCATGCTTTAACAAAAATGATATAAGTCTTTCATACCATGCACGGGGCGCTTGTTTTAAACCATAAAGTGTTTTTTCTAATTTATAAACATGATTTAGAAATTTTTCATTTATAAAACTGGGGTTGTTCTACATAAACTTCTTCTTTTATAATCCCATTTAAAAAGACATTTTAACATCCATTTGAAATAATTTTATTCTTTTAAAACTTGCAAAAGCCAGAAAAATTCGTATAGATTCTCAGAGAGAAACGGGTGCAAAAGTTTCATCAAATCTACCCCCTTGATTTGAGAAAAACCTTGAGCGACTAAGCGAGCTTTATTCCTTGTAATTCTAGATTCACCATCTAATTTATTTTTGAAAATCCATTTTACGCCAACAACGAGATGATTTGATGGATGTTCTACTAGTTTCAAAACTACATTTCTTTCAAATTGATCTAACTCTTCATTTTTTGTTATAAAACATTTTATTGATGATTTGGAAAGATCATGAAAGGAAACTATATATACATTGTGAGTTCTAGGTGCAGTTAGTAAAACATCTTTTGGGTGTAAAACATCTTTTGGGTTAGGATTAAATATTTTGCAAAGATTCGTAGATGACTCAAATAAAATATCTAATCCTTTATCACATAATTGACTAATAGATATTAAGTTATGTTTTAAACCTTTTACATAACGAACATTAGAAATAGTAAATGATTCGTTACCCACTATACCAACTCCCATGATCCTTCTTTTACCGTTATCTCCAAAAGTAACGATCCCTCCCTTCTTCTTTTCTAGGCTAAGGAACTTTGCTTTGTTGTCCATCATGTGCTTAGTGCAGCCCGAGTCCAAGTACCATACGTCCTCCTGGTCCTTAGCATGCCTGCAAATCTCAGTGTCACTAAGAAAATTGGTGTTGTCATCGTTGCCTTTTGCCATGAAGCATACGTTTGCTTCCTCTTCGCCGCTTAACTCAGACCTGCTTGATTCTTCAGAGGAAGAATCATCTCATGTCGCAGCTTTCAACACCTTCTTTTTCTCCTTCCCTTTGTATCATTTTTCCTTTTGCTCTTTTTGATACTTCGGGCACTAGCTCCGAATGTGCCTGGTCTTCCTGCATTGAAAGCAATCCGGTGGTGGTCTTTCTTCTTCATTGTCACTTTCCTTTTCTTTCTTTGAAGAAGAGGAAGAGCCTTTTCGCCGTGCATCCTTCTAGAAGTATTTTTGAAAGATGTTCCTTATTTCTGGATCTCTAATGAATTTTCTAAAGTTCTTTACCAGGAGACCTTCTTCATCTTCATTATCATCTACATTGCTCTCCTTCTTAGACTTCAGTGACAACACCTTCTTCTTTGGCTCCTTGTTGTATTCGTCATGTTGAATCTGAAGTTCAACCTCATGAGTTTTGAGATTCCCAATGAGGTTCTCAATCTGGAGCATTCTCAGGTTGTGTGACTCTGAGATGGCTGTCACTTTTGGATTGAACCTCGGAGGTAGAGAGCGAAGAATCTTTCTGACCAAGTCGCCGTCGGAGTAGGTCTTTCCAAGAGCTTTTGAAGCATTGACGATCTTGGTGAATCGTGTGTACATTGAGTTGATGTCTTCTTCAGCATCCATCCTAAACTTTTCATATTCTGACTCCAGTTGGAATAGATTTGCATCTTTCACTTGCGATGTACCTTCATGAGTAACTTCCAATTGGTTCCAAATATCATAAGCAATTACACATGCAAAAATTCTATTAAATTCAGTTCTATTTAATGCACAATATAAAGCATTCATTGCCTTAGCATTATTTTTTCACTTGAGTTTATCGTTATCATCCCATCTATCCTTAGGTTTTCTACAGTAGCCTCTCTTACTACAATTGTAGGAGGAGAGTACCGAACCTCTACCAAGTTCCATACTTCGACATCCATGGTCATAAGAAAATACATCATCTTAGATTTCCAGTAGTTGAAATCTGTCCCAGTAAAAAGAGGAGGTCAACTAACACCCTGACCCTCTAGAAAAGGGAGATCATAAGACGCCATTTATTCCTGGTTGTTAGACTGTTTGGAATAACCTACCTCCAATACCACTTGTTGGATCTGTAGGCGCCCTTAGAGGGGGGAGGGGTGAATAAGGGTTTTAAAAACTTTTAATATATTTAATATGACTTGAAAAATATAAGAGATCAAAATAGTGAAATGTTGGTTATTCCGAGGTGATCTCAAAGCAATCAAGTAGCTAGTCTTACTGCCAACGCAATATGAGCATATAGGGTCGCACATAAAAGTGTTGGAGAAGTTGGATGAAAGATTGTGTTGGTATTACTCATATTGAATATGAGTGGAGGACCAATTCAGTTGCTGATTGGAGTTGCGTCGAATTGTACTCGATGCTGCGTTGAGATTGTCTCGACGTGGTGTACTCGACATTGTGTCGAGATTCTCTCGACACAAGTCTTGTATTCGATGCTGCGTTGAGAATGTCTCGACGCAGTGTGAAAGTGGAGGATAGATCTTAAATTAACTCTAGAGGGGGGGGGGGGTGGATAGAGTTTAAAACTTTTCCTTTAGTTTTATAGCGGAATTGAAAATACTGATATAAGTATATGTGTATAGAGTGAGTGATAAATAAAAACTGAAATAAAATGAATAATGAAAATAGCACATAGCATAACACAGAAAAGAAAT
This sequence comes from Dactylorhiza incarnata, assembly GCA_033032865.1. Lineage (NCBI taxonomy): Eukaryota > Viridiplantae > Streptophyta > Magnoliopsida > Asparagales > Orchidaceae > Dactylorhiza > Dactylorhiza incarnata. The sequence goes on from JAWHQI010000003.1 coordinate 22,667,362, forward strand.
CAAACACAAAGGACACAATGAGCTATAGTAGTTCCCCACTAAACTTGGGTACGTCTACTCTTCTACCACCCTTGGTAGGAATCCACTAGGATTTTTGATCAGGTGCCCTCACACCAATGAGCTTTTGATAAGGTGCCCAAAAACCAACTAGATTTTTTGATCAAGTGTCTTGCCACCAATGGGGTAAACTTTTGAAGGGAGTTTTAACCCTGTACAGAATGGGATAGAGAGGGGTTTAGTTGTTCTTCTTTGTCAAGATGTTGAGAGAAGACTCTAGTGGATGTTGATGTTGTAGAAAGGCTCCTCTGTCTGATTAAAGATGTTTGACAGTTGAATGGCTGGAGCTTTCTCTTTGAAGAAATGATCTTCCTGTAGCTGATTAAACTGAGAGAACAAGTTCTCCAATTTGTTGTTGCTCTTTTGAAGATCTGAAAGCTTGCAGCAGAGATCTGAGAGAATGATCTTGATGATGTTGTTCTCAGAAAATGAAGGTGCTGCTGTTGAGGAAGAAGAAGATGATTTGTATTCATGTTCTTCTTTTTCTTCCTGAAGTTTTTCTCCTTTCTTGATCTGATTCTTGCAGCAGGAAATCTGAGAGATAGTGTAGTTGTTCTCAGAAAATGTGTGCTGCTGGAGAAGGAAGAAGATGATATGTGTAGTTGTTATTCTTCTTATTCTTCCTTTCTCCTTTTCTTTCTTTCTTTTTCTCTGTAAAAATCTGTACAACAAAAACTGCAATATCTTCTGTATATCTGTTGTCGTGAAAAACTTGCTGTAATTAATCTGCTATATCTTCTTTCCTTTTCTTTTGAAAATCTCTGACAGACATTAATTGCAGATTCCTTATATTAAGGAATATAATACACTGAAGAGTTATTTTGAAAACATAAAACAGCTGCGCGGTTTAATTCTTTCCTTTTCCATAAATATGTCCTTTTCTGAGGAAATGTCAACAGCTATAACTTAAATAATAAAGGAAATATATTTTCCTTACTTGATCTGATGGAAAGAGCCGTTGCTGTAGTCGATCTGAGTTCAGAGAATGAATAAATATAATCTTCTGAAGTAAATCTGAACTTAAATAATAATTCTACGATCTGAACAAGATTCGTCGAACGCAGATTCGTCGACCTCAAGATTTTCGTCGAACACAAAATTTACTTCGTCGACCTCAAAAGAATCTTGCTGGAATATTTAATTTTGTTGATCTGTGAGAACTTTCGTCGATCTGAATGTGTTCATCGAACGCAGACTGGAGTCCGTCGAACGGAAGTATTCGTCGACCGCTGAGCCTGGATAAATTCGTCGACCGCTGAGCTTGAGCAAAATCGTCGACCGCTGAACCGCTGAGACAGGTTCGTCGACCGCTGAGATGAGATCGTCGAACGCAGAGCGCAAGCCGTTCGTTGAGCACAGAACACAAGCCGTTCGTCGAACGCAGAGAGCTTGCCGTTCGTCGAACGCAGTGTAGAGTTCGTCGAACGCAGAATCTGAATGAATTCTCTAGTTCTAACAGCCTAAACTCTTGACCCATAAACTATACATTGGGGTCAACTTTGTCCTTAGTCAATATATAGTGATCCTAGCCCAAATCAGAAATAGGGTTGTTCCAACAATCTCCCCATATTTGGGTTAGGACACTATTTGACAAAAAAAATGAAAATAAACAAACACTAATAGAAACAACAGAGCATAAATATATCTGATATATTTTAAATATTTTATCAGATATAAAATAAATGATACTCTGAGTTCTGAAATTACATTTCAATAAAAACTAATAAAAAGAACCTTTTCTTTTTCTGAATTCTGACATCTGAATTCTGAATTCTGATCTGATTTTTTTGAATTCTGATTAGCTGAGCTTGTATCTGCTATATTTCAGCTTTCTGAATTTGTTCTGAACTGAATCTTTATATTCTGAATATGTTATCTACTGCTTCTTTTAAATCCAAAATAATGTTCTGAATCTGCATACAAATATATTCTGAATTCTGAATCTGCAATCTGCTTTCTAATTCTGAACAGCTTTATAATTTTGATTAGCTGTGCTTGTAGCAGTAACTGATACTGAATTTGCTGTATCAAAATGCTTCTTCTGAGCTGTATTGCATCTGAACTTGATTATGAGCTTTATCTGAATTTTTCTGAAACAGAAACTGCAATCAGCAAACTGCTGTGAGCTTTATCAAGCTTCTTCAAACATCAACTCCCCCTGAGAGTGTCTCCCCCTAAGACTGGAGGTTCATCAATTTTCTTTCAATGCCTAGTTCATAGAACAACTCCCTCTGAGCAAATCACTGCATCAAATGGAGTTTGTTCATAAAAACTTCTCCCCTACCTAGTTTCAAGAAAGACCTGAAGCTAGGCCCCTTGAAGAAGGGACATTTGTTGGAGGTAGGGAAGGATGCAAGATTGTCATTTCTATTGTTCCCATTCCTTTATTACAGCTATTGGGAGTTTGATTCGGACAGCAATTGAAAGGTAAGCTTAGATTCAATTGAAAGTTCAGATTTTCTGATATTGAACTTGCAATTTCATTTGCATTCTCTGTCTTGAGAGTGTAAGCCCTTTCTTTTATTTCTGCAACTGATAGTTTGATCCCAATACCAATTGAAAGTCAATTGACATGCTTTGATACCAATTGAAAGTGGCCTTGATACCTGCAAAATGTCTCTGGTAGAGGTGGTGTTCCTCTCCTCATTTAATAGTTTAGTTCCAACAATGCATATACTCTTCTATTTTAAGGGTAGATTTGTTATAAACCCTATATGCTTTGTTAGAAGGAAAAATATATAGAATGAACAGATAGTAAAATTAAGTTGTTCTTTTGAAAGCATTTATAAATTACTAAATTTCTTCTTCTTTTAATTTCTCTTCTTCTTTTAATTTTCCTAGATTTTGTTTCAATAGGATTCTATTAATATGATGAATTACTATAGCTTTTAATGGATTCTAAGGAATTCTTATTTTATGATAGAAAGTTTTTATAGACTTGAATTGCTATAGCTGTTAATGGATTCTAAGGAGTTTTTATCTTCTCAAAAATACATTGTCTGATACCTTCCTTCTTACAGAATTCTCTTATCAGAAGAGATTCAAAAACTCAGTGCTATGATCATTTCTGATCAATGCAACTAGAGTAGAATACTCAAATCTTGATGATCCTGAGAAAGTCTGTAGGAACATGAAGTTATCTGACTTTGTTTTTAAGATAGAAAATTCAATTGAATCCTATAACTTTTTGTTGATTACAATTGGAGTTAAAAATATTTTCAATAGGTTTAAGCATTGCCTTATAGTTAAATATATTGGTCTTATCTGTTAAGGTATTACCAAATTGAAAATTTCTTTTACCAATTGAGAATTTGATTTCTGATACCAATTAAAATCTTTAAACTCTGATTTCTGATATTAATTAAAAGTTTTCTTTTATGATCATTAAAATACATGTTTGATATTAATTTAAATTTTTCTTGATATTTATTAAGATATATGTTTGATAAACTATTCTAATTTTGTCGATCTTGGGTTGACAAGGTGCAGTGATTTCTTTGATCTCTGATTAAGTATTAGTTATATATATTTTCTGTGTTCAGAGTTTGTTGAAATTTGATTGGTTGAGGTCTGATTACATGAAAATTATGTTTAATTTCTGTGTTCGACTTTCGTCGATCTACGTTCGACGAAGTCATTTGATTTCGTCGATCTCTGTTCGACGAAAATTGTTGAACACACAAAATTTTAACAATTTTTATTGAGTTTTCTGTTACTTCTTTTCCTTAGCAGAGACTAATTTTGTAGATGTAGTTAAAGCATTTTTCTTAACAATCCTAAGCTATGTTTGCTGCCATTTAATCTGGCATTTTTGTCCTTGTAATATTTATTGGTTTGATATTTTTCCCATTAAGAGATTGTTCAAGCATTTCAGAAATAATTGAATTATTTTTCAAAGAATTAATTTGATCTTATATTTTTAAATCTACTTTAAATTTATTATTTTCAGAAGCTAAACTGGTTATTTCTGTTAACTTTGTGATTTCTTTCTCAGATTCAATTAAGTATAAACAGAGAATTTTAAAATTATTTTTGAAATCAGTGGAATTAAAATCAAGGTTAGATACTACCTGATCTGCATCAATTCCAGATTCTCATTCTTCAGAATTGTTTGCTGAGGCATTGATAGCCATCATGCAGAAGATTCTTTCATCTGCATCATCTTCATAATAACTGGAACTGGATGAAGATGCATGATCTGAACCATTGTATGAGTCATATATGGCCATCAAATACTGATCTTTGTCATTTGCATTATTTTCATCTTCAGATGAACTTGATGATGACTTTGACTCTTCTGCTGAACTCTTATTTTCATCGGATTCACATTCTGCATCTGAGTTGTGGTTTGACCCATATATGGCCAACATGCAGAATACTATAGCCTATAGTTCTTTTTCTTCTTCTTCTTCACTGACGCTGGATGATGTTCCATATTCTGACTCACTGTCTGAGTCATATACTGCCAACAAACATTGGTCATTCTCATTTGATTTTTCTTCATCATCAGATGAACTGGATGTTGATTCTTGATCTGAATCTCTTGAGGTTGAAGAAGATTCATCTACCATCCTTGTGAGGGAGTTCCAGATTTCTCTTGCTGAAGTGCAATCAACAACTCTTTGATAAATGTCATTTGACATTGATTGAGCTAATATTTTCATAGCCTTTGCATCAGCACTTTTCAGCTTTTCTTGATCATCTGTTGATGTAGATGAATTTGAAGGTCCTGTCAAGATGACATTAAAAATATCTTCATCAATAGCATTCATGTACAACCTAATCCTTGCTTTCCATAGTGCAAACTTACTGAGATTGCACATAGGAGGTCTTGTGCTAGAATACTCTTTGTTTTGTGCCATGAGTTTTTAACAGAAAAATAAATGAAATAAAAACTCTAAAAGAATTTAAGATCTAATTGATCTTTGTGATCCAGGTGTTAGCCTGTAAATAAGATCAACAATCCTCTGATACCAATTGAAAGGGGTTCAATTGAGTATCAGTTGCAAATAATGAAGTAATAAAATCAACCTCCTCTGATACCAATTGAAAGTGGAGGTTAGATCTTAAATTAACTATAGAGGGGAGTGAATAGAGTTTAAAACTTTTCCTTTAGTTTTATAGCGGAATTGAAAATTCTGATATAAGTATATGTGTATAGAGTGAGTGATAAATAAAAACTGAAATAATGAATAATGAAAATAGCACACAGCACAACATAGAAAAAAAATCAAACACAGAGGACACAAGGAGCTATTGTAGTTCCCCACTAAACTTGGGCACGTCTACTTTTCTACCACCCTTGGTAGGAATCCACTAGGATTTTTGATCAGGTGCCCTCACAACAATGAGCTTTTGATAAGGTGACCAAAAACCAACTAGATTTTTTGATCAGGTGTCTTGCCACCAATGGGGTAAATTTTTGAAGGGAGTTTTAACCCTATACAGAATGGGATAGAGAGGGGTTTAGTTGTACTTCTTTGTCAAGATGTTGAGAGAAGACTCTAGTGGATGTTGATGTTGTAAAAAGGCTCCTCTGTCTGATTAAAGATGTTTGACAGTTGAATGGCTGAAGCTTTCTCTTTGAAGAAATGATCTTCCTGTAGCTGATTAAACTGAGAGAACAAGTTCTCCAATTTGTTGTTGCTCTTTTGAAGATCTGAAAGCTTGCAGCAGAGATCTGAGAGAATGATCTTGATGATGTTGTTCTCAGAAAATGAAGGTGATGCTGTTGAGGAAGAAGAAGATGATTTGTATTCCTGTTCTTCTTTTTATTCCTGAAGTTTTTCTCTTTTCTTGATCTGATTCTTGCAGCAGGAAATCTGAGAGATAGTGTAGTTGTTCTCAGAAAATGTGTGCTGCTGGAGAAGGAAGAAGATGATATGTGTAGCTGTTATTCTTCTTGTTCTTCCTTTCTCCTTTTCTTTCTTTCTTTTTCTCTGTAAAAATCTGTACAACAAAAACTGTAATATCTTCTGTATATCTGTTGTCGTGAAAAACTTGTTGTAATTAATCTGATATATCTTCTTTCCTTTTCTTTTGAAAATCTCTGACAGACATTAATTGCAGATTCCTTATATTAAGGAATATAATACGCTGAAGAGTTATTTTGAAAACTTAAAACAGCTGCGCCGTTTAATTCTTTCCTTTTCCATGAATATGTCCTTTTTCGAGGAAATGTCAATGGCTATAACTTAAATAATAAAGGAAATATATTTTCCTTACTTGATCTGATGGAAAGAGCCATTGCTGTAGTCAATCTGAGTTTAGAGACTAAATAAATATAATCTTCTAAAGTAAATCTGAACTTAAATAATAATTCTTCGATCTGAACAAGATTCGTCGAACGCAGATTCGTCGACCTCAAGATTTTCGTCGAACACAAAATTTACTTCGTCGACCTCAAAAAAATCTTGCTGGAATAATTAATTTTGTTGATCTGTGAGAACTTTCGTCGATCTGAATGTGTTCGTCGAACGCAGACTGGAGTTCGTCGAACGGAAGTATTCGTCGACCACTAAGCCTGGATAAATTCGTCGACCGCTGAGCTTGAGCAAAATCGCCGACCGCTGAACCGCTGAGACGGGTTCATCGACCGCTGAGACGAGATCATCGAACGCAGAGCGCAAGCCATTCGTTGAGCACAGAACGCAAGCCATTCGTCGAACGCAGAGAGCTTGCAGTTCGTCGAACGCAGATAGCCATTCGTCGAACGCACTGTGGAGTTCGTCGAACGCAGAATCTGAATGAATTCTCTAGTTCTAACAGCCTAAACTCTTGACCCATAAACTATACATTGGGGTCAACTTTGTCCTTAATCAACATATTGTGATCCTAGACCAAATCAGAAATAGGGTTGTTCCAACACATTGTACTTGACGTTGTGTCGAGATTGTCTCGACGCAAGTCTTGGACTTTATGTTGCATCAAATTGTCTCGACAGACAGATTATATTGGACATTGCATCGAGAATGTCTCGACGCAGTGTACTCGATGTGCGTCGAGATTGTCTCGACGCAATTCTTGTACTCGACGTTACGTTGAATTGTTTCTATGATACACATTTAACTCCATTTAAGTCTCTGGTCTGCGGATAATATGTTTTATGCCTTGAGTATAAAATGGGAATTGATTAGGTTTCCAAAAGACATAATCCTTCCGTAAAACTATCAGGGCCGAAGCGGAAATGTTCCGCATAGGTCTCAACATTCCGTGAGATCACCGCCGCCGCTTCTTGTCGTCAGACCTAGCAGTTCGTGGGAGACGTAGAGGGCATTCTTCCTCCATCCCAGCTCTTATTGGACAAGAGTCGTGGGGTTCTCCTTCACTGTGTGCATTCCTATAGAGGTGCTGATCCATTTCAGTACTTGGAACTTAGAGTTTGTTTTTGGGATCAGACCTAGGAGCATCTTGGTTGAGTGTTGACACAATCCCTTTCAGGTATATTGCAATGCATTGCTTTATTTATTTCTTGATTCATGAAATCGCAAGATCCGAAACTCTTTTGGGTTGTTCTTGTTTTATTTTCGCTGCGCATATATGATATGTTGTTCATTTATGAATGAAGTAGAAAGCCCAACAGTGGTATCAGAGGGAGGTTCGTGATCAAGTGTGTGAAAATCGGAAATTTAGAAGTGTTCTAAATGTTTAGATTTCTTCCTGAAGCATCAATCTTGATGTAATTTTGCACGGTTTCTGGTGGTGTGTTTTCAAAAATTGGCAGGGGCTCTGCCCCGCACCCCGCAAGGGTGCTTCCCCTTGACCCTGCTCGCTGATCAGTCAGCGAGACCACCGCCAGGGGCAGTGCCCCTTGGAACCCCGCCAAGAACGCATGTGATTGCATTACGATTTTCATGTTTTAGAAATCGTTTCTCCTTTGCAGTAACTGTCCCTCAGATTGTTTTGTGAAATCAAATGTCTTAGATTTTGAATTTGACATTGAGAGACGAGCTTGTCTACTGCATAAGTGGAGTTGTTTTTGCCTGTGACTAATGCATGTAAATCTGGAGGTTTAGAAGTGTTCTAAATGCTTAGATTTAGCCCTTTCTATCAAAGTGTTGATAATTTTATTTTTTGTGCACATCTGGGATGTATTTGGTTTGTGAATGTTATAATTTTGTGTATGTGCACATTGATTAATTGTTGATCGATTATCATAAAATCCCTTATCCAATATTAAGTTTACGGATGCCTTCCAATGGATGACACTCTTCCTGCCTCGATCGATGAAGTGTGGGCTTGCCAAAGCATGGTGCATTAATCTATCTTGGTAAGGGTGCGGGCGGATAATTATGATATCCCACTGTCGACATCGGGTCAAACTTAACTAGGTGACCTCAATGGTTGAGTGCCTAGAGGCATTGAGTTGGCATGCACCATATGATGGATACGAATAAAGAGTTATTCACCAACCATACAAGAGTTGCATAATGATGCAATTGACAAGTGTTGTCTACCTAAATAACTGCATTATGAGATGAATGCCAAAGCAGACTCGTTGTGTTGGTGAAATACGGATCTTGTCCACTAAGAGAGTAGCTCGCATAACCTCTCTGAATTGATATTAAGGGTTATCAATTTGATTAAAATAGTGGGAGTTTTTAATAAAAATCCTTATTAAATAAAATGTATTTTGAAATATAATGTTGAAATTTATTTTGCATAATTTTGTAGAACTTCCATGGCAAGTCGATCTCATTCCACCTTGTCCCTGAGAGCTATCCTTGAGAAGGACAAGCTCAATGGGACTAACTTCCTTGACTGGTATAGAAACTTAAGAATTGTTCTCAGGCAAGAGCGTAAGCTCTATATCTTGGAAGAGGATCCCCCCCAGTGCCGACCGGGAATCCGTCCCATGCCGATAAAGATGCTTATAAGAAGTATCAAGATGAATCCCTAGATGTCGAATGCCTCATGCTCGCTACCATGAACTCTGAGCTTCAGAAGTAACATGAGACCATGTGTGGATTTGAAATTATCGAGCACCTGAAGAAAATGTTCCAAGGGCAAGCTCGACAAGAGAGGTTCGACACCACTAAGACTTTATTTCAGTGTAAAATGGGAGCAAGGGACCCAGTGGGAACTCATGTACTCAAGATGATTAGATACACTGTGAACCTTCAGATACTGGGGTTTCTTTTAAGCCAAGAGTTGGTTACTGATCTGATCCTCCAATCATTGTTGGACAGTTATGAGCAGTTTGTCTTGAACTACTACATGAATGAGGTAGATAAGACACTGCCCGAGCACCTAGGCATGTTAAGATCTGCCAAGAACAACATGAAGAAGACCAAGCCTGCTAGCCCCATATTGATGGTGCATAAAAGCAAGGGCAAGGCCAAGGGATTCAAGAAGACTAAGGTGGGACCTAAGTCTTGCCTTGATCCCAAGTCTTCTACACTGAAAAAAAGGGATTAGCTAAAGAAGGAAATTGCCACCGCTACGGTAAGGCAGCATTGGAGGAGGAACTGTCCCCTCTACATCGAGGATCTGAAGAAGAAGGGATCCACTTCAGGTATTTTTGTTATAGAAATTGACATGTCTACTCCTTCATCTTGGGTATTGGATACCGAATGTGGTTCTCACATCTGTACGAATGTGCAGGAGCTGACAAGGAGAAGATTGTTGGGTAAAGGAGAGGTGGACCTACGCGTTGGAAATGGAGCAAAAGTTGATGTCATTGCCATAGGACTTTACCATCTTTCCTTGCCCACTGAGTTTATTTTAGAACTTGATAATTGTTATTTTATTCCTGCTATAACTAGAAACATCATTTCAATTTCATGTTTGGACATGATTGGTTTTTCCATTATTATAAAGAACAAATGTTGTTCTATCTATAAGAATGATGTTTGTTATGGCGTTGCTCAAATGTTTAACGGGTTGTATGTTTTGAACATAAATTGTCCAATCTATAACATAGAAAATACCAAACGAATAAAAACTAATGACTCTAATCCTACATATCTCTGGCACTGTCATCTAGGCTATATAAATGAGAAATGCATATCAAAGCTCCATAAAGATGGATTATTGGACTCATTTGATTATGAATCATTTGAGAGATGCGAGTCATGTTTATTAATCAAGATGACGAAAGCCCATTTCACTAGTTGTAGTGAGAGGGTTGATGATCTCTTGGGTATAATACATAGTGACGTATGCGGACCCATGAGTTTTATGACTATAGGTGGGTACTACTACTTCGTTACATTTACTGATGATTTCAGTAGATACAGATATATATATATATCTTATGAAGTGTAAATCTGAAACCTTTGAAAATTTCAAAGAGTTTAAGAATGAAGTAGAGAACCAACTAGGAAAAAGGATTAATGCACTCCGATCTGATCGAGGTGGCGAATACCTAAGTCATGAGTTTCGTGATCATTTGAGAGAGTGTGGTATTGTATCACAACTCACTCCACCTAGAACACCACAACATAATGGTGTTTCTGAGAGGAAGAATCATACTTTGTTAGACATGGTGCGATCGATGATGAGTCATACAGATCTGCCCATTTCCTTTTGGGGATTTGCTCTAGAGACTGTTGCTTTCACTTTAAATCGTGCTCCAACAAAAACGGTTTTAAAGACACCATATGAGATGTGGGCTGGGAAGCGTCCTAGTATGTCATCTATGCCTTTGTTGGTATCCTTCAACAATGTGGTTGTGTAATCAACAGCTCCTGCTGCTTTGTCAAAGAATTAGTGTTGTCATGTGCTATTCAAGCACTTAGAATAGTTCTGAATGAATTGAAGTCTGTCCCGTCGATGTTGAGATCATCCCATCGATTGACATTGATCCAGTCAATCCTTTGTTCAGTCGATTATCAGAATAGATAGTCTGTCCCGTCGATGTTTTGAGTTCAATCGACAGACCGTCCCGTCGATTTTTACTTGAACTAATTTCTGACTTTCACAGCTTTCTGAATTCAATAGTTTCTTTGAACTTTTCAGGTAGAGCCTGTCTCAAGCATCATCAAGGTTTCATCAAACATAATAAATTTATTATTATGTAAATCTTCTTCTTCAAATCAGGAATCTTGGGTATCAAATTCCTAACAATCTCCCCATATTTGAAGAAGTCAGAACCTCACATAATAATAAGCTTTTATAAATGAAAGATAAAACAATTAGAGATAAAGTGAGCATTCTAATATATAGTAAATACTAGAGTTCATGGGCTTAAGAAAAAGCTATAACAATAATCACATATTAACTTTTCAGATTTAATCACTTTCTCCATTGGCCTTCCTCTTCTGCCTTGAGAAGTAATTCCTGGGCTTTGGGATATACCTTGGAGACACTGGTCCCTCAATCTTATTCTTCCAATGGAGTCTCCTTTTAGTTTCTTGATCATCATGCTTTTTCAACTCAGCTTAGTTATATAATCTTTCCTTGTGCAGTCCTTTACTTCCAAAATCTCTCCATGTTGAGAGAATGATTTCTTTTGAGATGGTACTCCACTATTCTTAGCTAGGCATCTGTTTGATTTCGTCTCTCCTTCTTTGCCTGTACTGCCAATAGTCATCTTCATTAATGGGAGCCTTTCATTTGTGAGATGAACCAGCTTCCATCCTTGGGGGGCTTGTATAATATTGTTCAGGTGGAATATAGTTTTCATCATCATCATCATATTGAATCTCATAATTTAATCTTGGTAGATTTATTATATCTCTTGCCTCATTTGCTATCCAGACAACTTGATCTCCCCCTGATTTTCTCAGATTCTCCTCCCCCTTTCTGACTTCTTCAGATAGGGTATTGCAGATTTCTGTTGTGCTGGCAGTTATTTGTCTTTGTAGGTAGCTGATTCCAGCTGTGATGTGATTTTTTTTCCAAAAGATGATTATCCAACATATGAGTGTCTGCATCTATTCTTTCCTGTATGATTCTTCTGTTGTCCTGGATGTGATGTTCAGAATCTACAAAGGCATTCCTCAGGTTTTCATTAGTAGTATACTGGTTTCTGATGATGTCATCTATGCCTTTGTTGGCATCCTTCAGCAACGTGGCTGTGTAATCAACTACTCCTGCTGCTTTGTCAAAGAATTGATAGGATTGCATAGTCATCTTTTCTATATTCTTCTATAAATCTGAGTAATTCTATTTCATTTCTTGCCTCAGAGTTTGAACATATTTGTCAGCATAGGATTCAATGTTCTTTCTATGGATTTCAAGTAGAACTTGAATCTGATTTAAAAGGGAGGGTGAAGATGTTTCAGGCATTGTGCTGGAGGGGATGGGTGTTTGTTGTACAATTGGAGGGGGACTTGGTGTGTTTGTGCCAAAGTCTATGTCCTCATAGAGATAGTCAAGTGTGTCTACTCTTGCTTGATGGGGTGGTGAAGATTCTTTTGCAACTCCTTTTCCTTTATAAAGAACAATTTCCCATCCTGTCAGCTCATCTTCAATGTTCACTTATTCAGGGGTCTTGGAAGGAAGATTATGGGTAGAGTCTTTCAACGCAGACTCCCCCTCATCATCATTGTGAGAGATGACTACCTCTGTTTCAGCAATGGAGGTTGATTTCTCAGGTGGTGTTATCTGGTTTGTATCAGTAACTTATATTGTCTTTGGTTGTATTTGTTCTAACTCAGTAATGATTTTGTCTATTTGAAGATATCTCTCAAGATCATCTTCAATGGGAGAGGGGATTGTCATAGTTTGCTCACTGGATTCACCTATTACTTCAGTAACTTCATGAGCAGGTGTAGTTGGAAGTGGGACTATTGTAGAAAATAGTGGTGTTGTGGACTCCCCCTCACGAGAATGGGGGGCTATGGACTCCCCCTCAGGAGATTGGGGGACTGGGAGAGAGTCTTTTCCTTTCTTCTTCTTTGTAGGTGTTGTTTCTTTGCTCCTTCCTGTATGATGGACATTTTGATCCCTTCTTCTTAGTGTGTTGAGATCAATCTTTTTTAGATAGTGTATAGGCATCCCCAGGCTGGGATCCATTTGAGATGGTAAGTATATTGAGAGATAGAGGGAGATGATTCTACCAAAACTTGGGTTGTCCAGACTCTGTACTATATTTTCAAATAAGAGTCTACTCCAGTTTGTTTTCTTGACTAGTATAATCCTTGTCATGAGGGAGAACATATCTTTGGAGATTCAGTCAAAAGATCCTGGCTTGCAGATTAGTGCTTTGCCAATAATATATGTCAATAGTTTTCCTGGTGAATTCATTTTCATTCTATACAATGACCCCCTTTATCTCTTCAGTGTATTCACATAATTCCAGGGCAGATTGCATGTCTTCCTCAGAAATTGACTCTTCTCCTCCTCTTCTTCCAGTAGTGGAAGATGTAGATGTCGATTAATACTGCTGGCAGAGATTCTGATGGTTGCACTTCCTATGCTGCTCTTTATCCTTGTCCCATTGTTGTTCAACTTTGTGTTCTGATAGAATTCCAATACCTCTATCTGGAAGATCACTGGAAGATCAGAGAGGGTTCTGATAGGATGAAATCCAGGCCCGATGCTGCAATTAGCCATATGATGCTTTGAATGTCTTCGTCAGCTGAATCAAAATAGTTTCTTACCGGTTCACCCCCGATGATCAATGAGCTTTGTTTGGAAGAGCTGGGTTTAGGCGCCATTGGAGGAGAAGGAGAACACGCTATCGACGAGATACCAGAGTGATGTGGCATATGCAGCTAGTGATTAAGTTATATATATATATATATTCTTAAGCCCGGTTTAAATCATAGATTTAGTATAAATTAGGTAGCTTAAGAGGCACGTACCTGATTTGATGTTGTTTCCTAATTTAAAAGAGACAATATTTGGACTTTTGAATAGTAATTAAGGAAAGAAGTCCTTTTCGAGATATTTGATTTCAATAAGCACCCAGTCCAGTCAGTTTAGACTTTGTTCTCGTCGAGTATTTCTTTAAAGATAGGTTTTGATCATGCATACTTAAATCAAATATTAAATCATAAAGTGTGAATGCCAAAAGTTTGTCCTCCACATTATAGTTGAAATTAATCTAAATTTAACATTCCTAGTTCAATTTTAAATTGAGTAAATTTCATTTCATCAAGGGGCCTTGTGAAAATGTCTGCCACTTGTCTATCAGTTGGAACAAATTCTAGACAAATGTCTTCCTTTTCAACATGCTCCCTGATGAAATGGTACCTGATCTCAATGTGTTTTTGTTCTGCTGTGGGAGATTGGATTCTTTGATATAGATATAACACTTGAAGAGTCACAATAGAGAGGTGTCTTCTTGTTGTGAATATCATTATCTTTCAATTGATGTTGAATCCATAATAGTTATGCACAACAATTTCTAGCTGAGATGTATTCTGATTCTGCAGTGGAAATAAAAATACTTGTTTGCTTCTTACTACTCCATGAGATTAACCTTTTGCCTAGAAATTGACAAGTTCTAGATGTTATTTTTTTATCCTCTTTGCAACCTGCAAAATCTGCATATGAAAATCCCGTTAGCTCAAAATCCCTGCTTCTAGGGTACCATAGACTGAGGTGTACCCTTTAGATAACTCAAAATTCTTTTGGCAGAGGTGTAATGAGATTCTTTGGGGTTCACTTGATATCTGGCACAAACACATGTAGAAAATATGATGTCTGGTCTACTGGCAGTAAGATAGAGTAGGGAGCCAATAATATATCTATACATGGTCTCATCAAAAGGTTTCCCTTTCTCATCCTTGTCTAGAGATACCTTTGTTCCCATTGGAGTCCTCATTGAGGTTGCACTCTACATGCCAAATTTCTTAATGGGTTCTTTGGTAAACTTGGTCTGAGAAATGAAGATTCCTTCCTCAGATTGCTTAACCTGGAGACCCAAAAAGTACTTTAGCTATCCCATGCCACTCATTTCAAACTTCCCTTGCATAAGGTTAGCAAGCCTTTTATAGAGGTTGTCATCTGTAGATCCAAAGATGATGTCATCAACATAGATTTGTACTAACAAGATATTGCCTTTGATTTCCCTAAGAAACAATGTTTTATCTATCTTTCCTCTTGAAATTTTATTTTCAAGGATAAAGGAAGATAAGTTCTCATACCAAGCTCTAGGTGCTTGCTTTAGACCATACAGTGCTTTCTTAAGAAAATAAACATGATCAGGATGAGTTGTGTTGATAAAACCTGGAGGTTGTTCTACATAGACCTCTTCTTTTAAATATCCATTAAGAAATGTTGATTTCACATCCATCTGGTAGACTTTAAATCCTTTGTGGTCTGCATAGGCAAGGAAGAGTCTGATTGCCTCTAGCCTTGCCACAGGTGCAAAGGTTTGATCATAATCAATTCATTCTTTCTGTCTATATCCTTTAGCAACTAATCTGGCTTTGTTCTTGATAATGACCCCTTGCTCATCAAGTTTGTTTTTGAACACCCATTTGGTTCCAATTATATTGTGACCATGAGGTTTTGGAACTAGTTTCCAGACCTTGCATCTTGTGAATTGGTTAAGTTCCTCTTGCATAGCCAAAATCCAGAATGGATCTTTGTTGGCATCTTCAAACTTTTTTGGTTCTTCTTGTGAGAGGAAGTTTGAAAGATATGGGTTGTCAATGATCTACACCTAGAGGGGCGGGGGGGGGGGGGGGGGGTGATTAGGTGTTTTCAGGTTTCTTTGCTATTTTAAAGTTTATCTATCATAGCACAAAAGCAACACAGAAAGTACACAAGATTTATAGTGGTTCCCTACAAGACAATGTGGCTAGAGGTAGTCCACTGTCCCTCCCACCTATCTAGCATTGTGCTAGACTAGTCAACTTCTCCAGAACTTAGATCTTTTCACAAGCAAGAAAGTGTTGGTGGAAGAAGATGAGTAGATGTAGGTAAACTCTCCTGATTTTTTGGCTCAAGATTATATTCCTGAAGGTTCTCCAGAAGAAAATGCAACTCCTGAAGTGCATGCAGCTGGACCATCTACTGATCACTCAGGCTCCCTGTTCCACATGATCACAGCCTTGCTTAATGTTTAAAGGGAAAAGATATAAAGGTTCATTCTACAGACTGTAGATGACCTAAGGCAAGAAATGAAGGTTGAGCTGCAAACTGTGAAGGATGATATATATCATCTCAACACTCAGCAAACTCATTTCTGTCATTTAGCAGCTCCAACCATGGAACATGTTGGTGAGGAGATCAACGAGGTTGGACATCAATCCCATCAGCTCATCCAAAATCAAGGCATTATGATTAGAAATACGAGCAAGCTATTCGACAAATAGCAGGGTTTATGAATCAAGACAGAGATCAAATTCTAGACAGAGTAAATGAAAATACTCAGAGCTTAGATGAACATATGCTAGAGGTAATAAATAACTTGGATGAGGTTGAACAACATCTGCATGAGAGGATAAATTTAGTACAAGTAGCTCTTGATGATCACATAGGTGAAGAAGTCCTAAAGGGGGAGAAGGCAATGATAAATGCTGGCTCAAATCAAGCAATGTGGACAATCAATCAAGTTAAGCAAGCCTTACAGAAGCCTCCCTCAACCTTTGAGCTAGCAGAACCATCTGAAAGCACTGCATCACAAATTTATGGCATAGAAGTTGGAGAATCTGCCAGCTCCAGAAAAAGGAAAAGGGTTCAGAGCAAGAGGTACAAGCAAAAGAGGCTTAGGGAAATTGAGCAGGATCCATAGTCATGCAAGTGGAGCCCTAACTCTAGGACCCCGATCTCAGAAGCCCGGATGGAGTTTGGATACCCTCAGGATGGGTCAGAAAGAGTCTACTATTCTGCTGATTAGAATATGCACTTAACTTAAATGGAGAAAAGGAGAAATCACAAACTAGTATTCCCTCATGGTCCTCCTCCTTCTCCAAAGAAGATTCCAAAACCAATCAGCTTCTATGAAAGGCAGAGGAGAAAAGAAAAAGGAAGCAACAGCAGGACCTGAAGATCATGGAATGTTCTATCAAAAATGACTTGGGCAAATGACTGAAATGTTTTTATTCTAAAACATTCTCTATTTATATCATGTTATTGATGAATCATTTAATACTTTCTGAATGTCGTCAAATTATGACTTTATTTATCCTTTGACATTTATCATTGAAGTGAGTTATGACTTCTTCAAATAGGGGGAGATTGTTGGCAACTATGTCCAGTAATGTTTCTGATTTGAAGAAGTGCTCAGATCAATGCTAAATACACAATATATTTGATGGAATATTTTATTCATGACTGCAGAAGATAAACCATATGTCAAGTAATTTTCTTAATCTAAAATCATCAAGGACTAGATATATCGTTGAGATAAAATACATATCGTTGAAAAGCATTACAGCTATAACACTAGTATATAGGCGATAAAAGTAATGAAAAATAACTAAGTAAAATATCGTCTCAAGACTCAGCAGATGAATCGTTGAGAAAGATATCATATCGTCGAACCAGTTTCGACGATATCATTCTGAAGAAAGCTTATCGTTGATAAGGCTAAGTTCAGATATCTCGACGATATCGTCTTGAAGAAAGCATATAGTCTTGAAGATTGAAGAAAGCTTATAGTGAGAAAGACTAAGTTCAGATGACTCGACGACATCGTCTTGAAGAAGATGTATAGTCTTGAAGGTTGAAGAAAGCTTATCGTGGATAAATCTAAGATTTATCTACGATATCGTCTTGAAGAAGAGGTATAATCTTGAAGATCAAAAGACATAAATCTTTAAGTCATGAAGAAAGGTTCATGTGGACAAACGTCGGTTTGAAGACCTCACATCATCTAGAAGATCAAGATGATATCTTCTTGAAGAAAGACTGTCAGTCTGATGAATAAGTCTAAGTCTTATTAAAAGAAACATCTCGACGATATCCTCTAGAAGAAGTAATATCATTGAGATATTATATAAAGTCTTGAAGAAGGATGTATGTCGACGATATCGGCTTAATGAAAACACATTGCCTTGAAGATTGAAGACATATTGTATATAAGGAAGCATCTCGGCGATATCGTCTAGAAGAAGAAGAAATCTCGTTGAGATATCAAGTAAAGTATTAAAGTAGAAAGTATGTCGACGATACCGTCGTAAAGAATATCTGTCGATCAAGATGATATAGTCTTGAAGGAAAAATATCGCCTTGACAGTTGCAGAGCAGCATTTAATGCGCCAGTTCTCTTAGAAATTGATATTTCGGGAATATGCATGCCGCCCATCTTTCGCACCAATCAAGGAGTAATAAATAATATATCCTATACAAAATATATTCGTTGCACAGTGTTTAAGGAAGAATATCATTACTTATATATTCTGCAAGTTCCAAAGACAACAAGACATTTATTATAATCTATTATGAAGTTTCTTTCAAATATTTTATGAGGTAATTTATGGAAGAATTCTGGAAGGGCTTTTATGGAAAGTTACAGAAGAATATAAAAGGAAGAAATTGTCGATTTTAAAGTAGTTGTTCTTCTGACAACATACTGATTCTGATAAAAAAAACAAAGCAAGAGAACAAGAAGAAAATCTTCATCACTTGGCTGAGAAGACAAGAAAGAATCTTTCTCCTATACTAGAAGTGCATCTATCAACTAAGGAGGAGATTCAATAGAAAGGCTCAGTAATCCACAAGATCACTGAGCTTACATCTACAAGAAGAAGAAGAAGACCTGCTATTCAAGGCTTTGCAATGTTTTCGCTGACATCTTGAAGTCTTTTCTTCAAACCTCCCCCTCTGTCAAAGCAGGGTTTGGTAGAGATGGTGCTCCTCCTACTTCAGAACTGCTAGAGGACCCTTTCTCCTCCGAGTGATCAGCTATCACAAGTTTCTTTTTCTTTCCTTTTGTAGAAGTTTGGGCATCCTTAGGAGTTTTGGAGATGACTCTCTCCCATATGTCCAGCATTTTTGAGTCCAACCTCTTTGAATAGTATAGAGGTGCTCCCATGTTTCTCTTCATTACATCCCCAAGGGTATTCAGGAGAAAGATGGATAAGATTCTTCTAAATGATGGGGTCTTCAGGGTGTTCTTGATCCTCTGGAATAGGAACATTCTCCAGTCTATCCTTTTTAAACAATTACCCTGCACATTGCCTCAAACCTTTCCTTTGAAAGCCTATCATGGGAACCAGGCTTGCACATCAGTACTTTCCCTACAATGTCTGCAAGGAGTTTTCCCTTCTGATTGAATTCTGCCTTTTTAATAGACCCATAGGTCTTGCCACTGTGCCCACACCAGACATATCCAACAGATAGATCTTCAGCAGTCAAATCTTCCTCTTCCACTTCTTTCTCTAGTCTTGGAATCCTCAACACTTTTCCTAAGCTCTTGGCAAATACTTTGATCTTCTTCCCGGCCACAGTAGACTTTAGAATGGCCTCTGAATGATTGATTCTCGCTCTTTCAAAGAATTCCTGGGTCTCCCTATTCATGAGAACATAGGGTTCGCAGAGCAGATACTCCAGCCCTTCTGATTCTACCAACACAATTACTGACCTAATCTCTTCGGAATAAGAGATGAATCCTCCACTCATGAACTCGCATCTGGAGATGACTGAGGATTCTTCCCTCTTTGGAGCCATTGAAGCAGAACGTCGAGAACGAGTGACTGTCGGAGACGGAACGGAGGTTTGTCGCGGAAATGACTTAGGGCAAATGAAAGTGTAATTTTTGACATAAGCATTCACTCTATTAATATTAAAAGTAAATGAAGAGGCGCGTACCTTTTTTTCTTCATTAATAGATTAAAAATCCATCAGACGGCTCTGATTAAAGATCCAATGTTGCATTAAGTATATATGTTGTATTTTGACGATGCATATTTTTTGTCGTCAATAGTGTCGTCGAAACTACTTCAACCTAGTCGTCGGAATCACTTCAGCTTTGGCGTCGAGACTCCACCAATATCCTCGAGATGCAGGTTTTGTCGTCGAGACTTTTTATTTTGTATCACCGATAATTTATCTATGTCGTTGAAATAATAATCTGATATTTGTCCATCTTGAGAAGGTTGTCAGCACTTCTTTGAAGGATTCTTGGATATAGTGCTACTTAGATCTTCTCCTTCACATTTCTTATATAGAAATACCATTTTGATATTTTCTCGAGGAAAGGGCTCCATTTTGTTTTGTTCAAGGTTTGGATTCTTCTTTACTTCAGTCATTCTCTTCATTTTAGCTTCTTGTTCTTCAGAGGCAACATGATATCTTTTGCTTTCTCTGACTTGCCTACTTCTCAAGCACGACGATGAGAGAGTATGGACTATGATGGTTAGAAAATGGTGCTTATCTTCTATCATTGATCTGAGGTGTTCACTGTGAGTGGAGCAGTGGACTCCCCCTCCATTGTTACAGGGATTTGAGAGGGCTGCACAATTTCTTATTCATCTTGAAGATTGAAGAGTTGATTCTTTTTCCATCACAGTTGTATCTTCTCTTAGAAGCTCCACCTCAATTGAAGCAAGAGAGGGTTGAACTTCTTGTGAGAGTTGTGCTGAGATTTGAGTGCCATCAATTTGTTTGAAACCCCAAGTATCACTGTTGGTCAATTCTCTCTGGATTGAGTTTTCTTGAATACTTATTACTCCAGCCTTGTGCCTGGAGCAATTATTGTCCAAATACCAAAAGGGTTGGCATTGGGACATACCTGCAAAAAAGATTACTTATCCTTAGGCACCCAATTGGATTTGGGTCCTATGTTTCTGTTTGGGGAATAACCTGAAATATTACACTTCTGAGTGGTCTGCACTCTTCTTGCATTAGGCACCGTTGGATTGAACTGTTGGAGCATGCGTTCCGCACTCGTCCGGTTTGAGAATAACAAATCCCATTTGTATTTGATTCTATTTTTATTAATGGTGTGCAGGTAACAGGTATGAGATGTTCACATTTCTGCTGGAGCTAAATTTGAATGTGGGAAAATTGCACTGTCGGAAAATTCCGACAGCTGCTGTCGCCCAGGCGACAGCAGAGAAGTTACAACTACTTCCCTCCACGGCAGCTCGACGAAAGTCAATTTTGAGCTGTCGGAATTCCGACAGCGATGTCGCCCAGGCGACAGCTCAGAGGTTACAACAACTGCCCACGACACCACCCACGATCGGTAGTTTTGCACTGTCGGAAATCCGACATCGATGTCGCCCAGGCGACAGCTCGACGGTTACAGCAACTGCCCGCACGACGCCACTCCAGCGGCAGTTTAACGCTGTCGGAAAATTCCAACAGTCACTGTCGCCCAGGCGACAGCGATTTTCTATAAATTGCCTCCTTGTGTTCGTGCATTCCAGAGCTCTGAAGATTCTAAGTCCCTCCCTGAGTGCATTCCATCCAGAGAGCTCCAGAACCTCATGAACTCCCATTTATGCTGAGAAGGTTTGAAATTAAAGACGAGATCGGACGCGCTTCTACATCAAGGATCATCTCGAGGCTTCAACCTTCCTTTCAGAGATCTGAATTTCTAGGGAGTTCTTATTTTATCTTGTATTTTCATTCATATACATTTTACTTTGTATTGGTAGGGAAAATCGCTTCCTTGTGCGGAGCGTCTAAGTCCTTGCGTGGCTTAGGGGAAAATCGCTTCCTTGTGAGGAGCGTCCAAGTCCTTGCGTGGCTTGGTGGGAAATCGTGGCCTTGTGTGCTACGTCTAGATCTTGGGAAGATCTAGAGGATAGGCTTGGGCTTAGTCTAGGGAGAGTCAAGTGATAGCCTTCCGATCCTTGGGAGAAGGATTGGTAAACAAAAAGAAATTTACATTTGTACGCCTCCGATTTCTAGCGATATAGAAATCAAATTTATGTAAACACTTTTTCATATAATATAATCATGTCTCTTTTGTGTTTAATTGATTTCTATCATTTGGCGTAATCTCTATTATATTGTGTTCTAAGTTTTCAATTCTAAATCTAAATTGTTTATTTCAATCTCCTTCATTACAAAACAATTTAGTAATTATCTTGAAAATTATAAAAAGAATTTTATTCCCTTATTCACCCCCCCCCCCTCTAAGGGCGCCGTAAGATCCAACATGAACTAATAGTCCAGGGCAAAATGGCCAATCTTTCCACAACACCAACACTCATACCTATTGTATCTTCTCTTATGCCTCACCAACTGGAAGTGTTAATGGGCAGGAGTGAAGATAGCTGATCTAACAGTCCTTGGGTGAATCTCACAATGGTGAGTGTGCAGTTGTGCTAGTCTCACAACCTTTTGATTCACCACTTTGGGGACAGTCTTGGCTGCCTTTCCCTTACTATTAAGTGTTGATGTTGCAGATCAATGGACATGAGAACATGGATTCTTCACTTGGGTCTCTTCAAGGGGTGTTTTAGAAACACTTGGCACAAAGCTTGCTCTCCTATGTATGTTGGAGGGTTTACTGCTTCTTGTAGAGCAAGCCTTGGTCAGATGACCATGTGAAGATTCCTGGTCAGAGAATTTTGATGCCAGTAGCTTCTCTTTGAAAGATGGTTGGGCTTCATATGCCTTGCCCTTGACTGTCTCCTTACCAAATCCTACACCACCTCTGAATGGTGCTGAGAATTGGTCAATGATGGGAAGGACAACCTTAGGCAACAATTTTCTTCTCAGCCAATAACATTTCCTCAAGGTCCTTGATGACCTTATTCTTCTTACCCAACTCATCATTTATGAGCTTTGTGACATCCTTGAGTTTGTCCATTTCTTTGCTCATAGCAGTTAGCTTTTCAGCTGTCTCTTGGAGCTTAGATTGGGCAGATTTCAGGGATGCTAACTCCTTAGATCTCTAAGGAGCTTCTTATTTCTTTTCAAAGCAATCCACAAGGCTTCATTATACTGCACTAGGTTAGATTCAACCTCATATGGAGATCTTGAGGATATGTTATTGCAAGCAGATCCACATTCACTCTCATGCACATAATCTATCATTGATTCAGAATCAGAGACAGATAAAGGAGCTCTAATAAGTACCTTCCCAAGAGAAGTGTTGTAATCCTAGATTTCTACAGTTATAGTCATGAAGCCAATGAGAGCTTCCTCCTTGGTTTCTGATAGATTTGAATCAGAATCACCAAGTGTTCTGATTTTCTTAGCAATGAATCCTTTCTCAGATTCCTTTTTGTCCCTTGGACTTCTTCTATCATCACTCTTATTGGATTCTTTATTCTTAGAGGGGCAGCCAACAATCATGTGACCTGTCTTCTTGCAGTGACAACAAACTAAGTTAGCCAAATCAAATTCATTGAGTTTAGAGTTATACCTTTCCTCCTTTGAAGATTTGAACTTGTCATGATGATTAGATCTTTTGGAGTTTGAGGAGGATGTCCTATGGTTGTCTCTTCTTCTTCTAGACATCTTCCTTTTGAGTTGTTTGGTGAGGAGTAGTGGTTCTTTAAAAATGTTATCAGATTCTGATGTGCTTGCATCCGAGGCTTCAGTGTTTTCAGAGATATTCTGAATTATAGGAATATTGTCCTTAGTACTCCTCAAGCTTTCACGCTCAAGAATCACTGCCCTTTCTCTGGTGTTCCCTTTTGAGTTTTCTTCTTCAGTTCCCTCCATGTAGATCTCCAAGGAGTCCCATATTTCTTTTACTATTTTGCAATGACTTAAGTTTTGAGAAGTAGAATCATCAATTGCATTTTCAAGTATGTGTTTTGCTCTTTTATCCATAGTTATCAGATCTACATCTTCAGGGGTAAACTGTGACACAGCTTTAGGGACTGAAGGAGCTATTGGAGTCATTGAACTAGTCATGGGGACATGGGGTCCCTCTTCAACCACCATGAATATTCTGGGATCTAATGCTTCCATGAACAACTTGACTCTTTGCTTCCTTATGACAAAGTTCTCTTTGGCGGAGATGGGCAGCCTCATTGATCTCATCTCTTGATGATGCTCACAGGCCATTGAAAGATCACAACCTAATAGAAAACTTGTAGATCTTGATCTAAGCCGTTAATCCTTTGAACTCAACCTCGCTCTGGTACTAATTGAAAGATATGGGTTGTCAATGATCTACACCTAGAGGGGGGGATGATTAGGTGTTTTCAGGTAATTTCTTTGTTATTTTAAAGTTTATCTATCACAGCACAAAAGCAACACAAAAAACACACAAGATTTATAGTGGTTCCCTACAAGAGAATGTGTCTAGAGGTAGTCCACTGTCCCTCCCACCTATCTAGCAATGTGCTAGACTAGACAACTTCTCCAGAACTTAGATTTTTTCACTAAATAGCAGATCTTACAAATCAGATCACAAATAATCTTACCTCAGTCCTTCACACAGAAAAGCCTACACTCAGATTATACAAACCTTACAACAATTTTCTCAGACTTTGCAAGTCCTATGATGTTTAAATTTTATGGTTCTGCAAAAGCCTTTTTTTGTGATGAGAGTAGAATTAGGCGAGCATTTTTGGGGAGTCTTGCGAGTACTCCTACTTCGAGAAACTAACCGTTATCCTACTTCGATGATTAGAAGTAACAGTCTTTCCTTCTTTCGGAATATCGACGATTACGCCCCGACTATGACACCAAATTCTTTAAATGTGTAAATAGAAAAGGAGAGTTTTGCAAGCTTTTGTAATTATTATCCAAACTAATCTTTCGATGAAGGCAAGTATACCTTATCGCGTATAATATAAGATATTTTGTAGAAAATATCAAGGTCGTATTTTTCCGGATCCTGTTGATTATTTTTACTTTTTAAGAACGCGCTATTATTTTACCGACAAAACGAATGATTACTTTTATATAAAAAAATGATGACGATGATAATTAAGCGATTACGTGCGTTATTGAAAACAAAGAAAAACAATTATAAGGAAAAAGAAAAGAAAAGTGCACACTAAATTAAAAATACGCACTCTACGAAATTGAAATGACAAAATTGAAATAAAGCAAAAAATTTATCTCATACACGTACGCACTCTACGGTATTGAAATGACTTAATTGAAAGAAAGCATAAAAACAAATTTAGCAAAACAAAGACAAGTTAAACTCATACACTCACCCACTCTGCAATAATTAAAAGCTAAATTAAAGCAAAAATTAATGAAAGCAAAAAAGGTAGACTCATACACATACACACACACACACACTTTCATAAATGAAAAACTAAAATAAAAACAAAAACAATAAAATTTACACTCATACACTCTCACACTCAACATAAACAAAAGAAGAACAAGAAGAACAAGAAATCTGGGGCGCGGATAGCAGCTGGCGGGTTTGACTTAAGCTGTTGGGGTGTAGATAGCAGGTTGGGGTGCGGATAGCTGGATATTATCCAGCAAAATATGAAGCTGGTTGGATTCAATCCTGCGCCACTAGAGAGACTAGCCAAATCAAGTCCGCTGGAGCAAGCGCGCCCATCTGTTTGAACACAGAAACATTTATATATATTATATGTAACATGTTAGAATAACAAGCATTATAAAGACGGGAAGGGAAAATCGACATCCCGTCCCATCGATCGACGGGACGGGATGTCGATCGGGACATAAGCTCAGGGTGAAATCGATTGGAAGGGAAACTGATCGACGGGATCGACATCTCGTCCTGTAGATCGATGGGATGGGAGGTCGATCGACGAGAAAGTAATCGGCGGGCTATTTTTAGGAAAAAAAACAAGTTAATATCGACTGGAAGATGTCTGCTGATCGACGGAATCAGTCTGTCGATCGACGGGATCAGTCTACCGATCGACGGGATCAGTCTGCCGATCGACGGGATCGACATCCCGTCCCGTCGATCAATGGGATGTGTGCTTAATAAAAAAATAATTTTTTTTTTGTTTTTAAAAAAACTAAGTTATTATTTATTTAATTTATTTATAGCTTATATTTACATATATATACATATAGCTTTTTATTTAATAATTATTTTATATATACATTTACATATATTTAGTATACAATATACATACAAATATATTTAATGTATATTTACATAATTACTTACATAAATATTTACATACTTATTAAATAGTTTCATATATAAATATATACTTAAATAGTTCATTTTTGCATATAAAAATATAAAAATAAATATTAGTTAAAACAAATCATTTATTCAATAATTTACATGAAATATGAATAATATTACTTAAAACTATACTAAAAATCATACTAAAATATATATAATTTTACTATTCATCAAATACCCTCATACTTAAGCTTTTGCTATTCCAGAGCAAAAGTAAGAGAGATATCTATAAGACATTAATAGAATTTCTAATTTACCAAAATTTTATTTAATCGCAAGTAAGATTGAAATAAATTTAGGAGATTTAAAGAGGTAAGTCCTGCATCGTAATAATGATTTAAAAAGAGCGAAAAAGTTTTAGCCAACAAGACTTCTAAAGTTAGCTAAGTAGCGACCTAAATAATTGTAATAAATAGCACCATGATTAAAATAGAATTATAAGAACTTTAACTTTGCAAAGAAATTTTTAAGAATAATTAAAACTTACTAATTATGCTCTCTCAATTTTTTTTAATTTATATATAGTTTTCAATTTTATTGGCTAAGGGGTAGGGGAAGCTTGGTAAGAGAAGAGATTTTTGATTTGGGGGTGATGAATTTTATCCTCTCACCCCACTTAATTTTTTATTTGGATAGAGTAGGGAATGAAATGTTGTTCACAATTTTAATTTCTTTTCTTCACAAATACCCAATTCTTATATTTACGGAACGAATTCTTATTCCCATTGACATAAGATCGTTTTAATTTTAATTGTGTGCATATGTTTACATAATGAAATCTTATTCCCATTGACATAGGATCTTTTAGGACAAAATTACCAAGGATATGGAATAAAAGGTAAGGGGTTTAGAAATTTCTAGAGTTAATAAATTAAGAAAAATTTTGAGAGCAATTTTTAGTAGATTTAGAACATTCATAAAGTTTCACAAGTTTGTAGTAGGAATTTTTAAAGTCTAAAGTTGGTCTGCCAAAATAATACAACAAGAAGCTATTTAGGGTAAACTTGAAGTAGTGCTAAAAAGTTTGTTCTCTAATTAAATTAAAATTGCAATGTGTTCTTTACAACTAAAATTCCAAAGATCTAAATCTTATAAACTATGATACAAATAAGAGTTTTGGCAAATCAATTATAATGAAAATGCTTATAAATAAACTCAAACTAGTTTTGAAAAAAATAAAAAAACTAAGTAGGGGTTTAATTTTATTTTTTGGATTTTTGGGTTTTTTAGAAATTTTGTTTTGGATTTTTCAAATTTATTTACAAAGTATGAAATATATTTTTTTTGGATTTTTGTGTTTTTTAGAATTTTTTTTTGGATTTTTCAAATTTATTTACAAAGTATGAAATAATTTGTTTGGATTTTGGGGTTTTTTAGAATTCTTTTGGATCTTTCTAATTTATTTACAAAGTATGAACTTTTTTTTTTGGATTTTGGGTTTTTTTGGGATTTTTCTAATTTATTTACAAAGTATGAATTTTTTTTTTGGATTTTTGGGTTTTTTAGATTTTTTTTTATTTACAAAGTTTTGAAGAACGGAAAAAGATACCCCCATACTTAAAATCCAACATTGTCCGCAATGTTGTAACTTATGTATGAAGGAGCGAAGATAAAAGAGCGGTTTGTACAAAAATAAAGGACGAGAAAATAAATAAAACCTACAAAAACCGAAAAGTAAGAAAATATTAGATAAATATGGGGTGCCTCCCACGAGTGCTTTGTTTACCGTCGCGTAGCTTGACGCATTTGGCGTTTAAGTTTTCTTTTAAGGGTTAGGAAGGGGTATAGATTCGAGTTTACCATCCAACGGATCGCCCGCCAAAGAAAATATTAGATAAACAGTGACCATTGACTTTAAACTCGCCTTTTTCAGGGTGGGAGATGAGAACGGTCCCATATGGCCCAACTTCTTTGACTTCAAAGGGGCCGGACCATCTGGATTTTAGTTTACCTTGAAAAAGACGAAGGCATGAATTATATAAAAGGACAAGATCACCCGACGCAAATGATTTGGGAAATTTGATTTTTCGATCGTGGTAGAACTTAGAACGCTCCTTATAAAATTTATTACTCTCGTAATCGTTTGCATGTCATTCATCGAGTTTGTTTAATTGGAATTTTCTACTATCGGAGGCTAAGTCTAGATCGAGGTTTAAAAAATTTAAAGCCCAAAAAGCGCGGTGCTCAAACTCTACAGGTAAATGACACGCCTTGTCGTAGACTAATCGATAGGGCGTACAACCGATGGCAGTCTTGTATGTCGTACGATACGCCCACAGCGCGTCGTCAAGTTTTAAAGACCAATCTTTCTTATTCGTTGAAACATTTTTTTTTCTAATATTCGCTTAATCTCTCGATTAACTACCTCTACTTGGACGCTTGTTTGGGGGTGATAGGCGGTGGCGAGCTTATGCGTGACGCCGTATTTAGATAATGTTTTTGCACGGGGCATTACAAAAGTGCGTACCCCTATCACTTACTATCGCGCGAGGCGTACCGAAGCGAGGAAATAATTTTTTTTAGAAATATGACGACGACTCTCGCATCGTTAGTGGGGAGAGCTTACGCTTCCGCCCACCTAGATACGTAGTCGACCGCCACTAAAATATTGCGATTAGTATAAGAGGGAGGTAGGGTCCTACGAAGTCTATGCCCCATAAATCGAAGATTTCGCATTCTAAATAAAAATTTTTGGGGCATCTCGTCACGACGCGAGATGTTACCCGACCGCTGACAGCTATCGCACTTACTCATAAAATTGTGAGCATCTTTAAAGAGAGTGGGTGTAACACCCTCCCTTTTACATAGAACATAGCAGTAGGTCCGGCCGGGACCCCACGCCATATTAAACGAAAAAAAGAGCGCATTACTTAATTAATTTCAAACAGTTAATATGATAACCATTTCAGCACAAAGAGTCGTACAACGGAAGCATTTAATATTTAAGTACAAACCAGTTTACAAAAACTTGTCCACTTACTATCTAGGAATGAATACACAAAAAGGGTCTTTACATAATTTGTTTACATCAAAAGTGGCTTCCAAACATCGGCACGCAGGTCGGCCACACATGAAAAACAGCAAACAAAAAGCTTTGGCCTTCGAGGGCCAACACAACACAGCAGCAGGGGCTTCAGCCCACTATTTCCCACTAGTCTCGCCAGGACCTGTACAAACAAATCCACCAAAAGAGTGGGGGAAAACAAGCAACCAGTCAGCTTTAGCTGACCAAGATATAACGACCCCACCCCTTTCTTAGGGCGATGGTACTCCATCCCTGCAAGCAAGAGTCAGCAGAATATAATCACATATATCCGCAAACAACACCAGCGTAGGCATTTACAGCCATTCGCTTCGTGCTCTCAAGGCACGCTTTGGCATACTCCCCGAGTAACGCCTCCAAGCTAAGTCATATTTCAACTTAGAAAAAAAAATTGAGCTAGGTCGTACACATGAAGTTTCGACACTCTTCCATAGCCCAGTGCACCGAGGGGCGACCTCTTCACCACCACTATGGGTGGGTTAGAATCAGCTAGGCCCATGCTCAATCATCGCGATCAACTTTGCACGATGCGGGTAAGCTTTCACCTTGTGCCCGTCACTTAAAGCTAGGCTCTTCATGCCCTTCAGCTTTTTCTGCTACGCACCTAGTCCCCGGGACTTTAGGTCACACAGGCTCACATAATCTGCGCACTGGGCACTACCGCTGGTGCTAACGCTAGCGCCCAGCGCTAGCAACAGAACCCAGTTCTGCCTGGCACTAGTAACAGAACCCAGTTCTGCTACCTCTGGGAAAACACCTCCAGAAATCAACATCTTAGCCCACCTGGAGCTACCGCCGGCGCCAACGCTAGAGCCCGACGCTAGTAACAGAACTCAGTTCTGCTACCATTTTCAGGTATTTTCTGGGAAACACCTCCAGATCATTTTGATGTACAACACAGTACACAAAACCCGAAACACAGCATATACATGGAGTCTTCTCCGGCAAGCAACAAGCAACATCACCAATCCAGACCAACCTATCCAGATGGGCTTCACACAGCATGCCTATGTCTGTACTTCCATTCCGGACTCTATATGCAATTTCTCGGGGGAATAACTTCAACCCACCGGAAGATCCGATCTACTAATTAGTAGAAGTCTTCCAAACCATGCAAATTAAAGGACGCACATGTACAAAGACTAGGGAGGAGAATCATTACCCTCGGCGCTCGTTTTGGTGCCATATAACTGAGAGGGAATCGGCTGGAATCTTTTGAAACAGCTTCCTTTCCACAGAATCGACGATGGCACAAGCATGCAAGATCTCCTTTGCGGATTTGCCCTTGGCACAACGACCTTCAACTGACCTCCTTCCCTTCCTCAGCCCACTGCTCTCAGAAAGGGAGAGGATTCTCAGAAAAATGAGAAGGAAAGTCGGATTTGGGTGCTTATATGATTTTGCCGCTACCGCCGGCGCTAGCTACTAGAGCCTGGCGTTAGCCCAGAGTCGGTACCGCTATAACACACTACTGCTAGCGCTAGCGCTACCGCCGACGCTAGTAGTCGTCAAGGTGTCTTGATGTTTTTGACGATACACAAGTCCCTTCGTCGATATGCTGCTAATTCGACTATAAGAGCTACCGTTGGCGCTAGCACTAGCTCCTTAGTTTCAGAACACTTGCATTTTCTTTGCATACGAAACTTGGGGTCTTACAGTGGTCCAATAAAAGCGTGCCTCTAGCGCTTTCCGCTCGGTCCGGTTGGCTTAATAATGCCCCCTGACCGGCCCCTCGTGGTAGTGTCGCAATATTTGCGCCCCCTCCTCGCTTGAAACGCATCTCCGTACCACTTAGTCCGCGCACACACGAAAGAGAAAGGGGTCTTCCCAAAAGTAAATTTTCAAATCAGAAAAGAATTTCTTCTTTTGCTGTTTTGAAAAGTGTTTTGGAAGGACCCGCGTAACTAAATAGTTGGCGTAATCCGTGAACCAAGGAGGGGGATGTTGGGAAAAACCCCTTTGATTTAACTTAACAAATTACCAAAAAGTGATTTTATTTCTTAGGATTGAATTACCCATTGTACAGTAAGGGTAATCTGGTCAGTAGATGTCTTAGGATATCACACTCAAACTAGGGTGTCAAGACCATGTCAAGAGAAGCAAAATTTGGGCAAAGTTAACACTTGCGTCGAATAAAATTCGACGCAATGTCAAGTTATTGTCGACGCTACTCTGACTAGAAGTCTAAGTAGTTCACCTTCTGTCGAAGTAATCCAAGTCGACGTTACGTCGAATAGATATCGATGCATAGGCCATGGAATTGTCAGAGTACTTGAGGAAGCAGACGCAGCTTCTACTTCAACTCGACGCAGAAAGAAGTATTTGTCAAAGTCATCTAAAGTCGACGCAATGTCGACTTCATCTCGACGCAGATAATGAAGCTCAGAATCATATCTTCAACTCGACGGTTACATCGATTGGGTATCAATGCAACGTCGACTAGCAGAGTTCAGTCAGAGCAAGGATGAATTCGAAGCTACTCCTACGAGAACTCGAAGGTGCGTCGATAAGAGAGGTAGAGAACTCGACGCTACATCGAATACAGTCTGAAAAGGGAAACCTTTTCAGCTGTCATTTTGGACCCTCTCTCATGGTCCACCTCTCTCAAGACCGTTCTCCAACGGCTCCTTAATAACCTCAAATGGAATGAAGAATTAATAAAGGGCAGAGAAAAGCTGTCTTGGAAACAAGCTTAAATGTTGGTGGACGGGTCGGGAATTAAGGAAGGAAGAAGGTTTTATTGTGTAGACAAATATACCCTTCAGGACTTACCTAAAAGGGAAAGAAATTCAAATTCAACAGTGGGACAATAAAAGGGAACAGAAGAAAGAGAATAGTAGGGCACTTATCACAATCAGCCATACTGTTCTATTGGGTCTCCTTCTTCTTCCTCTCTCTCACAGGAACCCTAACAGAAGAAAATACAGAGAAGGAATATCTGCTGCTCTTCTTCTCTCTAAGAACAGAACAGAACAAGGCTGCTCAACTATAGCAGCCATAGTTCAATCAAAAAGAAGATAAAATGATCTGACAATCACCGCTTCTGCAAATCATCACCATCATAAGCAGAAGTTCATCAAGAGCAGATCATGTGAATAGATACAAGAAGTTGTTCTTCATACAACCATCATAAGAATTCTGAAAACAGAATTCCTACACCCTTCTTCTTTCTCTTTCTCCTTCCTTTCTACAAAAGAGTTTTTTTAATCCCTCTTCAAAGGATTCAGTGGTTCAAGATCTCCTTATCAAAAGATCTTGTGGTTCAAGATCTCCTTATCAAAAGATATGGCGGTTCATGATCTCCTTGTCAAAAGATCAGTGGTTCTAAGAGTCTCCTTTTCAAAAGACTCAGGCACAGTGGTGCATCCCTACCAGGTGCCAGAAGAGGGGAGTACCCACATTTTGGGGAACCTCTATAAAAATCTTGTGTGTCCTCTGGATTGCTTTTCTGTGCTGTCCCCTATAGATTAGATTTCATTTTCTATCTTTTATTTCATTATTTAAACTGCAGCCACTTTATTCTGAGATATATCTTGTGAAGCATATATAATACTTAGGTTTATTGTATTTGCACAACTAGAATAGAAATAATTTTTTAGATCTCTATTCCCCCCTCGAGAGGATTCTCAGAGGCACACTGTGCACTTTCAATTGGTATCAAAGGGAGGTTGATCATTAAGAGGTTACCACCTTGATCAAAAAAGACCTACTCTTATTTCTTTTCTATAAACATATTTTATAAAGAAAATAAGTACTAATGATTATGCTTTCACAAGACCCCTAGTGTGCAACTTAAACAAGTTCACACTCTGGAAGGCCAGGATAAGGCTATACATGAATTCAATTGATGAAGACATCTATAATGTCCTTCTCACAGGTCCTCCTGCCCCAGTCAGACAAAAGGAAGGAGAAACCTCAACAACTGAGGCTGTCCCAAGAAGGGAATGGACAGAGGCTGATAAGAAGGTCAAGGCATGTGATGCTAAGGCCATGAATATTTTGGTGTCAACAATGTCAGATGACATTTTTCAGAAAGTTGCTGAGTGTCAATCAGCAAAGGAAATCTGGGACTCACTCACCACCATGGTAGAAGGAAGTGCTGATGAAAGAAAGGAAAAGAAGTCCCTTCTCATATCCCAATATGAGAACTTTCAAAAGATAGCTGAAGAATCTGTTGCCAATATGTATGACAGATTCAGTCTTATTATTAATGAGCTCAGAGGCTTAGACAAGGAAATATCCTTGACTGAAATTAATGATAAGATTTTCATGTGCTTCCCTAGCTCTGGGATTCAAGGATCTGGGCAATCAGAGAATCCAGATGCCACAGAGAGATCTCAACTGAAGCTTTGTTAGGAAAGCTTAAGTCATATGAGATGCTTCTCAAGAACAGGGCTGAGTCTGAAGAAAAGGAGACCTCCCCAGCTCCTGTCCAAAGGTCCCTTGCTCTGAAGGCTACTGAAGGAGAGCGCTCTACTCCTGAAGATGAGATGTTCAGTATGCTAGCAAGAAGATTCAAGAAGTGGGTCAAGACTGAGGACTCAAGGAGAAAGGAAAGGGATTCAAAACCCAGGTATGATAAAACTCCAAGGAAGAAGGTTATCTGCTATACCTACAACAAACCAGGGCACATTGCCCTTGAATGCCCACAAGAGCAGAGGGAAAGAAGTAACAACAAAGAGGAGAAGAAGATGAAAAAGTCCTTCAGAGGAAAAGATAAGAAGTAAGGCAAAGGCTTCATTGCTGAAACATGGAGTGATTCTGAAGCAGAATTAGACTCCTCATCATCTGAAAGTGATGATGAAGAAGAAGCAGTAGTAGCATGCATGATGGCTCTTGGGATGACATCAGATCATGAAGATGGTCAAGTATCTGTCTTTGATGAATTTGATTTTACTTCAGAAGATTTTAAATCATGCTTCAAAAATTTCTGCATTGAACATCTTAGGGTAGAAAAAGAGTTAAACACAGCTAAAACAGAATTAGAGATTCTTAAGGAAGACGAAACTCTCCTAACAAATTAAAATCTAACTAATGAACTTAATAATAAAGAGTTAGAATTGATTAAGCTTAGAGAGGAAAACACAAATCTAAAAGAAGAGCTAGCAAAGACAAAGGCCTTTGAGGACTTTCTCAATGGGAGGAGTCAGAAGCTCAAAGACATCACTGAAAATCTCTCTATGAGATTTAATCACCTAGGATTAGGAGCAGAGCACTCCACCAGCACTGAAGCACCTAGGGAACCTGCTTGGAAAAATCCAGTGTCATTTGTTAGGCCTAGTAAATATCAACCAAGTCAGAAGAAGGCATCATCCAAGGGTAGAGATAACAATCATCCAGATAGGATAGACAAACCTAAAAAGGCAAATCTGAATAAAAAGGAAACACCCCCTAGGCAAGAATCATTTAGAGAAGTTAAATTACAACAACAACCAAAAGGCAAAAACAAAACCTAGGATAATCAAACATTTTGCTGACTTGTTATATTTTGATACATTTTATACTCACTTCAAGTATCAAGATAAGAGGTTTGGGAAATCCATTCCCCATCATCCCAAAGGGTATCATGAAAGACCCTTTTACTTTTTTCATTGAACCATACAATGGTAAAAGCAAAGGGCCCAAGGTAACCTGGGTTCCCTCTAATGTTTGAATTGCCTGTGCAGGGTGAGGTAGGGTCCCACTCAGGAGAAAATTGAGTGGGATGAAAGATGTAGATTTTGATTAAGGAACAAGACTTATTCAAGGGAGTAATTTCTACCTTGAATCCTCCTTAATATTTATTACATTATATTATGATCTATTTTCAATAAATAAAATTGTTGGGAAAAACAGCAAGAATTTTCTAAAGAAATGGATCTGTTTATTAAGAGGTGCATCGAATAGAAGTCGACGCACCATCGATTTCTACTCGACGCCAACGTCAAGAAGCACTCAGAGTAGACAATTCAAATAGAAATCGACGTAGTGTCAAGTTCATATCGACGCATACGTCGACTTATCAACCTCTGATTAAATTCAAAGTTACGTCGATTGAAAATCGACGTAACTTCGACAGGTCTACGTCAACTTAAGGGCTCTGAATAGTCTCAAAGCTATGTTGAGTACTAGTCGACGCAACGTCGATATATCAGCACGCACAGAATTGCTTCTAGAAGCAATCTCGACACAGCTTTGCGCGCCAAATAATAAGTGTTATTAATGGTGCATTGACCTAAACCTTAAGTAGCGACGATTCATCTACTTTTAAGCAATTACTGCGTCGAGTTCATTGCGCTTTCGAATTTTCCTCTCCTTGCCTCTTCTGCTCTCTTGCTCTCCTATTCTCCAGCTCTCCCGCGCCTCTCTCTCTCTCTCTCTCTCAATTTCTTTGTGTTTGCATGTATCACTATTCTGATGGCTCCACCTAAAGTTAACTCTGGATTTGATATGGATATTGACTCGTTCAATGCTACGACAGAAAGCTTTAGAGCCATCCTTGGCTTGTTTCAGGAGGCCGGGCTAATCAAGATTATCTCAACCAGATGCAAGATACTAGATGTCGAGCTGACAAAGTTCAAAGATAACGCTCAGATAGGAGAGGATGGCTCTCTTAAAGGAAAAATCTCTGATACAGATGTTCAGATAACAGAGGACATATTAAACCAAACCTCTGATCTTCTTCCAGGAAATGAGTCAGAAGAATTATCAGGGGACGAGACCAAGAGGGCCCTGGAGATTATGCAGTTCAAGAAGGACAAAACCATCAATCTGAAGAAGATTGACCTTGGGGAAGAATATAGATTCCTTGCAGATATTGTAGGGAAAGTTCTGCTCTGTAAAATATCAGCACATGATGCTGTTCCAAAGCAACAGCTTCAGATAATGGGTGCTCTAGTTCTAAAGAAGAGGATTAATTGGCAGAAATGCCTCCTAAGAATGATTGGGCATAAGCATGCTCATAAGGAAAATGCTTTTATGAGAATCATGAGTCAGATACTGCTTCACCACTATCCCAGTGTGTGTAAGTCAAAGGGTGTGCCAATTCCACCAGGGAAGAGAATAAATATTGGAATATTCTCTAAGTGGACAAGGCAAATTTTAAATCCTGGTCAAGCTCTAGTCTCTCCTCCTCCATCTCCTCATCCTCAAGAGCCAGAAAGGCACACACCAGACCCTCCAAGGGATGCTATCCCTCCTCCTCACTCTCCACCTCCACTGGACACTGTTCCAGATATCCATTAAGAAGACACTCCAGCACAACAACAACTGCAACAACAACATCAACAACAGCAACAAAAACAACAACAGGTCCCATCCACTTCAGCACCTGAGCCATCTCCTCAGCTAACCTATCAACTACCATACACCCTCATTCCAGATCATCAGCCTGCTCCACCTCCACCACCATCAATACACTTTTCACTTGACTTTTACCATCATCTATCCCCTATCCAAGAAGACCTTCATCCATCACCTCCTCCTTCTGCATCTCATTCTCCACCAATTGATCTTGAGTAGATCATTTCCAAAGTTGTGGCCATAGCCTCCTCCACCTTTGCAGACCAAGTGGCCTCTCAGGCTAGAAAGTTTGACAGAAAATACTTACAAATGGAGGGTGAGTTATTAAGTTT
This sequence comes from Dactylorhiza incarnata, assembly GCA_033032865.1. Lineage (NCBI taxonomy): Eukaryota > Viridiplantae > Streptophyta > Magnoliopsida > Asparagales > Orchidaceae > Dactylorhiza > Dactylorhiza incarnata. Next base: position 22,703,972 of record JAWHQI010000003.1, read on the forward strand.
TAAAAGATCTTTTCAGAGCCTCAAAGATTTTATATCTTCCTCCATGGTCACAAAGGAATTCTTAACCTCTCTGGCCATAAAGGTTAAGAAGGGGGAGAGCCTATTAGAGGAAGTAAGACCCGTTCTAGATTTAAGTGAACAGGGTGTAAGTGATGCTCAAGGTCCTGACAAAGCTACAATAATCCAACAAGCACAGATCTAGGGGGAGCCTGCAGATCAGGGGGAGTTCCCAGAAAAATTAAATGATGAGCAAATAGATGCAATAGGTCAGGGGGAGCTTGCTCCAGATGTTCAGAGAAATCTGGATATAGAGTTGGAAGCTGTAAGTATAACATCTGATCATGAGGTGCCTCAGAATGACAATCTGCTGGATGAGGTAGCCAAGATAGCTGTGGAAGCTGCCCAGGAAGCTGAAGTGAATGCTCACTCTCAGGGGGAGCTTCCCAAGGATGCTACTACAAAAGATGATGAGAATTTGAAGATTGCCTCAAGGAAAGTCTCCTCAAAAGTATTTTCAAGAAAAAGAAAAACTCCTGAGAAGGAGCAATGAAACTCAGGTACTTTGTAAGAAAATATTTCTCCTGAAAAATAGCTCTGGATATCTACATATTGCTAGACATTAGAATGGTCTGTGAAAAAAAAACAATGTGTTATTTTCTATATTCACCAATGCTGTCTAGTATGTACTTCATTTTCATGTCCAGGAGGTCTTGTATGCATTTATGTGTATTTATGCAAAGAAATAAGTAAAATCACTTTATTCAAATTGTAAATTTTGTTAAGGTAAATAGGGGGAGATTGTAGGGAAAACCCCTTTGATTTAACTTAACAAATTACCAAAAAGTGATTTTATTTCTTAGGATTGAATTACCCATTGTATAGTAAGGGTAATCTGGTCATTAGATGTCTTAGGATATCACACTCAAACTAGGGTGTCAAGACCAAGTCAAGAGAAGCAAAATTTGTGCAAAGTTAACATTTGCGTCGAATTGAATTCGACGCAACATCAAGTTATTGTCGACGCTATTCTGACTATAAGTCCAAGTAGTTCACCTTCTATCGAAGTAATCCAAGTCGACGTTATGTCGAATAGATATCGACGCAGAGGCCATGGACTTGTCGGAGTACTTGAGGAAGTCGACGCAGCTTCTACTTCAACTCGGCGCAGAAGGAAGTATCTGTCGAAGTCATCTAAAGTCGACGCAACGTCAACTTCATCTCGACGCAGATAATGAAGCTCAGAATCATATCTTCAAGTCGATGGTTACGTCGATTGGGTATCGACGCAACGTCGATTAGCAGAGTTTAGTCAGAGCAAGGATGAATTTGAAGCTGCTCCTGCAAGAACTCGAAGGTGCGTCGATAAGAGAGGAAGAGAACTCGACGCTTCGTCGAATACAGTCTGAAATGGGAAACCTTTTCAGCTGTCATTTTGGACCCTCTCTCATGGCCCACCTCTCTCAAGACCGTTCTCCAACGGCTCCATAATTACCTCAAATTGAATGAAGAATTAACAGAGGGCAGAGATAAGCTGTCTTGGAAACAAGCTTAAATGTTGGTGGACGGGTCGGGAATTAAGGAAGGAAGAAGGTCTTATTGTGTAGACAAATATACCCTTCAGGACTTACCTAAAAGGGAAAGAAATTCAAATTCAACAGTGGGACAATAAAAGGGAACATAAGAAAGAGAATAATAGGGCACTTATCACAATCGGCCATACTGTTCTATTGGGTCTCCTTCTTCTTCCTCTCTCTCACAGGAACCCTAACAGAAGAAAATACAGAGAAGGAATATCTGCTGCTCTTCTTCTCTCTAAGAACAGAATAGAATAAGGCTGCTCAACAACACAATCTTATAGCAGCCAGAGTTCAATCAGAAAGAAGATAAAATGATCTGAAAATCATCGCTTCTGCAAATCATCACCATCATAAGCAGAAGTTCATCAAGAGTGGATCCTGTGAATAGATACAAGAAGCTGTTCTTCATACAACCATCTTAAGAATTCTGAAAATAGAATTCCCACACCCTTCTTCTTTCTCTTTCTCCTCCCTTTCTGTAAAAGAGTTTTGTTAATCCCTCTTCAAAGGATTCAGTGGTTCAAGATCTCCTTATCAAAAGATCTGGTGGTTAAAGATCTCCTTATCAAAAGATCTGGTGGTTCATGATCTCCTTGTCAAAAGATCAGTGGTTCTAAGAGTCTCCTTATCAAAATACTCAGGCACAATGGTGCATCCCTACCAGGTGGTAGATGAGGGGAGTACCCACATTTTGGGGAACCTCTATAAAAATCATGTGTGTCCTCTGGATTGCTTTTCTGTGCTGTCCCCTATAGACTAGATTTCATTTTGTCTTTTATTTCATTATTTAAACTTCACCCACTTTATTCTGAGATATATCTTGTGAAGCATAATACTTAGGTTTATTGTATTTGCACAACTAGAATAGGAATAATTTTTTAAATCTCTATTCACCCCCCTCTAGAGGATTCTCAGAGGCACACTGTGCACTTTCAGGGGAGAAGTTTTTAAATTGGAAATAGTTAGGTGGCGCTCCTCGGGAAATCTATCATCTATCTCGGCTTCGATGAGCGCTTCCGCTATGAGGCAGTCTAAATGAGAGAGGTGGTCGGCCTCTAAATTTTCGGCCCCCTTCTTGTCCCGGATCTCTAAGTCGAATTCCTGTAAAAGGAGGATCCATCGAAGCAAGCGTAGCTTGGCGTCTACTTTTGATAATAAAAATTTGAGGGCGGAGTGGTCAGTAAAAACAATAATTTTAGAAAGCGTAACGTAGGGCCTAAACTTATCGATCGAAAAGACGACGGTGAGAAGTTCCATTTCCGTCGTCGTGTAATTAGCCCGTGCGGCTGTAAGCATTCGAGAAGTGTAGTAGATGGGATGAAAATAATTATTAATACGCTGGCCTAGTACGGCTCCCACCGCGATATCGCTCGCATCACACATAATTTCAAACGGAAGGGACCAATCTGGCGCCACCAGAATGGGAGAATGGATTTGTTTTTCTTTAATAATATTAAACGCCTCTATGCATGCGTTATCAAAAATAAATGGAGATTCCTTCTCTAGAAGGTGGGTTAGCGATTTCGTTATTTTTGAATTTTTTTGAATAAACCGCCTGTAAAAACCCTTGTGGCCAAGAAAACTCCTAATTGATTTTATATTTGAAGGTGTTGGGAGTTTTTCGATGATTTTGACCTTGGCCTTATCGACCTCCATCCCTCTGGCGAAAATTTGTGGCCGAGAACTAAACCTTCCCGGACCATAAAATTACACTTTTCCCAGTTTAAAACTAGGTTCGTGTCTTCGCATCTTTGGAGGACTCGATCTAAATTTTGCAAGCAGTTAGAAAAGGAGCTCCTGAATACAGAGAAGTCATCCATAAAGACTTCCATTATGTCTTCTACGAGCTCCACAAAGATCTAGCATACATCGTTGGAATGTAGCCGACGTATTGCAGAGGCCAAACGACATCCTTCGATATGCGAAGGTGCCGAAGGGACACGTAAAAGTTGTTTTCTCCTGGTCTTCGTGGGAGATAGGAATTTGGAAAAACCCCGATAGACCATCGAGAAAACAATAATATTGATGACATGAAAGTCGCTCCAAAATTTGATCGATAAACGATAACGAAAAGTGGTCCTTCCGGGTGACATCGTTAAACTTTCGGTAGTCGATGCACACCCACCAACCCATCACAATACGGGTTGGGATTAATTCATTGTTTTGATTGTCCACTACCGTTAAACCGCCCTTCTTTGGCACGACATGTATGGGGCTAACTCACATACTGTCTAAAATAGGGTAGATAATCCCCGCATCCAAGAGTTGTATGACTTCAGCCTTTATGGTATCCCACATATTCGGGTTAAGTCATCGTTGAGGCTGGATGGTTTTGCGGAAATTATATTCTAAAAATATTTTATGCGTGCAAAAAGAGGGGTTTATCCCCCTAATATCAGAAATCTGTCATGCAATTGCATGGAGATGCTTGGACAAAACCTCCACCAATTCGGAGGTTTCCAAATCGCTTAAAGTGGAAGAAATAATAACGGGAAGTTTTGAATTGTTGGATAGAAAAGCGTATTTTAAATGGTCGGGGAGTTGCTTAAACTCCAAGACCGGGGGTTCTTCATAAGATGTGGTGATTTTTAAATTTTTTGAATCAAAAGGTTCGAAAGGCGAATCTGGCGGCAATTCATCTAAAGGGGGGAGATTCGCCAGATCTGAATCGTCTAATGTTAATGTAAGTAATTCAAAAAGCGAAGAATGTTCATCCTCAAATGCGGATTCAAAATTAAAATAGGAATCATCATTCGATAAGGTGTTCCGCATTGAGGGATTAATGTGAAGTGTAACTTCGTCGTCTCCGACCCGAAGGAGGAGGCGACCGTACTTACATCAATTAATGCTCGGGAGGTCACGAGGAAAAGGGCGTCCAAGGATAATTGGTACCTCGGCGTCCTCCTCGATGTCGAGGATGACCAAGTCTACCGGGAAGATAAACTTGTCAACCTTGACCAGGACGTCCTCCACAATCCCGATGGGATTCATTATCGAGTGATCCGCTAGTTGGTTGCTCATTTTAGTTGAACTAGGAGTGCCCAATTCTAATTATTTAAAGAGGGAGAAGGGCATTAAATTTATACTCGCTCCTAGGTCCGCTAGGGCGTATTTTATTAACAAGATGCCGAAAAGGAACGGGATGGAGAACCTTCCCGGGTCGTTTAATTTGGGTGGCAATTTGTTAAGTAGGACCGCCGAGCATTCCGCATTTAGTGAAACACGCGAAATACCCTCGAGTTTTTTTATTAAAAAGGAGCTCTTTTAGGTATTTCGCATATTTCGGCATCTGAGAGAGTGCCTCGCAGAAGGGGACGTTAATTTGGAATTGTTTTAGTATGTTTATATTTTTTTGATAATGTTCGTCCTCCTTTTCTTTATTAATTTTTGATGGATAAGGAATTTGCTGGCTCGAAACGCTCGGCGCAATTGGAAAATTCGGAGCTAATAAAATCGAAGAAGAGGGTGGAGGGGTGAGAGTCGAAATGTGTACCGTAGGCTCAACCCGCGATGGGGAGATGACCACCTTGCCGCTACGAAGGGCTATAATGTTGGCATTTTCGCGAGGGTTCGGCTCCGTATTCCCTGGCAAAGCTCCATGTGGCCGCTTTGAGATCATTTTTGCAAGCTGCCCAACCTGCATTTCTAAATTTTTTAGCGATCCGGTAATATTCCGGATATTTGTATCGTTGGACGCGATGTACTTAACGAAAACTTCCTCGAGCGGAGAAAGTTTTGGAGGCGGCGACGGATATCCCTGATGGAATCCGTGCGAAAATCCTTGCGGAAATCTTTGCGGATTCGCATTTGGGGGCCGCTGCGCGTTATTTGGATTACTCAAGCAGAAGTTCGGGTGATTCCTCCAACCCGGATTATAACAATTACTATAAGGGTTATTAGTGGGGTTGAAGGGGCCGGACTTGATTACCGAGGTAATCCACCGATTCTTCGATTAAATTATTATTATTATTAATATTAATAATAATAATATTATTATTATTAGTATTCGCTCACGCGGGAGTGGAGGAGGAAGCAGTCATCTCCGCCACCTGCTTACTTAGCCGCTCTACCTGCGAGGCTAAGAAAGCAGTGGTATCCACTTCAAAAATCCTAGCCGATTTATTAGGACGCGACCTTGACACGTTCCATTGGTACGCGTTCATGGTCATTTCTTCGATCAGAGCTTGAGCGGCCTCCGGGGTTTTGTTGTTTAACGTTCCCCCGTCGGCTGTGTAGATCATCTGTCGTGTTGAGAAATTCAAGCCATTATAGAATGTTTGTACCTGTAGCCAAGTTGGTAGCGCGTGACGGGACACCTACGCAAATATTCTTTAAAATACTCCCAAGTCTCGTAAAGGGACTCAGAATCGAATTGTATAAAGGATGCGATATCGGTGCGTAATTAAGCTGTTTTTGACGGAGGAAAATACTTAGTTAAAAATATTTCCATCAATACGGCCCACATGGTTATGGACCCTCTCGGAAGAGATATCAACCACGATTTAGCCATTGTACACAAGGAAAAAAGAAATAAGCGCAAGTGAATGGCGTCATTGCTGACGCCATTAATTTTAAAGGTGTCGCAGATTTCTAAAAAAATTGAAAGGTGAACGTTTGGGTCCTCATCTGGCAAACCGTCGAACTGAATCGACTGTTGTGCATTTGGATTATGCTGGATTTTATTTCAAAGTTATTATTAGCTATCGCGGGGTGAGTGACACTTGACACAGTATCTCCCAAATTTGGCCTGGCGTAGTAGGCCATGGTCCGCTGCGGAGCTGCATTTGGATTGGGGTCTGTCAAGTTATCCGCTAAAGTATCGCCGGCTAACTCTTTGAGATTTAAGGGTTGATGTTGGTCTGTGATCGAAGGCGCTTGTGAAGAGTGCACTCGATTTTGGGATCAAAAGCAAATTCCAGATTATCCGAAGAGCTTCCCCTAATCATGTACTTTTATAGAAAAAAAACTTTTTCTTTTTTGTATAATTTTTTTTATTTAATTTTTGGGTTTTTCTGGAGATAAATAAATACAAGAGATGAAGAGAAAGAGAAAAAAAAGGACTTATATATATAAAGAAAGGTTTAATTTTTTTGTTTTGTTTATTTTTTCCTTTTTTTTTGGAAGATAATATATTCAAGAGGAAGACAGAAAGAGCTTTTTTAAATATTTTGATTTGATTTCATGGGCTCTTTGATGATAATATAAATATTAGAAAGGAAAAGCTTTTTAATTAAATTTTTTTTTTATTATTTTTGGGATGAAGATATATATAGATGATTCGATTTTTTGATTGATTTTTTTTTAGTTTTTGAGCTTTTTCTATATTTTTTGGCTGTTTTAAAAAAATGAACGAGAGAAAAGGGGCGAGGAAGAAGTAAAAGTCAAAATTAATAGCGATTCTTTTTCGAAATAACAACAAGTCCCCGACAACGGCGCCAAAAACTTGATGTTTAAATTTTATGGTTCTGCAAAAGCCTTTTTGTGATGAGAGTAGAAATAGGCGAGCATTTTCGAGGAGTTTCGCGAGTACTCCTACTTCAAGAAACTAACCGCAATCCTACTTTGATGAATAGAAGTAACGATCTTTCCTTCTTTCGGAATATCGACGATTACGCCCCGGCTACGACGCCAAATTCTTTAAATGTTTAAATAGAAAATGAGAGTTTTGCAAGCTTTTGTAATTATTATTCAAACTAATCTTTCGATCAAGGCAAGTATACCTTATCGCGTATAGTATAGAATATTTTGTAGAAAATATCAAGGTCGTATTTTTCCGAATCCTGTTGATTATTTTTACTTTTTAAGAACGCGCTATTATTTTTTCGACGAAACGAGTGATTAATTTTATAAAGTAAAAAATGAAGACGATGATAATTAAGCGATTACATGTGTTAGCGAAAACAAAGAAAAACAATTATAAGGAAAAAGAAAAGAAAAGTGCACACTAAATTAAAAACACACGCACTCTACGGAATTGAAATGACAGAATTGAAATAAAGCAGAAAATTTATCTCATACATGCACGTACTCTACGGTATTGAAATGACTTAATTGAAAGAAAGCATAAAAACTAATTTAGCAAAATAAAGACAAGTTAAACTTATACACTCACCCACTCTACAATAATTAAAAGCTAAATTAAAGCAAAAATTAAAGAAAGCAAAAAAGGTAGACTCATACACACACACACACACTTTCATAAATAAAAAACTAAAATAAAAACAATAAAATTTACACTCATACACTCACACACTCAACATAAACAAAAGAAGAACAAAAACAAAAATATATATTGATTGAAATAAAGATTTACAACTTTTTTCAAGAAAGTCTAAATTTGGATGACAAAAAGAGCCTAAACTAGGGCTTAGAAAGCACACAAACTTAACTCACAAACACTCATAAAAAACTCACAAAAAACTCAAATAAAACTCACAAGAAAAACACTTAACTTAGGTTCTAATTTTCTGAACCTTTTTTACAAGGGAGGTGTACAACCCCGGTATTCGCCAGGAGGTGAACAGAGACTAAGGAACTAGCAGACGAGAGAAGTAAGAAGGAGGGCGAGCCAGAGTCCCAAAGAAGGCTCGCAGGAAAGCGGGCGAGCCGGGCTATCGCCGGCTGCTCGCAGGGAGCGGGCGAGCCGGGCTCTCGCAAGCCGCTCGCGGGAAGGCGAGCGAGCCGGTCTTCACAGTTCGCGAGAGGGGGCCCTTAGGGGCGGCTCGCCCAGTAAGGGTCCATGGGTGTTTTTTCCTGGAAGCCCGTGGTGGTCTGCAGTTAGCCCCTCCAAACAGTGGAGTTTGGTTGTTGGCAGACCATTTTGGGCTGCGTATAGTAAAATTGTAAGGCGGAATCCCGCTATTAGCAGAATGAACTGGAAAAACTATAACTAGACCTTGAAGGACACCTTTGGAGAGAGACCCCAATCTCAGCATTCCGAGCTTCCTCCTCCCTAGGTTATCTTGGTCTAGCTCTCTGGCTCTCCAAGGTGCCCAGTCTCAGCTTTGGCTTGGGAGGGGAAGCGCTCAACGATCTTCTGGGTGTGAGGTGGGACCTCCTCGCTGCGACTAAGGGTTTGTGTCTAGTTATAAGGCTCCGGTCTATTCTTTTCGAGGAATCAGTAAGCGCTAGCTGCCCCCCAACTCGTTGGGGGACGAGCTCCACAGGAGACCAAGTTTTGGTTTCAACATTTTTGGTGCGGTGAGCGTGGAGTGCAGCTAGTTCAAGAAAGCTCTGAGGAAGAGACATGGCGGGAGACGACGAGCGAGAGGCGGGCTTCGGCGGTTTGCCACCACCCAACGCGCCAGCAATGGTGGAGATGCTGACCGACCTCAAGAGGGACCTGCTCGGCGCTTTCCAGTATGCCCTCGCCACAACCCTTGGGGGTCTCGCAACCCCTGCGCCCCAAGTGCCCCCTCCAGCTGGAGTTGGCAAGTGCGCCCCGGGGCAGAGGCTAGGGAAGGAGGCAATGTCCCAGGTGCCGGAGCGAGACCTCGCGGGGCGGGAGCTTTTCCCCAGCCCGACGAGTGCAAGCGTCACCCCAGGAGGAGAGATCCCGGTTAGTGGGGTCCCGACGAGTGGTCCCTCAGCGAGCGCGAGGCAGGTAGGAGCCGGGTCGCCTGGGGAGCTTGTGGGGCAAGTGGAGCAGGTCAGGTGTGTGAAGGGGGGAACCCTTTCTATGAGTTGGTGCTCTCGACGCCACTCCCCGAGGGGTTCAGTGAGCCGGCCATGACGTTGTATACCGACAAGGATGACCCCACTCAGCACCTGCAGTGGTTTGAAGACATGGTCTCCATCAGACCTATGTCATATGCCTCCAAGTGCTGACTCTTCGCCACCACTATGAAGGAAAAAACCAGGGACTGGTTCCACCAGTTGCCCTTGGGGTCGATCTATGCCTTCGAGGATCTGCATCGCGGCTTCCTACTGCGTTTCTCCACCTCAAAGAAGAGGAAGAAAGACCCTGAGGCGCTCTTCAACATCAAACAAAGATAGGGGGAGTCGCTAGCTCACTATGTGGATCGGTTCCAGGAGGAGGTCCTCCTCATCCAGGAGGTGCCAGGGTACACTCTCCAGCCCGCCTTCATAGTCGGGCTGCGAGAGGGGTTCTTTAAGATGGACCTCAAGTGGAGGGCTCCTTTGTCTTTTGAGGAGCTGATAGAGAGAGTGGCGGAGGAGATAGAAGGGGAGGCTGCCAACCCCGAGTTCACGAATAGGTTGGCATGGCTGAGCGAGCCGGAGGTCAAGCAACCGGAGGCAAGGAGAAGAGAAGAGGCGAGGGCCCCGGAGGTGGGGTGGAGGCAGCGAGAAGGGGGAGGCAAGGCCCGTGAAGGGGTTTCCACTAGGGAGGGGGTAACTTCTAAGGAGGCCAAGGAAGACCCCATCAGCTAGGGTGGAGGCAGGGCCCGAGGCCACATCATCCCCACCCGCCTCAGGAGACAATGGCAGTCAGTCGAGGGAGACCAGGAAGAGGAAGAGGATCAGGAGCCGGAGGAGACGGTCCTAGGAGGAGGAATAGAGGGGCAGAGTTCGAAAGGAGGGGGAGGCGTTGCCCTATTTTGACTTCCACGAGGAGGAAGGTCACACAACGGCCACCTGCCCAGAGTTCTTGGAGGTGAAGGGAGCAAGAGCGCCGATGCAGCAGGAGCAGCATCCGGTGAGGATTGAGGAGGTCCTATCTCAGGATGAGGAGGATGAGAGGTGTGAAGAGCGGGTTGACGTGGGGACCCGAGGATGGATCGGGGTGATGCCCCGCTCCCAGCAGAGAAGATCTCATTCACCCCGAAGAATATGTCGGGTCATGAAGACCCGTTCTGCGATGCGCTGGTCATCCAGACAATGATCGAGAACTTTACTGTCTCTCGGATCCTTGTGTATAATGGGATCTCAGTCAACGTCATCTTTAAGAAGGCGTTTGACGAGATGAAGGTGGAGGCTAGGAGGGTACTGGCCTCGGATGGCCCGTTGTTTGGGTTCTTCGGGGAGAGAAAGGAGGTGGAAGGGGGAGTGGGACTCCATGTAATCTGGGGGGCAGTACCGGAACTGCCGCTTTGTTATAGTAGATGCCCCAGCAGCTACATCGCCATCTTCGGATGGCCACTCATCAGTGCGTTCTGCTGCGTCCCCTCCACCTTTCACCAAGGCCTCAAGTTCAACGTGGGAGGAGTCCAGGTACGGATAAGGGGAGATCCGAAGGTGGCCAGGCAGTGTTATGTGATTGTCGTGAATACTATCTCTTGGATGGCCAAGGCAGAGGAATGGGATCGAGAGATGGGGGAGCCGACGAGGCTCGAATAGGCAGGAGAGGAGGAAGGAGTAGAGGAAGGGGAATCCCAGGACGAAGGGGTGGAAGAACTGATGGAGGTTCGAGAGGGGAGAAAGGAGAAGGAGGCCGAAGCGCTGGCTCACGGCAAGGACGAAGGTGATTGGGGGGGGAGCAGTCCCGGTTGGAGGCCGTGGATGAGGTGGTGGAGCTCGAGGTCACCACCCGAGCAGGGGTGGTGGAAAAAGTCAAGATCAGTGGGGAGCTCATTCCGGAGGAGCATAAACAAATCCTGGCATGTGTATAGGAGAATGTGGATGTCTTCGCCTGGAGCGCAGCGGAGATGCCCGTGATCGATGCAGATGTGGCTTGCCATCGACTCAACCTCGATCCCGACACCCGACCCATCCGACAAAAGAAGAGAGTCGTTGCTGTCAAGATAGAAGGGCCCATCCGAGAGGATGTGGGCAAGCTCCTCCAAGCGGGGTTTGTATCTGAGATCCAGTACCCAGGTTGGGTCTCCAATATGGTTATGGTAAAGAAGGGGGGAGGTAAGTGGAGAATGTGCGTTGACTTTTCCTTACTTAATAAATCATGCCCCAAGGATTGCTACCCCTTGCCCCGAAATGACGCGCTGGTTGACTCGGCCGTCGGTTTCTCGGTGATGTGTTTTTTAGAAGCTTTTTCAGGTTATCATCAAATCCGAATGCACCCCCCCCCCCCCCCCCCCCGACGTCAAGGATGTCTCTTTCATCACTGGGGATGGGTGCTATTGTTACAAAATGATGCCCTTCGGGTTGAAAAACGCAGGGGCAACGTACCAACGGATGATGGAGAGGGTCTTCCGAGAACAGAGGGGAAGGAACTTGGAGGTCAATGTTGATGACCTCATGATAAAGAACCGGGACCTCGAGTCCCACCTCCGGGACTTTGAGAAAATTCAAAATGAAGCTCAACCCCCAGAAGTGTGTCTTTGGGGCCAGCCGAGGGAAGTTCCTGGGTCACTTGCTCACCCCGGTTGGGGTGGAGCCTAATACGGACAAGGTAAAGGAAATCATGGAGTTGGGGTCGCCAAAGAACGCGAAGGAGGTTCAACGCCTCATGGGGAAGTTGGCTGGACTTAGTAGGTTCCTCTCCAGGGCAGGAGAGAAGTGTGCACCCTTCTTCAAGGTACTGCGGGGGAACCAAAAGTTCGGATGGACCCCCGAGTGTGAAAGAGCCTTTCAAGCGTTGAAGGAGAAATTGACCCAATCCCCATTGCTGCAAGGGCCGAGAGGAGGAGAGGACCTATCCCTATACCTGGGGTTAGGACCCGAGGCGGTGAGCTCGGTGTTGGTCCGAGAAGAAGGAAAAAAGCAGCTCCCAATCTACTATGTCAGCCGAGTATTGCGGAAGGCTGAGCTATGGTACCCCATTTTGGAAAAATTGGCCTTGCCCTCGTGGTCTCAGCACAAAAACTCAGGCCCTACTTCCAGGTTCATTCCATCAAGGTGGTAACTAACCATCCCCTTCGCAACGTCATGGAGGGGGTGGAGCACTTGGGAAGGCTGGCCAAGTGATCAGTGGAACTAAGTGAATTCGATATCTCGTACATGCCCAGGCTGCCATAAAGGCCCAAGCGGTGGCAGACTTTTTCGCAGACTATGTGACCGAGGTAGAAGAATCCGAACTACCCTCCTTGGTGGCTTGGAAAATGCTGGTCGACGGGGCCTCAGGAAAACATTCCTTTGGGGGAGGAGTAGTTTTTATAATCCCCCAAGGGACAAGTATCGAGCAGGCAATCAATATTCATTTTCACCTCACCAACAACCAGGCCGAGTACGAGGCAGTGATAACAGGCCTACGACTGTCCCGGGAGTTGGGAGTGCAAGATTTGGAGGTCTCGATGGAATCCATGGTGGTGGCTTGCCAGTTAGGGGGAGTTCGAGGTAAAGGAGTCGACCCTTCAGCGGTACTTGGAAAAGGTCAAGGGGCTCATAGGTCAGTTCCGGACCTTCTCGATCTGTCATGTGCCAAGGGAGTAGAGTGTCGCGGCGGACCTCCTGGCCAAGTTCGGTCCCAGGGCAGGGGAACGGTATCGGATCTCTTCTGACCATCCATCGAGGAGGGGGAACTGATGGAGGTAGACCAGCGGGCGTCATGGATGGATCCCTTCATCACCTTCCTAACATCGGGGAAGTTCCCCAAGGGGGATGTGGACAAACGACGATTCAGGTATAAGTCTGCGTACAACTCTTTGCACGTAGGGGGACTATACCGGAAGATACTCTCGGGGCTCCTAGCCCGATGTGTCGCGGAGGAGGAAGTCTCGAGGGTCCTGGAGGAGATCCACTCGGGAGAGTGTGGTAGCCACTCCGGGAGCCGAACTTTGGAGGGGAGAGTGCTGAGGCAAGGCTACTTTTGGCCTACTCTCAGCAAGGATGCAGCGGAATTCACAAGAAAGTGTTTAAAGTGTCAGTTGTCTTCTCCTCTCCAGCTCTTACCAGCCCAAACTCTAAACCATCACAGCGCCCTGGCCCTTTGCAATATGGGGGTTGGATTTGGTGGGTCCGTTCCCCCAAGAAAGCGGCCAAAGAAAGTTCTTACTGGTGATGATTGATTTTTTCTCCAAGTGGCTGGAGGTGAAGGCGCTGGCCAAGGTAACATCCCAAGCCATTAGAAATTTTATATCGGGTAAGATAATTTGCAGGCACGGGTTTCCTCTATCCGTAGTGACAGATAATGGGCCGCAGTTTGCCAGCGATGAGTTTGTCAGCTTCTGCACCCAGCTCAACATAGATCTCAGATTTGCGTCGGTCCACCACCCGAGGAGCAATGGGAAAGTGGAGGCGGCAAATAAGATAATTGTGAACTTATTGAAGAAAAAGGTCGAGAACCTAAGGGGTAACTGGGTAGAGCAGTTACCCTCGGTCCTCTGGGCCTTGAGGACCACTCCAAACACGGCCACCGGGGAGACTCCGTTCAAGCTCTCTCACGGGTCTGAGATCGTGCTTCCCATAGAGTTCGAGGTGAAATCCCCCAGGGTGGTCACCGTTGGTGAAGGGGATGAAGAATGGATGGTGGAGAATGGGGCAGAACAAAGGTTATCCTTAGACCTGGTGGAAGAGCTCCGGGACTTAGCCACCATCCGGCAGGAGGAAGTCAAGCGGAGGATGGCTCGGTACTTCGACAAACATATCAGAGTAAAACAGTTCGAGAAAGGAGAGGGGCCGAGAGAGGGACCGTAGTAGGAAAACTCAATCCCAACTGGGAGGTACTGTACATTGTAAAGGAAGTTCTCAGGTCAGGAGGGTACCACCTCCGAGATGTGGAAGGGGTACCCCTCGGCCTGGCCAGGAGCGGGGATGACCTGAAGCGGTTCTACCATTGAAACTTTTTATAATTGGTTGGTTATATGTTTGACTCATCACATGTTGGTTTCAATATTTTTCCTAGGCACAGGTCCTCAAGTATTTCATGCTGGAATTCCCCGGACGATCCCGCTGCCGGGCTCTCACTAGCCGGTGGGTCAGGTTGATCTCGCTGAGAGGCTGGCAAGGTATCAAGTATTTTGTGCTGGAATGCCCCGGACGTTCCCGCTGTCGGGCTTTCACTAGACGGTGAGTCAGGTTGATCTCGCGGAGAGCCTGGCAAGGTATCAAGTATTTTGTGTTGGAATGCCCCGGACGATCCCGCTGCCATGCTCTCACTAGCCGGTGGGTTAGGTTGATCTCGCAGAGAGGCTGGCAAGGTAACAAGTATTTCATGCTGGAATGTCCCGGACGATCCCGCTGTCGGGCTCTCACTAGCTGGTGGGTCAGGTTGATCTTGCGGAGAGGCTGGCAAGGTATCAAGTATTTTGTGCTGGAATGCCCAGGACGATCCCGTTGTCGGGTTCTCACTAGCTGGTGGGTCAGGTTGATCTCGCGGAGAGGCTGACAAGGTAACAAGTATTTCATGCTGGAATGCCCAGGATGATCCCGCTGTCGTACTCTCACTAGCCGGTGGGTCAGGTTGATCTCACGGAGAGGCTGGCAAGGTAACAAATATTTTATGCCGGAATGCCCCAGACGATCCCACTTCCGGGCTCTCACTAGCCGGTGGGACAGGATGATCTCGCGAAGAGGCTGACAAGGTAACAAATATTTCATGCTGGAATGCCCCAGAAGATCCCGCTGCCGGGCTCTCACTAGCCGGCGGGTCAGGTTGATCTCGCGGAGAGGCTGGCAAGGTAACAAGTATTTCATGCTCGAATGCCCCGGACGATCCCGCTGTCGGGCTCTCACTAGCCGGTGGGTCAGGTTGATCTCGCGGAGAGGCTAGCAAGGTAACAAATATTTCATGCTAGAATGCACCGGACGATCCCGCTGTCGGGCTCTCACTAGCCGGTGGGTCAGGTTGATCTCGCGGAGAGGCTGGCAAGGTAACAAATATTTCATGCTGGAATGCCCCGGACAATCCCGCTGCCGGGCTTTCACTAGCCGACGGGTCAGGTTGATCTCACGGTGAGGCTGACAAGGTATCAAATATTTTGTGCTAGAATGCCCCGAATGATCCCGCTGCCGGGCTCTCACTAGCCGGTGGGTCAGGTTGATCTCGCGGAGAGGCTGGCAAGTAAGATGTTTGTGCTGATGGGCTCGGTTCGCAAAATCTCTCAAGGCAAGGTCTAGACTGGGCGATCCCCGGGGGTTGCTCGCGCGATAACCAAAGGCAGCATGAGAGGAAAAAGGCCTAAGTCCAATGGTCACGGTGAGGTGGCTGAATACGGTGGCAACAGAGTTCTCCAGGTCTGATCCTGGCTCACAAAACATTCCATGGATCACCATACAACACCTAAAGTAAGCGAGTCTGGGTCCGCCTACATGGTAATTAACAATCAACACTGGTCGCCCACATGGGTTATGGCGAGCGAGATTGGGAAAAGCCGACCTGGCTCGTGACGGCTCACACTGGGCAAGCCAGAGGTACTATGCGGCCATGTTTGGCCCAAGCGCGAAGGCATGCGGGAATTTCATCTAACAGACATTTAAGGGAGAGGAGCTACGCGAACGCCCTATCGGGTGTGCGCGAGGTACGGTAACAAGACAATGGAGGAACAATAAATCGATGAAACTAACCATTGCAGAGGAATAACGTACTATTGCGAGCGCGGTTAAGCGTATTAATGCGAGCGCAGTTGGGCGTATTAATGCGAGCGTGACTAAGCGTATTAGTGCGAGCATAATAAAATGCATGGGTGCTAGCAAAGCAAAATGACATTAAAGATAGAAAAAGATTTCATTTCATTTCATTTCTAGAAAGAATGTCATTACATGTGATGGCGAACTCGCCAAGCAAAACAAAAATTTACATTTGAAAAGAAAGAAAATATCAAGGTTGGTCGCCGGACAGCTCCTCCTCGCTCCCATGATCTTCGGGCTCTGGAATCAGCACGAACAAGTCTGGGATGACATCCTCGACGCTGAGCTCCAGGGCATCCGGAGAAAGCAGACCCGCCCCTTTGAGGGTATCGAAGACAAGGTTGGCGACGTCCATTGAATTCTTACGGGTCGCCTCCTTCTCGTCTCACGATTGGTTGCGAGCCCCAACTCACGGAGGGGGCGGGGGGGGGGGGAGCATTGCTCTGGTCAGCTCGCAGCCTTGCTCCTTCAGGAACGTGACCTCCGATTCCAAGTTGGCGTTCCGCGCGAGGAGCTGACTCGCTGTTTCAGCATCCTGTAAAAAAAGAGGTTAAATCAAGCAAAGGAAATATGGCGATCGAGATATAAGTTGTATGGATGACTTACTATTCCACCCTGGAGGCTGGCGAGGAGACCTTCCGAGATGACCTCTTTTCCCTAGAGGCTCGCGATCTCATCTGAGGCCTCCTTGAGCTCGCGCTGGAGCTCTTTTGAATCCCTTTCTGCGGTGAGATACCCCCGGCCCACAATTTGGGAGAGCTCCATCGACCGGAAGTGGGCTCGCATGTTCTCGTTTATGAGTAGCCGAGATAGCAGGGCGCCGAAATGAGCTGCGTCCTCGCGACCAAACAGCCCGAAGGCGAGGGAGAACGCCTCGCCCCCCCCACCTTATCACTCTCAACCCAGAAGGGGACAAGCGAAGAGCAAGAGACCCTATTGAGGTCAGGATCCCACGCGAGCACTGGCTCGCCGATTGCATCGGGGAGCCTCGCACCAAGGCCAAAGTTCTTGTGGCCGGCTAGCTTGGGCACGCTGGGAGCGTCCCTTGGCTCACTACTCTCCTTGGCTGCCTTTTGACTCGCGGACGGGGTGAGCGAAGTCTCCGTCTCGCTTAGGTCCACGACCTCTTTCCCCTTGGTCATGGAGGGGGTATACTTGCTCCTTTTCTTGGCTGGGGGCTTTGTCGCGAGCTGGCTCGCAGGTGGCGGCCGCTTCTTACCAGAGGCCGAGCTGAGAGGTTCTTGGCACGCATCGGCGGCCACGGTGGCAAGAGAGCTAGAGGAGAGTGCGGTGCTCCTCGCATGCGGGGGGTGGAGTGGAAGCTCCCGCTGTCCTGCAAAGGCAATGAAAGAGTTAGCGATCGAAATAAGAAGTTATGGAAATGTGCGAGAGCGAGCCAAACCATCTCCTTGCGGGACCGGCAGTAGCGAGTCCACCCTCTGCCGGAGGTAGACAACCTCGAAGTTCTTCCCTTCCATATACTGGTAGAGCCTCGCGTCGTCACCCCCGAGCGAGGTAGAGGGGCGGTAGGTTGCATCATCCCATTGGACGGGGGAGAAGGGGATATTGCCAAACGGTCCTTTGACTAGGACGTATTTCTGGTGCCAGTAGTGGGTCTTGTTAACTGTCTCGCAGACAGTAACACGCTGACTCGTGAAATGGGTTGTCCCATCTTTATACGCTCGGAAAGAGAAGATTTTGCGGAAGACGAGTAGGCTGAACTGCATCCTCTCCTCCCACAGATAATAGGCGAACGCGACGATGACCGCAATCGCGTTTGGGGTCAACTGGCTCGGCAGGATACCATAGTACTTGAGTACCTGAGGAATTCACCAAAGAAAGGTTAGGACGCTCTTTGCGAGGCGAGCAAGAAATATGAGGGTTAAGTAGAGTACCTGGCGCACTTCCGGCCAGAGGGGGAGTCGCAACACATGCTCAAAATGGGCAATGGGGATGGCGAGCTCTTCGGCGGAAGACTCGTTTATGGCTACAGTGTTCGGCGGGTGGTGAGCTACAAACCCTGAAGGGATGTATTTGTCCACCGTGGCAAGGAACTCGTCATCGGTGAGCGAAGCGCAGAAGAAAGGGTGCTCGCGAAAGGCCCCGGTACACCTGGCTCGGCCCTCGGATTCTCCCTCAACAACCATGGCGTTACTAGTAGCGAGCCGGGGGAAGAGCGAGTGCAAGTAGAGATTTACGAGAGAGCCTGGAAGAAAGAAGAAAGATGAGGAACAGTTAATGCGGTGGTTAGAAAGTAAAAGTCGTCGACTATTTATATAAATAAAAAGGGTGGGAAGGATTCGAAGCGCCAGAGGGGGTGCAGATAGCGGAACCGCGCGGTGATTTTCCAGCTTCCTGGGGCCTTATCCGCTCCAAGTAGGTTGGCGTCCTGACGAAATCCTCTAACTCGCCGCCGGCGATCCAAAACTGCAGAGAAAAAAGGTAAAAGTCGCGAGGACGGGGAAGCAGCTCACGAGCCAGGCATATCCAATGAAAAGTAAGCGACGCGCGAGCACAATTAACATAATAGTAAAAGTAATGCGAATTGAAAGAGAAAGCTCGTGAGCGAGCGGGAATATCCTTATTACAAATTCATAAAATGTTCAAAGACCCCGAAAGGGGGAGGAAAGCAAGAGCAGGAAACAAACAAAAAGAAAATTGTTCGGTAGTTAAGCCACTTCCAGCGACCGCGACCTCGCACACCCGAGCGCAGAGGAACTCTTGGGTAGTGGTACTCGTAGACCGACTGGACCTCGTATTGCATCAGCCGCATGTAATCCTCAATTCGCCTGACGTGCACCCTAGGTGAGGTGACCTCGCTGCGAGCGACCTACCGTATCTCAGCGAGGACGCACGCGTTCGCATCCTCCATAGCGGCAAACCTCTCCTCGTAAGCGGCGTTGTTCATCTGGTCCTGATCGTATAGCTTCGGCAGCATTAGAGTATGTTGTTGGAACATGCTTTCCGCATCTCTTGGTTTGACAATAACAAATCCTATTGTATTTGATCATATTTGTTTTTGTGTTTATAACCTGCAGGATCCTGTGCATTCAAATCTCCATAGGAATATATTGTGTTGTTGCTACCGCAGAGCGTTAGCACTACCGCTGGCGCTAGCAGTTCAACAAAATGAGATGCGCTCGACGAAATGGTGTTCGAAGAAAATAGATGTTGTTCGACGAAAATGTCGTTCGACGAAAGTAGATGTCGTTCGACGAACTGGCATTCGACGAAATGAGATGCGTTCGACGAAATGAGATGTGCTCTACCACGGCATGACATGTCTACCGCCTGGCGGTAGCTTTTGGAATCCTCCCGTCTGCATGTGATTGAGGAGCAAATGTGGAAGGGGATATTGGCTGAAGGAAGGTTATCTCGCTATCGTGGAGCGTTAGCGTTACAACGGCGTGCTAGGAGGAGCTCAAAGTTTGGCGCTCAAAAGGTGCCTAAGCTGCCACGATCCGTGTGCTTGATCATAGCCTAATGTGGCTACCGCGGGGTGGTAGTACTACCACAGGCGGTAGCGGCTGATTCTATTTAAATTCGCGCGCTTCCTCCGTTGTTATTTGCTGTTACAGAACCAATTGAAGCCATATATTCAGAGCACTCGTGAGAGCCTTCCCCAAGCAGCTAGAAGAACTCTGTCAACATTCGTGAATGCAAAGAACTTGAATACCGATCTGATCGCATATACATCGACATCAAGTTCTTCTTTTGAGGGAGTTTTTAGTTTGTGTTTTGTTTTAGTTTCTAATTGTAACTTTTATATCTTTTGTTCGGTAGAGGAATTCGCCACACGGCGACTAGGGCCTTGCGGGGACTAGGGGAAATTCGCCTCGCATTGGCGACTAGGTCTAGGGTGTAGATCTAGGGAGTGCTCGAGTCCTTTCCGGTGATGGAAGAGCTAGAGCGTCTTGAGGCCATATCTGGTGAGAGATAGGCTAGAGCCAACTGGTCCTTGGGAGAAGGGTCGGTATAGAAAACCCAATAGAGTTTTTCATTCGTCGCCTCTTTCCAAGCATCATTGGGAAAAGATTTTGTAAACAAAATTATTTATTGTTAATGAAAATATGTCTTTCTTCATCTCTGTTTCATGATCTCTAATTTTCATTACTATAACATAAACAGATTTTCTCTGTCACTAACACCGAGCGGTAACACTGTCGCTCGCGGTAGCAACAGAGAATCGTTTTTCATTTAAATATTCTCGAAAATCTTAGAACCCTTATTCACCCCCCCCCCCCCCCCCCCCTCTAAGGGCGCCTACAGATCCAACATATGCTTCTGAAATATCTCGGTGACTCGCCTTTTCATCTGCTCCGAGCCGCCGGGGTCCCCGAGGAAATTTGTGACCTGGCCCGGCGAGGGCGGTGGAGACCTCTCTACTTCTCCATGCTCTGACTCGGAGGGCGGGGTCGGGGGAACACCTGCGAGTAAAAAGTCAGCATAAGAGGCAGTGAAAGAGGCAATCGACGGAAATTGTTTAACCTGCCGAGATGAGAATGGTATGGGGTCGCGGGCGAGAAGAGCTTGGCTGGCCATTGAAAGCCTCAGTAAAGGCCGGGGTTATGGACTTTCCCAGGCCAGGGCGGTGCGTCGTCTCATCTGCGACCCGGGGTTCGGCAAGTAGTGAGCCGCCCAAGCTCCGTTGGCCCAGAGTGCCTAATCCAGGGGTGATGATGTTCATTTTAGGTGGAGGCGACGAGCCCACCAGAGTGGGGATTCACCTCTCCGAGGTCACGAGAGGAGACTCTGCACAAAAGGGATAATGTAGGTTCAACAGGTGGAAAAAACGAGAGATGGAAAGGCAAACAACTTACCGGGACGCGAGGGTGAGGCTCGCAAGTCAGTGTTCCTCACATCAGGGGGGATCAGTCCTCCCGGGGGATGTGGGGCGAGACCCCATTGGCGATGGCCTGATAAGATTTTCCTCGGCGGGAGGGTCCTGCGAGCAAGGAAACAGAGTTAAGTGAATACTATTTGGAGTATCAAGTCTTTTTATAGCAGAACCTGCAAGGCGAGCTCGTGGCGGGGAGAGGGAGACAGTGGTGATGACTCATCCTCCATGGACGACTGTCAGATGGTCTTAGCCCTCTTAACCTGAGGCAGAGGGTGGAGCGGGTTGCGGAGAGATCTAGGGGGAGAGCTCGGTAACTTTGGCCTTCTGGATCAGCTGCGAGGCCTTGAGGCGAGCCAATATCTCCTCCTTCTTGGGCATCTCGAAGAAAATAGTAGCGAGCAACGAAGGGATTGAGAGGGAGGAAAAAAGTTCATGCACCGGTCAGAAGAAACAGTATTTATAGCATCGGACATGGGTCCAACAAAAGGATTCTCACCACGTCATCAAGGGCCCGACGAACACCAGGGGTTGGACGTTTCTTTGCGAGCCTAAGGTAGCCTCGC
Source organism: Dactylorhiza incarnata (assembly GCA_033032865.1). NCBI lineage: Eukaryota > Viridiplantae > Streptophyta > Magnoliopsida > Asparagales > Orchidaceae > Dactylorhiza > Dactylorhiza incarnata. Next base: position 22,725,373 of record JAWHQI010000003.1, read on the forward strand.
GAAGAGCGGGGATTGTGTACAACCCTAATATTCGCCAGGAGGTGAGCTGAGACTAAGGAACCAACAGGCGAGAGAAGTAAGAAGGAGGGCGAGCTAGAGTCCCAAAGAAGGCTCGCAGGAAAGCGGGCGAGCCGGGCTCTCGCCGGCTGCTCGCAGAGAGAGGGCGAGTCGGTCTCTCGCCCGCCGCTCGCGGGAAGGCGAGCGAGCTGGGCTTCACAGTTCGCGAGAGGGGTCCCTTAGGGGAGGCTTGCCCAGTAAGGGTTCAGGGGTGTTTTTACCTGGATTCCCCTGGTGGTCTGCAGTTAGCCCCTCTAAACAGCGGAGTTTGGTTGTTGGCAAACCATTTTGGGTTGCGTATAGTAAAAGTGTAAGGTGGAATCCCTCTATTAGCAGACCGAACTGGAAAAACTATAAATAGACCTTGAAGGGCACCTTTGGAGAGAGACCCCAATCTCAGCATTCTAAGCTTCCTCCTCCCTAGGTTATCTTGGTCTAGCTCTCTAGCTCTCCAAGGTGCCCAGTCCCAGCTTTGGCTTGGGAGGGGAAGCGCTCAATGATCATCCGGGTGTGTGGTGGGACCTCCTCGCTGCGACTAAGGGTCTGTGTCTAGTTCTAAGGCCCTAGTCTGTTCTTTCGGAGGAATCAGTAAGCGCTAGCTGCCCCCCAACTCGTTGGGGGCCCGAGCTCCACAAGAGATCAAGTTTTGGTTTCAATAGGAGGAGCCCCCTTATTTATAGACAAAAAAGGGGCTGCAACTAGCAAAAATCAGATTTCTGTTTCGAGCTAGTGGGAAGCAGCTGGTTGCTTCTAGAAGGGTGAGTGCGGGACATCTAGAAATCTGGGGTGCGGATAACAGCTGGCTGGTGTGACTTGAGTAGTTGGGGTGCGGATAGCAGGTTGGGATGCGGATTGCTGGATATTATCCAGCAAAATATGAAGTTGGCTAGATTCGATCCCGCGCCACTAGAGAGAATAGCCAAATCAAGTCCACTGAAGCAAGTGCGCCCATCTGTTTGAACACAGAAACATTTATATATATTATATTATAATATGTTAGAATAACAAGCATTATAAAGACGAGAAGGGAAAATCGACATCCCGTCCCGTCGATCGCCGGGACGGGATGTCTATCGGGACTTAGGCTCGGGGTGAAATCAATTGGAAGGGAAGCTGATCGACGGGATCGACATCCCATCCCGTAGATCGACGGGATGGGAGGTCGATGGACGAGAAAGTAATCGGCGAGCTGTTCTAAGGAAAAAAAAAGTTAATATCGACGGGAAGCTGTCTGCGATTTGACGGGATCAGTCTGCCGATCGACGGGATCAGTCTGCCGATCGACATGATCGACATCCCGTCCCGTCAATCGACGGGATGGGAGCTTAATAAAAAAATAAGTTTTTTTTTTGTTTTAAAAAAACTAAGTTATTATATATTTAATTTATTTATAGCATATATTTACATATATAAACATATAGTTTTTTATTTAAGAATTATTTTACATATACATTTACATATATTTAGTATACTATATATATATTTACAAATATATTTAGTATATATTTGCATAATTACTTACATAAATATTTACATACTTATTAAATAGTTACATATATAAATATATACTTAAATAGTTCATTTTCCATATAAAAATATGAAAATAAATATTAGTTAAAACAAATCATTTATTCAACAATTTACATGAAATATGAATAATATTACTTAAAACTATACTAACAATGATACTAAAATACATATAATTTTACTATTCATCATCCTACCAAGCACTCAAATCTGTACCAAGATCCTACCAAAACTCAGGCTCACACAGAACCCTACTATCAGGCTCACACACAACCCTACCAACTCAGATCTGGTACAAGATCCTACATGCTTAGGTTCACAAAAAACCCTACAAAGTAATGCGGAGAAGTTGTTGTAGAAGAAAAGACTTCAAGATGGAAGCTTTGAATAACAGGTCTTCTTCTTCTTGAAGATGTAAGCTGTCACAACCCGCATTTTCCCACGAATTTAACAAATATTATCAGAGCAAGGGGAAAATACGTGCTATGATGCCATGTCATGTAGGGGACAACTACAGACGCTCAGGCAGCCACTACTCATGAAAATTTATAAAAGACATAAATTTGTTTGAGTTAAATAGAGGATTTACATTTTTAGCTTAAGACTGTGTCCCTCGGTCCCGTGGATCAACTAGTCCACGAGTAGAAATCTATACCTACTCAACATAAAGATAGTTTCATTTTATCTTACATGAGCATGAAGATCGAACATCTCAGCAATGATATGCACATCTCTAGGTTTAGTATAAGTAAAGAAGGATTTTGCTATGATATTCAAAGTATATGACATTTACATAGAATCATGCTATGCAAGAATGTCATTTGTTATACATAAAATAACTCATGCAACCTTACATAAAACTTCCAAGAGAGCAAGTATGAGAAATAACCAGCAAGTAACAGCAGAAAAGCTAGCAAGTAATCTAACACTAGAAAACTAAAGCTAAAGCAGAGAAACAACTACCTCGCAATAGTGAGGAGGAAACAGACAACAACAACTAACCGCAACTCTACCGCTTGCTGCAGCTACTGACCTGAACCTGAACTTGGTGTAACATCCCAGTGCGCGCTAGGCCCCTATGATGAAAATACAAATCAGTCTCAACTCGGTGTCACTTCAAAAATTGAATTTGAGTGTCGTTGATTCGTTGCGGCCCTCGAAATGTTTTAACGAACGAAATGTGAACTTTTCCTATATTGTTGTTTCTTCCTATATTGTCCATGTTGGTAATCTATATAAAGATATATGTGTATATTGTAAAGTTTTGGGAAGAGACTTATATGGCAACTATTACTGCACTTTTCATTATACTTTGGTGTGCCAGTAGCGTATTTGCTGCGTTGAAAACGGGTATTTTTGCAGAACTGAAATGGGGAGCTAGTTGGTTTTATGTGGGCTTGATATGTGGCTGGAATTGTGAACTGCCAAAGTTAGTGGGTGTGCCAATAACTATTGTTTAATTTCATCTTTAATGGCCTTGGTTTAAGTTGGGTTGCGATTAGACATGGCTGGCATGAAATTTTTAAGCGGTGGGTTTTATTTCCTCTGCCTCTAAACTGACCAAATCGATCGACTCTTATCAATTCCTCCCTCTCCCTCGACGGTGTCGCTTTAGGGCACGACGCCGATCTCCTCCTCCGTTCTCGTTTTCTGCTCAAAATTTCACAGAAAAGCTGTAGGAATTCGTGGTTGTTCATGGATTAGTCGTTTGTGGCTTTGGTTGAACTGGAGCTTTGTCGGATTGGGAGTTTTTGCCGAAGCAGGACCTCAATTTTACCCTAAATCGTTGTGAGCTTCTCGTCTCTCTCTTCTCCTCTTAACGTTTATGTTGATGTTGGATTCATGGGGGGGGGGGGGGGGGGAATAGAATTTGTTGAAGTAGTGTTGTTCAGGATGATGCTTTAGGCGTATCTGTTGGTTTTGTTTTAGCCTTGTTCATTGTATTTGGGAGAAAACTTTAGCTGCTGTTCTTCTTCTTCTTTTTTTGTGGCTGTCACTGCTTTAAGTTTGGACTTTTCTCCTTCTTGTTATATGCTATCAGGTTTGGTTGTTTCTTGTGACTGTCCAGTTGTGGTTGATTTGGTACATGCCCAGTTTTGGAATTTGTTTTGGCCCCTCCAGTTAACTGTAGTTAAGGGGTCCTTTGTGCTAGCAACTGTTGATTTGATTCAAGGAGGAGAACCTCCATCGGCTAGCTGTTGTCTTTCTGATGTTTTATGTGATGGGGGAGAGGGGATTTTGTTGGTCGACTTCTGCAGTTCCAGTTAACTGTTTTGTTCAATTATGTTGGCCGGCTGCTACTTGTTTCCATATTCTGTTGAGTTTTGTTGCTTGAATGAGCATTTGGAGGAATGGAATGATAGTATTGCTGTAAGAGATTTGGGCAAAATCTTGTAAGCAATTTGAGGGTTTCTATCTTGTTTGGCTACTATTACTTTCCTTCTCTATTGGTTATTGTGGAGTGAATCAGAGAATGGGGAATAGGGATGATCTTCTATAGTACATTTGTGCATGTTTTGGTTCTACTTCATTAGGGTTGTTTGTTGTTTGTCTGCCCTTAAGCAGTCCACTTCTGCTGTTATGTTGTTATTATGCAGTCCAGATTTTTTGTGCTATTTCCCTTTCTTTTTTTTAGTTTGGGTAATGTTAATTGATTACATGTTGTATATTTCTGTGGATCAGGACTCTTTAATCAGTCTTGGCCAACTGCCGCCATGCCGCGGAGGAGACAACTGCAAACGTCGGCTGGAAATCAGGTGACTTCCTCCCCTCTCCCTTGGTGCTAGCCTCTTAGATCACAATAGGCGAGATGAAGGCTCAAGAGAGCTTCTCATGTGAGCTTTAATGGAGTTTCCTTAGGAAGACCAAGCCGGAACCTCAAATTTAGGGCATCGTTCGCCGCGAGATTTTAGGAATCATTTCTTCTCTTCCAAAAAGAAGAGAAGGGATTTGATTTGGGGCAAACCCATGGTCGTTGAGGGAGAGTGAGGGGAATGACATTTAGGGATTTAACTTAACCCTTGTCTGGGAAAGATGATGTATAGCCCTCTGTTAATTAGGGTTGTTAATTATATATTGGTGTGATAAATGTGATGATATTGTGATCACTCCTGTTTAGTTTCAGAATTTGTGGATATATATTTATGGTAATATGGCTAGTCCCTTCTTATAAATTTATGGTGTCGTAAATAGCTTTGGTAAATATAAATGAGGCTAAAAATTGGTTGAAATATTCAAGGTGATGATTATGTGATATCATAGAAATTTCATAGGATTTGGTTTGAGATAAGCCTTGATTAAATGTTTTGTCATAAATTAGTTTGAAGAATGAATCATGGTGATGTGTAATTGAATAAGATTTTGGAGGGTATGCTTATATATATATTAACATTCATATCACTTGATAATCTATTGGATGATGTAGATTGGTGATAACCTCCCCATAAGCTTGGTAGCTTTAATCGTGTTGAGTCACGTTGTGATTTGTACTTAAGACGATTGAATATTGGTGATATGTTGGGGATTACATGTTTAGTAAAATATGAATATGACATCGTGCACAAGTAGTACTACAGGATCTAGTAAGGTAATTTCCATGTGATGCACACGCTACTGCTTAGAGTTATGATAACTCAGTATGGTTAACATTGATGGCTTGGGGTGGATTATAAGGTATGGTTATATCTTGCGGTGATATGTTAAGGACCCTGTTGTTGGGGGCCTTGGATGCTAGTTAGCATCAGTTGACGGGTAGGATGTGAAAGGTAAGAAGGCTCCTTTTGTGAGTCCCTGGGTGCTTGATAGCACGGGTGGTGCATGGGAATTTCATGAATGTGCATGGTTTGCACATGGTGGTGTGATGATCCTGGTTGGAGGATTACTTGTGGCGGGTCTACGGGCTTGCTGGTCATGACACCGACAGAAGCCGGCAGTTAGACTCTAGACCGGTTGGGTTGGACTCTTGGTGCTCACCTACCAAGGTCCCCTTCCGTGTCCTTAAAGGCTCAGCTTGAAGCGAGCAGTACGTAGGGTCTCCGCTGTGTGTTCTTAGCGTTGAGGCGTACATAGGCCTAGGTCTGGTTGTGTTCATACCCACCTAGTTGTGGAGGAGCCCTGTCCACAGTCTCTGTCTGGCCACGATGCGAGGTGCCTGAGTGGTTAGCTACCCTCGAAAAGCGGGAACTATAGGTCTATGTCGACATAGCAAAATGCATGGGTGAGTTCATCATATCATAATCATTGTATTGCATTCATCCTTCATAATCATAGCATTGCACCGCATCGGGTCCATCATATAAATTAGTATGGGCTCTTTTATATGATGGGTCCCAAATTGGAAACCTTAACTTATAAGTTTGTATGGGCATTCATATAAGTTAAGGTACGAGATGATACTCTGCTTACTTCTTTCTGTTACTAGTATGAGATGATACTCTGTTTACTTCTTTCTGTTACTAGTACGATATGATACTCTGCTTACTTCTTTATGTTACTAGTACGATATTGATACTCTGCTTACTTCTTTCTGTTACTAGTACGAGATGATACTCTGCTTACTTCTTTCTGTTACTAGTACGAGATGATACTCTGCTTACTTCTTTCTGTTACTAGTACGATATGATACTCTGCTTACTTCTTTCTGTTACTAGTACGATATTGATACTCTGCTTACTTCTTTCTGTTACTAGTACGATATGATACTCTGCTTACTTCTTTCTGTTACTAGTACGATATTGACACTCTGCTTACTTCTTTCTGTTACCAGTACTTGCTTGTATTTGTACCTGTTAGTTAGAGTTATTGCAAGTACTTGGGTACTTATACAACCGACATGTATATACAACCACTCATGTCACCTGCTTTGTATATTATTGCTTATATTGCAGCTTTCCTTTCCTTCCGCCCGGTGCCTTGGAGTCGTCGGGGGAGCGGATGCGAAGCCACTTAGTCTTTATGACTAACGGTTGTTGCACCCCTCTTTTTAGGAGCACATTTAGTTGGAGTAGCAGAGTTCAACACAGGAGGCCAGCCAGGTCAGGTGTGCAGGGTTGGTGACCATGATACCTTGGCTACCGTCAGTGGCAGAGGCTAGTGAGTGTGTTGAGATGTAGCCCTTGGGGCATTTAGCTTGATACTCTGATGATTTGCAGGAGCTTGTGTAGCTTTCTGTCCTTCTTGTGCTTATTGTTTGGACTTTCTTACTTATTGTGAATCTATGGCATTTAATGCTCTCTTTTATTGATGGATTGGCGCTGTTTAGTTGGTTTGGCCGGCAGGATAGGCGTCTTGTGGGGAAGGCTAGCTCGTGTGTTGGCGCTTCCGCAAGGCGGCTGTCCTGGGCATAAGACTCCCCTCGGCCGTGTCTTGTGTTCCGGGAGGGGGTTTTTACACTTGGGGCACTCAAAAGAAAAGAATGCCTCAGCCCAAAAGGGAGCAAGTAACAACAAGTATAAGAATGAAAGCTATTACGCAACATGAATAATAACTAGCCAAAAGTAAGCATAGATTTAACATAATCAGCTAGAACAAGTACACAAGATCACAGAAGAATAAGCCAATAAACCAGGGCATCAAGCAAAGAAAGTTGCTGTATAAGGGACTTCGCAGCCCAAAAGTATAAAAAAGGCGCTGTGGTGGTGGACTCATTGTCTTACCAACCACTACTAAAAGAACTATGATGGAGGACCACATTGTTCCCATTACCCATCCTTCCAGTTCAAAATAAATCCATCATTATCCACTGTGGTGGGGGCCTGACATATCTGTTGGAACATGGTCTTCCGCATCTCCTAGGTTTGAGAATAACAAATCCTATGTGTATTTGATCTTATGGGTTTAAGTGTGCAGGAAACAAAGTCCATATGACTCAAGGTTGACATAAGAAGCTTTCCCCCAAAATTTGGCCAATAATTCCAACATGCCCACTAGCGCCGGCGGTAGCACCTAGCGCTCGGTGCTAGCGATGATTAGTACAATCTCGGGAGTACATTTAGAAGGAAATAGCGCCAGGCGGTAGCGGATAGCGCAGGCGGGTAGCGGATAGCGCAGGCGGTAGCGCGGAGCACTGAAGGCAAGAAGAAAATGTTTCCTCGGATTGAAGATTCTCCCGCGCCGAATATGTCCTAATATGAGATAGCGCCGACGGTAGTGGTAGCGCTGGCGCTAGCGCTGTGGCTATAAATAGGACCCCTCTTCTCTCGTTTCAGACATCCATCAGATAGAGAGGTTGAGTGCTAGAATTCCAGAGCCTGATTTGGCCGAATGTTGATCTCCCACCAAAGCTCTGCGAATTTCTGAAGGAGGACTTCTTCACGCTGAATCCAAATGATGTCTGCTTCAACAACGCTTATTCTACATCGGATCATCATCTCCAACTTCAGAAGTTCTTCAAGAGAGAGTTTTTATTATTATCATTTCATATTCCTTGTAAATCGTTAGAGAACTCGCCTCGTGTTAGCGACTAGGTCTGGGTAGGACTTAGGGCTAAAATTCGCCTCGTGTTGGCGACTAGAGCTAGGTTAGGTCTAGGGGGTGCTCAAGGCCATATCCCGGGTTGGATTGGCTAGAGCGGCTTGAGGCCAAATCCGGGGAAGGATAGGCTAGGGCCACCGGTTCGTGGGGATGCGAGTCGGGATAGAAAACAAAAAGAGTTTATTATTATTCGCCACCGATTTCTAGCGTTATAGAAATCAATTTTTGTAAAACCACATTTCATTTTAATAAAGCATGTCTCTACTTTATTTCACTTGGTTCGTTTGATTTCTCACCTTCTTAATCACGCATTATTTCAAAGATAATCAAAATATAATATAAGTTTTAAAAACCTGTATTCACCCCCCCCCCCTCTCTAAGGGTGCCCCCGATCCAACAAGTGGTATCAGAGCTAGGTTATTCCAAAACGGTCTAACAACCAGGAATAATGGCGTCTCATGATCTCACTTCAACTAATGGGGGAAATTTGTATGAAGAAGGAAAATCTCTAGCACCACCTTTATTTGAAGGAAGAAATTATAAAGGATGGAAAATATTAATGAAAATTTTTCTTAAAGGTTTAGATGAAAAAGTTTGGAATATTACTATTGAAAAACCACCTAGCGTACTAAATAGAAACGAAATGGTTTTAAATGCAAAATCTATGAATAGTCTATTTTGTGCGTTAGATCAAAATATTTCCAAACTCATTTATACTTTTCCTACTGCATACGAGATATGGAATTTTCTTGACATAACTTATGATTCTTCATCTACAGATATCGAACATTCACAAGAACCGGAGAATACGTAAGCCTGCACAAGTATTCAAGGAAGCTCCTCACATGATGAATCCATAGAATGCACATCTAACATAAGGGAAGATGAAAACTCATCCATGGAAGAGGAATGCAATAATGATGAAAAAGGAACTTAATGTTCAAACCAGTCCTCATCCACAAGCGCTGTAAGGAAATCAAAATCCCTTAGTGTTTGTAATTCAATTTCTACGCTACAATTACTACAATCTACTAAACGTAAAATTAAGAAATTTAAAAAGGCTAATTCAAATTTACGTTTAGAAAATAAAAGGTTAAAGGCTAATTTAGAATCCAATTATGATGCGGCTTCTCCATCTTGCTCTTTAATTGAAATTTCAAAGCCTTGTTTTGATTGTAATAATATTAAAGAAAAATTCAAGGATTTTGAAAAAGAACTTTTAATTTCAAAAGAGCATAATGAAAAATTAGTAAATGAAAATAATATTTTATTTAATAAACTAGAATCATTAAAACGATTTGTGGAAAAATTTACAAGTAATAAAAAATCTTTTATTTCTAGTTTATCATCTAACATGTGTAAGACTTCTACTAGTATTATAAAATCTAAAAAACATGCACCTAGTAAAATGTTTAATCATAAAAGCATAATGAACTCTAACCCTCATTACATATCTCCCAAATTGAATTCAAATGTGCACAAATTTCCTATGAAAAATAATTTCAAGAGTCATTATTATTCAAAGCCTAATTTTAATGAATATGGAAATTCGATGCATAATACTAAATCAAAATATGAATGGAGACCCAAAATAAAAATGAAACATTAACTCGACTTGAAAGGATTCATTCATTTTTGTCTCCCAAAAAATTATCAAGCTATGTTTGGGTACCCAAAGGAACTGTTACACTTGGTTCCCTTTGGATACCCAAATCTCTTATCTACTAGTATCATCTAAATACATGAAGTAGAATATTTTTCAAAATCAAACATACAAATTTCTACTTCATGATATGCTTAGTGTCCTTTAATTTTTCTTTTTGTTTTTCTTTTTAAGCAATCATGTCATGATCATCTAATATAATATTTGAAATTTGACTTTGTCCCCTAAAGCATAAATGATGTTTACAAATCAAAGTAAATCAAATGTAAAAGTCGGGTTTTCATTTATGAATGACCAATCTATTACTATTAAAATCATTACCCATAAATATCACATAGTATTCATATAAATTGAACTATAAATTTGCTATAAAATATTTCAATTTAAATCAAGTTATTAGGCTATTAAGCTCTTTAGCCTTCATCAACAAAATTAGAGAAATAACATGATCTAAAAGAAAGTTCAAGATCTAAAAGATAGCTAAAATTTTCAATATGTTTTTCTTTTTCCTTTTCAAAATAAAAATTGTGTTGTGTTCACTCCTTGATGTCAAACATGATCTAAACCATCACTATTGTCCACCTATCAAAAATCACATATAGTCAAAATTCATAACTAAAAAGAAAAACACTAAAATGTATTGAAAGAATTTACCATCATAATAAATATTGAATTCGCATGGACCACCATGATGTACTAATGTCCTTTGCTAAAATTCTCTAAAATCATATATCATAATTAATATCAAGAATCATATAAAAACAACTATTTGTATCACATTTATATGAATTATATGATGACAATTAGTATTATAATTGCATACCATGGTTGGTGTATTATGTGTTTATTATGATTTATTTCAAGTTTAGACCTTAGAATCATCTTGATATCAATAAAATCAAATCAAATCTTCACTTCATTCTAGGTCTATAAATTGAAACAATAGCATACTTAATTTGGCATATCATTAATCTCAAACTTATCATTCTAACATTGTCACCTAAAGAATATTTGTGTCTATGTTTAGGTTTTATATGTTTTGCCAAGATATTTAGTCTGGGTATTTTTATCTAAGGCATACCTATTTTTATGCATGAACATTATTTTTAATCACTAAAATCATGCATATTTGATTTGTTCATTCATTTCTTCTTGTGTTTACATTACCTATCACTTTCAGCTTCATTATTTTGATAAACACAAGCCTTAGAAAAATCAAAATGAAGTCATATAAGAAAATGCTAATGTTTTATGCAATTTGCACTATCTAGATATCTCTAAAAATTTTGAAAATTGTGCATGAAACTAATCTGTGGACACTTAATCAATGTCAAAAATCAAAATTTTCAAAATCTCAAAATTTAGTGTACTGTTTGCCGCGCTAGCACTAACGTCGGTGCTAGCCTGAGTGTCCGGTCTTCTGTAATTTTAAAATTATGAAAAATCACTAAAAATATATTATTTTATATGTACTACTCATTTTTGCATTTATGCCATTAATTGATTTTTGAAAATTAAAACAACAAAAAATATACAAAAGCCAAAATTACAAAAAAATATATTTCTTTTACTTTTTGTTTTTGTTCACTTGTTTAACTTCTATTTCTAAATGCAAAAATCAAATACAAAAATATAAAACACAAAAATAAACAAAAAAAATGTATGGACTTTATTATGAAAATCAAGCATGTTTTAAACTATCTTTAGAACTTCTACAATGTTCCAATTTATCTTTTCAAACTACTTTGAACATTGTTCTTATTATGCTTTGATATATCTCTTAATCTGTGCATCAATTATCTTATAAAAGTAGTGTAGAACCAAGCTTAGCATGCCTCTAAGTATGAGTAAATGTTTTATGGTTGATAATGATCTTTCTTCACTCACTTTTTGGCTAAGTCTACATGTGTTTTTAATCTAATGATGCTTGCTAGTGTATTGTAATTTTACAATAAATTAAATTTGCACAAGTATCTTACCTACACTACATTTATTTGCACTATTAAATATAAAGAAAAGTGGTTGTACTTTCAAAATTCAATTGGTTTGCAAAGCAAGTGTAATCGGAGAACTTTGTACAAAAAAAATCATGAAATAAATTGACAAAGATAACTCCACCAAGCACTACTTGAACCTCCTGATAAGTCTTAATAAGCGTTATGAGGTTGAGCACCTTGGAAAGATTAGTAAAGTGTCTTGTGCAAACCTTCATTTCTTAAAAAATAAACCACTTATTCTTATGTACACCGGATAAAAAAATGATATTGTGTGATTCCCCAAGCACTAATTTGCACCCTGATAAGTCTTAATGAGCATTGTGTGTGCAAAGCACCTTGGTAGTTGTACATTTTTTTGTGCATAAAAGTGTGTGGAAGTAATCTTATTTGTGTTTTATTGTGCACTTTACTCTACATTTGTCCTGTATTTTTGATTATAACATTTGTTTACTCTTTTCAAAATACACCAATGTGCACATCATTATCTTTCATAACACTTCTTCTCATGAGTATTGGATTCTAATGCTAATTCTATAATATTTTTCATATCTAAATGCACTAGATAACCTAGCATGCTTTCTACAATGTTTGGTATGTTTTGAATTTATGAAGTAGAATAAAATTGTAGTAGCCTTTTTTTACATCTCTTTCATGCTTGGTTACTTCATGATCATCTTTAAAGTTCTTTAACAAAATGATTTACAAAAACATATTTTTCACTAGTCCTTCACTCATATTTCTTTTTATGAATCACCATATCTTACAAAAAGATGTTTGTTGTATTTTTATATAAGTCTTCCGCAACATTACGTTTACCTTGTGTTCTTTTCATGCTTATCTCAAGTCTTTCCAACTCAAAATTATTTTCCAAATGGTAGACTTACATGGTAAATGTTATATTATTTAAAGCAAAAAACTCTGATATATTTCTAGGAAACTTATTCTAAAACTCCTTATCATTCCCTTCTCTCTCAAAGCTCGATCATGCTTTTCACTTATTATCAAAACTTTTATGTGTTTTGCTTCCTTACCCACTTTTGCTAATAACAAAAGGGGGAGAACTAACATGATAAATATAATCCGCTATCAAAATAAAAAACCAACATGATTAATTAAGATAATAGCTTACATATTAGGGGAGCATTCACTTAGGGGGAGTATATATTTAGGGGGATCAATTCTAAATACTAAAATCAATATTTATCCTAAGTCATCACTCTCACACACACACACAAGTAGGTTCCATCATGCTTATATATTAATGCTCTGATTTATCATTAATGGATTTGTTATTATCAGAAGGGGGAGTTTGTTGGAACATGGTCTTCCGCATCTCCTAGGTTTGAGAATAACAATTCCTATGTGTATTTGATCTTGTGTGTTTAAGTGTGCAGGAAATAAATTCCATATGACTCAAGGATGACATAAGAAGGTTGCCCCCAAAATTGGGCCAATAATTCCAACATGCCCACTAGCGCCGGCGGTAGCACCTAACGCCCAATGCTAGAGATGATTAGCACAATACCGGGAGTACATTTAGAAGGCGATAAAGCCAGGATGTAGTGGATAGCGCTGGCGGTAGCGCAGAGCACTAAAGGCAAGAAGAAAATGTTTCCTCGGATTGAAGATTCTCCCGCGCCGAATATGTCCTAATATGGGATAGCGCCAGTGGTAGCGTTGTGGCTATAAATAGGACCCCTTTTCTCTCGTTTCAGACATCCATCAGAGAGAGAGGTTGAGTGCTAGAATTCCAGAGCCTGATTTGGCCGAATGTTGATCTCCCACCAAAGCTCTGCGGATTTCTGAAGGAGGACTTCTTCACACTGAATCCAAACGACGTCCGCTTCAACAACGCTTATCCTACATCGGATCATCGTCTCCAACTTTAGAAGTTCTTCAAGAGGGAGTTTTTATTATTATCATTTCATATTCCTTATAAACCGTTAGAGAATTCGCCTCGTGTTGGCGACTAGGTCTGGGTAGAACTTAGGGCTGAAATTTGCCTCGTGTTGTCGACTAGATCTATGTTAGGTCTAGGGGGTGCTCAAGGCCATATCCGGGGTTGGATTGGCTAGAGCGTCTTGAGGCCGAATCCGGGGAAGGATAGGCTAGGGCCACCGGTTCGTGGGGATATGAGTCAGGATAGAAAACAAAAAGAGTTTATTATTATTCGCCACCGATTTCTAGCATTATAGAAATCAATTTTTGTATAACCATATTTCATATTAATAAAGCATGTCTCTACTTTATTTCACTTGGTTCGTTTGATTACTCACCTTCTTAATCACGCATTATTTTAAAGATAATCAAAATATAATATAAGTTTTAAAAACCCTTATTCACCCCCCTCTAAGGGCGCCTACCAATCCAACAATATCCACCCAGACCCCAGTATAAAAAGAAGCCACTGTGGTGGGGGCCTGAAATACCACCCACACTTTAGTATATAAGGCCACTGTGGTGGGGGCCTGATAAATCCACCCACACTCTAGTATAAAAGAAACCACTATGGTGGGGGCCTGATAAATCCACCCACACTCCAGCATAAAAGAAACCACTGTGGCAGGGGCCTGATAAATCCACCCACACTCTAGTATATAAGAAACCACTGTGGTGGGGGCCTGATAAATCCACCCACACTCCAGTATATAAGAAACCACTGCAGTGGGGGCCTGAAATACCACCCACACTCCAGTATATAAGAAATTATTCCAATTTATACTTATTAACAACATACTTGGTTTGGTAATTCAAGGAGGGTTATACATGAATCATGAAGGAATCAAATTCCAAAAGAAAGAAACTCATGCTTTCACTTATCTTAACCATTCAGACAATAACCACATGATCAACCATATATCAAGCACAAGACCAGGGAAAATTACCTTGGATTACATGAGGAAACAATCCTATGAGTCACAATAGAAAAGGCTAGGAGGCTAAAAATGCTAACTGGAGCCTAAAGAAACTGGATCAAGATGATCTAGTCGAGTATTGGGGTGATCCCGGCGAATAACACACAACTTCATCTAAAGTCACAACAAATGAGCCCAAAATGCTCGACATCATACTTTAAGATAATCGAGAATGAATTGGTAAAATGGACTTAAATTATTGATGAAACAATTCGGGATATGAGATGAAATCGACAGAAAGACTTATCAGAAGTCGACAGGAAGACTTAACAAAGGTCGACGGAAAGCCTCAAAGAAAAATTGGCTGGAAGAGGGCTCGATCGACGGGACGGGCGCCCGATCGACGGGATGTCCCGTCGATTCTTACATAGGAGCTCAACAACTTAACCTCCCTGCTCTCTCCCAGATCGATGGGACTAGGGGTCGATCGACATGACAGGATGCCAATTTTTACTGTTGGATCTTGAGTCGCCCTTAGAGGGGGGGGGGGTGAAAAAGGGTTGTAAAACTTATGTTATATTTTGAAATATTAGAAGTGATAAGAGATTAATTTAGTGATAAACCACACAAAAAGAATAAATCAAGTAATATAAATGAGAGACATGATTTTATTAACTTGAGATATAAGATTACAAAACTTGATTTCTTATGACGCTAGAAATCATAAGCGATAAAATAAAATCTCCTTTTGTTTTCTATACCGACTCGTATCCCTACGAACCGGTTGGATTTATCCGATCTCTCCCCATATACGGCCTCAAGCCGCTCTAGCCAATCTATTACCAGAAAGGCCTCGAGCACCCCCTAGATCTACTCCCTAGACCTAGTCGCCAACATGAGGAGAATTTCAGCCCTAAGTCCTACCCAGACCTAGTCGCCAACACGAGGCGAATTCACCAACCGATTACAAATATAAATATAAAGGACAAATACAAAAGACAAATATAAAAACTCCCTATGAGGTAATCTGAAGGAGACGTCGAAGAATCGCTGAAGATCGTTGAAGTCCAAGCGTGCGTTCTTCGCGTTGAGTTAGCGTATTGATCCAAGCCTCCTTCGATTCTACATTTTGAAATTGAGTGGGAGATGCATTGTGAAAGTGGAGGTTAGATCTTAAGTTACTCTAGAGGGGGGTGAATAGAGTATTAAAACTTTTCCTTAGTTTTTATAGCGGAATTAAAATAGTATTATATATAAGTGTAAGCTATGTGAGAATTATATAAACAGAAAAATTAAGTAAATGTAATCACAAAACAAACAGCACAAGCACAGAAAATAATCAAACACAGAAGACACAAGGAGCTATAGTAGTTCCCCAATAAATCTGGGTACGTCTACTCTTCTACCACCTTTGGTAGGAATCCACTAGGAGGTTGTTGATAAGGTGCCCTCACACCAGGTGAGCTGTTGATAAGGTGCTCTAACCAAACTGCAGGTTTTTGAAAAGGTGCCCTGTCACCGAGATTAACTTTTGAAGGGAGTTATAACCCTGTACAAGAGAGGTAAGAAAGAGTTTATAGTGTTCTTCTCTGTCAAGATGCTGAGAGAAGACTCTAGTGGATGTTGTTGTAAAGCTCCCCCTGTCAGATTGAAGTGTTTGACAGAAGATGAAGAAGCTTTCTCTTGAAAACAAATATCTCCTGTAGCAGATTGATCTGGAAGAACAGGTTCTTCAGATTGCTTGTTGCTCTTTTTAGAAGATCTGAATTTGCAGCAGATTCTGAGTGAATGCTCTTGAGGATGATGTTCTCAGAAGTTTTTGTGCTGCTTGTAGAAGAAGATAATTATTTCTCCTTTTTGAGATCTATATATATATATATCCTTTGCACTCTATAATAGAATGACGTTTGAATTCAAATGATTTTGTCAGGTCCTTTTTATTTTTTGACCGTGAAAAGATTCCTTTTCATTAAATGTCAACGGCTATTGCTGCCTTAGAAAAAGGAAAGAAGAGAATATATTAACTGAGTTTAATATCCTTCCTTATCTGTCAGAATACGTCCAAAGGATATTAAATAGATCTGTTATATTCGTCGTTTTGCTGTTAGGATAGATAGAATATAGTTGATAACAAATCTGGGCTTCAATAAATGATCTGTCGAACGCTGGCTATAATCTGTCGAGCGCTGTCCAGTGGATGTTGAACGCTGGCTGGAAAACTGTCGAGCGCTGTTCAGAAAATGTTGAACGCCGGCTAGAAAACTGTCGAGCGCTGTTCAGAAAATGTTGAACGCTAGCTGGAAAACTGTCGAGCGCTGTCAACAAAAACTGTCGAACGCTGGGAGCCATCTGTCGAGCACTGCTAGCCATTTGTCGAGCGCTGGGAACCTTAGATTTAATTTTAAGTTCTAGCTAATTTATCAGCCTACAGACTTGACCCTTAAACTATACAATGGGGTCAACTGATCCTAATCAGTACATAGTGATCCTAGCCCAAAACAGTAAAAGGGTTGTTCCAACAATCTCCCCCTATTTGGGTTAGGATACTATTTGACAAGAAAAATTAAATAGATACAGCAGAAAGTATAATCAACAGAGCAACAATGAAATGAAATATATCTGATAGATTAAAATAGATCATCAGATAAGATAAAAATAAATGCTCTGAGTTTAGAAACTTTACATTCATAACCAAGCAATTTATTTAAGGCTTTTTGTCCTGAGAAGGTGGCTTGAATATGATTTTCCTGTTGGGGTCTTCTGATTTCTTTTTGCTGATAAACAATTCTTGAGCACCAATGATTTTCTGTTCTTTGACATGAGGGATAAATGCTTCTGGGTGCATATCAATATATTCCTCAGTATTGAATGCTTTAACTGTTTTGTATTTTTCAAGTTCTTTTCTTCTGTATTCTGACATGGTTGAGAAACTTGAGAAGTCTTTGCCTTCTGCTTTAGCCTTTTTAATCTGTGCATATGCAATTGTTTCTTTCAGTCTTGCCATCTGACAGATTTTCTCTTCTTCTGGATCTGGAAAGTAATAAATATCTTCTGAATCATTTTTGTCTTGAGTGACCTTTTGAGGTACTCTATCTCTGTGAAGAGATCCATCAGAAATGTGAAGTTTGTATTCTGAAGATATTTGAGAAGAAGAAAAAGTTTGACTTCTTTGAAAGATAGGAGCTGATTTCTTAGAGGAAGGAGCACTGGCTGATCCAGAGGTTTGAGAACCACTAGAACTACCAGGTCTCCCTGAATGTTGAGAGCTTGGCTTCTGAGAGGAAGATGATACACGCGCTGATCCTGTTGCACCAGCTGCTGGAGGAGGAGGAGGAGGATGATTGTGCTTGACTGGTTTGTCAGGGATGAAGCCAGTCTTCTTGAATTTCTTCCTCCTATTGTTCTCATTTCTGGAGAGCTTCATCCAGTGAGGAGTTTTCTCATCAAGAGGGACATTATACAAAATGTACAGAGGAATGTCATTATTTGGATTTGGTGGCTTGGGAGCAGCCTTTGACTTAGCTGTTTTTTTCTTTCTTTTCTTTGAAAGTGTATCATCAGAATCACTGTTGTCATCATCATCATCATCATCATCAGAGTCAGAGGATGAGATTGGCTTATTGTATAGATCATCAATTCTCTTGATTGCTTCACGAGCCTTTAATCTTTCTTCTTCAGCTTTGTCAAACTCTGCATCTGCTTCTCTCCAGATTTCATCAAAGCTTGGCATTGGTTCTTCATTCCATACAGGAATTGGAGGTGAAGAAGTAATTTGTGGGGCTGTTGTATCATCAAGGAATTCTGCAAGATCATCTTCATATTCTGCAGAATGATCCTTTATTTGAATGTCTTGAACAGTGGATGAAGGAATAGAGGATATGTAATTTTGTATGATATCAGAATGAGTTTTCTGAGGAAGGCAAATCAGAGCCTTTGATAGATCCTCTTTGTATACCTTTGGTGATACCCTTGAAGTATATATGACATCAAAATTTGATAATAAGCTAGATAGATCACAGGATGGATGAATGCATATATTATTTATTTCTTCTATAACTTGTGTATCTGGATCAATTATATCTGTATCAAAAATTGTAACTTCTGTATCTTCTTCTTGAGTTTCTTCTGTTTCTGGAGCTTCTTCATAGGACATCTCCCCCTGCCTAGCTTCAGGACAGCCTGAATCTAGGCCCCTAGTAGAAGGGACAGCAGTGGAGGAGGGAAGAGAAGCTATCTTAGTAGATAAAGTAGAAAGTGCCTGAAGAACTGGAGCAAGTTTTGCATCCAGGAGCTGGCTCATTTTAGGAAGGATAAGATCAAAGACTTGATCAGCAATAGAGGAGAGGTTGAGGGATGAATAATCTGGTGGATGGCTAGTGGATGGTTGTGAAGTGGATGGAGATGATATTGGAGGAATGATATTGCTGATGTTGGTGGTATGTGTGGAAATGTCTAGATGGATTGGACTAGGAGAATGAATAGGTGAATGATATTCATTGTGTATTGGAGAGGGAGGTGTGGTAGGTAGTGGTTCTGAAGATAGGGGTGGAGGTGGAGCATCACTGATGTGGGCAGTTGAGAGTGGAATATCATTGATGGGTGATATTGCAGTTGAAGGAGGGGATGAAGAATGAGAATGTGCAGGAGATTGTTGAGCAGGTGGAGAGAGGATATGAGAGGAAGGAGGAACTGAGGAAGGATCTTCTAGAAGGGTAGAGGGAGTGACTTGATCAGTCCTTGTGTCCTCAGAAGCTTTCCTTTTTCTGGAGGCCTCAGCTCCTGTATTCTTCTTGGGAATTACTCTATCTCATTTAGCAAAGAGTGCTGAGGTCAGCCTCTTGCTGGCATTTATTGTTACTTTTGGTGACACCAGAAGCTCGGGATGCCTTTCCTGCAGAAAAATTCCTAAAATTCTTCCAAAGCATACATTCTCTGTAGAGTTTTTCTTTTTAATTAGGTCAAAAAGAATTGATCCCAGTTGACTTTCTTCTTCTCCATTAAGGCCACCATTAACAGAAATTGGTGCCTATTGATATAGTCATGCCCAGAAGTCTTGCTCAGCAAGACTTTTCCAACAATATCTGCTAAGAACTTGTAGTCCTGAGACAGATTCTTTTTCAGAATGTGGCTAGGGTTTCCAGACAAATGGCCCATTTTGACTAAAGCTTCATCAAATTCATTTGAGCTTATGTCTAATTCATCTTCACCATTTTCAAGACCAAAGATTTCAGAAAGGATGGTGGGAGAGAGAGAGACATGATGACCTGAGATTGTTCCCGACAAGCTTTCATCGACTGGTTTTGTAGTGAAAACCCATTCTTTTATCTCTGCAACAGCTATCTTCTGTCTGGTGCTTAGAAGCTTCCTTAGTTGTTGTTCATCCAGCGTTTGAAGAATATCCTTGAAGATTTGGTCTGACTGTGCAAACGAGTCCATGTCAATGTCAAAACCTGCGTCAAACTTCATTAGGTGCAGAGAGGCCTGAGGAATCGCCATTGTTCCTGCAAAGAAAGTTGAAGATCAAGTGCAGAGGGGAACTAGAGGGAAAGATGATTTCTATATGCGCAAAGCTTAGAATAAGATAAAATAAGTGTTATATAGTCGAGAAAATAGGGAGGAGAATTCGAGGAGTGATGTTCGGCAAAACCTAATTAAATCTGAAGTCGAACCGACTTTAAAATTTTGTCGGACAGTAAAAAAAATATCTTTTTCGTCGACCGCCGTTCGACAAACGAGATTTTCTTCACTGACTCTGAGTATGAAGGTTTTTGTCGACCATCGTTCGATGAATAAAAATTTGTCGTTCTTCGTTCGACAAAAATTTTGGATAGGATAGAAAATATAATTTTCAACAAATTGAGTCTCCATCTATCATTCCCAGTTGATTCATAAAGAAGATATGTTTCTTTTCATCCAAGGGTTTGGTGAAAATATCTGCTCTTTGTAAATCAGTGGAGATGAACTGTAGGCAAATTTTATTTTTATCCACATTATCTCTGATAAAGTGGTGCCTTATTTCTATGTGTTTAGTCCTACTATGGAGAACTGGATTTTGTGCTATAGATATTGCACTAGTATTGTCACAAAATATAATTGACTGATTTAAGTTGATACCATAGTCTAGAAGTTGATTTTGTATCCACAGTATCTGTGAGCAGCAACTGCCTGCAGCAATGTATTCTGCCTCAGCTGTTGATGTGGACACAGATGTCTGCTTCTTACAAAACCAAGACACAAGCCTATCACCAAGAAACGGACAAGTTCCTGATGTGCTTTTTCTGTCTACTCTGCATCCAGCATAATCTGAGTGTGAGAATCCAGTTAACTCAAATTCAGATGTTGTTGGATACCAGAGACCTAGATTAGGACAACCCTTTATATATCTTAAAATTCTTTTTAATAAAGATAGATGAGATTCTTTAGGGTTAACTTGAAACCTAGCACAAATACAAGTAGCAAACATTATATCAGGCCTACTAGCTGTCAAATAGAGTAATGAGCCAACAATTGCTCTATACACCTTCTGATCAACAGGTTTCCCTGATTCATCAGCATTAATGACAGTATTAGAAGCCATGGGTGTTTTCATGGGAGAGGAATCAGACATTCCAAACCTTTTTACTAATTCCTTAGCATACTTGGATTGTGAAATGAAAATTCCTGATGAGGTTTGCTTCACTTGAAGACCAAGGAAGTATGATAATTCACCCATGCTACTCATTTCAAATTTAGATTGCATAAGTTTAGAGAACTTTTTGCATAAATTTGAATCAGTGGAGCCAAAAATAATATCATTTACATATATTTGAACTAGCAGTGTTTGATTTTTATGTATTCTGAAAAATAAGGTTTTGTCTACTAAGCCTCTACAGAACTTGTTTTCCAATAGAAAATTAGCTAAGGTCTCATACCATGCCCTGGGAGCTTGTTTGAGACCATAGAGAGCTTTATTAAGCTTGAATACATAAGAAGAGTGAGTTGGAGAGATGAAACCTGGTGGTTGTTCCACATAGACTTCTTCCTTGATATCTCCATTTAGGAATGCACTTTTTACATCCATTTGATATACCTTAAATTGTTTGTATGCAGCAAATGCTAAAAATATTCTGAAAGCTTCAAGTCTTGCCACATGTGCAAATGTTTGATCATAGTCTATGCCTTCTTCCTGTGAATATCCTTGAGCTACTAGCCTTGCTTTATTTCTCACAATATTTCCTTGATCATCAAGTTTGTTCCTGAAGACCCACTTGGTGCCAATGACTGGATGGTCTCTTGGTCTTGGAACCAAATCCCAAACTTTGTTTCTTTCAAACTGGTTGAGTTCCTCTTGCATTGCAAGAATCCAATTTGGATCTTGTTCTGCATCTTTTATGGTTTGAGGTTCAACTTGTGATAGAAAGCAAGTATGCATCTGATTTTGGTGTAGTTGATGTTTTGTCTGAACACCTGCTGAAATATCACCAATCACTTGTGAAATTGGGTGATCTCTAACTGTGATGTGATCAACAGTTGGAGTTAATTCTGCAGTGGTATTTATTTGGGGATTTTGTTCAGTAATTGTTTCCTGTGGAGGATGTTCTGTTGTTGCTTGATTCTGATAATCAACAAGATCTGGATGATCTTCTTCTTCACTATCTTCAAGGTTTTGAGCTAATGGTTGCATTGAATCTCCTGACTGTAGATTTAGTTCATTAAGCTCTTCACATAGAGCTGGTACCTGCAAAGCATTCTTGGTAGAAGAGTTCTTCTCCTTGCAAGACATGTTAGTTTCATCAAAGGAAACATGCATGGATTCTTCTATCTTAAGAGTGGATTTATTAAATACCCTATATGCTTTGCTAACTATTGAATATCCTAAGAAAATTCCTTCTTCAGATTTTGGTTCAAATTTTCTAAGATATTTCTTATCATTGTTATGAACAAAACATTTACAACCAAAAATTCTGAAATAGTCAATTTTAGGTTTCTTCCCTTTAAGTAATTCATAAGGAGTTTTACCCTTAAGTTTGTGTATCAAACTTCTATTCAGAACATAGTTGGCTGTGCTAACAGCTTCTGCCCAAAAGGATAGTGGAAAATTAGCATCTGCAAGCAATGTTCTTGCTGATTCAATTAGGGTTCTATTTTTCCTTTCAACTACCCCATTCTGTTGAGGAGTTCTAGGAGCTGAGAAGCAATGCCTGATACCTTCCTTCTCACAGAATTCTTGCATAAGAAGAGACTCAAACTCAGTGCCATGATCACTTCTGATCAATGCAACTACAGTAGAGTATTCAATCTGTATGCTCTTAAGAAAGTCTGTAAGAACTTTAAAGTTATCTGACTTTTCTCTCAAAAAGAATACCCAAGTGAATCTAGAGAAGTCATCTACAATAACTAGAGTGTAAGACTTCCCTCCTAAACTCTTTATTGCTATAGTTCCAAAAAGGTCCATATGTAGTAAAAATAAGATTCTAGGTGAATCACTTTTAGATAAGGATTTAAAACTATTTTTGGTTTTGAAAGTTGAGTTTTAGTTCTCATTCTTATTATTAAAAGTCTTATTTAACTTTGTTTCAAATAAAGTGATATATATAAATATATATGAGTGTTGATTAAGAAAGTAAAACATAAATAAACAAGCACATAACCAGATGACACAAGATATATAGTAGTTCCCCAAAACCTGGGTACATCTACTCTTCTACCCACTGGTAGGAATCCACTAGGAGGTTGTTGATAAGGTGCCCTCTCACCAAGGTGATTTTGATAAGGTGTCCACACACCAAGGTGATTTTGATAAGGTGTCCACACACCAATGGGAGTTTTGATCAGGTGCCCAATTCACCTATAAGCTTTTGATAAGGTGCTTATAAACCAAGCTGCAGGTTTTTGCTAAGGTGCCCTGTCACCGGGAGTAAACTTTTGAAGGGAGTTTTAACCCTTTACAAGATGGGAAGGAGAAAGGGAAAAGATATATTGTTCTTCTCTTTTAGCTGAGAAGACACTTGAAAATCCTGATTGGATGTTGAGTTGGATCTTGATGAAGATGGTGAAGAGAGCTCCCCCTGTCTGATTTAGTTGTGGAGACTCCTTGGTTCCGAATCCTCTATTTCAAATGTATGGAGTGGATCACCTCTCATTGTTCTCTGTCTACCTTCTCCTTATTTATAGCTCTGTGTATTAAGATAACACTATAGGAGAGAAATCAATTAGTTGATAGAGTATTTAGAAAGAGAGAAATATTTCCATAACTATTATATCTATAGAAAGAAAGAATTCATTTTGATTTCAAATAATATCCATAATCAACTTAATCAATTTAGCCAAGAATCAATTAGAGGGAAAGAATGATTCATAACGGCTATAAAAGAATAATATTATTCCATATAAATCAGATCTATAGAAAGAAGGAAAGAGATCTGGTGTTATTTGAATTTACCATAGTAATCGACGTACGTCGATTACAATTCGACGTAAGCGTCGAATTCATCCTAGCTGGACGTCGAGAGGAGAATAAGGAAGGTGCGTCGACTAAGGTGCGTCGACAAGAAGTCAGAGCTACGTCGACATAGGATACGTCGAATTCTTATTAAAGTTACTTCGACTCATTCTGAAAGAAACGTCGACAACACTTCGACGTTGCGTCGAATACTATTCGACGCATATTTACTTAACCTTGATTTTTCTTTCTTAGAATTCATATTCAACTCATTTTTGGGGGTTAAGACAAATCATTTTCCCAACAATCTCCCCTTATTTGTCTTAACCCTATTCATAGAAAAATTGAATCAGCATCTAATCAACACATCAAAGCATATTTTATCGAAAGAGATATATTAGGAAATCAGAAAAATCATTTTCAGAGAATAAGGGGAGAATAGAGAACTAAGTGATCTTTGTGATTTCAGGTGTTAGCCTGTGTGAAAAATCAACCTGGCTCTGATACCAATTGAAAGTTGAATTTTAGTTCTCATTCTTATTATTAAAAGTCTTATTTAACTTTGTTTCAAATTAAGTGATATATATAAATATATATGAGTGCTGATTGAGAAAGTAAAACATAAATAAACAAGCACATAACCAGATGACACAAGATATATAGTAGTTCCCCAAAACCTGGGTACATCTACTCTTCTACCCACTGGTAGGAATCCACCAGGAGGTTGTTGATAATGTGCCCTCTCACCAAGGTGATTTTGATAAGGTGTCCACACACCAAGGTGATTTTGATAAGGTGTCCACACAACAATGGGAGTTTTGATCAGGTGCCCAATTCACCTATAAGCTTTTGATAAGGTGCTTATAAACCAAGCTGCAGATTTTTGCTAAGGTGCCCTGTCACCGGGAGTAAACTTTTGAAGGGAGTTTTAACCCTTTACAAGATGGGAAGGAGAAAGGGAAAAGATATATTGTTCTTCTCTTTTAGCTGAGAAGACACTTGAAAATCCTGATTGGATGTTGAGTTGGATCTTGATGAAGATGGTGAAGAGAGCTCCCCCTGTCTGATTTAGTTGTGGAGACTCCTTGGTTCCGAATCCTCTATTTCAAATGTATGGAGTGGATCACCTCTCATTGTTCTCTGTCTACCTTCTCCTTATTTATAGCTCTGTGTATTAAGATAACACTATAGGAGAGAAATCAATTAGTAGATAGAGTATTTAGAAAGAGAGAAATATTTCCATAACTATTATATCTATAGAAAGAAAGAATTCATTTTGATTTCAAATAATATCCATAATCAACTTAATCAATTTAGCCAAGAATCAATTAGAGGGAAAGAATGATTCATAACGGCTATAAAAGAATAATATTATTCCATATAAATCAGATCTATAGAAAGAAGGAAAGAGATCTGGTGTTATTTGAATTTACCATAGTAATCGACGTACGTCGATTACAATTCGACGTAAGCGTCGAATTCATCCTAGCTGGACGTCGAGAGGAGAATAAGGAAGGTGCGTCGACTAAGGTGCGTCGACAAGAAGTCAGAGCTATGTCGACATAGGATACGTCGAATTCTTATTAAAGTTACTTCGACTCATTCTGAAAGAAACGTCGACAACACTTCGACGTTGCGTCGAATACTATTCGACGCATATTTACTTAACCTTGATTTTTCTTTCTTAGAATTCATATTCAACTCATTTTTGGGGGTTAAGACAAATCATTTTCCCAACAGGTTTGCTTACCTAGCTGGCATGCCCTACATAGACCTTCTTTCTTATATGATCCTGATGGTAGACCTCTAACAAGATTATCTTTAGATAGTTTGGCAATTGTTCTAAGATTTACATGCCCTAATCTTTTATGCCATAGTTCATTAGGTTTGCTTAGCTCATTAAACAGGCAAATTTCTGATTTAGAGGAATTGAAATTTACTAAATATATGTTACCCTGTCTAATACCTGATAAAACAATGACATTATCAGATGACTTGATAATGCATTCTGATTTATTAAAGGTTACCTGATAACCTTCATCACATAACTGACTTATGCTGATGAGGTTGTGCTTCAGACCCTTCACATAGGTGACTTCCTTGAATGTTACTGCTCCAACCTTGATTTGACCAATGCCTTTGGTTTGACCATGGTTGGAGTCTCCAAAGATCACTTTGGGTCCAAGCTGTGCCTTGTAATTTTTCAGATTGGCCTTGTTTCCTATCATGTGCTTTGAGCAGCCACTGTCCAAGTACCATTTTTGATTTAATCTTGGATGGTCGTGTACCTGCAAAGACAAAAAACATAAACTAGTTGTTTTTGACCCAGACTACCTTGGGTCCTTTTGTGTTACCACAAAATTCAGAAATAAATGACATTTCAGGCTGGTCCTTATAGCCTTGTGGATGATATCTCCTTGGAGGTATTATCCACTCAGTGAAAGGATTTTTAGTTTGTTTGGAATTAAGATTTCTACTATTTCCTGTATAGTATCTGTTCGACAAATTTGGATAAATTGGTCGACTATTGTTCATCTGATAACTATACTGAAAATCTGTTTTCAGACTTCGTCGAGCTCCGTTCGACAAATTTGAGCCTTTTTGTCGATCTCCGTTCGACGAATTCTTTTGAATTCTTTTATCCTTAACAGACTTGCTTGAAATATCTTTATCTCTTTTTGCAGCTTCTTTGCCTTTAGCAGAAATAAATTTTATAGGTGAGGAGAGGATATTTCTCTTAATCAGAGATGGCTCACTTGATGAGGCACCCAGGCCCAGTTTGCTATTATTAAGTCTAGCATTGACTGTGCTTGTGATGTCCATCAGTTTGATACTTCTCCCATTTAGGGATTCTTCAAATTTCTTGGCCTCAGAAAGTTTATTCTCAATGAGAACAATGTGTTCTCTGGAGGCAGCCAGATCTTTCTTAAGATTTGCATTTTCTTCACTCATCTTTTTCATTTCAGCTAACTTACATCTGAGTGAGATTATTTCTTTCTCAGAGTTGAGTAAGTCTGAGCAAAGGACTTTGAATTCAGCCTTGAATTCATCTGAAGTAAAATCAAAACTAGACATTACCTGATCTGCATCATTTTCTTCTTCTGATTCTGAATTTTCTTCATCAGATTTGCTGGCTGAGGCATTGATTGCCATCATGCAGAAGTTCTTTTCTTCTTCATCATCACTGGAGCCTGATGAAGATTCATATTGTGACTCACTGTCTGAGTCATAAATTGCCAGTAGACATTGGCTATTCTCTTTTGTTTCTTCTTCATCAGAAGAACCAGATGAAGATTCTGATTCAGATTCTGTTTCACTCCAGGATGTTGCTACAAATCCTCTTCCCTTCTTTTTGTGTGAGTGGGAGGAAGATTTGCTAGAACCTTTCCTTTCTTCCTTTTCTCTTTTTCTCTCCTTTCTGTCCTTTTTGTTTTGATTCTCTGGACATTCAGGAGCAATATGTCCTGGCTTCCTGCAACCAAAACATATAATTTCGTTAGAGTGATTTTTGTCATACCTTGGTTTGTCTTAGCTTCTGGATGACTTCTTCTTGAAATCTTTCTTAGCCATATTATAGAATCTTTTGGCTATGAAGCTCATCAACTCCTCTTTGGTAGGAGTTGGTCCTTCTTCTTCTGCAGCCTTGAAGGCTATGCTTTTCTCCTTCTTGAGTGCTGGGGATGAGGTGGATTCTTCAGCTTCCCTACTTTTGATGAGCTGCTCATAAGATTTGAGCTTGCCCAACAAGGCTTCAGTGGTGATCTCATTTAGGCTTCTGGCTTCTTTGATTGGCCAGATTCTGGAGTCCCATGTGCTGGGAAAGCACATAAGAATTTTGTCATTGATCTCTGTGAGTGAGATCACTTTGTCCAGAGACTTCAGCTCATTTATTATGAGGCTGAGCCTATTGTACATATCAGCAACATTTTCTGATTCTCCCTTCTTGAAGTTCTCATATTGAGAGATCAGGTGAGACCTTCTATCTTTCCTTTCATCTGCTGAGCCTGCCACCATATTGTTGAGAGATTCCCAGATTTCTTTTGCTGAGGTGCACTCAACTACTTTCTGGAATATGTTATCTGACATAGTTAGGGCTAGAATGTTCATGGCCTTTGCATCTGCATTTCTCTGCTTCTTCTGAGCCTCAGTCCACTCAGGAGGTGGAACAGCAGTGTTGTCTGTTGTTGCAGTAGTGCTGGTTGTTGCTGTAGGTGCTGGAGGTCCTGTAAGAATAACATTGAAAATCTCCTCATCAATAGAGTCCATATAAAGCCTAATCCTTGCTTTCCATAGTGCAAACTTATTGAGATTGCACATAGGAGGTCTTGTGCTAGAATATTCCTTGTTTTGTGCCATTAGTTTTGAATGATATAAAATTCTTAGATAAAGAAGCTCTTAGACAAATTAAGATCTGGTTGATCTTTGTGATTCAGATGTTAGTCTGTAAAGAATCAACCCACCTCTGATACCAATTGAAAGTGGAGGTTAGATCTTAAGTTACTCTAGAGGGGGGGGGGGGTGAATAGAGTATTAAAACTTTTCCTTAGTTTTTATAGCGGAATTAAAATAGTATTATATAAGTGTAAGCTGTGTGAGAATTATATAAACAGAAAAATTAAGTAAATGTAATCACAAAACAAACAGCACAAGCACAGAAAATAATCAAGCACAGAAGACACAAGGAGCTATAGTAGTTCCCCAATAAATCTGGGTACGTTTACTCTTCTACCACCTTTGGTAGGAATCCACTAGGAGGTTGTTGATAAGGTGCCCTCACACCAGGTGAGCTGTTGATAAGGTGCTCTAACCAAACTGCAGGTTTTTGAAAAGGTGCCCTGTCACCGAGATTAACTTTTGAAGGGAGTTATAACCCTGTACAAGAGAGGTAAGAAAGAGTTTATAGTGTTCTTCTCTGTCAAGATGCTGAGAGAAGACTCTAGTGGATGTTGTTGTAAAGCTTCCCCTGTCAGATTGAAGTGTTTGACAGAAGATGAAGAAGCTTTCTCTTGAAAACAAATATCTCCTGTAGCAGATTGATCTGGAAGAACAGGTTCTTCAGATTGCTTGTTGCTCTTTTTAGAAGATCTGAATTTACAGCAGATTCTGAGTGAATGCTCTTGAGGATGATGTTCTCAAAAGTTTTTGTGCTGCTTGTAGAAGAAGATAATTATTTCTCCTTTTTGAGATCTATATATATATATATCCTTTGCATTCTGTAATAGAATGACGTTTGAATTCAAACGATTTTGTCAGGTCCTTTTTATTTTTTGACCGTGAAAAGATTCCTTTTCATTAAATGTCAACGGCTATTGCTGTCTTGGAAAAAGGAAAGAAGAGAATATATTAACTGAGTTTAATATCCTTCCTTATCTGTCAGAATACGTCCAAAGGATATTAAATAGATCTGTTATATTCGTCGTTTTGCTATTAGGATAGATAGAATATAGTTGATAACAAATCTGGGCTTCAATAAATGATCTGTCGAACGCTGGCTATAATCTGTCGAGCGCTGTCCAGTGGATGTTGAACGCTGGCTGGAAAACTGTCGAGCGCTGTTCAGAAAATGTTGAACGCTGGCTAGAAAACTGTCGAGCGCTGTTCAGAAAATGTTGAACGCTGGCTGGAAAACTGTCGAGCGCTGTCAACAAAAACTGTCGAACGCTAGGAGCCATCTGTCGAGCACTGCTAGCCATTTGTCGAGCGCTGGGAACCTTAGATTTAATTTTAAGTTCTAGCTAATTTATCAGCCTACAGACTTGACCCTTAAACTATACAATGGGGTCAACTGATCCTAATCAGTACATAGTGATCCTAGCCCAAAACAGTAAAAGGGTTGTTCCAACACGTTGGTCTAGAAATACGGCCCTCTCAGAGTTTCTGAAGTGCTGGAATAAGGATCTCTAAAATCAGTACTTGGAGAAGACGAAATCATCCAATTTATAGAACTTGAGCTAAAGCCAGAGTTAAGGCTAACGTCGGGCGTTGACCCAGTATAGTAATGTTTTGATCGCTCGGATCTTTAAAACAGGAAGGAGATTCTGCACTTTAGGAATTGTTTATTTTAGGCAATCCTAACGTTGGCGTTAAGGCTAATGCTGGCGTTAGGTCAGATCATTCCTAAACTTCCCCGGCAATCACGGCTGCTTCCTCCTTGCTATAATCATCCCGGTGAGATGCGCGTTAACGCCTAGCATTAGGTTCTAACGCCTGGTGTTAGACCAATTTCCATACTTCAGCTTTGAGTTATTCCAGACCAATAATTCCACCTACTAGTGTCATCACTGTGCACACCTACATACTAGAAACACAATGGCAAATAAGATCAAATACAAGTAGGATTTGTTATTCTCAAATCAAAGGGAAGCATAAGAATAGTGTTCCAACATTTACTTGAGATCTTACAAAATTTCTTCAAACCACCAAAACATTCTACCAGAGCTCAAACTCAACTCCAGAACACCTGAAAAAGCTAGGTAAAATTCGACACATGAATTGAACTCAAATAATTCAAGTCATGGATGAAATAAAGTACACTCACTCCCAAAATGAAAAGTGTTAACTCATAGCACACTGCTCAAACACCCCAACAAGATATTTAACCTCTCATTATAGGCAACAACTCTTTTGAAATGCTTAGAAAATAAAGATACCAAGATTAGGGGAATCTTAACAAACTACTTGATAACATAACTAAACAAGTATACAAGCTATCCAGATTCCAAGGGGATGACAGCAGTAAATCAAGAACCCAGAAAACCAATCAAGACCCAAAAGGGAAAAACAACAACCACTGACCTAAACTCAACAGGTTAGGCATACAAGGAAGAAGGACAAGACTGAACGGAAGGACTTTCAATCATACAGCAAAACAAGACAAAGAGGACTTCTACTACTTGGAGAACATAACTAACAGGAGAGCCTAACATAACTAGATTTCAGGAAAATAGTCATCAAGGGGAAAAACTGCTACCTGCAGCCCATAACCACTTCGAAAAACTTACGTCCAGCAAGATTGCTAAAAATAGTGAGGAAGAAGCAAAACTCCTCACTAAGAAAATACTACATGAGCAAAGAACCCACTCCATAGAACAAAGAGGGAGACAACAAGATGCGCATAGCTTAAAGGGGGGGAAACACGCATTAAAAGAAAGAAATAAGCAAAGGAACAAAATCTGCACCAAGGAAGGAAAAATCGGCGGGTACTCTCGTCGATCGATGGGTGGTCCCGTCAATCGACAGGAAGCCCCGTCGATTTAGATTTAGAGGCCTGGGAAGCCACTTCCCCAGCTGAAGCAGTCGATTGACGGGACGGTCTCGCCGATCGACGGGAGGTCCCGTCGATCGACGGGATGTCCCGTCGATTTTGACTTAAACAGACAATTTTTCTAGAATCTTTCTAAACCAACCTAACCTACTTATATCAAAGCCCATATTAGGACTACCAGCACAAATATCAACTAACAACAATTAAGGTAAAGAAAACCAATCAGCACTAAATTTCCCAAATAAAGATGATTAGAAAGAATTCTGGAGAAAAAAAAAACAAGCCAAGGGGGGAAGAAAGCAAACCACCACTTGCCTATAACTTGAACCACCGAAAAACAGCCTCTTAAGCCCTCCACGCTAAGGATCGACTCAAACACGGCCTAAGAACAAAGAATCTACGAAGATTTGGACAAAAAGAGGGTTAGGGCCGCTAACCCTAGCGCCAAAAACCTACGAAACAGACAAAACTTACCACGCACGGGACGAGCACGACGAGAGCTTTCCAAATCTATGCTCCGACGAAGATTTCGAGCACCGGAGCTCCGCCGGCGGCGGTCTGAAGCTCAGGAAAACCCCATTGTCTCCCTTTTTCTCTCTCTCGAAACTTCGAGCTCGATAATCCATGGAGGAAGAAGAAATGGAGAAGAAGAATAGTAATAATATATATATATATAAACAGATGTTGGATGACAGCCAAAGCTGTAATAATAATAATAATAAGGAAAGAAAGGCCGAACCAACGGTCACCGATTCCAACGAAAATCACACTGAAGACAAACGTCGGCGCTACAAATCCAACGGAGAAGTCGAAAACAAAATTCGACGAGCCAAACTCTAGATATAAATTTTTGAAGCTTACGACGGACGATAATTATACAAATCTTTGGAAAATCACCGGGGCTCTAATATCACTCGGATCGCAACGAAACTTCGACGAGCCTTTCTAAAATTAATTAATTTAATTTTCTAACACAAAATCTTCCAACTTCGGCACGCTCCAAAATTTGGTAGACTTGACCGAATGGACGCGCAAACGACGGCGCACTGCTAACTCTGCACTAACGTAACGCCCTTACGTCAAAATGATGTCAAACAAGGATTAAAATAATTCCTGCAAATTCAGGAGCATTATAGTCACCCCACCAAAAAGAAAGTTTCGTCCCAAAACTTAGAATACAAACGATAAAAAAAAGGTCAAAGGGGGAGAAAAGCTCACACTCGCTGGGTAGATGCGCTAACCGAAGAGGGCTAGGAGAACGGATGCGGATAAGATCTCTTCTCAGCACTCAAAATAGATCACACAAGCTAGAAGTATCCAGTAACTGCAGTGGGAGATACCTCCGCCAGCACACCAGCAGTAAACCAACAAACCCGGGGGCAAAATCCTACAGGGTATCAAATCTCAAAATACAGGGCGCTGTGGAGGTGGGTTAATCAACTATCACCCACAACCCCAAATCAACTCCTATAACTTGAGAATGTCACGACTGCCCAGACTAGATACCACTAGTCTTAAAGCATTGAACTCACCAAGGCAAACGTGTCTCGCCAAACAACCAACTAGACTCACCGAACAAACTCGCTGCACAAACCTGATTAAACTGAGGCCCACTCGGAGAGTGATCAACCTCTTTGACGGATTCAAGGACTAAATCATCGGATTTTAAAGACTTATACCACGAATACGAAAGGGCTAATTCGACGAGCGGAACTCGGTCGATGAAGCGTAGCATGAACTTTGGCCAGGTTACACGTTTGATTTAACATTAATAAGTCAAAACCTCAATACCTCGACCCGACGGGTGGGAAGAACAAGTGGATATCTTCTCACACACACGAATAGGTTGTACTTGGGCAAAATGAAATGGCCAATGAAAATCAAGTGGTGAGAACCATCATAAACGCGACTTACGCCCGACAAATCTCGAGTAAAAGAGAATTAATACGGTATAGAAAAATTATATCATATTCGCAAAGAAGGGGAAAGAAGGTAAACCACAAAACTTTCCTAGTTTTCACCGGAAATGTCCTCCGAACAACTCCTCATCGTAGATCAATCCAAAAGAAGACACGAGGAGGAAGAATCTACTGAAAAGATGACCAAACGATGACCGTCTACGAAATTCACTAGCCAACAGATCAAGTAAAACTTGAATCGAAACGAACGCACATTCATCATCCTCTACCTTAACTCGTACATAGCCGATATAACGAACGTCTAAATCCACAACCGCAAGTCACCTAATAAACCAGGTCAAAACCTAACCTGAAAAACATCAGATAAGAAAATAAGAATTCTCCCTTGGTCATCACAACTAGCTCTACCACTCCCTTGCCCAGTTTATGCGGCTGCGATAGTAGAGCCTGCAAGGGAACCGCCGGCAATGGGGGCTAGGATTGCGGGTAATTAGCATTTAGATGCCCTTTCTGACCGCACTAGAAACATGAACTAACCTTCTGCCAGTAGAAGGCAACCTCATGCCCCTTCTTCTGGCACAAGGTGCAAGCAATATCTCCCTTAGGTGCACCCAGGATCGCAAGCTCCTGAGACTGCTTCTGTGCGCCTAACCTCTTGAAGCACTTCTCAAATGGGTGGCCCGCACGGCGACAAAAACTACACACCTGCTTGCCCTTCCTACTTGGAGCAGGGTTGCCACTATCAAAAGCTTTCCTCCTTTCTTTCCTCGACACTGCAACCTGACCCACAACAGGGTTCTGCACTCTAGGCTGCGGCCCAAAAGTAGCCACCATCTAAGTTTGAATCTGCGCCTGCACTATGACAATTTGCTTCGATATTCTAACACAGCTCCTCAATTGTCGCCTCACTGCGCGCACCTGAGGATTCCTCCTTCGACTGGAGAGCCGACTCCGACGCACTATGATCTAGATTCAACTATAACAATTACGAACGAACCGCTCATCTACACCTAGCTTAAGACACAACAGCTAGGAACTAGAATTTCCTAACTCGACACAGATCAGAAAAGAATAGATACTTGCTCATGCTGTTACCTTGCTCTGGGAAAAGTTGTATATATGACATTTTGCTATACTCAGGATGATAAATCATCACCCTTGAATCCCTCGTGCACCTCTCCCGTATGCATGAAGGTTGAACATCTTTCTTTTAAAACCATGAGTGTATACGTGTCATCATGTAGATCTCCAGCTTGGTACATGTGCTTATGCAATGTTATGCAATGCATGCAATGCTATGCAGTCTAAGAAAGGCCTTAATGCATGCTATGAGTGGCGTACACATGCGATCTTATGCATCTCATACTACATATTATCGCATGTAACGAAAAAGAAAATCTAATGGACACGCATGCGACTTACGTTATGCATCTCATACTACATAACAATCGCATGTTGTAACCTATGAGGATTCATATACAGACACATATTAAGAAAGGAGTCTTAGTTCTTAATATGTTAAAGCTCTTGTTAAAGTTTTATTTCAAAATAATGTTATATATAAATATAAGTGTGTTTGCTGAGTAATAAACACAAACAGTAAGAGTGCATAAAAATCACAGCACAAATAAGAAATAAAACAAAGCAAACAACAACCAAACCAGATGACACAAAATATATAGTAGTTCCCCAAAACCTGGGTACATCTACTCTTCTACCCACTGGTAGGAATCCACTAGGAGGTTGTTGATCAGGTGCCCTCACACCAAGGTGATTTTGATAAGGTGTCCACACACCATAGAGCTTTTGATCAGGTTCTCAAAACCAAGATGCAGGTTTTTGCTAAGGTGGCCTGTCACCGGGAGTACACTTTTGAAGGGAGTTTTAACCCTTTACAAGATGGGAGGAATAAAAGAAAACAGAAAAGATATAGTGTTCTTCTCTTTTTGCTGAGAAGACTCTTGAAGATCCTGATGGGTAGTTGAGTTGGATCTTGATGATGATATTGAAGAGAGCTCCCCCTGTCTGACTTAGTTTGATGACAGCTTGTGAATGGAGCTCCTTCTCTAGATTGTAAATAACTCTTCTTCTTCTTCTTCTTCTTGCAGTTTTAGATCCCTGAGCAAATGATATTTGATTTGGTGTCTCAGGTTGTATAGAAGATCTTCAAGAAAGAGTTTAGCAAAAAGAAGAAATATATTTTTGATCTGCTTCTTCTTTTTGCTGATGTTCTTCTTTTTCTCTTCTTCTTCTTCTTCTTCTTCTCTTTTTCCTATACAAAAAATGTAATATATATTCTGTCTGTGTAAATCTGTCTATATTATCTGTACAACAATATTCATATATTCCGTATGTATATATATTCTGTCAAGAGAGAGCATTTGTAGGTTATAATCTGTTGTATATATAATCTGTTGTAATGAAGAGTTGACTTCTGCGATCGTGTAAAAGAGCTGTCCTCTTTCCTGGGTTGTTTTGGATTCTTGCCGACGGAAGAGGAAAGAAATAATATTTCTTTTATTTCCCAGATCCTCGAGCAGAACAATTTCCTTCTTTTGCTTGCTGCAACGGATACATCATTTATTGCTTTTCTGCCAACGGCTATAGCACTAAATGCTTCAACAGCTGTAATGTCAGATTTATAAAGGCAGCAATATATATAACAATATATAACTAGAATTAATAAAATATTGCTTTAAATAAATCTGACAGCATATTAGTCGAGCTGAGAATAATATAAAATAATACTGCAGATATTTCGTCGAGCTCAGGTTCAAGTTCATCGACCTCATCATTTGATTCATCGACCTGATCATTTGATTTACTGTTCTGAACATTTGCTGAATATTCGTCGAACGCAGACTTGAGTTCGTCGAACGGAACTGTTCGTCGAACGCAGAGACTGGCTCGATCGTCGACCGCTGAATATTGAGATGTTCGTCGAACGCGGACTTGAGTTCGTCGAACGCAGGATTTCGTCGACCGCTGAGCCGGGGTCTGTTCGCCGACTGCTGAGACAATTTGTTCGTCGACCGCTGAACCGCTGGATTTCGTCGAGCACATAATGAATACTATTCGTTGAGCGTAGAGCGCCGTTCGTCGAACGCAGATGGCCGTTCGTCGAACGCAGAGAACATATGTATTTTTTATTCTTTCTCTTATTTTCTGCCTATTAAATATATCACTTTTCAGCCTTCTTTCTTAATGAGATTTAATCTAAGTTATACAATATGTTATGATATAAACTTAGACACTAAAGGTGGATCCTAACTCAAATCAAAACTAAGGTTCCAACATTCTCCCCCTATTTGAGTTGGGATCCTAATCCAAATTAAGACTAGGTTCTAACAATCTCCCCCTATTTGGTTTAGGATACCTAAGCATAAAAAGTCTTTGAAGCTTTAAGGTCAGAGATTATTTTCTTCTTATAAAATTCATTTAAGCAATTCTGATTTCCTAGATTTTATTTTTAAATAGGATTTTAATAATGAATTGCTAGCTTTTATTGGATTCTAAGAATTTTAAAATCAAAAAGACAATGCCTAATAGTTTCTTTCTATAGAATCCCCTTAATCAAAAGAGACTCACACTTAGTGCTTTGATCATTTCTGATCTATGAAATCTAAGTAGAATGCTCAACTTGATTTTAGGAGAAAATCTGGAAGAATGTGAAGTCTATCTGACTTGTTCTTTTAAGATAGAAAATTCAAAAGAATCTTATAATTGTTGTTTAATTATAATTTGAGTAAAAATATTAAATAGTTAAGACAAAATTGCCTTATAGATAGATAAGTTAGCCTTTTATTTCATTAAAATATAAGTTAAGCTGATTTCTAGATTTTGCTTTAACATAAACAAATTTAGTAATTTCCACAGAGTTTTTTATTTCTCTTTCCTTAAAATTTTGTTCAAATTTATTTTTAAGGAAATATTTTGTTCTGATAATTTTAAAGCTTCTTTAAGTTTGTAATAATATTCAGAAATTAAATTATTTATTTTTAACTCTTTTATATTTTCCTTTTCAGATTTGTAATTTTCAGCAATTATTAAATCTGTACATGATGAACTGAAAACAGATTTAAAAGGATCAGAGGTAGAAATAAAGTTGGAGGTTACCTCAGTTACCTTTTCTGATTCAGATTCAGCATCTGATATGTAATATGAACCATATATTGCCATCATACAGAAATCTTTTGCTTTTTGTTCTTCTTCTTCTTCTTCAGTTAGACTGAATGATTGTTCTGCATCAAAAATGAAGTTAGTGGAAGAAGTAAAGGTGGATTCATTTACCATCCTTGAGAGGGAGTTCCAGATGCCCTTTGCTGAAGTGCAATCAGCCACTTTAAGAAGAATGCCTTTTAACATTGATTTAGCCAATATGTTCATGGCCATGGCATTAACACTTTTCAACTTTTCTTGATCATCAGATGAAGGGATTGAAGATGGAAGTCCTGTCAAAATAGATTTGTAAATATTTTCATCAATGGCATTCATATATAACTTAATTCTAGCTTGCCATAAAGGAAAACTATCCAAATTGCATATAGGTGGATCTGAAAAAGTAAAATTTGATAGAGCCTTTTAGAAAAACCAAAAACATAAGAACTAGGTTATCTTTGTGATTTTAGGTGTTAGCCTGTGTGAATAAAATCAACTCCCTCTGATACCAATTGAAAGTGGACAATTGATATGCTCTGATGAGGGTGATTGATAAAATTAACCTGCTTTGATACCAATTGAAAGGAGTCTTAGTTCTTAATATGTTAAAGCTCTTATTAAAGTTCTATTTCAAAATAATGTTATATATAAATATAAGTGTGTTTGCTGAGTAATAAACACAAACAGTAGGAGTGCATAAAAAATCACAGCACAAATAAGAAATAAAACAAAGCAAACAACAAGCAAACCAGATGACACAAAATATATAGTAGTTCCCCAAAACCTGGGTACATCTACTCTTCTACCCACTGGTAGGAATCCACTAGGAGGTTGTTGATCAGGTGCCCTCACACCAAGGTGATTTTGATAAGGTGTCCACACACCGTAGAGCTTTTGATCAGGTGCTCAAAACCAAGATGCAGGTTTTTGCTAAGGTGGCCTGTCACCGGGAGTACACTTTTGAAGGGAGTTTTAACCCTTTACAAGATGGGAGGAATAAAAGAAAACAGAAAAGATATAGTGTTCTTCTCTTTTTACTGAGAAGACTCTTGAAGATCCTGATGGGTAGTTGAGTTGGATCTTGATGATGATATTGAAGAGAGCTCCCCCTGTCTGATTTAGTTTGATGACAACTTGTGAATGGAGCTCCTTCTCTAGATTGTAAATAACTCTTCTTCTTCTTC
The DNA here is from genome assembly GCA_033032865.1 of Dactylorhiza incarnata. Classification (NCBI taxonomy): domain Eukaryota; kingdom Viridiplantae; phylum Streptophyta; class Magnoliopsida; order Asparagales; family Orchidaceae; genus Dactylorhiza; species Dactylorhiza incarnata. The sequence continues at coordinate 22,763,889 of JAWHQI010000003.1, forward strand.
TTCTTCTTCTTGCAGTTTTAGATCCCTGAGCAAATGATATTTGATTTGGTGTCTCAGGTTGTATAGAAGATCTACAAGAAAGAGTTTAGCAAAAAGAAGAAATATATTTTTGATCTGCTTCTTCTTTTCGCTGATGTTCTTCTTTTTCTCTTCTTCTTCTTCTCTTTTTCCTGTACAGAAAATGTAATATATATTCTGTCTGTGTAAATCTGTCCATATTATCTGTACAACAATATTGATATATTCCGTATGTATATATATTCTGTCAAGATAGAGCAGCTGTAGGTTATAATCCGTTGTATATATAATCTGATGTAATGAAGAGTTGACTTCTGCTATCGTGTAAAAGAGATGTCCTCTTTCTTGGGTTGTTTTGGATTCTTGCCGACGGAAGAGGAAAGAAATAATATTTCTTTTATTTCCCAGATCCTCGAGCAGAACAATTTCCTTCTTTTTCTTGCTACAACGGCTACATCATTTATTGCTTTGCTGCCAACGGCTATAGCATTAAATGCTTCAACAGCTGTAATGTCAGATTTATAAAGGCAGCAATATATATAGCAATATATAACTAGAATTAATAAAATATTGCTTTAAATAAATCTGACAGCATATTAGTCGAGCTGAGAATAATATAAAATAATACTGCAGATATTTCATCGAGCTCAGGTTCAAGTTCGTCGACCTCATCATTTGATTCGTCGACTTGATCATTTGATTTACTGTTCTGAACATTTGCTGAATATTCGTCGAACGCAGACTTGAGTTCATCGAACGGAACTGTTCGTCAAACGCAGAGACTGGCTGGATCGTCGACCGCTGAATATTGAGATGTTCGTCGAACGCGGACTTGAGTTCGTCGAACGCAGGATTTCATCGACCGCTGAGCCGGGGTCTGTTCGTCGACTGCTGAGACAATTTGTTCGTTGACCGCTGAACCGTTGGATTTCGTCGAGCGCAGAATGAATACTATTCGTTGAGCGCAGAGCGTCGTTCGTCGAACGCAGATGGCCGTTCGTCGAACGCAGAGAACATATGCATTTTTTTATTCTTTCTCTTATTTTCTGCCTATTAAATATATCTCTTTTCAGCCTTCTTTCTTAATGAGATTTAATCTAAGTTATACAATATGTTATGATATAAACTTAGACACTAAAGGTGGATCCTAACTCAAATCAAAACTAAGGTTCCAACATATTATGCATCACATACAACATAATATGCCCCGTATACTTCTTTCATGCTTATGAGTGTAGTGCCCATGCTTCAGCCGAGATCTACTGATGACCCATCGATGGGTGTATGCAATGAATAACGCTTCTCACCAGGTGGTTAACCTGGCCGATCAGACTATCCCAACAACCCGGCTAACCTCCCTCTGATACCAACTATCACAACCCGCATTTTCCCACGAATTTAACAAATATTATCAGAGCAAGGGGAAAATACGCGCTATGATACCACGTCATGCACGGGACAATTACAGACGCTCAGGCAGCCACTACTCACAAAAATTTATAAAAGACATAAATTTGTTTGAGTTAAATAGAGGATTTACATTTTTAGCTTAAGACTGTGTCCCTCAGTCCCGTGGATCAACTAGTCCATGAGTAGAAATAAATACCAACGCAGCGGAAAGATAGTTTCAGTTTATCCAACATGAGCATGAAGATCGAACATCTCAGCAATGATATGCACATCTATAGGTTTAGTATAAATATAGAAGGATTTTGATATGATCTTCAAAGTATGTGACGTTTACATAGAATCACGCTATGCAAGAATGACATTTGCTATACATAAAATAACTCATGCAACCTAACATAAAACTTCCCAGAGAGCAAGTATGAGAAATAACCAGCAAGTAACAACAGAAAAGCTAGCAAGTAATCTAACACTGAAAACTAAAGCTAAAGCAGAGAAACAACTACCTCACAATAGTGAGGAGGAAACGGACAACAATAACTAACCTCAACTCTACCGCTTTTCGCAGCTACTGACCTGAACCTGAACCTGTGGCACTCAAAAGAAAAGAATGCCTCAGCAAAAAATGGAGCAAGTAACAATAAGTATAAGAATGAAAGCTATTACGCAACAGGAATAACAACTAGCCAAAAGTAAACATAGATTTAGCATAATCAGCTAGAACCAGTACACAAGCTCACAGAAGAATAAGCCCATAAACATGGGCATCAAGCAAAGAAAGTTGTTGTATAAGGGGCTTCGCGGCCCAAAAGTATAAAAAAGGCGTCGTGGTGGTGGCCTCATTGTCCTACCAACCACTTCTAAAAGAGCTGTGTTGGAACAACCCTATTACTGATTTGGGCTAGGATTACTATGTGTTGACTAGGACTAAGTTGACCCCCAATGTATAGTCTAAGGGTCATAGTTTTAGGCTGATAAGATAGCTAGAACTTAGCAAAACTCTAAGTTTCTGCGTTCGCAATACTACGTTCGACGAAATGCTTTCTGCGTTTGACTAACATCTTGCATTCTGCGTTCGACGAATGGTTTTCTTCAATCTCAGTAGCTCAGCGGCTCAGCGGCTTAGCGGTCGACGAACTGAGTAAGTCTCAGCGGTCGGCGAATTCTTCAGTTCGACGAACTCTAACTTGAGATCGACGAACTCCAGCATGTGTTCGACGAATCACTATCATATGTTCAGTTCGACTAACTCAACATTCAGATCGACGAATTCCTATCTCAGCTCGACGAATTCTCTCTCAGTTTATTCATATCAGTTATATTTTCTCAGAACTCAGTTCGACTATCAACAGTGAATTTTTTTCTTTCAGATAAGACAAGATTTTATCCTTCCTTTGTTTATTCTCCTTTCCATTCTCTTTCTGAGAAAGTAGCCATTGGCTTATATTGGAAAAAGATATCATTTATTGAAAAGGAAAATGATTAAAGATTTGTTGAATCAGTTGCAGTTCCAAGGAAATAATTAATGTTGATTATTCTATTCCTATTCAGAGATTTGAATTTCAAATCAGTTATCATTCTCTCTAAGAAAAGAATATACCAGAGGAGAGAGATCAGGAACACACAGAACATATCAGAGTATCAGTCGAGAGAGAAAATATTCAGAAAGTCAAAAAAAGAAAGATCATCTTCCTCAAGCAGCACATTACATTCTCTGAGAACAACAATTCAAATCATCTCTCAGATTTCTACTGCAAGTTCTAGATCTTCAAAGAGCAACAAATAATCTGAGAAACTTTTGTCTTTCAGATTCATCAGCTATCAAGGAAGATATCTGTTTCAAGAGAAAGCTCCATCCTCAAGCTGTCAAGAATTTCAATCAGACAGGGGGAGCTTTACAACAACATTCCACTAGGGTCTTCTCTCAGAATATTGACAGAGAAGAACATCTAAACCCTTCTTATCTCATCTTGTACAGGGTTCTAACTCCCTTCAAAAGTTAACCCATTGGTGGCAGAGCACCTTAACAAAAACCTGTGGTTTGGTTAGAGCACCTGATCAAAATCTCCTTGGTGATTTGGACACCTGATCAAAAATCCCTTGGTGATAGGGCACCTGATCAAAAACCTAGTGGAATCCTACCAAGTGTGGTAGAAGAGTAGATGTACCCAGGTTTATTGGTGAACTAATATAAAATCCTTGTGTCTTCTGTGTTGTGATTTTTTGTGTGTTGTGTTGTGTGCTGTGATTTGTTTTTATTTGTTTTATAACTCACTCAATACACATATAAGTATCACTATTTTAATTCCGCTATAAAATAAGTGAAAAACTTTTTTGATACTCTATTCCCCCCCCCCCCCCCCTCTAGAGTAACTTTAAGATCTAACCTCACTTTCAATTGATATCAGAGGTAGGTTGATTATTTACAGGCTAACACCTGAATCATAAAGGTCAATTAGATCTTAAATTTATTTTAGAGTTTTATTTTTGTTAAAAAAACTCATGGCACAGAACAAAGAATATTCAAGCACAAGACCTCCTATGTGCAATCTAAGTAAGTTTGCACTATGGAAGGCAAGGATCAGATTGTACATGAATTCTATTGATGAAGAAATTTTTAATGTTATTTTGACAGGACCTCCTACACCTACAGTGTTGGTGCTGCCAGAATTGCCCCCAGCGTGCGGCGCTATTCGAAGCAGGTTTTATCCCTGTGGGCCTAACTAGCTGCCCCGTGGATCCGCCCGAGGATCCATTGATATAAAGAACAGTTGCGCCTTCACCAAATAGTTCGGGCTTTTGGTCGAGTTGGTGGTGCTGGGTCCTCTCAATTGGTATCAGAGGGGGTCACGGGTTCGAAACCCCGGGGTCGTTTCTGGGAGGGAATGTTGGTGCTGCCAGAATTGCCCCCGGCGTGCGGCGCTATTCGAAGCAGGTTTTATCCCTGTGGGCCTAACTGGCTACCCCATGGATCCGCCCTAGGATCCGTTGATATAAAGAATAGTTGCGCCTTCACCAAATAGTCCGGGCTTTTAGTCGAGTTGGTGGCGTTGGGTCCTCTCATACAACAACAATAAGTGTTGAAGCACCAACAACAAACAATGTTGTTCCACCACCTGAGTGGACAGATGCCCAAAAGAAGCAAAGAAGTGCAGATGCCAAGGCAATGAACATTTTGGCACAGACAATGTCTGATGACATTTTCCAAAGAGTTGTGGAATGCACTTCAGCAAGAGAAATCTGGATCTCACCCAACAATATGGTTGAAGGATCAGTTGATGAAAGAAAGGACAGAAGATCTTACCTTATTTCTCAGTATGAGAATTTCAAAAAGGGAGAAAATGAAAGTGTAGCTGATATGTACAACAGGCTCAGCCTCATAATCAACGAGTTTAAGACCTTGGACAAAGTGATCTCCATCACTGAGGTCAATGATAAGATCCTTATGTGCTTCCCCAGCACATGGGACTCTAGGATCTGGCCAATCAAGGAAGCCAGAAGCCTTAATGAGATCTCCACTGAGAACTTGTTAGGCAAACTCAAATCTTATAAGCAGCTTATCAAATCTAGAGAAGCTGAGCAATCCACTTCATCTTCAGCATCCAAGAAGGAGAAAAGCATAGCTTTCCAAGCTACTGAAGAAGAAGAAAAAGCTCAAGGAGAAGTGGAGTTCATGATCCTTCTAGCCAAAAGGTTCTACAAGATGGCTAGAAAGGATTTCAGAAAGAAGGATTCCAGATCAAGGGAAAAGCCAAGGTATGACAAGTCAAGTTCAAAAGAAATTATTTGTTATGGCTGCAGGAAACCTGGACACATTCTGCCTGAGTGTCCAGAGAATCAGAAGAAGGAAAAGAGAAAAGACAAAGAAGATAAGAGGCACTCCAACAAGTCTTCCTCCCACAAACACAAACACAAGGGAAGAGGATTTGTAGTTAAAACTTGGAGTGAAACAGACTCAGAGTCTTCATCCAGTTCTTCTAAAGATGAAGAATCAAAAGAAAAAGACCAATGCTTGATGGCCATTTATGACTCAAGCAGTGAGTCAGAAAATGCATCTTCATCCAGCTCCAGTGATGATGAGGATGATGAAGAAGAAAAGAATTTCTGCATGATGGTTATCAATGCCTCAGCAAACAACTCAGATGAATCAGAGTCTGACAATGATGCTGATCAGGTAATATCTAATTTTGATTTTAATTCAATTGAATTCAAAGATGAATTCAAAGTTCTTTGCTTAGACTTAATCAAATCTGAGAAAGATATAATCTCTCTCAGAAATCAGTTCGCTGAAATGAACCAACTATGTGAAGAAAATGTTAATCTTAAGAAAGATTTGGCTGCCTCCAGAGAACATATTGCTCTCATTGAGAACAAACTATCTGAGGCTAAGAAATTTGAAGAATCCCTAAATGGGAGAAGTATCAAACTGATGGGCATCACAAGCACAGTGAATGCCAGATTAAATGACAAACTGGGTTTAGGTGCATCATCAAGTGAGTCACCTCTTATTAAGAAGAACATACTTTCTACACCTATAAAATTCATTTCTGCTAAGAGCAAAGAGGTTGTAGATGTAAATAAAAATATTTCAAGCAAGGCTGTTAAGAATAAAGGAATTCAGCAGAATTCGTCGAACGGAGCTCGACGAAATGAATTCACTTCGTCGAACGGAGATCGACGAACTCTGAAGCCTGAATTTCAGTATTATTATTATTATTCGAACGGCGCTCGACGAAAGCATGTCCATTCGTCGAACGACGATCGACGAACTCAGCCCAGTTCGTCGAATGGAAAATATACAAAAAATCTGAAAAATTCGTATTCTTCACATACTAAGAATCCTTTCACTGAATGGATAATACCTCTAAGGAGATATCATCCACAAGGTTATAAGGATCAGCCTGAGATGTCTTTCATTTCAGAGTTTTGTGGAAAAACAAAAGGACCCAAGGTAGTCTAGGTCAAGAATAACTAGAATGTTTTCTGTTTTGCAGGTACAAGGCTATCCAAGCAAAAATGAGCAATGGTATTTGGATAGTGGATGTTCAAAGCACATGAGAGGAAACAAGGCCAACCTGAGCAACTACAAGGCAAAGCTTGGACCCAAAGTGATTTTTGGAGACTCCAACTGTGGACAAACCAAAGGATATGGGAAGATCAAAGTTGGAGCAGTTACCTTCAAGGAGGTAGCTTATGTCAAGGGTCTCAAGCACAAGCTCATCAGCATAAGCCAGTTATGTGATGAAGGTTATCAGGTAACCTTTAACCATTCCTTATGTCTTATTACCAATAATAAAAACATTAATGTGTTATCTGGTATTAGATATGGAAATATTTTTTTAGTCAATTTTGACTCTGCTAATTCTGATATTTGTTTATTTAATTGTATAAGTAAAACAAATGAATTATGGCATAAAAGGCTTGGACATATTAACCTTTGAACTATATCTAAGCTTTCTAAGGACAATCTTGTTAGAGGACTGCCTTCTGGTTCATACAAGAAGGAAGGACTCTGCAGGGCTTGTCAATTAGGTAAGCAAACTAGAAGTAGTTTTAAATCTTTATCCAAGAGTGATTCACCTAGAATTTTATATTTACTGCATTTGGACCTTTTTGGACCTACTGCAATACAAAGTCTAGGAGGGAAGCATTACTCTCTAGTTATTGTAGATGACTTCTCAAGATTCACTTGGGTGTTCTTTCTTAGGAACAAGTCTGACACCTTCAGTGTTCATGACAGTGAGTTTGAATCTCTTCTGATGAGAGAATTCCGTGGAAAAGAAGAGACCAGGCAATGTTTCTCTGCTCCTAGAACTCCTCAACAAAATGGGGTAGCTGAAAGGAAAAATAGAACCCTAATTGAATCAGCAACTACATTGCTTGCTGATGCAAACTTGCCACTCTCTTTTTGGGCAGAGGCAGTGAACACAGCAAATTATGTGTTGAATAGAAGCCTGATACATAAACTTAAGGGCAAAACTCCCTATGAATTACTCAAGAATAAAAAGCCTAAGGTTAACTATTTTAAGATATTTGGCTGTAAATGCTATGTGCATAACAATGACAAGAAGTATCTAAGGAAGTTTGAAGCAAAAGCTGCTGAAGGCATATTCCTTGGATATTCTCTTTCTAGTAAAGCATACGGAGTTTACAACAAATCTACTCTTAAGATAGAAGAGTCCATGCATGTATATTTTGATGAAACTGACATGTTATACCAAAAATACTTTGCAGGTACCAGCTCTATGTGAAGAGCTTAATGGATTGGATCTACAGAATAAGGATTCTCCACTTCCATCAAATGAAATAACTGAAGACAGTGAAGAGGAAAATAATCCAGATCTTGCTGACAATTCAAATCAAATGACAGCTGATCATATTTCCCAAGTGGATACTATTGCTGAACCCACTCCAACTGTTGATCACATCACAGTTAGAGATCATCCAATATCTCAAGTCATTGGTGAAATTTCAGCAGGTGTTCAAACAAGGCATCAACTACACCAAAATCAGATGCACACTTGTTTCCTATCACAAGTTGAACCTCAAACCATAAAAGATGCAAAACAAGATCCAAATTGGATTCTTGCAATGCAAAAGGAGCTCAATCAATTTGAAAGGAACAAGGTATGGGATTTGGTTCCAAGACCAAAAGGCCATCCAGTTATTGGCACCAAGTGGGTCTTCAGGAACAAGCTAAATGATCAAGGCAACATAGTCAGAAACAAAGCAAGATTGGTAGCCCAAGGATATTCACAGGAAGAAGGAATTGACTATGATCAGACCTTTGCTCCTGTTGCAAGACTTGAATCTATCAGGATTTTTCTGGCCTTTGCTGCATTCATGAAATTCAAAGTATACCAGATGGATGTGAAGAGTGCATTCCTGGATGGAGACATCAAAGAAGATGTCTATGTGGAATAACCACCAGGTTTCATCTCTCCAACTCACTCATCTTATGTATTTAAGCTTAATAAAGATCTCTATGGTCTCAAACAAGCTCCCAGAGCATGGTATGAGACCTTAGCTAATTTTCTTTTGGAAAACAATTTCTGTAGAGACATAGTTGATAAAACCCTATTTTTCAGGATACATAAAAATCAAACTTTACTAGTTCAAATATATGTAGATGATATCATATTTGGCTCTACTGATTCAAATCTATGCAAAAGGTTTTCTAACCTAATGCAATCTAAATTTGAAATGAGTAGTATGGGTGAATTATCATACTTCCTTGGTCTTCAAGTGAAGCAAACTCCAAATGACATATTCATATAACAATCCAAGTATGCTAAGGAATTAGTGAAAAGGTTTGGTATGTCTGATGCTTCCACCATGAAAACACTCATGCCCTCAAATGCTGTTGTTGATACTGATGAATTAGGGAAACCTGTTGATCAAAAAGTATATAGAGCAATTGTTGGCTCATTACTTTATTTAACAGCAAGTAGGCCTGATATAATGTTTGCTACCTGTATTTGTGCTAGGTTTCAAGTTAACCCCAAAGAATCTCACCTAATTTTACTAAAAAGAATTTTGAGATATATAAAGGGCTGTCCAAATCTAGGACTCTGGTATCCAACAACATCAGAATTTGAATTAACTGGATTCTCAGATTCTGATTATGCTGGATGCAGAGTAGACAGGAAAAGCACATCAGGAACTTGCCAGTTTCTTGGTGATAGGCTTGTGTTTTGGTTTTGTAAGAAACAAACATCTGTGTCTATATCAACAGCTGAAGCTGAATACATAGCTGCAGGCAGTTGCTGCTCACAGATATTATGGATATAAAATCAGCTCCTAGACTATGGTATCAATCTAAATAATTCAATTATATTTTATGACAATACCAGTGCAATATCTATGGCACAAAATCAAGTTCTCCATAGTAGGACTAAACACATAAAAATTAGGCACCACTTTATCAGAGATAATGTGGATAAAAATTAAATTTGCTTACAATTTATTCCTACTGACTTACAAAGAGCTGATATTTTCACCAAGCCATTGGATGAAAAGAAACATATTTTCTTTATAAATCAGCTAGGAATGATAGATGGAGATTCAATCTGCTAAAAATTAAATTTTCTATTTATCCCCTCATTTCGTCGAACGAAGAACGACGAAATGATATCATTCGTCAAATGGAGATCGACGATACTTATTAGTTCAGAATAGACAAAGACAAGCGCGATCGTCGAACGGAGATCGACAAAAATTAACTTTTCGTCGAATGCAGTCAGATGAAGTCCTAAGTCTTTTCGACTTCTGATTCTATTAGGTTTAGCCGAACCCCATTCTACGAAAGTGTGCGCCCTTCTCCGATCTCTCTATATAATCAAATCTTTTCATATTACTTCATCTTTGCGCCTACATAACTTGTTTTTACCTCCAGTTCCCCTTTGCACATGATCGTTTTTCTTTGCAGGTACTAATGGCGATTTCTCAGTTAGTGATTTCTTCGATGAAGTTCGACGCAGGTTTTGATATTGATATGAAATTATTTTCTCACACTGATCAAATATTCAAAGACATTCTTCAACTCTTTGAAGACCAACAACTGAGGAAGTTCATGACAACCAGGATAAAGCTTCCAGTGGCATAGATAAAGGAATGGGTACGTACTATTCAGTCAGAGAATGCAGCATCTATCTCAGGAACAATCTCAGGGAATCAGGTTCTTCTTACCCCTGATATCTTATCAGAAGTTTTTTGTTTGTTGAATGGTGATGATGATTTGGAAATCACCTCTGATGATTTTAATGTTGAATTGGAAAAAATGGGTTATTCCAGTGGAAACCCTAATCACCTTCTGAAAAAGAATTTGTCCATTGAATACAAATTCTTAGCAGATATTGTTTGAAAAGTTTTGCTAGGCAAAACTTCTGCTCATGATTATATAATCAGGCACCAATTTCTATTGATGGTGGCCTTGGTGGAAAAGAAGAAAGTAAATTGTGGATTGATTTTGTTTGAATCCATAAGGAAGAAGCAAAGTAAGTTAAGTGTTTGTTATGGAAGAATTCTGGGATTAGTTCTCCAGGCAAAGTGCCCAAAACTGTTGGTATCTCCAACAGTGTTTATCAATGCTAGTAAGAGGCTGACTTCAGCTCTCTTTGGAAAGTGGGACAGAGTTATCCCAAAGAGGACTCCAAGGGCAGAACAATCAAATACAGCTTCAGAAGGCACCAGGACTGTGCAGGTCACTCCCCTAACCCTTCCAGAAGCTCCTTATGATGTATCTTCTCCTCCTCTCCCTTCTCAACCCACTATTTCTTCTGAAGAAATTCCTCCTCCCAATTCTCCCATTATCCCTTCATCCTCATTGCCATCTTCTCCTATTCTTTAGACTCATCCATCTGAAGAGCCTTCATCTTTCAATGACATCCATTCTCCCATCAACATTGATTCTCAGTCACCTACCCTTCCCCAGTCTCCTATCCCTCAAAATATCTCTCCACCTCAGTCGCTTATCCCTCAATCACCTATTCATCCACACTCACTTATCCACCCTCCTTGTCCTATTCATGAACATTTTCATCCACCCATAGCTCATGCCACTAACATCTCTTTTCCATACTCCATCCCATCATCTTCTCACCACAACCAAGATTTTGTCTATGTTGATTTCTCATCTACTGCTGATCAGATCTTTGATCACATTGCTCCAAAGCTAAATGATCTTCTGGATGCAAAGCTTGCTCCAGTGCTTCAAGCTCTTTCTGACCTTTCTGCTAAACTAGCTTCCTTCCCTTCATCCTCTTATTCTGTCCCTTATTCAAGGGGCCTAGCTTCAGGTTTTCCTGAAACTAGGCAGGGGGAGATGTCTAGTGAAGAAGCTCCAGTCCTTGCAGTTAGCAGTTCAGATGCAATTTTGTTTGAAGCTTCAGTTCAAGAAGATTTTGTTATAGATTGTGATTCAGGGATGACAGATCTCTCAGAAGAATCAGTGATTCCAACTATAGAAGAAATAAAGAATATATCTATTAATCCATCTGTAGATATTATTTCCTTGCTTTCTCAGTTCAATGCAATTTTCAATAGCTTGCCAGAATTTCAAGTGGTTTCAAAAGCAGTTGTTCCTTATACTGCTCATGTTGATAAAGTTCTGTTGAAAGAACTTCTCAAGAGTTTTGAAGTAGAAGTTCCAGTTTCAATTCAAGTTCCAGTTCAAGATCAAGCTCATGTTCCAGATCAGATTCAAGTTCAGGTTCCAGAATTAGTTTTAATATCAGAAGATGTTGAAGTGATGAATTATCCTCCAACATTTGTCTTTGATGATTCCCCAATTCCAGATCTTGATGAAATTGATGTTGAGCAAGATGTCAATGTTAAGAAAGTTGATGTTGTGAAGAAGGTTGATGATAAAGATCTAAAAGCAATTGATGATTTATATGATAATCCTCAGTCATCTTCTGATGATGATGAAGATGATGATGATTCAGATGATCAATCCTCAAAGAAAAGAAAGTCCAAATCTAAGTCAAAGGCTGCTCCCAAGCCTCCTTCCTCAAATAATAATGTTCATACTACATTCTGCATAATATCACCTTAACAAAAGATTCACCAGCATGGATGAGGTTCTCCAGGAATGAGAACAATAGAAGGAAGAAAATGAAGAAGACAGGATTCTACTCAGATAAGACAGTTAAGTTCAATCATCCTCCTCCTCCTCCATCAGCAGGATCAACAGGGATTTCCTCCTCATATTCTCAGAAGCCTTCCTCTCAGACTTCAAGAACATCAGAAGGAAGTCATAAAAGCTCAAGTGGCTCCACTAGTTCAAGATCAGCCAGAGCTCCTCCTTCAGGATCATCCAGATCTTCTTCCTCAGTATATAAATATCATGTATCTGATGGTTCTTTTCACAGAAAAAGAAATCCTGCTTATCAATTCTCCTATCAGGCCGGTGATATTGATGAAAGGCCTCCTTTTCCCAATCCAGAAGAAGAAAGGATATCTCAAATGGCAAGATTCAAAGAATCTATAGCAGCAGCTCAGATTAATAAAGCAAAAGCTGAAGGCAGAGATTTCTCCCAATGCTCTACCATGTCAGAATTCAGAAGAAAAGAATTTGAAAAGTACAAATCAAAGAATGTGTTCAATGCTGAAGAGTATTTAGAGAAGCACCCAGAAGCAGTAGTTCCTCAAGTCAAATCTCAAACTATTCTGGGAGCTCAGGATCTTTACATGAGCAAGAAAGAATCAGAAAATCCCAACAGACAGATAATATTCAAGCCTCCTTCTGAGTAAAAGGTTCAGACCTATTTGTTTTTGTTACATTTCTGTTTTTATATTGTAATGTTCTTAAACTCAGAGTATTATATTCTCTATCTGCTGAAATATTTAAATTCTGTCAGATATATATATGCTCTGTTGTTTTTCTGTTGTTTATTATTTGAAATTTGTCAAATAGTATCCTAACCCAAATAGGGGGAGATTGTTGGAACAACCATATTACTGATTTGGGCTAGGATTACTATGTGTTGACTAGGACTAAGTTGACCCCCAATGCATAGTCTAAGGGTCAGTGCTCTGTTATAATCTCTGTCCTCTAGGACATCTTCTTCATCATTCATTGGAATTCGAAAATATTTGTTAAGATGACTTGGTTTGAATTGAACTACGGTAATTCTGACACTACTCTTAATCACCGAACCTTCTCGACGAAGTTGGGCATTTTTGTAGAACTCCAACACTTCTCGGTCCAACACACGACATTGATGCTCTAGAATAAATGAGAGGCCGACTACTTCAAGCATGAGAACTGTTGCGGATCGCTCGGGTGCTCTGGTAGACCGGTCGAATTGAACCACCTTAGCTCAGAAGCGAACCGAGCGAGCAAACAGTCAATGAGTGAGTTAGTAAGTGACACAAGAACTTTCAATGTGGAAAACCCAGAAAGAGTGAAAATCCACGCGACCGGAGCTGTGCCGACCAACTTTCACTATCATCTAGGGGTTACAATTAGAAATTAAGAACTCGAGCGCGACAGGCCACTACTCGTTACAATGATAGAGAGAGAGAACTCTTAGGGTGACAGACCACCTCTCGAAAAACTAAGTATTTATTCTTCTGAGATCGGTGGTGAGAACAAAAGTGAGAATGTTGAGTCACCTTTCGCTACCTTCGAATGCTCGAAGGAGATCTTCGAAGACTCAAAGGAGGTCTTCGAGGGCTGAAGGAGATCTTCAAGCGCCGAAGGAGAATTCCAAGTAAATCTTCAAAGGAGCTCTCTTGGGCGTAGAAGGCAGGGTGTCTTGAAATGAAGGCTCTGAGCTCCTTTTATAGCTTTGGTCGGGGGTAGCCCGGTAATTTTGCCATCGTAACCACCGTAACCACTTGACGGGCGAATTACGCTAGTCGATTTGGAGTACACGGATCACCATTTTTTGTAAGTGATTGTTTCACCCTTCGGGCAGGTCGGGCAGTTCAGGCAACTTTGTTGAAGGTGATGAAGGCGACGAACGAGACCTGCAATCTGAGAAATTAGGAAATGTTAACTGTGCGCGTGTCGGGAATGTGGAAACATTCTGAGCGCGCGAGGAAGTGTTCTGAGCGCGCAATGAACACGGGAGCGTTCTAAGCGCTCGGGGAAGCATTCTGAGTGCGTATTGAACACTTGAGCGTTCTGAGCGAGCGGTGAACGGGGAAATGAGAAGTTGCGCCCCCAAAGGGGAATTGGGCTCCGGCTGTACCCGACGAGGGGTGTGACTTTGGTCGTATCCTCTGCGAGACCCCATGCAAAAAGGGGGAGGAGTTTTTAGTCGCACCCCGTCGCGGAGAGGGGTGCGGCTTGACCGCACCACTCGAGGGTGCGGCTTGGCCGCACCCCACAAGAGGGTGTGGCTTGGTCGCACCCCACAAGGGGGTGAGGCTTGGTCGCGCCCCCTATGGGGTGTGGTTAGGCCGCACCCCCGTGATGGGGGGTGCGGTTAGACCTCGCTCTGCCGAGGTGGGGGCGCGGTATCAGTCGAGCCTAGCACTGTCGAAGCGCGAACTTTCCATATCGGATTTTTCCACTCCCGCAGTCAAGGGTTGCTTTAACCCCACTAACTCCATTCTCCCTTAGTGGAGCTTTATCTAAACGCACCTCGTGGCTCTTATAAATCCATGGATGAACGTCATCTTTACGGATGTACATCATAAGCCCCCCAAACCTTCGGAGTCCGGGACGCTGTGTGGATGAGAGCGATGCTTTTGATTTTTGCTAGCGGTAGTTGATGAGTAATTTATTTACTCATCTTTTAGTATAGTTTTATTATTATTTTAATATGAAATTATGTCTTTTATCTAAATTATATCATATAAATCTTTCATATTTCAATTTCATAAGCTAACCTAAGTTTATTTTGTGTTTTCAGGTTTTCTTGTCATTTGGAGAAAAAAAGTACATTTACACGCCCCAGGTCACGGGCGTGACCATGGGCGTGTAACCTGCGCAGTGTTCCAGATCTGTTTCTGCCACTCCGGGGACGTCCCGTGAAGAATTCGCCAAGTACACGCCCCAGGTCACGGGCGTGACCAAGGGCGTGACCCAATGTCACGGCCACGACCCGCCACAAGCATCCGGAGCACGCCGCCACGTCAATTAAAATTACACGCCCTCGGTCACGGGCGTGACCAAGGGCGTGACATCCAGCACACGGGCGTGACTTTTCCCGCGCCAATTTCCCGCCGAAGCTTCCCGCCAGCAGCACTTAATTGAGATTACACGCCCTAGGTCACGGGCGTGACCTAGGGCGTGACACGTCCGTAATGCCTGCATTGAAGCCAGACGGCGCCTTCTCCGCTCACAGCAAATCACGCCCCTTACACGCCCTTGGTCACGGGCGTGACCAAGGGCGTGTAACACCAAAAATTCATCTATTTAAAGGGAGCTTTTCCAGATGTTTGCAGACGAATTTTGGGAGTTCTAAGTTTATTTTCTTGCACTGTTTTTGTCATTCTTAAGCTTGTAATCTTCCTTCTTAGCTTGCACTTTCATTTCAGGTTTGTAACTTCTTGTTTCCTAGTTGTAATTTCTTTTCGATTAATAAAATAGTACTTTTTCTCTTATTCTACTCTCAATCTTCATTATGCACTTCTTGTATTTCATCAATTCCTCCATCTCCATGAGTAGCTAAATTTCATTTGTACTCGGCCAAGATGATCCGAGGAAAACATAATTCATAATTTAGTTTAGAACTTCTTTTTCTCTTATTTAGATCGCTTAAGATTTATCCTTGAATTTATATTGATTGAGACTATATTATCGATATATAATATCATTCTTATTTTCGTAGTCTAATAATCGAAAGGTTTTGAGTTCGAATCGATCATTTCAAGGATAAAGAGATTTGAATGCACTCCTCGAGAGAGGACGACATAAATCTCCCGGATTGGAGTTATATCCAATAGAGGGGTTCACTTCGATAAAGCGAGTTTTAGGGGTTTCGATTCTAGAACGAGAGTTCGATTGATCAACCTAAACTCAGTTAGGCGTATCCTTGAGAGAGGTACGTTTATAAATCGGGAACCTCCACGGTCAAGCATTTCTTTTAAAGAGAATTAGAAGTTTTATTTCTTTATTTATTTATTTTTTCCAAGGTGATTCAAGGTTGAGTGCTAATCCTTCTTATCATAGTTTTAACAAATTATTTCTCTTTCTTGCAACCAACCAACCCAAGTTCCTTTCGATAAAATAATAGAGATTTTCCGAAGTAAGAGTACTCAACCGCCGCGAGTCTAATACGACCTTGTTTTAACAACCTATTCTACATTCGATACGGTACACTTGTCGTTATCGTTTGCAAGCATAGTTTTGCGCATCAAGTTTTTGGAAAAGTACATTTACACACCCCAGGTCACGGGCGTGACCATGGGCGTGTAACCTGCGCAGTGTTCCAGATCTGTTTCTGCCACTCCGGGGACATCCCGTGAACAATTCGCCAAGTACACGCCCCAGGTCACGGGCGTGACCAAGGGCGTGACCCAATGTCACGGCCACGACCCGCCACAAGCATCCGGAGCACGCCGCCATGTCAATTAAAATTACACGCCCTCGGTCACGGGCGTGACCGAGGGCGTGACGTCCAGCACACGGTCGTGACTTTTCCCGCGCCAATTTCCCGCCGAAGCTTCCCGCCAGCAGCACTTAATTGAGATTACACGCTCTAGGTCACGGGCGTGACCTAGGGCGTGACACGTCCGTAATGCCTGCATTGAAGCCAGACGGCGCCTTCTCCGCTCACAGCAAATCACGCCCCTTACACTCCCTTGGTCACGGGCGTGACCAAGGGCGTGTAACACCAAAAATTCAGCTATTTAAAGGGAGCTTTTCCAGATGTTTGCAGACGAATTTTGGGAGTTCTAAGTTTATTTTCTTGCACAGTTTTTATCATTCTTAAGCTTGTAATCTTCCTTCTTAGCTTGCACTTTCATTTCAGGTTTGTAACTTCTTGTTTCCTAGTTGTAATTTCTTTTCGATTAATAAAATAGTACTTTTTCTCTTATTCTACTCTCAATCTTCATTATGCACTTCTTGTATTTCATCAATTCCTCCATCTCCATGAGTAGCTAAATTTCATTAGTACTCGGCCGAGATGATCCGAGGAAAACATAATTCATAATTTAGTTTAGAACTTCTTTTTCTCTTATTTAGATCGCTTAAGATTTATCCTTGAATTTATATTGATTAAGATTATATTATCGATATATAATCTCATTCTTGTTTTCGTAGTCTAATAATCGAGAGGTTTTGAGTTCGAATCGATCATTTCAAGGATAAAGAGATTTGAATGCACTCCTCGAGAGAGGACGACATAAATCTCCCGGATTGGAGTTATATCCAATAGAGGTGTTCACTTCGATAAAGCGAGTTTTAGGGGTTTCGATTCTAGAACGAGAGTTCGATTGATCAACCTAAACTCAGTTAGGCGTATCCTTGAGAGAGGTACGTTTATAAATCGGGAACCTCCACGGTCAAGCATTTCTCTTAAAGAGAATTAGAAGTTTTATTTCTTTATTTATTTATTTTTTTCCAAGGTGATTCAAGGTTGAGTGCTAATCCTTCTTATCATAGTTTTAACAAATTATTTCTCTTTCTTGCAACCAACCAACCCAAGTTTATTTCGATAAAATAATAGAGATTTTCCGAAGTAAGAGTACTCAACCGCCCTGAGTCTAATACGGCCTTGTTTTAACAACCAATTCTACATTCGATACGGTACACTTGTCGTTATCGTTTGCAAGTATAGTTTTGCGCATCAAGTTTTTAGAAAAGTACATGCACACGCCCCAGGTCAGGGGCGTGACCATGGGCGTGTAACCTGCGCAGTGTTCTAGATCTGTTTCTGCCACTCCGGGGACATCCCGTGAAGAATTCGCCAAGTACATGCCCCAGGTCACGGGCGTGACCAAGGGCGTGACCCAATGTCACGGCCACGACCCGCCACAAGCATCCGGAGCACGCCGCCACATCAATTAAAATTACACGCCCTCGGTCACGGGCGTGACCAAGGGCATGACATCCAGCACACGGGTGTGACTTTTCCCGCGCCAATTTCCCGCCGAAGCTTCCCGCTAGCAGCACTTAATTGAGATTACACGCCCTAGGTCACGGGCGTGACCTAGGGCGTGACACGTCCGTAATGCCTGCATTGAAGCCAGACGGCGCCTTCTCCGCTCACAACAAATCACGCCCCTTACACGCCCTTGGTCACGGGCGTGACCAAGGGCGTGTAACACCAAAAATTCAGCTATTTAAAGGGAGCTTTTCCAGATGTTTGCAGACGAATTTTGGGAGTTCTAAGTTTATTTTCTTGCACTGTTTTTGTCATTCTTAAGCTTGTAATCTTCCTTCTTAGCTTGCACTTTCATTTCAGGTTTGTAACTTCTTATTTCCTAGTTGTAATTTCTTTTCGATTAATAAAATAGTACTTTTTCTCTTATTCTACTCTCAATCTTCATTATGCACTTCTTATATTTCATCAATTCCTCCATCTCCATGAGTAGCTAAATTTCATTAGTACTCGGCCGAGATGATCCGAGGAAAACATAATTCATAATTTAGTTTAGAACTTCTTTTTCTCTTATTTAGATCGCTTAAGATTTATCCTTGAATTTATATTGATTGAGATTATATTATCGATATATAATCTCATTCTTGTTTTCGTAGTCTAATAATCGAGAGGTTTTGAGTTCGAATCGATCATTTCAAGGATAAAGAGATTTGAATGCACTCCTTGAGAGAGGACGACATAAATCTCCCAGATTGGAGTTATATCCAATAGAGGGGTTCACTTCGATAAAGCGAGTTTTAGGGGTTTCGATTCTAGAACGAGAGTTCGATTGATCAACCCAAACTCAGTTAGGCGTATCCTTGAGAGAGGTACGTTTATAAATCGGGAACCTCCACGGTCAAGCATTTCTTTTAAAGAGAATTAGAAGTTTTATTTCTTTATTTATTTATTTTTTCCAAGGTGATTCAAGGTTGAGTGCTAATCCTTCTTATCATAGTTTTAACAAATTATTTCTCTTTCTTGCAACCAACCAACCCAAGTTTCTTTCGATAAAATAATAGAGATTTTCCGAAGTAAGAGTACTCAACCGCCCCGAGTCTAATACGATCTTGTTTTAACAACCTATTCTACATTCGATACGGTACACTTGCCGTTATCGTTTGCAAGCATAGTTTTGCGCATCAAGTTTTTGGAAAAGTACATTTACACGCCCCAGGTCACGGACGTGACTATGGCCGTGTAACCTGCGCAGTGTTCCAGATCTGTTTCTGCCACTCCGGGGACATCCCGTGAAGAATTCGCCAAGTACACGCCCCAGGTCACGGGCGTGACCAAGGGCGTGACCCAATGTCACGGCCACGACCCGCCACAAGCATCCGGAGCACGTCGCCACGTCAATTAAAATTACACGCCCTCGGTCACGGGCGTGACCAAGGGCGTGACATCCAGCACACGGGCGTGACTTTTCCCGCGCCAATTTCCCGCCGAAGCTTCCCGCCAGCAGCACTTAATTGAGATTACACGAGCTAGGTCACGGGCGTGACCTAGGGCGTGACACGTCCGTAATGCCTGCATTGAAGCCAGACGGCGCCTTCTCCGCTCACAGCAAATCACGCCCCTTACACGCCCTTGGTCACGGGCATGACCAAGGGCGTGTAACACCAAAAATTCAGCTTTTTAACTGGAGCTTTTCCAGATGTTTGCAGACGAATTTTGGGAGTTCTAAGTTTATTTTCTTGCAATGTTTTTGTCATTCTTAAGCTTATAATCTTCCTTCTTAGCTTGCACTTTCATTTCAGGTTTGTAACTTCTTGTTTCCTAGTTGTAATTTCTTTTCGATTAATAAAATAATACTTTTTCTCTTATTCTACTCGCAATATTCGTTATGCACTTCTTGTATTTCATCAATTTCTCCATCTCCACGAGTAGCTAAATTTCATTAGTACTCGGCCGAGATGATCCGAGGAAAACATAATTCATAATTTAGTTTAGAACTTCTTTTTCTCTTATTTAGATCGCTTAAGATTTATCCTTGAATTTATATTGATTGAGATTATATTATCGATATATAATCTCATTCTTGTTTTCGTAGTCTAATAATCGAGAGGTTTTGAGTTCGAATCGATCATTTCAAGGATAAAGAGATTTGAATGCACTCCTCGAGAGAGGACGACATAAATCTCCCGGATTGGAGTTATATCCAATAGAGGGGTTCACTTCGATAAAGCGAGTTTTAGGGGTTTCGATTCTAGAACGAGAGTTCGATTGATCAACCTAAACTCAGTTAGGCGTATCCTTGAGAGAGGTACGTTTATAAATCGGGAACCTCCACGGTCAAGCATTTCTTTTAAAGAGAATTAGAAGTTTTATTTCTTTATTTATTTGTTTTTTCCAAGGTGATTCAAGGTTGAGTGCTAATCCTTCTTATCATAGTTTTAACAAATTATTTCTCTTTCTTGCAACCAACCAACCCAAGTTTCTTTCGATAAAATAATAGAGATTTTCCGAAGTAAGAGTACTCAACCGCCCCGAGTCTAATACGACCTTGTTTTAACAACCTATTCTACATTCGATACGGTACACTTGCCGTTATCGTTTGCAAGCATAGTTTTGCGCATCAAGTTTTTGCCGCCGTTGCCGGGGACACGGTTGATATTTCGAAAACCAAAATATCTATTAATTTTATCTTTTTTCTTTTTCTTAATTTTAAGGTGCAACTAAATTCCTGGAAAGGACGCTTTGGGTTTGAATTCCCATCATAGCCTCTAGTACCTTGCAAACCCTTCACCGGGTAGATCTTGGGAAGTTCAGGACTAATTTTAATTCACCTAATAATAATAAAAAAAATAAAAATCTAAAAAAATATAATAAAATAAAGATAAATTTATTTATCTAATATCTTATTTTCCCTTTTTCTTTTTCCGCTTCTTTTCTTTTCTTTTGGTTTATGACCCGAGGAAACTCTTCAATTGATTTTGAATTTGGTTTTGATCCGGAAATCGAGCGCACCTTGCGGCGACGTCTCCGATTTAGTGATCTACCAATAATTCGTGAAGAGTCAGTCGGAGAGACTAACGAAGATATAATGGGTGACCCCGACCATAATGAGGCTCCACTACGGACTATGTCCTATTATGCGAGGCCAAATTGGGAGGGAACACAATCAAGTATTATTCGCCCGGCCGTGGCAAATAATAATTTTGAAATCAAAATGAGTATCATTCAAATGGCACAGCAAACCGTCATCTTTGACGGGTTACCAGATGAAGATCCAAATTTACATTTATTGAATTTTTTTGGAAATTTGCGATACGTTTAAAATTAATGGCGTCACTGATGACGCCATTCGTTTGCGTTTATTTCCATTTTCTTTGCAGGCTAAGGCCAAGCAATGGTTGGGATCTCTTCCTAGAGGTTCCATCACTACATGGGCCGAAATGACGGAGAAATTTTTAACTAAATATTTTCCTCCGGCGAAGTCCGCTAAATTACGTACGGACATTCTCTCGTTTACGCAAATAGACTCGGAGTCTCTCTATGACACATGGGAGCGCTTCAAGGAATTATTGCGGAGATGTCCTCACCACGCCCTTCCTTTATGGCAACAAGTTCAAACATTCTACAATAGTTTGAATCTCCAAACGAGGCAAATGATTGATGCAGCAGCTGGGGGAACTCTAAATAACAAAACCTCAGATGTTGCTCAAGAGCTTTTTGAGGAGATGGCCATGAATGCTTATCAGTGGAATGCACCACGGTCGCGTCCTAACAAACCGACCGGACTCTTTGAAGTCGAGGTCACCCCGAATTTAGCATATCAAGTAGAATGGCTTACTAAGCAAATGGCGGAGATGTCTGCTTCCTCCGCCATTAACGGGGCTAATAATTATAATAATAATAATTATAACCAAGAACAAGTTGATTATATGGGGAACTCCTATCGTCCTCTTTATAACCCAATTAATAATATTCCTAATAGTTATAATCCGGGTTTAAGGAACCACCCAAATTTTTCATGGAGCAACCTCAATAATGCTCAACGCCCCCCACAAGTGAATCCTCCCGGATTCACTCCACAACCACCAAAGGCCCCTTCACTTGAAGAGGTCTTCACCAAATACGTCGCTTCTACTGATGCCAATATCCGGAACCTTTCCGGATCTATTAAAAGCCTAGAAAATCAGATTGGACAACTCGCCAAGATGTTCTCAGTACGCCAGCAGGGAGCTCTACCGAGCAATACTGAGCCCAATCCACGGGAGAGCGCCAACGCTATAACCCTCCGCAGCGGAAAGGAGGTAAAAAGTTCAAATTTGGCCGAGCCTAAGGTAAACGTTTCAACTCCAACTCCGCATTTAAACTCTTCTGATTTAGCTCCGCGCATTATTCAAACGCCTTCTATTCCGTATCCTTCTAAATTACAAAATGAGCGCAACGAGGAGCGGTATAAAAAATTTATAAATATTTTAAAACAAATACAAATTAATGTACCATTTTGCGAGGCACTCTCTCAAATGCCTAAATACGCGAAATATCTCAAGGATTTATTATCAAATAAAAAGAAACTTGAAGATATTTCGCGTATCTCTCTTAATGCAGAATGTTCGGTGATAGTTCTTAATAAATTACCGGAAAAATTAAATGATCCGGGACGGTTTTCCATCCCGTGTTTGTTCGGAAATTTATTAATTAAAAACGCCTTGGCCGATCTAGGGGCGAACATAAATCTTATGTCGTTCTCCTTATTTAAGAAGCTTGGTTTGGGCACCCCAAGCCCAACCAATATAAGCATCCAACTAGCGGATCGGTCCGTAAAGTATCCAATCGGGATCATTGAGGATGTGCTAGTGAAGGTTGACAAGTTTATCTTTCCGGTAGACTTTGTCATCCTCGATATCGAAGAGGACGCCGAAGTACCACTCATACTTGGCCGGCCCTTCCTAGCCACCGCTCGGGCTATAATTGATGTAAGTAACGGAAACCTTCTCCTACGAGTTGGGGAGGAAGAAGTTATTTTTAATATAAATCAATCGATGAGAAATGCGTTTCCAAACGACGACTCTTGTTTTACCCTAGAAACAAATTTTGAAGAGGAAATAACGTCGTTTTCTGAAATAATTTCACCTTTATTTGAAAATCCGGAAATTGCAAATTTATTTTGTTTAGAAGAAAAAACTCGGCCAACCAAATTTGAAGAAGTAAACCTAAATATTTCTAAAATAAAAACATCTTACGAGGAGCCACCGAGTTTGGAATTGAAACAACTGCCGGAACATTTAAGATATGTTTTCTTAGAAAAAGATTCAAAATTGCCTGTGATTATATCTTCCGCGCTTAACTATTCGGAAATTTCCGAATTAATAAAAATATTAAATAATCACCGCCATGCAATTGCATGGCAAATTTCTGACATCAAGGGGATTAACCCCTCTTTTTGCACGCACAAAATTAATTTAGAAAATAATTCTCGCAGTACTATTCAGCCTCAATGACGGCTTAATCCAAATATGAAGGACGTCGTTAAGGCCGAAATAATAAAATTATTAGATGCGGGAATTATTTACCCAATCTCTGATAGCACTTGGGTTAGCCCAGTGCAAGTCGTGCCTAAAAAGGGTGGAATAACGGTAGTCACAAATGAAAATAATGAGTTGATCCCGACCCGTACTGTTACGGGTTGGCGAGCTAGTATGCATCGATTATAGAAAATTAAATGATGCTACCCGCAAAGATCACTTTCCGTTACCCTTTATTGACCAAATTTTAGAACGCTTATCCGGTCACTCACACTACTGTTTTCTCGATGGTCTTTCGGGATATTTTCAAATCCCAATTGCGCCCGAAGACCAAGAGAAAACCACATTCACCTGTCCGTTCTGCACCTTCACATATCGAAGAATGTCGTTTGGTCTTTGCAATGCGCCGGCTATATTTCAACGATGTATGCTGGCAAATTTTAATGAACTTGTAGAAGACGTCATGGAAATTTTCATGGACGACTTTTCTGTTTTTGGCGATTCATTTAAAAATTGTTTAAATAATCTTGATCGTGTTCTTCAACGCTGCGAAGACACGAATTTGGCACTCAACTGGGAGAAGTGCCACTTTATGGTCCAAGAGGGGTTAGTCCTCGGACATAAAGTTTCTAGTAAGGGGATCGAGGTCGATAGGGCCAAGATCGAGGACATAGAAAAACTTCCCCCTCCAACCAATATAAAATCTATTAGAAGTTTTCTAGGACATGCGGGTTTTTATAGGCGGTTTATAAAAGATTTCTCAAAAATTACGAAACCACTAACTCATCTCCTAGAAAAAGAATCCGCGTTTAATTTTGATGAGGAATGCCTAAAAGCGTTTAATAAAATCAAAAATGAACTAATCAAATCCCCGATTTTAATCGCGCCAATTTGGTCTCTTCCGTTTGAAATCATGTGCGACGCTAGCGATTTTGCTGTAGGTGCAGTTTTACGCCAACGGGTGAATAAATATTTTCACCCGATTTATTACGCAAGCAAAACGCTAACATCCGCACAAGCAAATTATACAACAACGGAGAAAGAATTTTTGGCTATAATTTTTGCGTTTGATAAATTTCGATCATATTTAACGCTTTCAAAAGTTATTGTTTTTACAGATCACTCCGCTCTCTGGTATTTACTACAAAAAGGAGATGCAAAGCCTCGACTGCTATGGTGGATCCTCCTACTACAAGAATTCGATTTGGAGATCCAAGACAAAAGGGGAGCGGAGAATGTTGCGGCCGACCACCTCTCACGGTTGGAGAATCCGACTGCAGGAGCACTAGTGGAAGCCGAAATTGATGATAAATTCCCTGAAGAGCGCCTCCTTGCCATCGAAAAGGTAACGACTTCTTCCACCCCTTGGTACGCGGATTTGGCCAACTATTTAGTGGCCCGGGACCTACCAAAATATTTTTCAAGTCAACAAAAGAAGAAATTCTTTTCAGATTTGAAAAAATTATTTTTGGGAGGACCCCTTTTTATTTCGTGTCTGCGCGGAAAGTGGTAAGAAGGTGTATTTCGGGCGAGGAAGGCGCCCAAATTCTGCGGCACTGCCACGAAGGGCCAACCGGTGGCCATTATCAAGCGAACCGGACCGCAAGAAAGGCGCTAGAGTCGGGCTTCTATTGGCCCACCTTATTCAAAGATGCTCACGATTTCGTGAGTAATTGTGATCGGTGCCAACGGTCAGGTAACATTTCTAACCAGGACGAAATGCCCCAAAAAATTTTTTTAGAATGCGAAATTTTTTATTTTTGGGGAATAGATTTCTTAGGTCTTTTACCCTCCTCTTTTAATAATGAATATATTCTTGTTGCGGTCGATTACGTGTCAAGGTGGGCGGAAGCACAAGCTTTTCCCACTAACGACGCGAGAGTCGTCGTAAATTTTTTTAAAAAAAAATTTTCACGATTTGGCATACCCCGAGCACTAATTAGTGATCGGGGCACACATTTTTGTAACAACCAACTTGCTAAAATTTTAGCAAAGTATGGAGTTACCCACAAGCTATCTACCGCCTACCACCCACAAGCAAATGGCCAAGTGGAGGTGGTGAACCGTGAACTTAAAAGAATTTTAGAAAAAACTGTGTCCGTTAATAGGAAGGATTGGTCACTAAAATTAGACGACGCTCTATGGGCATATCGGACAGCGTACAAAACTGCCATCGGATGTACACCGTACCAATTAGTCTATGGAAAAGCTTGTCATCTACCGGTGGAATTAGAACATCGCGCCTTTTGGGCGCTAAAATTTTTAAATTTGGATTTAAACTTAGCCTCCGAGCACAGAAAACTACAATTAAATGAATTAGACGAGTGGCGCGCAAACGCCTATGAAAATAATAAGATTTATAAGGAGCGCACAAAATTTTATCATGATAAAAAAATCAAAAATCCAAAAACTTTTTCACCGGGAGACTTAGTCCTATTATTTAATTCAAGACTTAGGCTTTTTTCGGGTAAATTAAAATCACGATGGTCCGGTCCCTTCATAGTTAAAGAAGTTTGGCCATACGGAACGGTGCTAATAGAGCACCCGGAAAAAGGTTCTTTCAAAGTCAACGGACAACGCTTAAAATTATATCACCCGGGCGACCCAGCGCCCGGAAACATCGAAACCATTCACTTCCAAAATCTTTAAAATTACCACTTAGTCAAGCTACGCGATGGTAAACAAAGCGCTCTTGGGAGGCAACCCAATGTTAACCTCTTTATTTTTGTCTTTCTTTTCTTGTTTGTTTTTCTAATTTAACTCTGCAGGTGTTTGACCGGCAACCCCGACTACCATTCAGGGAAGCCCTCTTTACACTTTAGTAATTTATCTTGATTTTTCTTTAATGTCATGTTTTTTTAGTTTTATCTTTCATACTTAGTTTTAAATATTTGGGACAATGTTTAATTTTAAGTATGAGGGTGTAGCATAGTTTTCTGTGTAGTTTTACTTGGAAAAAAAACCAAAAAAAATTATAAAAAAACTGAAATTAAATTTCTTGGAAATGACGCTTTGGGCTTGAATTCCCATCTTGGCCTCTAGTACCTTGCAAACCCTTCACCGGGCAGATCTTGGGAAGTCCAAGAACAAAAAAAAATCTATTAGAAAATGTTCTTTTTATTCATCAAAACTCCCACTTGCTAAATTGTAAGTTCTAAGTAGACTGTTTTTCGTATGGACTAAAAATAATTTTGTGCTAGAATAGTTTTTGAAACTTTTGAGTAAAATTGTTGACTCATGTAGTGCTCCTAGTCTTATGTTTGTCTTTGAGTAGTTTTGGTGTAAAATTAAATTCTTGGCATAGATCTAAAATTATGTTTTATTAATTTGCGTAGTAATAATTTATTTTACTTTTAAATTCGAATCCGGTCTTATCCAAAAGTAGTTTAGGTGAGTGTGTAGAAGATTGTTAGAAAGTTATTACTCGAATTGAACAAAAGGGTGTCCTTTCTCGATGTCTAGAACTTGCCCCAAGCTATTTTCGAAACATGTTCGATTTAGACAAATTAACTTTACGGAAATGATTTAGGTCTTTCTTTGGATAGTTTGAGCCTTTGCACCCAACCTAGATTTACCACCATTGTTCACACAAATTTGAGCCTTACACCTTTATTTGATCCACCCTCATCATTTCGGCACCAAAGCTAAAAAGCCCAAAACCCAAATGAACACTTTGAAATTTTGAGCTAAAAAAAATTTGGGTACGATTCTATGAAAGAAAAAAAAAATTTATTATGAGTATCAATTCAAAAGAAATGTTTAAATCTAAAAAAAAAGCAATAATCTCATAATGATATGCGGCCTAGGTATGCACATGCATACTTGGAATGATCCCAATTATGAAGATTCGTGATTTAAATAAAAGAGTATGAGAGTGTTTCCCCTTTAAAAAAAATATGAGTATGGGGGTAAAGTTTCATTATTTTGTGGTGGTCATCATTTTCTTTTAGCTCAAAAATTTTGTTTAAGTGGAATGCGCCATTCATGTTTATCATTGTTTACCTCACCCTTAAACCCAAGCCTTAAAATGTACCCTATTTGAGTCCTAAAGATCCATAAAGTCGATTTAGTTCGAAGTGTAGTGGAGAAAGTGCAAACGGGCAAGCTTATGGCCGTCGACATTGATGGATTTCTTTGGAGGCCACCCCGAGCGTCTACGTCTAGTAATTTAAATCTCAGCAATCACGCTATTTTCTCCCTTCACATAACTTTTTGATTGACCGTCGACTCATTTTTAAAGTAATGATAAATAATTATAACGCATTTTTGAAGTATTTCATAAATTAGTATTTATGCCAAGAACATCTTTTTACTAAAATATCTACGCATGCCAGCATAATACTTCGCATTTTACTCTCTAGTCTCCATAATTCTATCTTGCATTAATTTTTCTTACCCTTATGAAAAATGGTTTGCTCGGGACGAGCAACGAGCAAGTATGGGAGTGTTTGATGAGTAATTTATTTACTCATCTTTTAGTATAGTTTTATTATTATTTTAATATGAAATTATGTCTTTTATCTAAATTATATCATATAAATCTTTCATATTTCAATTTCATAAGCTAACCTAAGTTTAATTTGTGTTTTCAGGTTTTCTGGTCATTTGGAGAAAAAAGTACATTTACACGCCCCAGGTCACGGGCGTGACCATGGGCGTGTAACCTGCGCAGTGTTCCAGACCTGTTTCTGCCACTCCGGGGACGTCCCGTGAAGAATTCGCCAAGTACACGCCCCAGGTCACGGGCGTGACCAAGGGCGTGACCCAATGTCACGGCCACGACCCTCCACAAGCATCCGGAGCACGCCGCCACGTCAATTAAAATTACACGCCCTCGGTCACGGGCGTGACCGAGGGCGTGACATCCAGCACACGGGCGTGACTTTTCCGCGCCAATTTCCCGCCGAAGCATCCTGCCAGCAACACTTAATTGAGATTACACGCCCTAGTTCACGGGCGTGACCTAGGGCGTGACACGTCCGTAACGCCTGCATTGAAGCCAGACGGCGCCTTCTCCACTCACAGCAAATCACGCCCTTGGTCACGGGCGTGACCAAGGGCGTGTAACACCAAAAATTCAGCTATTTAAAGGGAGCTTTTCCAGATGTTTGCAGACGAATTTTGGGAGTTCTAAGTTTATTTTCTTGCACAGTTTTTGTCATTCTTAAGCTTGTAATCTTCCTTCTTAGCTTGCACTTTCATTTCAGGTTTGTAACTTCTTGTTTCCTAGTTGTAATTTCTTTTCGATTAATAAAATAGTACTTTTTCTCTTATTCTACTCTCAATCTTCATTATGCACTTCTTGTATTTCATCAATTCCTCCATCTCCATGAGTAGCTAAATTTCATTAGTACTCGGCCGAGATGATCCGAGGAAAACATAATTCATAATTTAGTTTAGAACTTCTTTTTCTCTTATTTAGATCGCTTAAGATTTATCCTTGAATTTATATTGATTGAGATTATATTATCGATATATAATCTCATTCTTGTTTTCGTAGTCTAATAATCGAGAGGTTTTGAGTTCGAATCGATCATTTCAAGGATAAAGAGATTTGAATGCACTCCTCGAGAGAGGACGACATAAATCTCCCGGATTGGAGTTATATCCAATAGAGGGGTTCACTTCGATAAAGCGAGTTTTAGGGGTTTCGATTCTAGAACGAGAGTTCGATTGATCAACCTAAACTCAGTTAGGCGTATCCTTGAGAGAGGTACGTTTATAAATCGGGAACCTCCACGGTCAAGCATTTCTTATAAAGAGAATTAGAAGTTTTATTTCTTTATTTATTTATTTTTTCCAAGGTGATTCAAGGTTGAGTGTTAATCTTTCTTATCATAGTTTTAACAAATTATTTCTCTTTCTTGCAACCAACCAACCCAAGTTTCTTTCGATAAAATAATAGAGATTTTTCGAAGTAAGAGTACTCAACCGCCCCGAGTCTAATACGACCTTGTTTTAACAACCTATTCTACATTCGATACGGTACACTTGCCGTTATCGTTTGCAAGCATAGTTTTGCGCATCAGTAGTTCTGACCACCGTCACCTTTGCGTGATGTGCTGCACCTTGCCAGAGGTAAGTTCCTTTCCCACTTTTTAAGAGAAATAAGTAACGGAGGTGAGAATGCGCCGAAGCGACTTTGCGTGGAGGACCGACCGAGATGCTAACGTCGGCGCACCAGGCGGTTGGAATGTCGCACCGGGAGAGTGGGGGGTCCATCGAGCGTTGACCGGTCGGCGTGCCCGAGGCCGCCTCCCCGGCGGGATGCGCCCGGCCGGCACCTGGCCGGGGGGTGCGACCAAGGTCATGCGCCGGATGAGGGTGGGAGACGCGGGGGTCGCGGTCGACCGAGCGCGGGGTCGCGGCCCCCGGCTGGGGGGAGGGGTGCGCGGGGTCGCGTCCCCCAGCCTGGGGCGGGGGGGGAGGGGTGGGGGGGATGGGGGAGGGGGCGACTGAACCCGCGCCCGGTTGCGGCCGGAGCGCGGGGTCGTGGCCTGCCGAGCGCAGGGTCGTGGCCGGTCGAGCGCGGGGTCGCGTCCCCCCGACTGAGGGGTGGGGGGAGCCCAGGTGTGGCCGGCGCGCGGGGCCGCGACCGGCCAAGTGCGGGTGCAGTCGGCCAAGCGCGGGTGCGGCTGGCAGAGCGATGCTTGTGTGCGGCAGGCGCTCCGCCTGCGCCGGTATGACCGGCCTGGTTTGGCTGATGTGGCCGTTGGTTGCCATTTTTTCCGGTGTGTGTTGGTTGGCGGAGTTTGGGTAATGCGTGTTTTTTCATGCATCTTTTGTTTTATTTCAGGCTTCGAAGCGGAGTGGCCAGTCGAGCCCGATGCGTCAGCGTTCTACTCTTGACAGTAAGTAGATTGACTTGTGGTGCAAGCGCTTAGGATTGCCCTCAGATATTGAGGTGAAAGTTCCTCGGGCGGAAGAGCGTGCCCACGGTGTACTCTCCGAGCCACACCTAACAACTCCTTAGACAAAGAGTTCGCATGAGCTTTGGACGTCAAGACTACCTTGCCTTGCGGACCATTCCCAACATCTAACGGTGCACCGAGGAGCTACCTCTTCACCGATCCGGCATGGGGCGGGTTTGGATCAGCTTTGCCCGTGC
Organism: Dactylorhiza incarnata; assembly: GCA_033032865.1. NCBI lineage: Eukaryota > Viridiplantae > Streptophyta > Magnoliopsida > Asparagales > Orchidaceae > Dactylorhiza > Dactylorhiza incarnata. The sequence continues at coordinate 22,794,440 of JAWHQI010000003.1, forward strand.
TCAAATCGTCGGCATCAATCGTCCGACGCGGGTACGACTTCACCTCAGCCCGAGCAACGAAAGGAGGCTTCACACCTCAACATACAACTCCCTGGGAGCTACCATCGGTGCTAGCCCTAGCGTCGGGCGGTAGTGACAGATCATCGAATCCGCCCACAACTTCGGGTATTTCTTGGAGGTTAACTCCAGGACTCCCTGCAGTACACTACCATACATAGAACCCAAAAATAGCGCATACAAAATCACGGAGTCTTCTCTGGCACAATCAACAATATAGCCATCACCAATCCAGACCAACCTGTTCGGATGAGTTTCACACACAATGCCAATATCTGTACTACGATTCTGGATGCTATATGCAAGTAACCAAAGGGGATCGAAATGATCAACCCACTAAAAAACTTCCCTTTCTCCACCAATCGGTGGGGGGTTTTCCATGCAAACATGTCATAAAAAGGAGGACTTCACTTGTCCAAGTAGAAGATCGTTACCCTTGTCATTTTCTTCGGCGCCATGAGAATCCAGGATTCCAATCTGATGGAAAGGACCACACCGGGCTGCTCTCCGCGGATCTGTAAACGGCTCGCGATTCGGAGCTTCGGAGCTCCGTCAATGGCGGAAGAGACCTTCTTCTTCCTCCTTGGCTTTCTTCTTTCTCAAGCTTGAAGAGAGATAAGACTTAGAATAATAAGGATAAACACTCCTCTCGTCAAGCCCTATGAAATACCGGAATAAATCCCAACCATTGGATCTAAAACCTTTTGGATTTGACGGCCACGATTTCAAATCACGGATTTGTACCGCAAGCTACCGTCGGCGCTAGCGATAGCTCCCGCCGACTCTGCTAGCTTCCGTCGATTTGGCTATCTCCCGTCGATTCAGATAGCTTCCATCGCTTTCGCTAGTGCCAGGCGGTAGCTACTACCGCCGGCGCTAGCTTCCAGCAACAGATTTCTATTCTAAGGTTTTGGGGTGTTACAACTCCACCCCCCCCCCCCCCCAAAGAATTTCGGCCCGAAATTATGAAAACAACAAGGTACAAAAATAATTTATACCTGAAAGGAAAAGCTCGGGGTACTCCGCAAGCATGGTTTGCTCTCTTTCCTAAGAGAGTTCCTCTTTTCCGCAGTTGTCCCAATGGACTTTTACCATTCGATGGCTTTGCTCTGCAATTGTTTCACCTCGGTATCTTCGATGCGTATGGGCTTGACTTTCGTCTCTAGCCCAGCATCAATCGGCACCTCGTCAACCGCAACAATATGCGTAGGCTCTTTCACAGCCTTTCTCAACACGGAGATGTGGAATACATCATGCAGCCCGCTTAACTCCTCAGATAGAGCAAGCCGATAGGCATCTTCTCCAATGCGTTCTAGAATCTCAAACGGTCCTACGCACCCTTGACTCAGCTTTTTCAAGCGTCGGATCCTCGATACTCCCTTGAACGGTTTGATCTTCAGGTACACCCAATCACCAACGACAAACTCGACGTTCCGGTGATGCGCATTGTAGTGCTTTGCCTGCCTATCTTGGGCAATGAGTAACCACTCTCGTATTGTCTGAATTGACGTATTCGCCTCATCCACATCCTTGCGCTTCAACAACTTCGTGTCGCCCGTTTTAGCCCAAGCTAACAATGTACGATATTTTCCTACCATAAGTGCTTCGAACGGAGCCATTTTTATACTTGATTGGTAGCTGTTGTTGTAAGCAAACTCAATCATATAGAGATGATCCTCCCATCTCTTTCCGAAATCCAGGGCGCACATCTGGAGCATGTCTTCCATCGTCATATTGGTCCTCTCGGTCTGTCCATCCGTTTGCGGGTGGAAGGCCGTGCTAAATTTCAGCTTAGTACCTAATAGTTGGTGGATTAGTTTCCAATCATTAGATGTGAAACGCCCATCGGGGTCGCTAACGATGCTACGGGGAACTCCGTGCAATCGTACGATACTATCAACGTATAACTTTGCGAGCTTTTAGACAGAATCGTCTTTCCAATTCGGAATAAAGTGCGATACCTTTGTTAATCGATCTACGATCACCCAGATGGCGTCGTTTCCATGTTGTGATCTCGGCAACCCGTGCACGAAATCCATCGAAATATCGTCAAACTTCCACTCCGGAATCGGCAAAGACTTCAGAAACCCACCAGGCCTTTGACATTCAGCCTTTACTAACGCGCAAGTATGACACTTTGCCATGTAGAGTGCAATGTCTTTCTTCAATCCAGACCACCAGAAGAGTTTCTTCATATCCATATACATCTTTGTGCTCCCCGGGTGAATCGAGTACTTGGTAAAGTGAGGCTCGTACATTAATTCCTCCCGTAAATTTGCCACTTTTGGGACGCACAATCTCGCATATTTCCAAAGAAGACCATCGTCGAAAGAGAATTCAGCGCTAGACCCATCCAAAGTCTCCGCCTTGTAACGTTTCATGCTTTCATCCAGCTCCAAAGCTTGGCGAACTTGGTCGGCAAGGTCGCATTGAACCTCCGTCCAGTTCAAGCATGCAGTAGAAGACGCTCTCTTATCGACACAAGTGATATCCAGGGACTCTAGATCACGGATTAGACGCTCATCATGCATCAAAATTCAACTTGCTTGCGCGGGAGCCCGCCGACTCAGCGCGTCTGCAACCACATTCCCCTTTCTGGGAGTGTAACGAATAACAAAGGTGTAGTCCCCCAGGAACTCCATCCACCTCCTTTTTCGCATATTCAACTCCTTCTGGTCCAGCAGGTACTTGAGGCTTTTATGGTCGGTAAAGATGTCGATCTTCACGCCATATAAGTAGTGCCTCGATAACTTAAGAGCGAATACCATGACCGCTAACTCCAAGTCATGGACCGGGTAGTTCCTCTCATGTACCTTCAAATGTCGGGAGCCATAAGCGATCACCTTTCCGAACTGCACCAGAACGCAACCCATGCCACTCCCCGAGGCGTTGCTATATATTTCATAACCTTCCGTTCCACATGGCGAGCATAGAATGGGCGTCGTGGTCAGGCGGCTCTTCAGCTCCTTAAAAGCTCGTGCGCACTCAGGCGACCAAACGAACTTCTGATCTTTCCTAGTCAGCTTAGTGAGAGGAAGTGCGATCCTCAAAAAGTTCTCCACGAAGCGCCTATAATAATCGACAAGTCCTAAGAAGCTTCGGACTTCGGCCACATTTTTCAGCACAGGCCACTCTCGGATTGACTCTATCTTCGACGGATCGACTGTTATTCCTTCACCACTAACGACATGACCAAGGAACGCTACTGATGGTAGCCAAAACTCGCATTTGGAGAACTTGGCATATAGCTGACTCCTCCTCAAGGTGCTCAACACTGCGTGCAGATGCTATGTATGCTCCTCTTCAGACTGAGAGTATACCAAAATATCGTCGATGAAGACGATCACAAATTGGTCCAAATTCTCTCTAAGCGTTCTATTCATCGTCCATAAATACCGACGGCGCATTGGAAGGCCGAACAGCATAACCGTGAACTCGTAGTGCCCGAAGCGGGTACTGAACGCCGTCTTTGGAATATCGCATTCCCTTATACGAAGCTGATAATAGTCGGACCTTAAGTCTAGCTTCGAGTATACCGTCGACCCAACCAGTTGGTCGAATAAGTCGTCGATTCTTGGAATCGGATAATGATTCTTCTCGGTCAGCTTATTCAGCTCTCGATAGTCGATGCATAGACGCAAGCTCCCGTCCTTCTTTTTGACAAATAGAACCGGTGCACTCCTAGGGGATGAACTTGGACGTACATAGCCTTGCTCTAGCAGTTCCTGCAGCTGAATTTTCAACTCTGCCAATTCCTTTGGCGCAATCCGGTACGGTGAGTGTGACGCAGGTTTGGCACCTGGCACTAACTCGATACAGAAATCAATCTCTCGTTGGGGTGTAGCCCCAGGGAGTTCGTTAGGAAACACGTCCACATACTCTGCCACCACAGGGACATCACTTAAACTGGGCTTAGGCGTCGAAGCCTCCAACAACGTGAAGAACAACTCCCCTCATTTTCTCACCGCCTTGACCACCTGGAGAGCAGACATCAGCGTCTTGCTCACTCCTCGCATACCTGCAAATGTGGTCTCGTCACCAGTGTTCTTTCCCAGAGTAACCTCCTTTCAATTGCAATCTATGCATACTCGCTGCTTCGAGAGCCAGTCCATGCCAAAGATTATGTCAAACTCAGCTAGTGGTAGTAGTGACGCTTCCAAGTCAAAATCCTGATTCCCAATCCGCACCTTTACACGACTCAACCTATCTGCGCTCATCCGAGATCCGTTGGGAAGCACTACCTCAAGTCTATCCTTCACTAGGGTGGACGGTACTCCGATTCGCAACACGAAGTCCTTAGACAAGAAGGAGTGCGATACTCCAGTATCGAAGAGAGCTCTCGTCGGATAGTTGAAAATTAGGATGAAGCATAAAAGCACATCAACAAAGGTATAGTCGTACATGCAGTATAAATCACGTTAAGCCATAAAAGCTAAATTTTAATTCATACCTGTGACGACGTCATTTTGTCGGATGGCTTCTTGTTGGCCAAGAGAATAGACTCTCGGCTGGGTCGGAGGTTGCTGGGAAGCAGAAGATTCTGCAGCTTTGCCTTTCTCCGTATAAGATGAACCCGCCGCACGAGCATAGTCCACCGCTCGGTTTCCTGCCCTCGGGGGACTACTTCGACACACTAGTGCTTTGTGTCCCACCTTCCCGCAGGTGAAACACGTAATAGGACCCCGCGCAGAAGTTGCACCCGATATGTTTGAAGGAGCTGGTTCCGCGAACCTAGACTTCCTCTTATTTTTCCTGAACTCAGGCTTTGATTGAGAGGTCGGCGCGAGGAATTCTGGCTTCTTGCTGAGGCCTTTTTCGCGTTGCACTCTCTGCATATCTAGTTCTAGTGATCTGGCAGTTTGCACCATAACCTGGAAGCCAAAAGTCATAGGGCCTGCCAAAAGCAGCCTTAACTCATCTCGAAGTCCTTCATAGAATTTATTCGTCTTTGTTTCCTCATCTTCTACAAAAGATCCCGCATAGCGACTCAGTCTCGTGAGCTCATGCATGTAGTCGTCCACCGAACGATCACCCTGAGTTAACCGCAGAAACTGGTTTTGCAACGCGATGCGCTGGGCAGAGGGAATAAACCTCTGGAGAAACAGACTTGTGAACTCTACAATCGAGACCTCGGTAATATCTCTACCGGCTAACCTGTGCGCTTCCAGTTCATTCCACCAAAGCCCTGCCTCTCCATTCAGAAGGAAATTGGCTAAGGTGACTTTCATCGCCTCTTTAGTTGTTGTTGCCCTTAGAGTCTTCTTTACTATTGCCAGCCAATCCTCAGCCTTTGTTAGGGACTCGGTCCCAAGGAAGGTGGGAGGGTTGAAGCTTAGAAAGTGCTTCAATTGCTGGTCGCGCGCTCGCCCCGCAGCTACATCTTCCACTCTCGGTTCCACCCTGGGATCTACAACAAGTTCCGCTCTCGGCTCCACTGCAGTAACAGGCACTGGGGCTACCTCTGGAGTAGGAGTAGTAGGCTGTGCAAGCCATCCAGCTTGGTTATTGATCATCGCGAAGACCGCTTCAATGACTAATCTAACCATCTCAGCAGAAGGAGTGGTCGTTGGTACCTCAGCAGACGCATTACTTTCAGCAACGTTACGGGGTTGAGACTACCCCGCACCACTCCTAGTCACCTATAATCGTGCAAAACACAGATTAGGGACCGAAAATATAACAACAAACAAGCAAGGAACGCTCAGGTTCCGCAAACAAACACGCTTTTCATTCCTAAGTGGACATTCTTGTTAGTTTTTAAATCGTTTTAGGTGAACGCACAACACGTGCACTCCACCCCTTAAAAGGAATTCAACCTCGAATTCACGAAACTACGGATCGATTCCTAAAATCTGATACCAAATTGTAACACCCTGCCAGTACAAATAATATAATAGTGGGTCCGGCTAGGACCCCACGTCATACTATACACACTAGCTAGGCATCATAAGGTGATAAACAGAAAAGAACTACAACTACACGAGAGTAAATAAAGCGTAAGCGGAAGCATTTGATTAAAACATCTTTTAGAACTGTCTACTATCTCAGGGAATGAAACAATAGAGTTATGGCCTTAAAGCCTTACATTGAACAATGTATTAAACTCAAACATACATCAGCACGCAGGCCGACAATACGTGAAAAGCAGAAAAAGAGGCTTGCCTTCGAGGGCCAACTCAGCAAAAGGGGCCACCGTCCGCTATTTCCCGCTTGGCTCACCTACACCTGCAACAACAATCCACCAAAATGTGGCAACAAGTAACCGGTCAGCTAAAGCTGACCAATATTATAACGACCCCGCCCTTATAGCCGGGGTGGTGGTACTCCTTCCCTGCAGGGCGACAGTATAGGCATAGATTGTCAAAGTGCGTTCAAGCACCACATGTATAAGCAATCAACACCAACGTTGGCACGTGATGAATAGTAAATATACATATTTTAGTATAATTTTTAGCATAGTTTTAAATAATATTGTACATATTTCATATAAATTATTGAATAAATGATTTGTTTTAGCTAATTTATATATTTATATATTTATATGTAAAAAGGAACTATTTAAGTATGTAAATATATATATATATATAAAGTATTTAAATATATATGTAAATAAGCATTTAAATATATATGTAAATATATATATATAAAGTATTTAAAAATATATGTAAATATTTATTGAATATAATTAAGTTAGTTATTGAATATGTATTAATATAAAAATTCTGTGAATATATATATATAATAATATAGTAGTATAGTATATTAATAACATAGTAATAATAATGTACAATAAATATACATTATTATACCCGCGCCTTTCTGTTCGGTGAACGGTGAGCTCTTTCTGTTCGGCGTTCGACGAATCCCTCTCCGCGTCTCAGCATTCGACGAACTCTCTCTGTCCAGACGTTCGACGAATCCCGACCCGCTATCCGCAGCCTGCAACCTGCAAGCTCACATTCCAGCTCATTCCAGCTCACTCCAGTAGACCTGCCAGCTCACAACTCCAGCCCTCCAGCTCAACCTGCTAGCCCTCTATCCGCACCCCACAGCTCTCAAGTCAAAATTGGCTTCTCTAGTCAAACCACAAGCTGCTCTTCTAGCACCTTCCTCAACTCCATTTTTTTTGCTAAATGCAGCCCAATTTTGTCTATAAATAGAGGCTGCCCCCTCACTATTTCTCCTCTTGGAACCTCTTGGCTCCTCTTGGATTGCCCTTTTTGTGGTGATCTTCCACAATATTTCTCCATCATTTTGTATTTTCATTTTATATTTTTTTATGTAATTAATTAAGTGTTGTAATTTTTTCTTGTAATTTCTTTTTGTATTTTCTTTTAAGTGTTGTAATGTTTTTTATTTCTTGTAACATCTTAATTATGGCAATAAATAAGTTTAGTTTCATTTAGTGTAATTTCAATTCTGTCCAGCATTTTAATTTGTAACGTAGTTTCAATTCTGCAATTTCTTTTCTGCACTTCAATTTTATTCATAGCTTAGCTTCAATTCATGCATTTTCCGCATTTTTTCTCGCTTTCCTAAGCAATTTATTTATTGTCGTAATTTTGGTTTTAGTTTTAATTCAAATTTATTCGTCTTCGTAACTTTCGCTCTTTTTCTTCCTTGACACGGAATCGATGGAGCCGAATATTACGTTTCCGTTTATTTTCGCTTTAATTCGAGATCCGTGAAAAAATACGTCCTTGATAATTTTCTAAGAAATTAGCCTATACTATACGCGATAAGGTATACTTGCCTTTTCGAATGATTAGTTTGAATAATAACGATACAAAGACTCACAAAAAATTTCCATTTCTATTTAAATAATTAATTGAATTCGGCGGCGCCGCCGCGGCGTGGTCGTCGATATTCCGAAAGAAGGAAAGACTATTACTTCTATCATCTCGATAGGTAGGATAATGGTTAGTTCCTCGAAGTAGGAGTACTCGTGAGATGCCTCGAACGCGCCCGCCAAATTCTAATATCCGCACCCGAAAAGGTTTTGCAAAATAAACTCTCAAATTTAATTCATCAGCACGCACGACCACACGTTTCGTGCTCTTAAGGCACTCTCACAGTGTACTCTCCGAGCCACACCTAACAACTCCTTAGACAAAGAGTTCGCATGAGCTTTGGCCGTCAAGACTACCTTGCCTTACGGACCATTCCCAACATCTTACGGTGCACCGAGGAGCTACCTCTTCACCGATCAGGTATGGGGGCGGGTTTGGATCAGCTTTTCCCGTGCTCAAATCGTCGACATCAATCGTCCGACGCGGCTACGGCTTCACCTCAGCCCGAGCAAGAAAGGAGGCTTCAAACCTCAACATACAGCTCCCTAGGAGCTACCTCCGGCGCCAGCCCTAGCGCCGGGCGGTAGTGACAGATCATCGAATCCGCCCACAACTTCGGGTATTTCCTGGAGGTTAACTCCAGGACTCCCTGCAGTACACTACCGTACATAGAACCCGAAAATAGCGCATACAAAATCACGGAGTCTTCTCCGACACAATCAACAATAGAGTCATCACAAATCCAGACCAACCTGTCTGGATGGGTTTCACACACAATGCCTATATCCGTACTACGATTCCGGATGCTATATGCAAGTAACCAAAGGGGATCGAAATGATCAACACACTAGAAAACTTCCCTTTCTCCACTAATCGGTGGGGGGGGGGGGGGGGGGGGGGGTTCCATGCAAACATGCCATAAAAAGGAGGACTTCACTTGTCCAAGTAGAAGATCGTTGCCCTTGTCATTTTCTTCGGCGCCATGAGAATCCAAGATTCCAATCGGATGGAATGGACCGCACCGGGCTGCTCTCCGCGGAGCTGTAAACGGCTTGCGATTCAGAGCTTCGGAGCTCCATCAATGGCGGAAGAGACCTTCTTCTTCCTCCTTGACTTTCTTCTTTCTCAAGCTTGAAGAGAGATAAGACTTAGAATAATAAGGATAAACACTCCTCTCGTCACAACGATGGAGAAGGGAGAACCTTTAATCGATGGCAATGTGAAGTCCCCGGGGCAAGGCCCCAAATTGGCTGGTGAAAAGTGGGTGTATTCAAACCGGGGACGAACATAAGAGGGGCAGGCCCTTACGACGTCTGCACTTCACTGCGATGAAGAAGGGCGAACCTTCAATCGACGGCGATGAGAAGTCCCCGGGGCAAGGCCCCAAAGTGGCCGGTGAAGAGCGGGTGTATTCAAACCGAAGATGAACGTAAGAGGGGCATGCCCTTACGACGTCGGGACTTCACTGCGGTGGAGAAGGGTGAACCTTCAATCGACGACGATGTGAAGTCCCCGGAGCAAGGCCCCAAAATTTTTAGAGTTAGAAACAAATAAAAAGCGTTGAGCTAAAACAAATGTTGATACATGCGCAAGTGTAATCTTGCGGCCTTTGGGTTAGTAGTTGTTTTTAATACAAACTAAACAAGAGCGTAGATAGTGTCAGACTCCCTCGTCCGACTCCTGGTCCTCCTGAGCAGTGCTTGCACTGGTTCTCCTGATCACCCTGCGTGAAGTGCGATAGTGGTCTAGGAGCTGATCCTCTCCGGGGATTGACCCCTAGTTGCCTTTTCTCGAGCTACCTGCTTCTGAGCTGCTTGGCGGAAGGTCTTTAGGTGTCGTGATTGGACAAGGTGTTCAATCTCTTCTTTCAATATGGTACATTACCCCGTACGGTGCCCCAGTCCCTTGTGAAATTTGCAAAACTGGGATTGATCTCCTCTTTGTTGGGAGAGTGCTCTGGGCTAGTTGACGATCTTATTGTTGTAGATCACAGACAAGATATGTTCGCGGGAGGCGTTCAATGGGGTGTAGATCCGGGTCCTCTGGTTCACCAATCCTCGGGAGTCGGCTGACTGGTGCTGGCCAGGCCGACCGGCTTTTGCGGGTTGTGGTTGTTGTCGTCCCTTTCTTTTTCGATCCGTGATTGTAGGTTGTCGTGGGTTTGCCGAAGTTGAGGGATCAGCTTCTGCCGCTAGTGCTGGGGGCGCACGACTTTCTTGTGCGCAGTCTTTTTCGAAACTCGGACTTGGCGATGGATCGTAGTTGATCCAAGGAAGTCTGGTTGTAGCAGCGTTGAGTCCACAAATCGAATCTCTGAGAATTTTTTCTTTGTTGGCCATGTGGCCCGCCATGGAAGCGTCGTGTTGCGGGGCGTCAAGTAGGATGCTTCCGAATATTGCATCGTACGGCGAGTCTGCTTCTACTATGATGAACTGGATGTCATACTGGACCGGTTCCGGGAGAGATCATACTTGTACGAGGAGGATTATGACTCATATGGTGGGTATCAATGTTCCGACAAGAAGTTATGTGCTACTTGCTCTGAGTTTGAGGTTCCCGCCAAGGAGTTTGAGATGTATTATGGTTATCACGAACATGATGTTGAGCGAGACGCGGTGGCTTATCAACGCTCTTCTTAGTTTACAGGCTGGGTCGCCGATGCTTGCGTGCAAGCAGAAATCCAACCCTTCGTGGAGATGCTTTGGGTGGGAGCTTGTGACGACTTCTTCTTGCTGCTTGTCGTGTTCTCGAATTCTCCGCGTGCGGGCTTTGTGAATAACTGAGATAGCTCCGTGAAGTTGTGGATCGCTCCCTCTGGCAGGGATCGATATCAACTGAGAGCATCTCCGTTCAGTGTCTCTGTGAATATTTTACAGCTGATTTGGTCGGGAAGCCCGAACGTCTGCATCACTATCAAGAAGCGATTAACGTGCTAGTACGGGTCCTCCGCTCAGTGGAACTCCTTGTAGTGTGAGAGCTTTAGCCATGACCGGATTGGATATGATAAGATTGACATTGACAGGGGGGATCACCTTTGCTGGTACGTGACATCATTCGAACCATGTCCCGCCGTGAGAGGGGCCGGTTTGCGGGCCATGCCAAGCCACTGGGGCAGGATGGGTGTCGCGATGAGTGCTTTCTCTCCTGAACCTGCGGGAAGGGAGGAATTACACGCATCCGAAATTGTCTGGGGGATATCCATTCCTGCCGGTTCTGAGTACTTTGACGAAGCGGGTGTCGCCTTTAGGAAGATTTTGTAGAGCACTTGGGAACACAGTTCCCACATACGACGCCAAACTGTTGCGGATCGCTCGAGTGCTCTGGTAGACCGGTCGAATTGAACCACCTTAGCTCGGAAGCAAACCGAGCGAGCAAACAGTCAACGAGTGAGTTAGTAAGTGACACAAGAACTTTTAACGTGGAAAACTCGAAAAGGGTGAAAAACCACGCGTCCGGAGCTGTGCCGGCCAACTTCCACTATCTTCTGGGGGGTTACAATTAGAAATTAAGAACTCGAGCGCGACAGGCCACTGCTCGTTACAATGATAGATAGATAGATAGATAGAGAGAGAGAGAGAGAGAACTCTGAGGGCGACAAACCACCTCTCGAAAAACTAAGTATTTCTTCTTCTGAGATCGGTGGTGAGAATAAAAGTGAGAATGATGAGTCGCCTTTCGCTACCTTCGAAGGCTCGAAGGAGATCTTCGAGGGCCGAAGGAGATCTTCAAGCGTCGAAGGAGAATTCCAAGGAAATCTTCAAAGGAGCTCTCTCGGGCGTAGAAGACAAGGTGTCTTGAAATGAAGGCTCTGGGCTCCTTTTATAGCTTTGGCCGGGTTAGCCCGGTAATTTCGCCGTCATAACCACCGTAACCACCAGACAGGCGAATCACACTAGTCGATTTGGAGCACACAGATCGCAATTTTTTGTAAATGACCGTTTCGCCCTTCGGGCAGGTCGGGCAGCTTTGTTGAAGGTGATGAAGGCTACGAACGAGACCTACAATCTGAGAAATTGGGAAATGTTAATTATGCGCGCGTCGGGAATGTGGAAACATTCTGAGTGCGCGAGGAAGTGTTCTGAGCGCGCAACGAACACGAAAGAGTTCTAGGCGCTCGGGGAGACGTTCTTATTGAACACTTGAGCGTTCTGAGCGCGCGGTGAACGGGGAAATGAGAAGTCGCGCCCCCAAAGAGGAATTGGGCTTCGACTGTACCCGACGAGGGGGGGGGGGGGGGGGCTGCGACTTCGGCTGAATCCTCTGCGAGATCCCATGCAAAAAGGGGGGATGAGTTTTTAGCCGCACCCCGTCGCGGAGAGGGGTGCAGCTTGACCGCACCGCTTGGCCGCACCCCGCAAGGTGGAGCGGCTTGTCCGCGCCCCCTATGGGGTGCGGTTAGACCACACCCCCGTGATGGGGGGTGCGGTTAGACCTCGCTCTGCCGAGGTGGGGGCGCGGTCTCAGTCGCGCCTGGCGCTGCCAAAGCGCGAACTGTCCATAGCGGATTTTTCCATTCCCGTGGTCATGGGCTGGACTTTAACCTCACTAACTCCATTTTCCCTTAGTGGAGATTTCTCTAAACGCACCCCATGACTCTTATAAAATCCATGAATGAACGTCATCTTTACGGATGCACTTCAAGAACAATGTTTCGGAATTCGTCGGATGCACTTGAGAAACCTATTCGAACGAGCTCTCCTCCTACCTACAGATTCCCTGAATTTCGGTGCGCCATTGATGGTGGAGAAGACGAATCATCGAGAGGGAGAAAAATTCGCCGATTGAGCTTCCGAAAAATCTCGATGAGATGTCGTGTGTTGTCGTGAAGCCCTTATACTATTTATATAGTATTATAATTTTGAAGATATAGAAGTGCGCACCTTATTGGAGAAATGACTCTTGAGATCCAATATATTAAATAGAAAAATATTTCTGAGTGACAGAAATTTGTCGAAAAGATATGGAAGGTCTTGACTAATTCGTCGAAATGATTCGACTAAATGAGTTGATTCGTCGAAATGACTCAGAAGACTTGACTGATTCGTCGAAATAACTTGAGATGGCTCGACGAATTCGTCGAAATAACTTGAGATGACTCGAAGAATTCGTCGAAATGACACGAGTAAATTTAACTGATTTTCTTAAGTGCTTGAGAAGACTAAATTTTTGTACTTGGGCAGATTTCTTGAGCTTTTCATGACTCTTTTTGAGTATACCGAAGAAAGTAAACCTGGGCTAACGACGCTGAAGGCGCGGCGGGAAAACTAAAAAAAGGACAGGTGGCTCCCGCGCTCGGTTGCGCCATCTTTTTCTCCCCGTCTCTTCTACTTCTCCTATTAAGCTGAAGGTACTCAATTCTGCTTCATCTCGTGAAGCGGCGCCGTAATCCCTCGTTTCATCCGTTTTGATGCCATATTGAAACCTCGACCCCTCTTCAACCTCTAATGAGGCGTGCTTGAGACCGATTCAGACGGAGATTGGTGATCGGAAATGTCGTGTTCCGAGTCGATCAGTCGATTGCTGAACCCAGTTGTTCTCCATCTTAAGAAGATGGAGTCGGAGCTTACCTGCCCGACCTGGTAACCCTAAATCTATCAATTCTTTTTTAACTTCTATATATTTTTTAAAAGTTAAGGATTCATAACAGTTGAAACTCAAAATATTGCACATCACAGATTTCCTAAAACGCATAAATTTCTTTCTTAACAAGATCATCTCCATTCCCCGGTCTGTGTCACCACTCTTTCTAAGCAAATTTGAGCAGCGCAAAGAATTTTTAGCAATAGATCCGGTTAATAAAATCCTTGGAAGGTGCAAAATTTTTTTTGGTCTTCTTTCTACTTTTCATCGCAATGAAGGCATCATTGAGAGGGAAGCAGTCAAAACTAAGCTGGACACAAATAATCATGTCCAAGGATGAGGGATAATATATATATTACTGGGTAGATCCTCATGGTCATAACTGCAGGACCAGAAACCTCCAACACTAAACTTACTAAAAGTTCTTCCATGGTAGGTGGTTTCAAAATGGATGGAGGGATTGTGGCTAGTGCATTGACCACCATATATGATTGGGAGGCATCCAAGGTGATGCAAACACCGAGATCTATTACTCCAATTCCATTAGGAGATGTAGAAGTCATAACTATAATTTAGTTTGTAGTTTGATGTTGGTAAGGATCTAAACACCTAGATGATTACCACATATAAAATAGGAATTCAATTTACGTTGATTTAATACTTGAAAATCGACCGGAAGAGATTAGGAAAATCTGTCTCCGAATAGGTCAACAAAATGGTCTCCGACAATTGGAGAGACGGGAAATCAGTAATTGTGTTATCAAACTATAACAACCAAGACAAGACCTGCTAGCCAAGCAGAGTGTGATTGAGAACGTGCGTACGCGATGAATTCGTTGATGTAGGTGGCCATGGAGTCATGACTGGCGGACGACGCTGAGGCGCTCAAAGGTTTTACCCACCTGGCGGTTGTCGTAGTGTCGAAGTTCCTCCTTCAATGTGGGCCAAGGGAGGTTAAGTACCTGCTGGCGCATCCAACGCACCCAATGTCGCGCCAAACCCTCCATATAGATAGTGGTGAGGGGGACCTTCTGGTTGGCGGGGGTGGACTGTAGGGCGAAGAACTGCTCGGCGCGGGCAATCCACCCGAGAGGGTCGATGTCATCGAACACAAGAATCTCAATCCGACGGAGATGGGCCGGGGCAATGTCCGACGCGGGGTGCATAAACCCCATGTTGTCAGGGACGATTTGAATTGGTGGCGGTGGAGGAGGGGCCGGAGGGCGATTAACTGTCGTGGTCGTAAGTCCTCGAAGGAGGAGAGTGAGATATGCCAGCTGGGCTTCGATGTGATACATGCACTGGGAGTCTGAGATGACAGTGATGGAGGTGTTTTTGTCGGCGTGGAGGGCCATTGCATGAGTCGTGGGCATGAAACAACGGCTAGGTGTAGCGACGAGGAGCGCCGGAAGGCTGTAATAGCTGTGGGAGGGTGGCCCGACACGGAGGAAGGCTGCGAGGAGGAGCGGCCGCTGGAAGGCCGCATAAGAGCGTCCAGAATGCGGGGGAAGTGTTTGCCCAGAAAGCCCGCGACCTCCTCTTATCGTTCAGTTTTCCCGGTCTCAGCGGTCTCAATTTCAGTGATCGCCCAGATCGTCAGATGCTTCCTCAACCGAGATTTTCTAAGTACCAAGCGGTCAAGACAGTGCGAGACCGCCAGCTTAAGCGGTCTGGTCGTTTTCCTTATTTTTGTTATTTGTACCCCATTTCCCTGCCCTGGCTCTCCTGTATCCCGGGCAGCCCGTAGTTTTCAGTTCTGCCCGTTTGGGCAGCCCCCTCGTCTATAAATAGAGGGGTAGGGGTACCAGAAAAAGGACTTTTGGCTCCGAGGCTCCAGTTTACAACCTGTGTAAGCGGTCTCATTTCTTCGTGATCGCCATTTCGTGATCGTTTCTCCTTTGTCCCAGCATCTTCTGTCTTAGTAACCTGCACTTCGCAGTTTTCTCCCATCCCCTTTAGTGTGAATTTTGGAGGTACCATTTTTGGCACCAACAGAACGAACACGCGACCTTCAGATTCGAAGTGTCAGGTGATATCCATAGACTTTCAAGATGGCTGATCGCCGTAGAGGTCGTCCCCTGCGATCTCCCAGCGTTCCCCCTTCCGATCACAATCCATTAGAAGCGCTTGAGCGCCGCTTCGAGCTTCGTGTTGAACAAGCTCTCCGTGAGGCCGCCCGAGCTAGGCAGGACGCCGCCTCTGTTCAACAGGAGATCGCGCGGTCTCAGCAAGAGGCCGCTCAAGATCGGCAAGAAGTCGTCCGGGCTCAGCAGGAGTCTGCGAAGCAGATTGAGGCTATGAACCAGGTTCTAGCCGCGATCTCCCAGAAGATCCTTCCTCAAACCTCTCAGGTCGCTACTCCTGACCGCATGGCAGGCGGTCACCCGAGCGATCATCCCGTCTTCCAGCCCGCAGCTCCTCAGCGATCTCAGCATGAGGAGTTCGCCTTCCGTCGTAATTCTTTCCGAGCTGCAGCCCAGGGGCCTCCGGCTCAAACCCTGAATTTTGAAGAAGGGTTTGCTTACCCTCAAGATCCTCCTGCCTCTTTTCTTCCTCCTCCAGGACCTTCTGTTTTTGGGGAGCCTTCCCCCTTTACCGATGAGATTCGTCGGGATCCAATTCCTCATGGATTCAGAGAACCTCGCCTTCCAGTGTATACAGGAGAAACCGACCCAATGTGCCATCTTCAAGCCTTTGAGTCTGCCGTTGCCCTCAGGACCATTTCAGATGGGGTAAGGTGCAAGCTGATGGTCACTTCCTTTGATGGGTCGGCCATGGAATGGTTCTATAAACTGCCTTGTCAATCTATCTCGAGCTTTGCTGCCCTGAGGCAAGAGCTTCTTTTAAGATTTGCCACCGCGAAGAAAAGGAAGAGTGGCCCTGCGACCCTCTTCAAGATTAAGCAAGGCGACAACGAAACTGCGGCGCATTTCGTTGACCGTTTTCAGAAAGAAATCTTGGGAGTCAAGGATATGGATCCCGAGCTCTATATGGTATCTTTGATCAGTGGCCTGCAGGAGGGTCCTCTGAAGTTCAAAGTCACAACCAAGGAGCCTAGCTCCTATCAGGAGTTGATCAGCATTGCCAATCGCTACATAGAAGGGGAGATCAACAACCCCACCTATGTGAGCAATTTGACAAACAAGGCCACTCAGAAAGGCTCTGCGGGATTCTATCCGGCTCCGTCTTCCTCTAAGCCCCGACAAGAGCTCCCACCTCCGGCTCCGAGAGGTAAGAATTATCGCAACAGCCGCTTCAATTGAGGTAACCATTCTTTCCCACCTCAAGGTTCATTTCTTCAAACCCCTGCTACCCCTGCTCCGCAAGTCACCCCGGTCCACCAGATCCAGTACGCCCAACCTCCTCTTCTGCCCATTCCTTCGCTCTACAATGAATCCCAAGAGTCTTTTACAGACTTTGGTGTTTCTATGAGTGAAGTGCTCCAAATCCTTCAAAAACAACCTTTTTTCAAGAAGCCAGCTCCGCTAAACTCGGATCCAAAGACCAGAAATCTTACTCTCTACTGTGAGTACCATAGAGATAGGGGACATTTGACAGAGGATTGTAGAGCTCTCCGCCTGTTCTTAGAGAAGCTTCTGAAGGAGGGTAAGCTTCGAGATCTTATTCAAAAGAATGATTCTGCCAAAGCCTCAACCTCCAAGGCTAAGGAAGTAGCGGAAGTCCATTGGGCATGTGAAGAAGTGGACGATATTGGCCATCTTGGCAATATCGGCTTTCCCAATGAATGTGTGGATGCTGATGACGAAGGCGCCTTGGGCAATCTCTTCTGCATCCACGGAGGTGCAGGTCCGGAATCTTCAAGGAAGGCAAGTCTGAAAAGGGTTTATCAATCAGAGGTTGCTGCCACCTCTTCAGCCCCGGTCCGGGGAACGGTCACTTTCGGTGATGAAGACCTTCCACAGACCGCGAATCCCTTTGACGACGCGGTCGTCATCAAAGCTGTAATTGAAAATTATACAGTAGAGAAGATTCTGATAGACACGGGAAGCTCAGTCAATGTGCTCTTCAAACCTGCCTTCGAGGCGTTGAAGACAGGTAAAACCCTCCTTTCAACTGAAGGCCCCCTCTATGGTTTTTCAGGAGAGAAGAAGGAAGTAGAAGGGCTCGTCACTCTTTCTGTGATTCTGGGAGGGATAGTGAAGCTGGTCAAATTTATAGTCGTTGATGCTCCCAGTAGCTACAACGCCATCTTTGGAAGACCCTTCTTGAATGCCTATCAAGCCATCGTCTCCACCTATCATCAAGCGGTGAAGTTCGCCTTAAACGGCAAACAACACCGAATCAGGAGCGACCCAAGGAAAGCTAGGGAATGCTACGTAAAGACGGTCAACATGATCGTGTCCTTTTCTCCCCAAGAAGTCATGATGGCTGAATCAACTGAAGTTCCTGAACAAATCCCAACTGCAGAGGAAATTGAGGAAGGTGCAAGAGATGGAGTTCGCTTGGAACCTGCCCAAGCAACTCAAGAAGTTCGGATCAGCGAGGAAGATAAGAGCAAGAGCCTCTCCATCAACGCTGAATTATCTGAAGCTGACAAGAGTCAGCTCATCTCTTGCCTTCTGTAAAATCTAGATATCTTCGCTTGGTCGGCAGATGACATGCCAGGAGTGGACCCAGATGTTGCTTGCCACCATCTCAATCTTGACCCAAATTTCATCCCGATCCAGCAGAAGAAGAGGTCTGTTGCAACTACTCTAGCACAACCCATCCGTGAAGAGGTAGGGAAGCTCCTGAAGGCAAAGTTCATCCAACCAATCCAATACCCAGAATGGGTGTCAAACGTTGTAATGGTAAAGAAGTCAGGTGGGAAGTGGAGGATGTGTGTTGACTTTACTAAACTCAATAAAGCTTGCCCCAAGGATTGCTACCCCTTGCCTCGGATAGATTCTTTAGTAGATTCCGCGGTAGGTTATTCTTTTATGAGTTTTTTAGATGCTTTTTCAGGTTACCATCAAATCAGAATGCATAAACCAGATATACCTCATACTTCATTTATCACAAATGATGGTTGCTTCTGTTATCTCGTAATGCCTTTCGGGCTAAAGAATGCTGGAGCAACCTATCAGAAAATGATGGATACAGTTTTCAGGAGTCAAAAAGGAAGAAACCTTGAGGTATACGTTGATGACCTCTTGGTAAAAAGCAAATTATTCTCTTCTCATCTTAGAGACCTCTCGGAAACTTTCGCAACCCTTCGAACTTTTAATATGAGGTTGAATCCGTTGAAGTGTGTTTTCGGGGCAAGTAAAGGAAAATTCCTGGGTCACCTCCTTACTCCAGAAGGGATGGAACCCAATCCTGACAAAGTAAGAGCTATACTGGAAATGCCACCTCCCAAGTCCCCAAAAGAAATTCAGCAGCTGGGAGGGAGGATGGCAGGCTTAAGTCGCTTTATCTCCCGGTCAGGGGATAAGAGTGCACCTTTCTTTAAAACCCTCCGGGGAGGGAGTAGGTTCGAGTGGACGAAGGAATGTGATGATGCTTTCACTCAGCTTAAGAAGCAATTGACATCAACCCCTTTGCTCGAAAGCCCGCGAGAGGGAGAAAATCTATTTCTGTATATGGAGTCGGAGCCGATGCCATAAGCTCTGTTTTGGTCCGAGAGGAGAAAAAGGAGCAATTCCCAGTCTATTACGTGAGTCGAATTCTGAAGAATGCAGAGACTCGTTATCCTATTCTCGAAAAGTTGGCCTTGATGCTTATAACTTCAGCAAGAAGATTAAGACCATATTTTCAAGCTCATTCGATTCTAGTCGTTACTGATCTTCCATTGAAGAATGTTTTGGAGAAGCCAGAGCATTCAGGCAGGTTGGCAAAGTGGGCAATAGAGCTCAGTGAGTTTGACATATCCTATGTCCCAAGGGTGGCGATCAAAGCTCAAGTCTTAGCAGACTTCATGGTGGATGCCAAAGAAGTTGAGTCGCAGAAGGGAATCGGAATGCCCTTGCCTGGAAAATCTTCGTGGATGGGGCCTCAGGGAAAAATTCTTCCGGAGCGGGAGTTGTTTTAATCAACCCAAATGGAGTAAGGCTGGATCAGGCGCTGAAGTTCTATTTTCAAGTAACAAATAATCAGGCGGAATATGAGGCTTTGCTAGCTAGTCTTAAGTTTGCTAGAGAGCTGGGGATTGATGATGTCAAAGTCTTCACAGATTCTTTAGTGATGGCTTCTCAAGTAAATGGAACTTTCGAAACTAGAGATAGTATTTTAAAGCGGTATCTAACTCTGGTAAAAATCGAGGTAGGGAAGTTCAAAAGCTTTACCATCGACCATATTCCAAGAGGTGAGAATGTGGAAGCAGATGAGTTGGCAAAATTTGGACTTCTCTCAGGAGGAACGACTTCGGAATTGTTTCGCCCGGCAATTGAAGAAGGAGAGGTCATGGAGATTGATCAGCATCCGTCTTGGATGGATCCATTTGTTCTATATCTTTCGACTGGAGAGCTCCATTCATCAATAAAAGATAGAAAAAGGTTTAAACGAAAAGCGGCTAACTATTATCTTGTTGCAGGAGTGCTTTATAGAAGAACTTTCCTTTCGCCATTAGCACGGTGTGTTTCGGAGGAGGAAATTCCAACGGTCATTCAGGAGGTCCATTCTGGAGAATGTGGAAGTCACTCTGGAGCTAGAACTTTGGAAAAAAGAATTCTGAGGCAAGGCTATTTTTGGCCTCAAATGAGGAAAGATGCGGAAAAATTTGCTAAGAAATGTGTAAAGTGCCAGAAGTTTGCTCCTCTCCAAAATCAGCCAGCTCAACAACTCAAGTCGATAGCAACTCCATGGCCGTTTGCAGTTTGGGGGATGGATTTGATTGGGCCTTTCCCTATGGCAAGTGTGCAACGTCGATATATTATAGTCATGATTGATTATTTCAGCAAATGGATAGAGGCAAAGACATTGGCCAAAATTACGACTCAAGCCGTAAAAAATTTTATTTGGGAGAGATAGTATGTCGGCACGGAATCCCAATGGCAATCATCACGGATAACGGTTCTCAGTTCAACAATTCAATTCTTATTAATTTCTGTAAGCAAATTGGCGTTGAGTTACGTTTCGCTTCTGTGCATCATCCAAGAAGCAATGGGCAGGTAGAGGCCGCCAACAAACTCATCATAAATCTCTTAAAAAAGAAGGTAGAAAATGTCAGGGGCAATTGGACAGAACAACTACCTTCCGTCTTATGGGCCTTGAGGACAACTCCGAGTTCTGCTACCGGAGAGACTCCATTCAAACTATCACACGGTTACGAAGCTCTTATTCCGGTGGAATTTGAAGTAAAAAGCCCAAGAGTTTTATTGGCGCAACAGAATCAAATTGACTGGATGGAAGGAAATGATGAGGAGCTAAAATGCAGCCTTGATTTAATTGAAGAGTTGAGAGATACGGCAATCATCAGGCAAGAAGAGGTGAAAAGAAGAATGGCAAGACTATTCAATAAAAATGTAAGAACCAAAGAGTTCGCTGTTGGGGATCTAGTCCTGAAGAAAATAGATACAGCAGCAAGAGCTGGTTCAGTCGGAAAGCTTAACCCAAACTGGGCGGGGCCGTTTGTGGTAAAGGGCGTGCTTAAAAATGGTGCTTACCATCTCCAAACTTATGAAGGAAAATAATTGTCTCATTCATGGAGCGGAGATGATCTCAAACTCTTCTTTTCTTAAATGTTCGTATCCGATTCACTCATTCTTTTCCTCACTTTTCTTCTCTCAAACATCACGCAGGTATTATCAAAGCATTCGCAATACGAGTGATGGGTGACAAGTTTTAAGAATAAGTTATTTTTGAAAAGCCAAAAACCTGTCAAGTGAGACATCGACGGATCCTACTATCTTCACCCTTGACTTGTTAGCTCGACGTGTAATTCTGCCAGGACCACAGATATCGGGGAGATTTCGAGTCTGTGTAGCAGTAGCTCGCCAAGCTCGAGCGGTGGAAGTTTAGGATACCGGGTCCTTGCTGACATCTGGCACACCTCAGCATATCAAGGAGGTCTAGGTGGCTGACTCAGCTCTGTCATGCATTGAGAAGGACATTGTTACGATCTTAATGATCTTTTAGGGAAAGCAATGTCGGTGTAGCCTCAGCGGCATGACCACACCTGCCCTACCGATCATTTTGGTCTGTAACTCTCGAATACTCGTTGAAGCGTGGTTAGGTGAGGGGCGGTCAGAAACATCCATGACCGTCGCCTGAACCTTAGATTGGCATGTTTGCAGTAAACTCGGTAATCCTTTTTTTTAAAAAAAAAGGGGCAATGTCGGTATAGCCTCCGCGGCATGACCACACCATCCTTTTGGATCATTTTTGAGATCCCTTTTTCCCATCTTACTACAAAAAGAAAATCTTATTCATCCCTTTGTACTGGGATCGGGCGGTCAGCAATTTATGAGACCGCATGTTCTTCTTTCCTACTTTCTCCAAAGAGCGATTTGAGTCATTTACGATCGCCGGATATAACTTTTTCAGATAATTGAGGTCGCTATTCAGAAATCTCTTATACCAGCTTGATAGAGATCGGCCCGATCCCGGAAAATTTGAGATTCCAATACTTTCTGCTATTCAAAGCTATATGGAATGATCATGATGCTCTGTTCCTCATCAAGTGAAAGTTGGGTTTTTCTTCAAAAGGGGCGGTCTGAATATAATGTGATCGCTGAACTGGAGATCCATGAAGAGCTATTATTTTCCTTTTCAAATAATAATCTTGGTCATCAAGGGGTCATCAAACGGGTTTCCTGAAAGTCATTTGAGAGCCGATCACCTAGAGTGTAATGAGTTCAAATCATCTTCAAGTTATAGTTTCCTTATATTGCGACCTGTGTAATATGAGACCGCATGACTATTATGGATAAGTTGGCTATTTTCTGACCACAGTTAAGTTGCTGAATTTCTTTTAGTGATCTGATTATCTCAAGATCGCAGAGTAGTCTTGTGTATATAAAGTATCGGTTTTTACTTCAAGGTCTTTAGCGTTTTTCCAAGAGATCGCCACCTGAAGTTTTTTAATGTTGATATAAAATTATGTGATAAACCTAGGGCATTGAGATCGAATGTCGATTCTAACTCAGAAGAACAAATAAATATATACATCAAGAACAAATTCACTCAGAATCTAACAGAAATCCAATTTTCTATATATTTTCTGAAATATCTATTACAACGAGACCGCTCGGTCTCCAAAAAAAAAAAAAAGAAATGAAAATCATTACAATTCACTCTCTCCTTGACCTTTTAGAAGACCGCTCACTCGAGGGGGAAGAACCGGTCTCTGCAGAGGATTCTTCTAAACTATTCCCCGGAAGTCTAGATCCAGAGCTTGAGCTCGAACTGGAATCTAGGCCAAGGGTATAGCGGCTTCAACTTTCTTCATCCTCGATCACCACATTCTCCTCTTGGACTGCGGTCTCATCAGCAGCATCAACAGACTCATCAGTAGCATCCGCGGTCTCTTCAGCGGTCACAGATTGTTCTTCAATTCTTTGCGCCGCATCAGGGAAGAGATCGGCGAACGAAACATCTTTGAATTCTTCAGTGAATCCACCACGGTTGCGGACCTCATCCAGCACCTGGTCGGCGGTCTCTTTTATATGGTGCATCAAAGCCCTCTGGAAAGCTGGATTCTCAGGGTCATAAGCTGCTTTTTCAAATTGCTGCAAAAGAGATATATGTTAGACCGCGCGATCATAGGTAACACGTTCGTAAAATATAAGCAAAATTCTCACTTTTCTTTCTTCTTGCAAGGCAGTTATTTCGTCCAGAGCGCTGCGAAGAGACCGCCCCATATGATGATTTAAGATTGTACTTCTGGCGGTCACCTGGGCACAGAGGTCGGGGAGCGCATCGGTCTCGATATTTAATATTTCATTTGTATTTTTTCTCCCATACAAAGCCGAAGTGACCGCGTATGCGTGACGGGTCACCTTCCCGCTCCACAGGGGCAGATCAGTGGACACCTTCACAGACTTCCCTTTGGCCGCCCATTTGAGGAGAGGTTTTCCTTTGATGTCCTTCATTTTTCTTTTAAAACCCACCAAGGGAAAAACTCGCTCGGCGGTCTCAAAAGTAATGCCGAACACGTCGGCCTCACGCTTCAGCCTCCTCTCCCTCTGAGTAAGAACTTCTGCAGCTGGGGAGATAGAATCTTGAACAGGGACCGCAAAGGTCGCTAAAAGTAGAGAAAAAGTTAGAAACATACAAAAAACATAAAAGAAAATTATTCGAGACCGCAAGAAAAACTTACTTTCAGCTGGAGTGATTTCGGCGATCTCGGGCCAGATCGCTAGATAATGAACAAGGTCGATCCTCTTGCCTGCCAAGAAAGCCAAGATTTTCAGCTCCTCTTCCGAGACCGCTTTTATCTTCTTAAAGATACTGTCAGGTCGCGGAGAAGGCGAGTTTTTGAGACCGCCAAGGTCACCTTCGAAGACAAGAAACCTCTCTGTCCAGAAAGAGATTTTATTTGGAAGATTCAGGATTTTTATTCCATCTGCTGAAAAGTACATCAACCCTTTGAACTCTTCCTTCTTTCTGCCTTCCTTCAAGATCTTCGCGGTAAAGGTTGCGCGGAACAGATTCATTGAAAATTTCACTCTTTCCGATCTCAAGTAATTGATAAAGACATTAACCAGACCGATGGAGTTCGGGGCCTACTGGGCGAGCACGAAGCCGTAATATTCCAGGATCTCTAGCCATTCCCATGGGAGGGGAATCCTCAACCCGTTATCAAAGTGATCGATGGGAATAATAAACTTTTTCTCCTCCACAAAGTTCAACTTTTCTTGTTCAGTTGGCGGTCTCACTACTACCTGAGTTTGGATCATATATTTCTTTATAAACTCGATATACTCATACTTTGATAGGCGACCTTGTTTGTGATCGACATTCAGGAAGATGGTGGCAGAAGAAGCACGAGCGGACACCATTTTAAGCGATCGCTGAGATCGGTGCTTAGAGTGCATTCAAGAAAGCATAAAATAAAGGTCATGAAGACGGCTATTTATAGAAGACGAAGGGTCATTTCGTAATCATTACCTCTTGAAGATCGCCCAGCAAAAAATGTTCAGACCGCTCGACCTGTGCAAAGTTATGTGAAAGCATACTATGGTTGGCGATCTCAATCAATAAAAACACAGCAGCAATACAAGCAACCCAGGCATAAAGAGATCGAAACTTTACAAATCAAGGCCGCACAAAACATTAAAATTAAAACAGCCACACAAATATATGGAAAAATAACAGTAAAATTTTACAAAATATATTGTTTAAATCCAGAGACCGCTCGGTCTCAAATTAAATGTTCATCTCCTAGGAGGCCTGTTTCTCCCTATATGAGCTGCGACATCTTGCATGTCGTTCACTGCGGCCATAACCGACACCAAGCTATGATTGGCCAGCATTGCAGATCGGTGAATTTTTGACATCTCCTTGTCCACCTGCTCCATAGGGATCAGTACAATTTCAGGTTGCGGTCTCTCCGCTGGATGATCGCTGGAGGTACCCGGTCGCATCAGCATCTTTCCATGACCGCTCCTCAGCCTCTCATTCTCCGCGGACAGCGCCGCAGCCTTCCCCTTGTAGTACTCAGCCTCCTTTTCAGCCTTCTTAAGAGCTCGCGCGATCTCTGCAATCCTCAGATCGCATTCTTCTCGAATCCTCTTCTCATTGGTGCATAATTTCCCTTCGAGATCGCGAATCTGATCGTTCTGAGTTCGCTCCCTCATCAGCATAGAGCGGACGTCCTCGAACATTGGGTTAAGGATGTTGGTTAGCTGAGGGGAGATCTTAATATGCTGAGGAAGCTCTCCCTCCTCGATCTCAGCATCATCGTCATCTGCGGTCACGAAAGATGGGTTATTTCAATCATTAACATACGATCAGATAAGCTCTTTAAATAAACAAAAAATGTACTTGGAAAGAAGTTGAGACCGCAGTCACGTAAAGCTCTCCTGGTATCTTTAGTGACCGCGGGATCTCCGGTCAGGGAAAGGCGATCTGATCCCCTTAAACGCTCCAGATCCATTCTTTCCAAATCTATTTTCTGCGACTTTTCCCCCTCTTTTCTTCTTCTTTTCAATTCTTTATTACTCAAAAGGATATCGTCGGTCTCAATAAAGACGATCTCACGCTTTCTTTCAGGAGAAACAGAACGAACTATAGGTAATGGAAGGAACTCAACTGACTGGGGAATCGTTTTATTCTTACCAGCTCGCGAAATCGAGACCGCTGCCGCACGATCTGCTGCAGCCCTGTTCAAGCAATCTCCCTGAAAAGAATCGTCTAGAAGACCGCCAGAAAGTGCAGCTTTTTCCTTAGCAATCTGCGGCTTCGCCGCGGTCTCCTCCTCAGCGTTTTTGTCCTCTGAAGTCTGCAAGACCGCATCCTTTTTTCTCTCTTCAGCGATCAGGGCCGCCTTTTCCTCAGCGACCCTGACCGCTTCTTTCTTCCTCTCCTCAGCAAGTAGAGCTGCCTTCTCCTCGGCGGCCCTGACCGCCTCCTTCTTCTTCTCTTCCTCGACGGTCTTAGCCGCCTCTCTCCTCTTCTCCTCTTCCTCTCTTTCTTTTTTCTCTTTCTTCTCCTTGTCTTTCTTCTTCTCCTCGTCCTCTCTCTTTTTCTTCTCCCTTTTTTCTTTCTTATCTTTTTCTTCTTTCTCCTTTTCTTTCCCTTCTTTTTCCCTCTGTTCCTCTACCTCTTTCTCTTTCTTCCTCTTCATCAACTCTTCCATTTCCATCTTTTTCCTTTCTTCCTCCTTTGCCTTGATCGCTGCGTCAGCGATCTCCTTCTCCCTGTCCGCGATCTCCTTATCAACAACAGTGTTTCTGAGGGCTGAAGCCTCTAAGGGATCCAACACCTGCAATGATGAAAAAGATGAATTATTAGAAGAAACCTCATCAAGGTAGGCGATTAACCCGGAATCATCCTCTCTTGGTAAGGTTGAGACCGCGGGAAGAAAAGGGAGATCGCCTTTAGCATTAACCTTCTGGAACTCCGCGGAGTCTTCTAGGTCGACAGATTCAGGAAATACGGTCGCCTCCATGGCGGTCACATCTTTTCCTTCCTCATTTTTCCTGCTCCTCTTATAAGTCAAACTAGATGGACTTGAATTTTTTCTCTTCTTGCCCTTCGCAGCGATCTCCTGGTCAGCAATCTTCTGCCTCAAGGATTCGGCCTCGGCTTTCTTCTGACGCAGCCCAACCAGAATGACCTCGGTAGAGGCGGTCTCAGGAAGTTTGGAAGATGTTTTATCCAGTGCCTCCAGGGATTTCTGACAATTAAAAGAAATGGAAAAGTCAGGCAATTTCCATACAGGATCTGAAGAAGTATTAGACGGATCAGAAGCAACAGAGACCGGCACAATCGAGCCCTCAGGAAGCTCAGTTTTCTTTAACGGAGATCGGGCGGTCTCCTTTGAAGTGCTCACTTTTGTTAACATTTTTGGCACTTTCTTTCCTTTCTTCGAGCTAACACTCTCCTTCTTCCCAGGAGAGTTCGATTTCGATGGAAGAGCCTTTAAGAGATCGAGCATAGTCATCTTTGCAAGAAGATCGAACCTGCCCAATTATCAAAGACCGCTCAAAGATTGGAATATCTCAATACCTTGCAGAATGGAGTTTTCAGCCGGTATTTATAGACCAAGCCGCATTAATGATGGTCGCGGTCTCAGCGGTCAAAGCTTACATTTTCGAAGTTCCAGGTGCAACTTAAAAATGTGCGGGGATTATGTTTGCCCAGAAAGCCCGCGACCTCCTCTTATCGTTCAGTTTTCCCGGTCTCAGCGGTCTCAATTTCAGTGATCGCCCAGATCGTCAGATGCTTCCTCAACCGAGATTTTCTAAGTACCAAGCGGTCAAGACAGTGCGAGACCGCCAGCTTAAGCGGTCTGGTCGTTTTCCTTATTTTTGTTATTTGTACCCCATTTCCCTGCCCTGGCTCTCCTGTATCCCGGGCAGCCCGTAGTTTTCAGTTCTGCCCGTTTGGGCAGCCCCCTCGTCTATAAATAGAGGGGTAGGGGTACCAGAAAAAGGACTTTTGGCTCCGAGGCTCCAGCTTACAACCTGTGTAAGCGGTCTCATTTCTTCGTGATCGCCATTTCGTGATCGTTTCCCCTTTGTCCCAGCATCTTCTGTCTTAGTAACCTGCACTTCGCAGTTTTCTCCCATCCCCTTTAGTGTGAATTTTGGAGGTACCATTTTTGGCACCAACAGGAAGGAGCTGGAGAAGTGTTACGACCCGTCTCGACAAGGGTCAGAGCGCACTTCGGGCGGGCTGTGATGCCACAGGCATGGGCGGAAAGGAATCCGTGCCTGCTAAGGCGGAAATAAAAATACTACAATAGATTTGAATTTGTTACTTTGAAAAGAATTTAGTTTATTTTATAAACATGCGGAAGCCGAAATGAAAGGTTGATGCTCATGCATTTATAATAAAATCTAATGTCACACACAATGCTGAAACGATGAACATGCAATAGGCCACAATAGTAAAATATCATAAATAAAATGATCTGATACAACAAAACCTCCTAGGAGTTGTCCACAATACACGAGAAAATGACTGACAATAACTAATACATGAAGAGTAAATCTAACAGTAACTGAAACAAAATACATAGAACCTGCTGATACATCAATCAAAATAAAACCTCCAAGTAGTGCTGCAGCTGAACGTAGAAAAAAGAAACTCAGGGAGCAGACGGCGCGGTCACGAACCCTAAGGCAAATCCAAACAGAAGAAAAATGCCCCAGAACAAGAAAATAATAGTAAGCATGCTATAAATTTAAGTACATGCAAAAGTAATTCTAAAGTACCAATTAATTCCTGAAGCAAGCTAGTGAAACAGGCAAGTAGCTGAAACAAGCAGAACTATCTGAAATTATTAGCCTACTATGGAGTATAGCATAAACATTATTACAACGACATAAGCTGAAATCATTGAAATGCGTAGGGGTTTACAGTGAGTGCACATGGTTCACTTTCAAGTTCAAGTGCAAGTCTTACTAGAATAAGAGGATTTCCTGCTTACCGTGACCATGCAATCAAGACGATGCACCATCTAAACCCTAGCTTTCAAGATTTACTTATGACACACAAGATCTAAGTGATTCATGTTTTTCCTTGGAGATTTCTATCATAACATGACATACTTACGAGATATAATTTTTGCGTTATCAGATACAGTTAATAACTTAGATACAGGTATAAAGAACTTAAATTCTTAATTTGCAAGCGAGAGGAAATTGTCTCCACTTGCCTTAAGGTGAAGCCGAAACTAACAAAATGATGACGGCGACTAAACGATGCAAGCATGACTCAAGGTCCGTATTTAACCTGTTCAGGACCATGAATTTGACATAACGGGAAAAAATACACTAACACGAGTAATCCACTTAACAAGCCTAAACATGAAGGGTTAGCAAATTTACCTCCCTCAAGAGTGAGGGGAGAAGAGGCTACCATGAGCAAATCGAAGATTTGACAGCGCTTAGGCGACGGAGACCCTAAATCGGAGAGGGTTTTGGAGAGGTTCCACCACCAGATCCGACGAGCGGCATCAGAAACACAAACAAATTCGGGATTAGACGATTATACGACGAACATAAGGGGGACCGACGAAATTACGTCGATCGGAGAGCGAAAATCACCACGACAATTAGGGCAAAACTGAAAATGAAAGTTTGGCAAAGATCCTTACCCAAGGAGACCAGATCTGGGCTCAAGAATCCACGAGGAGGGGTTTCAAGCGAAACCCTAGGAGTCCCCTTGAAATCCGTCGGCCGAAACGGAGAGGAAGTGGGGCTTTCGACCTTTTTGGAGGAGGAGGAGCCACTGCCGGCCCTCAAGAAGCGGAGGAGAAGGCACAGTTGGCCGGAATGAGTTTTTGCACGTCCAGAACCCAAAGTAAGGCTCGGCTAGGAAGCGAGGGGGGAGGGTTGCTACCCTTGCTGCTGTCGTCGTCCAGGGGAGGGGAAGAGGGTGGCGCAGTCGGCGACGGGAGGCAGAGGAGCAGCGGGAGGCGGGATCGGCAGCGACAGCGGCTTGCGATGGAATGTGGAGCGGGAGCGGGATCTAGCGAGACGGGAGTTGGGCGCTTGCGGGATTGGGATGTTGGAGCATGCGTTTCGCACTCTTCCGGTTTGATAATAACAAAGCCCCGTTTGTATTTGATTCTATTTTTATTAATGGTGTGCAGGTAACAGGTATGAGATGTTCACAATTCTGCTGGAGCTCAAGTTGAGTGTACGAAAATTTCGATGTCGGAATTTTCCGACAGCTGACGTCGCCCAGGCGACAGCAAAGAAGTTACGACAACTTCCCCTACGGCAACACGACGAACGACAGTTTTGAGCTGTCGGAAATCCGACAGCGATGTCGCCCAGGCGACAGCTCGGGGGTTACAGCAACTGCCCGCACGACAGCACTACGAGCGGCAGTTTTGCGCTGTCGGAAATCCGACAGCGATGTCGCCCAGGCGACAGCTCGGAGGTTACTGCAACTGCCCGCACGACAGCACTACGAGCGGTAGTTTAGCGCTGTCGGAAATTCCGACAGCTGATGTCGCCCAGGCGACAGTGAATTTCTATATATTGGCTCCTTTTGTTCGTGCATTCCAAGCATTGAGAATTTCAAGTCCCTTCCTGAGTGCATACGAACCAGAGAGCTCCAGAACCTCATCAACTCCCATTTGTGCTTAGAAGGTTTGAGATTGAAGACGAGATCGGGCGCGCTTCTACATCAACGATCATCTCGAGGCTTCAACCTTCCTTTCAGAGATCTGAATTTCTAGGGAGTTGTTCTTTTCATATTGTATTTTCATTTATATACATTTCATTTTGTATTGGTAGGGAAATCGTCTCCTTGTGCGTGACGTCTAAGTCCTTGCGTGGCTTAGGGGAAAATCGCTTCCTTGTGTGGAGCGTCCAAGTCCTTGCGTGGCTTGGTGGGAAATCGTGGCCTTGTGTGCTACGTCTAGATCTTGGGAAGATCTAGAGGATAGGCTTGAGCTTGGTCTAGAGAGAGAGACAAGTGATAGCCTTTCGATCTTTGGGAGAAGGATTGGTAAACACAAATTGTAAAAGGGTTATTATCATATTTGTGCCTTGATCTTAAGCATTGTTAAGATCATATTATTTGTATGTGATTTTCATGATTATAAAATTATGACTTTTTCTTTAATTGCAAATATGGTTGTTTAATCTTTAACTTAGAAATTTGTGTTTGAATTTATTCTAAAAATTACATTAGTTTGAAATTTTTATAAGTAATTTTTAGAAAAGTAAAATTTGTTTTAAAATTCTTAAGTAAAAATCAAAATTTCTAAAAGGACCTTATTCACCCCTCCTCTAAGGGTGCCACAAGATCCAGCACGTGGTATCAGAGGGAGGTTACTTCAAAACGGTTTTACCACCGGGAGTAATAGCGCACAACGATCACGCGTTCGTTGAGGGGCAAGGAATTAGTAGGCCACCACTTTTTACGGGCACGGACTATAACTATTGGAAAACCCGAATGCGGTGTTTTCTAATAGCTCTCGACATGGAAGTTTGGAATATGGTCGAGACGAGTTATTCTTCCCCAACATTTGTTGTAGGAGATGTAACTATGGTCAAACCAAAAGACAAGTGAGATGACAATGATAAATTAAAATTTAAAAACAATGCAAAAGCCATGAATGCTTTATTTTGCGCACTAGATCGCACTGAATTTAATAGAGTTTGTGCTTGTGATACTGCATATGAAATTTGGAATCTTTTAGAAATCACTCATGAAGGTACTTCGCAGGTAAATGATTCAAAGCTATTTCAACTGGAGTCAGAATTCGAAAGATTCAAAATGGAGGTGGATGAAGAAATTGATACAATGTACACACGATTTACTAAAATCGTGAACGATTCAAAGGTGTTGGGTAAGGTTTTCTCCAATGGAGATTTAGTGAGGAAAATCTTAAGATCACTTCCCCCGAAGTTCAATCCTAAAGTGACTGCAATTTCTGAGTCACATGATCTTAAGACCTTACAATTGGAGAGTCTCATTAGGAATCTAAAAACCTATGAAGTGGAGTTAAAGATTCAAAGCCAAGAGTACAATTTGGAGCCCAAAAAAAAGAGCTTGGCATTGAAATCTAAAAAGGAAATTGAAAGTGAGACTGAAGAAAGTGAGGAACATGAAGAAGGACTGTTTGTGAGAAACTTTAAGAAGTTTATGAGAAATCCGGAGAGGAGAAATTCATTTAAATTTTTTTTCAAAAAGAATGATTTTGCCTACCAAAAAGGCAAAAGAAAAATGGAGAATGAAGAGGAGCGTCCGCTACCGGAGTGCTACCATTACAAGAAGATTGGTCATATCAGAAGCAAGTGCCCAAAGTACCTGAAAGAGCAAAAAGCAAAGAGGCACGATAAAAGTTACAAGAAGAAAGTGTTAAAGGCAGAGACTTGGGATGATTCTTCGTCTGGTGAAGAAAGTGATTCCTCAACACAGGAGGAAGATGAGGCAATTGTCTGCTTGATGGGGAAAGAAAATGCGTCATCTGACGACGATTGCAGTGTCCAAAGCGACACTGAGGTAACTCCTCCATCTTATGATGATTTATATTCTGAATTTATGAAAACTTGCAAATTTTTGGATAAAAGTCTAAAGGAAATCGATTTCTTAAAATGTGAAAACTAAGTTCTTTTGAAAGTAAATAAAAAGTTATCAAATGATTTGAAATCTATTGGGAACGAGAAGGAAATTTGTCAAGAGTGTGATCACTCTTCGATAAGGATAAAAGAACTTGAAAACACTATTTCTAAGTCCGATCAAAAAATTGATCAACTTCTAAAAGAGAAAAAAGACTTAGAAAAAGTTGTTAAAACCTCACATTCTCAATTAGAGAATTATAAGAAAAGTGTTGCAAATAAATGTAGCATGATAGTAAAAGAAAATTCAATTTTAAAGTCCAAAGTAAATGAGTTGAACATGACAATTGGAAAATTTGGTGTTGGTAAAAATCTCTGGATATGCTTTTAGCCAACCAATTCCATGGGACAGCAAAATTTGGGCTAGGATACGTTTCTGGAAGCTCTGGAAGCTGTCGGAAATTTCCGACAGCTGCTGTCGGAAATTTCCGACAGCTGCTGTCGGAACCAGCGACAGCTCCAGGTTCAGAAAACCTGTTTTTCAAAATGAAAATTTTTCTAAGTCCACACATAAAGATGTTTCCACCAGCAAGAGTTCAGAGAAACCATTGAAAAATGGTTCCTCACCATTCATTGTATGTGCCAAATGTCATCGATTTGGTCACATCTCGGGCTCATGTTGGAAGAAAGGAAAAATTAATATTAAACAAATCTGGGTACCTAAGGCGTCCACCTATACAATGAGATCGACCACTTGTGTAACCAGATCTTTACTCTCATCATCTTTTTAGGTGTGCGTGCAGGCTAGGAACAAGGAAGACGTGTGGTATTTGGACTCTGGATGTTCAAAACACATGACGGACGATAAATCAAAGTTCCTTAGCCTGAAGATGAAGAAAGGTGGAACAGTGATATTTGCAGATAATGACAAGGGTAAAGTCAAAGGCATTGGAGTAGTAGGTAACGAAGAATTTAAAATTTCAAATGTTTTATATGTTAAAGGTTTGAAACATAATTTAATTTCTATTAGTCAACTATGTGATAAAAATCTAAATGTTTTATTTGACTCTAGCTCAAACCTTTGCAAAATTATTGATTCTAAAACAAACGAAATCGTACTTACTGCACCAAGAATAAACAATGTCTATACAATCACTTTTCATGATTTATCTCATTCTACACTTAAAATGTTTTATTTCAAAGAATGATGAACTTGAATTATGGCATAGGAGACTAGGACATTCTAGTACCAAACGTATAGTAAAGCTTTCTAAAAATAAAATTATAAAAGGTTTGCCAAATTTGAATGGAAAGTTTTCTTCATTATGTTCACCATGTCAAAAAGAAAAGTTTACAAAATCATCTTTTAAAAGCAAAAATGTTATTTCTACTACTAGACCTTTACATTTATTACATATAGACTTGTTTGGTCCAATTTCTACACAAAGTCTAGGAGGTAGAAAATATACGTTTGTTATTATTGATGATTATTCTAGATTTTGTTGGACATTGTTTTTAAATTCAAAATCTGATGCTTTTGATGAATTTGTAAAACTAATTTCACGTATTCAAAATGAACTTGATTTAAAAGTAAAATGCATTAGATCAGATCATGGAGGAGAATTTGATAATGAAAAATTTATTTCATATTGTAATGAATTTGGGATAAAACACGAATTTTCCGCTCCACGCACACCACAGCAAAATGGTGTAGTGGAGAGGAAAAATAGAACACTTCAAGAATTAGGACGTCTATGCTTTGTGAATTTAAATTGCCAAAATATTTTTGGGCCGAAGCCGTTAGTACTGCATGCTATATTATTAATCGTGTCATGATTCGTCCCACATTACAATTAACTCCTTATGAAATTTATTTTCAAAGAAAACCAAATGTATCTTACTTTAAAGTTTTTGGTTGTAAATGCTTTATTTTGAATACAAAAGATAACTTAGGCAAATTTGATGAAAAATGTGATGAAAAAATTTTCATTGGTTATTCTTCAACTAGCAAGGCCTATAGAGTTTATAATAAACATACTAAAGTGGTTGAAGAATCTATTCATGTAAAATTTGATGAAAACATTTCTTGTGTAGAAAATACTAAAGTTGCAGGTAATGAGAAAAATGAAGAAGATGTGGAACAAAATCTGAAGAAAAATGATGATGATAATGATGAAGAAAAAGTAGAGAAAGAAGATGAAAAAGATGGTGAAGAAGAAGAAGAACAAGGATATGTACCTCCAACCGAGCTAAGGTTCTCAAAAGATCATCCGCAAGAACTTGTTATTGGAGAACCATTAAGTGGGGTACGTACACGTTCTAGTTTACATGAAAGTTTTTCAAACTTATGTTTTGTCTCAAATATAGAACCAAAAGATGTTGCCACCGCTTTAAATGATGAATCTTGGTTTCTAGCTATGAATGAAGAACTTAACCAATTTGAAAGAAATAAAGTTTGGATTCTTGTAGATAGACCTAGTGATCATCCTGTGGTAGGAGTGAAATGGATTTTAAAAAACAAATTAGATAGTGACTCTAGGGTCACTAGAAACAAAGCTAGGCTTGTAGCGAAATGATATAATCAAATTGAAGGGGTAGATTTTGATGAAACATTTGCACCCGTAGCACGATTGGAAGCAGTTAGAATTTTTGTTGCATTTGCTAGTCATAAAAGATTTAAATTATTGCAAATGGATATTAAAACTGCATTTTTAAACGGGTTGATTAAAGAAGAAGTTTATGTTGAACAACCCCCAGGATTTGTAAATGAAAAATTTCCTAATCGCGTATATAGATTGTTAAAAGCTTTGTATGGTTTAAAACAAGCACCACGAGCATGGTATGATAGATTGACTATATATTTATTATAAAATGGTTTTAAAATGGGTGGTGTTGATTGTACACTCTTCATTAAGCAAGTAGATGATGATTTAATTGTTTTACAAATCTATGTTGATGATATTATTTTTGGAGCCACTAATGAAGAGTTGTGTAATTATGTTGTAAAAATGATGGAGAGTGAATTTGAGATGAGTATGGTAGGAGAATTAAAATATTTCTTAGGATTTCAAATTGTTCAAAAACATGATGAAGTTTTTATTAACCAATCAAAATATATTCATGATGTTTTAAAACGATTTGGATTTGAAAATCTCAAACAAGCAAATATTCCTATGAGTGTATCTTTAAAATTAGGAAAAGATGAAAATGGAATATCAATAGATCAAACTTTATATAGAGGCATGATAAGTTCACTTTTATATTTAACTTCTTCTAGACCGGATATTATATTTTCAGTTTGTTTATGTGCTAGATTTCAAGCCGATCCCAAAGAATCACATTTAAAAGCGGTAAAAAGAATTTTTAGATATTTAATTGGCACATCTAAACTTGGTTTGTGGTATCCTCATAGCGATGATTTTACTCTTTTTAGCTATTCTGATTCTGATTATGCCGGTTGTTCACTAGATAGGAAAAGCACTAGTGACACTTGTCACTTTTTAGGCCCTTCACTCATTTCATGGTCGAGTAGGAAACAGAATTCTGTTTCCCTCTCAACCACCGAGGCCGAATACATCGCACTTGGTAGTTGTTGTGCACAAGCTCTTTGGATGAAACAAACTTTAGAAGTCTTTAATATTAAACAACAAACTATTGAATTATGGTGTGATAATAAAAGTGCAATTGATTTAACATACAACCCGGTCCATCACTCAAGATCTAAGCACATTGACGTTAGACATCATTTTAAAAGAGACCACATTAAAAATAATCAGATTAAAATTTCATTTATAGGCACGGATAATCAACTAGCGGATATATTCACTAAACCGTTGCCGGATTCCCGTTTTTCTATGCTTAGGCTAGAATTGGGAATCCTAGACATTTCACAATGATTATATCACTACTTATGACCTATAAAATAAAAAAAAAATATCACAAAACCTATACATTTTAAAAAGAAAAACTAAATTTTAAATCAAACCATAGAATTTGAATGACTTAAGAAAAATTCTCACATAATTAATATTACAGAAAATCGTTCCACAAAAACAGTAGAAATCAACGTAGGATTAAGTTCAGATAACAGAAAATGAAATCTGGGCAAAGTTCACTGTCGCCCAGGCGACAGTGGATGTCGGAAAATTCCGACATCAGTCAGAAGCAGCACCCTGCTGAAAACTACTCAGAATCCTCATATCCAGCCCCGCTGCTCTCTGGACAGTCTTCTGGAGGTCCACGTCTTACGGCCTTACCACGTCGAGTCCGCCTCACCGATTGGCGTGGCGGTTCTTCATCTGGAATTTGCCATTCGGCCGCTTCTTCCGGAGTAGGCTTTAATTTCAGTCCCCCTTCACCAGAAACTTCATAAACTTCTGCATTCTACTGCGATCCTTCTTTACTTCTTTCTTGTGATCCTCAAATGAATTACGAAGATCATCTATAGACTCTCGTAGTGATCCTCCCCTAGGAATTGTAGGCTCTCTAATCTCTATTCCAGGATGAGGCTTTTTATGAGTCTTCTTCACTTTCATGGTACCCGTATAGTATATCTCAGGAACACAATCATCAAAGTACGAATCTTGAACTATCCATTCATACTTCTTATATAGAATACGTTGAATTATAGCCCCCATTGATAACGTATGAATCTTCACCCATTTTGGATGCTTTAATCTAAAAGCATAACGAATTTGGGCAAGGATGAGGTCGGCTATATCAAAGGGCTCCTCCTCAATAATAAAATATGTAATCAATGTCAACTGTGCTGTGATACTCCTTGTATCACCACTTTTTAGCATGACCGTGTTCCTTAATATATCTTGGACTAAATATGCATCAGGAGTGAGTGAAGAAACTTCAGTGATTAGGGTCTTCTTTTGACTCCCATGTAAACTCATGTTTACAAGAGTCCAATCTCTATCCTTTCTATAGCTCTCTACTATATCCGGCATATGTTCACTCATAAGAAGACCGAATTCCTCTCTAAGATCAACATGTGTAATTTCCACTTGTTGACCTTGGATTCTAGATCTCACTCCCCCATCCAATTCAGTGTAACTCGGGTCTTCCAAACGATTATAAAATTCTCTGATCAAGAAAGATGAGAACATATCTACTGAGATTACTGATATTATACCTGCATTAGCAAGACGATCATAGATATGATCGTGCTTCGGAGAGTCAAATTCTACATATTTTGACACTCCAATTATTGCTTTCTCAATCCCAGGGTAAACTTGATAAGAACTATGCGCATCTTCAGACATACTCCTTCGTGCCTTAGAACTGGAAGCCATTCTGCAAACATAACAAAACAAAAGTGAGATAAACAAGTTCTGTGCACTGGGACGATGTCGCCCAGGCGACATTGACTGTCGGAAAATTCCGACAGTACTCCAGTGAACTTTTTTTAAAATGTTCAACTAGCCTTCCAGATCTACTCAAAATCAAGTTATATTTCAAAATCAAGTTAAAAAAAAAATTTTTTTTTGAACAAACCACATCTTCTTACATATCCTTTACTATTCATCTTCTTCAACCTTCTTCCAAAGGAAAAGCTTCAGATTTTAAACCTAAACCATGTAAAAAAAATACAAAACTTAAACCCCAAAAATCACAAAATCCAAACATATTTCACCAAGATCCAACAAGATCCACTTGATTTACACTAGATCTACACCTTTTATACAAAAAACTTCAAAGATCTACACCATTCATCAAAGGTAAAATGAAAAACACATCTTTTCTTCTTCTCTACTTTCAAAAATCACAAATCTCTAAAAATTTTTGAGTCAAAAACTTAAAAAAAAAAAAAATCTTAGATCTAGGGTTGTCGCCGAACTCCGACAGCTTCCTCTCGCCTTTCACTCCAGAAAATGATGCACAATAGGGTTTGACTCGGTTTTAAGCCGTATTTATATTTTTAGCTGTCTCCCAGGCGACAGTGACTGTCGGAAGTTTCCGACAGCTCCCGATTTGCTTAATCTTCAGTTTTGGTCCCTTTGATGCTTTTCAATAGTTATATGTCATTATTAATGCTACAACTCATGCCTTGATGCCAAACCATGTGTTTTTTATTTTTTTAAAAAAAATAGCTATTACATGATTATATGATTTCATTTCTACTCTATCATCGTATTGACACTCCTACTAAGTTGTTTAGACTATTGGAAATTGTTTTCGCATGCCTCTAAGTATGAGAAATTGTTTATATATAATAATGAACTATCACGTTCACTTCTTTTGATCCATACATATGTCTTTATATTTAATATATACATGAATCATATTTGCTTTAACATAATACAATAGCACTTCATAAATACTACTTTCAACCTTGATTTGTTAGCACAACAAAATATACATCATTTTTTGCGATTCAAGTGAATTCGGAGATCCTTGGTCATTTAAACATAAAAATTATACATATCTCGAACTTAAGATATCATAAAATATGTGATTAAAAAAAAAAAATTTAAATTGAAGACAAAGATACTCCACCAAGCACTACTTACCCTCCTGATAAGTCTTAATAAGCATTGTGAGGTTGAGCACTTTGGAAAGAATTGTAAAGTGTCTTGTGCAAAAGAAAAAATGGTCTTCTATTCTTATTGTGCTATATCTTCAAGGTCAAAGTTGTCTTTATATGCTTATATTATGTTTTCTATTCCAATGATCATGTCAATTAAATAATTTCATATGTTTGATCCAAGCATCACCTGTACACATCATTATGTTATATAAACATTCATCTCATGAGAATTGGACCGAAAAGATTCCAAATTTCTATACACACTTGTGTCTTTCTATGATACTTTAAAATGACATTAATCATGTTTAAATTATTTTGTTTTATTCTACTACTTCATATGGCTATACCATCTTTTCATGAGTTTATTCAATACTATGACATATTACTATTACTTCAAGACCTTCCCTCATTTTCCCAACAAGTGCTTCCGCCTACTCTTATTTTTTACATCCTATCTCTTCCCTTAAGAACTACTCATTCATTTCATATTACCTTTTGCTAATACCAAAAGGGGGAGAATTATAAGTATATTCAAGAAATCAAAGAACTATTACACCTAAATAGTCAACCTAAACAATACATCATTTCAATTTACTATAACATTTAGGGGGAGCATTCATTTAGGGGGAGCTTTCATCTAGGGGAGATTACTTTTAAGAGGAATATATCATGTTATTTTTGTGCACACACCATATGTTAAAATCAACAACCTAAATAGACATGATTTCTTTTTATACGGATTTGTTATTATCAAAAGGGGGAGATTGTTGGAGCATGCGTTTCGCACTCTTCCGGTTTGATAATAACAAAGCCCCGTTTGTATTTGATTCTATTTTTATTAATGGTGTGCAGGTAACAGGTATGAGATGTTCACAATTCTGCTGGAGCTCAGTTGAGTGTATGAAAATTTCGATGTCGGAATTTTCCGACAGCTTATGTCGCCCAGGCGACAGCAAAGAGGTTACGACAACTTCCCCCACGGCAACACGATGAACGGCAGTTTTGAGCTGTCGGAAATCCGACAGCGATGTCGCCCAGGCGACAGCTCGGAGGTTACAACAACTGCCCGCACGACAGCACTACGAGCGGCAGTTTTGCGCTGTCGGAAATCCGACAGCGATGTCGCCCAGGCGACAGCTCGGAGGTTACTGCAACTGCCCGCACGACAGCACTACGAGCTTCAGTTTAGCGCTGTCGGAAATTCCGACAGCTGATGTCGCCCAGGCGACAGTGAATTTCTATATATTGGCTCCTTTTGTTCGTGCATTCCAAGCATTGAGAATTTCAAGTCCCTTCCTGAGTGCATACGAACCAGAGAGCTCCAGAACCTCATCAACTCCCATTTGTGCTTAGAAGGTTTGAGATTGAAGACGAGATCGGGCGCGCTTCTACATCAACGATCATCTCGAGGCTTCAACCTTCCTTTCAGAGATCTGAATTTCTAGGGAGTTGTTCTTTTCATATTGTATTTTCATTTATATACATTTCATTTTGTATTGGTAGGGAAATCGTCTCCTTGTGCGTGACGTCTAAGTCCTTGCGTGGCTTAGGGGAAAATCGCTTCCTTGTGTGGAGCGTCCAAGTCCTTGCGTGACTTGGTGGGAAATCGTGGCCTTGTGTGCTACGTCTAGATCTTGGGAAGATCTAGAGGATAGGCTTGGGCTTGGTCTAGAAAGAGACAAGTGATAGCCTTCCGATCCTTGGGAAAAGGATTGGTAAACACAAATTTTAAAAGGGTTATTATCATATTTGTGCCTTGATCTTAAACATTGTTAAGATCATATTATTTGTATGTGATTTTCATGATTATAAAATTATGACTTTTTCTTTAATTGCAAATATGGTTGTTTAATCTTTAACTTAGAAATTTGTGTTTGAATTTATTCTAAAAATTACATTAGTTTGAAATTTTTATAAGTAATTTTTAGAAAAGTAAAATTTGTTTTAAAATTCTTAAGTAAAAATCAAAATTTCTAAAAGGCCCTTATTCACCCCCTCTAAGGGCGCCACAAGATCCAACACGGGAGCCCTAGCTGAGCGGGTTTTGGTTTGCGGGATTCCTGGACCAGGTTTAATCGGGGGGGGGGGGGGAGAAGATGGGCTACGGTTAGACAACAAGAAAAATAAAGTTTTATTTTATTTTAAACCTGAGTTGTTACATTCTCCCCTACTTAGGAAGTTTCGTCCCGAAACTTTCTGATGATTTTCTGAATGGGGCCTCTTATGGAGAAGATTCAGATGCCATTTATTCCAACAAGGTTTGCAAATCAAAGCATGGAAAGTAACTATGAATATAACAAAAAGAGAAGAGAACAAGAGCGGAGGCATACCATGGTCAGGAGAAAAGGTGCGAATACTTGTTACGCATGTCAGCTTCGAGCTCCCAAGTGAACTCCTCAGACTTGCCATGCATCCAAAGTACCTTCACCATAGGAATAGTTCTCTTTCGAAGCTTGCGCTCTTGATATTCCACTATCTTGGCGGTCTTAATCGGATAAGACAAGTTAGCTTCAGGAACCACCGGGATTTACTCTTCATGTATTAGTTATTGTCAGTTATTTTCTCGTGTATTGTGGACAACTCCTAGGAGGTTGATGTAAACTAAAAATCTTGAAATGATTTTTAACATTAAAATATGAGATCTATTAAAGTGTGCGGCGCAAGCGAACTTTCTCGAACAAAATCAAGAGCTAATTGACGAGGAATCACAAACGCACTTAAATGTCTCTCATCCCAACAATGAATTAATATGAGCTAATACATTCCACCAGCGATAATAAGAAGGAAAACAAGCAAATTTGAAATTAACAGCAAAGTGGTAATTTGAAACTAAGGGCAAACTCTGATTTTAGATCATTTAAATTTAAACACAAAATTATGCTAACTGAAAGTAAGCAGTTAGACAGGGAGGGGTATACCAGCTGGAGACGACAGTGGTGTGAGGGAAACAACCGACGGTCCCTTGATGGCCTCTAACGGGAAAGACCTAGGAGAGGTCTTCAGCATGCAAGAGCTGATGGGCAGAGTTCACCGAAACTGAAACAGTTCGTCCAAGGAACTCCTGAAGCAAGGAGAGGTGAGGGGAAAGCTGGAAATGTTACTAGGGTGGTTGGAGGGCGTTGAGCTCGCCGGAGAAGGGCCCGGGAAGGGTCACTGGGGTCGGAGCTGGCCTTCGCCGGCGACGGTGGAGGAAACCGGGAGGTGGATGGGCGCTGTAAAGAGGCGGGTAAGCTTTGTCTGGCCACCGAAAAGAACGAAGACATTCAAGGTCTTGTTCTTTTCAGTTTTCTGCCAGCTTCTTTTCACGTGGGAGAAGGCTGGAATTAAATAGGCAGAACAGTGCTAGGCTGTATTAAAGGATAATAAATAGGTAGGCTGTTACTTTTCTTAAGAGAGGAAATACTTAATGGGCCGGCTGTTACTTTTCTTAAGAGAGGAATGGGGAATCATTAGAGATAGAAGTTACCAACATTTATATTAAAGGATAATAAATAGGTAGGCGTTTTTTTTTTCAAAGCAGCCGGCTGGTCAAATGGGAAATATTCATTTAGAATATTTAAATGATGAGGGAATAAGAAGTAGGGACTTTTGACATTTTGGGCAATAATATTATTTCAGAAATTAACTTTTTAAATTATAATTTCAGAAAAATTAAACTTAAATAATACTATTTCAAAGTTTGCCCCGCGTATCACACGACCTAATTTGACGGACCTTTTTATTCAGGGTCTTAGTGGTCGGTCACACCAATAAGCCGAGCAACGCGCGCGAGAGATAAGCGCGAAATAAAGACAAACACATACAAATAACATGCGCGAAATAACAAACTTGCGCGAAGATGTGCGCGGCTCAAATAAAAACACAATAGATAAAAATAAAATAGTGATGCATACTTGGGTTGCATCAGAGGTTTTGTTGTATCAGATCATTTTATTTATGACATTTTACTATTGTGGCCTATTGCATGTTCATCGTTTCAGCATTG
The DNA here is from genome assembly GCA_033032865.1 of Dactylorhiza incarnata. Classification (NCBI taxonomy): domain Eukaryota; kingdom Viridiplantae; phylum Streptophyta; class Magnoliopsida; order Asparagales; family Orchidaceae; genus Dactylorhiza; species Dactylorhiza incarnata. Next base: position 22,837,016 of record JAWHQI010000003.1, read on the forward strand.
TGTGTGACATTAGATTTTGTTATAAATGCATGAGCATCAACCTTTCATTTCGGCTTCCGCATGTTTATAAAATATACTAAATTCTTTTCAAAGTAACAAATTCAAGTCTATTATAGTATTTTTGTTTCCGCCTTAGCAGACATGAATTCCTTTCCGCCCATGCCTGTGGCAACACGGCCCGCCCGAAGTGCGCTCTGACCCTTGTCGAGACGGGTCGTGACAAGAAGGCATTGGCGGAGGTGGGCGGCTCTGTACTCAGCGGAATCGTCGTTGGAAGGATGAGACGGCGTTGGACAGGCTGGAGCAGCCCCTGGAAGGGGCATAACGCGGCGAATGCGCATAAAAAGCGCCGACACAGTCGCTGGAGGAGTCGGGCGAGAGCGGCGAGGCGGTCGTCGCCGTCAGTGGGCGCTGGAGTCGCGATGGTGGTCGGCTGGATCGTGGAGGCAGATGCGCGACAACGGAATTGCCCGGAATCGGAAAAAATGGAGTAGCGGGGCAGAAAGCCGTACTCGTGGAATCGGAACGAGAGACAAGCTCTCGTCAAGCATCCGGAGACTGGGTCTTCCTTGACACTCCACTCTCCAAGAGAGCCAAAACCTAAGACTCCAAAAGGATGATCATCTAAAGACACTTCCACTCCTATATATAGGCGAGTGAAGAAATACAAAGTGCAATAGTGCCCATGGGCTACATAGACTAAAATCAGCGTGTGGCGGCCCGCATCGTATCATGCTTATAGGATGGTAAGTTTTTAAGGTGAATGGAGGTATAAGAATGAATCAAATCTTGTATCTAAATTGATGGAAAAATTACTAGGTTTATTTAATAATCTGAACCCTCAAATATCATAGACACTTCTTAGAGCAAAGGATTAAGTTGCGTGGAAACTCTATAGTTAAGCGTACTATGGTTGAAGTCATCTTGGGATAGTGACCTCATATGATGTACTTACATGCCACTTGTGAAAATGGATAAATTAGTGCAATTCAACCTAATATGACTTGGGGTGAACCAAAATGGACAATATCTCCGATAGTGTGGGATGGGTTGTTATAAGAACCCTCTTAATTTTTAACTGTTTGAGGAATATGCTATTTCGTCATGTCTCTGGTTTTGATAGAATCAATTGATACTCTCTTATGTGGTATGATATTGGCTCAACTACTCTATTCGTGTTTTGTCGAGTGGACATTTACACTTTCATAACAACACATTTTACTTTGGTGTCTCAAATGCATATTGTTAGTGTAGCATATCATTCTTTGAACTAGAACTGAAAATCAAAATATCATCAAAGAATATGAGAATAAGTTCTCTTTTGCTATTGGAAAATCTTTCACGAGACTTTGGAAAGTTGAGGGGCATTTGTTGATCCAAATAGCATTACAATGAATTCATAGTGGCCTTTATGAAATTAGAAGGATATTTTGCTAATATCCTCCGTCATCATTGAAACTTGAGGATACCCAACTCTTAAATACAATTTCAATAAATACTTGACACCATGTAGTTCATCCATTATCTCAATAATTGGGCTATGCAATTTAATTGATGAAGCATATGAATTAGAGTTATACCTGCTTATTCCATTAGCCAACATTTTATAACCTTTCAATCCCATCCATATGTAGAGATGAAGCATATAAAGTCTTAGATTGATGACGAGATGACAATATTATCATCCATCAATCAAATGTGATATTCATGTTCTCGATGAGGTGGTAACTTCTTAGGCTCTGCAAATAATTCTTGATATTCCTCGAGCAATTGATGTTGATTTTGCTTAGATCCACTTGTCTTGGTTCTGTATTGACCTGCTTATGCATATTAGTAGCTGCGAAGGAAGTTAATTCACTCTTCCCTGTTACTTTGGCATGTAACATACATAGGGTGTGCATGGTGCGGTTTCGGCCCAAACCGCAACTGCACCACAAGATTGTGGTTTTGTCTCAAGCAAAATCGCACCGCACCAAAAATTTGCAGTGCGACTCTGGTGCAATGCGGTTTTATGCGTTGTGGCTACAGTACGGTGTGGTTTTTTGCTTGCTAATTATTGGATGGCTTGAAAAAAAATTAAAAACCAAAGTAGAAATCCAAATTTCTAAAGTTTATTTTAAAAATAACGCAATCAAATACATCTCATATGACATCATGAAAAATTATCATCTAACTAAATTTAAGTTAAGCATTAGTTCAAGTTTTAGAATAATGGAGTTTTGCAAAGAGAATTCAAAGACAAATTGATGCAGGGTAAGACCCTAAAGGAACTTTAGGATAAATGAAGAAGCAATTTCCGACGAAGCCAAACTTGCAATAATATATTTAATAAAACAATATGATATGACTTTTCCACAAAAAAAATGCTTTAAATGAAGATAACAAGAGAAGAGTGCATGAAATCAAACGCGAGAGTGCGTGAAATGCGAGAGTGCGTGAAATCAAACGACTAATTAAGGCTTCGTTTGGCGCGGTGGTGGCGGTCGTGAACGTGGTGGTCATGAACTGTGGTTCGTGAACGCCCGACCTCACCTAAAAAAATTCATGCATTTTATGCTCAAAACTAGTTTATTTTCTTGGTAGCGGTCATAACCTTTGTCTTGCCAAACATACAATCTATGATAATGACGTTTTTGACCCAACTCACTGGAGCAAATAAGTCGCGCCAAACGAAGCCTAAATAAGAACATACAAAGACTTATATAACTGAAGTCAAAGCTTACAATCTAATCTCTTTGAGTAGAGATTAAACACAAAATTCAACTGTAAAGAAATAACAAACACACCTTGTACTCGCACAATATTGATAGGGGAGGGCTAGGGATGCCTTTGGAGGGTTGTCGGGAAGCCAAAATTGCAATCCGGGACTGGTTTGAGACCTCTAGATGAAGGCCCAACTACTGGACAGCACGATAACAATTGCCGGGAAGGAATTCCGGATGCCTGGAGGTTGGACGGGGGGCTGAATTTCAGCCCACAGTTGCATGATGCGGCTGTCTTGAACCAGGTCAGCAACCTGGATCATTACTGGAGGTTTGGGTGGTGGCTGGACAGCAATCTCCAGGATGGGGATGGCTGTTGGAGAGGTGTGAGAGACTTGGCAAGGATTCAGGATTGCTGAACAGTGACTGGACAGCAATCAACTGGATTTATGGGGCTGGGGAAGAGTGAAGGGGCCTGCTAGATGGTGGATTTCAGGTGGGGGTGGGCTGCACGGTGGCTCCATGTGCGAGGAAATTGAGTGGGCTGCTGGTTGGGAAGTGAGTTTGGGGTTTGATGAAGGGGGATGCACGCGAATGAGTGGGGAATGGGGAGGGCCGGCTGTAATGGGTGAGTGGGGTGAGTTAGTGGCTAGAATTTAGCAATAGATCCTAAATTGTAGGAAATGAATGTAGTGGGGTAGTGGGTTAGTGGGTTAGTGGAGGTAGTGGGTGGTTATGGATGGAGGTGGTGGTTGGCCGAAGCGGATATGGGTGGTGGTGGTTGGCCAGAGGAAGGCCAGAGGTGGTGACCGGAAAAGTTTTCCGGCGATTGCCGAAAAACTAAAATAATGGAAAACTATGGGGAAATGGTGGTGGATCACCGAAGGTAGCCGGAGATGTTCTCCAGTGATCGCCAGAGGTGAATATGAAGGGAATTTGGGGCTGATTTGGGAAATTTGATGAGGGGAGATGGGGAGGTGGAGGCCGACTGTATGGTGGGGTATGAGATTGGATGTGTGGTGGCCAACTGAGGGATGTGGAAGGGAATTGGGAGGCCGGCTGTATGGTGGAGGGCTGGAATATGTCATATGTGTGGGAGGGGGGTCGGCAGTGGAGTGGGGAGAGGGGAAATGGACTCACAACAAGGTAAAAGGAAGGGAACCGGGCTTCACGCTCGGGGGGGTCAGCTTCGGCACCGAAATGACCAAAGATTTGGCTTCTATACCTCAATCTTTAGTACCTCTAAATGAGAGCCTTCACCCATAATATATAGACACTAGAGGCGACAACGAATGATCATGATTTGTCGATCGTTGCGCTCCCTAAAATAAGCAAACTACAACTCAAAATAAAAAAAAACATAAAAAACAACTAATGATAAGATCGACAATTCGCTCATGATGAGCGGTACCGATTGTCATTATGACTGAGGTCGGCGCGAATAGACCCAAGTTGGTCGCGAGCGGGCTGCTCCCCATCAACTCCCCCCATCTCAAAATCATTCATCTCCGTAGAATGAAGATGATCATGGTGTCGTCACGGGGCGGGGGTGTGTCTCTCGAGCTATGCTGTTGAAATCCATGTATCATTAGTAAATGGGTAGCCCTGCTAATGGACTAAGCATCAAAATCTGTCTGGTGCGGGTATAAGGTCATGGGCCACGATCTTTGTGATGACATCAAACAGGTTGGCGGCTGAAGACGGTGGAACTGGTGGCGAAGGATGTGGTACAAAAACAGAAGAAGTCGTAGGATCTGTTGTTTATGGGGTGTCTAAGTCCCAACAGCCTAGGCCCGCAAGCCCCTACTGCCCCCGAGCCCGCAAGCTCGACAGATCGCACCCGCAAGTGCACTGCCCTGACCCTCAAGCCTCACAGCTCTCCAGCCCTCAAGCTAGATCAACTCGGACCCGCAAGTCCACTGCTCTGGCCCTCAAGCCTCACAGCTCTCCAACCCTCAAGCTGGACAAATAGGCCCGCAAGCCTTACAAGAAATTACAGATATTTAACCTGTTACTTCTGCCTGATGTTGATCGGCAACTTAGCCTGATGGAGATTGGCTTCTTGAGTTGAAGAAGATGCTTCAGATCTGAACTTTACAGCATGGCTCTTTCTTCAAACTCCTTCTTAGCCAGATGACGAACGACTTCTTATCAGTCAATGAAGATAACTGATTCTTCAGAGAACACTTGATTATTGTTCTCTCCTTGTCCTTCTTCTTCTCCGCAGAATATATTGTTCAAGAGTAGCGGCGGGATACTTTCTTGCTCTGATGTTCGAGAGAGTTCCTAGGGCACCCATCGTTCCTTTTTATAGGACAGGAATCGCACAACGGTCACATGCAATGTCCTTTTCTGTCAGATGCCCATCTCATTGGAGCACGCGTTGATGACTCCATTCCTTAGGTGCACGCGTTGATTGGACAATCAGGCGGCGGCATTAACTGCTGACAGCGCGTCTGTAACGTTTGAATTCTGTCTCGACGATATTTCCACCATCATGCTGATACTGACAGCATCTCGACGATATGAATAATATCTCGACGACAAGACTTTGTCGATGCCTTGGGCTTTAATAGACCTTCAAGTCTTCTTACTTCTGCTATTGATGGTGGTATCTCGACGATACAAGATATCCTGGCGATTCTGCACATACGACGGTAAGCTCTCTCTGACTGTGTCGTTGAGATCCTCTTTCTTGCATCTTCTCGACGACATTCCTTCCTTCGATATCTTTGAGTCTTCTCTGCGTTCGACGAACAGCTTTCTGCGATCGACGAACTTGCCATCCTTCGTTCGACGATCGCCGTTCTTCGTTCGACGATCTCGCCACGTCTCAGCGTTCGACGATCGGCATTCTTCGTTCGACGATCTCGCCATGTCTCAGCGGTCGACGAATACTTTGCTTCTCAGCGGCTGCTGTTCTGCCCGTCATTACGACGACAAGCACGCTTTGTCGACGATATCTCCTATGCTTCTCGACGATATAGTACTTAGTTAAATAACTAAGGTACATGACTTATTGTCGATTCCTGCAAGTATGAACTAAGTGGAATATTAAATACAAAGTGAAGTATTCTTGACTTGTTGACTTCTTCAAATCAGGAATCATGTGAGCAGGATTCCCAACAATCTCCCCCTATTTGAAGAAGTCAGAACCTCAATTCAAGACTACTTTCACTTGACAGTAATTATTATAATCTTGCATAAAAGCCTCTGTATTTAAGGGTTTACTTATCTTTTGCTGAACATATGAGTACATCAATCTTGTGGCTCCCCCTAGATTCGATGCCTCTACTTTTGTGGCTCCCCCTTCTTCTTGACATCTTTGCTCCCCCCATCTTTGACGTCTTCTTGAGCATTTTAGTCTTGAGCATATTGATGCAATTCTCCCCCTTTCTGACTTCTTTCCTCCACTTGAGATTTTCTTGAGTGAGTGACTCCCCCTTGATGTGATAACGCCCCTTGGATTAGTGCAACTTGACATGGGGTTAGGATTTCTTTAGTCCAGAGTTGACCCTGGATCACTTATGGTCCATTAGCCTTGTGTGTTGCTGATTGGCTAAATGGACTTCCCTGCAAAACAGATTTAAAATCCCTTAGGAACCCAAGATAACTTGGCTCCTAGGTTCTTGTTAGCCCAATAAGGAATTCTTATACTTACCTCATCCGTTCCGGAAGGTCTCTTCTTTGTACTGGGCACACTAGAGTTGTGCCAACAGTCAATGACAAAGTGTCCTGTTTTTCCACAACGCCAGCATTCAAACCTGTTGTATCTTCCCTTCTGTCTGACTGTATGAGCAAGGGTTCTTTATGTGCGAACGACTGAATGAAGCAAAGAAGATGAACTGTGCTGATGGTGGACATGATTTTTGTTGTTGTCGACCACAGCTATCCTACTAGAGTCAGTCCTTTTTAAAGATTTCTTCTCTTCTCTGAGCTCAACATGTTTTTGCCTCCTCACACTTTTCTGAGGCTCTTTGTAGATTCTAGGCATGATCTTGGATTTGAAGGAGCTTGCAACAGGCTTCACTTCAGTGACAAGCTTATCCTCCACCCTTTTGGTGTTGTCATTCTTGACCTTCAGGACATTGGGCTGCATTTTGTCCTTCTTCAGAAGAACTACTTCTCTGGTGAGTGAGCGGCACAGCTCCTTGCTTTCAATCAGTGCCTTCAAAGTTTTCCCAAATTTGTCTATCAAGTCCTTTTTGAGTTGACCAAGCTCAGCACTCTCTAGAGTTAGTTTTTCTGCTTTTTGTGAGAGATCAAGATTTCTTGCTTGAAGAGAGGAGATTTTTGCATCTTGCTGCTTGCACAGCATCTTGAGAGTCTTGACCTCTTCTAGAAGATCATTGTATGATTTGGACCAGTCATCATTGCTGGATGAGTTTGTCTCCGAATCTGAGTCTGAAGTAGAAAGAGGAGCCCTTATGTGCTTGGGACAAACCGCATCCTGATGATTCTCTTCTTCTGACGCAGATGAGACGGTCAGTCCAAACTCATCTTGATGACTCTCTTCTTCTGACGCAGATGAGACGGTCAGTCCAAACTCATCTTGATGACTCTCTTCTTCTGACGCAGATGAGACGGTTAGTCCAAACTCATCTTGATGACTCTCTTCTTGAGGTCCTTCCATAAGGATAGTTAGAGAGTTCCATATCTCTTTTGCTGTCATGCAGTGAGCCAGTCTCTGGAACGTGGAGATATTAACTGCACCAGCAATAATGTCTTTGGCTTTCTTATCCAAGTTGTTTAGGATTTTCTTGGACACTGACTGAGAGAAATAAGCCCCTTCTTGAACAACTCCGAACATTCTAGGATCTATTGCCTCCATGAATATTCTTACTCTTACTTTCCATAGGGCAAAGTTCTCCCTGGAGCATTCAGCTATTCTTGATTCCATAGCCTATGGTACTTAGACACCCACTGGCAGATCTGTTCAAGCTGTTAAGCTTTTCTTTGAACAACCTCGCTTTGATACCACTTATTGTTTATGGGGTGTCTACTTAATCACCTAGAGGGGGGGGGGGGGTGAATAGGTTTTTCTGATTATAATATCCCCCTTAGATTTTTCTTAGTTTCTGGTTAATAGATTTATGAAATAAAGAGCAAACCACAGAAAGCACACAAAAAATTTATAGAGGTTCCTCAAGATCGGGTGTCTTGAGTAGTCCTCTCTCCCTCTGCGCCTACCCAACAGTGTGTTAGGCTCGGCAAACTCCGCCAATAGCTTCAGGCCCTTAAGCCTTACAACACGGACCCGCAAGTCCCAACAGCCTAGGCCCGCAAGCCCCTACTGCCCCCGAGCCCGCAAGCTCGACACTCAGGCCCTCAAGCCCTACAACTTGGACCCGCAAGTCCCAACAGCCTAGGCCCGCAAGCCCCTATTGCCCCCGAGCCCGCAAACTCGAAAGATCGCACCCGCAAGTGCACTGCCCTGGCCCTCAAGCCTCACAGCTCTCCAGCCCTCAAGCTAGACCAACTCGGACCCGCAAGTCCACTGCCCTGACCCTCAAGCCTCACACCTCTCCAACCCTCAAGCTGGACAAATAGGCCCGCAAGCCTTACAAGAAATTACAGATATTTAACCTGTTACTTCTGCCAGATGTTGATCGGCAACTTAGCCTGATGGAGATCGGCTTCTTGAGTTGAAGAAGATGCTTCAGATCTGAACTTTACAGCATGGCTCTTTCTTCAAACTCCTTCTTAGCCAGATGACGAACGACTTCTTATCAGTCAATGAAGATAACTGATTCTTCAGAGAACACTTGATTATTGTTCTCTCCTTGTCCTTCTTCTTCTCCGCAGAATATATTGTTCAAGAGTAGCGGCGTGATACTTTCTTGCTCTGATATTCGAGAGAGTTCCTAGGGCACCCATCGTTCCTTTTTATAGGACAGAGGAATCGCACAACGGTCACATGCAATGTCCTTTTCTGTCAGATGCCCATCTCATTGGAGCACACGCTGATGGCTCCATCTTTAGGTGCACGCGTTGATTGGACAATCAGGCGGCGACATTAACTGCTGATAGCGCGTCTGCAACGTTTGAATTCTGTCTCGACGATATTTCCACCATCATGCTGATACTGACAGCATCTCGACGATATGGATAATATCTCGACGACAAGACTTTGTCGATGCCTTGGGCTTTAATAGACCTTCAAGTCTTCTTACTTCTGCTACTGATGGTGGTATCTCGACGATACAAGATATCCTGGCGATTCTGCACATACGACGATAAGCTCTCTCTGACTGTGTCGTTGAGATCCTCTTTCTTGCATCTTCTCGACGACATTCCTTCCTTCGATATCTTTGAGTCTTCTCTGCGTTCGACGAACAGCTTTCTGCGATCGACGAACTTGCCATCCTTCGTTCGACGATCGCCGTTCTTCGTTCGACGATCTCGCCACTTATCAGCGTTCGACGATCGGCATTCTTCGTTCGACGATCTCGCCATGTCTCAGCGGTCGACGAATACTTTGCTTCTCAGCGGCTGCTGTTCTGCCCGTCATTACGACGACAAGCACGCTTTGTCGACGATATCTCCTATGCTTCTCGACGATATAGTACTTAGTTAAATAACTAAGGTACATGACTTATTGTCGATTCCTGCAAGTATGAACTAAGTGGAATATTAAATACAAAGTGAAGTATTCTTGACTTGTTGACTTCTTCAAATCAGGAATCATGTGAGCAGGATTCCCAACAGGATCAATCAGTGTCGAGGACTCGGGCTGTGCCAGAAGCTGAGTGGTAGACGAAGGTTGTGGCTGAGGCGCTGAAGTGGAAGGGGAAATCAGTGACAACTGGGGCTGTGGTGGAGGCTCTGTTTGGCTCCACATTTTTACGCCAGTCTGCCGCTATTTCTCCCACCATCGCGCCAAACGCCAAAAATAGGCGCAACAGTGGCAGTCGTTGCCTCTCGAAATCGCTATTTTGTTGCATTTTTTTAGTCGAGATATTTTATTACGACTCCTGAATCGCGGAAACACGCGATTTGTCACGCGCCCTAGCATTTCTTCACCGAGAGCTACGAGCGCCACTGTTCACCATCGTCCTCCTCCCCAGTTTCGCTCGTCAAGCCCTCGTTCCTCCCTCTCCGCCATTTTGTTCTTGCTGGAGGAGTCCTAGACGAGAGAACAACTGGTCTTCGCCATTGTTCTCCGGCCAAGCAGAGCGATCTCTCCCTTCGCCATTCCAGATATCCCCCTCCGCATAACGCCGACGAGTTCTTGCATGTATACCTATTTTTTGCTATTGATTTCAGTGAACTGCATGTGTTATTCCCTCTGAGATTACCTGTTATCGATCCTATGGATTTCAGCAAACTGCTTTTGTTATTACGTGTTATGGATTTAGTGTTTTGGATCCAATGTTATCGATTCCTGGTAGTGTTATTCCCTATGATTATTTCAGCAAATTATTATGTGTTATTACAAGTGAATTTCAGCAAAGTGTATTACCTGTTAATATCAAGTGTTATTTGTTTTCCCCTTCCACCTTTGAAATTTTCCCCATAGATGGACAAATCAAAAGATGGAGGAATTTCAGCAAATTGGGAAACATCCCATGTTCTCTTATTTTGCGATCTCTATATCCGAGAGATAGATTTAGGGAATAGACCAACCACTCATTTCAACAAAGACGGTTGGTCCAATTTGATGAAACACTTCAAAGAGCGCACGGGTTTGGAGTACAGTCGTGCACAAATGAAAAACAAGTAGGATTAGTTGAAGCGTGATTGGAAGATCACAGATATAATACATTGCAGTGTTCAATATTGTAAACATAAATATAAAATTAATTAACTATATATAATTCGATTGTGTTCGAGGCTCGAGAGATATATTTCATTTTGAAGACGGAGCACGCTTATGAGTTTCGTTGAATGAAATCTTATGATTATCATGTTTGTTATTTTTTAAATATAATATTGGAGAACTTATTATGTCTATTATTTTCAAGTAAACTAGTATGCTTTATGTTATTATTTTTGTTTCTAATTAAAAAAAAATGAACTGCACACCGCACAACTATTTTGCCCAACGGCTTAAACAACTTCTCCGTTTAAAACAACACTGCAAACGCTATTCTTCCAAACAGTTTCACAGATTCTGCCACCACTCTGCAAAACAGCTGATTATTCCACCACTGCTTCCCACCATGCTTCTCAAAGCTTTGTGGATGAAAATGAAGGCTGAGGAGCTGTAGTGGTAGAGGGTGAAGGGAACATGTAATCACGCGACTCAAAGAATGGTGTCAAATCTTCTATGTTGAATACATGTGAAATTCCCATACTCCGGGGGATATCCAGCTCATAAGCATTTGTTTCAATTTTTTTAAGCACACTGTAAGGACCCGTTCGCTTAGCATTTAATTTTCGAGCAGTTCCCTTTGGGAACCTTTCAGCCCGTATACCCAGCACTTGTTCTCCTTCTTTAAAGCTTTGTGTTCTCCTGTGGCTATCAACATATGATTTATAAATGTCATTATTGCAAGAAATCTTCGTCGGATAGACTCATACATGCTATGCAGGTGCCTAACAAAAGATTCAACAAACTCGCTATGACGGGTTTGCATGGGTAAGAGAATGAGATTTATGGGTTTCCTAAGTTCATAACCTAAGACTACCTGAAATGGACTTAATCTTGTCGTCCTATTCACCGAACTATTAAATACCAACTCTGCCATGGGTAACATAGAATCCCAAGAGGTGGTGTGGTCACCAACAAGGCATCGTAAGATATTTCCTAAACTCATGTTTATTACTTCAATCTGGCCATCCATCTGCGGATGGTAGACGAATGAGATTTGCAGTCCAGTGCCAGTCTTCTTCCACAGGTTTTTCAGAAATAACTTATGAATCAGACATCTCGATTGGATATGATGGTCTTAAGTAGACCGTGAAGTCAAAAGATGTCCCGAATGAATATTGATGTGACATGAGATGCATCGGCAGTCTTGCTGCATGCGATGAAATGAGCCATCTTGGAAAATCAATCAACAATGACAAGAATATAGTCGTGCTTGCGCAGGGTGCAAGGTAACCCGAGCACAAAATTCATACTAATGTCCACCCAAGGCTGGTGTGGTACCAGAAGTGGTGTATATAGACCTGTGTTCTGTCAGGACCCTTTAATCGTCTGGCAGATGTAGCAATGTCGGACGACTCGAGCAACGTCCTTTTTGAGTGTTGGCAATAGAAACGATGTTCTACAAGTGTGGTGGTTTTATCTCTACCAAAGTGACCAACTGCACCATCAACATGCATTTCCCAAACTAGATGATCTCGGAGGGATATCCTGGGAATGCATAGGAGTGTGCCGCGAAATTGATAACTATCGGTGATCAAGTAGTCAGGGATGACCCCAGGTGGCTGCTGAGACAGTGCGGAGTATATAGCCGCAAATTATGGCCAGGTCGGATACTCCGTGACCAAATGCTCGAAGCCTGTGATATCAGTGGTAAGGTGTGGAGTAGGCCGACTCGGCGACTAAGCACACCGAATGGTTTGTTCTCTATACCAGCTCAGTGTTTAAGAACGTAATGGAAATCTTGCATATATTTGATCCCACTTCTTTTGGGAGTCCAGATAATGTAAGGGCTGGTGATTCGAGTATAATACAAACTCACGATGGAGGAGGTAGTATCTCTAATATCTCAGAGACTGCACGACCGCGTAAAACTTCCGGTCGTAGTTAGAATTTCTCTATCGGGCGTCATTCAATTTCTCACTAAAGTAAGAAGCGGTGACCTTTCTGACTGAGTACTCCTCCTATGCCTACGACGGAAGCGTCACAAGCTATCTCGAATGCTCGGCTGAAATCAAGTAATCGGAGTATCGGGGCCATAGTCAATTTTACCTTAATGCTCTCGAATGCCTGAGTGGTGGCGGGTCTCCATTGAAAATCTCCCTTACGAAGGCAACTCGTGTATGGAGGCATGATGGTGCTGAAACCTTTGACAAAGCGTCTGTAAAACGTGGCCAACCTATGGAAGCTTCGAGCTTCATGGATATTAGTGGGAATTGCCCAGTCTCTAATATACTTGACTTTATCAGGATCTACAGACACGTCCGAGGTTGAGATCATGAACCCTAGAAAGTGTACAGACTCACATAGAAAGATGCACTTTTTCAGATGAATATAAAAGTGCTCCTTTCAGAGGGTGTCAAAGAGCAGTTGTAGGCGTGTGAGGTCTCCCCATGAGTCTGACTGTAAATTAGGATATTATCAAAATCGACTACGATAAACATGCCCATATATGGGAGCAAAGTCTGAGTCATCACATTCATGAATGTGCTAGGGGCGTTGGATAACACCAAGGGCATAACTAACCTCTCATATAACCCATCATTCGTGTTAAATGCGGTCTTCCATTCATCACCCTCCCTGACCCTGATCTAGTGGTACCCACTCCGTAGATCTAGCTTGGAAAAGATCTGGGCACCTGACATGGTGTCTAGGAGGTCGTCGAGTCGAGGAATGAGAAATCGATATTTGATTGTGATCTTATTGAAGGCCCTGCTATTAACACACATTCACCAGCTACCATTCTTCTTAGGGGTAAGAAGGGCAAGTACGACACAGGGGCCCAAGCTCTCTCTTATTAATTGCTTTCGTAGGAGGCCGACAATCTTAGTTCTAAGCTCTTTGTTCTCGTCGGGGTTCATCCGGTAGTGTGGAAGATTCGGCATAGATGACCCCGGTATGAGATCGATCGCGCGCTGTATATCCCATAGTGGGGGTATTTCATCAGGGAGTTCCTCTGGCATGATGCCACTGTACTCATCTAGGAGGTGTCAAACATCAGGGTGGATGGACTCTTAAGTCCATAATGTCCTTCGTAGTTTGAGAAGCGGCAATGACATAAATGATGCCGGTATCGTGACTCTCCCGAGTGAACTCACTACGTCGTAGGATATGGATAGGTCTTGGGGCACCCGTGGTAACTGTAGGCTCGACCCTCCCCTTTGGGGAATCTTTGGGTTGGAGATAATGTGATCTTGCGGCCCTTATCAAAGAATACACAAGTGTTGGACCGTCCATAACAAGTCACATCCCTATCGCACAACCAGGGTCTGCTTAGTAATATACGTGCGACGTCTATGAGAATGACGTCACACCAAACTCTATCCTCGAAGGAGGATAGGTACCTGATACCTCTGTGTGACCTAGATCACTGTTTATCTACCAGTCGACTCGATATGGGTGGGGATGGGGCTCTGCTTTAATCTTCATTCGTTTAAGCCCCTTTTGGGCGAATGTTCACACAACTGCCACTATCAATAGAGAGCTTGCAGGCCCCGCCTGCACTAGGAAAATAAGTGTAAAAGATAGTGGTCCGCTTCAAATCCTCATCTACGCAAGGAGTGTGAAGTAAGCAGCGGATAACGCCCATCTTTTACACCTTCTATGGTTACGATGATCTCTTCCTCAGAAGGTTCCACAAGATCAGTTATAAGGTCAGGATCCTGCTCAATAAGTAGATTTCGTGAAATTGATAACTATCGGTGATCAAGTAGTCAGGGAATTGCCCAGGTGGCTGCTGAGACAGTGCGGAGTACATAGCCGCAAATTATGGCCAGGTCGGATACTCCGTGACCAAATGCTCGAAGCCTGTGATATCAGTGGTAAGGTGTGGAGTAGGCCGACTCGGCGGCTAAGCACACCGAATGGTTTGTTCTCTATACCAGCTCAGTGTTTAAGAACGTAATGGAAATCTTGCATATATTTGATCCCACTTCTTTTGGGAGTCCAGATAATGTAAGGGCTGGTGATTCGAGTATAATACAAACTCACGATGGAGGAGGTAGTATCTCTAATATCTCAGAGACTGCACGATCGCGTAAAACTTCCGGTCGTAGTTAGAATTTCTCTGTCGGGCGTCATTCAATTTCTCACTAAAGTAAGAAGCGGTGACCTTTCTGACTGAGTACTCCTCCTATGCCTACGACGGAAGCGTCACAAGCTATCTCGAATGCTCGGCTGAAATCAAGTAATCAGAGTATCGGGGCCGTAGTCAATTTTACCTTAGTGCTCTCGAATGCCCGAGTGGTGGTGGGTCTCCATTGAAAATCTCCCTTACGAAGGCAACTCGTGTATGGAGGCATGATGGTGCTGAAACCTCTGACAAAGCGTCTGTAAAACGTGGCCAACCTATGGAAGCTTCGAGCTTCATGGATATTAGTGGGAATTGCCCAGTCTCTAATATACTTGACTTTATCAGGATCTACAGACACGTCCGAGGTTGAGATGATGAACCCTAGAGAGTGTACATACTCATATAGAAAGATGCACTTTTTCAGATGAATATAAAAGTGCTCCTTTTAGAGGGTGTCAAAGAGCAGTTGTAGGCGTGTGAGGTCTCCCCATGAGTCTGACTGTAAACTAGGATATTATCAAAATCGACTACGATAAACATGCCCATATATGGGAGCAAAGTCTGAGTCATCACATTGATGAATGTGCTAGGGGCATTGGATAACACCAAGGGCATAACTAA
The DNA here is from genome assembly GCA_033032865.1 of Dactylorhiza incarnata. Lineage (NCBI taxonomy): Eukaryota > Viridiplantae > Streptophyta > Magnoliopsida > Asparagales > Orchidaceae > Dactylorhiza > Dactylorhiza incarnata. The sequence goes on from JAWHQI010000003.1 coordinate 22,852,221, forward strand.
CCTCTCATATAACCCATCATTCGTCTTAAATGCGGTCTTCCATTCATCACCCTCCCTGACCCTGATCTGGTGGTACCCACTCCGTAGATCTAGCTTGGAAAAGATCTGGGCACCTGACATGGTGTCTAGGAGGTCATCGAGTCGAGGAATGAGAAACTGATATTTGATTGTGATCTTATTGAAGGCCCTGCTATTAACACACATTCACCAGCTACCATTCTTCTTAGGGGTAAGAAGGGCAAGTACGACACAGGGGCCCAAGCTCTCTCTTATAAATTGCTTTCGTAGGAGGCCGACAATCTTAGTTCTAAGCTCTTTGTACTCGTCGGGGTTCATCCGGTGGTGTGGAAGATTCGGCATAGATGACCCCGGTATGAGATCGATCGCGCGCTGTATATCCCATAGTGGGGGTATTTCATCAGGGAGTTCCTCTGGCATGATGCCACTGTACTCATCTAGGAGGTGTCAAACATCAGGGTGGATGGACTTTTAAGTCCATAATGTCCTTCGTAGTTTGAGAAGCGGCAATGACATAAATGATGCCGGTATCGCGACTCTCCCGAGTGAACTCACTACGTCGTAGGATATGGATAGGTCTTGGGGCACCTGTGGTAACTGTAGGCTCGACCCTCCCCTTTGGGGAATCTTTGGGTTGGAGATAATGTGATCTTGCGGCCCTTATCAAAGAATACACAAGTGTTGGACCGTCCATAACAAGTCACATCCCTATCGCACAACCAGGGCCTGCTTAGTAATATACGTGCGACATCCATGAGAATGACGTCACACCAAACTCTATCCTCGAAGGAGGATAGGTACCTGATACCTCTGTGTGACCTAGATCACTGTTTATCTACCCAGTCGACTCGATATGGGTGGGGATGGGGCTCTGCTTTAATCTTCATTCATTTAAGCCCCTTTTGGGCTAATGTTCACGCAGCTGCCACTATCAATAGCGAGCTTGCAGGCCCCGCCTGCACTCGGAAAATAAGTGTAAAAGATAGTGGTCCGCTTCAAATCCTCATCTACGCAGGGAGTGTGAAGTAAGCGGCGGATAACGCCCATCTTCTACACCTTCTTCTACGGTTATGATGATCTCTTCCTCAGAAGGTTCCACAAGATTAGTTATAAGGTCAGGATCCTCCTCAATGAGTAGATTTCGTGAAATTGATAACTATCGGTGATCAAGTAGTCAGGGAATTGCCCAGGTGGCTGCTGAGACAGTGCGGAGTATATAGCCGCAAATTATGGCCAGGTCGGATACTCCGTGACCAAATGCTCGAAGCCTGTGATATCAGTGGTAAGGTGTGGAGTAGGCCGACTCGGCGGCTAAGCACACCGAATGGTTTGTTCTCTATACCAGCTCAGTGTTTAAGAACGTAATGGAAATCTTGCATATATTTGATCCCACTTCTTTTGGGAGTCCAGATAATGTAAGGGCTAGTGATTCGAGTATAATACAACCTCACGATGGAGGAGGTAGTATCTCTAATATCTCAGAGACTGCACGATCGCGTAAAACTTCCGGTCGTAGTTAGAATTTCTCACTAAAGTAAGAAGCGGTGACCTTTCTGACTGAGTACTCCTCCTATGCCCACGACGGAAGCATCACAAGCTATCTCGAATGCTCGGCTGAAATCAAGTAATCGGAGTATCGGGGCCGTAGTCAATTTTACCTTAATGCTCTCGAATGCCTGAGTGGTGGTGGGTCTCCATTGAAAATCTCCCTTACGAAGGCAACTCGTGTATGGAGGCCTGATGGTGCTGAAACCTCTGACAAAGCGTCTGTAAAACGTGGCCAACCTATGGAAGCTTCGAGCTTCATGGATATTAGTGGGAATTGCCCAGTCTCTAATATACTTGACTTTATCAGGATCTACAGACACGTCCGAGGTTGAGATGATGAACCCTAGAAAGTGTACAGACTCATATAGAAAGATGCACTTTTTCAGATGAATATAAAAGTGCTCCTTTCAGAGGGTGTCAAATAGCAGTTGTAGGCGTGTGAGGTCTCCCCATGAGTCTGACTGTAAACTAGGATATTATCAAAATCGACTACGATAAACATGCCCATATATGGGAGCAAAGTCTGAGTCATCACATTCATGAATGTGCTAGGGGCGTTGGATAACACCAAGGGCATAACTAACCTCTCATATAACCCATCATTCGTCTTAAATGCGGTCTTCCATTCATCACCCTCCCTGACCCTGATCTAGTGGTACCCACTCCGTAGATCTAGCTTGGAAAAGATCTGGGCACCTGACATGGTGTCTAGGAGGTCGTCGAGTCGAGGAATGAGAAACTGATATTTGATTGTGATCTTATTGAAGGCCCTGCTATTAACACACATTCACCAACTACCATTCTTCTTAGGGGTAAGAAGGGCAAGTACAACACAGGGGCCCAAGCTCTCTCTTATAAATTGCTTTCGTAGGAGGCCGACAATCTTAGTTCTAAGCTCTTTGTACTCGTCGGGGTTCATCCGGTGGTGTGGAAGATTCGGCATAGATGACCCCGGTATGAGATCGATCGCGCGCTGTATATCCCATAGTGGGGGTATTTCATCAGGGAGTTCCTCTGGCATGATGCCACTGTACTCATCTAGGAGGTGTCAAACATCAGGGTGGATGGACTCTTAAGTCTATAATGTCCTTCGTAGTTTGAGAAGCGACAATGACATAAATGATGCCTGTATCGTGACTCTCCCGAGTGAACTCACTACGTCGTAGGATATGGATAGGTCTTGGGGCACCCGTGGTAACTGTAGGCTCGACCCTCCCCTTTGGGGAATCTTTGGGTTGGAGATAATGTGATCTTGCGGCCCTTATCAAAGAATACACAAGTGTTGGACCGTCCATAACAAGTCACATCCCTATCGCACAACCAGGGCCTGCTTAGTAATATACGTGCGACGTCCATGAGAATGATGTCACACCAAACTCTATCCTCGAAGGAGGATAGGTACCTGATACCTCTGTGTGACCTAGATCACTGTTTATCTACCCAGTCGACTCGATATGGGTGGGGATGGGGCTCTGCTTTAATCTTCATTCGTTTAAGCCCCTTTTGGGCTAATGTTCACACAGCTGCCACTATCAATAGCGAGCTTGCAGGCCCCGCCTGCACTCGGAAAATAAGTGTAAAAGATAGTGGTCCGCTTCAAATCTTCATCTACGCATGGAGTGTGAAGCCGCGGATAACGCCCATCTTCTACACCTTCTTCTACGGTTACGATGATCTCTTCCTCAGAAGGTTCCACAAGATCAGTTATAAGGTCAGGATCCTCCTCAATAAGTAGATTTCGTGTGGGTCTGAGCCTCCACATGGCCTATACCCTGACAACGATAACACTGGGTCTTGGGCTTCGGGGCCCCGGTGGCAGTGGAGGTGGCCCTCATATCTGTGGGAGCACGGGTGGGCATGAATGGTGTGGGCCCCTGCTGAGGGGGCCTCCTAGGGGCAGAGCTATCGGGCTGTGAATTAGTTTTCCTTAGACCTATAGTGCGCAAGTACTGCTCGTATTCTAATGCGAGCTGGAAGATCTGTTCGACTGTCTCCAGGCGATGGGGAATGAGTTCCCTACGGATGTCTTTTTGCAGCCCGGCCCTAAAGAGGGAGACCGTCATGATATGCTCTTCAGTAATATCACTCCTCACGACAAGTTCATCAAAGCGAGTCATGTACTCGACTATTGGAAAGGATACCTTGTCGTAGAGCTAGGAGCTGACTACGGTACAAAATGGGAAGATATTTGTCTCTAAGCTTTTGTTTCATATCGACCCATCGGGTGATGGGGTCGTGACCCTCTCTGTCCAAAGAGCCCTCCAAACTCGTCCAATAAATCTTGGCTTGCCCAACTAACTTCATCTTGACAAACCTCACTCGCCTTTCATTTGTCATCTCATACCAATCGAAGTAATTATCCATATCCAATAATCAATCACTAAACACTTTAGGATATAATTGCCCATCATAGGATGGAGCATCGATTCGAATACAACGAGTAATGTCATACTCACTTCCATAACCTTTAGGAGCCTCATAGCGACCCACATAGTCATCTTGTTCGTAATCGTTCGTGCGTCTTGAACGTGACGACCCCCATGTGGTGGATATTGGGGTTGAGGTCGTTCCTCTGGTGGAGGATGATTCCTACCACCAATGGGGTTTCTATAACGTTCATTGTCTATCCCCGGGCCCTCTTGGAAGGGCGGGGGAGCTTATCTATGCAAGTGGGTTGTTGAATATGTGATTTGGGGTGTACACAGGGTTAGGAATTCTCTCCCTTTTACGACGATCCTCACGTTGGACAACTTGTGGCCTAACAACTTCTAGTGGACGGGGAGACCTACGGGGCTCTAGATCTTCTACTCTAGTGGTGATGTTTTCGAATTGCTCCCTAAGGTCGTGTAATTATGCGTTCATTTGATCGAATCGATCTTCCAAATTTTTTTGGAGATTGGACATGGGCATATCAGTGTTGGAACTGGTAGTGGCTTGACTATTTTGAGGGGTTTACCTTGACATCGTATGTAAGTATGCCTTACCTCTACGTGATGCAAAATGACCCTAACCTTCCTCTGATACCAAACTAACGCATGGTAAGGCTCTAAAGAAACTTTAGGATAAATGGAGACGCAATTTCCAACGAAGCTAAACTCGCAATAAGATATTTAATAAAACAATATGATTTGATTTTTCCACAAAAAAATAAATGCTTTAAATGAAGATAACAGGAAAGAAGTACAAACTCGAGAGTGCGCGAAATCAAACGACTAATTAAATGAGAACATACAAAGACTTAAATAACTGAAGTCAAAGCTTACAATCTAATATCTCCTAGAGTAGAGATTAAACACATGATTCAACTGTAAAGAAATAACAAACACACCTTGGACTCTCACAATATTGAAAGGGGATGGCTGGAGATGTCTTTGGAGGGCTGTCGGGAAGCCAAAATCACAATCCGGGACTGATTTGAGGTCTCTAGGTGAAGGCCCAACTGCTGGACAGCACGATAACAATTGCTGGGAAGGAATTCCGGATGCCTGGAGGTTGGACGAGGGGCTGAATTTCAGCACACAGTTGCAGGATGCGGCTGTCTGGAACCAGGTCAGCAACCTGGATAGTTACTGGAGGTTTGGGTGGTGGGTGGACAGCAATCTCGAGGATGGGGATTGCTGTTGGAGAGTTGTGAGAGACATGGCAAGGATTCGGGATTGCTGAACGGTGATGACAACAAATAACTGGATGTATGGGGCTGGGGAAGAGTGAAGGGGCCTGCTGGATGGTGTATTTCAGGTGGGGGTGGGCTGGACGGTGGCTCTAGGTGAGAGGAACTTGAGTGGGCTGCTGGTTGGGAAGTGAGTTTGGGGTTCGATGAAGGGGGATGCACGTGAATGAGTGGGGAATGGGGAGGGCCGTCTGTAATGGGTGAGTGTGGTGAGTTAGTGCCTAGAATTTAGGAATAGATCCTAAATTTTAGGAAATGAATGTAGTGTTGGATCTGGTGGCCAACCTTAGACCGGGGGGGGGGGTGAATAAGGTTTTAACGGAATACTGGAGATTTAAAAGTTTCTGCAGCCGGAATACGCTTTCTGGACGCTAGCGCTAGGCGGTAGTGTTACCACCGGCGGTATCTCACAGAAACCGTATTCTCGTCCTACAGTGGATCGATTCAGCACAGGCAAGACACACACTTCACAGCAGAAGGAATTGTAATTCACAAACATAAACATGATTTCATTGAACGATTAACAAATGATTACAAGTACAAAATTAGATCTCCATGACGCCGGAGATCGAAAACGAAGATTATAAGACTCTTTAGGTTTCTATACCGACCCTCCCCCTGAGGACCGGTTGGCTCTCTCCCTTCTCCCCGAAGGTCTTCGAGCCGACTCTCTCCCTTCCCACCCGGAAGGTCTTCGAGCCCACTAGATCTCCCCGGACGATTTCTCACGGATTCCTCCCCGGAATCCGACGTCCACACCGGACAATTTCTCCACATACGATACAATAAAAATGAAAGAGGACAAAAAAGATCAAAGAAGATTTGCTCTCTCAAGTGTATATCTCCGGAGGCGGTGAGCGATCGACGCTTTTGATCCTCGTTCCTTATGCGCTCGGTCGTTCTTCGATTCTCGTTTTATTCTCTCTCCGATAATCTTCTTCGTTCTTACTTTAGGGAAAGAGCTCTTCTCCTTGAATGATGACTCCTTGCTGTAGAGACGACATAACAACCTTCTGTCATTCTTGGGTTTAGCAGCCGTACGTCCAAGAGAGAAAAGAACGCTTTTATACAAAGTTACATAAGCTACCGCCGGCGGTATCGTTAACCCCAGCAGCAGGTTCATTTACGCGTTTTCTCCACCCGTCGTGTTCCATGTAAGGAAGGTGGCAGACCTTTCCTTTGTCGTCATCGTTAGCGCAGAGCGTTAGAGCTAGCACGAGCGGTAGTCTCACTTGTTTAAGAAACTTGAGTCGCTGTCCGTCTACAGAGAAGGAAAGTGACAGAACATTCTTTGTACACCTTGGTTACCGCGGGGCGGTAATATCTACCGCGGAGCGGTAGTAACATGTTTGGTAACATTTCCTCTTCTGGTTTGCCGCCACTTTCTCTCGTTGATCACTTGGATTGCTGACGTGGACTCCAGGATAGCGCGGAGCGTTAGTGGTAGCGTGCGGCGGTAGTCGTCTAGACGATATGCTCCTCTTCTAGCCGAATCTCCAGTTGTCTAGACGACACAAGCTGTTTAGACGATATTGCTAGCGCACTGCGTTAGAGCTAGCGCCAACGGTTGGCTGTCTCGACGATATGCTCTCGACGATATGCTCTTTCCAACCGATACTTTAGTCATCCAGTCGATGTGCGCCTTCAAGTCGATATTGCTAGCGCACCGCGTTAGAACTAGCGCCAGCGGTAGGATGTCTCGACGATATCCTCTCGACGATATTTGCCTTAGAGTTGAGCAAGTCCAGCAGTCTTGTGTAATCCGAGCTAGCGTGCCGCGTTATCTCTAGCGCTGGCGGTAACTCACAGGGTTGAGTTCCAGCACGACTTCACACCTGTAAACCTGCACACTATACCCAAAATATGTATGATCAAATACAACTTGGGATTTGTATTATCAAACCCGAGAGATGCAAAACTCATGTTCCAACAGACTCTCTTTTTTGATAATAACAAATCTCGTTCATGAGAAATAAATCACACAAAACATGATAGATATTTGTATAGTGTACATATGCGATATTCAATGAAAGATGAACAAGTTTATATATCAAGATAACACTTAGAATTAAACATGAGAAACATGTGGTGTGAACTTGCTCTAGTAGAACAACTCCTCCTACATGTGTGCTCCCCCTATCTATGTGCTCAGACTAAGAGTATCTCCCCCTATAGGTGATCTTCCCTAAATGACTAACGTATGACTAACTCATGAACATTCTATTCTCCCTCTTTGATATTATCAAAAGGGATGTGTATGATCTAAACATTTTAATTATGAAGAGATGCAGCGAAATAAGCATGCAAGACAAAGCATACACACATAAAGAAAAGCATGATAAGTATAGGGGTTGACCAAAATAAATCAGAGAATTTAAAATACATGGGTCAAAATACGGAGGAATCAAAATACGACATAAAATTGACAACACTTTTTATCACTTATATATATCAAACTTAAGTTTTGGACACAACACACTAATCAAAATACACAAGATAAGTCATACACTGTTATATGATTTTTTAGAATTAATACAATGCAACGTCGTATGTGTCATGAATAGCAATCGTGTATCCGTACATTCGTGCGATAGACGTGTGATTCAGTTTTAGTCCAATTCTTATGCGTGAAAGTGTTAGATAAAGCAATGACATGTGTACGTGTAACATCAACAAGGAAATAACATCAAGTCAAATTAGTCATTAGTACATGCTATAACTTAAGTAATCTATATGCTAACTATTACGATACCCGGGGAGGAATCCGGCGAGGGGGAGGGCCGGCGGAGGAGAGGAGAGAAAGTGGAGGAGAAGGGATTGAGAGAGAGGTTGGGGAGCAACCCTAAACTGCATTCATCCAAAGATACTGAAAAAGAATACAACACAACCTCTTACAGGGGCGGGGTGCGGATAACAAAAGCACGGGTGCCAATAATAAAGCATACAACATAACTGAATACAAATAAGATAATCATGCCATGAGCGCGTCTTCGGTCTCTCCTCCAGACGGACCCGTCATCGTCTTCCTCCACGTGTAGACCTGCCATGACGTCTCGTCGACGTGCGCATCCGTAACAATACCACCGTCTGGAAAATGTGTCTTGTCCTCAAGGCAGTAGTCAACGAACTGGCGGCAGAAGTCATCCTGAGGGAGCCATGTAGCATCTGAGTCTGGGTGGTCAGCCCAAGCGACCAGAATTTCCTCCGCGGTGGGGTCTCCCGACAGAAGGCAGCGGCGGTCGAGTATCTTGGCAGGGTAATACGGTGCCTCGCCGGCGAGATCGACGTCAGCCAGAATGTGAGTCGTGGTGGCGTGGTTGCCCACCACACGACATAGCTGAGAAACGTGGAAGACCGAGTGTATGCGGCTCTCGGCGGGGAGGCGGAGGTGGTAGGCGACCACACCGATACGTGGCAGTATCTCAAATGGGCCAAAAAAATGGGGGGGGGGGGGGGTAGCTTCGGGTAGGGCCTGCGGGCCACGGAAAGATGGCGGTATTGGTGCAATTTGATGATCACCTTCTCCCCCACCTGAAAGGAGAGGTTGCGCCGCTTCCTGTTCGCAAAGGAAGACATCTTCTGTTGGGCCCGTAAGAGGTGATGCTTCAGGTGGTCCAAGGATGGTGTCACGGTCCTGCAGGGCAGTGGCCAAACTCTCGACCTTGCACTCTCCCGACAGATGGCGGAGAATGGTGGGCGGCGGCCGACCACAGACAACCTCGAACGGGGTGGTACCTGCTGCGTGGTGGTAGGCGGTGTTGTAGGAGTACTCGGCCCAACAGAGCCACTTGGCCCATCCGCGGTGTTGCTCCCCTACAAAACAGTGAAGGTACGTCTCCAAGCAGTGGTTGAGGACCTCAGATTGGCCATTCATCTGCGGGTGATAAGCAGTGCTCATGCGGAGGCGAGTGCCCTGTAGCCGGAAAAGTGTGGTTCAGAAGGTGCTCAAGAAAAGCGGGTCACGATCGCTCACGATCGACCGAGGAAACCCATGAAGGCGTACACCGCTGCTGATGAAGCTGTCCACAACTGTGACAGCGGTGTAGGGGTGACGAAGAGGAATAAAAAGACCGTATTTGGACAGTCTGTCCACCATGACCAAGAGGCAGTCGAATCCCTGGGAGCGCGGTAGCCGAGTAATGAAGTCCATGACCACGTCCTCCCAAACGCAATCTGGAATGGGAAGAGGCTGAAGGAGGCCGACTGGAAACACTGCTTCGTACTTGGCTTTTTGGCAGACCAGACAGGCGGCCACGAATGCCTTGACCCGTCGTACATGTGGGGCCAGTAGAGGGAGGCCGCTAAACGGCGGTAGGTACGGAAGGCCCCGACGTGCCCTCCGGAGGGCGATGCGTGAAACTCGGCGAGGAGGCGGGGACTGCTCGGTGACAATGGCGCTAGAGCAAGGAGGTCCTTGAAGAATATGCGGCCTCTACAAGTGAGTATGGTGGATGGGATGTGGCGTCCGTGTTGAGCGCCGTCCGAATTCTGGATAAAATGGGGTCAGCCTCAATCTCGTGTTGGATGGTCGCCGCGTCTTCCCACACCGACCGAGAAATAGCCGTGAGCTCTGGCGACTGGCTCTGACGAGAGAGGGCATCGGCCGCTCGGTTCGCCCTCCCCGGATGGAACTCAATGGTGAAATCATAGCCCAGGAGTTTGGCCACCCACACCTGCTGGGCGGGCGTTGCGATTTTCTGCTGGAGGTGGTAGCGGAGGCTGTGGTGGTTGGTGCGGACCACGATGGGGCATCCCAACAGATATGTGCGCCAATGCTGAACGACGAGAACGAGGCCCATGAGCTCGTTCTCGTATGCGGAGCGGCTGCGGACGGTGCTGGAGAAGGCACAACTGAAATAGGCTATCGACCGTCCGACCTGCATGAGGACGACTCCCACTCCGGAGCCCGATGCGTCACACTCCACTAGGAACGACAGAGAGAAGTCGGGCATGGCTAGCACCGGCCCACGGACTAGGGCCTGCTGAAGAGCGGCAAAGGCAGCAACGGCCGCGACCGTCCACTGAAAAGGGGCCAAAGGGCCTTCCTTCGACTAAAAAGAGGTAGTGGCCTCGGCGGAAATGGGCGGCGGCCCGACGCCGAGGAGTGAGCCGCCATCCACGGGCGAACCGGAGCCGAACGCGGCGGAAACGACGGCAGCGGACGCCTGGATGGAGTCAATCTTGGAGTGGAGGGAGTGGAGGGAGGTGTGCATGGAGGCGACGAGTTGTTCCTGAGTCTCCAAACGGCGGCTCAAGGCATCAACGACGGCATCAGACGCAGGGTCTCCACAGGAGCGGAGATTTGGAGCCATGGGAGCTGGGTCGGCGGACCGGAAGGGAGCGGGCGACGGGATCGGGACGCGAGGCAGGCGACGGGATCGGGACGCGAGGCAGGCGACGGGATCGGGACGGGCTGGACGCATGCGGCGACGGATCGGGACGCACTGGACGCGAGCGGGCGACGGGATCGGGACACACTGGACGTGATTACGCGAGCGGAGGAGGCGCTGGACGCAAGCACGCGAGCGGAGGAGGCGCTGGAAGCACGCACGCGAGCGGAGGACGTAGGCGATGATGCATGAGCGGAGGACGCAGACGACGATGTGCGAGCGGAGGACGCGCGAGCGGAGGACGCGCTGGACGGGATCCGGACGCGAGGCAGGCGACGATGCTCGATATTAAACACCGGCGGCTTGCTTGCGGGCGGTGAGGCAGGTCAGACCAAATATTATGATACCCGGGGAGGAATCCGGCGAGGGGGAGGGCCGTCAGAGGAGAGAAGAGAAAGAGGATGAGATGAGATTGAGAGAGAGGCTAGGGAGCAACCCTAAATGCATTCATCCAAAGATACTGAAAAAGAATACAGCACAACCCCTTATATGGGTGGGGTGCGGATAACAAAAGCACGGGTGCCAATAATAAAGCATACAACATAACCAAATACAAATAAGATAATCATGCCATAGACGCGTCTTCGGTCTCTTCTCTTCCAGACGGATCCGTTATCGTCTTCCTCCGCGTGTAGACCCGCCACGGCGTCTCGTCGACGTGCGCGTCCGTAACACTAACACAAGAGGAATGAGGTGATAAATCATGTCACGTTTGCAATTAACATAATACCAAGATTAGAGCTAAGGGCACTACCTTATTATCTTGTTTTTGCACAAGATCGATAAGATTCGTTTCACCAAGGTGCTCAAACTCACAATGCTCATGAAGACTTATCAGGAGAGTGTGTAGTGTGCTTGGGGGGGGGGGGGGGGGTTATCCTTGTTAGCTTTATTGATATCATATATCGTTTTTATAATATTGCGTACTACCAATTTTTCATATAAATATATAAATTTTTTTCTCAAGGATCCCGAATCTATCGAAATTTACCCCCATAGATTGATACACTTTAGCTTGAATACAATAAACCATAACAATACTGTTTCGGCCCAAAGTTCTAAGCTCTATATATAGAAAATTGAACTACGTGATATTGATTCATCGAATCATTTCTAGCGTGTTTACATAATATCACGAGTCGTACCAAGTATTTATTGAATTCTCTACTTGAGTGCATTCTCTAAGGATGTGTGTTATGTGTATCGCCTTTGTTTTACTTAAATTCTCACACATATCTAGATGCATATAAAGATACTGTACATATCATGTAGCACTCAGTAGTAAATACCTATAGATTTATACATTTCATGACAAGGCATACAATGCAAACAATGATTAACATTCCTAAATCAAACATTTTATGTAATCTTTATGCTTTAAGTTCTCGTCATGCATGCCCCAAACTAATGATTTTATCAGTTTTTTTTCTCAATTAAAAAACATAAGAAGAAAATTAAAAACATGTATTTGTAAATTTTAGGTTTTCAAAATTTTATTTGATTTTCAATTATTGAAGGCAGAATTTGAAAGAAACATATTTTTGTTGAGTGTAGAAAGTTAAAAAAAAACAGAATCAACTAATGCTGAGAGTGTAAAATAATTCAAAAACATAAATGATGGGGAAATGGTGGTGGTTCACCGAAGGTAGCCAGAGACATTCTCCGGTGATCGTCAGAGGTGGATATGAGGGGAATTTGGGGTTGATTTGTGAAATTTGAGGAGGTGAGATGGGGAGGTGGAGGCCGGCTGTATGGTGGGGACCGTGGGGTGTGGGATTGGATGTGTGGTGGCCAGTAGAGGGATGGGGAGGGGAATTGGGATGCCGGCTGTATGGTGGAGAGACGGAATATGTGTGGGAGGGGGTTGACAGTGGAGTGGGGAGAGGAGAAATGGACCCATGACAAGGAGAAAGGAAGGAAACCACGACAAGGGAAAAGGAAGGAAACCACGGCAAGGGGAAAGGTGGTAGACCCGAGCTTCGCACTCGGGGTTCGGCTTCGGCACGGAAGTGATCAAGGATTGGGCTTTGTTGTAATATGTAATTGTAGGCTATATATAAAACCAGTTAAAAAAACCCCAATTGTATATACGGTTCATTCTAAGCAACTTGGTATCATAGGAAGCAACTTGGTATCAGAGGAAGCAATTTGGGAAAGGAAGTCGACGCTCCCGCGACCGATCCATCCCCCGCGTCTTCGCCGCACACTTCCGCCGCGACCTCCAGCGGCGCATCTCCCCCTCTCAGCGACCTCGCCGTACGGTTCCGCACACTTCCGCCGCAACCTCCAGTGGCTGGTAGTGACCTCCATTGGCTGGTGGTAGCGTCCCTGACTGCGGCCAGGCTGGCCGCAACAAGTCTTCCGCGCCGATGGATCTTCCACATCGCTGCGGGTCTTCCTAGCGGCCAGTAGTTTCTAGTTTTCTTCTCCCTCGCGCTGTACAGGGAACGATGGGATGGTTGGATCTAGGGTAGGAGGAGGCCTTGCTTGATTGATGTGGTGATCCATGAGGAAGCTGATCCGTGGCGCTGAGGGACGGTACGATGGAGGAGGTCTTCAAGAAATTAAGTATGGATGAGTTGGCCACATTGTGAGGGTGTTGGGTTCATCGCACCGACCGATGAAGCTGGAACTTCCACTGATTGATCTGAAGCTTGATGGACCGACCACCTACCTGAGTTGGTCACGTCGTGTGAAGAAAATCCTCGCAGCAAAATAGGTTGGGGGCTACCTGACAGGGGTGTTGAAGAAACCAGAGACTGGAGGAGAGGAGTGGGAGTCGTCACATATGACGGTGTTTATATGGCTTCTCAGTTCGGTTGTCTCATCGATTGTCGCCACGGTTGATAGCTTTGAGACGGTCATGGAGGTTTGGGACAAGCTGAATAATACATATGATGGAGTGAGGAACACTCTGCGGGTCTTCCAAGTGAAGGGAGAAATTGATGACATTGTTTAAGGTGAGAAGACGGTGCAGAAGTATGCCTACGAGTTGGAACGTTTATGGGTGGATTACAATCATGCCTCTAGAGGGATGTGTTGCAGCGACTCACAATGTCGGGCTTCCAAGATCATCGTGGAGGAGAGGACTATGAAGTTCCTGAAGGGATTAGATGACAAGTTTGATCAGCGGAGAGCCCTGCTTCTTTCTAGTACGAAGATTCCTATGCTTACCGTGGACATCTTTGCCATGATCCAGGAGGAGACACGTCTCAAACTTCAGGCAGGGACAGGAGAGTCCACTACTGTGAAGTCAGCATTGGCAGTTGCTGGCCCTGGTGTTACTGGACAAAGGGAAGAAACCCGTCATTGCTACAACTATGGGGAGGTGGGCCATCTGAGGCTTGCCTGCCCCAAGCCGCCCAAGGAGAGGGATTTGGGTAGTGGACGGGGACGTGGTGGCCGAGGAGGCTATCGTGCCAATTTGGGCATGACCGACGGTGCGGAGGAAGTCGGCAATCTCTATACAGAGGCGGAGCAGGCCCTTCTGAGCATGATGGATGGCATCAAGAGAAAACAAATGGGCGAGGAGAGCAGGGATGGAGCTGGGGGGTCGCTATGTATGCCCACCCAACTGATGGATCTCTTGCTCTTACATCCATATCTTCCTCCAGGGCATCAGATTGGATCATTGACTCAGGAGCTTCACGTCACGTAACAAGAAATGCAGGCGAGTTTTCCTCCTACACTCGCCTAGCTACTGCAGATAGCATCCAGACGGCGGATGGTACATTCCAACCACTGGTCGGTAAGGGTATTGTTAATTGTTCAGGTTCAGTAAAACTATCCATTGTTTTGCATGCTCCTTCATTTCCAGTTAGTCTGCTATCCATTAGTTCCATAATTATTCAACTGAGATGTATTGTTTCTTTTGATATTCCCAAGGTGATTTTCCCGGAGAAAGGGACGAGGCGGATACTTGGGACTGGGACTTGGCATGACGGGCTGTGATATCTGGATCGAGGAGGATTGGACGCAACTCTTGTATCTATGGTAGAGAAGACAGTAGTTGGAGGACAGAAGGTGAGTACAGAGGATATGCTGGTACTCCATCACAGGCGGTTGGGGCATCCTTCGTTTGGCACTATAACTAGGTTATTTCCCGCTCTTTTTGAAAACGCGAATAAAGCTAAATTGGTATGTGATGTTTGTGATTTAGGCAAGCTTACTAGGAGTTCTTATGTTAGTACTGGCCAGAGAAGCTCTTCTGTTTTTGTTGTTCATTCCGATGTATGGGGACCTTGTGCTGTAAGTTTTTTGAATGGTTAGAAGTACTTTGCCGCCTTTATTGATTGTGTATCTCGTGTCACTTGGCTGTATTTGATGAAAAATAAGAGTGAAGTATTTACCTGCTTCCGCGATTTCCATAAGCATGTTCAGGCACAATATACTGCAGTGATTAAGGTACTAAGGTCGGATAATGGGACATGATACACTAATGGGGAAATGAAGGAGTACTTATCTGCCCATGGGATACTGCACCAAACCACCTGTGCATACACACCGGCACAGAATGGAGTGGCGGAAACGAAAAACAGACACCTTATGGAGGTGGCATGGAGTATGATGCTCAACATGAAGGTTCCTTAGAGTTTGTGGGGATATGCGGTGTTGACAGCGACACAGCTGATCAACAGGATGCCATCACAGGTTTTGGGGTGGAAGTCGCCGTGCCAGCATTTGCAGGGACATAATGGGGGGATCCTTCCTTTGAAGGTATTTGGGTGTGTGTGCTTCGTGAAGAACAATAGGCCGGGTGTTGGTAAGCTTGATGCGAGGACAGTCAAGTGTATCTTTGTGGGCTACTCTCGTACTCAGAAGGGGTATGTGTGCTGGAGTCCAATGGAGAAAAGAAGCTTTGTGAGTATGGACGTTCACTTTAGAGAGATGGAGCAGTACTACCGACAGGAGGGAGCTCTACTCACACCTGATTTATCAGATACCGAAGATATGAGGCGAGAAAGGGAGAGGTTGGTGACAGATCTTGGAGTATGGCAGGGAGGATCAGCGGAGGAGCAGGAGGGTGATCAGCAGCAGGAGAGTGATGAGGAACACCCGAAGGAGATTGAGAAGGAGAGGCGAGATGTTAGACCTACGACTCAGGGTGAGCTACTTACATACAGTAGGAGGGGGAAGCTGTCTGCAATACCAGCTCCAGTGCCTGTGCCCAGTCTAGCTCCTAGTCCCTTGGCTACGTCTGCCCCTACTCCTGGAACACCTACATCACCGCAAGCCTCTGGTGATATCCTTCCCTCTACTTCTTCCCCAACTGTCACATTTCGGAGGACTACTCGCAGCAATGCGGGAAATCCTCCTGATAGATACGGTTGGGACCTTGCTTCCTTTGTCTCTTATGATCGTATCTCCTCATCTCATGGAGCATTCATTGCATCGTTGGATAGTATTATTGTACCTAACAATTGGCAGGTTGCCAAAGACGATCTGAAGTGGAAGACATCGATGAAGGAAGAGATGAGGGTTCTTGAGAAGAACAAGACTTTAGAGTTAACACAGCTGCGAATGGATAAGAAGGCAGTTGGGTGCAAATGGGTGTTCACTGTGAAGCAGAACCCAGAGGGACAGGTCGAGCGCTACAAGGCTCGATTGGTTGCCAAGGGGTACAACCAGACCTATGACATCGATTATGGCGAGACATTTGTACCCGTTGCGAAGATGAGCACTGTCAGGACTCTGATCAGCTTGACGGTGAATAGTGGATGGAGGTTGCACCAACTAGATGTGAAGAATGCATTTTTCATGGGGATCTAGCAGAGGAGGTGTACATGGAGATACCACTAGGGTTTGGCACAACCAAGACAGAAGACAAAATCTGCAGGTTGAAGAAGTCCCTCTATGGGCTGAAGCAGTCACCTCGTGCGTGGTTCGACAAGTTCAGGAAAGCAATGATTGGAATGGGTTATCAGCAGATAAAAGCTGATCAAACGGTGTTTTTCAAGCAGAATGAAGGTCACATCACCATGCTCGCGGTGTATGTGGGACATGATCATCATAGGGGATGATGAGCAGGAGATTGGCCGCCTCAAGGGGGCTCTGGGGAAGGAGTTTGAGGTGAAGGATCTGAGTCTTCTTAGGTATTTCCTTGGGATTGAGATTGCTTGTGAGGCAGAGGGGATAGTCCTTTCCCAAAGGAAATATGCTTTGGATCTCCTTACAGAAACGGGGATGTTGGGGTGCAAACCTGCTGCGACACCAATCGATCAGAAGTGTAAACTGAGTGCAGAGGCCGGAGAGCCAGTGGATTGTGAGATGTATCAAAGGCTAGTCGGGACATCTCCTTTGCTTCACACATGGTGAGCCGCTACATGCATGACCCACGTAAGGGCCATATGGATGCAGTGTACCAGATTTCGCGGTACTTGAAGAATGCTCCTGGCAAGGGGCTGAAGTTCAGAAGGAACGAGCCTGTGAAGATTGAGGGCTACTGCGACTCTGACTGGGCAAGCTGTGCGGATGACAGGAGGTCAACTTCAGGCTATTGTATATTTGTGGGAGACAACCTGGTCTCCTGGAGGAGTAAGAAAGAGTCAGTAGTGGCTAGATCAACAGCGGAGGCAGAGTATAGAGCCATGACATTAGGGGTTGCAGAACTTCTGTGGCTGAAAGGGATGCTTGTGGAGCTGAAGTTGGATCAAGGAGATAAGATGAAGCTGTGGTGTGACAGTCAGTCAGCCATCAGTATTGCAAACAATCCAGTCCAGCACGATCGAACCAAGCATATAGAGATTGATAGGTTTTTTATAAAGGAAAAGCTTGATAGTGGGCTACTGGAATTGAGTCATGTCTCGACCAAGGGTCAGGTAGAAGATTGTTTGACCAAGGGACTCAATTCAGATGATATGATCAGAGGTTGTTACAAGATGGGCTTAGTGAATATCTTTCGCCGATCTTGAGGAGTGTTGTAATATGTAATTGTAGGCTATATATAAAGCCAGTTAAAAAGCCCTAATTGTATATACGATTCATTCTAAGCAACTGGCTTCTACGCTCAAATCTTCAATGCCTCTAAATGAGAGCCCTCACCCTCTATTTATAGATTCCTAGGGGGCAACGGACGGCTATGATTGGTCGAACGTCCCGTCTCAAAAATACATAAAATTACAACTCGAAATTAAAAATGACAAGAACAAAAACTACTACGATCGTCGATCCGCATAAAATGAACGGTTCCGATTCTCCATCAGAGTGCTTCAGTCAAGATTGATTGTGCTCATGATGCTATCAACTAAATTTGATCTGCCTTATTCACATAAGTTTTTCTTGCAGTTTGAAGTTGCTGAACCAACCGATGTTGCTTCCCTGTGACCACATTTTGTGCAGGTCAGGGCTCTCCTTCATTAGGATTTCATTTACTTTTCCTTGTTGCTTTACTTATTTGACTTTGTCTGTATATGAAGTTGTTGTAGCGAGACCTCAAGAAATAATAGATACAGATGTCCAGTTTGCATAATGCCTTATGAACGCAAAGGTATTATCCTATCCTGAATTCAGTTAAGTTCAACTTTATAGATTATGTAAACGCCTGATTCACTGCAGATTTGCGACCTGCAAACTATCTCAAAAAATTCTCTTCTATGTACAAGAACATGAGTTCTACTCTAACAACTTTGCAACATGGTTCTTCAGGTGCCAATTCTGGTATAAACAGTTGTCCATTTTGTCTGCATAGAAAGGATTTATATGAGCGCAAAGTTCTTTTGGGTTTTCTTTCCTGTTTTAGAGAGGTGCTTATTAATGTTATTACTAAGGTGCAGACATGGAAGTACCTTTTACTGGAAGTCCCATCTCATGCAACAACCATGTTGGGAAGAAGCATACTCATATAACCGTAGATGAAACTTCTGTTGATCGAGGGCAACTAATTTCTCCAACTGATAGTTTTAGAGATTCTGATAGTGGTAGTTGGATTGAAGAAGCGAAACGTGTAAGCCACTGCTTGATTTTCATTTGTTTCAAGAGTAAATCCTGCCGCTGTTCTAAATTTGTTTATGATATGCGATTGATTCCAATTTTACCGTACTGCAATTAGACCAGCGATGCTCTACGGTTCGGAGTGTTGGGCAGTGAATTATGTACATGAGCAAAAAATGGGAGTTGCGGAGATGAGAATGCTTAGGTGGATGTGTGGACACACGAGACTGAATAAAATTAGGAATGAGTGTATCAGGGATATGATAGGAGTGACACCAATTGTAGAGAAGATGCGAGAAGCTCGATTAAGACGGTTTGGACACGTACAAAGGAGACCATTAGAGCGCTTGTTAGGCGTTGTGAGAGTTTAGCTACTAGGTCTGTTAAATGGGGGAGGGGTAGACCAAAATAGAATTGGAATGAAACTATAAGGAAAGACATGATATACTTAGGCATTAGTGAGATTATGACTAAAGATAGGGCGCAATGGCGACAAATGATCCATATAGCCGACCCCACTATGGTGGGATAATGGCTTGAGTGTTGTTGTTGTATGTGATTGATTCCATTCCTCTCTGATTGCATCCACCAATGAACATAAAAGATGCTAAGTATTCTTTAATAACTCTAGAAAGCAGTATCTAGAAAGCAGTATCCTTTTTTAGGTAGCAAAAAGGAAGTCTGCAGATATATTAAGGGAAGGGCTCCCTGGTGACACCAAGCATCAAAAGTTTAATTACGCTAGAGAATCAAGGAAAGATCATTTGAAAAATGTCATGATGGAAGGGCAAACCAAAGGTGTCAACAAAATATTTTAAACTTTTTATATCCAACTTCTGTTTAAATTTATTTTGAGAACTGTTCTGACTTACATATATTTCATGTTTCAGTTGACTTGGATGGAAGTATCATTGAAACATGTGTATTCTGTCATTCTTTCAGAACTACTGAGGTGATGATCATGCCACTCTTGCTTTCTCATTGTTATTGATGTACTTCACTTTTTTAGTTGATTGTTACATCTTGGTCAGCAGTGTAGTTTACTGATACGTTTGCTGATCAGCTTATAAACTATCATGGTTTCTAGGAAATTTAGAATATAAGAAGATCACGTTATATAATTTAATCTTTCAGGCATCTGGAGAAATGCTTCATTATTTAAATGGAAAACAAGTATCTGGAGATCAAGCCTCGCAATCCACTGTCCTACACGTGCATAGTAAATGCTTATATTGGTAGGCAATTTTTTATTGAAGATACAAAAAGTTCCGATAACAAGATTGATCTCTGTTTTATTACAACTTTCCCCAGAAGAGTATTTGCTGTCATTGGCATCTGCGAAAGAAGCATGCTGTAAATTGAGATTGCCATCCTCATGTATTTCCTTAAATGTAAACCTAAGCATCTGCCCTTGCATTTTACCATCTTCATTCAAACTTCTCGCTATATATATGCATGGATATAGTCGTTTACCGGGACCTCCCCTATATGTTTGCAAAATTATAGGTTGCAGACCTAATATCTTTTCAAATTACAAAAATGTCCCCTCTAAGTTTATATTTCATAATCCAAGGGGGTATTTTTGTGCTTGTTTGTTATGAAATGTAAACTTAGAGGGGAGATTTTATAATTTTAAAAAATGGAGGGTGCAACTTGTAATTATGCTAACTCACAAGAGAGGTGTGTAGTTTCTCTCTCTCTCTCTCTCTATATATATATATATATATAACATCCAAGCGGGTATGTTTGTGCTTGCATGTTATGAAGTGTAAACTTAGAGGGGAGATTTTTATAATTTAAAAGATAGAGGGGTGTAACTTGTAATTATGTTAACTCACAAGAGAGTTTTATGTTAGTTTGTGTGTGTGTGTCTCTATATATATAGAGAGATAGATATATGGTTATCAAAACTATTGTGCTGGGTTTTATGGATCCATATACATTATGCACTGTCATGATTTCCGGCAGGTATCTAGTTTATTCTCATAATACATTGTTCTCTTAAATAGGGCTCCTAAGGTATATTTTTCTGGTGAAATTGTCATGGATTTGGAAAAAGAAATTTCACGGGCTTCCAAGCTTGAATGTTGCAGTTGTGGTTTGAAGGGGGCTGCTCTTGGCTGCTTTGTCAAGAGATGTAGGAAAACCTTCCATGTTCCATGTGCAGTTGAGATCCCAGATTGTCGTTGGGACACTGTAATTTCTCTCCACCATTCAAGTTGTTCGTGATTCTCTTTGACAGTTTCTCTTATATTGCCTTATAGAGTCCACGGCTCTCTTTGTGACAGGAAAATTCTTATGTTCTCTGTCCTGACCATGTTTCCAATAAACTGCCTTGTGAAATAGCTAAGTCCAATAAATCTAAGAATCCATCAGAGTATTCTTCTTTTTAACATCACAACTAAATTTGTTTCCTGTATATTTTCCTTTTCTTCATGAATTTGTTTGTGTAGATTATAAGCATGCCCTTTCACTAGATGTTGACTATTTCATGTATCACCAATTTCCAGAAAGCCTTCAGTTTCATCAGATTATGATGCCACATTTATTGCAAAACGATGGCGTGCAGCTTGGATATCCTCATCTAGTCTGTGCGAGGACTGGCTGCTTTGTGGATCTGCTCTTTCTAAGGAGGAAAAGGTGCACTTTCAGAAAACTGCAATAAATAATGCAGTATTTAGTAATTTATTTAATTATAAACTTTTTTGAATGTTCAATCTTCTTATAGATCGTTAATTTCTAAACATTATTTTCTCCCGTTTTTAAAAATTTCCTCCTACCATATTTTTCCCAATGATTAAATAGTTACAAATAATTATATTATATCTGATGTACTAGTACTCATTCTCCTGATAATTTTGGGTTCTCATTTCCCTTGGATCTATTTGGTTTAATTTTCAGGTACTTTTGGATAAGTTTGCCACCCTGAGCGGTTTGGTTGTCACTTATCAGTGGAAACAGAATGTGACCCATGTCATAGCTGCTACTAACGAAGATGGTGCCTGCATGAGGACAATGAAGTATCTCATGGGTATTCTGACTGGTAGATGGGTTCTAAATATTGGTTGTAAGTTTCCTCATCATCTTTATGTGTTGATCTTTAGCAACATGACTATAGATGCAAATGCCATTGCTGTTTCTTGCACTGGCCTTACAACATTGTTTTTCATTCAATGTTTTTTTAATGATCTTTTTTGTTGTTGTTCCTTCAGTGGTTGATAATAATTTACAACAGTCTTGCACTTCAAGTCTTTTAGGTTCCGTTTGTTTCGACTTTTAGAATGAAGTGATGAGAAATGGAGGGGAAGGGATGCGGTCTCAAATTAAACCAAAATTGTGTTTTGGAGCAGTGTCGGTGAGAATGAGAGATTACCCAAACAAATTTTTTTGAGCGGTGACATTTTTGTTCCATTGGAAATGGAGAAAAAATGGCCAATCAGATAGAGCCTTAGTTTTGCTAATTTTGGTAGGTTTTCGTTGTTTAAGGGTTTGTTTTTTCATTTTTCGCTTAACTTTTATTTTATTTTATTTCATTTCATATCGTCATCACTGTTTGTCTTATCTTAAGTCTCTTACCTAAATGCTATTAATCTTACAGATTACTGTTGAGAGAGATATAAGGTATTGTTTTGTTTTATGCAAATCCTTTTCCGTACTTTTTAGCTATTTTACTGCTTTCATCTATACTTTTTTCAACCCAATTTTTTTCTATGTTTTTCTACTCCTAAACTATTGGGTAATAATATTAATTCATTTTCTAGTTGTTTTTTGGTGCATATTTTTGGCTTTGCTATACAGTCATCGAAGTGGTTCCTTTAGGGTATATTCAGTTCTCGATGAAATTAGAATTGGATTCAAGAATCGAGTTCAATTCCAATTCATGCACGAGATATTATTCCTATTAGAATTGTCTAAACTTAAATTATGATATTCCCGGACAATAGAATTGAGTATCCAAAAATGGAATTACTCAATTCTTCTTTTCAGTTGCAGGAAAGAATTCAATTACAAGAATTCAATTCTACTTCTAGTCCCGAGACTGTTGGACGGACTGCGAGGTGTTTCCGGCGTTTGTGTAGATACCTCTAGAGACGCGGATATTATTATGCGTTTTTGGTCTCAAACGTCAGTTATTCTTCTCGAAACTTGATTTCGTCGCAGATATAAAATTAGTTTTTTTATTTGTTGTGTTTCGCATGGACCCCGTCGAGGGTTTCTTGTATTTGTGCTGCACATTTGAAGCCCTAGAAACCCAACCTCCATGAGGAGGCCATTGCTACAACCTCCCGTTTTTGGTCGGGCTTGAGAGTGGACATCTGTCGCTAGCTGATTCCTCATAGGTTAGAGATGGTCGAGCAGGTTTATCTGACGGATTTCGAGTATGAGCAATACCTTCGTTCATCTGCCCCCGACAGGTTGCATCTCGAGCAGATGGCTCAAATTTTAGGAAGCCCGCTCCCCCTTCTTTGGATGCTCCCACCCCTTCTCGTGCCCTCATCAACATGAAGGGGGAAGGCGATCATTCCTTTAAATGCCAAGTCTAGTGGGATTCCGTTCTTTAGGTGTTCAGGTAGGGGCCATGTAGCGGCTCATTGCCCCACAAGGAATTTACTAATTGAGGAGGAGGCTGACGCAAGTGCAGATGTCGATGAGGCCCCTGCGGAGGATGTTGTCGCGACCGTGGAAGAAGGATGGGAGAGCGACGTTGAGAGAGCATTAAAGATGGGATTCATTCGGCGCCTTCTCCATACTCCTTGTACTGATGAGGATTGGTGATGCACGACCATATTCTACACATACTTCTCTAGCTTGCTATCGACAATGGATTTTCTCCCCAGAAACCCTTGTCGACATTTTCTCTTTACTCGAGGAGACTGGTCGACGCCCTCTTCAGCGTTTTGTCTTGCAGGAATCTCTCCCAGGCAGAGATCGTCTTGCTCCCTTGTAGATTTTTGGAATTGAATTCTCCTTCTCTGCCCTTCTGCGACAACCTTTAGTAGAGGCCGATTCGTTTTCTGGTTTCGATTGATTTTTCCTCCAACAAAACCTCTATAGGTAATGCCAATCCCCCCTTGAAATTTCAGTTTCTTACTCTTAAGTTGTTATCGTTCAGAGTTTTCGATTAAGCCTTAATTTAATTAGTGGATCTCCTTTGTAGTCACGACAAAATCGGCAACTCCCAATCTAGGCGTGATTTATTTCCATTTTAGAAATCATAACCCCCACTATCAGAGAAGTGGCAAGTTCCTTTCCTTCATTATGAAATAGTATTCTTGAAATTTAGGAGAAATAAATATATGTTAATTGCTCTTTTAGGTCTCTCGAGGAAATAAGCCTCATTGTTAATCAGAGAACAAATTTGTGCATTCAGAATATTCTTATAAGGAAATATGCCGCTACGACGTGTTTACGAACGTCAAAATCCCAAGGTAAGAAACTCTATTCTTTTTGGCTAGACATACCAGATAGTATTGCATAAATTGTTTCTTTTATAATTACGAGAATACATGTAACAATAGAAACCCACACGTATCGATATGCAATATTAGTTGTTTATAAGAAACTTTAAACTCATCAAGCGTTCAATTAATATGAGTAGATCATAAATATGTATTTTCCTTTTAGTTAGACCACCATGAAGTTTGTTCTCATTTCAGCAGTGTTCGTTCTCTTGCTCGCTATTAGGGTTTCAAATTTAGGGGCCTCCGACGACCGTCTGGTGAGCTTATATTTTATGATCTTTCTGACTCCACCTTCTCTTCTTCTGATTCCATTTCTTCTTCTCATTTCTTAAATTGTTAGGCTTAGTTGTTAAAGGCGCGCCTCAGGCGCGCCTAAGGCTCAAGGCTCACCAGGCTCAGAGGTTTGCGTCTTTGTGCGCCTTTTTTGCGCCTTTGGAGCATAAAAGACACGTCTATGTGCAATTCTATTGTAAATGTTTTTTTTTCAAAATTACGAAATAAATAATGTAAGAGCTCAATATTTTTTTGCATGATTTAGTGTTTGTGAAACATAATCGAGCGTTAAGACTTAGTTATGATGCAAGTGATCACATTGATTCTATTTTTTAAGAGATATAAATGATAGTAATGAATTATTAATGAGTAGAATTGATGAAAAATCTAATTAAGAAGATGAACTGATGTTTGATGTTGATTATTTAAACCGAATATGGTTGCGCATTGCCTTTGTCAGGCGCGCGCCTGCGCCTAGGCTCCAAGACCCCTTTGCGCCTTGGCGCGCCTTGCGCCTTTAATAACTAAGTTGTTAGGGCATTTTCCTGCTGCCGCCACCTCCATCATAGATTCGGCATTCCATTTCGTTCTGCATTTCATGCTCGCAATTAAGCTCATTCACAAACAGCGTGCAGGTAACCCATAACCTCCGTCCTCGACATAACATTCATTTCATATTCATTTTTTCTGAGTTCATCATTTTTCTTTTTTATAGAATATTCTTTTATTTTTGTGTACTTAATGTATTATGTTCTTTTAGTTTTCTCCGGATGATGCAACCTTTGATATTCTAAAGTGGTGGGAAGTTAATGAGAGCAAATATCCAATAGAATCGATCAGAACCAGACCGAACCGCATAGAATCAGACCAAACCATTAGTAGCCGGTTTGGTTTTGGTTCTTGTTGAACCGGAACCGTTGGCACGACAGTTCCAAAAATTATCCCGGAATAGGAACTGGTTAAACCAAATATGGTTTTGGTTTTAATTTGAAGAATCGTTATTTTAGCGGTTCAGTTCACGATTTTAGTAGAACTGGAACCGAATCGGAACCGTGACAGCTCTAGCTGCGATTGCATCCGGTTTATTGTTTTATGAGTTTAGGAATTTTTCTTGTATTTTGTTAGTGTGTACTTAGAGGGTTTAGACATCCATTATTAACGGACGATCATAACCGCTCATAATGGATGTTGCATCCCCCTTCGACCCCTCTCCTGGCAGGCTGGCCCCGACAAGCTCTATTTCTCCCTTCTTACGACCCAACTGCATCCTACAACCACCATTTCGGTTGGCTAAGCCCAACCCAGACCTTCCCACATTGTAGTCAACCCTCGTTGCCATCCTCCACATCCCGCGACAGCTGCCTACATTGCACTTCCACAGAATGCTCGAATATAACCCTAATACTTGTAAGTTTTTGTAGTTTGGGTGTGTTGTCTTACTATTGTACGCATTGGATGCTTGTATTATTTAATGTACACTTGATTCATACTCGTTTGTTTTCTAATTAATCAATACATGTTTGTTGGTTCTGTTTGTTTATTGTTCTTGTTTGTGCAGCCGAACGGGAAAAAGCTAAAGCCTGTTTGTTTTCACTTTTACCTCCAAAATTCCGCGAATCCTACAGAATGTTTGTTATTTCATTAAAAATACTGTAATCTATTGACGGATTGCTCAAAGTTGCATTCAATTAGTTTTGGGATGCGTGCACTTAGTTTGAGGTTATACTTGTATGTTAACATCCATCTGGCACTGTATTATAAGGATTTCGAAGACACTCACCTACCCTACCCTACATCATATTTCTCTCTAGAAATCTATCTCGCAAGGATTTAGTTTTACTTGGATTCTCTTACTAAAGATTTTTTCTTCTAAAAAATTTCTCCATGAAGTTAAAAAAGTTCAGTTAAGATTCTCTTTATAAATTCATTATTGATGATTTTTTCTCACTTTGAGATTTTAATGGCCAAGGGAATTCCCAAACTCTTTCCTTACAAGTTAAAAGTTGTGGAATTGAGTTTGTAGTCTAATTTCAATTCTCATGGAATTGACTGACATTCTAATTTCAAATTTATTTGTGCGACTGGCCAAGGGAATTGGAATTGAACTTATAAATTCCAATTCTGAGTGTCAATTCCGTCCGATGCAGGACTTTATGAATTTTGCCATAATTGTTTTGATTGGCGCAAATCTAATACATTTCTCCTTTGGTATTGGAACTGGCAATGATTGTTTTGTAATTTATAAATATCTTCATATTTTAGTACTTTGTTACTTATAAGAAACAACATTGTGCGAAACTGTACTATAAATTATGAAAATACAAGCAACTGCTTGCGCGCCACACATGTATATAACTATTTTTCATGTAAACTATATGTATACAATATTGTTGATAAAACAAAGTCGGTTAAGAGTTTTAGAAAGAAACTATATAAAAATCTAAATAATTTTTTTGGTAAAAAGGATATATTCGCGTTTGCTAAACAACCTTTGCAACCTTTCTTGATAATTGAAGGCACTGCTTCTTATTTTTTTGAATACGAGCATCTTGTCTTTAGAATCTTGATATGAAGTGCTTAGGGTTGTCAAAAAAATATGAAAGTATTGAGAATAATAATGCAGATCATAACTAAGAGAAGAAGCTGAGCAAAGCATTCCCAAGGGACACGAGGAATTGGAGAAACAATTATTGCCTGAAGCCGAAGGAGCGCACACCTGAAGACGAAGAGACTTTTACCTGAAGACAAAGTGATATGGGGCATTGTTGCAGTTGCCACCGGCGTTAGATGAATTGAACCAGCATTAACTTTTATTTAATGTCGTTAGAATATTAATGTACGAGTATCTTCGCACGGGCTACCGCATGGGCTACCGCACGGGCTACCGCCCGTACTTGATGCTCTCCACTTCGACAGTAACCCAGCAGCGACGGTACCTCCGCCCAAACTCGCCCGCTCTAGGACGCTCAGTCAATTGACAGTGAATGAGTAGCCCCCGTGCCCCGCACGATAGTACCCCCGCCTCGATAGTGTCCCGGCGCGACGGCGCTCCCGCCGCTCTCGAATCCCCATGTGCACGACAAAATCAGGACGGGGGAGAGCACCGTGCACGGGGGTTCGCGAGCGGCGAGAGTGCCGTCGCGCCAGGCTATCGAGGCGGGGGTACTGTCGCGCGGGGGCTACTCATGCACTGTCAATTGACCGAGCATCCTAGAGCGGGCGAGTTTTGGCAGAGTTACCATCGTTGCTTGGGTACTGTCGAAGCGGAGAGCATCAAGCACGGGCGGTAGCCCGTGGGAAGATGCTCGTATTCTAGATAAAATGCTTGTAACAAAATTTGAAGTAAAAAATATATTTATCAAACTCAACGAATCGTTGGCGCAAGAGAAGTTTCCATTGAAGTTCAATATGAATCTTTTGGTAATTCTAATGAGATTTATAAGCACTATGAAATAGAAGGAAGTGTAAAAAGAGAAATTCGTTGTACAAAATCATACAATAGAATTTCAAGTTTCATGAAATATATCCCTTTATGATGATCATGTGCATAGTATTGAAAAAAAGAATGATCCACTATCATTCCTCTATGTGCATTTGTTCTTCTCACTGGCTTCCACCACTGTTTCTCCTCGATGTGCCTTTGTCATCCTTGGTGATGAACATCGGTATGGCTCCTTTTCACATAAATTTGTCGTGTCTTCCTTAAATATATTGCTCTATTTTTCAATTGTTCCTCAATGTGATGTTTTAAAAAGAATTATAATAATCCAAAGTTTGTGCAGACGAATGGCCAAAATAACTCGCGATAAATAAACATATGACGTGAATTAAACATTAAATCAATTAAAATAATTCCATATAACCTCCGAACAGCATCCTCCAACGAAAAGATTATCATATAACGTGACAGAATTCTGATGGCTGCTTACCTTTATTTTAGAAGATGATAGTAGATGCTCAATTGATCCCATAATCTCTACATGAGAGACAAAATCTATGAACGTGCACCCCATTTGAGTAATAAAAATACTTCAAGAGTCATGCAAATCAGATGTACTCATAACTTCCAGTACTTTAGGTTCATGATAGATGGAATGCTCTGAATCAACCAATGGATGATTAAGTAATGTCTAACGCTGATCTTCACAGAATGCAATTGGAGGGACCTCATGCTCTAGTGAGACAAAAGTGTTTGACTCAAAATATTTTGTTAGAACGTATAATTTGACATCTCGAAATTCAAAAGTAGGATCTAGTGCATGCAAAAAGTGCTTATCATTTCAGATTTTACATATACAATAAGTCATATATTAGAAAGTAGAGTAGAGCTTAATTCATTCTAGTCTGATGGATGTGAAAACAATTTAGCAGGAAAATAAGTCAACTGACAGTGCACAGGAGCGATGTTGAACCCTAACCCCTAACGCACAATTTCGGGAAGTAGAAGTGGAGGTTGAACTTCTCTCTCGCTCATTGTGTTTTTAGATGCAGTATAGAACCCTAGCCCTAGTTGGATTTGAATGAAAGAGTAGTTTATCGAAAAGCATTCCAACCTTGATTTCATTGGTGTAATAGTTTACACACATATATATATATATAGCTACCATAAATGTTGCCAAAGAGAGATCTGCATTGAAGGAATAAAATTATTGTCAAGAGATGTTCAAATACTTGATTTATGAGGAATATAAACAATTCTAGAACAGTAAATGCATATGTTCATATGTGCACCTCTACATGTGTATATATCAGATATCTACATTTGTAGTTGAAGCATGAGATTCTGAAGCATAAACTATACATTTTGACAATCTTTAATGGTTTCCGTCAGTAATTCTTAGTTATTAAAGGCGCAAGGCGCACCAAGGCGCAAAGGGCTCTTGGAGCCTAGGCGCAAGGCTCACGCAGGCGCGCGCCTGACGAAGGCAAGGCGCAACCATATTCAATTTAAATAATCAGCATCAAACACGACTTCATCTTCTTAATCAGATTTTTTCATCTATTCTACTCATTAATGATTCATTACTATCATTTATATCTCTTATAAAATAGAATTAATGTGATCACTTGCATCATATCTAAGTTTCAACGCTCGATTATGTTTCGCAAACACTAAATCATGGAAAAAAATATTGAGTTCTTACATTATTTCTTTCTTTATTTTGAAAAAAAATGCAATAGAAATTGCACCTAGACGTGTCTTTTATGCTCCAAAGGCGCACTAAGTCGCAAACCTCTGAGCCTGGTGAGCCTTGAGCCTTAGGCGCGCCTTTAACAACTGGTCAGTATTAGTTGATTTGTCTAAAACAAAGGCGCGTAGCGCTCTTCCAAATTGATTGAATACTGCAAATCATTGTTATTAGGTATTACAACGTTTGTGATACTTAATTAATTTATGTTTTGTAAGGAGTTCGCTCGCGTTTCCATAAAAAAAAACTCATTAAATTTCCTATGGATGACTCTTCTTACATCCTTTGACAAATATATATCCTGGCTGAATTTTTAAGGAAAGAGCAGGACGCAAACATCAAATATGATTGATACAAATTAATTCCTTTATAATAGATATATTATATTTATGTATATGATAGAAGATTGTAATTACCAATCGAAAAGACAGAGAGGTTTGTGAAAAGATCAAAGAGAAGCTATCTCAAAAATTGCAAGCGCACCGCCTTGATTATGCTTCGATGTTGTCAAGCATGGAGTTGTTTTCCCAGTCGTGGTTCCACCAAAACGTAGTCTATTATATTTTTTCAATTTCATTCCCTTGCAATCTCGAGTCTCCACACCCAGTAGGTCTTCTTCTTCTATCGTAGGGATTCCTCTACAAACAAATGTGATTTTTAATTTCGATGAATAAAGTTGAAGTTATTCTTTTTTCTGATCATCTTGTGTTTCTTTGATTAAGTAGACTTCTGATATTTAGAAGTCTGGGGTTCTGCAGAACTATATCGAATGGATCCTAAATCACCCAGCTTACCCACCTAAGCTAGTGATAGTTGACTGTGATCTGCAGTGGGCAGTGGATGATGTGATATCCTACTTTATCCCCAACGACCAACTTTGATTTATAGTATGAGAATGAGTATATTCACAGTGATGTCTTGATCTCACTATGGGCCATTTATAATATAGTGCATCAAATCAATGGGGAAATTATTTGGAGGCTTCCTTTCTTAGTGGTAAAAAAAACAGAGAGGTCTATGAAAGATCAAAGAGAAGCTATCTTAAAAATTGCAAGAAGAAATTATTACCTTCAATATGTGAAAGGACTAAAGAAGAATGAACTCGAGACAACCCATCTTCACCCCGCTCAAAATTAATTCACAGCGAATCAAAAATCATAAATGTATGAAGATCACAAATAATTAAACATGACCGTGCTTGAATTTTCATCGTTGACACGGTATATTATAACTGATTCTTTATATAAAAAAATCAAAACCTGCTCTAATTTAGATAACTGATGATGTGAAGTGGATGAAATCATTGCTTGTGTGCTTCAGGATCCAAAAAAATCATTGAATGGTTAAAATGCATGGCAGAGGCAGAACTCCGAGGTGATTGTACTCTGTGTAATGAGATCTGCATCCTGGATGGGTTTCTAAGAGGATTTACAGAAATTAATCGATGAGGGGATCACTGTGGATCGTATTTTCCTCAAACCTTCGGTTCCAATGCTCCTCCGTCTCTCACGCAGAGGCATTGCCAGCAATCCACGGAATGGGTTCTTATGTGTCGGGTGAGGACAGGTGGATGTGGAGACAAAGAAGGAAATGGGCGTCGAGGAGGAGACATTGGAAGAAGCCAAATCTCCGTTTCCTTTTCTCAGTTCACTGTGAATCAACAATTGGGCCCGGTTGATCGAGGTGCAGACATTAAACATGTGTAATGATCGGGAGAAAAGGAAGCTGGTCAGAGCCCTTGTAGCGAAAAATCCCTTGCGGAGGTAGGAGTATAAGAAAAATGAAGCCGCGGAACGAAGCCGACGATGAAATCAGACTGCCGGAAGGAAAAAAGCAGCGGTGAACGAAATCAAACTGCTCTCAGGTTCTCCTCAATCTTTCTTCTCTCCCAATCTCCTTCATCTTCTCGGGTCTAACCCTTCTATACTTTCTCAGTAACATCGTTCGATCCAAAGTCGAAAGAACGCAATCGGATTGAGAAGTATCGGTTGAAATTGTAAGACATCTTAAATATAATGAAATGAACACCATCTTTCAATGTAAGATTGATGGAGAAAGAGAGACAACTCACCTTCCGTGCTAAAAACCATGTGTCAGGTATCTCCGGTGGCGTCTTCTCCGGTGATCTTAGTGTTGAGTAGGCATCGGCCAATGTATGGGGTCTTGGGCTTAAATTTATTGGTCGACCAC
Organism: Dactylorhiza incarnata; assembly: GCA_033032865.1. Lineage (NCBI taxonomy): Eukaryota > Viridiplantae > Streptophyta > Magnoliopsida > Asparagales > Orchidaceae > Dactylorhiza > Dactylorhiza incarnata. Next base: position 22,883,890 of record JAWHQI010000003.1, read on the forward strand.
ATCCGGAGCCTCGTGCCAGGTATCGCTGGGGGCGTCTTCTCCGGTGATCTTAGTTTTGAGGAGGCATCGACCATTGTATGGGGTCTTGGGATTGAAATGACGACTCCCTCCTCGTTCTTCTTGGAGACCTTTTCGACCACCGCCAGAGCCTCGGTGGTGACTTGGCCTCTGATGGAGATCAACCTCCCATTAGTCTGTGGGGATGTGAGCCGTGTTCTGCTCCTGTGAAGGGGAAATCTATCACATGGGAAGATGGAGATTCGAGTGGTTGGAAGAAGAGAGGATTTGGAGGAAGGGAGTGCGAGTCGTAGTCAGCGGCGATGTTGATGCGGGAGCTGGATCCGGGGCAGAAGCTGAGGCTACTGCTTTGCCTGGGCCTTGGTTTGCGACGGACAGGACTCCTGTAGCTAGGTATAAATATTCTTATTAATAGTATATATATATATATATAGGGTTAATTATCGGGACCTCCCCTGGGAGTTTGCATAATTACAGGTTGCACCCATCTATCTTTCCAAATTACAATTACCTCCCCTCTAAGTTTTCTCAGCTTATAAAAATACCCCTTTCGTTAGAAATATGGATGGAAAATGATAAAATCAGTCAAATTATTTTATGATATTTCAATTTTATAATTTTATAATGATCTTAGATTCATTACAAAGGGCAAAATGTACCGCACCCTTTTCAATGAAGAGTTAAAGGTAAAATTGGAGTACAACAACAAAACTCAAGCCTTTATCTCACCATAGTGGGGTTAGCTACATGGATCCTTTGTCGCCATTGCACCCTATCTTTAATCATAATCTGACTAATGCCTAAGTACATCATGTATTTCCTTATAGTTTCATTCCAAGTCAATTTTGGTCGACCCCTCTCCCGTTTAACATGTCTAGTGACTAAACTCTCACAACGCCTAACAGGTGCCTCTAATGGTCTTCTATGTACATGCCCGAACCATCTTAAACGAGCTTCTCGCATCTTCTCTACAATTGGCGCTACTCCTGTCTTATCCTTGATACATTCATTCCTAATTTTATCCAGTCTCGTGTGACCACACATCCACCTAAGCATTCTCAGCTCCGCAACTCCCATTTTTTGCTCATGTACACCATTCACTGCCCAACACTCAGAACCGTAGAGCATTGCTGGTCTAATTGCAGTACGATAAAACTTGCCTTTAAGTTTTAATGGTACTTTACGATCACATAAGATCCCAGACGCGCCTCTCCACTTCAACCAACCTGCTTGGATTCTATGTATCACATCTTTATCTACACCTCCATCTTTTTGAATTATCGATCCCAAATATTTAAAGCACTCACTGCGGGAAATATCTTGGTCACCCAATTTAATGACGGAGTCATCAGATCTTCTTGTACTAAATTTAAGTTCTATATACTCCGTCTTTGTCCTGCTCAACCTAAAACCCTTCTTTTCCAAAGTGATTCGCCAAGATTCAAGTTTCGCGTTTACACCCTCACGCGTCTCATCGACCTAATCAATATCATCTGCAAATAATAAACACCAAGGTATTGCTTGTTGGATATGTCCGGTGAGCTCATCTAAGATAAGGGTAAAGTGATAAGGGCTTAAAGCTGACCCTTTAAGTAAGCCAACAACGATAGGGAGTTCCTGTGTTAATCCTCCAGATATCCTCACCCTGGTCATTGAATTTGCATACATATCTTTGAGTACGTCAATTTATGATACATTTACACCTTTCTTTTCTAAGACTCTCCACAAGACCTCTCTTGGAACCCTATCATAAGCCTTCTCCAGATCGATAAACAGCATATGCAAATCTTTGTCTTTCCCGATAGCTGTCAGTGAGTCTCCTCAAGAGATGTATAGCTTCCATGGTTGACCTCCCTGGCATGAATCCAAATTGATTCTCTGAGATGCTAGTCTCTCGTCTAACTCTTCTTTCTATTACTCGTTCTCATAGATTCATAGTATGACTCATTAATTTAATTCCCATAATTGACACAATTTTGTATATCTCCTTTTGTTCTTATACAAAGGTACCAAAATACTTTCTCTCCATTGGTCTGACATCCTCTTTGTCTTCAGTTTTTTATTGAAGAAATTTGTAAGCCATAAAATTCCTTCCCTCAAGCATTTCCATACTTCAATAGGTATATCGTTTGGTCCAATCGCTTTTCCATTTTTCATCTTCTTCAGAGCGTCATCTTTCTCTGATGCTTGAATTTTACGATAAAAAGTTATGTTTCTATACTCCTCCGATTTACTTAAGTCTTCTAAGGTAAAATTGGAATATCATAAAATAATTTGGCATATTTGATCACTTTCCATCTATATTTTTAAAGAAAAAGGTCGCACCTTTCAATGTAGAGTCATTACAAAGGGTAAAATTGAATATCATAAAATAATTTGGCTTATTTGATCATTTTTCATTCATATTTCTAACAGAAAGGGCATTTTTGTAAACCGGGGAAACTTAAAAGGGAGGCAAATGTAATTTCGAAAGATAGAGTGGTGCAACCTGTAATTATGTAAACTCCCAGGGGAGGTCCTGATAATTAACCCTATATACATATTTACTACTATATAAAGATATTCACTTCTGGTGTAACTGTTTACCATCAAGTCAATCATAGCCGTTCAATCTCGCTGAAATCAAATCCAGCCACATATTATTTTTATTAGATCTCCTAAACCTACTATGGTAGGGTGTCTTAAACCTATATTTTCAAGTCACTACCATACAAAGTGAAATTACGATTTTATCCTTATCTTCATTAAAAATTTAATAATTGCAAAATTGCGCTTGCATGGGATCGAACCCAAAACCTGTAATATATTGAATCAAGACACAACCACCACACCAACTGACAAGTTGTTGTTAGCACTTACATTACTCTATATATGAATGAACATTTTTCTTTTACTTCTCAAGACACAATCACCCACCTGCGATTTTCTTTTTCATTCTTTTTCTTGGGTTTTTTATATTTTAAAACAGTAATTTAAAAAAATAAAACTATAATAGAAAAAAAAGAAGAAAAAAAACCCTTTTAAAAGAATGCCGGGGGTGGGCGATCCCCGCAGGGGGCGGGCACGATACTGTCGCGCGGGGCACGGGGGGCTCCCCGTGCACTGTCACTCGTGTGTGTATATATATATATACACAAGAAGTGGGCTTTGATGCAACATTGTCACTTCCAAATTTACCCTTGCCAATTTTTAAAAATAACATTCCTTTCATCAGCCGTGGGAGAGTGGGGAGAGAGGTAGAGAGGGGAGCATCAGTCAACTTTCACGTGGGAGTGAGAGAAAGAGAAAGAAAGAGGAATATTTATATATATATGCCTTTGGTGCAACATTCAAAATTGTCAAATATAGCCTCATTCTTTTACTCCAATGACTTAACATATATTATGAAAAAAATGAAAATTTATAAAATATAATAGCTATTTGTGTAATTACACTATATCCCTATAATAAAATAAATGATGGAAATTCATAAAATCCAAAAGCTTTTTAGTAGACCTCCTACACTTACTATGGTAGGTAATCATTAGGCATTCTAGACCTACTTTAAAATGATTTTTTGTTAAAATATAAATATTTTGAAAAAAACAATTATAAATATTAATTAAAATTTTTGTGCGGTCATTTTGAGTACTCATATGTATATGTTGTGGGCAACCGACTTGATGCGGGCGCAGCCCGGAGCGTCATGGGCGTAGCCCGCCGGGGGCGGGCGAAGTTGCCGGCCGGGTACTGTCGCGCTTGGCAGTAGGGGCAGAGCCCCGTGCCTGTCACTCGTATATATATATATATATATATATATATATATATATAAGAAGTGGGCTTTGGTGCAACATTGGCACTTCCAAATTTACCCTTGCCAATTTTTAAAAATAGCATTCCTTTCATCAGCCGCGGGAGAGTGAGGAGAGAGGTAGAGAGGGGAGCATCAGTCAACTTTCATGTGGGAGAGAGTGAGAGAAAGAGAAAGAGAGAGGGGGGCAGCCATCAGTCATACTAATTGTAATGTGTAATTTTAATTTGTATTAATAAATTGTTATAAAATTATTATGTATTCTATTTGCGAGCGGCGAGCACGGCGTGTTCGAGGTACTGTCACGATTGGCCGTAGGGGCGGAGCCCTGTGTCTGTCACTCGTGTGTGTATATATATATATGTAGTATCAATGTAAGAACAGAAGAAGAAATTATGAATGAAATCCCTTCCAACTTTTCCATGTTTTCTTTTATTTGTTGCCCTTTTTTCTTTATCATTATCCGCATCAGTGGTATCAGAGCGGCTCTTTGAGCTTTAAAGCCATCAAAAAATGGTGATATGATCTTCTATGCATCACATTTTTGAATCACCAATCTTTTCCTCATATGGCAACCACCAAAAAATCCAATTGTTCGCCAAAAACTCCCAATTGTTATATTATGATTTCTTAGCCACCCACATGAGGCTTCTATTTCAATCACAAGGGCTATGAGATCTCATGCAATTTGGAATTGCAGAGGTCCATGTTCCGACAACATCCAAAGAAAAATAAATTGTTGATGCAAGCAGACTCAAAGCAACATCTGAAGAGGCAAAGCTAGACGCCCAAGCTCTCTTATATATTCACCAAAGTGTAAGGAGATTTATCCTCGCATCATGGGGGCAAACTTATCCAAAGAAGCCCGGGACATCATTTTCACGGAATTCAAAGGATCCGAGAAGGTAATCTCAATCTATCTTCAACACAAATGGAAGTTGTTTGACAATCTGCACATGAGTGATTCTGAAAGCGTAAAAGCTTTTGTTTCAAGAGTCATGTGCATCGTCAATCAAATTAGAAGCTTAGGTGATAAAATTAAAGACAAAAAATTGTACCAAAAATACTTTGATGCTTGCCTACAACTACAAGCTATGATGCAGTAGTGACTGCAATAGAAGAATCTAAAGACCTCAAAGTTCTGACAATTACAAAACTTATGGGATCTCTCCTTGCACATGAGGAGAGATTGAAACGGTCAATAGATATTCCGAAACAAGCTTTTCAGATTAAATCAAAGCCTTACACAACCCAGTTTAAGAAAGAAGAAGGATTAGTTGCAAGAAATACTAAACCTTCAATGAGAGGAAGGGGGAGAGGAAGAAACAACTTTCCAAGAGTTCCTGAAACAAGAGATGCCACGACCAATATGACTTGCATCCTGTGCAAACGAAGCAATCACACAATCACACTGTTGTCGGCTGCTTCTACAAATGCAAGCGATGCAAGAAGCTCACGCACATGGATAAAGATTGGTGGTTCACGGTTAAAGAAGGAACAAAAGGCAAGGAAGAGGGAAACTTCACTGATTCATCTGAAAAACTATTCTTTTCCAGTGAGCAATATGAAGAACAAATCAGTGAAGCGTGGTATGTTGATAGTGGGTGCTCAAACCACATGTCACAACAAAAAATCTCGTGTACTCCTTGGAGATGGGAAGGAGTTGAAGATAGAAGGGATTGGGGCCATGACAACAAGAACAAAAAAATGTGAAACTAGGCACATCGAGGATGTACACTATGTTCCCACACTAACACAAAATTTCCTTAGTGCATGACAACTTATAAGAAAAGGATATCAGGTGATATTCAAAGATGAGTATTGCAGCCTATTTGAAAAAGAGACAAGGAGGTGTGCAGCGTCCATAAGAATGACAAAAAAAAATGTTCCCACTACAACTTCAAAGACCTCTAGAGCATGCCCTCATCTATAGGGCAAATTACTCTCTTTGGCACAAAAGGTATGGCCATCTAAACCAGAAGGATATGAAGTTGCTGCAGCAAAAGAAAATAGTTCAAGGACTTGCAGAACTCAATGTTAACAGTCTCATGTGTGAAGATTGTATCATGGGAAAAATCCATCGACTTCCTTTCCCAGATTCAACTTCCTAGCGAGCACAAAAACCCTTGGATCTTATACATGCTGATCTCCGGGGTCCATCCGCCACACCAACAATCTCTGGAATGAGGTACTAGTGTCCTACTTCTGCCTGATCAACGATTATTCCAGGTATTGTTGGGTTTATTTAAAAAAAAAATCAGAAACTTTTGTTAAATTTAGTAGAAAATAAGTGTGACACTACTATTAAAAGGTTGGGAACAGACAGAGGGAGATAGTTTATAGGGGAAGAGTTCTCAAAGTGCTTGGTATTAAAAGAGAATTGAGCTCCCCTAAAGCGCCAGAGCAGAATGGTGTCGTAAAAAGAAGAAACAGAACGATAATATAGAAGGTAAGGGCAATGCTTCATCATCATCACATTCCACGGAAGTATTGGGCTGAGGCTGTCAACACAGCTGTTCACACCATCAACAGATCCCCCACCAGAAGTCTTCAAGATATTACTCCATATGAGCTATGGCATGAAAGGAAACCATGTGTTCAGTATCTCAAATTTTTTGGGTACTTAGCATAAAAGCACATACCAAAGGAAGGGAGAAGCAAGTTAGAAGACTCCAAGGCCTATTGACTTTTCAATCCAGATTCTTGGAAGCTTTATATATGTCGAAATGTCACCTTTGATGAGAATAGCACCTGGAGCTGGGATCAGACGCCAAAATTTTTTCAAATACCATTGATGTACAACCTAGTGTTCGCCAAGGGGTAAAACTGAGAATCGGACATAGGCGAAGCAAGTACGGACTCGCCGACTCGCGACGAGCGAGTCGTGAGGGCGAGGCGAGCCCGACGCTTCTCCTCGCGAGGCGTGCAGTGCGAGGGAGAGGCAAGTGCGTTCTCGCCGCTTTGGAGTGCATTTAGCAACGGCGAGACAAGTGAGGGCTCGCCTCCCCGCATAAGCGACTCGAACCGGTAAAAGAGGGGGGGGGGGGGGGGGGGGGGGGGGGGGGGGGCGAACGCATTCTTCATTAAGCGCTCGCCCGCCCAGGCTTCAGGATGCGGGGGCACCAGGCGAGGAAGGTGCTGAATCTCATTCGCCCGAGAGGCCAGGGGGACTAGCGAGTGGTACCGTCACGAGCCACTCGCATAGTGAGATCTCGCGAGCTCGGCTCGCAGGAAGGCTGGCGAGTGGCGCCTTCTCAGGCCACTCACCCAGTGGGGCCTAGAAGTGAATTTACCCAGATACCCTTGATGGGCTGCCGATAGCTCTTCAGAACAGCGGAGTTTGGCTGTTAGCAGACCACTTTGGGGTGCGATTAGTAAAACCAAAAGGCGGAGTTACGCTATCAGCAGACCAGAAGGGAAAAACTATATATAGACTCCGAAGGGCACCTTTGGAGAGGATCCAGATCTTTGGCTTCTTCCTCCTTAGGTCATCTTTGGTTAGCTTCTCAGGCTCTCCTAGGTGCCCGACTCCAGCTTTGGCTTAGGAGGGGAAGCGCTCTAAGATCTTTCGGGTGTGTGGTGGGACCTCCACGCTGCAGCTAAGGATCGATATTTAGTTCTAAATCTTCGGTCAAGTTCCTCCGCAGGATCAGAAAGTGCTAGCTACCCCCTCTTAGGGGTCCGAACTCCTCGTTGGGCCGAATCTCGGTTCCATCAATTGGGTGTTACTGATGAACATACCTCCAACCCAATGGTGATTGAAAACAGAAAAGAAGTTTCTCCAGCTGAGCCAGACTTGGTCGAAGACATTGAGGAGTCATCATCTCCCAGAAAATTTAGATCCCTCACAGAAATATATCAGCAAACCGAGAGTGCTATTTTCATCAAAGAAGAACCAAAGACATGATGTTGCAACACACAATGCCAACTGGATCAAAGCAATGCATGAAGAAATTGCAATGATAGAGAAGACACTTGGGAGCTGGTCACAAAGCTAAAAGACAAAAGTATTATAAATCATAAATGGGTCTACATGATTAAACAAAATGAAGAAGGTAAGAATAAGGCGAGCTAGAAGTACAACAACTCAATGTGAAGTCGACATTCTTAAATGGAGAAATATCAAAATAAGTCTATGTCCAGCAACTAGAGGGATATCAGAAGAAAGAGGAAGAAGAAAAAGCGTATCGCCTTCATAAAGCTCTTTACGGCCTGAAACAGGCCCCAAGAGCGTGGAATCAAAATATTGACTTGTATCTAACAACAAACTGCTTCATAAAGAGTTTGAATGAGCCATCACTACACAACTGTTGAGATTATTAGTTTTATATTAATATATAGGTCTATTAGAGTCTTTAGGAGTGAGTGGGTTTAATCTCACATCTTGAGTCAGTGTTTATGAGTCTTGTTGTAAATCCCATAAAAAGCCCCTTTAAGGATGAATATAATGCACTTCTATTTCCATTTTTTACTCCTAACATGGTATCAGAGTGGACTAATAATTCCTCTCCTCTGTAGCCCCAAATTCCTTTCCCCTGGCCGCCACTTGATTCCCGCCTCTTTCTCACGATTCGATCCCATCCCTGCGCTACTAACGCCCTCGTCGAGTAGCTCCCTTCAGGCTCCCATCGACGGAATCGTCGTTTGATTCCATTGACGGGAGTGGCGTCTATTCCCCTCGACGAGGATGAGGGATTCTCTGTTGATGTCGTCGTCCTTCCCCAGCCGCGATCCCGTCGCCAACACTGCGGCTTCTGCTCTCGTTCTTGTCGACGGAGGGAGCACTCTTCTCCTCCCCTCACTTCCGCTGCCATAGGGAGCGTCTCTCCCTCGTTCTCGTTGACGGAGGGCGCTACCTCTTCCCTCCCTCGTTTTCGACAAAGGAAGCAACCAATCCTCTCCTCGATCCCGTCGCCAGAGGGAGCGGATCTTCTCGTTGCTGCTACTATCTCCTTCTGCTCTCGTTCTCGCCGATGGTTTCTGCTTCGGTTCCAGTCCATTCCACGGCCTCCGATCTGGACGATGCCCCTGTCGGCTGCCTTTGTATGGTTTCCTTTCCTGTTACTGTGCCACCAGTCCTCGTTCCCGTGCTGCTGCTCTCGCGTCGATGCTTCTCTTTGTGCCGCGTTCCTCCCTTTCTTGTCGGGCTCCCTTTTGTCCTCACCGCTGCTTGAGCCTTTTTGCTCGTCGCTGCTTGAGCCCTCTATTCGCAGGTTCTTGAGCCTTCTCCTCGCTGATGGCTTGTGCCCGTGCTTTGCTCGCTGCATCTTGGGTCGTGTTCTCGCAGACAGCCATTCTCCGTTACTTTTTAGTAGTTTTTTATGTCATGTTTTGTCTTATGTGTTCTGCCTTCCTGCACGTGTTTTCCACGTGAGGGGAAGTGTTTGGGATGAGGGTGATTCAGATGATCTTTCCCGTTGTTTTCCTTAGTCCCACACGGCCTCCAGGCTTATGTTGTATGTTGTTCGTGTCTCCTCATATTTCTTTTGATTGATCGTGTGTTGGGACACGACTAATGTTGGTGTTTTAATCTCGATGGGTTGTGTCGCGTGGGGCCATGTCGTGCGGGACTGTGTCGTGTGGGACTGCCCTTTGTGCGGATTATCCCCGACGGATTATTCCTGGTTGTTGTATGATGATTTGCTCCACATCTTTCGTTCTCTTTCGCATGTTGTGTGTAGGTGATGTTGGTTGACCGGTTTTCAGTGAGTCTATGTCGTGTGTGGGTCCTGTGTCGTGTGTGGATCTGCGTCGTGTGTGGCTATGTCCCTGGTTTGGAATTTTTCCCCGGTGGCTCGTCTGATGTTTTGTCCCACATCGTCTACTTCCATTGTCGTTATTATGATGTCCAAGCTGAAGATTCCCCCTTCAGCTTGAGGGGGAGTGTTACAGATATTCATGGAGACGACCAACCATGGCGGGTGTACACGCGACAAGCAGGTGCGGTGCAGCCTGGGGACGACGATAACGAACCGGTCCAAGAAGTGACCATTGATTGGCCGGCGGTAATGGAGAAGTAGCAGGACCGGCGAATGCGGAAGAATATTATTTCGTTCTTAATTTATCTTTTCCTATTTCGTTTATTTCCTCTTTGAGTGATTCCTATGTTTGGAAGTATTTTAATTATGTTTCCCTTTTATGTATTTCCTATTTAAATGTTTCCTATTTGTATGTGGTCTCCCCCCTCCTATATAAAGGGGCTGAGTTTATGTTGTATGCATCTTGGAAGTAATATCAAATGGCTGCTCCCTTGTTCCTCTTATCTACCCTATCTCTTCCTCTCTCTCTCTCCCTCTACCGCCGACTCTCCCCCTAACCCGGATTCTCTCTCTAGCGGTAATATTTGGTCCGACCTGCCCGTCCGCCCGCTATCGTAGCCGCCGGCCTGTCCACATCAACGCCAACTTCTGTCGCCCCCCTCGATCCGCCATGGCCCCGACAACCCGACTTCACCCGGATACTTCCGGCGCGAATACCTCCGACGAGGGCGTTCAACGTCGCCTCGACGCCCATGATACCCAATTCGCCTCTATCCAGGCCACGCTACAGGTGATCCTCGCACGCCTGGAAGCTAGGCCAGCCTCGCCCGCACCTACCACAAGCGGCGGTTGCACCTCCCCCGCCGACGGAGGCTCGTTGCTCGGCGCCCCCCCGCAGACAGAGATTCTGATGCCACTCGCGGGCCGCGGCCCCCTCGCTCTCGCCATTCCGAACTTCTCCGAGGCCGGTCCCATGGGCTGGATCGCTAAAGCAGAACAATACTTCGACCTCCACCTCACGCCGAAGCACGACAAGGTTGGTACAGCCTTGGTTGGCCTGGACGGCTCCGCCCTCCATTGGGCGCGGTGGCTTCGCCAATCTCTGCCCCTCATCTCATGGGGCGAGATGAAGCAAGAGATGGTTCGCCGCTACGAGCCCCGCTATGCTGGGTCCTCCGTCGGGAGGCTTTGCAGCATCCGCCAGTCGGCCGGCCTCGATGCCTACATTGACGAATTCGTCGCCTTGGTCACACATGTCCCCGACCTTCCGCCCGACCACTATTTGGGATTTTTTATGCAAGGTCTCCTCCCGTCGATCCGCTCACGCATCCGCACCCATCAACCACGAACCGTCTCCGAAGCACTCGATCTCGCGCGTGCCGTCGAGGCCGATCACGGTGCGCGCCCACCCCCTCCTACCGGGCCTCCTCCTCGGGTAACGCCACCAAGGGACTTCGGTCCGCGCCCCCCTCACACGGGCGGCCCTCGCCCGACCCGTCCTCCAACTCCCCACCGCCTCTCCAATGGGGACTATAACGAACTCAGGCGTAAGGGGCTCTGCTTCCGGTGCCGTCAGCCATACTCGCCCAATCACGAATGCGCCGTCGAGGAGTTTCATGCGATCATCGGGGATTTTGTCCCCGAAATAACCGCCGCGGATTTTGAGGCACTTGAAATCACAGACGAGCCGCCACCCCCGGACACCGACGGCGCTACCTTCCGCCGCCTCGACCTTCCCTACTTCTCGGTGGGCGGACTCACCAAACCGCGTACTATGAAGTTACTTGGCCGCATCCAAGATCATCCAGTTCTCATCATGATAGATAGCAGTGCCAGCCGCAATTTTATCTCCCATCGCCTGGTGCGACACCTTGCCATCCTGTGTACGCCATCGCCATACTTCACCATCTGTCTGGGAGACGGCCGCCGTAGGCCTACAGCAGGATCTTGCCCTGCCGTGCGGGTCACCATGGGACCTTGCTCGGTAACGACAAATTTTTATGTTTTTGAGCTGGGTGGTGTTGACATCATTCTAGTCGTGGCTTGGCTGGCCACCTTGGGCGACGTACGAGTCAATTGAGCGGAGACGACAATGCAGTTTTCGTGGGAAGGGTCTCCCTGCCACCTCGCAGGCGACTCCGCCTTGCTCCGCACTCCGGTTTCATTCCGTGCCATCCAACGCACGTCCGAAGTGGCTTTCTCGGCGTGGCTTTGGCCGATTATGGCCGGGCCTACGGCTGCCTCGGGGGCACCACCCGATCTCCACCGCCTCCTCGACGAGTTCTCCGACGTATTCACACCTCCAGCGGGCTTACCCCCGGTGCGAACCACGGACCATGCCATTCCGTTGCGGCCACACACTTCGGCCGTCTCCGTCAGACCATACCGCTATGGGCACGTGCAGAAGGACGAGATCGAGCGCTTGGTGCCGGAGATGCTCATGGGTGGCCTCATCCGCCCCATCGCGAGCCCTTTCTCCAGCCCGGTCCTCCTCTTGCGCAAGAAGGACGGGAGTTGGCGCTTCTGTGTCGATTACCGTGAATTGAACAAGGCCACGATCCCGGAAAAATATCCTATTCCGGTCATCCAGGAGCTTCTAGACGAGCTCCACGGTGCAGTTTTTTTCACAAAGCTTGATCTCCGGGCAGGGTATCACCAAATTTGGGTGCGGATAGAAGATGTACCAAAGACGGCGTTTCGGACGCACGACGGACACTACGAGTTCTTGGTTATGCCCTTTGGGCTAACCAACGCCCCGGCCACCTTCCAGGCCACTATGAACGATATTTTTCGAGCGGTACTCCGACAACACGTTCTTGTTTTTTTTAATGATATTTTGGTCTATAGCTCATCCTGGCAGGAGCACTTATACCATGTCCGCTGCACGTTCGAGACGATTCGCCGCCAACATCTTGTCCTCCACCGCAAGAAATGCTCGTTCGGGGTAACATCCATCAGTTACTTGGGCCACACGATCTCGGCCCAAGGGGTGGCCATGGACGACGACAAAATCACGGCGGTTCTTCACTGGCCGACCCCCACCTCCCTTCGGGACTTCCGCGGGTTTTTAGGCCTAACCGGTTTTTATCGGCGCTTCATTCGGGAGTACGACAACTTGGCACGCCCACTCACGCAGTTGCTCAAATCTACTGAGGAGGGACCTTTTTCGTGGACCCCGGCGGCTATGTCCGCATTCACCGCCCTCAAGGCGGCTCTGGTGAACGGCCCGGTTCTGTTCATGCCCGACTTCAACCAACCCTTCATCGTCGAGTGTGATGCCTCCGACACAGGGGTAGGCGCAATCCTCATGCAAGGCGGCCGACCCATCGCCTGCTATAGCCTGGCATTCTCCACCAACATCCGAAGCCGTTCGGCTTATGAGAACGAGCTCATGGCATTGGTCCTGGCAGTACAACACTGGCGGCCGTATCTCTTGGGCTGGCCCTTCATCGTCCTCACCGATCATCATAGCTTGCGGTACCTCCTCCAGCAGAAGATCGCCACGCCCGCACAACAGCTTCGGGTGGCAAGCTCCTGGGGTACGACTTCTCCATCGAATTTCGCTCGGGGCGCACCAACCGAGCGGCGGATGCTCTCTCCCTAAAAAGTCATTCCCTGGAACTCCGCGCCATATCACGGCCGGTCTGGGAGGACGCAACTTCTATCCAACATGAAGTGGAGTTAGACCCGCAACTGGCCGCCATTCGAACAACCCTCATCACCGACCCGACCAGCCATCCTCCTTACTCTCTGGTGGGCGGTCGGCTCTTTTACCGGGGCCGCCTGGTGTTGTCCGCGGCCTCCGCTCTCATCCCGCGCCTTCTCGCCGAGTTCCACGCTACACCAACCAGGGGTCACGCTGGGGCTTTCCGCACCTACCGTCTTCTGGCGGCCTCTCTGTATTGGCCGAATATGTTCAAACAAGTCAAAGCCCACGTTGTCGCCTGCCTCCTATGCCAAAAGGCGAAGTACGAGACGATGTTTCCGGCCGGGTTACTTCAGCCCCTGCCGATTCCGGAGCGCATTTGGGAGGACATTGCCATGGATTTCATTACGCGCCTACCACGGTCCAATGAGTTCGATTTCATTTTGGTAATCGTGGACCGACTCTCCAAGTACGCGCACTTTCTCCCGCTCCGACACCCGTATACAGCCGCAGGAGTGGCCGACTGCTTCATCTCCGGGGTCGTACACCTCCATGGATTTCTGCGCACAATCGTGAGTGATCGCGACCCCCTTTTTCTGAGCAGTTTCTGGACATCCCTTTTTCTCCTTCAAGGCACGCAACTCCGCATGAGCTCTGCCTACCACCCGCAAACAGATGGCCAGTCAGAGGTCCTCAATCGTTGCTTGGAGACATACTTACGCTGCTTCATCGACGACAGGCCGGGCACCTGGGCCAAGTGGTTATGCTGGGCCGAGTACTCTTACAACACCGCCTACCACCATGCCGCGGGCTCAACTCCATTCCAGTCCATCTACGGACGACCTCTACCAGATATCGTACGACATCTTCCCGGGGAGTCCCTTCCACAGACTTTGGCATCACAACTCCAAGATCGGGACATTATTTTGGACAACCTCAAACATCATCTACGCCGTGCCCAGGCAAAGATGACAGCCTTCTCCAACCGCAAACGCCGAGACCTCTCATTCCAAATTGGGGAAAAGGTTTTTTTCAAGCTGCATCCATACCGCCAACTCTCGGTAGCCGAAAGGGCGTGCCCCAAACTCGCACCAAGATTCTTTGGTCCATTCACCGTTCTGGCCCAGATCGGGGCCGTCGCATACAAAATTCAACTCCCCGAAGGCGGCTAGCCGCATTCACCCGGTGTTTCACGTCTCGCAGCTACGCCGGGTCGTGGGCGACCACCCAACGCTGGACCACATACCAAGCGATCTGGAGTACGCTGATACCGCTACCACATACCCACACCGCATTCTCGACCGCTGACAACATTTGACCGGCGACGCAGAACCGGAGGAGCTCCTCGTGGCATGGCAACACCGGCCCCCGTCCACCGCTACGTGGCTTCTACGGGATGATTTTCGCCGGCAGTTTCCCGATTTTTGCCTTGAGGACAAGACAAATTTCCTAGACGGAGGTATTGTTACAGATATTCATGGAGACGACCAACCATGACGGGTGTACACGCGACGAGCAGGTGCAGTGCAGCCCGGTGACGACGATAACGAACCGGTCGAAGAAGTGACCATGGATGGGCCGGCGGTACTGGAGAAGTAGCGGGACCGGCGAATGCTGAAGGATATTATTTCGTTCTTAATTTATCTTTTCCTATTTCGTTTATTTCCTCTTTGAGTGATTTATATGTTTGGAAGTATTTTAATTATGTTTCCCTTTTATGTATTTCCTATTTGTATGTGGTCTCCCCCCTCCTATATAAAGTTGCTGAGTTTATGTTGTATGCATCTTGGAAGTAATATCAAAGGGCTGCTCCCTTGTTCTTCTTCTCTACCCTATCTCTTCCTCTCTCTCTCTCTCTACTGTCGGCTCTCCCCTAACCCGGATTCTCTCTCTAGCGATAATATTATGACCGGTTTTCAGTGAGTTTATGTCGTGTGTGGAACAACGTCGTGTGTGGCTATGTCCCTGGTTTGGAATTTTCCCCAGTGGCTCGTCTGATGTTTTGTCCCAAATCGTCTACTTTCATTGTCGTTATTATGGTGTCCAAGCTGAATATTATTGTTGAGATTATTAATTTTATATTAATATATAGGTCTAGCAGAGTCTTTAAGAGTGAGTGGGTTTAGTCTCATATTGTTATGGAAGAAGGAAGAAGAGAGAACTATGAGGGATTAAGGGAAAACTAGGGTTAGAGAGGAAGAAGGAGGGAGAAATACCTTGTAGAATAATACTTGCCTTTCATCCCAATGGAGCCACCCGGGTATAAATACCCGGGCAAGAGAGGGGCCGGCCGGCCCCTCCAAATGGGGCTGAACCCACTTGGTTCAGCCCCAGCCGGCCGGTTCAGTGAGTGGGGGCTGAACCGGAAGGTTCATCCCCGTTGTTCGTTGCTCCTTTGCGCCGAGTATAATGACGCCCTGCAAAGCGTAACGGGGGCGTAACATTCCCCTCCCCATCAAGAACCAACTTGTCCCCAAGGTGGTAGTCGGGGTAGAGCGCCTTGAAATCCAAGAAATCCACCCAAGAGTTATGTGCTGACGAGAGATTCTTCCATTTGATCAAGAGTTCGGGGCGGTATTCCGTGCCCCGGTGCGATAGGACGTGTTGTAGCAATATTCGGCCCAATGTAACCAGTCAGGCCAACTCCGCGGCTCATCCATTACAAAGCAGCGAAGATATGTCTCGACCCCCCTGTTGAGAACCTCAGTCTGGCCATCCGACTGGGGATGGTGCGCCGTGCTGAAATGTAGGCGAGTACCCCGCAGCCTGAAAAGCTCCCTCCAGAACCCACTGACGAAGGTAGGGTCCCGATCAGAAATGATGGCACGAGGAAGGCCGTGTAAGCGAACAATCTCCCGAGCAAAGAGCGCGGCGACGGACTCGCCGGTATACAGATGACTGAGAGCTAGGAAGTGTCCGTACTTAGAAAGTTTGTCAACCACTACCAATATCACCGACTTCCCCTTGGACTTGGGCAGCCCATCAATGAAGTCAAGGGAGACCGTGTCCCAAATATGTTGTGGAATCTCCAAGGGGACCAGTAAGCCAGCCGGAGAGGAAGTCTCATACTTCTGACGCTGGCAGACGTCACACTATCGTACAAACTGCTGTATGTCCCGCCGCATACCAGCCCAAAAAACACTTGCTCGCGCCCTCTGCAGGGTCCGGAGCACCCCTGCGTGCCCTCCAGTCGGCGAAGAGTGAAACTCATGCATCATAACCGTCTTCCATGCTGAATCGGCGGGATTAACCACCCGGCCCCGATAATATAGCCGACCATTACACAAGTGATAACCAGCAGCCACTGTCTCGCCCCGCTGCAAAGCCTCCACCAAGAGACGTAAGGAATCTGACCTCAAGACCTCCTCCTGAATATCCTCCAAGGAGTCCACCAACGGTCCCGAGATGTGAGCGAGAGTGCTCTCCGGTATGCGGGAAAGAGCATCTGCTACCACGTTCTCTTTACCCCGGCGATAGACAATCTCATAATCGTAGCCAAGAAGTTTAGTAACCCACTTTTGCTGCAGAGGAGAGGAAACCCGTTGCTCCAGAAAGTGCTTTATGCTCTGGTGGTCAGTACGGATAGTAAAGTGCCGACCCAACAAATATGGCCGCCATAGAGCCACCGCGTGAATGATAGCCAGCATTTCCTTCTCATATGTGGACAAACCCAAGGTGCGTGGAGCCAGAGCCTTGCTGTAGAAGGCCAACGGCCCCCCTCCTGCATCAACACCGCCCCAATGCCCACGCCGAACGCATCCGTCTCCAGAATAAACTCCTTGGTGAAATCCGGTAAAGCAAGAACCGGAGTGGTAGTCATGGCCTGTTTGAGGGCCTGGAATGCCCCCTCACCTTCCTCACTCCAAGAGAAAGAATCCTTCTGCAACAGCTGAGTCAAAGGACGAGCGATCTTCCCGTAATCCCGGACAAACCGCCAGTAATATCCTGTAAGCCCAAGAAAACCACGCAACACACGAACTGTAACAGGGCGCGGCCAAGACTGCATGCCCTGAATCTTCCGCGGGTCGGCCCGCACCCCCTGGCCGGAGACCAAATGGCCCAAGTACTCCACCTCCTCCTGGCCGAAGGAGCACTTGGAACGTTTGGCTTAGAGCCGATGATGACGAAGTCGGCCCAACACCTGCTCGACATGGCCCACATGGTCCTCCCAATTGGCGCTGTAGATGAGGATGTCATCAAAAAAGATCAATACAAAGATCTGCAGGAAGTCCCGAAACATCTCGTTCATGTTGGCCTGAAAGGTGGAGGGTCCTCCCGTCACCCCATTGGGCATGACTAAGAACTCATAGTGGCCGTCATGTGTCCGAAATACTGTTTTATGAACGTCCTCCTCTGCCATCAGAATCTGATAGTAACCCGATCGTAGATCGAGCTTGGTAAACCTGTGTGCGTCATGCAGCTCATCCAGTAACTCTTCGATGTGAGGGATCGGAAAGTTATCCTTTACCGTAGCACTATTCAAAGCCCGGTAATCCACACAGAATCTCCAAGAACCGTCTTTCTTCTTGACCAAAATAATGGGGGCCGAGAAGGAACTTGTACTCGGCCGAATAATGCCTGCCTCCAGCATCTCACGGACACTACGCTCAATTTCCGTCTTTTGAATATGAGGGTAGCGATATGGACGAATATTTGTGGGTTCGGCTCCCGCCTTGAGCGGAATGTGATGATCCCGAAATCGGGGCGGTGGCAAGGTGCGTGGCTCCTGAAAAACATCAGAATAGTCTGTCAGAAGTGACTGTAACTGAACTGGTACCTTAGATGATGCGGTGTCGTCTGCTTGAACTTCCCGGAAGACGGCCATCATCCGCCCTTCGCCGCCCAATCGCTGCATGCTACGAAGGGAGATCTCCTTGATAGGAGAAGATATGATAGCCCATAGACAGAACTGCTTCTCCCCATGAATGAACTCCATCGTCATATGCTCCCAGTCGAATGTTACCCGCTGCAACTGGCGCAACCACTGCACCCCTAACACCATGTCTGAGCCCCGAATGGGTAACAGATAGACGTCGGTGCGTCCCACATAACCGTGTATCCGCAGCTCCACTCCCTTCATCACCCATTCGCACTGCAGTTTGCTACCATCCGTCACCATAACATGAAAGGCAGCTCCCTTGTCGATCACATGCCCAACGCGCTTAGCCACTGCTGGATGAATAAAGTTGTGGGTGCTCCCACTGTCCACCAAGATTGTAAGCTTCTCCTGGGCGATCCGGCCCGCCAGACGCATGGTAAGCGGAGGAGGGCACCCTTCGAGAGCATGTATGGAAACCCCGAACTCGGTCTCATCCAAGTCCACCTCCAACTCCTCCCCAGGAGCCGGCTCGTCATCCGTATCCTCGTGCAACATGACGACTTGTATTTTCTGGCATTTATGGCAAGGCAGGAACTTCTCGTCGCAGTTGAAACATAGCCCCTTCTCCTTCCGAGCCGCGAGCTCACTCCACGACAGACGAGTCACTGTCGATTTGCTGCCCGTTGGCGGCTCCCGCCGTGCTACTGTAACTGGGGCCGCAGGTGGCCTGCTCGTAGTACGTGTCCGTTGCCTGTTGAACCTCTCCTCCTGGATACGCGCCAAAGTGATAGCATGATTTAACGAACGAGGCATAAGCGCCTGCACCTCATCACGGAGATGCTCCTTGAGGCCTGATATGAAACAACTAAAAAGTGTCCTTTCCGGCCACTGCACCCGATTCGCCAACTTTTCGAACTCAGTGCGGTACTCCATCACCGAGCCTTTCTGTCGAAGCTTCTGAAGAAGGGCTTCAAAATTCTCATACTCCAATGGTCCGAATCGGGCCGCAAACCCTTCCACAAACTCCCCCCACGGCATGTGCTCGCGTCCCCTCAGGAACCACTGCGTCCATTGGAAAGCGTCATCCTTCAAATGGAAGGACGCCAACTGCACCCATTGTCCTTCTGGCACGTCTTGATACTGGAAAAATAATTCGGCCTTCTGAATCCATTCCAAGGCATCACCACCACTGAACTCCGGAAAGTACATGCGAGTCAACCCTGGAGCCAAACGTGGTGCGCCATGACCTCCTTCCCGTCTTCCTGGATCCACTGGCTCGAATCCTCCATATCCTTGGTGTTGACCGTTTCCCCAAGGAGGGGGTTGTGGTTGTCCGCCCCATGCTTGGCCAAATCCGGCCATGCCCGGCGGCCCAAACCCACGAGGAGGAGGGAGAAGCCCCCCCTTTGCTGTCCCGCTAGGTCTGGAGGTCGCCAGAGCCCAGCCGGCTCTTCCCAGCCACGTCGAAGCCCCGTCGGTTCCGCTCAGCCCTGCCGGCCCTGTCCCGCTAGGTCTGGAGGTCGCCAGAGCCCAGCCGGCTCTTCCCAGCCACGTCGAAGCCCCGTCGGTTCCGCCCAGCCCTGCCGGCCCTGTCCCCGGCTCGATCCGGGTTCGCCGACCCCTCCGTATGCCGAAATCGGCGGACCCGAGCCCGCCGGACCCAGCCCCGCCGCCGCCGAGCCTTGCCACCCTGCGCCGGCCTGGTTCCCGTCGCCCCGCACCCCGCCGTCCCCTGGCAGGCCAGATCGCGCGTTGTCCGCGCTGTTGGGGCCCGATTCGGCGGGATCTGTACTCGTCGATCCTTTTCCCTTCAACAGGGACTTTAACTCCTCCATCTGGGTCACCATCCGCCCTTCCATAACCGCCATTGAATCCGTCAAGCCAACCACATTCTCTTCCAAAGTTTCAAGCCGTGAGGACTCCTCTTGAGTGCGAGTGGTCACCATGGCGGAGAAGAGAACACCTCTGATACCAAATGTTATGGAAGAAGAAGGAAGAAGAGAGAACTATGAGGGATTAAGGGAAAACTAGGGTTAGAGAGGAAGGAGGGAGAAATACCTTGTTGAATAATACTTGCCTTTCATCCCAATGGAGCCACCCGGGTATAAATACCCGGGCAAGAGAGGGGCCGGCCGGCCCCTCCAAATGGGGCTGAACCCACTTGGTTCAGCCCCAGCCGGCCGGTTCAGTGAGTGGGGGCTGAACCGGAAGGTTCAGCCCCGTTGTTCGTTGCTCCTTTGCGCCGAGTATAATGACGCCCTGCAAAGCGTAACGGGGGCGTAACACATATCTTGAGTCAGTGCTTATGAGTCTGGTTGTAATCCCATAAAAAGCCACTTTGAGAATGAATATAACGCACTTCTATTTTCATTTTATTACTTCTAACAACAACAATTTGAAGGCAATCATTTCCTACTCTGCCTCTATGTGGATGATCTGATATTCATTGGATCGATGTCAGAGATAGTCGAAAGCTTCAAGCTCATTTTACAAAGTGAGTACAAAACGAATGATCTAGGTTTGATGAAGTACTTCCTTGGGTTTCATGTAAAACAAAGCCCTGAAAATATCTTCATAAACCAATAACTCTATATAGAAAAGTTGTTTAGGGAAATTCAGAATAGACTCTTGCAATCCTGTATCAACACCAATGTTAAGGTATCACTTCTTAAAAGGGCTAGTTGAATCAAATCAAGTAGAGCTTTGATTTTGTCCCACGATCGAACAGGTGGCAGACATAATGACAAAACCACTTTCAGCTGAAAGGTTCAGTAAACTTAGATCCAAAATCATCTCTGATTATGATTCAACATTAAGGGTGAGTATTGAGAATAATAATGCAGATCAGAATCTAGAGAAGAAGCTGAGCAAAGCATTCCCAAGGGACACATGGAATTGGAGAAATAATTACTGCCTGAAGCCGAAGTAGCGCACACCTAAAGACGAAGAGACCTTTACCTGAAGACGATGCGATATGGGACACATGGAATTGAACATGTACTGGATGATATATATATATATATATATATATATATATATATATATATATATATATACACGAGCAGTCATGCACGGGGGACCCCGTGCGGGGGGCAACATTTGTCGTGGGGGCAACATTTGTCGTGGAGGCTACATTTGTCATGGGGGAGATATTGACGTGGGGGCAACATTGGTCGTGGGGGCGACATTACTCGTGGGGGCGACATTGGTCGTGGGGGCGACATTGGTCGTGGGGGCGACATTCGGCGGGGGAGACGACATTCGGCGGGGGAGGCGACATTCGGCGGGGGCGGCGACACTCGGCGGGGGCGGCGACACTTGGCGGTGGCGGCGATACTCGGCGGTGGCGGCGACACTCGGCGGTGGTGGAGACACTCGGCGGTGGCGGCGACACTCGATGGGAGCGGTCACACTCGGCGGTGGCGGGAACATTCGGCGACGGGGGGTGGGGGGGGTGGGGGGTGGAGGCGACAGTTGGCGGGGGGAGGCGACATTTGAGGGAGGGGTGGCGACATTTGGCGGGGACGACAACATTCTGCGAGGACAACGACAATCGATGGGGTTGGCAACACTCTATACAGGAGGCGGCGACATTCGGCGGGAGAAGGAACATTCAAGGTTGTAATGCTATTTTTAAGACTGGCATCAATCATCTATCTGCGCGTCGGATCTTTGAACTGAAAGTGATTCTTTGCTTACATGTAAACAAAATATTGCAAGTAATGTAATAGGTATTCTTGTCCTCAACTCCATATGTAGAGATTAAAAAAATAAATGAAGCATTGAAGAAACAAACCATTAGAAGCTATTCTTTCTTTCACAAACAGCAGCTGCAACCAACTGTTGTTCATGTGCTGCTGCAGTTCGTGAAGCAGCGGCTGGATTTTCAAGGATTTCAAGTGAAGTTTCAAAAATGATCAAATGAAATCCACATTTCCCTTCTGTTATGGTTCTTTGCACATGTTTTTCATGCCAACATGAACTACAGTCTACAGTTATGATAATCAAATGTTCATGTCCAATAGTATTGAAATCACGTATGGCCTGGCTGATCCTATGAAACACACACGCATTTTCATTAAATAATTTCACGCCAGGTCTAAAGATAAATTGGGGAAATTATGTATAAAATAATATCAGTCCTAAATAAATGAATGGGATATTCGAGTTCAACATCATACCTGCTATTGATTAGGTGACCACTAATAGAGCTTAGAGAAAATTAGAGAAATAGGTAATGATAGGTGCATTAAAAAAACAATTTTAACAAAAATAGGGGACTTTATATCAACAACTTTCACTGAGCCAAGTGTAAGATAAATAAAAAATCCTAAAACTCATCACATTCAAGCTTTCGTTGATAGTACAATATGACATCTCTTTAGATACCTTTAATGATTATTTCCTATGGATGAGAAGAAGAAGGAGAAGAAGATAATCACAGAGACCTGTACTGCACATGCTTTAAAAATGATTCAACTTTGATATATAAAAAATAGGACATATGTTGAGTTTGCCTGGCAAAAATAAGGAAACAGGTCCAATAAGTTCCTCTTCAAAGCCTTGAAGACATTAGATCACATAAAACAAAGAAGATGGGAATATAAATCTGATGATATACAAAAGAATGCACATAATAACCTTGAACATGAATTAGAAAATGAAAGTCAGTGACTGTGAATCTGACTGAAGCCCGAGGTAAAGGTAGCAGCGGATCAATTAGAACCCTAGAAGGTAAAGTACATCAATTAAAATCAAGGAAACAAAAAAGGAAAGTAGTTATCGATTGACATCACTTGCTGGAAGTAGATTGGGACTGAAGGCAGTATGCGATATTTGGGGTTCCATTGTGAAATCACGCTGCATAGGGAGGATGTCGGGGTTACAGCGTAACCTTGAACAATGGATTTTTGGAGTGAATCACTGTAAATCTGGCCGTGAATCCCGGGAAGGTAGCATCACAACACTTAGAACCCAAAAACGTAAAGTACATCAAGTAAAATCAGAGAGATGTCAGTGGAAAAAAGATGTCGATCGACATTACCTGCTGGAAGAAGCGTGGGAACAAAGGCAGCAGTCAATTTTCGGTACCCATGTAAGCTTAGAGGTTTAAGAGTGTACTAAAACTGGGCATGCGCTTGTTGATCAATAATGGAAGAATATTAAAGCTGGGCATGAAAGCAACTATAAACTTGGTAATAGAATAAAGTAAATTGAAAAAAAAAACTACAAAAGGAACCCCATCTAAGTTTGCATAATTACATGGAATAATAGTCCAGGAAATAATAGTCCAACATTTAACTAATACATGAAAAACTTCTCATTTCCTAAACAGAAAATCTGTCCACGAAAAACTTCTCATTTCCCCAAAACCCTGAACAGAATATCTGTCCTAAACAGAGTTGCAAAAATTCTGTCCTGAACAGAAAATACGAATACTAATAAGCTAATATGTGAATTGGGCATTGATGAGTCCCAATTATATACATATTTTCGGACTCATTTGGGCCGATTTTCTAGTCTTTGCACTACACTTTAGGCATGTTTTCATGCATATTTGACATTCCATGTTATGTGCACTTCTAGGCCCGTTTCGGTGTATTTTCATGTCTATCTTACTCATGCTTTATGTTGCAATTTAATTTCTATATTTGAGAATGTGTGGAATGCCCATTTCAGTGACCCGATGATCTTTCATGTTGACACGGGGGTTGTGCGAGTGTTCCGGGGCGCAAAAACTGCACAGGAACACTGCGCACGACCACTGGACATAGTGCGCACGACCACTGGTCGTGCGCTAGTGATCGTGCATTAATTCCCACCTAAAAAGTGGCCTGACTGGCTTATCGCACGACCACTGGACATAGTGCGCACGACCACTGGTCGTGCGCCACTGATCGTGCGCATTGAAAACCTGCACCTGTCTATAAATAGCTGCTCCGCGAAAACAGCCGTAACTCCTTCGTTTTTAGGTCTTTTTGAGCGCCGTTTTTTGCGTTTTTTCATTCTAAGCCTCCTCTATTCATCTAGGAACTTCAAGGAAGAGATTGGATCTTACTTTCATCATCAAGGAAGGTTTGAAGAGCATTGGACATCGCCGGGTCGTGACACGAAGAAGACGGGCCATTGGGAGGAAGTGACAGCCCTCCTTTACCCCGGACGCAGTTGAGGACCGAGCTTGGACGCGGATTGACAACCCAGCGATTCCAACCGTGAATCCCAGCAAGGCTTCGGAGTCGGTCGAATCTCTTACTCTTTATTCTTTCGAAATGATGTTTGTATGCTAAACTCTCTATTTTGCGGATGAAGAACATGATAAATCTAGATCTGTAACTTTTATTTCATCTTTATGAAATTCCTTTTGATTTATTCATGTGTATGAGGTGCGCTATTGTCATTCATTTTATCGATTTCATTCCGTGAGCCTACTCTTCCATCCGCCAAGCTAAGCGGTGCTAACGGCCCGTGTAATCCACCACGACTCCGCCGGTGCGAACCATTCCATCCGCTAGCCTACTCGTCCATCCGCCCTTTCGAAGTAGTGCGTTCAAGGCCTACGTAGTCTCCATCCCGCCTAGCGAAGCAGTGCGCTCAAGGCTTGCATAGGAGTAGTTTAATTTTATTACTTTTATTTTCCATAACCCAAACAACCCCCCTTCGCGTTCCATCCGACTAAAGGACTTCAATCTCAAGTCCTGCCTCAATAGTAAACTCCACCTTACTGTGTTCCTTGAGAGATTCGATACTTGGGGATTTACTTCCTCATATTATTACTTGACAGCGACCGGTTCACTGCCGTTCGGATCGCAGTCTCGCTACCGCCTATAGCGGTGTGCAGAATTTGCGCATCAGGCATGAAAGCATTAATTTAGTGGATGACATGTGCTTGGTGACTAATAATGGAAGAATATTAAAGCTGGGAATGAAAGCAATTAATTTAGTAAATGAATCAACCACATCAAGAGCAATAAGATAAAGCTAATCTAATTCATTATAGAGCTATTCTAAGTCGTTACAAACTATAAAACATAATTAAAATACTAACAGCACCAAGAAAGACTCGTAGAAAAGAGCTTAGGTTAGGTGATTTAAAACAAAAATGCACAAAACCTCAAAGGAGTTTTAGCCATGAGTTCAAATATAATTATGAAAAAGCAACTAATTTTTGTTTTTGTATGTGCTTAAATAATGTTTGTTTTTGTATGTGCTTATATATATATCATAGTACTAATTTTTGAATAAATTAATTATATTCAGTTTTAAATTTCAACCCTCGATTTACGAAAACGATAGGCCATATTTACGAAAATAAGCAGGAGAATCAAGCTCGGTCAGTTGATGGTTCTCCGTTTTCAGCCAGTTGATGGTTCTTCTAAGTCGATTTACGAAAATGAAGTTCTCCTTTTTCAGCCAGTTAGCTTTACAAACTCAAGAAAGCAATGAGCAGGAGGAGAATCAAGCTCGGTTCAGATTTATAGCAGGAGAAGCAAAATAGCAAGCTATTTCATGGATAAAACAAACCTGAAGATTATGAATGACAAATCCCATTCCCCACCAATCGCAAAACCTGAAGCCATATGCATTCACCCATTTTAGGACCGGCAACATGAATGCGATTTGGTGGGGGAAAATGAGATTCCATCTTTAAAAAAATAGCAGCCAAAAGATAATGAAATAACAAAACAAAATAAGTTTCTCAGTCAGCCAGTTGATGGTAAGTTTCTCTAATTAAAATGCATCAAAATATGTTTCTATAATTAAAATGCATCAACCACATCAAGAGCAAGAAGATAAAGGTAATCTAATTAAAATGCTAACACTAAAATGCAGCAGCCGCAAGCTTCCAGCACAAAACTAAATAACCTCTGGCAAAGGTGCATTTGGAATATATTAGAGAGAATATATATCTGAATGAAAATCTGAACAAAGAACTGAATGAAAATATAACACAAAACTAAATAACCTCTGGCAAGAGAGATGGTTTAGGATGTGTTGAGGGTCATATAAAAAATATATTAGAGAGTTCTTTCCTATATTAAGTTTCACTCATAAAGAACAAAGATATATGAAGAACAAAGATAAATTAAGAACAAAGAGGAAGAAGCACATAAAAATTACATCTGAACATCACAAAGAGGAAGAAATGAATTCAATGTCGTCTTTTTAGATTTTTTTACACCTAGACGATTCCAGTAATCAATTAAAAAAGAAACAAATTGAGCAGACTTTGGAGAGATAGAGAGAGCAGAGGGGAGAGATAGAGAGCAGAGCACACCTTCAACACTGGAGGATACGTAGACTGAGGATATCTTGTGCACTTAACAAAGAGGAAGAAATGAATTCAATGTCTTCTTTTTAGACGATTACAATGTCTTCTTACACCTGGAAGAAAATTGATGGACGATTCCAAATATCAGTTATGTATGTGATGCAAAAGTTAAAAAAGAAGGGCACTTCATTTGAGCAGAGTTTGGCGAGGTAGAGAGAGCAGAGGGGAGAGGTAGAGAGGGCAGAGGGGAGAGAGCAGAGCAAACCTTGAACAATGGAGGATACGCAGACTGAGGATAGCCGGAGATAGAGATAGCCGGAGTGGATTCCCGCAGGAACGATGGAGGAGGAGCTTGCCGGAAGATTCCTTCGGAATCGTAGCAATGGTGGAGGAGCTATTGAAGAGTCACCGCAAGGGCGAGGTACCGGCTTTGTAGAGGAGACTCGCGGAAGGGTCTATCGAGGAGGTATAATCGCTGCTTTCGGCGGGGGCGCTGTCGACGGGAGCTCGATCCTGCTTTCGGCGCGCGTGGCAGTCGAGGAAGTGCTGCGCGGGATGGGGGATTGCAGGCACGCGAAGGGGATTAGATTGCGGGCGCCGAAAGTCTTTCAGGAGGATTGGTATTTTAAAAGGATCTGGTTCCTATTTTAAAGGCTTTTCAGGTTTTCATTATACATATATATATATATATATATATATATATAGTGAAATTACCAAAAAATTGAGGATTAGATTGCAGGGGCCGATTTTTTTTTTAAGGGCAGTTTGGGCAACAAAATGTTACACCATGGCAGTTTTTGGGTTTGCTTATATAATATAAATATATATATATCCTATCAATGTATGAACATAAGAAGAAACTATGAATGAAATTCCTTCCAGCTTTTCCATGTTTTCTTTTATTTGTTTCCCTCTTTTCTTTCTCATTATCTGCATCAAAGTACTATGTTACATGAATTCAAGCATCAAATGACGAGATTAATTGGAACCTAGCAAATAACTACTAAGGTGATTGAAAAACTGGCTTTGGATTGCTGGGCTTGCAAAATCTCCAAGTAGGCCTCGACACCGGGAATGACCCGCTGACTGAGATTTCTAAGCACACGGGGGAAGGTATATTGCCCTGATCGTGGTTAGCCCGCTTG
This sequence comes from Dactylorhiza incarnata, assembly GCA_033032865.1. Taxonomy (NCBI): domain Eukaryota; kingdom Viridiplantae; phylum Streptophyta; class Magnoliopsida; order Asparagales; family Orchidaceae; genus Dactylorhiza; species Dactylorhiza incarnata. The sequence continues at coordinate 22,911,336 of JAWHQI010000003.1, forward strand.
TGTGCCGGTCCACTGATCTGTTACTATTGGGCTATAAGACCATCAATCTTGTCAAAGAGGATGGTGAGGGCCGCTTATTGTTAGTTGGCTGAATCCTTGACTCAATGAATACCTTATCTACCCAAAACTGTCTCCATTTTCAACAGTTGGCCAAGTGCTCAGTGAAGTTGCTTATGGTGGTTGGTCGTAGGTTTTAAGTAGATAGTTATGGAGAGGTGGTCATCCTTGATGAGCGAGCAGTGGATGGATGATGTTGCTTGAGAAACTAGGAGAGCGGAAGGAGTGAGCATGAGATGATGTCGATCTGAAGGGCCTTTGTTGCATTAGTGATGGAATCACCGCGCAGAGAGTGCGAGTGCGTCTACTGAGGAAGAATGATCAAAGATGTTGGGATCGAGGAAGATATTGTTATTGTTGATTCAAGTGGATGATACTTTGGGATTTGTTATGGATTTTGAGCAGAGGGGTTCACACGAAAGAAATTTCGCGTTGAGCGGATCCATGATCTTGTAGAAGAAAAGGGAGCATGTTCTTGTACATTTGTAGCGTCAAGGTCTCCATACTACCCAATTAAAAAGGAAAATCTACTTGTAGAACAAAAGATCACACACATGAGGAAACATATTGAGAATATAATCCAACATTGAGAAACTTACGTAGTTTTTTGCACTTAATATTAGATCCTAGGGCATTCAATCTACAATTAATTGGGTTTAGGTTGGATGCATATTTTTAACAATATATTATGTCAAAGACAAACCCCACTATACAATCTGAGTCGATGATATCACACCAACCTACTGGATAATTATAACATATCTTAGTAATCATAGAATGAATGGAAAAAAGTTACCTAAAATGGTCACAACTTGTTTGCACTATGTTGAAGGGAAAGTGCAAACTGAAGCTTCTTCTGGGAACATGGTCAAAAGGAGGAGAACCTCTCTTTGATTCCCAAAATGTGGAAGACTCATTGATTATGATTTGATTATAGAATTCAATGGCACCAAAGTGACTCATGCATGTTTCTTACTAGTGCAAATGATGTATAATAGAATATTCAATACACATGTTTGAACAATTTGGATGTATCTTGTTGGACTTTATTTTTAGTCCTAAGTTATCGTATGCTATATTGCCCTTCTACATTGCAACCTTTTGTATTTCTAAATCTTGGAGATTTTTTTATTTTTGATTCTTAATACAATGGAAATTGAGTTTTGGGAAACATTGCACTCCATTTTACAATAATCTCCACATGATATTAGAGTTGTTTTCATTGCCCTAGCCATGCTTTCTCCTCTCTCTGGCTTTGTTGAAGCCTCTCGCCACAATCCTTCTTAGTCAAGGTTGAGTTCCTTTGATGTTGTCGTATTCTTCAAGCAGTGAGCTACAAGTCTTATTTGAGCCATATTTTCGTTAAGCTGCCCCACTATATTCATTGAAGTCTCAATCCACTTTACCGTCTTTTGAGAATAATTCCTGATGAGTCGATGGGACAACACTAAATAATGATAATGCTATGAAATGCCCTTTTCTTTCAGTAAACAACCTAGTGCATTATTTCTTATGTAAAACCTGTTCTACCAAATAAGGGAAATTATTGGGAAACTCTCTGATGATTTGGTAGATCATGTTATTATAATGCACCAGTTGTATAGAACATATTTTGCATTTATCCCTGTGGAAGTTGCTCAGGTGATGCCAGACAGAAGATGAAGAAAGTCAGCTGAGTTCATATTGGTAGTCGGCGATCACCGACCGGATGTCCAATCGCCGATCGGGCATTTGCCAATAGGCGACTAAATGCTGATCCCCGAACAAGCATTCACCAATCGGCGATCGGATGTTCGATCGTCGACCGAACATTTTCCAACCGATGATCGGATGTCCAATCGCCGACCGGGCGTTCGTTGATTGAGGACTCGATTGCCAACCAGGAGTCCGTTCGCTGACCAAGCTCAAGTCCATTCTCCCAGAGTTCATTTACTACCATTCGCCCGTCGGAAGACCAGAAAGCCGGCTGCTGATTCTTCTTCAAAGCGGTCCTAGAACCCCCTCCCCCCCCTTATAGTTGAACAAAGATCATCGTTTGCCGATCGCCGGCAGGGGCTCCGCGACCGCCGTTCGCTGACCGAAACTCACAGAAGGAAGTTCATTCTACTGAAGAACAAATACCCGAGATCGTTGATCGCTCACCGGGGCTCGACATTCGCCGACCGACCCAGAGCTCAGCGTTAGCCGATTGCCGTCCAAACCTGTAGCTTTGGCGGATTCTGAAAGAGCCGTTATACTCTGAAAAGGTACTATGCTGCCCATCCTTTTAGGGACTTAGACATAAATTAAAGAGGAATATAAAAGCCTTCTTTACGACAGAGAAGATAGCCTTCCAAACCTTTTCAACCCCAACCTTAACTCCTCTGTATTATTCTTTGTCGGCTGTAACATTGGAAAGTTGTATCTCTCTTCTTTTTTAGACACAACTAGAATCAGCTTCTCTCCTCGATGATATTTCTTTCTTGCTGAACATTCAACTTTCTGTTGTAAAGGGTTACTTGATCTCCCTTCAAATGATCTATGTTGTGGTTAAAAGTCTACAATGAAAAATGCTCATTGGGTTCGAGAGACTCCAGGTGGAAAAGACTTTGTCGCCTGGTGAAGTGCTATCCTATAGATGTGGAAAGAGTGGACTACCCAAATTTGATTGAGGAACCACTATAAAAACCTCGTGTCGTCTAGATTGATTTCTCTGTAGCGTTAGCTTTTATTTTTTGTGCTTGCTTTTGTTTCTCTGCTATTATTTATGTATTGATTATCCTTATGATTTGTGGAAGAATTTCTTATTCTTTATACCCCCCCCCCCCCCCCCCCCCCCCCCGAAATATTCAAATCATATTCCGCACCACTGTCAAATCATATTCCGCACCACTGTCAAAATTCATTTTCCTTCATTTTCCTCAAGTAGCTCTTCCTTCATCATCAGGATCCAGTGCTCTCCTTCTTTCTTCGTTGAGAGATCTCACTTTGTTGGCCTCATGCTCACAGTTAGCATCGTCTTGTGCGTTTTTCCTTCTGTTGCATGCTTCTTCGTTCCTTGTTTTCTCTTGGGCCATTTTCCTTCAGTTGCATGTTTCTTATGATCGAGCAATTTTCATCATTAGGATCCCTTCATCAATTGGTCTTCCTCATCTGGTACTTATTCAGCAGGGCTCGAACAATACTTTTCTATCACTGTTGAGTCTCAAGCATTTCTAGCAGCAATCAATTGGTCTTCCTCATCTGATACCAACTTCAACGTCGGATTTTGCTGACAAACACTACTTTGCCTATAACACCCAGCGACCAGCGACTTTGTCGACCACAAACTCTCCGATTACTCGTCATTAGAGAACCAATCAACATTGATGATTATCCATCATGATCCTTGGCTCCAACTTTGAGGACAATTTTGATTTTGATGGGATTGGGAATGATACACCCATTCTTCTGTTGAATAACCTATGCTGGGTAGTGCGAGTAGCCTTGACGAAATAATGCTGACTGCTTAGTTACCTTGACAAATATTAGCCTTGGTGGATAACCTTAATGAATAGCTCTGCAATTTTTTTATTTTTCTTATTTCATTTATAATATTATTGTGTATTTTGCTATATGTTACGTTCACCTGTCTAGGAACTCCTTATGTTGTAATATGGTATTAATAAAACAAAAGATTTCTGACCCTGGTTTCATCAGTTGCTCTAGAAGTTAGTGCATTAGGTCTAGGACTCGATAGTTAAAGCACCAATACAGTGCTATCAAAAGCATTATTGCTACCTAATTTTAATCTACAAAAATGAAAAATAATTTAAATTCGTCTTGCTCTTTTCCGTGCAGGGATCCAGGCATGCCTAGAAGCTGAGGATTTTGTTCCAGAAGAGAAATACGAGATCACTCATGATATTCATTGTTGCTTTGATGGTCCGAAAAGTGGAAGGATTCGTGTGGCACGGAAGGTCTCTCTTGCCCACGAGAAATTATTGTGCCTGTGAATCGGATCTTTTGCATCCCATGCTTTCTATTGGAAAACAATTGTTTTTTCATCTTTGTTTATGATGGTTCATATTATGTCATTTACAATAGAAGAAATGATTGTTTTTAAGCTTTAAAGTCAATCCTATGACAAGATATGTCCACAAAATTTTTCCCCTTTTCTCATACTCATCCAGTTTTTCGCAATCATCCCAGTAAAAGACTTCTTAGTTCTCCTTGTTTGTGGTTTTATACTTTTGTAGGGCCCTAAGCTCTTTGACCGATTGGCTTTCTACTTCAGTGGCTTCACTGAACCGACATACAAGTCTAACCTGGAAGTCCTCACAATTGCGGCCGGAGGCAAGGTTGTAAGCAAGCTTGAGCTGCACAACATGAACCTCTCTTCCCTGGTTGCGGGAGAGATTGAGAAAGTGTTCATTGTTTGTTGCGTCGAGCCGCTGAAGGATTGCGATTCCGCGGAAGCCGATGAGGTCGTACGAGAGAGGGTCGGGATTGCTGAAGCGCAGGCTGCTAGGATTGGAGCTGCAGCACTTCGCCATACGTTGTTTCTCAATGCTATTGCTGCACATGATCTGCATATGATGTCTGAAATGTGATTTCTTTGGACTTGGTGCTATTATTGTAAAGCCTTTTAAACTCCTGATTGTTTTTTGCTGCAGTTTGTAAAGCTCATTCTCTGAATGTATTCTGCATTTATTTACGTTTCCGAATGATAGTTATACTATTTTTAACAAGACAACAAATCTGATCATTAAAAATGCACGGGGGCAAGATTTGGAACAGAAGATACAATATTTATGAACAAATTTATTAGGTTTTATCGTACATACATGTATAGGTACATGTGCGTATGTAGGCATGTCCATGTCCATGCATGAATGTACTATGTTCATGCATTAAAAATCTATTTTTGATATTTATTAAGAGTCTTAAGAGTAGTCTTATGCAGAAATTTTGTAATTTTTGGAGATGTCTTGATGACTCGAATTGCATAAAACTTTAGCATTTTTATTATAACTCATCCTAAGATGTCTAAGATTCCTAATCTCAATCTTAACATTTGAAACCTTGTAAGATTTTTGGAGATCTCGAGGTGGATCAAATTTGTATGAAACTTTGGCTTTTCAAATATTTGTTTTTACAAAATCATTTAAGCACAAAAAAGATAAATTATGCAAATACAAGAGGTCATTTTCGAACAACCCAAATAAGCATGATTTAAGTGATAAGTAAAAAAATGTTCATGCAATGAGTAATATAAGTATGTCCTAAAATTAAAAATTACCCGGACTAAATGTCTACACCCTAGTCTCGTACTAAGTGACGGATGGGCACGAGGAGTTGCACACATGCCGTAGATTGGGATGTTAATCCTATATGCACACACTAGAGAAAGCTCAACCTCGCACTCTTTCCCCCAGTGCCTCACAAGGCCCCACTAGAACCCTCCCCAGTTAAAGAAAAGACATGACTTAGAGGTTAGGTCTCTAATGCATACAACCCTACGCCCCTGCTATTATGAGATATGAAGTCAAAGGTGAATAATCTTTGGAAAACCTGTGCTTTTAAACTATGAGTTGATTTATAAACTATTTTTTTGCTTAGTGTGAAGAATTATAGAAAATTATAAAGTCGCATAGTTTTTCTACTTTTATGAGATGACGATATGAGATAACTAGCATAAGTACTAATACTCAAATAATGTTAGTATGATGAGGTTTGGGTTTAATGTCACGTCATAAGATTAACATTAATATTTCATGTATTCCAAAATATAGTTTCAAATTATAGATCTAGAATAAAGTGATGATTTAGTTTGATTTATTCTTATTATTACAAAGTTGATTCTAGAGTCTACATATATGTGAGATACATGCAATCAATAACAAAGAATATCAATACACCAAATAATGTAAAGAAAACATTATTCATATTTTTATCATAAGATTCATAATTCCTAGGTGATAGACATTATTGATTTGAGATATTTCTTGATAGAACATGAATTATGATTTATGATTATAGAGAATTTTCTAGGGAATATATGTTAGATCATCATGATGTATGTGGATTCTATTCTTTCTAGACTTATGGTAATATGATTTGGTGATTTTCTTTTGAATGATCAAGTTTCATTTGTAAGTCTAGAAAATGATGATCATGCAATCATATTAAAGACAAAGATCACATATATAAAGTTTTGAAATTTATAAAATTGCATTCAATGATTGAATTTATTGGTCTTTGGTTTTGCATGATAATATATGATTTATGATACAATATTCATATATATTCTAATGATTAATCCATAAACTATATGTTTGTTGGAATTTTAGTATTCTATTATAATTTCAAATCACATAGTTATCATGAAATTTGAATAACATTGTAGATGTTATACCTAGCATATAAATTTAAGCATAAACTAAGAATTGATGTTGTGATGATGAGTTTGAATGCAATGTTATTATATATGATTAATGGAGATAGTGTTGCATGTAATATGAGATGATTTCAAATTAATTTTCTTTAGACCTAGAATGAAATGATTAAACTTTTGATTTGAACTTAATTATAAAAGATGATTCTAAGGCCTAAATACATGCAAACGATGGTGACACACATCACACACATAATACATAAATCAATATATGAAACAATTATACTGAGGATATCATGTGATGAAAAATCCATAGACACAGAAATTGCCGAAACAAGAAAACTGAAATATCTTTTAAATGAAGTTGAATTTGGGCAATTTGACAGCACCAAACGAACTCAAACGGGCAAGCTTGGTTCGCTGTTTGAAGTTTTGATCGAAAACTCGCATTTTTGAAGGATTAAACATGCGTTTTGTGAATTTTTGTTTTCGATTTTACTTGAAAATATACTTCATTATAAGGGCTATCATATGCAACAAACAAAATAAAAAATAATCAAAACATCGTGCATTTTAATTTTTAGCCTAAGCCCTTTAATAAACCATTTAAATCTATTCTTTAAAATAATTTCATTAGTTTTGATAATAATTTCAATATTCAATTTATAATGATAATTCAAGACATTTATTGGAAAAAGATTTAAAAGGATAAAACTAAAAGATGAGAGATTGGTCACTTTTTTTTTTAAAAAACATGACTTTTTATTCAATTTGATTTATACGTTATAAAGCCTTAAGTGATAAAGTCATATTACAAATATTTATAAGGTGACCAATGCATGTTAGCTAAGAAAAACAAAGAAAATTAAAAGAACATTAAGCATATCATGAAGTAGCATTATATATCATTTTTATTAGTTTCTACTTCATGCATTTGAAAGATACTAATTGATAAGAGATTTAGGTATCCAAAGTTGACCGTGTGTAATGGTTCCTTTGGGTACCCAAATATAACGTGATGATTTTTGGTGAGACAAGGATGAATGGGCCCTTTCAATTAAAGTTGATGTGTCATTTTTCTTTAAGGTTCTCCATTCATACCTTGGTTGTTTATCACTCAAATTCATATAATGATTATGTGGCATCTTTATATGATGATAGTTGTTTGAAAAATAATTCATTGGGGATTTATATTTATTCAAATTATTTTTTAAAATAGATTGATGATGATAATCATAATGAATTTTATTATATGGATTCATTGAAAGTTTATAAAAGTGATAGTCTTTCTTTAAAAGTGATTGTTGATTGAGTGGGTTACAATATGTGTTAAATGATTGGTTCTTATTTTGATGATTTTATTTCCACTCTTTCTTATAGACATACTCTTATAATGTGAAAGAAAATACTTTATAGTTTGATTTTTATGAAAAGGAGTTTTTAAATTTGAGTCATGATTGAAAATATATTGAGACTTATAATAGTGACTCTTAAGAATTTTGTGAGCATCATAATTCTTTTTGAAACTAAACTCCTTTTGAGTTGATGTGTGAAAATGGACCTTTTTAGAAATGATTTTGTAAGTTAATTTATCTTTGTTATTCAAAATCTTATGATGAAAGTCATTACTATAATTTAGAACATTTTCAACAAAAGATTTTAATTGTCATAACTTACAAGTTAAAGCATCATTTTCAATTATCAATTTTTCATTTATCAATTTTTCATTATGCTCTTTAGAAACTAAGAGCCCTTTTTCAATATCCTTGAATTTTTCTTTTAATAGATTGCAATCAAAACAAGGCTTTGAAATTGTAATAAAAGAGCAAGATAGATAAGCCACATCATAATTAGATTCTACATTAACATTAGCTTTTAACCTTTTATTTTCTAAATGTAATTTATCATTTGTAATTTTCAATTTCTTAATTTTACGTTTAACAATCTGTAGCATATGTAATGTGGAAATAGAATTTGTCACAAAGAGAGAAGAATTTGATTTACTTACATTGCCATCGGAAGAGGCAAGATTTGAACTTAAAGTTCCTTTAACATCTTTTTGGCACTTCTCTTCCAAAGATAAGATTTCTTCTTCTCTTCCACTTGATGTGCAGTCCATGGTTTCATCCTGAGAGATTCTTTCTTGAATGCTTGTGCTAATTTGAATGTTTTCCAATTGTTGTGCATGCTCCAAACCTATACACGGAAGATCAAACATTTCATCAAGAAATTTCCAAACTTTGTAAGCATTAGTAAAACAATAAATCAATTTCAAAATATATTTAGATAGAGCGCAAAATAAAGTATTCATAGCCTTCGCATTTAAATGACATTCCTATTTATTTGATTCATCCGCTGGTCTTATAATTGCCGTATTCAAAATTTTGATATCATATGAATTAAAAAAAAGATTTCATTAATATTTTCCACCTTTTATAGTTTTTGCCTTCAAATAAAGGTGGTGCCAAAGATTTCTCATTTATATAAATATTTTCCCACTAGTAGAAGCGAGATTATGAGACACCATTATTCCCGATTTTTAAACCGATTTGGAATAACCTCCTCTGATACCACTTGTTGGATCGATAGGCGCACTTAGAGGGGGGAGGGGGTGAATAAGGGAATAAAAATCCTTTTATAAAATTATGCAATTTACTAAAGTGTTTTAAAAGCTAACGAGAGCGAAATAATAATTTAGGTGAAAGAAGAAAATAATGTAATTTGCAATTTAGGAATTAACGCCAAATGAAAGAAATCAAGTAAACACAAATTGAGGCATGATTGTATTATATAAAAAAAGTGTTTACATAAATTTGATTTCAATATCTCTAGAAATCGGAGGCGTACAAATACAAATACTTTTTCCTTTTCTATACCGACTCGTGTCCCCACGAACCGATTGACTTTAGCCTATCCTTCCCCGGATATGGCCTCAAGCCGCTCCAGCCAATCCTTCCCCGGATATGGCCTTGAGCACCCCTAGATATAATCACCTAGACCTAGTCACCAACACACGCGACAAATTCCCCCTTAGCCGTGCAAGGACCTAGTCGCCAACACAAGGCGAATTCTCTATACGGTTACAAAAATGTATGGAATGAAAATAATGATAACAATAATAAAAACTCCCTATATGAGATCTTCTGAAGTCGGAGATGAAGGATCACTGTAGTATGAGTGAGGTCGAAGCGATCATCCTTCGGATGTAGCATGACGTAATCCTCCTCCAGAATTCTCCTTAAGCTTTTTGTGGGAGATCCATCTTCGATAGCATAACAACAATGGAAATTTGGCACAGGAATTCTCTCTGGGATGATGTGCCAAAATGAGAGAGAAAGCTTTAATTTATTGAGCTTCGAGATAGCGCCCGCGCTAGCTCCTAACGCCTGCGGTAACATTCGTGTAGAGACGGTTATGAAACCGTTGTGGCGTGGCGTTGTTCACGATCTGGAGATAGCGCCAGGCAGTAGCTACTAGCGCCAGGCGGTAGCTACTAGCGCCTACGGTAGTGCTAACACCTGCGGTAGCTCCTAGCGCCTGCGGTAGCGGTCGTGTAGAGAAGGTTAAGAAACTGTCATGTCATGGAGTTGTGGCACAAGCTGGAGCTAGCGCCAGGCGGTAGAGCTAGTGCCTTCGGTAGCGCTAACGCGTGAGGTATCCACTAGTGCTAGCGGAAGTGTATACGATCGGATCATGGAGGGGAATTTGAAAATGATAGCTTCACCACTTTCTGTAATAATCTAGGTATTAAGCACGAATTTTCCGCTCCACGCACCCCCAACAAAACGGTGTGGTGGAGAGGAAAAATAGAACTCTTCAAGAACTCGCACGCACTATGCAATCCGAGTATGGGTTGCCTAGATATTTTTGGGCCAAAGCCGTAAATACATAATGTTATGTCATAAATCGTGTCATGCTTCGCCCTATTTTGAAATTAACTCCATATGAATTGTATTTTCAAAAGAAACCTAATGTATCGTATTTTCATGTTTTTGGTTGTAAATGTTTTATTCTAAACACTAAGGATGCATTAGCTAAATTTGATGAAAAATGTGATGAAAGGTATTTTTCTTGGTTACTCTTCCACTAGCAAAGCATATAGAATATATAATTAAAAATCTAAAAAGGTTGAAGAGTCTATTCATGTGAAGTTTGATGAACTTGTGCCTTATGTAGATTCTACTTGTGCAGATAATGAAGATGAGCCTCCTTCACCATTGGAGCATGATGATGATGAACCACTTGGTGAAGAAAAAGAAGTAGAGACGGTGCAAGAGGAGTTCGTGCCTCCAAGTGTGCTTCGATTTATAAGAGATCACCCAAGGGAGCTTATCATTGGAGAACCATCAAAGGGGGTAACGACACGTTCTTCTTTTAATGAATCCTTTTCAAACTTATGCTTTGTTTCCGAAATAGAACCAAAAAATATTTCCACCGCTTTGAATGATGAATTTTGGTTTATTGCTATGAATGACGAATTGAATCAATTTGAACGTAATAGGGTATGAAAACTAGTTGAAAGAACATCTAATCATCCCGTTATTGGTGTCAAATGGATATTTAAAAATAAATTAGATGGAGAGTCTAGAATAACTAGGAACAAAGCTCGATTAGTGGCACAAGGTTATTCGCAAATTGAGGGGGTAGATTTTGATGAAACATTTGCACCCGTTGCTTGCCTTGAATCGATTAGAATTTTTCTAGCTTTTGTGAGTTATAAGAAGTTTAAATTATTTCAAATGGATGTTAAAACTGCTTTCTTAAACGGGATAATTAAAGAAGAAGTCTATGTTGAACAACCCCCCGACTTTATTAATGAACAATTTCCAAATCATGTATATAGATTAGAAAAAGTGCTTTATGGTCTAAAACAAGCGCTCCGTGCTTGGTATGAACGCTTAACTTCTTTTTTATTAAAGCACGGTTATAAAATGGGTAGTGCCGATAACACGCTCTTCATTAAGCATTTTGATAATGATTTGTTTATTTTACAAATATATGTTGATGATATTATTTTTGGAGCCACTAATGAAGAGTTGTGTAATGAAGTTGTTTTAGTGATGCAAAATGAATTTGAGATGAGTCTAGTGGGTGAACTAACATATTATTTAGGATTTCAAATAACCCTAAGAAATGATGGAATTTTTATATGCCAATCCAAATATGTCCATAATATGCTAAAACGTTTTGATTTTGAAAACTTGAAACAAGCTAGTACTCCAATGAGCGCATCACTAAAATTAGAAAAAGATGAAGTCGGAATTTCAATTGACCAAACGTTATATAGAGGAATGATTGGAAACACCTTAGTGCATCTAGACCTGACATTATGTTTGTCGTATGTTTATGCGCTAGATTTCAAGCAAATCTAAAAGAATCTCATTTAAAAGCGATGAAACAAATTTTTCGATATCTAATCGGCACATCTAAATTAGGACTTTGGTATTCAAACAATGATTCTTTTCTCTTGCATGGGTATTCAGATTCTGATTATGCGGGTTGTTCATTAGATAGGAAAAGCACTAGTGGTACATGTCATTTCTTAGGTCCTTCTCTAGTTGCATGGTCAAGTAGAAAACAAAATTCTGGTGCCCTCTCCACCACCGAGGCAGAATATATTGCACTAGGAAGTTGTTGTGCCCAAGCACTATGGATGACTCAAACCTTAGAAGACTTTGGTGTTCATTTAACTAATATTAAACTTAAGTGTGACAACAAGAGTGCTATTGACTTAACAAAAAATCTCGTTCATCACTCACGATCTAAACACATAGACGTACGACACCACTTCATTAGGGATCACATCAAAAAGGAACATGTTCATGTAAACTTCATTGGAACTGAATCGCAACTTGCGGACATCTTTACCAAGCCTCTACCCGATTCACGATTTGCTCTACTTAGACTAGAACTAGGGGTATTGGACATCCAAGCTTAAACTTGCAAAATCCGCTTTTTTGTGTATCCATATATCTGATTTCTTTGCTGAACTATATGGTCACCAATCTGTATAGATATTTTTAAAAGAAAAATTCTGAACAAGTTTACATTTTCCTCAAAATTTGAGCTCTGTCACTACCGCCCAACGATAGCTAGTTACCGCTGGCGGTAGTGGGTATTTTCTGAATTCCAAGTTTTATTTTTTATTTTTTGGGCCTGTTATTTTTTTTCAAATTCTAAAAAAAAAACTATAAACAAATCACAATCCAACCAAAAACATGCTTTGTGTTTCTATATATCAAAACAAACTACAAAATTGAAAAACCAATTAAAACAACAAAAACATGCTTTACATTTGCTTTTGAAAAACTTAAAATTTTTATATAAAAAAAACTGATGTGCTTTTCAAGTATACAAGGATGATATGGTTTATCTTGCCAAGTTTAGTATACAATGTTTCATTCTCTATTTCAAGTATCTTAATAACATTGTTTTGTATCATGCCTTGTTCTTTATCTCATGTGTGCTTTGAAATTGATTATAGAAATCATGTGTTGTATTGCATAACATGCCTCTATGTATGAGTAAATGATTTATATTTGCTAATGATTTATTCACTCACACTTTTTGATAAACTACATATGAATTTAATCTCCTCTTACATGAGTGTGTAGTGTAACAACCTAATATTATTGTTATGCATGCTTAGTTTTACCTACACCACAAGTAATAATCTTTTGTTTGCACATACAAGTGAATTCAGAGACCTTTGTCGTTAAGCAAACATTCAAATGAATAATTGACAAAGATAACTCCACCAAACACTACTCACCCTCCTGATAAGTCTTAATGAGCATTGTGAGGTTGAGCACCTTGGAGAGAATTGTAAAGTGCCTTGTTGCAAACACTTTTTTTTAAACAACTTCTTCTTGTACACCGGATCACAAATAACTAAAATTCAAAATAATAATTGTGATTCCCCAAGCACTACTTTGCACCCCTGATAAGTCTTAATAAGCATTGTGTGTGCAGAGCACCTTGGTAGTTGTACCACTTTTCTATGTGCATTGAAAAACTTATATAGCTTTGTGGGTAGAAGTAACTCTAAAAATGCATTTTCAATAATGTTGTATTTATTCCATTATACATGTCATGTGTTTTGATTAACTCATATGTATACTTTTATCAAAAACACTATTTTGTACACATCATTATCACATGTAAGCCTTCTACTCATGAGAAATAGAGTCAATTGCATATCTGCATGTATTCTCTAAATTCTTAAAGTAAATGCACTAGATTGCTTTGCATGATCAATACAATGTATAAGCGTACTTGATTTCTCAATTTAAGACATTGTATTCTTCTATCTTGACTTGATATGTTGTATCATGCTTACATTTTTTTTTCCGCTACGCCATGTGTACTCTTTATTGCTTACCTTTCAAATCAAGTGTATGGTTATGTTGAAACTGAAATCACTTTGTGTACTTAAATTGCTACAACATCTATTTTTTGTCTAAAACTCTTAATCATCTACTATGCTTCACCATTCTTATATATATGTTCTCTTCAAAAATATATTTCTTCATGCTTTCCACCTCTTTACTACTTGTACGCTCGATCATGCATACGTTTTTCCCAACAAGTGGTTTCTTTATGATAATTTCTTCACATTCTTTTTTCACTCCTATATATTTTTTTCCTAAGCATTTAACTCCTTATCGTGTTCATTCCCTCTCTACACATTTATTGCACACATTAACGTTTGACTGTCTCTCCACCCTCTTTTGATAATACCAAAAGGGGGAGAATAAATTTGAAAGAAATTCACATGTTTGGGGAGTCAAGTTCATAGGATTTTTTTTGTAGGGGGAGCATTCACTTAGGGGGAGCATTCATTTAGGGGGAGCATATGCACAAGTCTTAAAATTCATGCTTATCCTTTTTAATAAACACAATTCCTATCTTTTGAACTATTTCTTTCTAAAGGGATTTGTTATCAAAAGGGGGAGTTTGTTGGAACATGCTTTCTGCATATCTTGGTTTGACAATAACAAATCCAACTGTATTTGATCATACTTGCATTGTGTTTATAGTGTGCGGGATCTTCAACATTCAATCCCCAAAGGAGTGTGACAAAGAAAGACGTCGAAGCGACATCAGGATATTATCTCTTGTTACCGCGGCGCGGTAACACTACCGTTGGCGCTAGCGGTTCGACGAAAAGGAAACCGCTGAGAACGAAATTGCGTTCGACAAAATGTGAAGCCGTTCGACGAAATGAAATTGCGTTTGACGAAAAGAGAAGTGCTCTACCGCGAAGCGCCAACACTACTGCTGGCGCTAGCATATCAGAAGCCGCTGAGAAGGAAACCGCTGAGAACAGAACTGGCGTTCGACGAAATGAAAGATCTGTTCGACGAACTGGCGTTCGACGAAATTGCGTTCAACGAACTGCATGCTCTACCGCGGCGTTCGACGAACTGCATGCTCTACCACGGCGCTCGACGAAATGCATACTCTACCACGAAGCGTTAGCACTACCGTTGGCGCTAGCATAAATGGAAACAATTGACGAGAAGGAAACAGTGGAGAAAAAGGAATGTCGACGGGACGCTATTTTGGCAAGTACTACAGCGGCGCGTTAAGGACTAACGCCTGACGGTAGCTTTTGGAATCTTCCCGTCTGCATGTAATTGAGGAGCAATTATGGAAGGAGATATTGGCTGAAGGAAGGTTATCTCGCTATCGCGAGACGTTAGCGTTAGCACGGCGCGCTAGATGGAGTTCAAAGTTTGGCGCTCAAACGTTGCCTAAACTGCCATGATCTGCGTGCCTAATCATTGCCTAATGTGGCAAACGCGGGGCGGTAGTACTACAAATGGCGGTAGCGGCTGATTCTATTTAAAGACGCGTGCTTCCTCCGTTGATGCTTGTTGTTACAGAACGAATTAAAGCTACATATTCAGAGCACTCGTGAGAGCCTTCTACAAGCAGCCCGAAGAACTCCGTCAACGTTCGTGAACGCAAAAGAACTTGAAGACCAATCCGATCACATCGACATCGACATCAAGTTCTTCTTTTGAGGGAGTTTTTAATTTGTGTTTTGTTTTAGTTTCAAATTATAACCTTTTATCTTTTGTTCGGTAGAGGAATTCGCCACACAGCGACTAGGGCCTTGCGGGGACTAGGGGAAATTTGCCTCACGTTGGCGACTAGGTCTAGGGTGTAGATCTAGGGGTGCTTAAGGCCTTTCTAGTGAGGGAAGGGCTAGAGCGGCTTGAGGCCTTATCTGGGGAGAGATAGGCTAAATCCAACCGGTCTTTGGGAGAAGGGTCGGTATAGAAAACCAAAAGAGTTTTTCATTGGTCGCCTCTTTACAAGCGTCATTGGGAAAAGTTTTTGTAATCACAACCATTTCAATTTAATATTAATGAAAATATGTTTGTTTCTTCATCTATGATTCGTGCTCTCTGACTTTCATTGGTTTAAACCTAAGCGTATTTTCTTTGTCACTAACGCCGAGTGGTAACACTACCGCTGGCGGTAGCCACAGAGAATAATTTTCTTTAATAATTTGAAAAAGGTTAAAACCCTTATTCACCCCCCTCTAAGGGTGCCTACAGATCCAACAGGTACTTTACACCTTCATAGTTTTAGGTCACCCCCTAGTAGGTTTAGGAGACCTATGAAAAAGTGGAGAGAGAGGGAGCGGTTTAATCCGATGGCTGATGAAATATCATGCCAGATTCAACGGTCGTAATCATTTCAACGACTTTAAAATTCATGGTTTTGATATTTCTTTATATAGATACATATATATATATATGTATATATATATACATATATATATGTACATATATATACATATACATATACATACATTTACATACATATACATATACATACATATACATACATATACATACGTATACATACGTATACATACATATACATATACATACATATATATATACATATATATGTATATATATAATATATACATATATATACATATATATGTATATATATAATATATACATATATATATATATATGTGAAAGTATCTAGTCGCAACCTAAATCACCTAGAGGGGGGTGAATAGGTGGATTCTATGGCTTTAAGCGGAATTAAAAATTTAAACGACGAGCACACAAAAAAATGAGCACATCACAACACAAAGATTTTATAGTGGTTCCCCGATCTGGGTAGTCAACTTTCCCGCCTCGCCTATCTAGCACTCCAAGGCTAGATTCGGCTACTTCACCAATCTCAGATTTTTTTCAAAGCTTACAACTCGGAGTCACAACTCCTACAACTCAGAGCGAACAACTCCTACACGAACTCGGAGAACAAATCTCTCCTACAACTCGATCTCTAAACAAGGATCTACAAAAAATAACTCGGAAGCAAGCTTTCTACAAGAGTATGTAAAGGGGGTTTTACAATACAAATGAGATTGACAAGCAATATAACTTGAAACTCTAGGAAGAGTTCTTTTCTTCAGATCTGAAAGAGAAATATCTTCTTCCTTGAAAAATGTTCTTCAGTCGGTTGAGAATAGAGGAAGAAGAAATCTATAAACTTGAGAGCTAGATCTGAAACTTGAGAATCGAAAGATTCAAGATGTTGATTGAGAGAATTTGATTCAGTTGATCTTGTCGACTCTAACTTGAGAAGAAGAATCGCCAAATGTTTCTTGTCGGCAGCAGAAAGTAATGTGAGAACGAGAGAGAGACGGCCGACAGAAGTTGCGAGATTTTGAAGTTCTGATTCACGATAAGCGATTAGGGTTTTTCAAAATAACCCTTAAGTACTTATAGGATTCTTCTCCAATGGCTAGAAATGAGATTTGCGGGATAGGCACCACGTGTACTGTACATGGCGGAAACCCTAAAGGAAAGCCGTCTGGGATTTGAAATAGAAAACGCATTGTGACAATTCGTCAGATAAAGGAAATTACGCGATGAATTTATCTTCGACGAATTTATCTTCGACGAAAACTCCTTCGACGAAAACTTCTTCGACGAAAATTACTTAGAGACTTAAGGTTAGACGGGAAGAAATACAAATTAGATTTCACGAGTAGAATAACATTCCTCGACGGAAGATGTTTATCATTCGACAAAAATGAATGGTTACTCGATGAAAACACTTAGGATAAATTTTCTTCCATAACTTAAGAACAACAACACCTTCTTCTTAGCTTCTCCTTTGTGTTTGAATAAGAAGTACACCCCAATAGAGAGATTTCACATGAGTCAACACTTTGGTCTACACAATGAGGAATTACATTGCATAGGCCTGTGTTTTATGACTCATTGAAACCTGACATTGGTTTATACTTAGTCATTTAGAATTTGCAAACACATAACTAAAAAGCTATATCAAATACAATATCAATTCACCTTAGTTTAAGGGATACTTCTTCAAATCAAGGTTATTGTGGCTACAATACCTAACAATCTCCCCTTATTTGAAGAAGTCAGAATCTTATCTACTAAAATGAATTGCACAGATAAAAATTATAATCACAAGCAATATTAAAGACAAACTTAAATGAAATAGCAGCAAAACATTAATATAGACATAAAAGTTTTTAAGAGTTCAACACATGATCACAACACTTGCTTGGGGCATATGAGCCTTTACCCTCTTGCACTTCTCAAACTGCCTTTGATAATAGGTTCTTGGCTTGGGAAAGTATTTGGGAGGAGTAGGAGGAGCAAGATTGTTGTACCCATGATTTCTGTAGTGAATCCTTCTTTTCAGCTTCGAAGCACGCCATTTGTGAATTTCTTCTGTATCATAATGATTTTCAGGAAGTTCATTTGAAATAGTGATAAGATTTAGAGTACCAAGAATCATGTTTCTGAACTCAGGGTTCCAGACTTCACCATCAATTCTTTTATGGACTGCACCTCTTTGCTCAGGAGCTCTTCTGTTCTCAGGAAACTGCCTTTCAGTAACTTAATCTGTCTTATATCTTATTCTTGAAGGATCTGCATCAGCCTCTGGCTCGGACCAGTAGTATTGATCTGGAGGATCATAGGGTTCAGATGGAGTAACACCTTGATCACATGCATCCGACTGCTGAGGATGAAAAGCATTCTGAGAGGATTGTCCTTGACCTGTAAATCCATGAGCATAACCTCTAGACAGTTCATTGTGTAACCACAGATGACTTTCATGAACATAGGCATTTGATTCTTGGAATCTTCCTTCTACTTCTCAGGTTAAGTCAAAAATTTGTCCTTGAAGTCTTTCCTGTAATCTTTCCTCCCCCTTTCTGACTTCTTCAGATAGGGTTTGGGCCACCTCATCAGAGAAGCTTCTTATAACAGTGTAAAGGATTTGATTATTGGCTTCTTGAGATCTTAACAACATCTCCTGGCCTCTGTCTACTTCATTAGCTTGCTCATAAAGAGTAGACATGCCTTGTGCATAAAGATTCATGGCTTGAGCACCTTTATCAAACTTATCATCCAGTTCATTTCCCAGAATACCCATGTTATGATTTATAGCAGTAAGGCCATTACTTACATCTTTTTCAACTTCTCTTATTTTGTTGTACACTTGCTTGAGAGAAGATTCAATATGCTCAGCCTGGGTCCTAAGCAGAGCCTCAATTGTCTGTAACAATTCATTTGGAGAGGATGCTGCAGGAGAAGGTCTTGAAGAAGGAGCTCTAAAGCTTTCACCAAAAGACATGAAGTTGTGAGAATCTTCTTTTCTTGGAGAGACAGGAGCATGATCAGATTGCACATCCTGGAGGGGTTCAAAAGGTACAACGGCCTTTGATCTGACCTCATCAACTCTTACTTCAGCTGTCTTGCTCTGCTCCTCCTCAGAGCTTTCAATCACTTCAGCATGCACAGATTCTGTAGCTGGTGGTTCACCTACATCAGAAGGAGGTCCACGAGATGTGGATGCTTTGCCCTGATCAAAAGCTTCCTTTCTAGAAGAGTGAGTCCTGATGACTTTATCAACCAATTTTGTATTTACTTCAGCACCGGGGTGCTCGCCACTATCATCACCATCATCACCACCACTGTCATGATCATTTGCAGCTTGTGATTCAGCACTAGATTTCTCTTGATCACTTGCTCTAGGAGTGGGGATATGAGAATGAATAGGAGAGGGTATAAGGGAGGGAATAGCTTGAGGAGTTACTAGAGGAATACTTGGACCTTGAGTGTTGAGGTCCTCCACCTGGACTGGTACTTTAACTGATTTCGACTTTTTCTTCTTTTTCAACCTTGGTGCTGCTTCTCTTTCGTCTTCAAAATCCTCACCAATAGGTCTCTTCAGACCAGGCTGCACAATCTTTCTATCCCACCTCTGAAGGATTGAAGAATCAATTTTCTTCATGGGATGCAGAGCACTCCCAGATGCCATATCGAACAACTGGCCATCCACTTGATTCAGAAAGAGAGAGATGATCCTTCCAAAATTTGGAGTCATCAGACTGGCTTTAATCTTTTCAAACAGAATTGTTCCCCAATCAACCTTCTTCCGACAAATGATGCCACCCACCATCTTGAACATCTCATTTGAGAGATAGACATCTCATTTGAGAGATAGTCATGAAACCCGACTTTGCAGCGGAGTACCTTTCCCAAAATGTCTGATAAAAGTTTTCCTTCATCATTCATGTTCTTCCTTCTTACTGATTTTGTGCCCCTAGGCAAACCACAAAAAAGCAATGTTCTGACATGGTCCTCTTCGTACAAGCAGTCCTCTTCATCTATTACTGGCAATCTCAGAAATTTAGTTAAACCGGAGGGCTTCATTTTGATGACTTTACCATTGACAGAGGATTTGATAATCTTCCCAGAATGTCGGATAAAAGCATTCCTGAAGAACTCGATCACATCTTTTTCTAGAACCCGGCAGGGATGCTCGAGGATAAACGACAATCCCGCCTCTTCTAAGTAGAGAATGACATTTCTGAATTCATCTGTAGTCGAAGCGAAGCCTGCACGAATGAGCTCTCCCCCTACATCAAGAAATCCATGGATTCTCCGAGACATGGTGAGAGATAGCGAAGAGAATGGCCGATGGGAGATGAATCGTCGGAGGTATCGAGGGTTCGGCGATGGAGCAAAGTGTTGTGACGCGTGAAACCCTTAAACCCTTTTATATAGAATGAAAATTTTGGGGGAAAAGAGGCGCATACCTTATTTTAATAGATATGACTCTTCGGATCCAATAGGTATTAATAAAGAAGGGAAATTTCTGACCCGACAAAAAATATAAGGAGATTGCAATTCGTCGGAGGCCGCCATGTCACTCGACGAAAAGTCAGTTCGTCGAATAGCAAAATTTTACCCGATGAAATGCAAAATTACTCGTGAAATTTACTTGTCTTTTCTTGAATAATTCTAATTTTCTGGTTCCTTTGCCTTCTCTTCAAGATTCCTTGTTCAGCATACCAAGTTCTATCTTGAAGAAGTTAAACTTGGCCTCATCAAGTGGCTTCGTGAAAATGTCTGCAATTTGCTTATCTGTCGGAACATAACTGAGGTTTATGTCCTTATTCTCCACATGCTCCCGGATGAAGTGATAGCGAATCTCTATATATTTTGTCCGGCTGTGAGAGACTGGATTATTTGCAATTGCGATGGCGCTTGAGGAGTCACAGAACATAGGAATCTCCTTCAGCTTCAAGTTGTAGTCTTTGAGCTGATTCCTGATCCACAGAAGTTGTGCACAACTGCCTGCAGAGATATACTCTGATTCAGCCGTTTACATTGCCACACAATTCTGCTTTTTGCTACTCCACGAGACAAGCCACTTTCCAAGGAATTGGCATGTCCCCGAAGTGTTTTTCCTATCATCCTTTCTACCTGCAAAATCAGCATCTGAAAAACCGGTTAGTTCGAAGTCATTACTTCTTAGGTTTGATAAGCTAAGATTTGGTGTGCCTTTAAGATATATCAAAAACCTCTTTGCAGCGGAATAATGAGATTCCTTAGAGTTTACTTGAAATCTAGCACATACGCACATGGAAAACATTATATCTAGTCTACTCGCAGTGAGGTAGAGCAAGGATCCAATTACGCTTTTGTACTTGGTTTCATCAAAAGGTTTCCCTTTCTCATCCTTGTCCAGAGACATAGCTGAACCCATTGGAGTCCTCATAGAGGTTGCATTCTCCACTCCAAATTTCTTAATTAACTCTTTAGTGAACTTCGTCTAAGAGATGAAACTTCCATCTTCAGATTGCTTCACCTGAAGTCCTAAGAAATACTTCAGCTCACCCATTCTACTCATTTCAAATTTCCCTTGCATCAATTTAGAAATCTTTTTGCAAAGGTTATCATCCGTAGATCCAAAGATAATGTCATCGACATAGATTTGCACTAGCAAAATCTTGTCTTTTACTTCCCTAAGAAATAATGTCTTATCTATCTTTCCTCTTGTGAACTTGTTCTCAAGAAGAAAGCTAGAAAGCGTCTCATACTAAGCTCGAAGGGCTTGTTTGAGACCATATAATGCTTTACGTAAGTAATAAACAAGATCAGGTAGAGAGGAGTCAACAAAACCTAGGGGTTGTTCTACATATACTTCTTCCTTTAGATTACCATTCAGGAAGGCTGACTTCACGTCCATTTGGTAGACTTTGAATCCTTTGTGAGCAGCATACACTAGAAACAGCCTGATTGCTTCGAGTCTTGCCACTAGAGCAAAAGTTTGATCGAAGTCGATCCCTTATTCTTGTCTATAGCCTTGAGCAACAAGTCTGGCCTTGTTCTTGCTGATTACTCCATCTTCGTCCATCTTGTTTCTGAAAACTCATTTTGTCCCTATGACATTTTGTCCTTTGGGTCTTGGTACTAGCTTCCAAACTTTGCACCTCTTGAACTGATTGAGCTCCTCTTGCATTGAAATGATCCACAAAGTATCCTCTTTTGCTTCATCGAACTTCTTTGGCTCAATCTGTGACAGAAAGCTTAAGTGCAAAACTTGATTAGATGTACCTCTTCTTGTTCTTACTCCAACACTGGTTTCTCCGATGATTTGGTTAACCGGATGATCTCTTTGGTGCCTAATCACCAGGTTTCTTCCATCATCCATACCATAAGGAGGTACTTCCACTTCTGGGGTCTCTTCTTCTTCTTCTTCTTGAGATTCTTCCTCAGGTGGAATTGGAACAAATACTTCTATAGACTTTGGAGCATCTTCCTTAGGTGCTTCTTCCAGGTGAAGTTCTTTGAATATTGCACCTGCATCTTCAACAAATGCACTAAAAGGGCTGCTTTGAAGCATGCTCGTCTCATCAAAAATAACATCGTAAGTTTCTTCTACAACCAGGGTTTTCATATTGAAAATCTTATATGCCTATGACTACTATAGCCTACAAAAATACCTTCAAAACATTTTTCACTAAATTTAGTTTTGTAATACTTCCCATTATTAAGCACGAAGCATTTACTACAAAAGATCCTAAAATAAGATAAAGTTGGTTTCCTACCTTTCAGAAGTTCATAAGGGGTCTTATGATGATTTTTGTTGATTAGTGCTCTGTTTTGCACGTGGCAAGCAATGTTGATACCTTCAGCCCAAAAATATTCTGGTAGTGAAGAGTCACTCAACATTGCCCTGCAAGCCTCAATGAGTGTTCTAATCTTTCTCTCAATGATTCCATTTTGTTGTGGAGTACGAGGAGATGAAAACTCATGAAAGATACCCAAGCTTTCACAGAACTCTGTCATAGCTTCAGATTTGAATTCTGTTCCGTGGTCACTTCTGATTTTGACTACGGAGCAGTTTAATTCATTCTGTATTTGCCTGACAAAATTAGTGATAGAATCAAACGTATTTGACTTGTGTTTTAGAAAGAATACCCAAGCAATGCGTGAGTAGTCATCAACAATAACCAAAGTATAAGCTTTACCTACTAAACTTCTGATTGGAATGGGACCAAATAGATCCATATGGAGCAGATATAAGCATCTGGTAGAATCTTTGCCAATTATGCTCTTAAAGGTAGCTCTAGTCTGCTTGCCCATTTGACATGCATGACAAGGTCTCTCTTTAATGCACTTAACATCAGGCGCATAACGAACTAAATTGTGAGAAAATAACATATTTATAGTTTTGAAATTTATATGTGTCAGTCTCTTATGCCACTGGTCACAAAGAGATATGCTATCTTTTGCTAAAAAGCACACTGGTGTAGAAGAGTCTAGACATAGGAAATTTAGACAAAAAATATTTATACTCCGAGTGCCTGTTAAAATCGTTTCTGACGTATCAGATGACTTTATCAAGCACTTGTCCTTGTAGAATTCTACCATATAGCCTGTCACATAGTTGACTTATGCTAATGAGATTATATTGTAATCCTTTAACATAAGCCACGTCTGTGAAAGAGACTATGCCATTAGTGATCATACCATAACCTTTAGTAATTCCCGATCGGATCCGCCAAAGATAACTTTTGGGCCATCTTTCACTAGGGTATAATCTTCTAGTAGGCTCCTTGTTCCGGTCATGTGTTGTGAACCTCCACTGTCCAAGTACCATATAGGAGTTTTATTGGCCTTTGGACATACCTACAGTCAATGATCAATTTCCCTTAGGAACCCAAACAGACTTGGGTCCTTGGCTTCTCGTTAGATGACCACCACTAGGAATGTTAACCTTGTGAGGGGTCATTGTTGCATTATTAACCCGTGGAGTCTTGAAATTTAACGGATTAAACCAACAATCTATGACAAAGTGACCAACCTTGCCACAACACCAACAGTCAAACCTGTTGTATCTTCTTTTGCCTTCCTGCTTGACTTTTTGAATGGGGGGTCTAACAGGAGTAACTTTCTTAGAAGCAAAGGCCTCGTGGTTGCAACAAACACATAGCTCCTTCTCATGAGATTTTGTCACAGCAGTTTTGACTTTTGGTGCTTTCTTAGTTGTTGATCCATGTACAATTGAACCATAGTCCTTAAGGACTATTTCTTCGTAAGGTGCCTTGAAAGCAGTCGTTCCGAGGCTTCGGGGAAGGCTCCATCCCTGATTACTCTTACTTGACTCAACATGAGTTGGTTTCGTAAAATGACCGTACATGGATTCAAAATCATATGTGTTTGTTGGAAACACTACCTTCTTGAATGAAGGTTGATTTTGATCAGCCTTGCTATTGCCCTTAACGGCTATTTTCTTGGCATCCTTACTTGTCTCAGCCACATGACCAAGACCACTACCCTTCGCAGGAGCAAAAAATTTATCAATGATTGGAAGAATAGTTTTTGGCTTTGAGAAGCTTTCTACTAGTTTCCTTTCCACCACTAGCTTCTCTTCTAGTTCATCTATAAATTTCTCCTTCAGGGTTAATAACTCAGTGGAGCTTTTTAATTCATCCTTCAAAAGTTGGTTTTCATCTTTGAAAGGAGTCAATCTTTCGATTTCCTCTTTCAGTTCTGATTCCAACGTCTTGAGTGATTCAATCTGTTTTGACTGAAATCGGACTACCTTGCGACATTTGTCAAATCCCTTCAAAAGGGCTTTATACTGAGTCATTAATTCTGAATCCTCCACTAAAGAATATCCTTCATTTGCATTGGATTCAGTTTCAGATGCAGAAAGAGGAGTATGAACGTTTACCTCCCCCTCATTTGGGGTGTTGTAGACGTCTTCATCTGATTATGCCATTAGCCCAAAGTAGGCTTCCTCATCCGAGCTTGAATCATCTGAGTCACTATCTCTAAGAGTTTTTGCCTTCTTTGCGATGAAGCTCTTCTCTGTTTTCTTCTTACCCTTGAAGGATCGCTTTTCATCTTTCTTTGATCCTTCTTTCTTCTTGTATGGGCACTCCGCAATTACATGCCCCGGCTTATTGCAACAATAACAAATAATGTCAGATGAATTATGTTTGTTCGATTTAGAATGATACCTGTCACTTTTGTTGCTTTTCTTGTAATGATCATCATCACGCCTGTGTCTTCGGTGATTGGAAGAAGAAGAATGATTCTTTCTTTGCCTTCTTTTATTTAGCAATCTTTTGAATTGCTTCGAGAGGAGAGATAATTCTCCATCAGACATATTTGAGCTTGAAGGGCAAGCTTCGAATTCTTCATCTTCATCTGATGGTGGTCTCCTTATAGGTGACATTACCTTACTTTTTCTCGAGCTCTCTGCCTTGAGAGCAACAGACTTCTCTTTTCCTGAAGTCCTGCTCCCTTCTTCTTCAGCTCTTCTGATGCTTAGCTTAAGCTCATGTGATAAGAGCTTCCCAAACAATATCTGTGGCTCCATGGTAGCCAGTTTTCCAAATTCTCTGATTGCGATTGCCTTGGTATCCCATTCTTTCGTCAGGGATCTCAAGAACTTATCATTTAGATCACCAACAGTAAATTCTCGATCATAGTTTCCTAGACCGTTTACTATTTTGAAGAATTTTTCATAAGTGTCAGAAATGGAGTCTCTCGGATCTTGCTTAAATGCTTCATATTCTTGATTCAGCAAAGATCTTCGTTCATCCCTCACTTCTTCCGTACCTTCCATCAGAACAACTAGAGAATCTCACATCTCCTTAGCAGACTTGCAGTGAATAAGGTTTTGCAACATCGAATCATCCACTACACTGGTAATGATGTTCTTTGCCTCCTTGTCCAAGGTGACAAGAGCAATCTCATCTTTGGTCAACTCCAGCATCTTCTTGGCAATTTGAATGTTTGAGTTTATAGAAGAAGGTTTCATCGGAACATAGGGACCTTCTTCAACAATCTGAAAGATTCTTGGATCTGCAGCTTCCATTTAGAATCTTACTCTTTCTTTCCACATCAGAAAGTTCTCCTTGGTGCAGACGGGAAGCTTGACAGAGGAATCCTTGGTTCGTTTCATTCCATACATAGTGGCTCTTGCAACTAGATTTAGAGATCTTGTTCAAGGTGTTAACCTTTAGAGAACAACCTACCTCTGATACCAATTGAAAGTATCTAGTCGCAACCTAAATCACCTAGAGGGGGGGGGTGAATAGGTGGATTCTATGGCTTTAAGCGGAATTAAAAATTTAAACAACGAGCACACAAAAAAACGAGCACATCACAACACAAGGATTTTATAGTGGTTCCCCGATCTGGGTAGTCCACTTTCCCGCCTCGCCTATCTAGCACTCCAAGGCTAGATTCAGCTACTTCACCAATCTCAAATTTTTTTCAAAGCTTACAACTTGGAGTCACAACTCCTACAACTCAGAGCGAACAACTCCTACACGAACTCGGAGAACAAATCTCTCCTACAACTCGATCCCTAAATAAGGATCTACAAAAAATAACTCGGAAGCAAGCTTCCTACAAGAGTATGTAAAGGGGGTATTAAAATACAAATGAGATTGACAAGCAATCTAACTTGAAACTCTAGGAAGAGTTCCTTTCTTCAGATCTGAAAGAGAAATATCTTCTTCCTTGAAAAATGTTCTTCAGTCGGTTGAGAATAGAGGAAGAAGAAATCTGTAAACTTGAGAGCTAGATCTGAAACTTGAGAGTCGAATGATTCAAGATGTTGATTGAGAGAATCTGATTCAGTTGATCTTGTCGACTCTAACTTGAGAAGAAGAATCGCCAAATATTTCTTGTCGGCAGCAGAAAGTCGTGCGAGAACGAGAGAGAGACGGCCAACAGAAGTTTCGAGATTTTGAAGTTCCGATTCACGATTAGCGATTAGGGTTTTTCGAAATAACCCTTAGGTACTTATATGATTCTTCTCCAACGGCTAGAAATGAGATTTGTCGGATAGGCACCATGTGTACTGTACATGGCGGAAATCCTAAAATAAAGCCGTCTGCGATTTGAAATAGAAAACGCGCTGTGAAAATTCGTCGGATAAAGGAAATTACGCGGCGAATTTATCTTCGATGAATTCTTCTTCGCCGAAAAGTTCATCGACGAAAACTCCTTCGACGAAAACTTCTTCGACAAAAATTACTTAGAGACTTAAGGTTAGACGGGAAGAAATACAAATTAGATTTCACGAGTAGAATAACATTCCTTGACGAAAGATGTTTATCATTCGACGAAATGAATGGTTACTCGACGAAAATGAATGGTTACTCGACGAAAACACTTAGGATAAATTTTCTTCCATAACTTAAGAACAACAACGCCTTCTTCTTAGCTTCTCCTTTGTGTTTGAATAAGAAGTACACCCCAATAGTGAGATTTCACATGAGTCAACACTTTGGTCTACACAATGGGGAATTACATTGCAAAGGTCTGTGTTTTATGACTCATTGAAACCTGACATTGGTTTGTACTTAGCCATTTAGAACCTGCAAACACATAACTAAAAAGCTATATCAAATACAATATCAATTCAACTTAGTTTAAGGGATACTTCTTCAAATCAAGGTTATTGTGACTACAATACCCAACAATCTCCCCCTATTTGAAGAAGTCAAAACCCTGTCTACTAAGATGAATTGCACAGATAAAAATTATAATCACAAGCAATATTAAAGACAAACTTAAATGAAATAGCCGCAAAACTTAAAATAGATATAAAAGTTTTTAAGAGTTCAACACATGATCACAACACTTGCTTAGGGCATATGAGCCGTTCCCCTCTTGCTCTTCTCAAACTGCCTTTGATAATAGGTTCTTGGCTTGGGAAAGTATTTGGGAGGAGTAGGAGGAGCAAGATTGTTGTACCCATGATTTCTGTAGTGAATCCTTCTTTTCAGCTTCGAAGCACGCCATTTGTGAATTTCTTCTGTATCATAATGATTTTCAGGAAGTTCATTTGAAATAGTGATAAGATTTAAAGTATCAAGAATCATGTTTCTGGACGCAGGACTCCAGACTTCACCATCAATTCTTCTATGGACTACACCTCTTTGCTCAGGAGCTCTTCTATGGGCGCGGGCGCGGGCGCGCGCTTGCCGGCGTGTGTGTGTGTGTTGTTTTCTCTAAAATCATATTATCATTAAAGATCCCTAAATCACATTTATCGTTCTCAATTCGTTTAGTCGAACTTATCAGGCCGAGGTGTGACATAACTTAAAATAATTTAAAATTTTATCTTGATGATTGATTGACTTTGATTTAATTCTATTTAAAGAGAATGATGAAATAAATAACTATTAATCAACTACAAAATTCTAAAAATAAACAATTGAATTTATGACAAACTAATGAGATTTAGAGGCAGGTCTATTGTTTTGTATCATGAATATTAACTAGGATCGATCAAGAGTGAAACTACATAATTTTATAAAGAGTTTTATATAATTGATGGAGAGATTTCTTGAGCACATCATGTTGGAACAACCCTATTACAAATTTGGGCTAGGATCACTCTTTGTTGACTAGGACTAAGTTGACTCCAATGTATAGTCTAAAGGGTCAAGGTTTTAGGCTGTTAGAACTTAAGGAAAAGTTCAATTTCTGCGTTCGACGAACTCCATTCTGCGTTCGACGAAATGCTTCCTGTGTTTGACGAATGGCATGCTCCTGCGTTCGAAGAACTTGCAAGTCTCAGCGGTCGACGAGTTTGTTCAGTCTCAGCGGTTGATGAACTTCAGTCTCAGCGGTTGACTAAGTCTCAGCATTCGACGAACCTCCTAAGTCTCAGCGTTCGACGAACTCAGCTCTGCGCTCGAAGAATAAGTAACAAGATGCTCAGATCGATGAACTTAGTTCTTCCAGGTAGATTTAAGCAGTTTATGTTTCAGATCGACGAACTCCAGATTGTGTTCGACGAATTTGTTCAGATCGACAAAATTTCTATTCAGTTCAGTATTTCAGAAGGATTATTTTTATTCAATTCCCCGAACTCAGATCTATCAGCAACGGATCTATTCCTATCAGATAAGTAAAGATTATATCTTTCCTTTTATTAATCTCTTATTTCGAGAATATAGCCATTGACATATAGCGGAAAAGGACACTTTCATGAAAAAGGAAAAGAAATAAAGCGTATCAGATTTGCAGTTCCAAGGATATCTCTTATGAATATTTTATTCCTTAAATAAAAAAGATTTGAATTTCAAATCTGACGGAGATTTCTTTAAGGGAAAAAGAAAAAGAAGAAGTAACATTATTATTACAGCAGTACAACAAGAGAAAGAGGAAGGAGTCGGGAAAAAGAAATACAGGAAGAAAAACTAAAAGCTTTTAGATCTTCATCTTCCTCAAGCAGCACTCTCAATCTCTGAGAATAACAACACATATCTTATCTCAGATTTCTGCTGCAAGTTTCTAGATCTTCAAGAGCAACAAACAATCTGAGAAACCTTTGTCTCTCAGATTCATCAGCTATCAAGGAAGATCTACATTCAAGTGAAAGCTCCATCCTCAACTTTCAACCATTTCAATCAGACAGGGGGAGCTTTATTTCAACACATTCCACTAGTCTTCTCTAAGATTATTGACAGAGAAGAACATCTTAACCCTCTTTATCCCATTCTGTACAAGGTTCTAACTCCCTTCAAAAGTTAACCCCTTGGTGGCAGGGCACCTGAACAAAAACCTGTAGTTTGGTTAGAGCACCTGATCAAAAGCTCAGTTGGTGTTTTGGGCACCATATCAAAACCCCATTGGTGATAGGGCACCTGAACAAAAACCTAGTGGAATCCTACCAAGGGTGGTAGAAGAGTAGATGTACCCAGGTTGATTGGGGAACTACTATAAAATCCTTGTGTCCTCTGTGTTCTTGTTTATTTTTTTGTACTATGTTGTGTGATCTCTTTGTTTTTATTTTGTTTTTATAGCTCACTCTGTTATACACATATAAATATCACTATTTTAATTCCGCTATAAAAATAAGTGAAAACGTTTTAATACTCTATTCACCCCCCTCTAGAGTGACTTTAAGATCTAACCT
Source organism: Dactylorhiza incarnata (assembly GCA_033032865.1). Taxonomy (NCBI): domain Eukaryota; kingdom Viridiplantae; phylum Streptophyta; class Magnoliopsida; order Asparagales; family Orchidaceae; genus Dactylorhiza; species Dactylorhiza incarnata. The sequence goes on from JAWHQI010000003.1 coordinate 22,941,517, forward strand.
CACTTTCAATTGGTATCAGAGGTTGGTTGATTCTTTACAGGCTAACACCTGAATCAAAAGATCAATTAGATCTTAATTTTCTTCTAGTGTTTCTTTTGCTAAAAAACTCATGGCACAGAATAAAGAATACTCAAGCACAAGACCTCCTATGTGCAATCTAAATAAGTTCGCACTGTGGAAGGCAAGGATCAGATTATATATGAACTCTATTGATGAAGATATTTTCAATATTATTTTGATAGGACCTCCTACTCCTACATCAACAACAAGTGATGAAACAAAACAACAAATAATGCTGTTCCACCTCCTGAGTGGACAGATGCTCAAAAGAAGCAGAGAAGTGCTGATGCCAAAACAATGAATATATTGGCACAGACAATGTCAGATGACATTTTCCAAAAAGTTAAGGAATGCACTTCAGCCAGAGATATTTGGATCTCTCTCAACAACATGGTTGAAGGTTCTGCAGAAGAGTCAGAGTCTTCATCCAGCTCATCTGAAGATGAAAATAAATCAAATGACAAAGATCAATGTTTGATGGCTATCTATGACTCAAGCAGTGAGTTAGAACTTGCATCTTCATCCAGCTCTTCTGATGAAGAAGAAGAAAGAAGTTTCTGCATGATGGCTATCAATGCCTCAGGAAATAACTCAGAAGAATCAGAATCAGAAGATGACAGTGATCAGGTAATATCTAACTTTGATTTCAATTCAAATGAATTCAAAGATGAATTCAAAGCTCTTTGTCTAGATTTAAATAAATCTGAGAAAGAGATAATCTCTCTCAGAGGCAAGTTGGCTGAAATGAACCAACTAAGTGAAGAAAATGTCAATCTTAAGAAAGATTTGGCTGCCTCCAGAGAACACATTGTTCTCATTGAGAATATGTAGTCTGAAGCTAAGAAGTTTGAAGAATCCCTCAATGGGAGAAGTATCAAACTAATGGACATCCCAAGCACAATGAATGCCAGACTTAGTGGCAAACTGGGCTTGGGTGCATCATCAAGTGAGCCACATCTGATTAAGAAAAACATCTTATCTACACCAGTAAAATTCATTTCTGCCAAGGGCAAAGAGGCAGTAGAAGTAGATAAAAACATTTCAAGCAAGGCTGTTAAGAATAAAGGAATTCAACAGAATTCGTTGAACGGAGCTCAACGAAATCAATTCATTTCGTCGAACGGAGATCGACGAACTCTGAAGACAGACCTTCAGTATAGTTATTATTCGAACGACGCTCGACGAAAGCACTTCACTTCGTCGAACATCGATCGACGAATTCATCCAAATTCGTCGAACGGAAAATTTACTGAAAATCTGAAGAATTCTTATTCTAAATATACTAAGAATCCTTTCACTGAGTGGATAATTCCTCCAAGGAGATATCATCCACAAGGTTATAAGGATCAGCCTGAGATGTCTTTTATTTCAGAATTTTATGGAAAAACAAAAGGACCCAAGGTAGTCTGGGTCAAGAACAACTAGAATGTTTTCTGTTTTTGTAGGTACAAGGCTATCCAAGCAAAAATGAACAATGGTATTTGGATAGTGGATGTTCAAAGCACATGATAGGAAATAAGGCCAACCTGAGCAACTACAAGGCAAAGCTTGGACCCAAGGTGATCTTTGGAGACTCCAACTGTGGACAAACCAAAGGATATGAGAAGATCAAAGTTGGAGCGGTTACCTTCAAGGAGGTAGCTTATGTCAAGGGTCTCAAGCACAACCTCATCAGCATAAACCAGTTATGTGATGAAGGTTATCAGGTAACTTTTAACTACTCCTTATGTCTTATTACCAATAATAAAAACATAAATGTATTATCTGGTATTAGACATGGAAACATTTATTTAGTCAATTTTGACTCTGCCAATTCAGATATTTGTTTATTTAATTCTATAAGTAAAACAAATGAATTATGGCATAAAAGGCTAGGACACATTAACCTTAGAACTATCTCTAAGCTCTCTAAGGACAATCTTGTTAGAGGTTGCCTTCTGGTTCATACAAGAAGGAAGGACTCTGCAGGGCTTGTCAATTAGGTAAGCAGACCAAGAGTAGCTTTAAATCTTTATCCAAGAGTGATTCACCTAGGATTTTGGATTTACTGCATTTGGATCTTTTTGGACCCACTGCAATACAAAGTCTAGGAGGGAAGCATTACTCTCTAGTTATGGTAGATGACTTCTCAAGATTCACTTGGGTGTTCTTTCTTAGGAACAAGTTTGACACCTTCAATATTCTGACAGGCTTTCTCAGGTCCATCAAGATTGAGTACTCTACTCTAGTTGCATTGATCAGAAGTGATCATGGCACTGAGTTTGAATCTCTTCTGATGAGAGAATTCTATGGAAAATAAGGGATCAGGCAATGTTTCTCTGCTCCTAGAACTCCTCAACAAAAATGGGGTAGCTGAAAGGAAAAATAGAACACTTATTGAATCAACAACTACATTGCTTGCTGATGCTCACTTGCCAATCTCTTTTTGGGCAGAAGCAGTGAACAAAGCAAATTATGTGTTGAACAGAAACCTGATACATAAGCTTAAGGGTAAAACTCCCTATGAATTACTTAAGAATAAAAAGCCTAGGGTTAACTATTTTAAGATATTTGGATGTAAATGCTATGTGCATAACAATGATAAGAAGTATCTCAGGAAATTTGAAGCAAAATCTGTTGAAGGTATATTCCTTGGATATTCTCTTTCTAGTAAAGCATATAGAGTTTACAACAAATCTACTCTTAAAATAGAAGAGTCCATGCATGTATCTTTTGATGAAACTAACAGGTTAAATGAGGAGAGGAATACCACCTCTACCAAAGATACTTTGCAGGTACCGGCTCTATGTGAAGAGCTTAATGGATTGGATCTACAGAGTAAAGATTCTTTACCTCCATCAAATGAAATTATTGAAGACAGTGAAGAAGAGGATAATCTAGATCTTGCTGATCATTCAAATCAAGTGACAGCTGAACAAGTCCCTCAAGAAGAAACTATTGCTGAACCAACTCCAACTGTTGATCACATCACAGTTAGAGATCAAGCAATATCTCAAGTGATTGGAGATATTTCAGCAGGTGTTCAAACAAGGCATCAACTACACCAAAATCAGATGCACACTTATTTCCTATCACAAGTTGAACCTCAATCCATAGAAGATGCAGAGCAAGATCCAAACTGGATTCTTCCAATGCAAGAGGAGCTCAACCAATTTGAAAAGAACAAGGTTTGGGATTTGATTCCAAGACCAAAAGGTCATCCAGTCATTGGCACCAAGTGGGTCTTCAGGAACAAGCTAGATGATCAAGACATAATCATCAAAAATAAAGGAAGATTAGTAGCCCAAGGATATTCTCAGGAAGAAGGAATTGATTATGATCAAACCTTTGCTCCTGTTGCTAGACTTGAAGCTATAAGGATTTTTCTTGCCTTTGCTGCATTCAAGAAATTCAAAGTCTATCAGATGGATGCGAAGAGTGCATTTTTGAATGGAGATATCAAAGAAGAAGTCTATGTGGAACAACCACCAGATTTCATCTCTCCAACTCACTCTTCTTATGTATTTAAGCTTAATAAAGCTCTCTATGGTCCCAAACAAGCTCCCAGAGCATGGTATAAGACCTTAGCTAATTTTCTTTTGGAGAACAAATTTTGTAAAGGCATTGTTGATAAAACTTTATTTTTCAGGATACATAAAAATCAAACTTTACTAGTTCAAATATATGTAGATGATATCATATTTGGCTCTACTGATTCAAATCTATGCAAAAGGTTTTCAAACCTAATGCAATCTAAATTTGAAATGAGTAGTATGGGTGAATTATCATACTTCCTTGGTCTTCAAGTGAAGCAAACTCCAAATGACATATTCATATCACAATCCAAGTATGCTAAGGAATTAGTGAAAAGGTTTGGTATGTCTGATGCTTCCACCATGAAAACACCCATGCCCTCCAATGCTGTTGTAGATAATGATGAATCAAGGAAACCTGTTGATCAGAAAGTATATAGAGCAATTGTTGGCTCATTACTTTATTTAACAGCAAGTAGGCCTGGCATAATGTTTGATATATGTATTTGTGCTAGGTTCCAAGTTAACCCCAAAGAATCTCACCTAATTTTATTAAAAAGAATTTTGAGATATGTTGATGCCAAAAAAGGTACCAACTCCACACTCGCTCGAACTTAAGGATGGGGGTGAAACTGTTGGGTAGCCGGTTACTTTGAGCTGGTGGAAAGGTAATTTTATTGATATGAAGCTTGAATTACAGCTGAAAATATAATAGAAAAGTATGAAAGAAACAACATAAGACTTGAAGAAAAAGGGCCTGAAGGGAGACAGAGAGGTCTCCAGAAAGGGTGACGGGCGGTCTCGACGGTCACTCAAAACTGAGACCGCTCTAACCACTGGCTGGAACTGGAAGCTCTCCCAAGATCCAAAAATTGGTACCCCTACCCCTCTATTTATAGACGCGGGGGTATGCCCGAGCGGGCAGATCTGGAAGGTAACGGGCTGCCCGGAACTGCTGAGATCGCCTGAGACCGCTTCTGAGACCGCTGAGATCGTCTGGATCTGCTGAGATCGTCGGGACATGCTGAGATCGTCTGGACCTGCTGAGATCGTCGGGACCTGCTGAGATTGTCTGGACCTACTGAGATCGTCGGGACCTGCTGAGATCGTCTGCGCCTGCTGAGATCGTCGGGACCTGCTGAGACCGTCTGGACCTGCTGAGATCGTCTGGACCTACTGAGATCGTCGGGACCTGCTGAGATCGTCGGGACCTGCTGAGATCGTCTGGACCTGCTGAGATCGTCGGGACCTGCTGAGATCGTCTGGACCTGCTGAGATCGTCGGGACCTGCTGAGATCGTATAGACCTGCTGAGATCGTCAGGACCTGCTGAGATCGTCTAGACCTGCTAAGATCGTCTGGACCTGCTGAGATCGTCGGGACCTGCTGAGATCGTCTGAGAAGGTAATTGTTGGATCGGTAGGCGCCCTTAGGGGGGGGGGGGGTGAATAAGGGTTTTCAAAACTTTAATGATATTTTTAAAAACTTTGTAATAATGCAAGATTAAGACAATAAAAAGTCAAGTAAAACAATTGAAATAAAGTAGAGACATGCTTTATTAATATTAAATACGGTTTTACAAAAGTTGACTTCTATGACGCTAGAAATCGGCGGCGATGAATAGTAAACTCTTTTTGTTTTCTATCCCGACTCGCATCCCCACGAACCGGTGGCCCTAGCCTATCCTCCCCGGATTTGGCCTCAAGCCGCTCTAGCTAACCCTTCCCCGGATGTGGCCTCGAGCACCCCCTAGACCTACCTAGATCTAGTCGCCAACACGAGGCGAGTTTCCCCCTAAGTCCTACCCAAACCTAGTCGCCAACACGAGGCGATTTCACTAACCGTTTACAAGAAGAATATGAAATGAAAATAAATAAAAAACTCCCTTCTGAAGTCGGAGGCGAAGATCCACTATAGAATAAGCGTTGTAGAGGCGGACTTCGTTTGGATCCGGCGTGATGAGATTCTCCTTCAGAAGTTTGCAGAACTTTGGTAGGATTTCAACTTTCGGCCAAGATAGCCTCTAGAATTCTGGCACTATATCTCTCTCTGATATATATGTCTGAAACGAGAGGAGAGGAGTCCATTATATAGACTTAGTGCTAGCGCCTGCGCTAGCGCTACCGCTGGCGCTATCCCAAATTAGGACATGTTTTGCGCGGCAGAATCTTCAATCCGAGGAAACAATTCCCCCTTGCCTTCTGTGTGCATCGCTACCTCCTGCGCTATCGGCTACCGCCAGCGCTATCCCATATTAGGACACATTCTGCGCGGCAGAATCTTCAATCCGAGGTAACAATTTCTCCTTGCCAACTGTGTTTGTCGCTACCGCCTGCGCTATCGGCTACCGCCAGGCGCTATCTCCTTCCATATGTGCTCCCGGAATTGCGCTATCACCGCTAGCGCCAGGCGCTAAGTGCTACCGCCGGCGCTAGTGGGAGACTTGGAATTGCTGGCTCAAAATTAGGGGCAACAATCCTTGAGTCGTGGACTTTGATTTCCTGCACACTTAAACACACAAGATCAAATACACATAGGATTTGTTATTCTCAAACCTAGGAGATGCGGAAGACCATGTTCCAACAAACTCCCCCTTTTGATAATAACAAATCCATTAATGATAAATCAGAGCATTAATAAATAAGCATGATGAAACTATATTTGTGTGTGTGTGAGAGTGATGAATTAGGATAATTATTGATTTTAGCATTTAGAATTGCTCCCCCTAAATACATGCTCCCCCTAAGTGAATGCTCTCCTAATATGTAAGTTATCATCTTAATTAAGCATTATAGTTTGATAGTAGATTAATATTTATCATGTTAGTTCTCCCCCTTTTGTTATTAGCAAAAGCGGGTAAGGAGACATCACTAAAAAGTTGATAATAAGATAAAGGCATGATCGAGCTTGTAGAGAATGAAATGAGAAAGAGTTTTAGAGTTATTTTCATCACAATATTGTCATAAATCAGAGTTTGTAGCATAACCAAATAGAAGGTAAATGTAAAGTTGCGGAAGACTTAGAAAAACATCTTTTGTAAGACATGATAATTAAAAAAATATAGGAGTTTAATTTTATAAAGAAGATGTTTTGTAAACATTTTAAAATCAGTAAGAAATTAACCAAGCATGAAATAATGATATCAGAAAGATAGTACTATAATGTTATGTTAATTCATATTTTCAAAACATATTAAACATTGTAGAAAGCATGCTAGGTTATCTAGTGCATTTCATAAGTAAAGAATAGTATAGAATTAGCATTAGGATCCAATACTCATGAGAAGAAGTGTTATGGAAGATAATAATGTGCACATAAGTGTATTTTTGAGTAGAGTAAACACATGTTTTAATCAGAAATACAAATAATTTGTAAAGTAAGAGCACAATAAAACACAAATAATTTCACTTCCACAAACTTCAATGCACGAAAATGTACAACAACCAAGGTGCTTTGCACACACAATGCTCATTAAGACTTATCAGGGTGCAAAGTAGTGATTGGGGGATCACCTAGTTTTATTCTTCATGATTGATTTTTATTGTGATCCGGTGTACTTAAGAATAAGTGGTTTTTATTTTGAAAGAAAGTTATGGTTTGCACAAGATACTTTACTATTCTTTCCAAGGTGCTCAACCTCACAACGCTTATTAAGACTTATCTGGAGGTTCAAGTAGTGCTTGGTGGAGTTATCTTTGTCACTTTATTTTATGATTTTTGTTTTGTACAAAGTTCTCCGAATACACTTGTTTTTGCAAACCAATAAAAATTATGAAAAAAGATAACCACTTTTCTTAATTTTTAAAAGTGCAAATAAATGAGTGTAGGTAAGATACTTGTACAATTTTAATTCATTGTACTCATACAAAATATATACAAGCATTCTTAGATTAAACACAAATGTAGACAATGCCAAAATAAGTGAGTGAATAAAGATCATTATCAAACATAAAACATTTACTCATACATAGAGGCATGCTACGCATAGTTCTACACAACTTTCAATATAATTGATGCACATGGTAATAGATATATCAAAGCATGATGAAAACAATGTTCAAAGAGTTTGAAAAAATAAAGTGCAACATTATAAAAGTTCTAAAGAATAGATTAAATCATGCTTGATTTTCAAAGGAAAATCCATACAGTTTTTTTTTGATAGTTTTAGTGTTTTATATTTTTGTATTTGATTTTATTTTGCAAAAAGACATAACCTTTAAACAAAAAGCAAAACATATTTTTTGTAATTTGGTTTTTGTAATTTTGTATTTTATTTTTGCATAAGACAAAAGAGACTTACAAAAACATAAGTTTTTTTGTAATTTTAGCTTTTATATTTTTGTATTTGATTTTTGCATAAACAAAAAAAAACATATTTTTTGTAATTTGTCTTTTGTATTTGATTTTTCAAAAATTAAATAGAATTAGAAGTGCAAAAATAAATAGTACATATAGATTAGTATATTTTTAGGAATTTTTCAAAATTTTAAAAATACAGAAAAACACAAATGCACGATAGCGCCGACGTTAGCACTAGCGCGGGAAACAGTACACAATTTTTTATGATTTTGAAAATTTTAATTGTTGATCTTGATTAAGTGTCCCAATAGTAGTTTCATGCTGAAATCTCAGATTTTTAAGAGGTGTTTTCGATGTTTAAAAATTGCAAAATTGCGTTTCACGAAAGATCTAGGACACCTAACTCAAGTCGTAATAATCGAAATCTTGCATCGGGAAGAGGTTTAGTAAATATGTCAGCGAGTTGAGAGTCTGTGCCAATGAAGCTTACTTTTACATGCTCTTTCTTAATGTGATCCCTAATGAAATGATGGCGAACATCGATGTGTTTTGATCTAGAGTGGTGTACAGGATTATATGTGAGGTCTATTGCACTTTTGTTATCACATTTAAGATCAATGTTTTTAAGATGAAATCCAAAATCCTCTAGTGTTTGACTCATCCATAAAGCTTGTGCACAACAGCTACCAAGTGCGATATATTCGGCCTCCGTGGTGGAGAGTGCAACCGAAGATTGTTTTCGACTAGACCAAGCTACTAAAGAGGGTCCTAGAAAGTGACAAGTACCGCTAGTGCTTTTTCGATCTAGTGAACACCCGGTGTAGTCCGAATCGGAATAGCCGTGGAGTGTGAATGAATCATTGTGTGGGTACCATAATCCTAATTTAGATGACCCTAATAGATAACGAAAAATACGTTTTACCGCTTTTAAATGAGATTCTTTTGGATTGGCTTGAAAGCGAGCACATAAACATACGACAAACATTATATCTGGTCTAGATGCACTTAAGTAAAGAAGAGATCCTATCATTCCTCTATATTGCGTTTGATCAATTGAAATTCCAGATTCATCTTTTCCTGGTTTTAACGAAGCACTCATGGGAGTAGAAGCTTGTTTGAGACTTTCAAATCCAAAACGTTTAAGCATATCGTGAACATATTTTGTTTGGCAAATAAAGATACCATCAGTTCGTTGTGAGATTTGAAAACCAAGAAAATATGATAGTTCTCCTACAAGACTCATTTCAAATTCATTTTTCATTATTAATACTACTTCATTACACAACTCTTCATTAGTGGCTCCAAAAATGATATCATCAACATATATTTGTAACACAATTAGATCATTATTATTATGCTTAATGAAGAGTGTGTTTTCGGCACTTCCCATAACATAACCGTGCTTTAACAAAAATGATGTAAGTCGATCATACCATGCACGGGGCGCATGTTTTAAACCATAAAGCGCTTTTTCTAATTTGTAAACATGATTAGGGAATTTTTCATTTATGAAACCGGGGGGTTGTTCTACATAAACTTCTTCTTTTATAAACCCGTTTAAAAAGGCACTTTTAACATCCATTTGAAATAATTTTATTCGTTTAAAACTCGCAAATGCCAAAAATATTCGTATTGATTCTAAGCGAGCAACGGGTGCAAAAGTTTCTTCAAAATCTACCCCCTCAATTTGAGAATAACCTTGGGCAACTAAGCGTGCTTTATTTCTTATAATCCTAGATTCACCATCTAATTTATTTTTAAAGATCCATTTTACGCCAATAATTGGATGATTAAATGGTCTTTCTACTAGATTCCAAACTTTATTTCTTTCAAATTGTCCTAACTCTTCATTCATAGCCAAAAACCAAAATTCATCATTTAAAGCGGTGGAAACGTTTTTAGGTTCGATTTCCGAAACAAAACATATATTTGAAAACGTTTCATGAAGAGAGGATCGAGTTCTTACCCCAGTAGAAGGTTCCCCAATGACTAGCTCTTTTGGATGATTTTTTGAGAAGTTCAACACACTTGGAGGTACATATTCAACTTCATTTGACTTCTCCTCCTCCTCTTTGGACGGTTCTTCTTCGTCGTGCTCCAAAGATGGCAAAGGTTCATCATTTGTACTTATAGAAGGCTTCTCTGCACATGGAATAAACTCATCAAATTTAACATTAATAGACTCTTCAACCTTACTCGATCTTTTATTAAATATTCTATAGGCTTTACTGGTTGAAGAATATCCAAGGAATATTCCTTCATCACATTTCTCATCAAATTTTCCTAAGGAATCTTTCGTATTAAGAATAAAACATTTACATCCAAATACTTTAAAATATGATACGTTAGGTTTCTTTTGAAAATATAGTTCATATGGTGTGAGATTTAGTGATGGGCGAAGCATAACTCTATTCATTACATAGCATGATGTGCTTACGGCTTTGGCCCAAAATGACTTAGGTAATTTATATTCAGATAGCATGGTGCGTGCTAGTTCTAGGATTGTCCTATTTTTCCATTCTGCAACACCATTTTGTTGAGGTGTGCGTGGAGCAGAGAACTCATGCTTAATACCTAACATTTCACAAAAAGATTTAAAATTTTCATTTTCAAATTCACCTCCATGATCTGAGCGAATGCACTTTATTTTTAAATCTAGTTCATTTTGAATACGAGTATACAGTTTTGAGAATTCGCAAAACACATCAGATTTGGAAGAGAGAAATAAGGTCCAGCAATATCTTGAGAAATCATCTATTAGAACGAAGGTGTATATTTTACCACCAAGACTTGCGGTGTTAACGGGACCAAAGAGATCCATATGAATTAGTTGTAATGGTTTTGAAGTAGAAATTTTGTTTTTGCTTTTAAAAGATGATTTTGTAAATTTTCCTTTTTGGCATGGTGAACATAGTGAGGATAAATTTCCATTCAACTTAGGCAATCCTCCAATCAATTCCCTTTTTGCTAGTTTTAAAATGAGCTTTGTACTAGCGTGACCTAAACGTCTATGCCATAGTTCTAATTCATCATTTTTGGTTATAAAACATTTTATAGATGATTTGGAAAGATCATGAAACGAAACTATGTAAACATTGTGAATTCCAGGTGCAGTTAGTAACACATCTTTTGTTTTAAGATTAACTATTTTGCAAAGATTAGTGGATGATTCAAATAATACGTCTAATCCTTTATCACATAGTTGACTTATAGATATTAAGTTATGTTTCAAACCTTTAACATAAAGAACATTTGAGAAAAGAAAAGATTCGTTACACACTGTACCAACTCCCATGATCCTTCCTTTACCGTTATCACCAAACGTTACGATCCCTCCTTTCTTCTTTTCTAGGCTAAGGAATTTTGCTTTGTTGCCCGTCATGTGCTTGGAGCAGCCTGAGTCCAAGTACCATACGTCCTCCATTTCCTTAGCCTTCCTGCAAATCTAGTGAGAAGATGAGAGTAAAGATCCAGATACCCAAGAGGTACCACCCATAGAGTAAGTGGATTTCTTAGGTACCCAGATTTGTTTTAAAGAACGTTGTTTTATATTCCTGCAAGAGCTAGACGTGTGTCCAAACTTAAGACAATTAGCACACGAAATAAAGGGAGTTGAGACCCTTTTCTGAGTTTCTACGTTGCTCTTATTGGATGATGTTTGAATATTAGAAAAAGCAGAAGATTTTTTAAAACTTGATCTACCACCGGCGTTAGTGGCTAGCGTTGGGCGGTAGGGTTCACTTTTATATCCGACCCCAAATTTTGCAGAACCATAACATTGGTTTCCCAAAATCATATCCAGGGATTTTTGACCAATCCCGAATTTTTTAATGGCTATATTGAGGTCATGATTTTTTTTTAAGAAAAGTATTTTCTTGTACAATCATAACACATTTGTTTTCAAATCCCTTTTTGTTATTTTGAATTTGTAGAAGAGAGGTTTTTAGTTTTCTCTCTAAGTTCCCCTTTTCTTTTGCAATAGTTTTGTTTTGTGAGAGGGCTTTAGAAAGAGAAACTTCAAGTTCTTTTGCCAAAAATAAATAGTGCTCTCACTCTTGACATGAAACCTTTCTCTTTTCAAGGGAATTCACCCTTTTTGTGAGTTTATGATTTTCTTTGATAATAGATTCATTTTCACGATTTAATATAATATTATCTTTTATACTTTGATCATAGGATTTGCAAGTTAAAACAAATTCATCATAGAGTTCTTCGAAAGTAGGAGGAATTACCTCAGTGTCACTAAGAACACTAGTGTCGTCATCGTTGCTCATCGCCATAAAGCATAAGTTTGCTTCCTCCTCGCTACTTGACTCAGACTCGTTTGACTTTTTAGAGGAAGAATCATCCCAAGTTGCGGCTTTTAGTACTTTCTTCTTCTCTTTTGCTTTGTGTTGTTCTTTTTGATCCTTTTGATACTTTGGGCACTGGCTCCGAATGTGCCCGGTCTTTCTGCAGTGGCAGCACTCTGGTGGTGGTCTTTCTTCTTCATCTTCGCTTCCTTTTTCTTTCCTTGATGAAGAAGAAGATCCCTTTCGTCGAGTATCCTTTTGGAAGTATTTGCGGAATGTGTTCCTTCTTTCCGGATTCCTGATGAACTTCCTGAAGTTCTTCACCAGGAGACCCTCTTCATCTTCATCATCATCTTTGATGCTCTCCTTCTTTGACTTTAGTGCTAGCGCCTTCTTCTTTGGCTCTTTGTTGTATTCATCGTGTTGAATCTGGAGTTCTACCTCATGGGTTTTAATATTCCCAATAAGGTTCTCGATCTGGAGCGTTCTTAAGTTGTGCAACTCCGAGATGGCTGTCACCTTTGGATTGAACCTTGGAGGTAAGGAACGAAGAATTTTCCTCACCAAGTCCCGGTCTGAATAGGTCTTTACAAGTGCCTTTGAAGCGTTGACGATCCTGGTGAAACGGGTGTACATTGAGTTAATGTCCTCTTCGGTATCCATCCTGAATTTTTCATATTCAGATTCCAGTTGGAATAGCTTTGCGTCTTTCACCTGCGATGTACCTTCATGAGTTACTTCCAATTGATTCCAAATATCATAAGCAGTTGTGCATGCAGAAATTCTATTACACTCAGTCCTATTTAAAGCGCAATATAAAGCGTTCATTGCTTTAGCATTATTTTTACACCTTAGTTTGTCATTATCGTCCCATTTATCTTTTGGTTTTGCTAATGTCGCCTCTCCTACTACAGTTGTAGGTGGAGAGTACCGAACTTCTACCATGTTCCATACCTCTACATCCATGGTCATAAGAAAACACATCATTCGATTTTTCTAGTAGTTAAAATCTGACCCAGTAAAGAGAGGTGGTCGACTAACCCCTTGACCCTCCGGAAAAGCGAGATCATGAGACGCCATTATTCCCGGTTGTTAAGCCGATTTGGAATAACATACCTCTGATACCACTTGTTGGATCGGTAGGCGCCCTTAGAGGGGGGGGGGTGAATAAGGGTTTTCAAAACTTTAATGATATTTTTAAAAACTTTGTAATAATGCAAGATTAAGACAATAGAAAGTCAAGTAAAACAATTGAAATAATGTAGAGACATGCTTTATTAATATTAAATACGGTTTTACAAAAGTTGACTTCTATGACGCTAGAAATCGGTGGCGATGAATAGTAAACTCTTTTTGTTTTCTATCCCGACTCGCATCCCCACGAACCGGTGGCCCTAGCCTATCCTCCCCGGATTCGGCCTCAAGCCGCTCTAGCCAACCCTTCCCCGGATGTGGCCTTGAGCACCCCCTAGACCTAGCCTAGATCTAGTCGCCAACACGAGGCGAGTTTCCCCCTAAGTCCTACCCAGACCTAGTCGCCAACACGAGGCGATTTCACTAACCGTTTACAAGAAGAATATGAAATAAAAATAAATAAAAAACTCCCTTCTAAAGTCGAAGGCGAAGATCCGCTGTAGAATAAGCGTTGTAGAGGCGGACTTCGTTTGGATCCGGCGTGATGAGATTCTCCTTTAGAAGTTTGCAGATCTTTGGTAGGACTTCAACTTTCGGCCAAGATAGCCTCTGGAATTCTGGCACTCTATCTCTCTCTGATATATATGTCTGAAATGAGAGGAGAGGAGTCCATTATTTAGACTTAGCGCTAGCGCCTGTGCTAGCGCTACCGATGGCGCTATCCCAAATTAGGACATCTTTTGCGCGGCAGAATCTTCAATCCGAGGAAACAATTCTCCCTTGCCTTCTGTGTGCGTCTCTACCGCCTGCACTATCGGCTACCGCCAGCGCTATCCCATATTAGGACACATTCTGCGTGGCAGAATCTTCAATCCGAGGAAACAATTTCTTCTTGCCAACTGTGTTCGTCGCTACCGCCTGCGCTATCGGCTACCGCCAGGCGCTATCTCCTTCCATATGTGCTCCCGGAATTGCGCTATCACCACTAGCGCCAGACGCTAAGTGCTACCGCCGGCGCTAGTGGGAGACTTGGAATTGCTGGCTCAAAATTAGGGGCAACCATCCTTGAGTCATGTGGACTTTGATTTCCTGCACACTTAAACAAACAAGATCAAATACACATAGGATTTGTTATTCTCAAACCTAGGAGATGCGGAAGACCATGTTCCAACAGCAATCACCTGAAAACTGATCACATAAAAATAAGTCAGCACAGGACTTAAACTATCACGGGGGCGAGGCCTCGCAAAGGGGGCAACCTCCCCAAGGTCGCCCAAGGGGGCGACCTCACGGGGGCGAGATCGCCCAAAGGGGGCGAACTCCCTGAGGTCGCCCAAGGGGGCAACCTCACGGGGGCGAGATCGCCCAAAAGGGGCGACCTCCCCGAGGTCGCCCAAGGGGGCGACCTCACGGGGGCGAGATCGCCCAAAGGGGGCGACCTCCCTGAGGTCTCCCAAGGGGGTGACCTCACGAGGGCGAGATCGCCCAAAGGGGGCGACTTCCTCGATGTCTCCCAAGGGGGCGACCTCACGGGGGCGTGATCGCCCAAAGGGGGCGACCTCCTCGAGGTCGTCCAAGGGGGCGACCTCACGCGGGCGAGATCGCCCAAAGGGGGCGACCTCCCTGAGGTCGACCAAGGGGGCGACCTCACGGGGGCGAGATCGCCCAAGGGTGCGACCTCCCCGAGGTCGCCCAAGGGTGCGACCTCCCCGAGGTCGCCCAAGGGGGCGACCTCACGTGGGAGAGATCGCCCAAAGGGGGCGACCTCCCCGAGGTCGCCCAAGGGGGCGAACTCACGGGGGCGAGATCGCCCAAAGGGGGCGACCTCCCCGAGGTCGCCCAAGGTGGCGACCTCACGGGGGCGAGATCGCCCTAAGGGGCGACCTCCCCGAGGTCGCCAAATGGGGCGACCTCACGGGGGCGAGATCGCCCAAAGGGGGCGACCTCGCCGAGGTCGACCAAGGGGGCGACCTCACGGGGGCGAGATTGCCCAAAGGGGGCGACCTTCCCGAGGTCGCCCAAGGGGGCGACCTCATGGGGGCGAGACCGCCCAAAGGGGGCGACCTCCCCGAGGTCGCCCAAGGGGGCGACCTCACGGGGGCGAGATTGCCCAAAGGGGGTGACCTCCCCGAGGTCGCCCAAGGGGGCGACCTCACGGGGGCGAGATCGCCCAAAGGGGGCGACCTCCCCAAGGTCGACCAAGGGGGCGACCTCACGGGGGCGAGATCGCCCAAAGGGGGCGACCTCCCCGAGGTCGCCCACGGGGGCGATCTCACGGGGGCGAGATAGCCCAGAGGGGGCGACCTCCCCGAGGAAAACTGGATGGGGCCTGACTACGACAGCCTGCCCGGGAGATAGGAGACCATCCGGGCTTGAAAACCTGGAAAAAAGCCAGTTAGGTGATCGCCGATTTCTGGGCAAAACATAATCCCCGCATTTTTTTAAGTTTTGAAAAAACTTCGAAAAAATTAAACTTACCCACGAGAATCGCGATCTACCTTTCCTGTTATAGCAGAGCATTTGTGATGAAAAACTGCAAGTACCTTTGCGAACATCCTACCGCTAGGTGTGCTTGCGAATATTTTTTATCTTCTTAAGAAGACTTGCGAACATTTGGTTTTAAGCGAGTGCCTAAAGAGAAAATGCGAGCACTTGCCTATCTCTGCGAAAGAATGGTCAGAGCAGGTATAGGAAAAGATATATTACATGAGTACCTGAGGAGAACCAGTGAGCACCTGTTTCCATATGAGAAAATGTATGTTGAACAAGTATATGAAAAAGTAAAGATATGTCAGGTACCTGGGACAACTTGTTGTCGATCAATCGATCTGAAACGGATGAGAAACTTATTCTGTTCATATTTGAACTTCAATTGGTAATTTAGAATGACGATCTCTTGGTTGTCAAAGCGCTTTTTAAGAAGATATTAACTTCGGCTACTAGAAGCTACTTTGCTATGAAACAATTCTGTTGTCAAATGGCGATCTTCAATATTCGAGATGTTTTGTAGAAGAATAAGATCATGATAATCCATAAATGATGTTTCCGAACTCTGTTATGCACTTTGATAAATGAAGGTGTCAAATAATTCAAACTGCTCCCTCTGTGAATGATAAATGAATCTTGAGAAACATTGGTCTTTTTGATATAGATAATTGACGATCTCAGCTTTTCTGACCGCTTCTTTGTTGAATAATAGAAGAGAGATCTCATGAATACCTTCATATACTTCAAATTCCTTGATAGACAGATGAGTACTCAAGTTGTGATCTTAATTTCTCCAGACTGCCCAAAAATAAATATGAGAGGTTCTAAGATGATGATCACAAATGTCCCAAAACACTTGTCAAAAAAGCTTTTCTGAGAAGAACCATTTAACAGTCTCCAATACTTCAGATTGCCAAAAACTTTTCTCAAAGAGAACTCTTGAGATCCTACCAGCAATCTCTAACATCTAAGTCCTGGAGGAAATTCAGCTGGCGGTCTCAAATCATTCACATTGCTGAAGAGACTAGAAAGACCAATTCAAACTCTGGAGATCCCACAGGCAATCTCTAACATCCAAGTCCTGGAAGAAATTAAGCCAGCGGTCTCAAATTTTGCATATTGCTGAAGAAATCAGAAAGACCAAATAAAACTCTGGAGATCCCACCGGCAATCTCTAACATCCAAGTCCTAGAGGAAATTAAGCCGGCGGTCTCAAATCTTGCATATTGCTGAAGAAATCAGAAAGACCAAATAAAACTCTAGAGATCCCACCGGCAATCTCTAACATCCAAGTCCTGGAGGAAATTAAGTCGGCGGTCTCAAATCTTGCATATTGCTGAAGAAATCAGAAAGACCAAATAAAACTCTGGAGATCCCACCGGCAATCTCTAACATCCAAGTCCTGGAGGAAATTAAGCCGGCGGTCTCAAATAACTCAGGTCTCTTTTCATAAGGGAGAAATAAGAATCTGCGGTCTCAATAAATTCTGACCGCCCGATCTTAAGGGCAGGTGCGGTCATGCCTCGAGGGATACACCGACATTACTTTCCTCAAGAGAAAGAGTTCAAAAATGATCTCAAGGGCAGGTGCGGTCATGCCTCGAGGGCTACACCGGCATTGCTTTCCTCAAGAGATCATTTAAATCTGTTTCAAACTTACTACTTTTGCTAACCACGCTCCAATGAGTGTTCGAAAGTTAAAGAACAAAAATGATCCACAGGGCAGGTGCGGTTATGCCGCAGAGGCTATTCCAACATTACTTTCCCTAGAAGATCACTCAGTCTATAACAATGTCCTAAAAAGCATGACAGAGCTGAACATTCACTTGAACTCCCTTGGTCTAGAGATGTGTCAGATGTCAGCAAGGACCCGGCATCCTAAATGTCCACCGCACGAGCTTGGCGAGCTACTGCTACACAGATGCGAAATCTCCCTAACATCTGTGGTCCTGGCAGATTTACTTCTCATGCTTCAAGTCGAGGGGGAAAGAAGTAGGATCCGTCGATGTCTCTTTTGGCAGGTTTCTAGCCTTTGAATCAACTCTTCTTTGGTGCTTCCTTAAGAGATTACAACCTCATCATCTCAAAAATTGAAAGAGGGAAAACGAAAAAAGAAAAGAAAGTGAAAATACAAGTTTTCAAGAAAAGCGAAGCTCGAGGTCATCTTCGCTCCAGATATGAGATAGCTTTTCCCTTTCATAAATTTGGAGGCGATATGTACCATTTTTAGGAGCTCCTTTGACGATAAACGACTCTGGCCAATTATAATGTTCTTTCTGATTGAGTTAGCTCTTGCTGCTGCATCTACATTCTTGGAGGTTAAATTGCCAACAACAAAACTTTTAACTCTGATGCTTTATCGAAGTTTGCGGTTATTCTTGTTTGCTTATTACAAGCAAACTTTAGGAAATAAAAGATGTAGAAACTCCAAACAAATGGGAGACATGCAAAACAAAATTGACACTATCTCATCTATATTTCATGCATTTCTTTTATTGAAAGAAAGAAAATCTGTTTTGTAAAGTTGTCCTTGCTGAAAAAAATCAGATCTTCATGTTATTAAGCAACGTAATCCTGTAATTTTCCTGTCTTCAATAGTTGGTCTACCAATTTTCGGAGGGCACGACAGTCTTCTGTATCATGACCAACAGTTGAATGGTATATGCAGTAGAGTTCCTGATTGCGATTTTCAACTTTAGACTTTACAGGATGGGGTCTCCTATAATCTGGCATATTCTGAATAGTTGGAATAACCTCTTCCAAAGGGAGATTCAACTGATCAGATCCTTCTGAGTAAGTTTCATATTCAAATATTGTAGGATCATAAGATTGTATGGGAGGAACTTCTAAGAATGGAGATTGCATATCCTGTTGAGGTGGAGTAGACCTATTTAGAGGAGGTGAAGAAGATTTGAATTCCTCATCTTGCGGAGAGATTTGTGATGAAGATGAACGATGATGATAGTAATGCTTCCAATGCTGCCAAGTTTGCTGGTTCCGAGAATTCATATAATTTGGATTCACCGCCTCACCCTGAATAAACCGGTTTGCTATTTCGATGAGGTGCCTATACGACTTGGGCTCATTTGCGGTAACTTTGAATTTGAGAGGGCCTTCTTGGAGTCCGTTGATTAAAGCAACCTGATACAGTTCTTGATCTGTACTAACAATTTGAAGAATTTCTCTCTGGAATCTATCGACAAAGTGAGCGAGAGTTTCATAAACTCCTTGCTTGATTTGGAAAAGGGTTGCGACACCCCTTTTCCGCTTCCTGGAGGTTGAAAACCTTAAGAGGAAAATTCTCCGCAAATCCATAAGGCAAGCAATTGATCCAGATGGCAAGCTATAGAACCATTCTCTAGCATGGTTGTCAAGGGTCATAACAAAGAGCTTGCACTTGACGCCATCCACTAACGCTCTTAAAGAAATGGCTGACTCAAAGGCTTGGAGATGGGAGAAGGGATCTTCTTCCCCAGTGAAGGTTGGCAGACGAGGTTCTCTAAAATTATCTGGAGCAGTCACCCAACGAACTCTATCTGTGAAGGGAGAAAGATCTTCCTCTTCAACAATATCTGGAGATGAAGGATAAGCCGCGACTCGAGGAGGGAAAGGAGCTTTCTTAACAGGAGCTTGAACTTCTGGCATCTCCATTGCTATTCAAAAAACAAGAATTGCCGAAAGAGAAAAACTGCGATAACTTCCAAATGGAGTCGAATTTTTGAAATCTGAGGGCTAAAAAGTGCCTGAACAGAGAACACTGTTCAATTTTTGGATAGTTCAGGCCGAACTGGTCGCGACAAGCTTTGAATTTCTGAATTCCGACACCCGGATCAAAAGTTATGACCGTTTGAAGTTTTGATGGATTTTAGGTCGAAATCCTCGCAACCGCTGTTCACCAACCACTCAAAATCTGAAGGTCGCGTGTTGTTCTGTTGATGCCAAAAAAGGTACCAACTCCACACTCGCTCGAACTGAAGGATGGGGGGTGAAACTGTTGGGTGGCCGGTTACTTTGAGCTGGAGGAAAGGTAATTTTATTGATATGAAGCTTGAATTACAACTGAAAATATAATAGAAAAGTATGAAAGAAACAACATAAGACTTGAAGAAAAAGGGCCTAAAGGGTGACGGAGAGGTCTCCAGAAAGGGTGACGGGCGGTCTCGGCGGTCACTCAAAACTGAGACCGCTCTAACCACTGGCTGGAACTGGAAGCTCTCCCAAGATCCAAAAACTGGTACCCCTACCCCTCGATTTATAGACGCGGGGGTCTGCCCGAGCGGGCAGATCTGGAAGGTAACGGGCTGCCCGGAACTGCTGAGATCGCCTGAGACCTCTTCTGAGACCGCTGAGATCATCTGGATCTGCTGAGATCGTCGGGACCTGCTGAGATCGTCTAGACCTGTTGAGATCGTCGGGACCTGTTGAGATCGTCTGGACATGCTGAGATCGTCTGGACCTGCTGAGAGCGTCTGGACCTGCTGAGATCATCGGGACCTGCTGAGATCATCTGGACCTGCTGAGATCGTCTGGAACTGCTGAGATCATCGGGACCTGCTGAGATCGTTCGGACTTACTGAGATCGTCGGGACCTGCTGAGATCGTCTGGACCTGCTGAGATCGTCGGGACCTGCTGAGATCGTCTGGACCTGCTGAGATCGTCGGGACCTGCTGAGATCGTCTAGACCTGCTGAGATCGTCGGGACCTGCTGAGATTGTCTGGACCTGCTGAGATCGTCTGGACCTGCTGAGATCGTCAAGACCTGCTGAGATCGTCTGAGAAGATAATCACCTGAAAAGTGATCACATAAAAATAAGTCAGCACAGGACTTAGACTATCACGGGGGCGAGGCCTCCCAAAGGGGGCGACCTCCCCGAGGTCGCCCAAGGGGGCGACCTCACGGGGGCGAGATCGCCCAAAGGGGGAGACCTCCCCGAGGTCGCCCAAGGGGGCGACCTCACAGGGGCGAGATCGCCCAAAGGGGGCGACCTCCCCGAGGTCGCCCAAGGGGGCGACCTCACGGGGGCGACCTCACGGGGGCGAGATCGCCCAAAGGGGGCGACCTCCCCGAGGTCGACCAAGGGGGCGACCTCACGGGTGCGAGATCGCCCAAAGGGGGCGACCTCCCCGAGGTCGCCCAAGGGGGCGACCTCACGGGGGCGAGATCGCCCAAAGGGGGCGACCTCCCCGAGGTCGCCCAAGGGGGCGACCTCACGGGGGCGAGATCGCCCAAAGGGGGCGACCTCCCCGAGGTCGACCAAGGGGGCGACCTCACGCGGTCGAGATCGCCCAAAGGTGGCGACCTCCCCGAGGTCTCCCAAGGGGGCGACCTCCCCGAGGTCTCCCAAGGGGGCGACCTCACGGGGGCGAGATCGCCCAAAGGGGGCGAGATCGCCCAAAGGGGGCGAGATCGCCCAAAGGGGGCGAGATCGCCTAATGGGGGCGACCTCCCCGAGGTCGCCCAAGGGGGCGACCTCACGGGGGCGAGATTGCCCAAAGGGGGCGACCTCCCCGAGGTCGCCCAAGGGGGCGACCTCACGGGGGCGAGATCGCCCAAAGGGGGCGACCTCCCCGAGGTCGACCAAGGGGGCGACCTCACGGGGGCGAGATCGCCCAAAGGGGGTGACCTCCCCGAGGTCGCCCAAGGGGGCGACCTCACGGGGGCGAGATCGCCTAGAGGGGGCGACCTCCCCAAGGAAAACTGGCTGGGGCCTGACGACGACAGCCTGCCCAGGAGATAGGAGACCATCCGGGCTTGAAAACCTAGAAAAAAGCAAGTTAGGTGATCGCAGATTTCTGGGTAAAACAGGATATATAAAGGGTTGTCCAAATCTAGGACTCTGGTATCCAACAACTTCAGAATTTGTATTAACTGGATTCTCAGATTCTGATTATGCTGGATGCAGAGTAGACAGGAAAAGCACATCAGGAACTTGCCAGTTTCTTGGTGATAGGCTTGTGTCTTAGTTTTGTAAGAAACAAACATCTGTGTCTACATCAACAACATAAGCAAAATATATTGCTGCAGGCAGTTGCTGCTCACAGATACTGTGGATACAAAATCAACTTCTAGACTATGGTATCAACTTAAATAATTCAATTATATTTTGTGACAATACTAGTGCAATATCTATATCACAAAATCCAGTACTCCATAGTAGGACTAAACACATAGAAATTAGGCACCACTTTATCAGAGATAATATGGATAAAAATAAAATTTGCCTACAATTCATTTCTACTGATTTGCAAAGGGCTGATATTTTCACCAAACCCTTGGATGAAAAGAAACATATCTTCTTTATAAATCAGCTAGGAATGATAGATGGAGATTCAATCAATTAAAAATTAAATTTTCTACTTATCCCATCACTTCATCGAACTGAGATCGATGAAATGTAGTCGTTCGTCAAACGGAGATCGACGAAGTCATCTAGATCGTCGAACTGAGATCGACGAAAATTTATTTTTCGTCGAACGCAGTTTTGATGAAGCCTATGTTTCTGATCTTTCCTTATAAACAAATCTTTTATTTCATTTTAACTGTATGCCTACAGAAATTGCTTCTCTTTCCAGTTCCTTTGCACTTGATCTCTATTTTCTTTTGCAGGAACAATGGCAATATTTCTTCAAAATAATTGCATCCTTCCCTACTTTCTATTCAACTGTCCCTTCTTCTAGGGGCCTAGCTTCAGGCCTTCCTGAAACTAGGCAGGGGGGGATGTTTCATGAAGAAGCTCCTTTATGGCAGGGGGAGATGTTTTTCAAAACTCCTTTTTGTTGGGGGAGATGCTCTCCTTTTCTTTTTTGATTGGGGGAGATGTTTTTTGAAGATGCTCAAGTTTCAAGGGGAGATGCTGTATGAAAAAGAAAAATCATTCATTTGATGAAGAAGCCCTTTTATGTTAGGTTTCAATTATTTGAAAAAGCTCACAGCAGTTTTGATTCAGAAATTCAGATATGACATATTCAAATGCAGATTGGTAGAAAAGCAGATTCAGTTATTGCTACAGTTCAGATCAACAAAAGCTAAAGCTGAAAAATGCAGATTCAGATTTTAAAGCTTTTCAGTTCCAGTTCAAGTTGATTTGGTGAAGTCACCTCCAACTTAAGTTCCAAATTTTTTCAGAAAGTAAGATTCAGTTCAGATAAACAAAGAAAAATGCTGAAGGCAAGGATTTCTAAGCAAAGCAAAAGATGCAAATGCAGATTCATAAATATTGTTTGATATAGGAGATACAGCTCAGATAATCAAATTCAGAAAGCTGAAGGCAATGTCAGAATTCAGAAAGCAAAAGGTTTTGATTATTTGTTTTTATTATTTCTGTTTTCAATGTAAAATTTTCAAAACTCAGAGTATCATATTTTATATCTGCTGAAATATTTAAAATCAATCAAATATATATGCTCTGTTGTTTGTTTTATTATTCAATTTTGTCAAATAGTGTCCTAACCCAAATATGGGGAGATTGTTGGAACAACCCTATTACTGATTTGGGCTAGGATCACTATCTGTTGACTAGGACTAAGTTGACCCCAATGTATAGTCTAAAGAGTCAAGGTTTTAGGCTGTTAGAACTTAAGGAAAAGTTCAATTTCTGCGTTCGACGAACTTCATTCTGCGTTCGACGAAATTCTTCCTGCGTTCGACGAACGACATGCTCCTGCGTTCGACGAACTTGGCAAGTCTCAGCGGTCGACGAGTTTGTTCAGTCTCATCGGTTGATGAACTTCAGTCTCAGCAGTTGACTAAGTCTCAGCGTTCGACGAACCTCCCAAGTCTCAGCGTTCGACGAACTCAGCTCTGCGCTCGAAGAATAAGTAACAAGATGCTCAGATCGACGAACTTTGTTCTTCCAGGCAGATTTAAGCAGTTTATGTTTCAGATCGACGAACTCCGGATTGTGTTCGACGAATTTGTTCAGATCGACGAAATTTCTATTCAGTTCAGTATTTCCGAAAGATTATTTTTATTCTATTCTCCGAACTCAGATCTATCAGCAACAGATCTATTCCAATCAGATAAGTAAGGATTATATCTTTCCTTTTATTATTCTCTTATTTCGAGAATATAGCCGTTGACATATCGCGGAAAAGGACACTTTCATGGAAAAGGAAAAGAAATAAAGCGTATCAGATTTACAGTTCCAAGGATATCTCTTCTGAATATTTTATTCCTTAAATAAAAAAGATTTGAATTTCAAATCTAACGGATATTTCTTTAAGGGAAAAAGAAAAAGAAGAAGTAACATTATTATTACAGCAGTACAACAAGAGAAAGAGGAAGGAGTCGGGAAAAAGAAATACAGGAAGAAAAACAAAAAGCTTTCAGATCTTCATCTTCCTCAAGCAGCACTCTCAATCTCTGAGAACAACAACACAAATCTTATCTCAGATTTCTGTTGCAAGTTTCTAGATCTTCAAGAGCAACAAACAATCTGAGAAACCTTTATCTCTCAGATTCATCAGCTATAAGGAAGATCTACATTCAAGTGAAAGCTCCATCCTCAACTGTCAACCATTTCAATCAGACAGGGGGAGCTTTACATCAACACATTCCACTAGTCTTCTCAAAGATTATTGACAGATAAGAACATCTTAACCCTGTTTATCCCATTCTGTACAGGGTTCTAACTCCCTTCAAAAGTTAACCCCTTGGTGGCAGGGCACCTGAACAAAAACTTGTAGTTTGGTTAGAGCACCTGATCAAAAGCTCAGTTGGTGTTTTGGGCACCTGATCAAAACCCCTGTTGGGGAAATGATTTCTCTTAACCCCTAGAAATAAGTTGAATATGAATTCTAAGAAAGAAAAACAAGGTTAAGTAAATATGCGTCGAATACTATTCGACGCAACGTCGAAATGAAGTCGACGTTTCCTTCAGATTGAGTCGAAGTAACTTTAGGAAGATTTCGACGTATGTGTTGTCGATGCTACTCTGATTTCTAGTCGACGCATATGGAGAAGTCGACGCACCTTAGTCGACGCACCTTCCTTATTCTCCTCTCGACGTCCAGCCAAGAAGAACTCGACGTTTACGTCGAATGGTAATCGACGCACGTCGATTTATATGACAGATTTAAATATGCGCCAGATCTCTTTCCTTCTTTCAGTAGATCTAATTTGTATGGAATAAATGTCAATATTTTATAGCCGTTCTGAATCATTCTTTCCTTATATCTGATTCTTGGCAAATTTGATTAAACTTATTTGGACATTATTTGAAATCAGAATTAGTTATTTCCTTCTACAGAAATAAATATTATGGAAATATTTTCATCTTTCTATTTCTCTGACTGATAATTGATTATCCTCCTATAGTATTATTTTGAATTAACAGAGATATAAATAAAGAGGAGGTCGGCAGAAAAAGGAGAACAAGTGATCTACCACATACATTTGAAATAGAGGAAAAGCTCCCAAAATAATAGAGAGATAAGCTGAGAAAAGTGATAGTGTGCTGCAGAGACAAAGCCTTCATCTTCTCCTTCTTCTTCTGAAGCCACTCTGTTGCAAATTCTGATAGCTCTCACATAAGAGAGAAAAGCTACAAATCTTCTTCTCTCTATAGAAGAAAGATTTAATTCACTTCTTGTGCTTCCAATCTTCTTGCTAGGAAGAAGATTCATTCTTGTTTCAAATACTTCTTTTCCTTTTTTCTTATTTCCATTCTCACATATTGTAAAAGAGTTTTTAGAATCTCTCTTCAAAAAATTCAGTGTACTGGTTCTAAGAGTCTCCTTGTCAAAAGACTCAGGGTGGTTCTAAGTGTCTCCTTGTCAACAGACTCAGGGTGGTTCTAAGAGTCTCCTTGTCAAAAGACTCAGGGTGGTTCTAAGAGTCTCCTTATCAAAAGACTCAGTGCAAGATAGTGAATTCCTACCAAGGGGGTAGAAGAGTGGACTACCCAAAGTTTGGGGAACCACTATATTTTCTTGTGTTGTGCTGTGATTTCTTTTCTTGCATTTACTTTATTTGTTTAATTCTTGTTGGTGTGTGGGAAGCTCTAATCTGTGATCATACACATATATATATATATTAACTTTGCACAAAATATTTTTAATCTCTATTCACCCCCCCCCCCCCCCCCCCCCCCTCTAGAGAATTCTATTGAGGTTAACTGTGCACTTTCAATTGGTATCAGAGACAGGTTGATCTAAAAAGGGTTAACTCCTTGATCAAAAAGATCCTACCTCTTGTTTTTATATATATATTTTTCTACAAAATTATTTTCATGGCACAAATCAAAGATTATGCTTCCACTAGACCACCAATGTGCAATCTTGAAAAGTTTGCAGTTTGGAAAACAAGAATCAGAATTTATATGAACTCCATTGATGCTGACTTGTTTAATATTACTGTGACAGGTCCCCCAAAGCCCTATAGAAAGGATGCAAGTGGCAATGTCACACAAACACTTGTTCCAAGATCTGAGTGGACAGAAGATGAGAAGAAGGCTAGAACATATGATCTAAAGGCCATGAACATACTTGTCTCAACTCTCTCAGATGACATCTTTCAAAGGGTTGTTGACTGTGAATCATCCAAAGAAATTTGGGATGCTCTTACAAAGATGGTGGAAGGAAGTGCTGATGAAAAGAAAGATAAGAAGGCCCTATTGATCTCCCAATATGAGAACTTCCAAAAGAAGAATGAAGAGAGTATCTCTGAGATGTATGACAGATTCAGTCTAATCATCAACCAATTGAAAAACTTGGATAGAGAGATCTCCCTCACTGAGATTAATGACAAATTGCTAATGAGTCTCCCCAGTTCATGGGACTCAAGAATATGGGCAATAAGAGACACAAGAGGACAAAAGGAAATCTCTACAGATGCTCTCTTAGGAAAACTCAAATCCTATGAGCAACTACTAAAAACTAGAGAAGAGAAGAAAAGAAGAGAAAACACTCCAACCTCCTCAAAAGACAGGAATATAGCTTTAAAGGCAACGGAAGAAAGGACTCCTGTCACTGAAGAAGAACTATTCAGTTTCCTAGCCAGAAGATTTAAGAAATGGGTCAAGACAGATGGATCAAAAAGTAGGGAGTCAAAACCAAGGTATGAAAAAACTCCCACTAAAGAAATTATTTGTTATTCTTGCAGGAAACCTGGACATATTGCCCCAGAATGTCCAGAGAATGCTGAAATGAAGAAAGATCTGAAAAGAAAGGATCTCAAGAAAAAGGGGAAGAAGAAAGAAAGAGGCTTTATTGCAGAAGCCTGGAGTGAAACAGACTCTGAGGACAGTTCATCCTCTGAGAGTGACAATGAAGAATCTAGGCAAGAAGACCTATGCTTGATGGCCTTTGAAGGCCCCAAGAATGATGATGGTGCTAAATCTTGGAGTGAGACAGGATCAGAAGAAAGCATATCTTCTGAAGATGAAAAAGAAAATAACCTTATTCTCATAGAGGAATCTGAGGATAAGGATGAGGTAAGCATCTTTGATGAAATAGATTTTCAAAGTGATAAATTCAGAAATGATTTTATGGGAATGTGTCTAGATCAATTAAAAGCTAAACAAGAAATCAAGGACCTAAAAGAACAAATTCATATGGTCAAGAACCAAAGAAATAAAAAGGATATAAGCTCAATAGATCATGTATTAAGGGCTAACTTAAGAGAGAAGGAAATAGAAAGGGCAAGAATAGAAAATCAGTTCCTTAAGGATAAGGTTTCTCAGGCAAAGGCCTTTGAAGAATCAATAAAAATGAGAAGCCAAACTCTTAAAGAAATCACTGAAAAACAAACAATAAGCCACAAAAATCTTGGGCTAGGGGCTGATCCATCAATCAGCCTAATTCCATCCAACAAGCCTGCATGGCTGAGCCCTGTAAAATTCACTAGACCCATCAAATCAGCAAACCAAGAAAAAGAATCACAACATAAGAAAGAACACTTCTTCAAGGAAATAAAGGAATTTGATGAAACATCATATTATTCAGCTGATGACTCACAAAATTCATCTGAAGAGACCATTAAACCAAAAGAAACAACATACAAAGGAGTAAAAACAGAAAAAGATAAAATGAAAATTTATGAAGACACAGTCGCGCCGACTTCATATCGACGCATGAATGATAATGCGTCGACTTCTACTCGACGTATCCTCTTAGATGCCTCGACCTCTACTCGACGCTCGAATAAAGATACGTCGACATCCAATCGACGCAACTTCCTCCATGCGTCGATACCAGATCAATGCAATCTAAGGAATGTGCCGAATATAAATCGACGCAACTATCAACATGCGTCGAATAGATATCGACGCACAAAAGTTCAGAGCAACTCAAATACCTTTCCTCCAAAAGCCTTTCATCCTAACCCACATTCAGGACCCACTCATCCCAATCATGATGTCTATCCTAATCAACACCTCTATCATGATTTCTACCCTAAACATGGTAACCAAAATTCCCATTTTAACCAAAATTTCTATCCTAACCAAAATAAAACTTTCTATCCTGATCAACCCTTTTATTCTTCTCTAAACTCAAATTATCATAATAATAAGATAATCAAGTGCCATATATGTAACAAAACTGGCCACATTGCCAAACAATGCTGGTACAACCAATCAAACTATCTGTAAAAATTAGTCCAAGGCTGACTTAGAACTAGGTAGAGATAAACACCTAGAATTCTTCAAGAAAATTAAAAGTCACGTCGATCTCTAATCAACGCACCGTCGATAACTCAACTCAATAAGTAAAATCGACGCATGCGTCGACCCCACTCGACGCATACGTCGATAGGACATCCTTTCATCCCAAATCAGACTATATCGACGCTCACGTCGAATTCCACTCGACGTAACGTCGACTTCATGAAAACGAGCGGCAATACCAAAATATTTCCGGTCACATCCACGGAAGTACCGAATAAGCCTCGACTTGAGCCCAGTTTCGACGCTTCACCTGACTTAAATAGTCTCTTCAGTTAGAAGCCTTCACTACTCTGCATCTTTCATCCTTCTTGCTCCTCAGACCAGCCGATTTCTTCCTCTCTCTTTCACTAACCTAAAATGGCTCCAAATACCAACTCAGGCTTCGACATTGACCTTGAGTCCTTCCAAGCAGCCGCAGAAAACTACAAGAGCATCATTGCTCTCTTTACTGAAGCTGGCCTGAACAAACTTATCTCCACAAGAAGTAAGCTCCTGGAAACAGAACTCACAGAGCTGATAACTAATGTTCAAATATCTGAACAAGGAGAAATTCAAGGAACAATCTATGAGACACCTGTCTCAATCTCATCAGAACATATTAGGGCCACCTTTGATCTTCCATCAGGTATATCCTAATATTATCCTTGTTTAAATGAAATAGGGAAAGAAAATGAGTTTCAAAAGAATGACTAAATAAGTCTTAATTATTACCCTACTAGGTGATGAATCCATTGACCTCACACCTGATGAAATCAAGCATGTGCTCACCACCATGAAATTCTCAAAAGACAGACCAATCCACCTAAAGAAAACAGATTTCTCTGAAGAATATAGATTGTTAGCAGACATAGTAGGGAAAATACTACTATGCAAGACTTCAGCCCATGATGCAGTGCCCAAACAGCAACTGAACATCATGGGGGCCCTTGCATTGAAGAAAAAGGTGGACTGGGCCAGCTGCCTTCTCAGGATGATAGCCTCCAAATACTCTCATAAGGAGAATGCTTATATGAGAGTTATGAGTCAGGTTCTCTTCCATTCTTTCCATGACCTATGCAGGTCAAAAGGAATCCCTATCCCTCCTGGAAAGAGGATGTCCATTGCCCTCTTCTCCAAATGGACCAGGCACATCCCCAAGCCTGGTTCCATCCCTGAAAGAACTCCCTCTCCTCCCAACTCTCCTGCTCATCCTTCTCCTCCTCCTCCTCAAAGAGACAACCCTTCTCTACCACCATCATCCACTCGAATACTCTCTATTACCCTCACAACTCCTACTCTACCTACCTCTTCTCAAATACCTGCTCAAACAACAGTTTCTCCTCCTATTTTCCCATCTTCTCTACCTCCATTATCACCCATACCTCATGTATCAACTCACTTCTCTCCTCCTCCATCATCACCTCCTCACCTTTCACACCATGAATCATCTGCATACACTGAGGCTCTCATCACTCAGTGCATCAAATCAGCAGCTGAAAAATTCCAAGTGATGCTGGATGAGCATTGCTCCCAAATTCATTCCTCCATCCTTCACAAGCACACCCAAATAGATGGGGTCAGTGCATCTGTGCAAGGCCTAAAGACCTCTCTCTCTTCCTCTAGAGTGACAAGGTCTTTCTTAACCTTCCTGGCCAAGAAGGTCAAGAAGGGGGAGAATCTAGATGAAGAGCAGCCCTCCAATCCTAAATCTCTCTCTCACAAGTACCCTCCTTCTTCAAAATCTGACAAAATCCTTGGGAATGAGATAGTACCTGAGCTACACAATGATGAACAAACTATAGAAGTACTTCATATAGCAAGAGAGGCTGCAAGTCAAGTAGTACTATTACAAGGGGAGGCAAGCAGAGCAGAAACTGAAAAGGAAGATATGGCAGTTGGGAAGAAAGATAAAGAAACTACAAATCAGGGGGAGCTGGATACTGATATGAATGAAGCTGGAGATAATAGTGGAGCTGGAACTGGAGCTGGAGAAAGATTAAAGGAGGTTCCATCCCAGGGGGAGCAATCTGCTCAGGGGGAGCTAGGTGCACTTCCTACAAATGAGAAAGAGAAACCCTCCTCTCCTAAAACAGTAGTATTCAAGAGAAAGAGAAAGACCCCTCCTACCCCTCCTGAGTAATATTTGAAAACAATGCTGATATATCTTACCCTATAGTTGAATACTACTTGGTATGAACATGAAAATCTGTTTATATGATTCTAAAAATTTGTTCATATTTCTTTTCTATACAAATGCTGTGCTGGATTGATTTTATGCTAATACAATTTCTCTCTAAGTAGGGTTAAGACAAATAGGGGGAGATTGTTGGGGAAATGATTTCTCTTAACCCCTAGAAATAAGTTGAATATGAATTCTAAGAAAGAAAAATAAGGTTAAGTAAATATGCGTCGAATACTATTCGACGCAACGTCGAAATGAAGTCGACGTTTCCTTCAGATTGAGTCGAAGTAACTTTAGGAAGATTTCGACGTATGTGTTATCGACGCTACTCTGATTTCTAGTCGACGCATATGGAGAAGTCGACGCACCTTAGTCGACGCACCTTCCTTATTCTCCTCTCGACGTCCAGCCAAGAAGAACTCGACGTTTACGTCGAATGGTAATCGACGCACGTCGATTTATATGACAGATTTAAATATGCGCCAGATCTCTTTCCTTCTTTCAGTAGATCTGATTTGTATGGAATAAATGTCAATATTTTATAGTCGTTCTGAATCATTCTTTCCTTATATCTGATTCTTGGCTAATTTGATTAAACTTATTTGGACATTATTTGAAATCAGAATTAGTTCTTTCCTTCTACAGAAATAAATATTATGGAAACATTTTCATCTTTCTATTTCTCTGACTGATAATTGATTATCCTCCTATAGTATTATTTTGAATTAACAGAGCTATAAATAAAGAGGAGGTCAGCAGAAAAAGGAGAACAAGTGATCTACCACGTACATTTGAAATAGAGGAAAAGCTCCCAAAAGAATAGAGAGATAAGCTGAGAAAAGTGATAGTGTGCTGCAGAGACAAAGCCTTCATCTTCTCCTTCTTCTTCTAAAGCCACTCTGCTGCAAATTCTGATAGCTCTCACATAAGAGAGAAAAGCTACAAATCTTCTTCTCTATATAGAAGAAAGATTTAATTCACTTCTTGTGCGTCCAATCTTCTTGCTAGGAAGAAGATTCATTCTTATTTCAAATACTTCTTTTCCTTTTTTCTTATTTCCATTCTCACATATTGTAAAAGAGTTTTTAGAATCTCTCTTCAAAAAATTCAGTGTACTGGTTCTAAGAGTCTCCTTGTCAAAAGACTCAGGGTGGTTCTAAGAGTCTCCTTGTCAAAAGACTCAGGGTGGTTCTAAGAGTCTCCTTGTCAAAAGACTCAGGGTGGTTCTAAGAGTCTCCTTATCAAAAGACTCAGTGCAAGATAGTGAATTCCTACCAAGGGGGTAGAAGAGTGGACTACCCAAAGTTTGGGGAATCACTATATTTTCTTGTGTTGTGCTGTGATTTCTTTTCTTGCATTTACTTTATTTGTTTAATTCTTGTTGGTGTGTGGGAAGCTCTAATCTGTGATCATACACATATATATATATTAACTTTGCACAAAATATTTTTAATCTCTATTCACCCCCCCCCCCTCTAGAGAATTCTATTGAGGTTAACTGTGCACTTTCAACCCCATTGGTGATAGAGCACCTGAACAAAAACCTAGTGGAATCCTACCAAGGGTGGTAGAAGAGTAGATGTACCCAGGTTGATTGGGGAACTACTATAAAATCCTTGTGTCCTCTGTGTTCTTGTTTATTTTTCTGTACTGTGCTGTGTGATCTCTTTATTTTTATTTTGTTTTTATAACTCACTCTGTTATACACATATAAATATCACTATTTTAATTCCGCTATAAAAATAAGTGAAAAACCTTTTAATACTCTATTCACCCCCACTCTAGAGTGACTTTAAGATCTAATCTCACTTTCACATTGAAACCCTTTGGTCTGCATGAATCTATTATAATGACTACACATTGTGAACCGAATGTGTCTAGAATTATAGGAAAAGCTTTAGTGCGCAATAAAAAATACTAACTACACCCAATATTTAGAAATGTAGTTACTGCATAGACCAGTGCTATGTGACCCGTAGATATTTAAAATTATAGTGTTATTCTCAACATCCGTAAATCAATTGATTCATGGTTCGATATTAATGATTACACATAAACAAGAGTTGTGACCAACTAAACTATGATTCATTCACTCATAAAATCCTAATTATAATCCATGGTACTACATAATCACCCCAACAAGAGAGTTAGCTTTTAATTATTGAGTAAACCACGAAAACAATGAATATAAAGAAAGAGAATTACATTATTTTAGATTTTAAAAAAAGTTCACAAAAGAGAATAGATTCCATAAGCGAGACTCTGATTCAGACTTCAAACTATTGTTCATTCGATCTTTGATGTTTTCCTCTCTAAAATCTCTTTATAATAAGCCTAAGATGATCTGAGGTAAAAGGGAAGTGTGAAGAATTTTGGACCCAAGACTTAAAGAATTAAAAAAACTCTCTCAAATGAAAATTCTAAGTATATATAATAAATGGCAAAATGTGCGGGCGTGCATTTAAATACACTGGCATTCATTAAACATAACGACTTCAAACCGCCCACAAAATGGAGGAAACTGCCTAAAACTGCCAATGATGTGGAGATAAATGTTGGGGATGCACGGACCTACGTATAAATGCACGGTCATGTGATTTATAGTAATTGCCAAGGAAGTGGTGAATCCGGGAAGAACGCATAAGCATTCTTGATGGCACACAAACATGCTTTTGGAAGAATGCATGGGCTTGCATTTGTTTTTGATATGTGGACACACGAACATGCATGTGGATGCATGGGTGTGTTGAGGCATATGCACGTTTGTGCTTGTGCACATGTGTTTGGATGCATGGTCTTATGTTTTCAAATAATTCTATTATGTCTTTGTCTATGCCTCCTTCTCATCCCAAGTCCTTCCCTTAGCTACATTTAGATCCATTATGCTACAATATGGTCCAAATTGCTCCTTTCTTATGCCCTTATGAAGAAATAAAAACTAGTGTGCAAATCCATCTTTATAACCTGAGAGAACATAGAAATTCAATGCAACCTAGGGTGAAAATGAGTAGAATAAATAACACATATTTGATGTTATCACATGGTTAAAATCCTTTATTAATTAAATGTTATTTAATTATTTTCAAATGATTACAATGGTTAAACTCATCAAATCGCATTCCAAACTAGGCTCAGGTGAACCCGTTATGAGTTTGTATCGATCGTATGAATCTAATGAAATTGACTAGGGTCAATTAAAATGTCGTTTCCCCAAAGTCGCACATTTGAGTTGGCATGTAGCTTGATGCAAACACATTTTGACCAACTTCTATAATTTTCATCAAAATGAGATGAAATGGAATCCATTGAGTTTGTATGGGTTATACAAGTTTAATGTCACTGACTGAGGACAATTTAGAGTTAATTTATCCAAAACATTATTTCAAGGCCATCTCATAGCTCAAAATGATTTATTTCTGCTGTTGGGAAAACCCCCTTTTGATTTAACTTAACAAATTAACTATAAGTGATTTTACTTCTTAGGTTTATTACCCACATTGTATAGTAAGTGATTTTACTTCTTAGCTTAAAGTCAGTTAAGTTAAGACTTGCATTGAATACAAGTCGACGCAACTTCGACTTGATATGGGCACAACTCTGAGTTGAAGTCGAAGCAGATCATTCAGCCTATCAAAGTATAAGTCAAGTAGGAGGAACGTCGAAAGGAATTCGATGCAGAAGATAGAGCTTGTCGAAGCCATCTAACAAGTCAACGCAACGTCGATTACAATTCATCGCAGAAGTTAAGAGATCAAGTCTAAATGCTTCAACTCGACGGGTACGTCGATAAGGTATCGACGTAACGTCAACATCTGAGTTCACCCAAAGCTATGAAGAAATTCAAAGCCACGTCGATAAGAACTCATAGGTGCGTCGACATGAAGATTGATGAAGTCGACGCAGCGTCGAATACAGTAAAAAAAGCAAGCTTTTCCAGCTGTCCTTTTGGGACCTTTTCAGAAGGACCACCAGGCTAGAGACAGTTCTCCAACGGCTCGTTTGTTGCCAAAAATAGAATGAAGCATTCCAGGACACAAAAAATCACTTTTAAAATCTATTCAAAATGGATTGATAGGTCGAGAACAAAAGAAGAAAGGAAATTAGGTGAATTCCTTTTCAGGACAAGACAAAAGGAGAAAGACTTTTGAAAATACAATCATACACAATAAGTATGCAAAAAGAGGAGACAAGAAGCAGAACAGTTATTACATTCTTCTGGCTGACGACTAGGGACTTCATCTTCTTCCTCCTCAAACCCTAAAAGATAGATTTACAGAAGAGCACTCTTGGCACAGGAACATAATTTGCTTCTTCTTCTTGATTATCATACAGCATCAAAACAACAAGAAGTGCTGAGAGAAAAGGATCAAGCAGAACAACCCTTGCAAACCATCACTATCATAAGCAAGGGTTTATTATTTCAGATCCAATGAAAGCAAGAGAGAAGCATCAACAAAGCTTCTGAAGAATTCTGAGAACAGAATTATCTTCTTCTCCCCCCCCCCCTCTCTCTCTCTCTTTCTCCTTCATATTTCCTTCACTTGTACAGAGTTTTAAGAACTGAGTGGTTCAAGATCTCCTTATCAAAAGATCTAAGTGGTTCAAGATCTTCTTATCAAAAGATCTTTGGTTCTATGAGTCTACTTATCAAAAGACTCAGGCACAAATTGTGCAATCCTACCAGGGAGGTAGAAGAGAGAACTACCCACATTTTGGGGAACCTCTATAAAAATCTTGTGTCTTCTGCGTTGTGCATTTTCTGTGTTGTCCCTTTATAGCTTGTTGTTTTCCTGCTTTATATTTATAGTACTTATTTATTCTGTGTGGAATTTGTTCAGTGCATAATACCTTAGTATTTTTATTGTATGCATAGTTAGGGTAAAAATATTTAAATCTCTATTCACCCCCACCCCCTCTAGAGAATTCTCAGAGGCATACTGTGCACTTTCAATTGGTATCAGAGGGAGGTTGATCATTTAAAGGTTAACACCTTGATCAAAATATCTCCTACTCTTATTTATTCATTTTAAAATAAATTAAAACTTTCTTAAATAAAATGAGTTCTAAGGAGTATGCATCAACAAGACCTCCAATGTGTAATCTGAATAAGTTTACACTCTGAAAGGCCAGAATAAAGTTGTATATGAACTCTATTGATGAGGACATTTTTGATGTTATCATTTCAGGTCCTCCAGCCCCATATTAGAAAGATGCTAGTGGATCTTCAACACAGGAACTTGTACCCAGAGCTGAGTGGACAGAGCCGGAGAAGAAGCAGAAGGCATGTGATTCCAACGCTATGAACATTCTAGTTTCAACCATGTCAGATGACATTTTTTAGAAGGTAGCTGACTGCCAATCAGCCAAAGAAATATGGGAATCTCTTTCCAGAATGGTAGAAGGAAGTTTCGATGAAAGAAAGGACAGGAAGTCCCTTCTCATATCCCAATATGAGAACTTTCAAAAGAAAGCTGATGAATCTGTTGCTGAGATGTATGACAGATTCATCATCATTGTCAATGAGCTGAAGAGTCTGGACAAGGAAATATCCTTGACAGAAATAAATGATAAGATCCTCATGTGCTTCCCTAGATCATGGGATTCAAGGATCTGGGTCATCAGAGAGTCCAGATGCCATAGAGAAATCTCTACTGAGACTTTGCTAGGAAAGCTTAAGTCATATGAGATGCTACTGAAAAATAGAGTTGAAACAGAGGCAAAGAAGACAACACCAACTCCTATCCAAAGGATCCTTGCTCTGAAAGCTACTAAAGGAGAGCCCTCCACTCCTGAAGATGAAATGCTCAGTCTCCTGGCAAGGAGATTCAGAAAATGGGTCAAGACTGAAGACTCAAGAATAAAA
This sequence comes from Dactylorhiza incarnata, assembly GCA_033032865.1. Taxonomy (NCBI): domain Eukaryota; kingdom Viridiplantae; phylum Streptophyta; class Magnoliopsida; order Asparagales; family Orchidaceae; genus Dactylorhiza; species Dactylorhiza incarnata. The sequence continues at coordinate 22,977,989 of JAWHQI010000003.1, forward strand.
GAGTGGATCTCAAAGCCTAGGTTTGATAAGACTCCAAAGAAAGAAGTGATCTGCTTCTCCTGCAACAAACTAGGTCACCTTGCTCCTGACTGCCCATAAGAGCAAGGGGACAGGAGCAGCAGAAAAAAGAAACAAATGAAGAAGTCCTTCAGGAAGAAAAACAAGAAGAAGGGCAAGGGGTTCATTGCTGAAACCTGGAGTGACTCTGAAGCAGAGTTAAACTCATCTTCATCTGAAAGTGGTGAAGAAGCAGAAGCATAAGAAGCTTGCATGATGGCATTGGGGATGTCATCAGATGATGAAGAAGAAGAATAGATATCTTTGTTTGATAATTTTGATTTCAATTCTAATGATTTTAAAGCTTGTTGTAAAGAATCCTACAATGATCATATTAAGATACAAAAAGAAATAGAAACAACTAGGCTAGAACTAGAAAATCTAAAGGAAGATGACCTATATTTGAGAAATCAAGACTTAATAAAAGAGATTCATAATAAGGAATCAGAACTAGATGAAATAAGAGAAGAAAACTTAAAACTAAAAGAAGAGCTAACAAAGGCAAAGGCCTTTGAGGACTCTCTCAATGGGAGGAGTCAAAAGCTCAAAAATATTACACAAAATCTGTCCATGAGATTTAAGCACCTAGGTCTAGGAGCAGACCCATGCACTAACACAGAAGTCCCTAGGAAACCTACCTGGAAAAAATAATTAGATTCATTAGACCTAGTCACTATCAATCTAGTGAAGGTAGGGCAAAACCTAAGGATCAGAATGTTAATCATCTAGACAAAACAACTGCAGTTAATAACATGAATCCAAACAAAGAAAAGAAATCTCTAGGAAAAAGTAATTCAGAGAAAGTAACCAACAACAACCAAAAGGCTAAAGCCAAAACTAGAATAATAAAATACTCTGCTGATCGTTTATATTTAGATACATTCTATACACACTTCAACTACCAAAATAATAAACAGAGGTTTGGTAGACCCATTCCTTATCATCCAAAAGGATATCATGAAAGACCCTTCTACTTTTTCATAGAACCTTATGTTCGGTATTGTGCCTACAATGTCTCTAGATTTGAAGAAGGAACACAAGTATAGATAAGCTAAGTTGTCTTTAATGTTGTGTTTAAGTTCATGTTATTACAGATGCATCAAAGCTATATCATCAGTATATAGACGATAAAAATAATAAATTTAACTAAGTTAAATATCGTCTCAAGACTCAGCAGAAGAATCGTGGAGAGAAGTATCACATCGTCGAAATAGTTTCGACGATATCGTCTTGATGAAGACACATCATCTTGAAGGTTGTAGAAAGCTTGTCGTGGATAAAGCTAAGTCCAGTTATCGACGACATCATCTTGAAGATATCATTTCGTGAATAAAGCCAAGTCCAGATATCGATGACATCATCTTGAAGAAAGCTTATCGCAGATAAAGCTAAGATGTCTCTACGATGTCGTCTTGAAGAAGAAGTTCAACCTTGAAGGCTAAAAGATATATCTACTTGATTCATAAAGAAAGGTTCACTTGGACAAACATTGGGTTGAAGACCTCATGTCGTCTAGAAGATCAAGACGATATCGTCTCTCTAAGTCCAAATGAAAGTAACATCTCGACGATGTCGTCTAAAAAAAGTAATATCAATCTGATATTATGTAGAGCCGTGAAGAAGGAAGTATATCGACGATATCGTCGTGAAGTATATATGTCGTATACACTGATCAAGACGATATCATCTTGAAGGATTAACATCATCTTGACAGAGTGCAAAGCAACATTTAATGCGCAGACTTTCTTGGACATTAATATTTAGGGAATGTGCACACCGCCTATCTTGCGCACAAATCAAGGAGCAGTAAATGATATATTCTCTACCGAATATAGCCGTTCCACAGTGATTAAGATAAAAATTTATTATTTCTATATTCTGCAAGTTCCAAGAAAGGACAGTAATTATGATAAAGAATTGTCAAACTCTGCAACACATTTTCAAACGAGAAATAGATTATGGAATAATCAATAAGGGGATTTTATGCAAAATTGCAGAGTATATAAAAGCAGATAATTTTATCTACAGAAGACACTTTTTTCAGTATTCTCTCAAGTATTATTCTCACACATATTTCTGAAGAGAGAAAGAAAAAAAATCAAAAAAAGGAAGAAGTCTTCATTGCTGCTGTGCTGTGAAGATCTACAGAAAATTCTAAAGAAAGACTTATTGAGCCACAAGATCTTTGGGCATATTGCTACAAGAAGAAGAAGAAGATCTATAATTAAAGTTTTTGATTTCTGAAGTTTTCTTTTCTACTTCAACATCTCTGTATTACTTTGTAGGGCTCTTTGTTAGTCTGAGCTGTAGGATCTAGTGATAGATCTGAGTTGGTAGGGTTCTTGGTGAACCTGAGTTTTGGTAGGATCTTGTTGAAGATCTAAGTTTGTAGGACTTGTAAAGTCCGAGCTTTGTAGGGTTCTGTGTGAACCTGAGTTGTAAGATCTGATTATAGTGAAAAGATCTAAGTTGGAGAAGTTGACTAGTCTAGCTTACTGCTAGATTGGTGGGAGGGACAGTGGACTACCTCTAGACATATTGTCTAGTTGGGAACCACTATATATCATTGTGTGTTTTATGTGATGCTTGTATGCTGTGATTGATAAACCTTTAAAGTAGCAAAGAAATCTAAAAACACCTAATCACCCCTCCACCTCTAGGTGTAGTTTATAGACAACCCATAATCTTTCAATTGGTATCAGAGGTAGGTTTAGTTCAAAGGCATAACAGCTTAGACCAAGATCTATAAATCTAGTGGTTGTGATAAACAAATGGCATGTGCGCATCTAGAAGCTGCATATCTGCAACAAGGAGACTTGTGCGCATCATAAGGAGATGAGCTCAATGAAGCTGCATATCTGCAACAAGGAGAACTTCTCCATCTAGAAGCAAAGAATTAGGATGTACATGGAAGCCTCAGACTCTAGAGTCTATCTGGTAGTAGAAGAAGGAACCTATATTCCCATGAACATTCCTGTGGATCCAACAGTTGTCCCCACACCTAAGAAATTATCTGATTTCACCAAAGATGAAGTTGCCTTGGTCACTATGGACAAAAGAGCTAAGAACATCATTGTGAATGCAATTGATGATTCAACCTTTCAAAATCTAATTCATTGCAAAACAGCTAAGGAGATGTGGGAGTCCTTAGTTGTCTACATGGAAGGAACTGAGGAAGTCAGGGATGATAGAAAATCCCTCCTGAATCAGGAGTATGAATCCTTCAGGCAAGATAAGAAGGATGACATAGCTACCTGCTATGAGAAGATCTTTAGGATTGTCAATGTGTTGGAACAACCCTATTACTGATTTGGGCTAGGATCACTATCTGTTGACTAGGACTAAGTTGACCCCAATGTATAGCCTAAGGGTCAAGGTTTTAGGCTGCTAGAACTTAAGGAAAATAATAAGTTTCTGCGTTCGACGAACTCCATCCTGCGTTCGACGAACTTGCCAAGTCTCAGCGTTCGACGAACTTGCCAAGTCTCAGCGTTCGACGAACTTCCCAAGTCTCAGCATTCGACGAACTCAGCTCTGCGCTCGACGAATAAGTAACAAGATGTTCAGATCGACGAAAGTGCTTCTCAGATCGACTAACACAATTCTTTAAGCCAGATTAAGCAGTTTATCTTTCAGTTCGACGAACTTCAACTTGAGATCGACGAACTCCAGTCTGCGTTCGACGAATCAGCAACAGAAGTTCAGTTCGATGAAATCAACCTTCGGATCGACGAACTCAACATTCAGATCACCGAATTCTTATCTCAGCTCAACAAATTTCAGACAGACCAGTTATATTCTATTCTCTGATCTCAGATCAACCTAAATCAGCAACGGATATATTCCTATCAGATAAGTCAAGGATTATATCCTTCCTTTTATTTTTATTCCTTTCCATTGTCTTATTTCGAGAAAGTAGTCGTTTGGCTTATTGGAAAAGGATGCATTTATTGAAAAGGAAAAGGAATTAAATATTGGCTTGCAGTTCCAAGAAATAATCCTCCTGATTATTCTATTCCTTATTCAGAAGATTTGATTTTTCAAATCAGTCAGAGATTCCTTTAAGGAAAAAGAAAAGGAAGAAATATTACAGTATTACAGCAGTACAGTAAGATAGGAAGAAGAGAGGAAGAAACAGTCGGAAAAAAATACAGGAAGAAAAAGAAAAAGCTTTACAGATCTTCATCTTCTACAGCAGCACTCTCAATCTCTGAGAACATCAATATTATTCTCTCAGTGATTCAGCTGCAAGTTTGAAATCTTCAAGAGCAACAACAAATCTGAGAAACATTGTCTCTCAGATTCATCAGCTATCAGGAAGATATTTCATTCAAGAGAAAGCTCCATCCTCTTACTGTCAACTATTTTCTATCAGACGGGGGGAGCTTTAGAACAACAAATCCACTAGTCTTCTCTCAGATTATTGACAGAGAAGAACTTCATAACCCTCTTTATCCTATCTTGTACAGGCTTCTAACTCCCTTCAAAAGTTAAACCATTGGTGGCAGGGCACCTGATCAAAAACCTGTAGTTTAGTTTGAGCACCTGATCAAAAGCTCAGTGGTGTTTGGGCACCTGATCAAAAACCCATTGGTGATAGGGCACCTGATCAAAAACCTAGTGGATTCCTACCAAGGGTGGTAGAAGAGTAGATGTACCCAGGTTTATTGGGAAACTACTATAGATCCTTGTGTCCTCTGTGATTGTATTTATTTTACTGTGATGTGTTGTGTGATCTCTTTGTGTTTTGTTTTTATAACTCACTCAGTACACATATATATATATATATATCACAATTTTAACTCCGCTATAAAAATAAGTGAAAAACTTTTTAATACTCTATTCACCCCCCCCCCCACCCTAGAGTAACTTTAATATCTAACCTCACTTTCACAATGGACTCAGAACTTATGGAAGAGAGTTCACCAACTATGAACTAAATGATAAGTTCCTAAGATCCCTGAACAAAGAATGGGACATAAAGCTGTGTGTAATAAGAGAAGTTGGAAATCTGGGAGCAATGGAGCCTAGACAGTTGTATGACAAGCTCTTATCATATGAGCTACAACTAAATACTAGAAAGGCTTAGTAGGAAAACTCCAAGGCTTACACCTGAAAAAAGGCAGTGGCCTTCAACGCTGAAGCCTCCAGAAAGCACTAGACAGTGGAGCCTGTCTATATTTCAGAGGAAGAGACCTCAAGCAACTCCACATTGGAACTCTCTGATGAAGATCTCTCACTGTTCACCATGCAGTTTAAGAAACTGCTTGTTGGGAAAACCCATTTGATTTAACTTAACAAATTCACTAAAAGTGATTTAATCTCTTAGGATTGAATTACCCATTGTATAGGGAGGCTAATCTGGTCATTAGATGTCTTAGGATGACATACTCAACCTAGGGTGTCAAGACCATATCAATAGAAGCACAAATTTGGTGAAGTTAATATTTGCGTCGAATAGAAATCGACGCAACATCGAATGAATGTCGACACTACTCTAACAATAAATCCAAGCAACATACTCTTTCTGTCGGAGTAGATCAAGTCGACGTTACGTCGAATAGATATCGACGTAGAGACCAAGGACCTATCGAAGTACTGTGTGAAGTCGACGCAGCTTCTACTTCAATTCAACGCAGAAGGAAATAGATGTCAAAGTCATCTAAAGTCGATGCAACGTCGACTTCTTCTCGATGCACATAATGAAGCTCAGAGCCAGGCCTTCAACTCGACGGTTACGTCGATTGGGTATCGACGCAACGTCGACTAGCAGAGTTCAATCAGAGCAAGGATGAATTCGAAGCTGCTCCTATAAGAACTCGAAGGTGCGTCGATAAGAGAGGAAGAGAACTCGACGTTATGTCGAATACAGTTTGGACCCTCTCTCATGACCCACCTCTCTCAAGACCGTTCTCCAACGGCTCCTTAATTACCTCAAATGGAATGAAGAATTAACAGAGGACAGAGAAAAGATTTCTTGGACAAAATACAGTTGGTGGACGGGTCGGGAATTAAAGAAGGAAAGAAGAAGTAAATGTCTAGACAAAAATACCTTTTCAGGTTTTACCAGAAAAGGAAACAAATTCAAAAATTAAACAGTGACAATAAAAGGCAAGAGAAGAAAGAGAAAAAGAAGGGCATTCATTACAATCGACCGAGATCTTCTCTCTAGGGTTTCCTATTCTTTTTCCTCCCTCGGGAACCCTAACTGAGAATATACAGTGAAGATAAGAACAGCTGCTCTTCATCATAATCTTATAGCAGGATGATCATAATCAGAAGAAAAGAACAAAGGATCTAAAAGCTGCCCTTCATCGCCATCTCACAGCAGCCAGATCTCAATTAGCAGAAACAAAAAGGATCTGACAATCAAAGCTCCTGCAATTTGAAAGTGGAGGTCAGATCTTAAGTTACTCTAGAGGGGGGGGGGGGGGTGAATAGAGTATTAAAACTTTTTGTTTAGTTTTATAGCAGAATTTTAAAATACTGAGTAAATATATATGTAATCAGTGAGAGTGAAAGATAAGGACAGGATTAATGAAAAGCACACAGTACAAGCACACAGAAAATAAACAAGCACAGAAGACACAAGGAGCTATAGTAGTTCCCCAATAAATCTGGGTACGTCTACTCTTCTACCACCCTTAGTAGGAATCCACTAGGAGGGTTGATAAGGTGCCTAGGCACCAAGGGGTTTTTGATAAGGTGTTCACACACCAATAAGCTTTTTATAAGGTGCTTAAAAACCACACAGGGATTTTTTGATAAGGTGTCTTGCCACCACTGGGTAAACTTTTTAAGGGAGTATTAACCCTGTACAAGATGAGATAAAAAGTATAGAGTGTTCTTCTCTGTCAATGATCTGAGAGAAGACAAAAGGTGTTGAAGCTGAAAGCTCCCCCTGTCTGTTGAGAGTTGATGACAACTTTTAGGACAGAGCTTTCACAAACAGAAGTCTTTGTAGCTGATTATCTGGAAGAAGTTAATCTTCAGATTGTTATTGCTCTTGAAAGACTTTGTTTTACAGCAGATCTGAGAGATTGAATCTTGTTCTCAGAATAAAGAGGATGCTACCTTGCTGAGGAAGAATGCTTCAGAATAAATATTTTTTTTCTTCTTCTTCTTCTTCTTAAGCTGCTGTTATTCTCTTTTTTTTTCCAGAAAGAATACTTGATCTCTATATCTTTTTCGATAACTTGTTATATTTCAAATTCAAAATCTCCTATCTATTTTATGGAATATATTTTTCTGACTTCAATCCTTCTTGGAACTGGGTAGCCACCCAAAAATGACTTTGGCAGGTCTTTTCAATTCCTTTTGTCGAGAAAGATGCCTTGGCATTAAATGTCAACGACTATTCTTCTTCTTGGAATAGACGGAATATAAGGATATAATAAATAAGAAAGATATCCTTACTTGGATGCCTGAATACGTCCAAGGAAAAAAAAATATATCCGTTATTCTGCTGAGTTGACTTCAGAGAACTGACATCCACTGAGAATATAAGTCTGAACATCAGAAAGCAATTTGTCGAGCGCTGACCAGAATTCGTCGACCGCTGCTAGTCATTTGTCGAGCGCTGGCTTAGAATTCGTCGACCGCTGCTAGTCATTTGTCGAGCGCTGTCTTAGAATTTGTCGATCGCTGCTAGTCATTTGTCGAGCTTGAATTTTCCTAAGTTCTGCTAATCTAATCAGCCTAAAAACTTGACCCTAAGGCTATACATTGGGGTCAATACAGATCCTAATCAACATATAGTGATCCTAGCCCAAATCAGTAATAGGGTTGTTCCAACACAATTCATCACTATCATAAGCAGGATTTAATCAAGAGCAGATCCACTGAAAAGATACAAGAAGTTGTTCATCATACAACCTTCATAAGAATTCTGAAAACATAAATCCTATACCCTTCATCTTCTTTCTTTCTCTTTCTAATTTTCTTTTGTAAAAGAGTTTTATTAATCCTTCTTCAAAGGATTCAGTGGTTCAAGATCTCCTTATCAAAAGATCTGGTGGTTCATGATCTCCTTGTCAAAAGATCAGTGCTTCTAAGAGTCTCCTTACCAAAATACCCAGGCACGGTGGTGTGACATGCTTACGGCAAGTGTACCGGCCGTACAAGTAATAAAAGATGGGAGGGACTCCCCGAATATCATTCTCAGAGGATTGCAAGTTGGGGTGTATGAATTCTCGTCAGGGAAATTGATTATAAAGATTCTTATGCAAATAATAAAAGGGGGGGGGGGGGGGGGGTTTGATCTTGGGTTTCCTAAATTAACCACAGAGAAATAAAATCCGGGCCTAAAGCACCGCTTCGCTTGGCGGGATGGAATGCAGGACGCAATGCCGTGCTTCGGTAAGCGGGTGGATGAGAAGGCTAGCAGAGTGAGGGTCGTAGGTACCTCGTCACGGGTCACGCAACTAGCAATTGCTAGTGTGGTGCACAACAGAGCGGTGGAATGGATGGTGGAATGGGGCGCTCCTCAACTTGCATAAACCACACACTAAATCTCATCGAAATGAAATTACATTAACTTAAACAAAAGGTTTATGAACATCATCCATAACAACATACATTCATAAGGAAGAACTAAAACAACACGCAAGGGGGAAGAGTAAACCCAAGCTCGAAGACTCGCTGAGGTTCTCGGTCAGAATTGTCGGATTGTCAAGCCGCGTCCGAGCCCGGTCTTCAGTTGTCATCCGGGGTCCGGAGGAGCTGTCACCGTCCTCTACTTTACCTGTCTTCTTTGTGGTTCAGCTCAAGCTAGCTCTTCTTGGAGATACCTTGAATGTAGCATAAATCTTCCGTTAATGGTCTCTTGAGCTCATGGATGGTGGAGGAGGCCGATGAGGAAGCTTTGGCGGAAGATTTGCAGGAAAATGGTTGCTGGAGCTTCTCCTAGGGCGAACAGTGGTGGAGAGGTGAAGTGGACGGACTGGAGCAGAAATGGCGGGCTCCCAAGTGTTTTCCCGGTTCTCCCTAAGTCAGCAGCTTTCCTGGCTTAAATACTAAAATAGTAGAAATTATGTCACGCACGGTCGAACGAAAGACCGTGCGTTGCCCGTGCATTATTAACGAAGAAGATATGGCTTGAGGAAGAAGCAACAATGCCCGTGCGTTTTACTCACGCACGGTCGAAGCCGCCCGTGCGTAAAAATGCATGAACAAACCCAGATGACCTATAAAACCAAGCTTAACAGGCGATCGTGCGTTTCCTTTGCGCACGGGCAACTGCCTGTGCGTAAAAACACACGATCAAAGACAGATCATCATTTTCTACCCCTGATGAAGGCGCACGACCGCAACCGTCCGTGCATTAAGGAAAAATGCACGACCGTGCGATATATACATACATGATTTATGGGTAAAATAAGATGATCCATCCACCTGCATGAACATCAACACGGCTGGGAATACCTTTCCAACTTAATATAAATACATAACAATAAGGTTTAGGGAGCACCATGTGCTTACCCCCAACAAAAAGAAACGCAAAAGCAAACCAAGATGGGCGTAAATAATGCACATAGCGCGAAAGTGATAAAAAGAGAAATACAAGCAATTATGGCTCGAAAAGGACGTGCACAAGAGTGAAAACTAGCCCGGATGAGTCCATAAAATGATATATAAATGGGACTCATCACACCCCCAGACTTACCTGTTTACGCGTCCCGAGCAAACAAATCCGACGGGATATGAAAATGGTAGTTAGCGTAGAGAATTGCAAAGAAGGAGTAAGATGCAAAGTATCATACCCATGCAAATAGAAATTCAGTAAAAGAAGATTCTAACTATACTAACTAATTTACAATAGTGTAAATGCGTAAATAGAGGTTTATTTGTACTCAGATGGTGAATCATGAGGAATTTTGCAGTCGTGCCCGGTGTGAAAGTAAACGAGCAGCTCACGAGGGTATTGCTAAAGACCAGAATTCAGGGGTAACTCCGCTAAAATCCATCAACGTGGTGAGCCATAAGATTGCCCGGTCACACTCTCTCCACGGTGCTAGCAAACTCGTAAGATGAATCGGCAGGGATTTTGGGTTTTTACGAGGCTTAGGTTACAGAATGATACACAAAGATAAACTTGAAGGCAACGCAACCAAAATGAGCTATAGCCATAATGCATGCTCTCAACAAGCACAAAACAGAACGAGTGTGACACACCCCCAGACTTAGCTTGAACATTGTGTGCACACAGCCTACTCCAACTGATTTTCTCAATTATGCACAAGGAAAATTCTTTTCGTTTCTATTTCTTCCTTAGAGATTTTTTTTTCTTTTCATTTGCTTTCTGCTTTCTTTTTATTTGAATCCCCCATTTGGTTCACCCAAAAATGTTCAGCATAATAGTTTCTCATCATCACAGAATTTACACACATCACACCCAATGATAATTATACTCTTGATTAGCTTAAGGACTTGGCTGCGAAAGTGGGATAAGCTTCAGGCTTTGGTGATTTGACGGAAGAGCTGAAAAAAGGATGGGTAGGCACAAAGTTGGCTTGCAAAGGTAAACGCGTAGGTCATGGAAATCAGAGCTCAAACTAGCCAACTAAATGGCCTACGTCAAGCTCAACTTATTGAGTCGCTCTCACCCATGCTTTAAGAGTCGCTTGGGGCAAGTTCTTAGCCCACGAGAAAGGTAAACCTTCCTTCTAACTCGAGCAACGCACAACTAGCGCTTGCTTACACACAACACCGTGTTACCGCAAATTTCAGTCACATTCACCAAATGAGTAAATTAAATCAAAAACTACGCAAAAACACTAATTGTGAATTAAAAGCATATAGATAATATAATTTTACTCAAACTTCTATGGGAGCATGCAGATGCGACTAGAGCACTACAAGAGTCAACATCGCACTCCGATTTGCAATTCCTATGCTAACATCCTATTTCACAATCCAAACCAAGATAGCGTGAACGGAAACACACAAACAAGTTAGTGCGCGCTTGTGCGGGTGAAATGGTGTATGCAATAATATGACATAAATAAAAATATACTTCTGGTATGCTAAAACGTGCACACATGTAGTGAACACTTGGTACACTCTCCCCCCAGACTTGAATTAGACAATCAAATGAATTTTTGACAATGAAAATAAGAAATTGCTAAGGAAGTGGGTACCTATGCTCAGATATGAGCATACCAGAAGATTGACATAAGTCTTTGGAAATCACAAGGTTTGCCGCCCGAAAGGAAAACAATGCTCCTGTGAATAAAGCAAACAAAAGACAAAAAATGAGAAAGAAAACAGGAGCATAAACAGATTAACAATAAATGGGCACTAAAAGGTCCCCCAATGGGTTGTCTCCCAAGAGCCCTTTTGTTTACCATCCTTAAGGTGGACCAAATACCTGTATTAGCATTAAATAGAGTTCAAACACACTACTAGCAATTGTCCAAAACATTAGCAAGATAATCTCACAAGCAAAGTTAAAGAGATAGAATTAAACAAAATAAAACCGCAGAAACATAAGCCCGGAGACTCCATCACGACTCAGTTGTAGGTTGATTTATGATGATTCTCCCCAGCCACACGAGACGGGAAGGAGGTGAAGGCTTTAGGGTACAAAGGAGATTTCTCTCCCTTGCTCCTAACCTCTTCCTTCTTGTGTTGGAGGGCAGTAAAGCGCGCTGCGCGTAATAATTCATTCTGCTTCAATTTCTCCACAGTAGGAGAGCGCCAACGAGCAATATGGGCTCGATCAAGATCAATGTCTATCGGTCTCGGAGCAGCTAAGGGCTTCATTCCTTCACCCACTGCGGGTGACAGATCAGCCCAACGAACCTATTTTAAATGTTTACAATTGACTCCTGTTTTAACATAATTATTCAAAATGTTTGTGGTCATGCTGGCCATGGTAACTTCTACTTTTGCGGCCTCGCCCCCCTTGTTCTCGTCATTCTCTGCCTCCATCGTGTAATTCTTGGCTATCTCCTCTCCTTCCTTCTCTAACTCAGCATTTATCATATTTCTACTTTCGTCCACAACTGCAATCGGCTCACTAACAAGCTCATCAGAAATAACGGGCGTAAAACTGATGTCGTTGGTTATTATAGATGGGTGAGTGTGGTGTGTCACTTTGGGTGACAAGGTGATACACCCACTGGAAATGTGAATGGTGGCACCACTCTCCTTCAAGAATGGGACACCCAAAATAGGCATGGAGTTGTTTTCCATGGGGCCCAAAACATGGAAGTTCGTGATAAACGAAGTTCCATCTATAATTACCTCGATATTTTTAATTTCTCCTTCCGTTTCTACAACCATTCCATTGGCAAGGACAAGCGACGTCCGATTATCAGCACTAATTTTTTAGTTTTAGATTTTTAATGTCTTGCAATGCAAGAACGTTGCACGATGATCTAGTGTCATACAGAGCAGTGGTTTCAACGTTATTAATTTCATATCTCACAATCAGATTGCCCTCATGGCATCCATCCGTCTTGATGATGCTCTTTCCCTACTCACGCGGATTTTTTTCCGTCGTGCTCGGGAGAGCACCTTGAGTTCGCTCAGAGAGCACTTGAGCCAATTGACCCAGTTGCATTTCCAAGTTCCTCATCGAGGACGTTTGATTGGCCATATTTGTTTGGGCCACATCAACAAAATTTTCCATCATTTCTTCTAACGCACTCTTCCGCTGCACCGGAGCGCCTTGATTATATCCGGGTTGAGGTGGCCTTTGTTGGCTTCCGGACACTTGAGCATCAAATTTATGCTGTCCCGGTTGCCAACGTTGGCCCGCAGTGTTCTGATTCCATGAGAAATTTGGGCGATTTCTCACACCCGGACTATAAGTGTTTGAAAATGGTGCATTGTGATTTTGGTTTTGAACAAATTAACACTTTCTTCTATATTGAGATTAGAGAATTCAGAAGAGATTTCACCTGAGGGGCATTCATAAGTATGATGACCGGAGTTCCCGCATGCTTGACAAGATATAGCCATCACCGGAGCTGGAGAAGAGGCAGGCTTCTTCAACAAAGCTATGTTCTCATATGGTGATGGAGCTGGACCAGAGATGTTCACTTCTAATAGTCCTCTTGCGTTCCGCGGGGTGTTCTGCCTTGTAGTCCAAAAAGAACTATGAGTTGTGGTATCCTGCAAAATTCGCAAAGCTTCATCAGGAGTATGATTCAAGAGGGTTCCGCCGGCGGCAGCATCAATCATGGCCCTGTAATTTGGTTCTATTGCGAAGTAGAAATACTCCACAAGGTTCCAGGGTTGCAACTCATGGTGAGGGCTGATAGGTAAAATTTAGGATGTAAATAATATTCTCCAAATTCTACGAACTATAGGCAAGAGCACCTATCGGTCATAGCATAGGATATTTAAAACAAATAAATATCAAGTGTCGTATTCCACGGGTCTGTTGATTACTTCTACTCACGCAAATTAATATTATTTTATCGAAAGTAAAATAGAGTTTTGTAAATAATTAAAAGAAGAAAAACATTTGATCGGGAATCCTTCTTAAGTAGAATATTACATAAATCTAGAATTCGGAAGAAATCAATTTAGACAAACTTGACCGTGGAGGTTCCCAAAATATGATAGAACCTCTCTCGAGAGAACTACCACCTAACCTTAGGTTGATCGATTAAGACCCCTCGTCCAGTCGAAACCCCTAAGCTTACTTTATGATGTGAGCCCCACTATTGGATTTGACTCCAATCCGGAAGATTTGCGACACCCTCTCTCGAGGAGTGCGAACAATTCTTTCTACCGATGAGCGATCTACCGTATTTAAGGATCTCTCGATACACTAAAATATGGATCAAACTTGATTATCATACCCTAGAAATATGAAACCAAAAATTGCAAATCAACGGTAAATCTTAGTTTTCAAAATCCAAACAATTAATAAAAGATTATGAAATATAAAAGCTTAGGAATTCATCCGATCAAATGCTACAAAATTAGCTACTCATGATTAAAGAAAAAGAACATTTTATAACTAATAAAGAAGAATTACAATTGCTGGGAAAGTAAATCTAAAATAGGGAATAAAAGGACAAGACATAAAATAAAGTTACACTAAAAATGCAGGAAAACTATACTAGAAATGATCCAATCAAAGCATGGACTGGATGCCCATCACTTTGGCAGCAGCTGGCTTTTATAGGCAGAAAATTGGTGAGTCACGCCCTTGGTCACGGCGTGTAAGCTGCGTAATTGCGTATTGAAAGCCCGGGAACGTTGAGGAAGAGAAACCGCCAAAAATCAATTGCATGGCGGGTCACGGCCTCGGTCACGCCCGTGACCAAGGGCGTGTCTTGAACGGGTCTGGAAACGGCGGGAAACGCTGCGATCTGGAGTTAATCTGGCGGTTGCAGAAGAGTCACGGCCTCGGTCACGCCCGTAACCGAGGGCGTGTAAGCTAGAAACGGCGGGAATTGATTGTTGGCTGAAATGAATGCATTTCGGGAAAGTCACACCCGTGAGATTGAGGTCACGCCCTCTATCACGCCCGTGTTAGAGGGCGTGTAATTTTAATCTGACGTGGCGGCTAACATCTTCAACTGGAATACACGGGGCTGGTTCACGGCCGTGACATAAAGTCACGCCCTTGGTCACGCCCGTGACCAAGGGCGTGTACTTTGCGATTTCGGCTGAAATTCTCCAAATATTCTCCTGATTACTCTTATGAGCTTGAAATTGCTATTAACAGCCCCAGATTACCTGAAAACACAAAACAAAGTGAATTAGACATATATTAAACTAAAATTATATAAAAACTAATTAATTACTACTAAAATATTATATAAAAATAACAATAAATAATGTACTATCAAATACCCCCATACTTAAGCTTTTGCTATTCCAGAGCAAAACTAATTTATAAGCATGAGAAGAATTTATAGGACATTCCAAAAAGATTTACTTCCAATTATGTATTCCAAATTTTATAAGACTCATATCAAATTAAGTTAAGAAATTAAAATTTAGATTTATTAGAAATAATTTATAATTCATAAATTGAAATGAGTAGAATAAATATTAGTTTCAAAATTCTCTAACTAAATCTTCATAAACAAAATTGCATTGAATTAAGTAAAATAATCCAAGATTAAAATTATATAAACTTTACAATCATGAGAAACTTTTAGAAAACTACAAAAAATTAACTATGCTCTCTCAAAAATATCTTGGATAAGCAAATAAACTTGGCTAATTGGGGTAAAATTGGCATTGAAGAAGTTACTTTGAATATAGGAAATGATGAATTTTATCCTCTCATTTCCATCTTTTTTTAAATTCCTTCTTCTTTAATATCCCAAATGTATATGTTTAGGAGTGATGAATTTTATCCTCTCATCTCCATACCATATAATCTTTTAAAAATTTGGGTGCATATGTTTAGGAATGATGAATTTTATCCTCTCATTCCATGACATATGATCTTTTCAAACCTTTTTTTTTATGCCAAATAAAGGGTCAAATAAGAAGGTAGGGGAAGGGATAGGGTTTAAAGGCTACAAAAATTCCAAAGATACATTTTAAGAGCATAGAAAACAAATTGAGCAATCTATAAGAAACTATGAGTTCAAGTTAATATAAGTAAAATCTAAAGATATTTAACACAATTACTACAAAATTGAATTATGATATTTTAAAGAGAGAAAGTAAAACTAAGAAATATTCTAAACAAATCAAGATAATGAAAAACTCATTAAATCAAATTCATCTAAAAATTAAATCTAACATATTTTGAAGAGAAATATAAGATTAAAACTACATAAAAAGAAAACTCTTTAAAAAGCCTATAAAGAAAACTCATAATTAAAATCAATTTTGCATAAATGAAGTTTGGAGAAATTTAATATTACAAAATTTATCTTTTTGGAAAAATAGTTTTTTTTATAAGTTTTTTAAACATTTTAAAATAAAACAAATTTTTTTTGTATTTTTCATATTTTTAAATCAAAATTGCAACAGAAAACAAAGAAACAATTTTTTATGATTTTTAACATGTTTTCAATTTTTTTTGATTTTTTTATAAAAATAAACATTAGAGAACACCCCCCCATACTTAAAGATAAACATTGTCCCCAATGTTTATAAACAAGAATGAAAAGGCCAAACAGGAAAAGAAAATGCATAAAATAAAAGAAAAATAGCAAAAATATAAAGATAAGCAAGGGGTGCCTCCCAAGAGCGCTTTGTTTAACGTCTTTTAGCTAGACGTTAAGGGTTAGCTAAAAGGATATTCAAATTGAAAATGCACAGGCAACTCCCTTAATTCACGCTGAGGTGAAAATGCCGAAAACTGTTGCCCGACGACTCCTCCGCTATAATCCTGATTCTTTTGTTTTCCGTTAGCGCGAAATTGTGAATCCAAATTACCTATACATACCTTAGGTAATTTGGATTGCTGGAGATGAGCGGCAAATGGATCGGTGAAGACATTTGGTTGCACCGGCTCATCTTCTACATGAAAATCGTTAGAAGAAAAAGAATCAAAATTAAGCGAGTCAGAAAATATTTCACAAAGAGGAGTTTCTTGTGAAAACACATGATTAAGCTCCGGTTGTTCATTTTCAAAAATAAAATTCGTATCCAAAAATTTATTTGAAATTCCAAGTGGACTAAATTCATGGGACACAATATTTTCATGAATTTCACTTTCAAAGTGAATAATTGGCGAGAGAGAAAATTCATGAAAAATAGGAGGAGATTCGGGCGGAGGAGGTGAAGAAACATGTTCTTCATCAATTTCGTCCGGTGTCTCCATGACTCTTTTAAATTCGTGGTAAAGAAGTTCTTCTTGAGCTTGGGTATAAATATTTAAATTTTGATAAATAGAATCTGGAGAATACCCAAGAGTAGAAGAAAAAGAATTTTGTGGGGTAAAAGAGGAGGAATGAAAATCTTGATTGACTGAATTTCCTTCATCGCACCGAAAACTATCCGGGTGATCTTGCCACCATGAATAATTAATATCGGAGCAAGAAGAAATATTATTAGAATCGGAAAAATCATTCGCATGAAAACTAGATGAATTATTTTCATCAAAGTTTGAATAATTATTTTCATAAATAAACTCAAAATTATTTCCATAAGAAAAATTTTGAGAGTAAAAATTAATATAACAATCCTCACTTCGATGCGGTGCTCCACAAAAATTACAATTAACTTGGCGCTTTCGTGCGGCTTCCAAAAGATTGACTTTATTTTGAAGCTCGGCAACTTTGGCGGCCAATTGAGATAACATTTTTGAAGAAAGAAAATTGAACAACCGTCACTTAATAGAATGAAATTTGAAAATAAATCAAAAAGAGAAATGGGGGCGGAGAAAGAGATTGATAAAAGTAATAAAATTCACGCTTTCAAAATATCAACAAAAATATGTCCCCGGCAACGGCGCCAAAAACTTGATAGGTAAAATTTAGGATGTAAATAATATTCTCCAAATTCTACGAACTATAGGCAAGAGCACCTATCAGTCATAGCATAGGATATTTAAAACAAATAAATATCAAGTGTCGTATTCCACGGGTCTGTTGATTACTTCTACTCACGCAAATTAATATTATTTTATCGAAAGTAAAATAGAGTTTTGTAAATAATTAAAAGAAGAAAAACATTTGATCGGGAATCCTTCTTAAGTAGAATATTTCATAAATCTAGAATTCGGAAGAAATCAATTTAGACAAACTTGACTGTGGAGGTTCCCAAAATATGATAGAACCTCTCTCGAGAGAACTACCACCTAACCTTAGGTTGATCGATTAAGACCCCTCGGCCAGTCGAAACCCCTAAGCTTGCTTTATGATGTGAGCCCCACTATTGGATTTGACTCCAATCCGGAAGATTTGCGGCACCCTCTCTCGAGGAGTGCGAACAATTCTTTTTACCGATGAGCGATCTACCGTATTTAAGGATCTCTCGATACACTAAAATATGGATCAAACTTGATTATCATACCCTAGAAATATGAAACCAAAAATTGCAAATCAACGGTAAATCTTAGTTTTCAAAATCCAAACAATGAATAAAAGATTATGAAATATAAAAGCTTAGGAATTCATCCGATCAAATGCTACAAAATTAGCTACTCATGATTAAAGAAAAAGAACATTTTATAACTAAGAAAGAAGAATTACAATTGCTGGGAAAGTAAATCTAAAATAGGGAATAAAAGGACAAGACATAAAATAAAGTTACACTAAAAATGCAGGAAAACTATACTAGAAATGATCCAATCAAAGCATGGACTGGATGCCCATCACTTTGGCAGCAGCTGGCTTTTATAGGCAGAAAATTGGTGAGTCACGCCCTTGGTCACGCCCGTGACCAAGGGCGTGTAAGCTGCGTAACTGCGTATTGAAAGCCCGGGAACGTTGAGGAAGAGAAACCGCCAAAAATCAATTGCATTGCGGGTCACGGCCTCGGTCACGCCCGTGACCAAGGGCGTGTCTTGAACGGGTCTGGAAACGGCGGGAAACGCTGCGATCTGGAGTTAATCTGGCGGTTGCAGAAGAGTCACGGCCTCGGTCACGCCCGTGACCGAGGGCGTGTAAGCTAGAAACGGCGGGAATTGATTGCTGGCTGAAATGAATGCATTTCGGGAAAGTCACGCCCGTGACATTGAGGTCACGCCCTCTGTCACGCCCGTGTTAGAGGGCGTGTAATTTTAATCTGACGTGGCGGCTAACATCTTCAACTGGAATACACGGGGCTGGTTCACGGCCGTGACATAAAGTCACGCCCTTGGTCACGCCCGTGACCAAGGGCGTGTACTTTGCGATTTCAGCTGAAATTCTCAAAATATTCTCCTGATTACTCTTATGAGCTTGAAATTGCTATTAACAGCCCCAGATTACCTGAAAACACAAAACAAAGTGAATTAGACATATATTAAACTAAAATTATATAAAAACTAATTAATTACTACTAAAATATTATATAAAAATAACAATAAATAATGTACTATCAAGGGCCCTTCCGGAGGATTCCATAAATCTCTCCCAAGATTCTGCGAGGGTCTCCTGAGCATGCTGATGGAAGGTAGCAATCTCTCTCCTTAGGTTTACATTTTTGTCCACAGGGTGGAACTTCGCTAAGAATTTGGAGGAAAGATGCTCCCATGTAGGTGTTGTGCCAGGTGGGATCGTATGGAGCCACACTTTGGCTTTATCACAGAGGGAGAACGGGAATAATCTTAATTTTACCGCGTCGTCCGCTATACCAGCGTACCGGAACGTTCCGCAGATTTCTGAGAACTCAGCTAAGTGAAGATGAGGATCTTCACTTGCCATCACAGAGAACTGGGCATTATTGCGGATGATGTTCAGGATCGCCGGCTTGATCTCAAACTGGTTGTTAGTGATGGCTAGGCCAAAACCATGGTACACACTCCCCACAGTGGGAGTGGTGTAATCTCGTATCGTTCTGGGCCTCGCCCGGGCCACCTCATTCTCATCAGCCACATGACCAGCAACGGGTGCATTCTCACCCTCTAGGTTATTTTCATTTCTATTGATATTGAGATCCATGGCGGCAGTAGCACGGCGACGCACGCGCAGTGTCTTTTCTATCTCAGGGTCGTACTCTACTAACTCTTCAGGGCCTTGCCCCTACATAAACTTACACACAACAAGAAGAAAAATCAAAAACAACAAAGAATCTTTATAAAAGCTTCCTGGATGATAAACTTATACAACGCTTGCTAGTCCCCGACAACGACGCCAAAAACTTGACACGCTTACGTCAAGTGCACCGGTCGTACAAGTAATAAAAGATGGGAGGGACTCCCTGAATATCATTCTCAGAGGATTGCAAGTTGGGGTGTATGAATTTTTGTCAGGGAAATTGATTATAAAGATTCTTATGCAAATAATAAAAGGGGGGGGGGGGTTTGATCTTGGGTTCCCTAAATTAACCACAGAGAAATAAAATGCGGGCCTAAAGCACCGCTTTGCTTGGCGGGATGGAATGCAGGCCGCAATGCCATGCTTCGGTAAGCGGGTGGATGAGAAGGCTAGCGGAGTGAGGGTCGTAGGCACCTCGCCACGGGTCACGCAACAAGCAATTGCTAGTGCGGTGCACAACGGAGCGGTGGAATGGATGGTGGAATGGGGTGCTCCTCAACTTGCATAAACCACACTAAATCTCATCGAAATGAAATTACATTAACTTAAACAAGAGGTTTATGAACATCATCCATAACAACATACATCCATAAGAAAGAACTAAAACAACACACAAGGGGGAAGAGTAAACCCAAGCTCGAAGACTCGCTGAAGGTTCTCGGTCGGAATCGTCGGGTTGTCAAGCCGCATCCGAGCTCGGTCTTCAGTTGTCGTCCGGGGTCCGGAGGAGCTATCACCTTCCTCTACTTTACCCTTCTTCTTCGTGGTTCAGCTCAAGCTAGCTCTTCTTGGAGATACCTTGAATGTAGCAGAAATCTTCCGTTAATGGTGCTCTTGAGCTCATGGATGGTGGAGGAGGCCGAGGAGGAAGCTTTGGCGAAAGATTTGCAGGAAAATGGTTGTCGGAGCTTCTCCTAGGGCGAACGGTGGTGGAGAGGTGAAGTGAACGGACTGGAGCAGAAATGGCAGGCTCCCGAGTGTTTTTCCCGGTTCTCCCTAAGTCAGCAGCTTTCCTGGCTTAAATACTAAAACATCAGAAATTAAGTCACGCACGGTCGAACGCACGACCGTGCGTTGCCCGTGCGTTATTAACGAAGAAGATATGTCTTGAGAAAGGAGAAGCAGCGCCCGTGCATTTTACTCACGCACGGTTGAAGCCGCCCGTGTGTAAAAATGCACGAACAAACCCAGCTGGCCTATAAAACCAGGCGATCGTGCGTTTCCTTCGCGCATGGGCAACTGCCCGTGCGTAAAAACGCACGATCAAAGATAGATCATCATTTTCTACCCCTGATGAAGGTGCACGAGCCCAGCTGTCCGTGCATCAAGGAAAAACGCACGACCGTGCGATATATACATACATGATTTCTGGGTAAAATAAGATGATCCATCCACCTGCATGAACATCAACACGACTGGGAATACCCTTCCAGCTTAATATAAATACATAAAAACAAGGTTTAGGGAGCACCATGTGCTTACCCCCAACAACAAGAAACGCAAAAGCAAACCAAGACGGGCCTAAATAGTGCACATAGCGCGGAAGTGATAAAAAGAGAAATACAAGCAATTATGGCTCGAAAAGGACGTGCACCAGAGTGAAAACTAGTCCGGCTGAGTCCATAAAATGGTATATAAATGGGACTCATCATGGTGCATCCCTACCAGTTGGTTGAAGAGGGGAGTACCCACATTTTGGGGAACCTCTATAAAAAATCTTGGTGTCTTCTGGATTCCTTTTCTGTGTTGTCCCAAGTTCTTTTTATTCTGCACTTAATTTCCTGCACCATTATTATTCTGTCTGTGATCTTGTTGTGCATAAATCCTTAGTTTATTTTTATTGTTTTCACAGTTAGAATAGAAATAAGTTTTAAATCTCTATTCACCCCCCCCCCCCCCTCTAGAGGATTCTCAGAGACACACTGTGCACTTTCAATTGGTATCAGAGGTAGGTTGATCATTTAAAGGTTAACACCTCGATCAAAAAGACCTCCTGCTCTTACTTCTTTATTACAAACATAATTTATAAAGAAAATGAGTACTAAGGATTATGCTTCCACAAGACCCTTAGTGTGTAACTTAAATAAGTTCACACTCTGGAAGGCCAGAATAAGACTTTACATGAATTACATTGATGAAGACATCTATAATGTTCTTCTCACAGGTCCTCCAACTCCAGTCAGACAAAAGGCATGGGAATCCTCAACAACAGAGGCTGTCCCAAGAAAGGAATGGACAGAGGCTGAGAAGAAGGTCAAGGCATGTGATGCCAAGGCCATGAATATTCTGGTGTCAACAATGTCAGATGACAATTTTCAGAAGTTTGTTGAATGCCAATCAGCAAAAGAAATCTGGGACTCACTCACCACAATGGTGGAAGGAAGTGCTGATGAATGAAATGACAAAAAGTCCCTTCTCATATCCCAGTATGAGAACTTTCAAAAGAAAGCTGAAGAATCTGTGGCTGATATGTATGGCAGATTCAGTCTTATCATTAATGAGCTCAGAGGCTTAGAAAAGGAAATATCCTTGACTGAAATTAATGATAAGATTCTCATGTGCTTCCCTAGATCATGGGATTCAAGGATCTGGGCAATAAGAGAATCCAGATGCAACAGAGAGATCTCAACTGAAGTTTTTCTAGGAAAGCTTATGTCTTATAAGATGTTACTAAAAAATAGGGCTGAGTCAGAAGAGAGGGAAACCACTCCAGCTCCTATCCAAAGGAGCCTAGCTCTGAAAGCTACTGAAGGAGAGCCCTCTACTCCTGAGGATGAAATGTTCAGTGTGCTAGCAAGAAGATTCAAGAAGTGGGTCAAGACTGAGGACTCAAGGAGAAAAGAAAGGGATTTAGGCCCATGTATGATAAAACTCAAAGAAGTGTTCCTTCATATGACTGGGTTCCTAAGGAAGTATAGTTGTTTTTGCAGATATGCCCAAAAACCACCAAGACTCATGTGTGGTACTTGGACAGTGGATGTTCCAGGCATATGACTGGAACAAGAAGCCTATTGAAGGAGTTTGCACCTGTAGAAGATGGACCCAAAGTTAAATTTGGAGGATCTGACAGAGGTGTAGTCAAGGGCTATGGTAAGATCACAAATTACAGTATCACTATCACAAGAGTAGCTTATGTGGAAGGGTTACAACATAACCTTATAAGCATAAGTCGATTATGTGACTTGGGATATGCTATTTCTTTCCACAAGAATAAGTGCCTGATTAAGTATTGCATGAATGAATCCATTCTAATAGACACTAGGAGTGGAAATATTTATTGTCTAAATTTCATTTGCATTAGGAAAAATGAGCATGTATGTCTTGTAGCAAATGATGGAGTGTCTGCTTGTGTAAAGTGGCATAAGAGACTAGACCACATCAACTACAAGTCTCTCAAGAAATTAATGACATAGAACTTGATAAGAGATGCTCCTAAGCTGGATTGCTTAGATATGAGTCCTTGTCATGCATGTCAAATGGGCAAGCAAGCAAAAACATCATTTAGAAGCATACAGGACAAAGAATCCACTAGGTGCTTATACCTACTGCATATGGACTTATTTGGTCCTATGGCAGTGCACAGCCTAGAAGGTATGGCTTATACATTAGTTATTGTTGATGATCATTCTAGATTTAACTGGGCGTTCTTTTTGAAACACAAGTCTGATACCCTAAGTACATTCAAGAATTTTGTCAAACAAATTCAGAATGAAGTAAACAACTCATTGGTCAAAATCAGAAGTGATCATGGAACTGAATTTCAGTCTGGGTCAATGACCAAATTCTGTGAAGAAGAAAGTATCCTACAAGATTTTTCTTCTACCATAACTCCCCAACAGAATGGGGTGGCTGAGAGGAAAAATAGAATAATTATTGAAGTTGGGAGGACCATGCTAAGGGACTCCTCATTCCCAGAATACCTTTGGGTTGAGGCAGTTAACACTGCATGTCATGTGCAAAATAGAGCACCCATCAATAAGAACCATAATAAGACTACTTATGAGCTAATTAAGGGTAAGAAGCCAACACTAGATTACTTCAAAATCTTTGGAAGTAAATGTTATGTGCTGAAAAACAATAAACACTATAGTACCAAATTCTCTGAAAAGAGCTATGAATGTGTCTTTGTAGGATATAGCAAGCATATCAAGGCCTTGAGAGTCTTCAATAAGAATGCTCTTACAATTGAGGAATCTATTCACATTATTTTGTATGAGAGCAGCATGCTGCATAATCCTTCCTCTAGTTCATCCAATACAGGAATTGAAGAAAAATTAGACAACCTCAAAATCAGAGAAGAAGAACGAGTTGACAAGAATAAGTCCTCCACAATGGAATCCATTCCAGAATCAGTAGAAGAGTCTACTGAAGAGCAAAATCCCCCAAATGAAAACCAATAAGTAGGAGCTGAAGAAGTTACTGAAACAAGAGAACCTGCAAGAGTAATGCCTATTGCTATGAGACATCATAGAAATCATCCAGCAAATCAGATAATTGGTGAGCTCATTGATGAAGTAAGAACCAGAAGAAATGCAATAAATGAAAACTTGCACCTTAGTTTTCTATCCCAACTTAAGCCAAGGAAATTTGAGGAGGCCAACAGAGACCAATTTTGGGTTATGGCTATGCAAGAAGAGCTAAATCAGTTCAAAAGGTGTAAGGTATGGAAACTTGTCCCAAGGCCACAAGGGCATAATATCATTGGGACAAAGTGGGTTCACATAATTAAAATGGATGAAGCTGGATTGATTGTAAAGAACAAGGCAAGGCTGGTAGATCAAAGATACAGGCAGGAGGAAGGCATAGACTTTGATCAGACATTTGCACCTGTTGCTAGATTGGAAGCCATCAGACTCTTTCTAGCCTATGCTGCATACAAGGGGTTCAAAGTTTATCAAATGGATGTCAAATCAGCATTCCTAAATGGAAATCTAAAAGAGGAAGTCTATGTAGCTCAACCACCATGTTGTATTTGTCCAAACTTTCCTGATCATGTATATTTCCTCAAGAAAGCCTTATATTGGCTAAATCAAGCTCCAAGGGTCTGGTATGAGACAATGTCTACCTTTCTCCTTGAAAACAAGTTCTCAAGAGGGAAAATAGATAAGACAATTTTCTTAAGTGAGTTGAAGGGCCAGATCCTTTTGGTCCAAATATATGTTGATGACATTATATTTGGATCAACAGATGAGAGTCTTTGCAAAAAGTTTGTTAAACTTATGCTAAGTAAATTTGAAATGAGCAGTATGGGAGATCTAAAGTATTTCTTAGGTCTCCAAGTAAAGCAATCTGAGGAAGGAATTTTTATTTCTCAGACCAAATTTACCTTGGATATCATAAAGAAATTTGGTATGGAGAACTCTACCCCTATGAGAACTCCTATGGGATCTACTGTGTCTCTAAACAAGGATGAAAATAGGAAACCCTATAATGAGTCCATGTATATAAGCATAATTGGCTCATTGCTCTACCTCACTGCTAGTAGGCCAGACATCATGTTTGCTACATTTGTCTGTGTAAGATATCAAGTGAACCCCAAAGAATCTCATTACTCAGCTGTGAAAAGAATTCTGAGATATCTGAAGGGTTATGACAGATGCACAAGTATAGATAAGCTAAGTTGTCTTTGATGTTGTGTTTAAGTTCATGTTATGATAGATGCATCAAAGCTACTTCATCAGTATATAGACGATAAAAATAGTAAAAATTAACTAAGTAAAATATTATCTCAAGACTCAGCGGAAGAATCGTGGAGGGAAGTATTATATCGTCGAAATAGTTTCGACGATATCGTCTTGAAGGTTGTAGAAAGCTTGTCATGGATAAAGCTAAGTCCAGTTATCGACGACATCGTCTTGAAGAAAGATTGTCGTGAATAAAGCCAAGTTTAGATATCAACGACATCTTCTTGAAGAAAGCTAATCACAGATAAAGCTAAGATGTCTCTACGATATCGTCTTGATGAAGAAGTTCAACCTTGAAGACTAAAAGATATATCTACTTGATTCATAAAGAAAGGTTCACTTGGACAAACATCGGCTTGAAGAACTCATGTCGTCTAGAAGATCAAGACGATATCATCTTAAAGAAAGACAGTCAACCTGAAGAATAAGTCTAAGTCCAAATGAAAGTAACATCTCGACGATATCGTCTAGAATAAGTAATATCGTTCTGATATTAAGTAGAGCCATGAAGAAGGAAGTATATCGACGATATCGTCGTGAAGTATATATGTCGTATACGCTGATCAAGACGATATCGTCTTGAAGGATTAACATTGTCTTGACAGAGTGCAAAATAGCATTTAATGCGCAGAATTTCTTGGAAATTGATATTCAGGGAATGTGCACGCCACCTATCTTGCGCACAAATCAAGGAGCAGTAAATGATATATTCTTTACCGAATATAGCCGTTACACAGTGATTAAGAAAGAAATTTATTATTTCTATATTCTGCAAGTTCCAAGAAAGGCCAGTAATTATGATAAAGAATTGTCAAATTCTGCAACACGTTTTCAAACAGGAAATTGATTATGGAATAATCAATAAGGGGATTTTATGCAAAATTGCAGAGCATATAAAAGGAGATAATTTTATCTACAGAAGACACTTTTTTTAGTATTCTCTCAAGTATTATTCTCACACATATTCCTGAAGAGAGAAAGAAAAGAATTAAAAAAAGGAAGAAGTCTTCATTGCTGCTGTGCTGTGAAGATCTACAAAAGATTCTAAAGAAAAAGGCTTACTGATCCACAAGATATTTGGGCCTATTACTACAAGAAGAAGAAGAAGAAGATCTATAATTCAAGTTTTCAATTTCTGAAGTCTTCTCTTCTACTATAACATCTCTGTATTACTTTGTAGGGCTCTTTGTGAGTCTGAGCTGTAGGATCTACTGATAGATCTGAGTTGGTAGGGTTCTTGGTGAACCTGAGTTTCGGTAGGATCTTGCTGAAGATCTGAGTTTGTTGGACTTATAAAGTCTGAGCTTTGTAGGGTTCTATGTGAACCCGAGTTGTAAGATCTGATTATAGTGAAAAGATCTAAGTTGGAGAAGTTGCCTAGTCTAGCACACTGCTAGATAGGTGGGAGGGACAATGGACTACCTCTAGACACATTGTCTAGTTTGGGACCATTATAAATTATTGTGTGTTTTCTGTGATGTGTGTGCTGTGATTGATAAACATTTAAAGTAGCAAAGAAATCTGAAAACACCTAATCAGCCACCTCTAGGTGTAGTTTATAGACAACTCATAATCTTTCACCTTATAATAGTAAAAGTAAAGGGCCCAAGGTAACATCTGTTCCTTCTAATGTTTAATCTATTTGTGCAGGAATAAGTAGGATCCCTCCTAGGAGACAATGGAAGGGGAAGGAAGAACTATGGTCTAATAAAGACCCAAATCCAACAGGGGATGATTTCTACTTTGAATATTCATATTATCTCATTTAGGTCGTGAAAATAATAGTATAAATACTATTTTTAATGAAAATCATTGCAGGGAAAAACAGCAAGAACCTTCTAAGAAAATAGAACAATTCATTCAGAGTTGCGTCAAATATAATTCGACATACCGTCTAATTATACACGATGCCTGCTCCGAAAGCAATATGCCACTGTTAATTCAGAGTTGTGTCGAATGGAATTCGATGTACCGTTTAATTTTATTCGACGCTAGCTTCGAGAGCCGTCTAAATCAGACAATTAGAATAGCATTCGACGCAACGTCGACTTCATATCGACGGCTATGTCGAATGAATAATTGCTCATCAAATTTGAAGGTGCGTCGAGTTTTAATCGACGCAACGTCGATATGATAGCGCGCGTAGTTTTACTTCTAGAAGCTGCTTCGACACATTTTGGCTCTATCAATCTTTTCGACGGTGATTCAGATAAAACCCTAAGTAGTGACGAATCATCTTCTTTTAAGAAAGATCAGCGCCAAATTCATTACGCTTTCGAATTCTCTCCTCTTTGCTCTCGTGCTCTCCTTCTTCTCCAGTTCTCTCGTGCTTTTTCTCTCTCCCTCTCTCTCGTTTTCTCTTATGTTTGCAGGTAGCTCAAATCGATGGCTCAACCAAAAGTGAATTCTGGTTTTGATGTGGATGTCGAATCTTTCAGTGCAGCGACCGAAAGATTCAAAGCCATTCTTAGCTTATTTCAAGATGCTGGTTTAACTAAACTGATATCCACAAGATGCAAGATCCTGAATATCGAACTGACTGAGTTTAAAGATAATGTTCAAATAGGAGAGGATGGATCACTCAAGGGAAAAGTGTCTGAAACAGATATCAGCATAATAGAGGAATTACTAAACCAGACATGTGAACTTCCAAATGGGAGTGACTCAAATGAATTGTTAGGGGATGAAATAAAGAAGGCACTGGAGATTATGAAGTTCAAGAAAGATAAAACCATCAATCTGAAGAAAATTAACCATGGAGAAGATTACAGATTATTGGCAGATATTGTGGGGAAGGTGTTGTTATGCAAGATTTCAGCACATGATGTTATTCCCAAGCAACAATTTCTCTCCTCTTTCTTGAAAAAAAAAATTAATTAAAAAAAAGAAGAGACCTTTTCTTTTTCGAATTTCTCAATCTTATTTTCCCTTCTCTTTCTAGTTTATGACCCGAGCAAATCCGTCAGAACTTGTAGACTTGGACCAAGAACTTGAGCGTACTCTTCGGAGAAAATCACAAGTTCAAGATCCTACATTCCAAGAACTGGCTGAGGATTCGGAGTCGGTTGTTAATGTGGGCGAACCTAACCAAAATGAAGTCCCCAACATGGTTGCGGCCCCTGAATGGACTATGTCCCATTATGCAAGGCCTAACCTGGAAGGGACGTAAACTAGTATAGTCTGCCGTGCCGTAGCTAATAATAATTTCGAACTAAAGCCCAGCATAATTCACATGGTGCAACAATACGTGCAGTTCGACGGATTACAAGATGAAGATCTGAACGCACATATTGCTAGCTTCCTTGAAATCTGTGACACCTTCAATATAAATGGTGTTACAGATGATGCAATTAGGCTAAGACTCTTCCCATTTTCTTTAAGAACAAAGGCTAAGCAGTGATTGTCGACTCTACCTAGAGGTTCTATCACCACTTGGGCCCAGTTAACTGAAAAATTTCTAACTAAGTATTTTCCACCTGCGAAAACTGCAAAGCTTAGAAATGATATTTCTTCTTTTTGCCAAATAGATTTTGAAATGCTATATGATACCTGGGAAAGGTATAAAGAATTCTTAAGATGTTGCCCTCATCACGCTCTGCCTGTATGGTTACAAGTGCAGACGTTTTATAATGGGCTAAATCAACATACTAAGCAAATGATAGACGCCGCTTCCGGTGGTACCTTAAATAATAAAACCCCGGAAGCCGCTCTTGAGCTATTTGAGGATATGGCCATGAACACCTATCAGTGGAATGTGCCAAGATCCCGCCCAAACAAACCTGCAGGTATGTACGAAGTGGATAATGTCTCCCAGCTGGCACTACAAGTGGAAATGCTTAGCAAAAAGATATCGGAAATGAATGCTCCTTCCGCACCTCATGTTTGGGAATTCGCAAAAGCCACCTCCGAACAAGCTGATTACGTAGGCAATAGAAATGCTTATAATAATTATTCTGCTACTTCTAATTTTCATGCACCTGGTTTTCAATTACCGAATAATTATAATCCTGTGCTGCGTAATCACCCGAACTTTTCTTGGAGTAATCCTTCAAACACAACTCGCCCGCCTCTACAAAATGAATTTACACCACCTCCACCCCCTGTTAACTTTCAAAAACCTCCATCTTTGGAGGAGATGTTTTCAAAATATATAAGTATGAACGAAGTAACTGTCCGAAACTTAACCGGATCTGTTAAAAATCTAGAAAACCAAATCGGGCAGCTCGCCAAAATAATATCCGAGCGACCGCCCGGGACTCTTCGCGCTAACACCGAGCCCAACCCGAGAGAGCAAGCGAAAGCTGTAACTCTTCGGAGTGGGAAGCAAATATCCGGTCCGGTTAGCGAAGAGCCCGAGGCAAGATCCACCCCTATTTCAAAAACACCACTCACTCAAACAGATTTTATCACTCCACCTCATATTTTCAAAAACAACCCCGCCCCGCCTTATCCTTCTCAACTCAACAAAGAAAAATTAGATGATCAATATCATCGCTTCCTAGAAATGTTTAAGCAAATACACATCAATTTGCCCTTCCATGAAGCGATATCACAAATGCCCAAGTACGCTAAGTACCTGAAGGATCTTCTAACTAATAAGAAAAAGCTAGAAAATCTATCGCACGTAACTTTAAATGCTGAGTGCTCCGCCGTCCTAACAAATAAATTACCGAAAAAGGCTAACGATCCGGGTAGTTTTTCTATCCCGTGCCTCTTTGGTGATCTATTTGTAAAGAACGCGTTGGCCGACTTAGGAGCGAGCATCAACTTGATGTCATTCTCCTTGTTTAAGAAGTTAGGAGTGGGCACCCTTAGCCCCACACGTATGAGTATACAACTAGCAGATAGGACGATAAAATATCCGCTGGGAATTGTGGAGGACGTGCTCGTAAAGATAGACAAATTCATCTTCCCGGTGGATTTTGTCATTTTGGACATTGAAGAGGATGTCGAGGTTCCCCTAATCCTTGGCCGCCCCTTCCTTGCCACCTCCCGTGCTATCATTGATGTGAGTAATGGTAAGCTATTCCTCCGAGTTGGAGATGATGAAGTAACCTTCTCCATAACACCCTCTATGAAAAATACCCTAGAAAATGACGATTCGTGTTTTTTCATAGATGTGTTAAGTGAAGACCCTTCTTTTTGTATTTCTGAAAATGGTTCTTCTTCTTTTTGTTCATCTTCAAACACCTCCATTGAAATATTACAAGAAATGAAAATGGGCATTGCTCCCGCCCCCTCAAATTATCAAATTAAATCAAAAATTTTTGAAGAAATTACTTTTGAAAAAGAAAAGTCTTTCAAATCTTCATACGAGGAACCTCCCACATTAGAACTTAAAGAACTACCCAATCATTTAAAATATGAATTTTTAGAAAAAGACTCTAAGTTACCAGTAATAGTGTCGACCCATTTAAGTGAATCTGAAAATGCCAAATTGCTAAAAAATTTACAAAAGCACCGCCAAGCAATTGCTTGGCAGATTTCTGATATTAAGGGCATAAGTCCGTCTTTCTGCACGCACAAAATTCTAATGGAAGATAATTCACATAATTCTATTCAACCTCAACGTCGATTAAACCCAAACATGAAAGAAATAGTAAAGGGTGAGGTCGTGAAATTATTAGACGCAGGAATTATCTATCCAATTTCAGATAGCAAATGGGTAAGCCCCATTCAAGTAGTTCCTAAAAAGGGAGGGATCACGGTAGTTTTAAATGACAATAATGACTTAATACCAACACGGACGGTGACTGGGTGGCGTATGTGTATTGATTATCGCAAATTGAACGACGCCACCCGCAAGGACCATTTCCCCTTGCCATTCATCGATCAAATCTTAGAACGATTATCCGGCCATAGCTTTTATTGTTTCCTCGATGGTCTCTCGGGCTACTTCCAAATTCCCATCTCGCCCGAGGACCAGGAGAAAATGACGTTTACTTGTCCTTTCGGCACCTTCGCCTATCGAAGAATGCCGTTTGGCTTATGTAATGCGCCGGCAACATTTCAACACTGTATGTTGGCCATTTTCGACAAGTACGTAGAAAGTATTATGGAGGTATTTTTGGACGACTTTTCCGTGTTTGGTGATTCCTTCGATTTTTGTTTAGAAAATTTAGAAAAAGTGTTAGAACGGTGTGAGGAGACCAATCTCGCCCTGAACTGGGAAAAATGCCATTTCATGGTGCGGGAGGGATTGGTTTTAGGTCATAAGATATCAGCAAGAGGAATTGAGGTCGATGAAGCAAAAATAGAAGTGATCGAAAAACTGCCACCGCCAACCAACGTTAAGGCCATAAGAAGCTTTCTAGGACATGCCGGTTTTTACCGGCGATTTATAAAAGATTTTTCGAAAATTACCAAACCCTCACTCATCTTTTAGAAAAAGACACTCCATTTATTTTTGATGATACTTGCTTATCTGCTTTTCAATTAATCAAAAATAAGCTAATAAATGCGCCAATTATGATAGCTCCAATCTGGGACCTTCCATTCGAAATCATGTGCGATGCAAGTAGCTTTGCGGTGGGAGCCGTTTTAGGACAACGTATATCTAAAAATTTCCACCCTATTTTTTACGCAAGTAAAACACTTACATCCGCGCAAGAGAACTATACCACAACGGAGAAAGAATTATTAGCAGTTATTTTTGCGTTCGACAAATTTCGACCTTATATTACGCTTTCAAAAATTATTGTTTTTATGGACCACTCGGCTCTCAAATATTTACTTTCTAAACCGAATGTCAAACCACGCTTACTTCGCTGGATCTTACTCCTCCAGGAGTTTGACTTGGAAATCAGCGATAAAAAGGGGGCTGAGAATTTGGCCGCGGACCATCTTTCACGATTAGATAACCCGTTTATTGAAGATTTAAATGAACAAATTAACTTTTAATGATTATTTTCCCGACGAGAAGTTATTATCAATCAACACTACTCCTTCTCCTTGGTTTGCAAACTTCGCCAACTACTTAGTAGCTCGAGTCCTCCCAAAAGAATTCTCCTATCAGCAAAAGAAGAAATTCTTTTCTGACCTGAAGAATTATTTTTGGGAGGACCCGTATCTGTTTCGAGTCTGTGCAGACCAAGTAGTAAGGAGATGTGTTTCTTTCGAAGAAGGACAAAATATTTTCAAACACTTACATGAAGGACCGACTGGTGGGCACTATCAAGCCAATCGGACCGCTCACAAAGTGCTAAGTGCAGGCTTTTATTGGCCTAGCCTTTTTAAAGATGCTCAATCTTTTGTGAGACAGTGTGATAGCTGCCAACGGGCCGGAAATATCTCTAATAAAAATGAAATGTTGCAAAATTATTTCCTCGAGTGCGAAGTTTTCGACCTTTGGGGAATTGATTTTGTAGGTCCTCTTCCTTCTAGCCATGGTAATAAATACATTTTAGTTGCAGTAGACTACGTGTCTCGATGGGCAGAGGCCCAAGCTCTTCCTACCAATGACTCCCGAGTCGTTATTATTTTCTTAAAAAAATTATTTTCTCGATTCGGTACTCCTAGGGCCATCGTTAGCGATAGGGGTTCGCACTTTTGTAACGCACAATTTGCAAAAACACTTTTAAAATATGGCGTTACACATAAGCTTTCAACTGCATACCACCCACAAACTAACGGCCAGGTCGAGGTAGTGAATAGAGAAATCAAACGTATTTTAGAAAAAACTGTTTCCACCTCACGTAAGGACTGGTCACATAAATTAGATGATGCTCTATGGGCTTACCGAACAGCGTACAAGACCGCCATCAGTTGTACACCGTATCGGTTAGTATATGGGAAATCGTGGCATTTACTGGTCGAATTAGAACATCGTGCTTTCTGGGCCCTTAAATTTTTAAATTTTGATCCCCACTCCACCGCCGATCTTCGAAAATTCCAATTCAACGAACTCGATGAGTGGCGCTCCAATGCGTATGAAAATAATAAATTATATAAGGAATGAACGAAATGCTTTCACGATAAAAATTTAAGGCACCCGAAAACATTTAAACCAGGCGACCAAGTATTACTTTATAATTCTCGTCTACGTTTATTTCCTGGAAAGTTAAAATCTAGATGGTCAGGTCCTTTTAATGTAAAGGAAGCTTATCCGTATGGAACTGTTTTGATATAACACCCAGATAAGGGTGATTTCAAGGTTAATGGGCAGCGTCTCAAACTTTATTTTTCTGGTGATAATGTTGACATGGACGGTGAAAACTTCTTTTGTCTGGACTGTAATAATATTCTTTTAGTCGATCTCCAACGACATTAAACAGAGGGCGCTCTTGGGAGGCAACCCAAGGTTTTTACAATTTGTTGTTTTAATTTTTCTTTGGCCCTGGGCGGCTCCGATACTCTCAACTTCGCCGATCGCCTGCTTCAACATTGCTGATTTCAAGAAAAATTCAAGATGATATTTCATGAAGATTCAAAGCGCCAACAAGGGGGAGCGGCATCACACATCCTTTCAAGCCCATAAATCCAGGGAAGTGCCTGTTTCAGTTTTTCAGTTTTAGTTTCTTTTCTTAGTTACCCCTTCCTTCACTCTCCTTTTCCATTGAGGACAATGTTTATCGTAAGCTTGGGGGAGAATGTCTTCTTTTCTTTTCTTTTGTTTTAGTGGTCT
Source organism: Dactylorhiza incarnata (assembly GCA_033032865.1). Classification (NCBI taxonomy): domain Eukaryota; kingdom Viridiplantae; phylum Streptophyta; class Magnoliopsida; order Asparagales; family Orchidaceae; genus Dactylorhiza; species Dactylorhiza incarnata. The sequence goes on from JAWHQI010000003.1 coordinate 23,011,966, forward strand.
AAATTAGATTTTGGTAAAATCAATAGTACCCCTTGCTTTGTGTTTTGTTTTTCCCAAAATATTTTATATAGCCTTAGTTAATTTCAAAATTTCTAATCCAACTTTTTAATTATGTTTCACAAGTAAATTGTTGACTCATTTAGTGTTCTAATTCTAGGTAGCATGTTAATGTGAAAAGTTTTCCTAAAATCTTGTACTTTCCTTATCGTTTTCTCTTTTATCTTCTTTACTTTCTTAAAAATTCTTCATCCACTATTTTCTTCTTCATTTTTAGATATATTTTGCAAGGTTAACTTTTGATTTGTGTAGTAAATGTGAATAATCCTAGACGCTTATTATTCTTATTTTCAGGATAAGTTCATTAGTCTTTATTTAATATCTAGGGCTTACTTTTTGAAATCCCTCAAAACTCATGCTTTAAATAAATTTAGGAGCAATGAAAATGATTTAGGCCATTTTTTTTGTTTGAGCCTTCATGCCAACCCTTAAAAAGAAACCCTTTGTTAGCCTCTTTTGAGTCTTTTCCCATGTTTTATTGTCACCTCTACTTATCAAATTTTTCACCAAAGCCAAAATTTCCAAACCTATTTAAATCACACTAACACTTTGAGTTTTATTTAAATTTCTAAAGAGTGTGATTGGTTTATTGCATGGAGAGCTTCAAAGAAAAGAATTTGCTCAAAAAGAAGATATTTTAAGCATATTTGTATTAGTTATCTTTGCCAAAATTTCAAAATAAAAAAATAAATAAATAATGGCTATGAAAGAGAAAGAAAGAAAATATGCTATATGCTTATAATGAAGGATTGCCTCTTATCATTCATATCGAAAATTTTATAAAACTCATGTTTATGGTTTAGTGTGATTATAGCAACCACTTTTATCTTCGATTTCCATTCCAAATCATATGCCTAAACCAAACATTTCGGTCCTAATAAAGTCCTCTTGATTCATGCTCCTAAATTTGCTTTAGCTAAGTAAAGAAGAAAAGTAGAATAGTTAAGTCTTGGGTATGAATTTAGATCCCTGTTCTTAGAATGATATAATTATAATTTGTCTCTTAGGGTTTAGTAACAATTCAATGCACTATCTCACTTGTTACTTTGCTCAATTTTATTTTAAAACTTTTTAGTTAAAATTTTGGATGATTAATTTTTGTTAGTAAAGGGTATAAAAATTAAGCTTAAATAAAGCACTTATTTTAGGTTTCCTTTTCACTATTCTCCCTACTTGGAATTTTGCAAGGTACTCGTGTTTAGCATAATTAAATCTTTTTGATTGGTCATTTTCTTTATTAGCTAAGCATAATTCTTTGCTTGGGGACAAGCAAAGTGTAAGCTTGGGGGAATTTGATAATGCTAAATCTAGTTAGTTTAATTAGGTTATTTTTAGGTTATTTACTCTTACTTTTTGCTTATTGTTGTTTACCTAAATGCAATTTTTGTTCATTTTCCTGTTTTTAGTGCTAACTTAAGTTTTCTGAATTTTCAGGTCAAAAATGCAAAATTTCCTAAGTCACGCCCTAGGCCACGCCCGTGACCTAGGGCGTGTAAGTTGTTGTTTCCAGTTAAGCTGCTGCCGCCATAATTTAGAAGATCTGGTCAGACACGCCCAAAGTACACGGCCGTGACACACAAGTCACGCCCCTGACACGCAAGTCACCCCCGTGACCAGCCCGTGAACAGCTCAGATTCGCCCAGCCGCAAAGAAATGGAGGCCACGCCTTTGTTACATGGGCGTGCCTCAAGTCACGCCCGTGACTGCCACCCGTGACTACCACGTCGACCTGCCGCCAGCGCCCATTATCGCCGCCAGCGCCCATGACTGGACTAACCATCGAAATGGTCACGCCCTCAGTCACGGGCGTGACCGAGGGCGTGACCCATCAAATCACGTCAGAATCGTGCGTCGAACCTGATCCAAGCCACAGAATTGATTAAACAATGTCACGCCCCTAGTCACGGGCGTGACTGAGGGCATGACTGAGGCAGAAAAATTTCTATAAATTGAAATGACCTCCAAGCTTTCCCCATTCAGTTTTTGGCAGAGAGAACTAGTGCTACTACTCTATTTTCAGTGATTTTCATGTTATTTTGTATTCTCTTTCTCTCTCTCTCTTATTTCAATGCATTTCCTTTTCTAGTTTTCATATGAATGTTGTAATGCCTTTGTAATTTCCTTTCATAGTGTATTACTAATGCTTAGTAGGCTTTCCATGCAAATGTAATCTCAGTTGAACTTTTGTTTAATAAAAATTGTATGTTTTTGTTCTCTTAAAATCTTCATCATTTCTCTCTCCTACCCCTCCACCATGAGTAACTAAATCCTCATAGTACTCGATCTTGATGATCTGAGGATGAGTTGATCAAGTTATGATCCTTTAGTCTTCTTTCACTTTCTAAAGTTTTGGGCCTTAGATTTACTCTTAATTAAAATTTAGTGGAGCTATATTATCGATATATAGTCCCCACCTTTGCTTTCATTCTTGGCTAGCCGAGAGGCCGATAGTCTGAAGTGAGCACTTAAGAGTAAAGAGAGTTACACACATTTCTCGAGAGAGAATGACGTAAATCTCCTGGATTGGAGTCAAACCCAATAGCGAGGTTCACCACTTAAAGCGAGTTTTAGGTATTCGAATATGGGACGAGAGTTCGATCGGATTTTCCTAAACTCAGTTGGGCATATCTTCGAGAGAAGCATGTTCAAACTATAGGAACCCCCACTGTCAAGCTACCCTTACTTTATTAAGTTTTAAGTTTGCTTTTGAATTTTGATCAACTTAAGCTGAAGTAAGTCAAGATCGAGTGCTATTTCTTAATCATCGTTTAGCCGTACTTTTATCCAGCTTTTATTTCAACTTAGCAAACAAAACCTTCCAAAAAAATATTAAGATAAAATAATAGTAATTCGTTTGAGTATAAGTAATCAACGGTTCTCGGATTTTAATACGAGACTTGTGTTCCTATACTACAGTTCGATAGGTATACTTGCCTTCTCGGATTGCTAGTTCGGATTTTATTTCGTGCAAGCGGAATTTTAATCACCACTTTGTCTCCTAGGCCAAACTCATGTGGCCTTCTCTTCGCATTCGCCCATTTCTTCATGCGTTTCCTTGCTTTCTCAAGGCAGATTTTGGCCAAGTCATTTTGCTCCTCCCAAGACTTAGCCATCTGAAGTGCTCCTGGGCTTTTTCCTTCTCCTGGGTTGATGGCTAGTGCATGCGGTGTGAGTGGTTGACGTCCGGTCGCCAACTCGAAGGGTCTCCTTCCCGTAGACTCGCTCCTCTGCAAGTTGTAGGAAAACTGAGCAACATCCAAGATCTTTGCCCAGTCCCGCTGGTTAGCACTCACAAAGTGCCACAAGTAGCACTCCAATAAGCCATTTACCCTCTCAGTCTGCCCATCGGACTGCTGGTGGAAACTTATGGAGAAGTTTAGTTGTGATCCCATCATTCTGAACAACTCCGTCCAAAGTTTCCCCGTGAAGCGAGGATCCCGATCGCTCACAATATTTTGTGGAAATCCCCAATGCTTTACCACTTCCTTGAAAAATGCTTGGGATGCTTCCTCCGCTGTGCAGTCCTTTGTACATGGGATGAACGTCCTATATTTGGAGAATCTGTCCACGACCACCATAATCGATCCAAATCCCTCTGGTTTGGGAAGAGCGCTGATGAAGTTCAACGTCACGGTGTGCCATGGAAGATCTGGAACTGGAAGAGGCTCTAGCAATCCCGCTGGTTGCCGATTCTCCACTTTGTCTTGTTGGAACACAAGACATGTCTTCACATACAAGTCCACGCTTTCCTTCATCTTCGGCCAGTAGTACAAGATCTCCACTAGCGTCATGGTCCTCTTTTGTCCAGGATGACCTGCCCATTGAGTGTCATGACACTCCTTGATCAACTCCCTCCGTAGGTTGTCCCACTTTGGGATGTATAGTCTCTGCCCCTTGGTGTAAAGGAGTTCATCCTCTACCCAAAATTGTTTGGTATTTCCTTCCCTTGCCGCCTTCATCAGCTCAATCGCCAACGGATCTTGTTGCAACCCTTCCTTGATCCTGGTTAGCAACTCCCCTTTCACCGTGGACATAGCGGCAAGTTCAGCCTTGCGGCTCAAGGCATCCACAACGACATTTGCTTTCCCGGGATTGTATTCCATATAATAGTCGAACTCTGCCAGAAAATCTTGCCACCTTGCTTGCTTTGAAGACAACTTCTTTTGCGTTTGGAAGTAACTCGTGGCCATATTGTCCATCTTGACCACGAACTTCGCCCCGAGCAAGTAATGTCTCCACACCCGCAAGCAATGTATGATAGCAGTCATTTCCTTCTCCTGGACGGTGTATCGCCGCTCCGTCTCGTTCAGCTTTCGACTTTCATAGGCAATGGGATGCCCATCTTGCATCAAGATTCCACCAATGGCAAAGTCGGAAGCATCTGTCTGGACTTCGAACTCCTTTCCAAAGTCCGGCAATGATAACACCGGCTCGGTGATCACTGCTTGCTTTAGATCTTTGAAGGCTTGTTGGCATCCACCATCCAAAGCCCACGATCTATCCGTCTTCAATAGATCCGTCAGTGGAGCCTCTCTCCTTGAGTAGCTCTGGATAAACCGCCGATAGTAATTTGCAAGTCCAAGAAAATATCTTAGATCGGTTACCTTAGTAGGTGGCTCCCAATCTATGATCGCTTGGATCTTGGCTGCATCCATCTTCAGCTGGCCATGTCCAATGACATGTCCAAGAAATGAGACCTCCTCCGTGTCAAACGTACACTTTGACTTCTTCACATATAACTCGTTCTCCCTCAAGACTCGAAAGATAGTGCGGAGATGTTCTGCATGCTCTTCCATAGAGTTGTTGTAGATCATGATGTCATCCAGATAAACCACCACGAATTGATCCAGGTATATATGGAATATCTTGTTCATCAAAGTGCAAAACGTGGCTGGTGCATTAGTCAAGCCAAATGGCATGACCAACCACTCGTAGGACCCGTAACGAGTGATGTACATTGTATTCGGCTCATCTCCTTCAGCAATGCGGACTTGGTAATATCCCTTTTGCAAGTCCATCTTCATGTAGACCTTGGCTTTCCTCATCCTATCGAACAAGTCAGCGATCAGTGGAATAGGATACTTATTCTTGACTGTTACCTTGTTGAGTGCCCGATAGTCCACACACATCCGCAAAGATCCATCTTTCTTCTTCTGAAAGAGCACCGGTGCGCCATATGGTGCCTTCGATGGACGAATTTTCCCCGTGTCAAGTAGCTCCTTTAGATGCTTGCGGAGTTCCTCCAATTCGGGCGGAGCCATGCGATATGCCACCATCGCAGGTGGTTTCGCCCCTTGTTCTAGCTCAATCTCATGGTCCACCTACCTCCGAGGTGGTAGCCTGTTCGGAAGCTCGGTTGGCATAACGTCTTGATTCTCCTCCAAGACTTGCCTAATGAAAGGATGTACCTCCTCATCCTTTGCCGCAACTTCTTCCTTCAAGGTGGCTAAGTAAGTCACCTCTCCTTTCTTGACGCCTTTGGCTATTTGCATAGCCGATAGCTGCTTTCCCTTTGTTGGTGGCCCTTCCACCGCTGGGATCATGCATGGGGACCCTTTCTCCATAATGCACATGGATCTACAAAAAGGCATAGTGATAGCTCGTACCTTCTCGAAGAAATCCATCCCAAGCACAACTTGAAAATCATCCATTGGTGCAATGGAGAAGTCCACTTGGCCCTTCCAAGTTCCCAACTGCAACTCCACTCCACGTGAAACTCCTTGCAGTGTTCTCGCCTTCCCATTCACCGCCTTCAACCATCCTTCACCCTTAGAGACATGAAGACCAAGTCTCTTGGCTTCCTCCTCGGTCATGAAGTTATGTGTTGCTCCTATGTCAAGCAAGGCCTTGGTGGCCTTCCCGTTCTCATACGCCTCCACGAACATCAATCCTTTTGGTGATGCGGCTGGAGCAGGTCTAACATTCAAAGCATTAAGTAATTGTAAGGATCCTAGTTGAGCAGAAGTACCTTCTCCAGAATTTCCCGCATCATTGCCTTCCATAATTGCTGAAAGTGATCCCATATTTGGACAGCTGCTCATTGCATGCGGCCCCTTGCATGAGAAGCATCCCCCTTTTGGAATGAAGGCCTTCTTCTTCTCTTCATATTCCTTCCGAGCATCATGCCGCTGGAAGTTGGGCTTCTTGCCATCCCGCTTCTCTCCCCCACCTTTCCCGTAATCCTTGTCTTTCTTTGCCTTTGTCGTATCTGGGTGTCGTTGGTACTCAATAAGGGACTCAGCTGTGGCAATAGCTTCATCCAACGTCTTGACATCTCGTCTTTGTAATTCTTGCTTAGTCCAATGTTGAAGACCATCCACAAAGAAGAATAACACGTCTTCATCCGACATGTTAGGAATTTGCAGTATCAAGGTGGTAAATTCTTTGACGTACTCCGCAATGCTTCCCTTGTGCTTCAACTCCCTTGGCTTCTTTTTAGCCTCATAGATGACATTTTCCGGATAGAAATGTCGTTTGAGTTCACGCCTGAACTCTTCCCAAGTATCAATACGATATAAGCCTTTCTCGATGTCGGCCTGCTTCCTTCGCCACCAAAGAGAAGCGACATCGGATAAGTAGTAAGAGGCTTGTTGTACCTTAGCAGCTTTGTCGACGAGGTTACACCCCTCGAAGAATTGCTCCATCTGCCAAATGAAGTTCTCTACCTCCTTTGCATCTCGCTTGCCCAAAAATGGCTTGGGCTTAGGAACCTCCATCCTTGGATTGCCCATTGTCATGTTGCCGCCACCTTTGCATTAAATTTAATAAAGAGAAAATATCATCATTTAAATTATATCTTGATATAAATAAATTTTCTTTTACAAATAATTAAACGTTACACTAGAAACAAATTATTTTAGAGAAGATTAATTCAAAACCATGAGTAAAAAAAAACCATTTCAATATATAGATGAAAAAACTATTTCTATATATATCTTAGATCAGGTTTTTGCTTTTAGAGAGACGGAAAACTCAGAGAGTGTGTATCCTCAGAAAAATACATCCTATAAAAGGAGACTCATAAAATCGCAAGTATTAATCAGGCAATTAATTTCCAATTGTTATAATAAGTAATATCATATAAAATTGATATTTAATTGAAAATAGACACAAAATGTAAAGGGCTATTTGATCTCCCTCGAAAAGATTTGTGTTGCAGTTGAATCTACTAGAACAAAAGATTCATTAGGTTTTTGGGTCTCCAGGAGGAAAAGGTTCTGTAGCCTGGAGCGCCAGTGCTATCCCACAACTGTAGAAGAGAGGACTACCCCAACTTTATTGGGAAATCTCTATAAAAACCTGTGTTTTCTATGTTAGCTTAGATCTTGTTTTGCTTTTAGAGAGACGAAAAACGTGTGTAGACATGTAAAATCGCAAGTATTAATCATGCAGTTAATTTGCAATGGTTATACTAAGTAATATCATATAAAAATGAATATTTAATTGAAATTAGACATAAAATGCAATCCCAATAAATATAAAAGCAATGGCGATCAACAAAAAATTCGCACAAAAAATGTTTAAAAACATCACTATTAGTCGTTGATGCTATCCGTATTCAAAAATGATTTTTTTTTAATTAATTTTATAGATAGAACTAGACATATATAATGAACATCTTCCAAAAAAAAGTTGTTCCAAAAAACATTGAAATGCATTTTTTCAATCTAAAATAATCCCCATCTATAATATCAAATTGCGAGAAAGCGAAAAAAGAACTCACCGGAGGGCAAGGAGTTCGTCTAAGCAGTCGAAATGGGCTGAAAAAATGATCTCGCCGACCGGAAATCACACAAAGGGTGGCACAATGGGGAGGTCGGGCGAGGGCTTCGGATACGCGAAACAAGAGCGACGGCTTTCGGGAGTGAGCGAGAGAAAGAAGAGGGGGGTACAAATAGGTATTTTAGAGGCTCAAATAATGACTTGTTTTTTTTTTAATAAAAGGTGTACAAATAGCCAAATAGGGTGTTTGATTATCAATAACCTTTTTTATTGGGCTAAAATTTTTAAGGAATCTTTGTCTACTTTCTACTAGTCTGATAATGACGATTCTTGGATCTGATCATCAAATCTTTGGCAATAAGATCTGAAAAATAGATTTTGGCAAATTTGGAAAACTTGCCAAAAGATCTGATCATCAAATCTTTGTCTACTTTCTACTTCATGAAAACTTGCAATTAATTGGTTTATCTTGTGTTTTTCAAAGAGGATTCCAATACTGCTTTCATATTTGAATTCATTGCCAGCTTAAAGGAAAATCATCACATAAAGTTCCTCCGTTCATATAAATCAAGAAATGTATATTTTCACCCAAAAATTACACTCGAGCACATTCTTGAGTGTGCTTCTGAATAGTTTTGACCAAGATCTCAATCTATACTAAGCTGAAACACATGATTTATTCTTTTTTCAAAAGTGGCCTAAAAGTACTTTGCAAGAGATCATCCAATGCAGGATTATCCACGTCGGAGCATGCTTAACTACAAAGCTTCCAACACAACTCAATTACTGGCTTCGAAAATGCTCCTCTGATATTTAAGATTCCAAATTATATTACTTAAGCCCGGTAACTTTTCATCCAATTTTAATGAGTTTCTATTCATTCTTGCACATCATTTCACCTATAAGTCTGTTATCCTAGAAGACTACCAGAAGTTGTCTTTCTTTGAGCCTCTCTGCCCCAAACTCATCGGCCATCCTCATCGAATTCAGAATGTTATAGGCTTCTCTACTTCCGCTTGGTTCACCCTCGAACGTACATCATGCTACATGATATCAATCTCTGATACTATTTGTAATGACTCAACCTCAACACGATCAAAAGTGTTGTCCGTTTTAGTTCATCTCGGCTCGTTCTAAACCAAATTGTGTTGTTTTGTCTTTTTTCACCGGTGACTTACAAACACTACTCAGGAGGTCACTTATCACAGGACTACCCTTTTTGAAGCATGTTTAACTATGAAATTTCTAACGCAACCTCACCACTTGCTCCTAAGAGGCGCCTTGTCAGAACAAGTGGTGGAGTTATGTTAGAAATTCCATAATTAAACATGATCAGGTAGGGATAGTCTTACGATGAGTGTCCTAATGTGAAAGCCTATAATTTCACCTATAATGCTTAGGTGGGAATAGTCTTATGTTAGAAATTCCATAATTTCACCTATAATTAAGCATGCTCGTTCTAAGCCATTACTCGTGGACCACTTATGAAAAAGAATAAACTTATGTGCTCAGATAGTATGTGTTGGGTTTAACTAAAACGGACAATACCTTTGATATTATGTATCAGGTCATTATAATGATGAAGTTCATAGTTAGGGTATCTATGGAAGGGTTGGAGTGGGTAATGGCTCTGAACACTCTCCTTGTGTTTACTATTCTAGTTTGTCTTGTTAAGGAACAAGACATATCTTAATGACTACACAATATATGTGTAACTATTAATATGATCTTCTATGAATGTCATAGTATTATGCTTGTTGGGTAATCTGGTTTGATGCATGTGCAGGCATCTTACTTGGAGCATGGTATCCTTGTAGTCATGGTTACAGATGTCGGAGACACGTTGTTTTGGGTTTTTCATGTCTGTTTTAATATGTCGGGAGATATATCGGGAATATTTCATATATCAGGTTTCAATATTTAATTATTTATATACATAATTATAAATAAATATAATCATACTTAATTTATATGTATCGATATATTAATAATTCAACATTTATTGAACTTCTAAATCTACCAAACTAGTATAATCATTTTATGTTACATAAATAATAATGCTATTACGTGGGGAAGAAAGCAAGAAGTAACAAGCAAGGATGTCGTTGACGACAACAGAAAATAAGGAAACCTAAATCCAAAATCTGAAGGTCGAGCAGAATCTACTTCAACGACCGACAGGCTCCAGGAAGAAAGTAAGAGGAAGCATGAAAAAATTCGAGAGCTATGAGACAACAATTCAGACAACGAAATGGTTTTGTTTTTGACTATTATAAACCATAAACACACAATAAAAAAAGTAAAAAAAACTAGCAGATATACTATTAAGATATATCATCTGATATATTTGCCAACATATCGGTTGATAGCAGATATATCGGCGATATATTATAAAAAAATATTTTGCAAAAAATATCAAAAACGTATAGTTTTGTCCATAAAACACTTATATCGATCGGCATGTTGGCTAATATCACAACACTGCACGCAGTATATGTCCCACATTGTAGTATCCTATATTGTGGCACATACAAGCAATGTCTATTTGTGAGAAGGAGATATTCAAACCAAAACCTCTATGTCTTACCTTCTTGTGCATAATCAAGAGATGCTTTGGTTGTCCCATCATGTTGTAGTCCTTTGATTCGACTCGGGAGTGGGAAAATTGGTCAATTGATGGATATAACTCCATTTTTTGACAAATGGTGCCACTAACTGCATTGTTTATTCCGGAGTTGCGTGTAATCATCATCATAATCAAAATCATTAAAGAATGTTTTGCCAACTAGATTATTTTCAATGAGCTTCTTCTTTGTATGGATTGCGCTTACATTGTATGTCTTCACAACAAACTTTGGCTCCGTTTGACATGGTGGCGGCGGCGGTGAACGCGGTGGTTGTGAACTGCGTTCGTGAGCGCCTGACCCCACCTAAGGAACTTCATCCACTTTTATGTTCAAAACTAGTTTTCTTTTCTTAGTGGTGGTCATAACCATTGTCTTGCCAAACATGCATTCTATGATGGAGGTGTTTTGTACAAACTCACCGGAGCAAAAAGTCGTGCCAAACGGAGCATGTTCAAAAAAGTCGTCCCCAACATTTAATGTTTCCAGTGCGGAGGAAGTGTGGCATCACAATCATTCTCTTCTATTTTATTTCATGTGGAAGTGTATGGTTTGGTAATGATGTGCACTTCCAGCGCATACAATTTTAGCTCCTTGAATGCCTCTTGGCATCATTTATCCACTCCCATTAGTGTCTCTTCTTGAGCATGTTCATAAGTGGCATATATAGTAACGTTTGAATATTTTGAATATTTTGTAGTGCTTCGTCACTAAGGGTTGATAATTTTTTTTCATATTAGTTGGTGGTTCCCAATCAATGATAGCTTGGAGCTTGACAGGATCCTTCAGTACTTGGTGTCTTCCAACAATGTGGCCAAGAAAGAGGATCTCTTATTGCGCAAGCACATACTTCTCTCACTTCACATAGTTTGGGTTTTTGCAATCTAAAACACCTTCTATGGGTGCTTGACATGATTCTCAAGTGTTTGACTGTATATAACAATGTCATTAAGGTAGACTACTATGAATTAATGAAGGAATAAGTGGAGAACCTTATTCATGAGAGTATAGAATATTGTAGGCACATTAGTTAATATGAATGCCAATTTAAGAAGCTCATAAGAACCGTGTGCCACACATGCCATCTTTGGCTCATCTCATTTGGCAATCCTCACATAATAGTATCTGGTTGCAAGTCTAGCTTGGTCAACTGTATTGACTCCTCAATTAACAGACAAGTCAGAAAATAGCAGGAATTGTGTCCACTATTTGCATTTGATCACAACATTAACAAATTGTGAATGTGAGCAATGCCTTTAGTTACTCTATTTGTCTTTTCATGATGTCCACTCTAGGAGGATTTCATCATCTTGCTTTGCCAACACATGGACATCCCCAATCAATGTTGCATGCATTTTCCATGGAAATATTCAATTTCCTCACTGATATGGCATTCCCATGTAACACAAAACTTCAACACCCGTCCTATGTTTCATCGACCTGCTCCTTAATCTATAGACCACATCTTAGACGTCCCTTTTGGAAACTTCCACCTTCACCATACATCGTTGTAGAGGAGCTACCACGCCGGTTGAACGCTCATGACCCCACTAGTCCTCCCCAATCAGAGTAATTTGTGCATACTACATAGTTCATGATCCCTTCATCATGCCTTCTCCATGTACAAAGAATCTCCTTTTGATACCAACTTTTACGGGACTGGAGATCTCTCAGCTCAAGTCCATGCGACCTTATGAATCACTAGCTCCTATGTCAACCTCCTCACTGTGACTATCTGATAAAAGCACAGAAGCTCAAGAATGAAAGAACTAAAAGATACAATATCCAAAATGATTGATACAAATGAGAGGGTCATCCCACTTTTATAGGACTCCAAGAGTTTTCCCTCCAAAGAATAATCCTCTCTTGAGTCTTCTGCATAGTGATGCTATCTAATGCTCTAAAGCATTCAATGGTTTCATTTATAATTATACCGCTAGACACTTCAAGATATTCACGTTCTCTGCATTATTCCTACAACTCCCTCTTTCTTCATCCTTCAGAGTCTTCACCATTCTAAAATGTTCATCATTTTATGGTCTGAAAGTGAGGGTAATAGAGGTGAACAGAGTTTTAAAGATCTTTTTCACCATAATCATTTATAGTAAATGCCACAGTTAACTATTTATGCGCAGCAGAAGAAACTAAAACACAGTAATAATAAAAGAAATTATAGAGAGTTATGCAACCTCTTCTACACAGAATTTCATAGAGGTTCCCCTAAATATTTGGATACATCCTCTTCTACACCTTGGTAGAATTTCCACTAAACAGTGTTGAGTCTTTTGATAAGGTGACTCTTAAAACCAATATTCTGAATATTTTGATAAGGAGATTCACAAAACCAATACACTGAATCTTTTGATAAGTAGATTCTTAGGAACAATCTGAGTCTTTTGATAAGGAGACTCTTAGAACCAAAATTCTGAATCTTTTTAAGAATGATTCAAAAAACTTTTTTATGGATGATTGTTGTAAAGCTTTTGCACAAAATGATCCTTCTTCAACAAAGCTCTAAAGGATCTTTGAATCTAATGCACTGTGTGGATTCTTGATTGAACAACAGTAGTAATTCCTCTTGAGGAAGATATAGAGATTCAATGGGGAGAGGTTGAATCTGATCTGTGAGGGATCTTGAGGAAGAAGAAGATGAACCCCTTTGAGAAGGAGAGCCTAAGATCAAAGAGAGGAGATCTTGGAAATAACTTCTTCTTTTAGGAAGAAGAGAGCTCTGAATTCTGAAGAAGAGAAATTTGAATTCATAAGAGAGAAAAAGACAAGAAGAGTTGCCCTCCTTATTAAATTCTCCATATATATAGGAGTGTTGGAATTAGAAGTCTTTCCTGATTTGTGTCAATTAGCATAATCATCTTCTTGAAATAGTCTATCAATGGCTCTAATTGAATCTCAATCAAGGTCTTAATCTGCTCAGGAATTAATAACAGAAGTCTGGAGAGAATTTGACATTCTGTCACTTATGCGTTGAATACTTGTCGACGTACGTCGAATTGTTGAGTAGAGAGAATTCGACGTAAGCTGAATAGTTGTGTTGAGTAGACTTTCCCCGCCTGCAGGTCCTGCTCACTGCGTGAATGTTGAGAGCACCCTCTCCGAACTCTTACCAAATAGTTGTTAGTCCTCGTCCTCGGGCTCCTCTGTTTCTTCCTTCTCCAGCAAGACCAACTCCACTGATGGAGAAGAGGATCACAAGTCAACGGTGCTCTCAATTTAGTGCAGGGCTATGACTTTTTTTTGTCCGTTTACTTTTTGTTGTATACACAGGGCGAGCATTGTCGCATGAAGATGTAGTTTTTGCCAAACGAAATATATAAATACATATTTTGTCAAAATTGCGTGAAAGATTATTGGTGATTGTGTGCGCAAATTACTAGGCTCTTAGGCATGTCACTGAGCCAAACTCCTCTAGGATTTTAGGATCGCAGCTGAATGGAACTAGCTAGGCTCTTGGGGTCATCATTTTGAACTCGCACATAATTTCAGGCTCGTAGTGTCAAAGTCGCGTACGAGGTACCAGCGTGAGAATTTTTTTATTCATTTCTTTGGAGTAAACGACTAGAGCTTGAGGCATTCTGTTATTTGCAGCATAAAGCGACGAGGTATTGAAGAAAACATTTTTCATGACATCAGACTAGTCCGGATGAAGTCGACAGACTCCCAGGCAATTCACATAGAGGGCGAGCTCAGCTGGAGGAGGTGAATAGGCGTGTTATGTGTAGCATAGATGGTCCTGGACAGAATAAGGTTGACATGCTCCCAAGTCATTCACTCAAAGGGCGAGCTCGACTGGAGAAGGTAGATACTGAGCGAGTTATTTTTATGGACCTCGACTCAGCGGATCTTTCTTATGATATCCTTCCCCCTAACCCCTGACCAGCAGACAACCGTCGAAGGGGTACGGGCACCCGAGTGGTATGCAATTAACGTGCAAGGGGGAGCTGATCTCGGCCGACGATGCCTAATCTTACGATATCCTTCCCCTAACCCCAGACCAACAGACAACCGTCAAAGGGGTACGGGCACCCAAGTGGTAGGAAATTAACGTGCAAGGGGGAGCTGATCTCGGCCAACGGTGCCTAAGCTTGGATTTAGAGCCATGCATCCTAGGGCGTCGCCCGTTTGCGCGGCTAACACTCTTCAGGAGATAGGGGTTGCTTCCATTTAGGTAAAGCTCTGGAGGTGTGTCATCCCAATACGAAGGATGACGTCGTACCAAAGGGGATAGATAACCAACGTGCAAGGAGGGAGCTAATCTCGGTCGATAGTGCAAGGGCATGGATTTAGAGTCATGTCGCGCAAGTGTTGGTGGTCACCTCGAAGATGACCAGGACTCGGGTTCGCAAGATAACACACACAATTACATATGAAAATAAAATAGTAACTTTATTATCATTAAATACATAAGGAATACATTATATGTTTATCTTTATACACGAATAATCCACTGAAATCATAAATACCATGGATCGTGGTGTCGCGGCAAGCACAGCTGGGAAGAAATCCTCTCCAACGGTGTGCCCGGCTTGAAGTCACTGAATCGTTCATCGATGTCAAACTCCCAGTAATTTTGAAGAGGTGTCGAGAAGGCGCGATTGGGGTCGCCTCTCTGGCAGAAATTCCCTCAGCATAGGCACTCGGTTATTCCGAAGAGGTGCAGAGATCGATCTTTCGAACACGATGCGAGTTGAACCTGTGTCGCTCCACTGCCGCTCAGACCCGATCCCAAGTCCAGCTCACCTGCCCGCATAATAACGCGTGCAAAACACTGCCCTTTCGGAAAGCGCCAAGCGCCGATCTTATGAGCACCCTTGCCGAAAAGCGTTGTCTTGGCGAATGTGACTTCAAGTCGCCGAATCGTTCATTGATGTTGAACTCCCGATAATTTTGAAGAGGAGGTGTCGAGAAGGAGCGACTGGGGTCACCTCTCAGGCAAAATTCTCTCAGCACGGGCACTCGGTTATTCCGAAGAGGTGCAGAGATCGAGGTTTTGAACACGATGCGAGTTGAACCCGTGTCACTCCACTGCCGCTCAGACCCGATCCGGAGTCCATCTCGCATGCCCGTGTAATAACGCGTGCAGAACCCTGCCCTTTGGGAAAGCGCCAAGCGCCGATCTTATGAGCACCCTTGCCGAAGTGCGTTGTCGGCGCATGTGACTTAAAGTCGCTCTGTGTGATAGGGTCGTTGTGCTTCTGTGAGGCCATTTCATGTCCGTCGTCAAGTGTCATGGTATTCTTCTTCGGCGAACTTTTCTTCCTTTGCCTAAAATTCATGTTCATCGCACCAAGATGTTGACACCGAGAATTCAGCATCAGAGTTCGGACTTGGATATGGGCCGAGGTTACTGGCCCACCAAAATAAAACTCATAGGTCCACGGGAGAGAACAGGAATAATGGGGGTATGATTGCTCAAACAACTCCCAATGTCTATTAGGCACAGCTATGAGGTCACCTACTATAAGTGGTCCTCCTTCCAAACCAAAACTTGTGCTAGAATCGGGGAAGAGGTAGCCTCCGAGCGTGCTAGGGAGAGCTCGCGAGTTCTAAGTGAGATCTCACGTGGACTCGTCAGCGGTCCTCTTCGCCTTGGACATGGTGTATTTATAGGCAATGGGGACTAGTGGAGGGTGAACATGTGTCAGTGGGTGGACCATGCCCCCATGCGAGCATAAATGTATCCTCGACGAACTGTGGAGGGTTGATCTCGTCATCCGGTGAGAGGATCTTAGGCGAGCTATGAGGCCCATGAGGCCAAAACAAGTTTCTTATAGGATCTTAGGCGAGCTACGAGCAAGTTACATGGGGCCTATGTAACGGCCCGGTGCTAGCACCACACCACGCTCGATGTGGGTGTCACCAACCGGCGCATGTTGACAAGGAATGCAGTCCGGTGACACCCCAACCAAGTTATTGAGTCTGTTTCTCAGCAACAGTAGGCTGTTGGTGGTGGGTCTCGATCCCCCGCCACCACAGCTCAGTTGGTAATGAGGACTGTTGAAGGTGCCTTATCAAGGGTGGTGGGGGATCGAGACCCGACACCAACAACCAACTGTTGCTGAGAAACATGCTCAGTGACTTGGTTGGGGTGTCACTGGACTGCAGTCCTTGTCAACGTGCACCGGTTGGTAACACCCATATCGAGCGTGGTGTGGTGCTAGCACCGGGCCGTTACAAAAAAAGTGCAGCTCAGTTGGTGATGAGGACTGTTGAAGGTGCCTTATCAAGGGTGGCGGGGGATCGAGACCCGCCATCAACAACCTACTGTTGCTGAGAAACAGGCTCAGTGACTTGGTTGGGGTGTCACCAGACTGCAGTCCTTGTCAACGTGCGCCGGTTGGTGACGCCCACATCGAGCGTGGTGTGGTGCTAGCACCGGGCCGTTACAGCCTATGTATTGTTGTACTTGGGACAACGATCAATCTTCAAGTGTCATGTCATCACCGTTGCTGATATGATGTTAACTGTACTCAATGAATATAAGTTGTACAAATCTCATTGAAATTTCATACTCAAATTTATCCAAGGCCTGATGTGGCATTTATAATAAGAATGGTAAACAGATATCAATGTAACCTAGATTAATAACAGAAAAGCTGCCAAGAATGTAATGTGACATTTGCAAGGAATTAAGGATTATAAGATTACTAGTGTGCACTAAAAGAATCTATAATTGATTTGGGTATATGTATTATGATCATGGTGAATATAAATATTCTAGAAAGAGTACTTTTATGTGTAAGCTTAGGCTTAAGGTATTATTTCATTGAAATTAACATATCTATTATAAAAGCGAAGTATATAGCATGTAATGAAGTCACATGCTAAGTATATCTACTTATAACAATTCTACTGTTTTGATTTTCTCTAAGAATAACAAACATAATTGCCAAATCAAACATATCAATATAATTCTTTTTATAGCTATAGGTCATGTTAAGGAGGATAAAATGAATATTCATTTCAATAGTACCAAAATAATGATTGCATATCATATGACTAAAGAAATACAACAACAACACTCAAGCCTTTATCCCACCATAGTGGGGTCGGCTATATGGATCCTTTGTCTCCATTGCGCCCTATCTTTAATCATAGCCTCACTAATGCCTAAGTATCTTTCCTTATAGTTTCATTCCAAGTCTTTTTTGGTCTACCCCTCCCCCGTTTAACATGTTTAGTAACTAAACTCTCACAACGCCTAATAGGTGCCTCTAATGGTCTCCTATGTACATGTCCAAACCTCTTAAACGACTTTCTCGCATCTTCTCTACAATTGGCGCTACTCCTGTCTTATCCTTGATACATTCATTCCTAATTTTATCCAGTCTCGTGTGACCACACATCCACCTAAGCATTCTCATCTCCGCAACTCCCATTTTTTGCTCATATACACCATTCACTGCCCAACACTCGGAACCGTAGAGCATTGCTTGCCTAATTGCAGTACTGTAAAACTTGCCTTTAAGTTTTAGGGCCCCAAGTTTTAATGGTACTTTACGATCACATAAGATCAAAGACGCGCCTCTCCACTTCAACTTGCCTTTATGTTTTATATGACTAAAGAAATGTCAGATAAAATTTATAATGACCATGTCGAACAAATGGGCCTTAACAACCAGCTCATTTGATTGTAAGCTGCCTCTTATATACTTAACAAGTAAAATATCCAATGTAAATTTTAATATTGTTGGTGCACATGAAGATATTGTTAAAATAAGTGGACTAATAATGGCTTATAAGAAGTCAATTCATAAAATAAAAGAACTCATAAAATGTTTATATACAGAATATTATGTCTTGTAACAATTGGATTACTAATATTATGTAAGATATGAATAACATCATTCAAGCATTGAACTGTGTATGAATTTTATTTTATAAATGAAGTACAAGTTTGTATATTGTTTATGGGCATATTCAATTTAATTCCAATAATCAATAAAATAATTCTAATAGTAACACATGAACAAAATAGAGAATGTTAATATATAATCTATGTTAGCATTTAATCACATAATGCGATTTATATGCCATATCGGAATTATCATAAGATATAATTTAAATTAAGTAGTTTGTTATAAGAAAAGTTATGCAAATGCCCACAACATGCCATGGATGATAGTTATTTAGTTATTTGGATGTTATTTCTCTCTTGTCTAACACTGTATTTGAAGCAATTCTGTCAATTGTTAGATTGGTGAAGTGATGCAAAAAAAAATTTGCCTGGAACAAAATAATACATGAATACATATTAACTTCTTAAAAGAGAGTACAATTTTGACAAGCCCACAAAAAATGAAACAAGCTCATTATATATATATATATATATATAGAGAGAGAGAGAGAGAGAGAGAGAAAGAGAGAGAGAATGGCTAGTTTTACAAACTAGAGGAAATGACAATGAAATCCAAAATGTAGACTCGACCTTACATTCAATTCTAATAAAAGAAAATTTCAATTCATTGCAGTGTTGTGTCTAGAAGTGTAGTATAGAAAACAAAATTTTACCTAATGTGATTTATTTATGCATATTATGTAAAATATGATGGAGTTCACGTATGATCAAAAATAATGTAATTTGGATCATTTACGTTCATATTTACATTTAGTATTCATTCGTGAATGTACAAGCCACAAATTTATGCACACTTCTACATTCGCTTAAATGCACGCTACATAAGCTAAACGTAAATGATTCAAATTACATTATTTTTAACGTCATTTTTTTTCTTCCAACTGACTTGAACTCCGTCGCATTTTACATAATTCTATGTAAAACAAAATCACAATAGGAAAAATTTATTTTCAAACACTACAATAGCAGCGTACCACATAATTTCTCTCAAATCAGGTTGTTGATTCCACATTACTGCATGTTCCGGTAGGCTCTAATTATAAGGCTTTCTCAAGTCTAGTTTCAAACGGAGTGCAGTACCAGCTTACTCTTTTATCCTGCAACAAAACAAGAAAAAGATTTTTTAAGTTTTCATGCATTAGCAGCTTACTCTTTCCCTATATATTCTTCTTTTACCTCTCTGTATTTGCTAGTAGTGTTTGGAATCCCTCTTTTCTCAGAGCCAGAGGAGGTCCATGAAGAAGGTGAGCCCTCCTTCGATTTAGAACTCCAGTATCGACCCACAGTTCCTATAATAGGAATTTCCTCAGGACTCCTACTTGGAGACTTTCTTGGTGATGAAGTCCTGGTAGAGTGCTGGATATCCTCCATGTCCAGAGATCCTAATATAGGACGCTCCTCTTGGCTAACAGGTGAATCTGAAAGGAAGGAAGTGCTCTTTTGTGGCTCAATTCTTGAATTATTTGGAGAAATCAACCAGTTTGAGAGGCTTGCATCAACTGTAATCTCTTGTTTGGCAAAATCATCAGGATTTGTGTTTGTTGTAACGGGCTTTTTAGACTTCATAGTCGGCTCCGGAATAATGAATGTTTGGGATTCACTATCAAAATTTATGTTCTCCTTATTTGGATTCTTCAATGAAGCCGTCCGAACCTTAACTTCTTTCCAGTGAGACAAATTTTCTACAGGGTTCAGAACAGAGTGGATGTATTTGCTCCTGTCTCGAACATTTCCTTTGGATACAACTAATAGCTCCCTTTCTGTAGCAGCTTCACCAGTGGGTTTGGGACTGCTAACTTCCTGGAAGTGTAGTACTTGACTTTCCATAGGAAGAGAGAAGTATGAATCATAAGACTCCTCTTCTTCCTCACAGCAACTGTCATTGCCTTCATCAAAATCCATTTCTTTATCTTCATCGTTTTCACCCTCTTCATATAAACCCTCGTCATCGCTGCTCTCATAGTTTTGATACCTATGGTTTGGAGGGTAGGCCACTGACTTCAGTGCATCGGTTATCTCTTCTTTTCCTTTTTCTTCTTCTTTATCATTATTCTCTTCCTTCACATTTCTCTCAAGCGCATCATCCTCCCAAAAGTCATTTGAATCTCCATGAACTGTTGCACTCTCAAACGTAGTAACACTCAAATCAAAAGTGACTTTCTTCCTGATATTAACTACTGCTCCCTGCTCCTGGTTTTCACTGGAAAACAAATAAATTTCAAATGAACAAACTCCGCTCCACTTCTCATTTAGACATTTCTACAAACAGAATACGGTCATAATAACTTAATGGAATTAGCAGGTAAAAAAGGAGCATACCTTAGCTTTGGAATTAGATTATCAGTAGCTACTTCTGTTTCAAATACGATTTCCTTCAGAGAAGAACTTGGGCAGAAGACTATGCTTTCATTCTCATGCGACAACTACCAGAGGACATCAAAACAAGGAATTTCGGCTAGAAGAGGAGATGAGAAGAAATAAAAGATACGAGAACAGGAATTCGACTTACCTTAGCTGCAGGCAATGATTTCTTCGGCTTCCTACTTCTTTTGCGATCCTTAGATCCCTTGAAACAACCAAGGAAGCAACCCATTTTGGAGAAGAATGAAGTCAGAACCCTCCCCTCCCTCGCTTATCTTTCTTCCCCGTGTGGTCTCTGCGGGCAGGAAGACGAAGATTTGTGGCAATTAACCTCACAAGCAGCTCTCACAAGGAGACGGGCAAGAAGATGAAGACTACAACTCTCCAAGAGGAGATAGAACCGTTGGACGAAAACCCTCTGGAATCAACTCGACCGTTGGAAAAGCCTTGTAGGCCCAGCTCGCTTTTAAATGAAGCAAACATTATTAGAGTCTCTGTTTGTTAAAAAGGACAGCTGTTCCTTCGGCTGAGCTTGCATTCGATGATACAAGAAAATAATATAATAAATAATATTTTCAAAAAGGTTTAATGTCTATTAAGGCTTACAATATTAAAAGGAAAATCCATTTCAAAAATAATTAAAATACAATATACATTCGAGTAATTGCAGTCTATCCCAAAATTAAAAGTAATGATCGAAATCCATAAAATCCCAAAAAAAATTAGTAGAGTTCCTAAACCTACAATGATAAGTTGTCATTAGGCACGTCAGCGGCCTTTTCGAAGAAGGCCGTCATTAGGCAAATCAACGGTATTTTTGAGGAGCTACCATCAAATCAAACAACTTTATTAAAGTTGATTTAACATACATGATGATATGCATCGGGATAATGATTTTTAACAAAAAAAAAAAGTGGAGTATGACTATTTTCTGCATTAATTAATTGATATTGGGTTTATTTTAAGCTTGATGAGGTCAAACCCTTTAATTAGGTGATCCCCGCTTATGGAAGGATTAACAAACAAGGAAACTCAATATTCATGGAATCCTCCCCGCAAGGAAAGCTCCACCCCGCGCGTGATCGGTGCACCGGATCCCGCAAGCAGGTCGTGATCCCCGCGCGGCCCCACATGCCCGCGGCCGGCCACGCAAGGGTCGTCCGCCCCGGCCAAGGCGCGGCCGCCCTGGGACACGGCCGCCTAGGGCGCCGCCGCCCGAGGCCGCACCGGCCTCGAGCGAGGCCGCCCTAGGCCGCTGCCGCCTAGGGTGTCGCCTCCCGAGGCCACGCTGGCCTGGGGCAAGGCCGCCCGAGGCCGGGTCGTCCGCCCTCCGTCTCGGCAGCCATCTTGGTCGGCGGTCGCGTACAGAAAATCACAGCACAGACACAATGAATTTTATAGAGGTTCCCCAAAATGTGGGTAGTCCTCTCTTCTACCACCTGGTAGGAATGCACCACTGTGACTGAGTCTTTTGATCAAGAGACTCTTAGAACTAATGATCTTTTGATAAGGAGATCATGAACCACCAGATCTTTTGATAAGGAGAACTTGAACCACCAGATCTTTTGATAATGAGATCTTGAACCACTGAATCCTTTGAAGGGGGATTAATAAAACTCTTTTACAGAATGAGAAAGAAGAAGGAAGAAGGTTGAAGGAATTCTGTTCTCAAAATTCTTATGATGGCTGATTGAAGAACAACCAATGTGAAGTCCCACAGAATCTGCTCTTGATTAGCCTCTGTTTTTGATGGTTATGATATGCAGAGACTTTGTTTGTCAGATCCTTTTTTTTACTTGTTCTAACTCAGATCCTGCTGCTATATGATGGTGATGAGATGTAACAATTGGATCTTCTGGCATATCAGATGAAGAACACCAGTTCCTTCTATTCTCTTTCACAGCTCTGTATTAGGGTTTCTGAGGGTGAGAGAGAAGAAGACAGAAAATCCCTAATTTGAAAAGAGACGGCTAATAGTGATTAATGATGTACCCTTCTCTTCCTTCTCTATCCTTATATACCATGTCTCTATTTTGAATTTGTTTTCTTGCTAGGTAAGACCTGAAAAGGTATATTTGATAGACATTCTCTTTCCTTCCTTAATTACTTCTCGACCCATCCAACCAGAAGGTGTATACTTCCAAGAAAGCCTTTTTCTCCTTCTTTAATGTTTCCTTCTTCTTTATGCAATTATTAGGCCGTTGGAGAACGGTCTGAAAGATGTGGGCCATGATAGAAGCATCAGAAAGACAGCTGTAAAGATTGAACTTTCACAGACTGTATTTGACGTAGCGTCGAATTAACTTCCTCTCATATCGACGTTGCTTCGAGTTCATCTAAGTGCTGCTTCGATTTCTTCTGTGCTCTGACTGAACTCAGCTAGTCGACGTTGCGTCTATTCTTTATCGACGCACCCATCGAGTTGAATAGCATCCACTCTGACTTTCATTAACTGCGTCGAGATGAAGTTGACGTTGCGTCGACTTTAGATGGCTTTGACATGTATTCCCTTCTACGTCAAGTTTGAAGTAGAAGCTGCGTCGACTTCTTCAAGTGCTCTGACAAGTCCATGACTTCTGCGTCGACATCTTTTCGACTTTACGTCGACTTGAGTTACTTCGACAGAGTGTTTGAACAACTTGGACTTCTAGTCAGAGTAGCGTCGATGTAGACACGATGTTGCGTCGGATTCTATTCGACGCAATTATTAACTTCTGCCCAAATTTTGCAGCCCTTGAACTGGTCTTGACACTCTAGGTTGAGTGTGACATCCTAAGACATCTAATGACCAAATTACCCTCACTATACAATGAGTAACATAAATCCTAGTGAATAAAATCACTTTTAATTAATTTGTTAAGTTAAATCAAGGGTTTTTCGCACAACACTTGGAACCTGCTATCCGCAGACCGCTTGGAAGCCGAGAACCTGCTATCAGCAGACCGCTTGGAAACTTGGAACTCGCTATCAGCAGACCGCTGGGAAACTTGGAATTCGCTATCAACAGACCGCTGGAAGACTCGGAACTCACTATCAGCAGACCAATCAAGGAGCCGAAGGCCCGTAGTGGGACAAACAAAGCTAGGACCCGGGGGCAAACCTGCACTGGAGCAAGGCAACAAACTCTCTCTCTCTCTCTCTCTCTCTCTCTCACCTCCATCATTGTAACGAGGCGCGGCCTGTCGCCCTCGCTCTCTCAAGAACAAATCTGTAGAAGAACTTAAAGCATAGTGAAGGTTAGGCCGGCACAACTCTGAACGCGTGGTTTTTCACCCCGATTGCGGGTTTTCTACGTCATCAGCTCTTGAACTCGGTCTTCTCAGGAGACCCATTTATCTGTTTGCACGTTCGGGCGCTAGCGGGCTAAGACAGTCGAATTGCCCGATCTACCGGAAGCCCCGAGCGATCCGCAACAAAGCTATATTAAATAATTGATATGGGTGGAGCCCCGAGACTATCGTGGTCGGGGTACTGTCGCGGTTGGCTGTTGGGGTTGAGCCCAGTGCTTGTCAAATATATTTGGTGAAGCATCAAAATTGTCAATTATATCCTCATTTTTTTTTAATTTAATGACCTAACATATATTATAATCTATTGCAAAAAAAAAAATACAATGTAGATTCTAAGTAATTACACTATATCCTAAAATTAAATGTAATGATGGAAATCCATAAAATCAAAAAGAAAAGTAGAGCTCTTAAACCTACTATGACAGGTTATCATTAGGTATGTTAGCGGTCTTTTCAAAAAAAGGTTGTCATTGTGCATGTTAGTGGTATTTTCAAGGAGCTATCATTAAATCAATCAACTTCGTTAAAGTTTTTTGACATGCATGATGATATATGCATCAGGATAATACTTTTTTAACAAAAATCAAAAAGTTGTGTATAACTACTTTATGCATTAATTAATTGATATTGTGTTTTATTAAGCTACATTAAATAATTGATAGGGACGGAGCCCCAAACCTATTGCGGTCGGGGTACTGTCGCGACTGGCCATTGGGCAAAGCCCCGTGCTGATCACTTGTGTGTGTGTGTCTAAGAAAATATAAATATTGCTTCGTTAACGCCATACTTTCAATCTCAATTGTACAAACTTCAAAAAAAACATTCTTACTCGTTAGATCTTATACTCACAAATATATTTATACAACCTGTATTCGATGAAGGGGACTCAGGTTAATTATCGGGCCCCATACCTCAGAAGGTTGACCAATGACCGGAAGGAAGGACGTCATCGAAGACACGTGGAGCTCATCCGTAGGTCGACATTTCGGCCCCTCAGCTCGTCCGCGAGCTTGACTAACGATCTTGAGCTCGCACGCTAGCTCTTCCTCCCAGGCGACCTCCGGTCCAGCAAGCCCGGCTCTAGCGACCTCGCCTAGGGAGACCTCATTCAGCTCTCCTACTTTAACTGTCTGCAAAAGTAAAGTCGTCTGGGAAACAGGTACCTCAATACCCAGCATATGTGGGGTAGCTATTTGAAGACTTCGACCCCCCCCCCCCCCCCCCACCTAGATTGCATATAAATAGGACCACATAGCACAAGCTGAAGGCACGTTGAATCCCCCCCCCCCCCAACGTTCACATAATCTTCAGTTCTATCATCTCTTATGCCTATCTTAGCCTTGACTTTCAGAGGAGAAGTTCCTACAATAAGCGAGAAGGAGGAAAAATGAGTTAAGAGTCTCGCGGTGGCAAAAGAAAAATCGAGATGTCACTGTAGGAGAGCTTGCAGCTATCTTTGGGTCAACATAGGCGAGCTCATTGACCCGTCGCCGCGGTTGAACGACTTTCATCTCCTGCTGGTAGAGAGAGTTAAAGATCCCTTGACCGATTAGGGATGAGAGGCGACTTGAAATAGTCGTCGTCCCTCTGTATCGGCAGGAGAGGCACTGATCTAAATGGGCCTCGCACGATCGCGAACCTGTCTTGCCAGCGATGGATCTTGTTTTGGAGCTCTGTGACCTTCAAGGAGATTTACACGAACCATTCTACATTCGTTCTCATGGAGATCAGCTTCCTGAAGACGATGAAGTCGAAAACGACCACGGACTCGCACATGAAGAAAAAAGTGTGGCCATCGTCGCAAACTCGTTCGGATTGATCTGGGCTGGAACAAGGCCAAAGTGATTCAACATCAGTTGAATCTCTGGCCAGAAGGATAGGTGAAGCCCCATTTCAAAATCCACCAAAGGGATGACGAGCTCATTTGCTAACAGGGTGTTGAGGCACTCGTCGGGCTTAGACATCCCTCAACAGCAGCCAGAGTCTAAAGGGGATTAGGCGAACACCCTAGGAGTCCACCTGAGATCCCCTCTTTAGATAACATGGGCTTGTCCGGTTACAGCCTGTTGTAACCACACGAACCCTCCTCTGTAGTTTGCAGTAGCTCATGCAGTTACATCCTGTTGTAACCACACAAACCCTCTATTTTCCTTATCTAACATGGGCATGTACGGTTACAACATGTTGTAACCGTAAAAACCCTATAACATTAAATTCTCTCAACCGTGCATACAACCCACCCTTTTGTATAAATAAGGGGTCAGGGGTGCTTGGAAAGAATACAGAACTTGGGCCAGAATCTACCCAGTAGTAGGTGCAGTTACAAGTTCCAAGTGTTCGCCAATTTTGTCGAATTCTTTCCTACTCGCCCCTTATAATAGCAGATTTTATGGAATAATACTGCCCGTAGCAAGTCGTATTCGCCTCTGCGGGTAAATCTGGCATTCGGCGCTGCTAGTGGAGACCTCTCTTTCTGTGCATTGTTCGATCAACCATCAAGGGCTAGTAACTGATCATTTGTGGTTCCTGATTCATTCAATATCCGCCCCGTTCCACTGCTGAGTGTGGAAGTTGGTGACAATTTTGACATCACAACTACTCTAGTCCATGATAAGCCCTAATAGACATTATGGTATGGCACCTGAGGTTTATATGTATAAAAACTCAAATAGATTAGATTACAATTGTTTGGTTTAATCATTCACTGGCTCTATCTCAATGTCTGATAAAACCTAATGGACATTGTATGATGAGACATAGGGAGCTGCCTTTATCTATTACTAGGAATATTCTTCTTTTAGCTTATTCCGGAATAATATCTTAGTCTAATGTATTCATGAAGCTCCCATGATGTAGTGATATCTCTATGACTTTAATATACTTATTCTACGATTTTAATATTAAGAGATTTTTCAACATGTCTTTACAAACCCTCCTGTTGCATTAACGTAGGTTATTTTTTTCACAAGTTTGAACTCATCTACAACTTTTAGATTATGAGATTTTATGAATAACAATTGTCCTACATATGAATCACTATTATTTAAAAATATATTTATATGAAGTTCGCTCTATCACTTAGAATTATGAAAATAATATTTGAGATACATATTTGATTAATACTTGTTTATATGATGTAAAAATTTGACTTCATGTTTATTAAAGTGTGTAAAGATCTAGATCTTTAAATAATAATATTTTTTCCATGTTAATTAAATCATCATGTTATTATCTTGCAACATATTCATGTATTTACAAATTGTTCTTTGAATTTTGTGGGTGCAATTCATTGAAAACTCTCACTATACATACTTATTCACAAGGGTAACGTAGGGATTTATGGCTAATTGCACATGCTAAATGCAATCTTTTATTCAATGAAAAGAAAATTTATCCATTTAGTTTGCTCGAGGACGAGCAAAAACTTAAGTGTGGAGGGTGATAAAAACACCAAAAAATCTTTATTTCATAGTATTTTATGTTATATTTTATTTAAAATGATATTTTCATGGTATTTTGTTTGAGCGTTCATGTGGGGCTGAATTAAATCAACGCCACTATGATGCTGATTATTTGAGCGCCATTGTGGAGCCGAATTATATCAGCGCTAATAATTAATTTATGTAATCGTTATAACACTTCAAATTTGACTATTAGCATTTATATCTTTCTTATTTTTATGGGATAACCAGAAACCTATCGGTGTTGAAGCCAGGTAAATCCTAGCTCCAAAAGTTCGAACATATGTGCAGCTGAAGGCTACTGATTCAGCGATCCAGCGATATGGACCTGAAGGCTAGCGCTAAGAAGGTGGAGAAAAGACCATAAGTAGACCCCAAGGCCCTTCAGTAGGGAGGTCCTGTCATGCACCCGTAAGTTTGAGAGAAACATCCCCTCCACGACCATAGATGGCTGAGCATGGTGCGAGAAAGACACTGGCTTGATGAGAATTTTGCCTGGGGGGTTGATCTATGATTTTTGAAGTGTCATTCCTGGTACCCCTGAGGTTCAATTTATAGACAAATTCTAAGATGGAATGTAGACGACTATACTTGGCCCCTGCAAGGTTGTCTAGCTGAAACTGGCGAATGAGCGACTATTGAAGAATCTCACCCACACCTGGCGAGATGTTGTTGATAGTCGCCACCTGTAACATCCCCAAAACAACTAGACCATTAAGTTGGTTTTGTAATGACTAGGTCATGACAAAACCCTGGGATGCGCGAAGAGATCGTAAGAGCTTAGGCTCGAGGTGAAAATCACCATGGTCTGCAGATAGTAATTTCCAGTTACCAAGCCTAGGGTTGGCTTTAGGGCGTCACCGTGACCCAAGAACCCACCATATCTTGCGTAAGCCATTAAGGGGTCCCTTCGTAACACCTCAAGTGCCCAACCGTAGAAAGAGGGGTACTTTGAATGCTGAGCTAGCGTCGGCGCTAGGTGCTAGCACTGACAATAGTGGTGGTTTAGGTGAACCGCTGAGACGAGCCTTGAACCGTTGAGATGAACCATGCACTGTCGGGATGCTAGCGCTGGTGATAGTGATCGAACCGGCGAGCTTCGTTCCGTCGAGACGCTAGTGCTGATGCTAGCTCTAGCGCCGACGGTAGCTCAATCGACGGGAGGTGGACGGGATCATTTTTGGTGGCCAAATTCATGGTCAAGGGAGGCCAAATGTCCTCCCAATGGATGAGGATTCATTCCCCCTATCAATTAGGAGAAGTTTATAGAGTTTTCCAACTCTTAAGGAGGTTGATTTTGATGGCTTTTGGGGATGGCCGAAATTCTCACCATGAATGGTGTTAATGGTGGAATCTCAAGCCTTGCCTGTTCCCCTCCCTGAATTGGCTCTTTAAAAGGCCACAAGGGGTGAAAGGAAGGAGTTTCCTCCACTTTCCAGGAGAAATCCACCATCTAGGCACATATCAACATGGCACCCAAGAGCTCACGGCCAACCATGGCGGACCGGCGATCGGCACGGCTTCAAGCCACCACTCAGGTCCTCCCTTCCTTCTCTCTCTTAGTGGACAGATCTTATCTTGTTGGCCGCAAGGTTTGAGGCCAATTGGCCTTGGATCGGCATGGCCGAAAGCTTGGATTCAAGCTTTACTTTCCTTACTTTAAACCTCGATTCCGTCCGCCTCCGACCAACCAACTACCGTACATCGCCGGCCGCCACCTCAATGGAGGTGGTGGTGGCATTGGCCGACCAGGAGAGCATCTAGGTGGCCGAGAAATCACCTCCCAAGTTGGTACATGACGGTCCAATCGTGACTGTTGGCCGATTGGAGAAGATGAACCGATGCCCTCCATTTATATAGATTATTAATTTTATGATTAATTAACGTCATATTTTCCCATAGAAATGCACATTTTTAAAACTGAAATCTGATCCTCATAGAGGTCGTTTCTGGAAAAATAGCCAGAGACAAAAGTTGTAGAACTTTATGTCTAGTTTATTTTAAAATTGATTTGAGCCGATTTGGCCCAATGATTTGACTGCATCACTCAGTTTGGTGCAAGGTGTCATAAGGTTGACCAGAAATTAAGATGGGTGCTCCCACTAATTTACTCATCCAAATGTTTTGGAATTTGGATCATAAGCTATATTTACCCTTAACCTCAACATATCCAAAAATGATAATTTTTGGAGGACTTTTTTCTATAGTTTTTGTAGAAATTTAATAATTCATGTATGAATTAACTTTAGGGTCTAGAGACCTCCAAAGCCTACCAAATTTTGGTGGGTGGTCCTTAGGGTCATGAAGACTCTGGTAAAAATTTCATCCCATTTGAGATTGATTTGGTTGGGTATTTAAGTAACCCTAGTTTGGTCAAACTATGAGATATTAGGTCTAAGGTGCACTTGATGGATTTGGGAGATCAACCCTCATCCAAATATTGTGAAACTTTAACCACTGACTTGATTTTTGAATTAGTATTTTTGAATGAGTATTTTTGGTACTTTCTTTGTTAACCCTTGATTTTGATAAATTAGTCAATATTTTATTTGAAGGTCAAAACCTTTTTAGAAATTTATAAACTTCATATATGGCTGTTATTTTGGTGATATATAGTTGTACAAATTTTATTAAGGCCATAGCTTATCAGAAAACCATACTCAGTGTTCAAAGTCATAGGTTCCCTGATTTTGAGGAAATTATAATAAATGTCAAATAAATTAGGAAAATTATGAATTTCTGGAGATAGTCTTAAAATGTCATAACATACCCCCAATAATAATCTTGGGTTATTTGGATGATTATTTGGAGTACCTCTTCTCATGCACCTCATATAGTTTAAGTGGTATGCGTATAGTAAAAACACTGAATAAGGATAAACATGTAGGTTTTACATGGGGAATTAAGGAAATTGGTGCACCCAGACTGATTGGATTTGCAAGGGGTCACCAAGGGAAAGTAGGAGTGAGATGCCTGGTTGATTAGGAGGCAAGAGTATGTTTGGGATTGTCAAAAGATCGTCATTCCCTTGGAGTGAAGTCAAACACACTTAGTGATATTAAGTGTAACATTAATAGTGGTCGGGTCGAAGGGTAGACACCAATAAAAATAAGTGTCTTGTAAAGGGCGGTTTGGGCTATCATCCCATCGTACCTCCTAGTACCGCTGCGAGCCCCTCACAGGGTAGTCCTCGGGAAATTCATGGTTAACCCAAAACTGTAGGACTAATTTGTTACACAAGATTAACCTAATAATACACTCACTCACATCCCGTTGCTGCAGGTGTTACTTGGTTTGGTCATACGAGCAGTAAGCTCGGTGGTTGTACTTACGGATGGGTTTGTTCGGCGAGCAGGTAGCTCAGAAGGTTGTTGCGACAGGCAGGTTAGCCCGGGGAGCCTATGGCTTGGAGATGTAAGTAATCATATTACATGTGCATAAAGGTGATGGGTCTTCAATATTGGACGGTCGTTCACACCGACATCGATACACTGACTCGGCAAGTGTGGATTTGCACTTGGCCAAGGAAAGTCTGGTAGTCCAGCCAGTAAGAGTACACAGGCGCTCCGCGGTGATCTTCGCATTGAGGCGTACGATAAGTCTAGGTTAGGTAGTGTGAATACCAAGCTATAGGTGGGTGAGGCCCAACCCACCGCTTCCGTTCGCCGCTACGGGGGTATCCTGGGAGTTTTGCTAGCTCCGAAAGGAGAAACTAAAGGTCTGTGCGCATATAGTCAAAGTGTGTGAGTTGTACTTGTGTGATCATAACATTAATCAGCATAACTCTGCATGTCATAGCATAAGCAATGCATTTCAACGCCTACCCCTATCATATAAATTGGTTATGAGACTTTTTATACGATAGGCCTTGCTAAACGACCCCTTGGTCTATAGGTTTTGTATGAGCATTCCTATAAATCAAATGTTACTTTTGTTACTTACTTGTCTTTACTTACTTTCTTTACTTGTTCTTTACCCTGCTTTATTTACTGCTTTAATTATATATACTCTTGTGTAGTGGTAGATATTCCTGTAGCTAGGCCATGTCATCTACTTTGATATATACCCCTTGTTGTTCTCCGCCTCATCCCTCCCGCACGGTCTAGGAGCCACTAGGGGATGGGTGGTGGGAAACGAGGCTTAGTATTTTTGACTAACAGTCTGTGGATCATATTATTTTAGGGGACCGAGGAGACGCATGACCACCAGAGGCTGGTGCAGATGGAAGTGGGCCATGATAGTACAGGAGCACCAGTCTTAGGATCCGTGAGTGTTTTCTAGTAGATTTTACTTCCGCGAGTGATTTTGTAGTGAAGAATTGATGTACTGGGCATGAGCCCCTTTTATTGCTACCTTTTATTCAGTTATTATCTGTGGACATCGATCTTTTGATTTATATATTATGTGATATGAACTTGAACTTATTTTTGATTAAATTGTACTTTTCTTCTTCTGTGATCGATATGGCCGGTAGGATCGACGTTTTGTAGTGGCGACCTTCCCGAGTGTTGGTGTCACTACAAAGCGGCGGATCTGGGCATAAGACCTGGTTTTGTAGCAAAAAAATGGGGTCTTACAAACTGGTATCAGAACAAACCTTGATCAGAAGAAAAGAAGTCCACAAACCCTGGGACACCCTGCGTGAGTTTAGTTTGAGGACAAACTAAGCAGCGGAAGCAATGGTGTGCCCATATGGGGAATCACATGAAAAAGTCCACTTTTAACTGAATCTTTTTAGCCAAATCTCCTTACGAGTGACAAATTTTCTTTTGTAGCCTGCGGTGAACCCTGCCCTTCAGCAGGGAATACCTCCGGCTGCAAAGATCTCTGTATATAGTCCTTTAATCAATGAGTTAGGCTCAACCCCACTACGACACATGACTTACCATGACAATTTATACCATGCCCTAGTCTGAATTAGACTGTAACTGTAAATTCGATTAAGGTACGAGGATACCCCAAAGAGGTTAGAGGAGGAGTTTAACGCGAGAACGACCACCTAAGCCATAAATTCTGATGTCCCTACTTCACATAACAAGGGTTATCCAAACTGATAGGACCGCCTTAAGGAGATTGACGCGTAAGCGGAATGGTAGGGGACTCATAGTCTCAACCCTCGTACCGGTGACATGTTTATAGTGAGACAACCACCATGAAAAACACTGAGGGTCGGATAGGAATTCTAGTTCAGAAGAGACCCATTTGGGATTGGGTCACATGTTGACCCTGATAAGGTTATCATAGAAGGTACCTTGAAGAGTCTAAAGTATGGAGTGTACCAACAAGTCTCAAGAGAACCCCAAGTCTAAGGTTGTGTGCCCTAGGATTGTTTGCATACTTGGGACGAATATAACATGGTGATATCGAAGATACTTAGCCCAAAATAGAAAGTGGCTTATCTTTTATTTATTGGGGCTTACCTTTTTTTATTGGGCAAATTAGTTACTGACTTGGGTTTCCCATAGATTTAATTTAGAAAGTGTTGCATCGTGAACATAGTGATCGAACAATGACTTGACCTTAGTTGAAGCATTAGAAATGTAAAGTTGTCAAGCTTAGTCACTTAGAGAGGCAGATTCCCTTCTGGAAGTTGGGAACTGAAATTAGGGCTTACAAGCTATAGTTATATTTGAAAGTTCTTGTGGTTTGGGGCTTTCGGAAGTGACTAACTTATGATTTGTTAAAAATCACGCCATGTCATGGTAGAAAATTGTAACTACAATAATAATGATTGGCTAACATATACTCATAAAAGTTCACGAGTACACCCCCCTTAAAATTTGAGGATAACTGAGACGCTTGACGATGTGATCAGTTCCATCAATGGTAAGAACTGGATAAGTTGTAGAGTTGAGTTAATTAGTTACTCGGATGTATGTGAAGGAATAAGAATCTGAACGTGGAGAAAACTTTTTAGAGGCGTTGTCTACCCATACAAGTAAGAGCTTTAGTCACCGGAAAAATGGTGTATTTCCGAAGCGTGTATTTCCCTCGGAATAAAAGAAGATGTCGTAGGTTTTGTGATGCATAGTGAGGTTTGTCGACTGGTGAAGGACAAGTGCAAGAGTCTTTGTGGAACTACCAGAATCATTGCTCGTGTTAGGGGTGGAAGTCGAGGATATAATCTTGGATTTCATACACAGGTTACCACATCCCCACTCCGGGCACAAGTTTATTTAGAACATCAAGGATATATTGACCAAGGTAGCTAGGGTCACCCTGGGCTGGAAGGAAGCTCCCGCTGGTGTTTGATGGGATTTGTTGAGCAGTTTGTCCGTTATCGTGGTGTGTCCTAGACGATCGTGTCAAATCGGGATGGACAGGTTACGTCCAAGAAGTGAAGATCAGTCCAGGCTTATCTGGGCTCCTGGTTGACGTTCAACACAACTTTCCACCCTCAGAGGGATGGAGGCGTAGGACTCCACTATCTTGGATACAGGATGAGGATTTAAAGGTACTCGGCTCGGAATTTGTGGAGGACTCAGATGCCCAGGTGTGACTGATTCGAGTTAGGATGCTAGAGGCCCAGAGCAGGCAGACCAACTATTACGATGCGTGACATCGTCTAGTGGAGTTCCAGGTTGGAGACTGGGTGTTTTGGAAGATATGCCCGATGCATGGAGTCTCATGGGTATGCGGGCGAAAGAAGCTCAGTTCGAGATAAATGGGGCACTACAGGATCCTGGAGTGGATCAGCTCGTTGTCTTATAGACTGAAGCTACCGTCAAAGTTAGTGGGTTTGCAGGACGTCTTCCATGTCTCCTCCCTTAGGAAGGCTCTGTTGCGGCCGGTGCAGCAGGTTTATACTGTATATGGCCCGGTAACTTCTGACCGAGCAGTTCGCATGGAGCCGGTCAGGATAGAAGATACGACAATGCAAGTCTTGCGGTGCAAGAAGGTTCCGTAAGTAAAAGTCATGTGGTAAAATCATGGACAGGAGGAGCTTATTTGGGAACCACTAGAACTGATGCAGCAGATACTCCTCGCGTCAGGTATAACTTCAATTCTTAGGGGATGTTACGTTCAATTACCTTCGGTAGAAACCACGCAAGCCTAACCTGAATTTTGGGGATGAAATTTTTTTTTTGTTTATTGGGATTTGTATCATCCCCCAAACAACTAGACCCCTAGGTTGGTTTTGTCATGACTAGGTCATGATAAAACCCTAGGATGCGTGAAGAGATCATAAGAGCTTAGGCTCGAGGTGAAAATCACCATGGCCTGCAGATAGTAATTTCTTGTTACAAGCATAGGGTTGGCTTTAGGGCGTCACCATGACCCAAGACCCCACCATAACATGCCCAAGCCATTAAGGGGTCCCTTCGTAACACCCCAAGTGCCCGACCGTAGAAAGAGGGGTACCTTGAATGCTGAGCTAGCGCCGACGCCAGGGGCTAGCACTTGCGGCAGTGCTGGTTTAGGTGAACCGCTGAGGCGAGCCCTGAACCGCTGAGACGAACCATGCACCGTCGGGACGCTAGCGCAGGTGCTAGCGCCAGTGATGGCGATAGTGATCAAACCGGCGAGCTTCGTTCCATCGAGACACTAGCGCTGGCGCTAGCTCTAGCGCCGACGGTAGCTCAATCGATGGGAGGCAGACAGGATCATTTTTGGTGGCCAAATTCATGGCCAAGGGAGGACAAAAGTCCTCCCAATTGATGGGGATTTATCGCCCCTATCAATTAGGAGAAGTTTAAAGGGTTATCCAACTCTTAAGGATGATGATTTTGATGGCTTTGGGGGATGACCGAAATTCTGACCATGAATGGTGTTAATGGTGGAATCCCAAGCCTTGCCTCTTCCCCTCCCTGAATTGGCTCTTTAAAAGGCCTCAGGGGGTGAAGGGAAGGAGTTTCCCCCACTTTCCAGAAGAAATCCACCATCTAGGCACATATCGACATGGCAACCAAGAGCTCCCGACCAACCATGGCGGATCGGCGATCGGCACGGCTTCAAGCCTCCACTCAGGTCCTCCACTCCTCCTATCTCTTAGTGGATAGATCTTATCTTGCTGGTCGCAAGGTTTGAGGCCAATTGTGTTGGACATGTGTGTCACATCCCTTTGTTTGAGAATAACAAATCTCATATTGTATTTGATCTTGCGTGTCGTGTGTTTATAATGTGCAGGAACTAAAGGTACAATACTCCACAAGTAGAAAGCAGCTGAAATCAATTTTCTGAAAGAAACTCTACCGCCAGCGTGATACCGCCTGGCGCTAGCGCTACCGTAGGCGCTAGCTCGAGTTCGTGCACACAACGCCACACCGCGATGGTTTCGTAACCACCTCTACACGAATGTTATCGCAGGCGCTAGGAGTTACTGCAGGCACTATCTCCAAGATATATAATTTGATGCCTTCTCTCTCGTTTCAGATTAGACATCCCATAGAGATTACTTGTGCCAAAATTCAAGAGCTGTTACTCTACCGAAAGTTCATCTCCCACTCAAAGCCAAAGAAGATTTCTGGAGAAAGAAGCCGTCACGCTGCATTCGAAGAACGATCGCTTCAACCTCGCTTATGCTACAACGATCCTTCAACCTTATCTTCAGAAATCTCATAAAGGGAGTTCTTGTTATTTACTTTATTTCATTATTGCGATTTTTTTTAGAAAAATCGCCTTGTGTTGGCGACTAGGTCCTTGCGCGGCTTAGGGGGTAATTCGCCGCGTGAGTTGGCGACTAGGTCTAGGAGATTAGATCTAGGGGGTGCTCGAGGCCATATCCGGGGAAGGATTGGCTAGAGTGGCTTGAGGCCATATCCGGGGAAGGATAGGCTAAAGCCAACCAGTTTGTGGGAATACAAGTCGGTATAGAAAATGAAAAGATATTTACATTTGTACGCCTCCAATTTCTAGCGATATTGAAATCAAATTTATGTAAACACTTTTTCATATAATACAATCGTGTCTCTATTTGTGTTTACTTGATTTCTTTCATTTGGCATAAATTTTATTATTGCAAATTACTTTTGCTAAATTGTTATTTTGCTCTCTCTTACTTAAAACAATTTAGTAATTTTCTTAAAATTATAAAAAGAATTTTTATTCCCTTATCCATCCCCCCCCCCCCCTCTAAGGGCGCCTATTGATCCAACAAGTGGTATCAGAGGGGGTTATTCCAAATCGGTTTAAAAACCAGGAATAATGGCATCTTATGATCTCACTTTTTCTGAGTGCCAGGGAATTAGTAGACCTCCACTATTTACTGGGTCAGATTATAATTATTGGAAAAATAGGATGCGATGTTTTCTTATGACCCTAGATATTGAGGTATGGAATATGGTAGAAGAGGAATACTCTCCTCATACAATTGTAGTTGGAGAGATAACATTAGAAAAACCAAAAGATAAATGGGATGATATGGATAAACTTAAATGCAAAAATAACGCCAAGGCCATGAATGCTTTATTTTGTGTGTTAGATAGAAATGTATTTAATAGAATTTCTGCATGTACTACTGCATATGAAATTTGGAACCATTTAGAAATTACTCATGAAGGTACATCGCAGGTTAAAGATTCAAAACTTTTCCAACTGGAGTCAGAATATGAAAAGTTTCGAATGGATGAAAGCGAAGATATTGATGCAACGTACACACGCTTCACCAAGATCGTCAATGCCTCCAAAGCTCTCGGAAAAACCTTCTCCAACGGCAACTTGGTTCGAAAGATTCTTCGATCTCTTCCTCTAAAATTCAATCCGAAGGTGACAGCTATCTCGGAGTCGCACAATCTAAGAACGCTCCAAGTTGAGAGCCTCATTGGGAATCTTAAAACCCATGAGGTAGAACTCAAGATCCAATACGATGAATACAATAAGGAGCCAAATAAGAAGGCGTTGACACTAAAATCAAAGAAGGAGTGCCAAGAGGATGAGGATGAAGATGAAGAAAGCCTTTTGGTAAAGAACTTCCGAAAGTTCATGCGAAATCCAGAAAGAAGAAACAACTTCCGAAAATATTTCCAAAAGGATGCAAGGTGGAAAGGGTCATCGTCAAAGAAGGAAAAGGAGAGTGATGATGAAGAAGAAAGACCTCCACCAGAATGCTATCACTGCAGGAAGACCGGGCATATTCGGAGCCAATGCCCAAAGTTTTTGAAGTAGAAAAAGGAAAATAGGCACAAAGGGAAGGAAAAGAGGAAAGTGCTAAAAGCTAGAACATGGGATGACTCCTCCTCCTCTGAAGGATCAAGCAGGTCTTCATCAAGCGAAGATGAGGAAGCAAACATGTGCCTCTTGGGACATGGAACGACGACGATGCTACCAGTGTTCTTAGCGACACCGAGGTAACTCCTCTCACTTATGATGAACTTTTTAATGAATTTCTTGAAACTTGCAAAGCTTTTGATAAAAAAATGAAAGATAGTATTTTATTAAATAGGGAAATTAAATCTCTAATTAAAGAAAATCAAAAGCTTTCCAAAAAATTAATTGTTTTAGAAGAGAGAAAGGTTTCTTGACAAGAGTGTGATCACTCCACTAAAATGGCAAAAAATATTGAAGTGTCACTTTCTAAAGCGCTCTCCCATGCCAAAACTCTTACAAAAGAGAAGGGGGAATTAGAAAGAAAATTAGAAGCCTCTCTTGTGAAAATCAAAAATAATAAAAAAAAGGTTTTGGAAATAGGTGTGTCATGCTTGTGAAAGAAAATTCATCACTTAAAACACAAGTTCATGATCTCACTATGACCATTAAAAAATTTGGAATAGGCCAAAATTCACTCGATATGATTTTAGGGAACCAATGTTATGGTTCTGGAAAATTTGGGCTCGGATATCGAGGTGAGGGCTACCGCCCGGCGCTAGCCACTAACGCCGGCGCTAGCTCCTCATACAAAAATTCAATGATTTCTTTTACAGAACCTTTTTCTTCTGTAAATCTGATTCCTTCCAGCAAGAAAATATTCCAGAAAAGGGTTTCAACCCCCTTTATTACATGTGCAAACTGTTATAGGTTTGGTCACACATCTAGTTCTTGCAGGAAATTAAAACAAAATACATTAAAGCAAATCTTGGTACCTAAGGCTTCCACTTATTCTATGGGTGGTACCACTTGGGTATCCTGATCTTTACTCTCATTTTCTTTCTAGATGTGCAGGAAGGCTAAGGACAATGAAGACACGTGGTACTTGGATTCTGCATGCTCCAAGCACATGACGGGGAATAAAGCAAAGTTCCTTAGCCTAGAAAAGAAGAAGGGAGGGATCGTGACGTTTGGCGATAACGGAAAAGGAAGGATCATGGGAATTGGTACAGTTTGTAACAAATCCTTTACAATATCTAATGTTCTTTATGTAAAAGGGCTAAAACACAACCTAATTTCTATTAGCCAATTATGCGATAAAGGTTAGTTGTTTTATTTGAATCTTCCACTAATTTATGAAAAATATCCAATCCTACTACAAAAGATATTTTACTAACTGCACCAAGAATTCATAATGTTTATATAGTTTCTTTTCATGATCTTTCTAAATCATCTATAAAATGTTTTATCACTAAAAATGATGAATTAGAACTTTGGCATAGACGACTAGGACATGCTAGCACAAAACTTATTGTAAAACATGCCAAAAGTGATTTAATTAGAGGATTGCCTATGTTAAATGGAACTTTACTTTCACTTTGTTCACCATGTCAAAAAGGTAAATTTACTAGATCCTCTTTCAAAAGTAAAAATTTTATTTCTACTACAAGACCCTTGCAATTAATTCACATGGATCTTTTTGGTCCCGTTAGCACCGCAAGTCTTGGTGGTAGATTATATACATATATTTTAATAGTTGATTTTTTAAGATATTGTTGGACATTATTTC
This sequence comes from Dactylorhiza incarnata, assembly GCA_033032865.1. Classification (NCBI taxonomy): domain Eukaryota; kingdom Viridiplantae; phylum Streptophyta; class Magnoliopsida; order Asparagales; family Orchidaceae; genus Dactylorhiza; species Dactylorhiza incarnata. Next base: position 23,051,166 of record JAWHQI010000003.1, read on the forward strand.
TCTCATCCAAATCCGATGCGTTTTGCGAATTTGCAAAATTATGTACTCGAGTTCAAAATGAATGCACTTTAAAAATTAAATGCATTCGCTCAGATCATGGAGGAGAATTTGAAAATGAAAAGTTTACTTCTTTTTGTGATATGTTAGGCATTAAACATGAGTTCTCTACACCACGCACACCACAACAAAATGGTGTTGTAGAAAGAAAGAATAGGACACTTCAAGAACTAGCACACACTATGTTATGTGAATATAAATTACCTAAGTCCTTTTGGGCCGAAGCCGTAAATACATCATGTTATGTTATGAATAGAATCATGCTTCGCCCATCTCTTAATCACACACCATATGAACTTTATTTTCAAAAGGAGCCTAACGTATCCTACTTCAAAGTTTTTGGTTGTAAATGTTTTATTTTGAATACTAAAGATAGCTTGGGAAAGTTTGATGAAAAATGCGATGAAGGAACTTTTCTTGGATACTCTTCAACTAGTAAAGCTTATAGAATTTTTAATAAAAGAACTAGTAAAGTTGAAGAGTCGATTAATGTGAAATTTGATGAGTTTGTTCCTTGTGTTGAAAGACTTTCCGCAAGCAAAGAGGATGATCTCTTACCACCTTTGGAGCATGGTGATGAGGAACCTTCCAAAGAAGAGGAAGATGAGGCCTAAGAAGATGATTATGTGCCTCCAAGCACCTTGCAATTTATAAAGGATCATCCACGGGAGCTAGTAATAGGTGAACCATCTATTGGGGTAAGAACTCGATCTTCTCAGCATGAATCTTATTCAAATATATGTTTTGTTTCCGAAATAGAACCAAAAACCATTTCTACCACTTTAAATAATGAATTTTGGTTTTTGGCTATGAATGAAGAGTTAGAACAATTTGAGTGACATAATGTTTGGAAATTAGTAGAAAGACCATCTAATCACCCGGTTGTAGGTGTAAAATGGATTTTTAAAAATAAATTAGATGGTGAGTCTAGAATCATTAGAAATAAGGCACGCTTAGTAGCACAATGATATTCACAAATTGAGGGAATAGATTTTGATAAAACCTTTGCACCCGTTGCTAGATTGGAATCTATACGAATTTTTCTAGCATTTGCAAGCTTTAAAAGAATAAAACTATTTTAAATGGATGTAAAAAATGTCTTTCTAAATGGGTTTTTAAAAGAAGAAGTTTATGTTGAAGAACCCCCCCCCCCCGATTTTGTTAGTGAAAATTTTTTCAATCATATTTATAAACTAGAAAAAGTGCTTTATGGTTTAAAACAAGCGCCCCGTGCATGGTATGAGACTTACATCATTTTTATTAAAGCACGGTTATATTATGGGAAGTGCCGATAATACTCTCTTCATTAAGCACAATAATGATGATTTGATTATTTTGCAAATATATGTTGATGATATAATCTTTGGGTCTACTAATGAAGAGTTGTGTAATGAAGTTATTTTAGTGATGAAAAATGAATTTGAAATGAGTCTAGTAGAAGAACTTTCTTATTTTCTTGGTTTTCAAATATCGCAAAGAAATGATAATATTTTTATATGTCAAACTAAATATGTTTTTGATATGCTTAAACGCTTTGGATTTGAAAACCTTAAACAAGCTTCTACACCAATGAGTGCATCACTAAAATTAGGAAAAGATGAATCGGGAATTTCTATTGATCAAACTTTATATAGAGGTATGATAGCATCTCTACTTTATCTAAGTGCAACTAGACCCGATATTATGTTTTTCGTATGCTTATGTGCTCGATTTCAAGCCAATCCAAAAGAATCTCATTTAAAAGCGATAAAACGTATTTTTAGAACTCCAATTGGGTCATCTAGATTAGGATTATGGTACCGGCATAATAATTCACTTACACTTCACGACTATTCTGATTCGGACTGTAACATCCCCCAGACAGCTAGACCCCCCAGGTGAATCTGTCTTGACAAGGTCATGACAAGGCCTTGGTAGTGTAGAAATCCCTTTAACTTAGGCAAGATTAGGGTTGAAAGTGTCTTGGACTGCAAATAACAATTTCCAGTGACCAAGATTAGGGTTGGACTTTAGGGCCTCAACTTGACTATTTGACCCCACCATAGTATCCCTAACCCATTAGGTGTCCCCTTAGGGCACCAAGGGCCCATTGGGGTCAACCAAAGAGGCCAAATTGACCAAAGTCAACCATAACCCAAATTGGTCAAAGTAGCCTAATTAGAGTCAATTGACCTCCACCATGCCAAATTGACCACACATCTAGGTCTAAAATATCATAAGAAATCTAGTAGACCTAAAGACCCATCATGGGACCCCCAATGGTGCAAATTGACCAAAATGCCCTTTTAGGTCAAAATGGCAATTCTTCACTAAGTGTCCTAATTGACCACCACCATATTAAATTGACCCTACCCATAGTGTTACAATATCATAGGGGACTCAGCGGATCAAAAAGCCCCATGACTGGGTCAACCCTAGGGCGCAATTTGATCAAAGTCAACTTAGCCTGTTTTGGTCAAATCAGCTTAAATTGGGTCAACTAAGGCCCATGTGATCAAATTGACCCCACCAGTAGTTTCTAAATTTAATTTGGAGTCCAATGGACCCAAAAGCCCCATCCTAGGGTGTAACGCCCCTGATTTTTCCGGTATTTGTTTAATTCAGTGATGGCGTGTTAATGACGTCGGGGTGTTACTTCTAACGTCGAGTTAGCGGCGCGTTGCCGTTTGCGCGTTTTCGCGTCTGTTCGGGTCAAGTCGACCAAATTTTGCGACGACCCGGAATTGGAAAATTTTACGTTAGGAAATTAGATTATTTAATTTTAGACTTGCCTATCAAGTTTCGTCGCGATCCGAGCCATTTTGGAGCCTCGGCGCATTTTAGAAGTTTTGTATATATTTAAAGCTCGTCGTAACCTCCGCCATTCATATCTCGAAAATGGCACGTCGGATTTTGATTCCAACTTCGCCGTTGGATTCGTAGCGCCGCCGTTCACTTTAGGCGAAATTTTCGTTGGATTCGGCGTTCGTTATTTTTAGTGATAAAATAATAATAATAATAATAATAATAATAATATTATTATTATTATTATAAAAATATCAAAACTTATATACATATGCATTCATGAAAAATGCTTGTGTCGATTTCTCCTCCCCTTCATGCGTCGATTCTTCCAGCCTTTGCGTCGACTCCCCTTTGCTTGCGTCAATCTCCATATATATATATATATATATTTGCATGCTTGCGTCGACCTTCTCCTCCCTCCGTGCGTCGACAGCTCTATTCATGCGTCGACAGCCCTATTCATGCGTCGACAACCCTATTCAGCATGCGTCGACTTCCCTTTTTTCAGCATGCGTCGACCTCCCTTCCAGTACAGTCTGATATATATATATATGTATATATATATGTATATATTTATATATATATAAAGCTACGCTCAGCAACTCGTCGGCCACTTTCCCAGCCCTTTCTTCTTCCTCATTCTGTCTGAACGCCACGTCGGGAGTGGCGTTTTCTTAAAATCTTCCGGGCGCCGCCGACGGAGCTCCGGTGGTCGAAATCGCGAGCCGAGCATAGATTCAGAAAGCTCTCGACGAGAGCTTCGTCCTCGTGGTAATTTCCTTCCGTTTCGTGAAACTTTTCGTTAGGTCTTTTTTCGGCCCTAACCTTCGTTTTGGCCATTTTCCGTAGATCTCGCCTCATCGTGCCTCCTTTTGGGCCGATCTACGACGAGGAGTTGTTCGGAGAACAATTCCGGTGATTTGAAGGCAAGTGGTGATCTTGCTCCTTCTCTTTGCTAAAACCCCTTTATCTTTGTTTCTCGCATTTGCTTCCAGTAATTGGTTTTATGCTAAATTTTATCATCTGCCTCACCTTTGCTCCTTTTTACTCAATATAATTTTGCTCATCTCGTTAACCAAAAATGTTGCCTAATGTTCTGATGGGCCTCGCCCCTTTTCCTTTGAGATTGCATGAAAATATGAATTCCGTTGGAGGTCGTACACGATGTTGGCGGTGCCACCAGTGCGATGCTCTTTTAATTTAATAAATTCTGTTGGAGGCCGTACGCGGTGTGGTTTTTGCTCCCGGTGCGGTACTCTTTTAAGCTTTTGATTAGGAGGCCGTACGCGGTGTGGTTTTTGCCCCCGGTGCGGTGTTCTCTTAAGCGTTTGATTGGGAGGCCGTACGCGGTGTGGTTTTTGCCCCCGGTGCGGTGCTCTTCTTTTGGATGAGCTGATCAGTCTCTACAATTCTGAATAAGAGTAACATGATTAATAATTTGAAAACGGATGGCTTTTCTTTTGCTTATGGCGAGTTTTGTCATCGCCTGTGTTCTCACCTTTGTTTGGTGAGCATATTCTGCTGATTTTTAGTTGCTCTGCTGTTTCCTTTTCTGCTGATGATTAGATACTTCTGCTGTTTCTTTTCCTGTCGATTACTTGCTGCTAGCTTTGTCATGACTGACCCTTGCAGCTTCTGTTTCCCTCCGGTCTCGCGGAGGTTTGCTTACTTTCTTATTTTCTGCACCACTTGTACTTGTTTCTGAGGTGTTCTTTCTTTGAATGCCTCAGGTTTTGGACAGTAGCAAGTGTTAGTGCGGAGCTTTTTTAGTTGTCGTCATCCGACTCTCTTGAGGTAGAGTATTCTGTGGACTTGACGGCCCATGGGTTCGTGTCAGGTGTTGACGCCCGTGGTGCCGTTTAGTTAGATTTTTGTTTCACTGCTGCGGTTACTTGTTGTTCATTTTTGAACACTTGTTCTGGAATGATTAAATTTTGGTTGGCTTTATGGCCCCTTGTTAGATATGTTAAGGTAATTGTTGCATTGCATATCATGTTTTGAAATGTTAATTTCACTACTTTCTGCGCGTGATAAATCTACTTTTATATATAATAAATCCACACATTCGATCTTGCATGGTGCACCTCACTAGGTCTTCATGTTCACTTAGGCCACTAAGTAATTAAATCAAGTATTTTTCCGCTGCGTAAAACAATATTTTAAAAGCGTGGACTAGTTGATCCACCTAGCCGAGGGACGCGGTTTATTAATTTTCTACATAAATCATTTTTGAATCACTTTGATTTGATAACGATAATTGCTTGAACTGCGATGAAGGATATGTTGCCTTAACGTCAGTAGGCGTCCCCTACGTGACGTGGCATCACAATGCGTAGCTTTCCCCACTCTGATAACATTTTAAATGTTGGGAAAATGCGGGTTGTGACAGTTGGTATCAGAGGGAGGTTCTGTGAAAAAGGTAGTTGGGTGGTTTGGCGTGTGAGCCAAACAACCGCTATCCTAAGCAGAACCTCATAAGACCATTTCATTATATACGCGCACCGATATGTCATCAATATGTCTCGACTAAAGCATAGACATCACACTCATAGCATGATAAGAAGTATACGGGGCATATTATGTAGTATGGGATGCATAATATGTGTTTGTATATGGATCCACCATAGGAGGCAACATGTGACGGTTATGTAGTATGGGATGCATAACCACCATTACATGGATGCCCATTAGCACGTTTTCTTTTTTCGTTACATGTAATGTTATGTAGTATGGGATGCATAACATTACATGTGTACGCCGCTCATAACATGCATTAAGGCCTATTTCTAGAATGCATAACACTGCATACATTCATATCATCGCATAAGCACGCGTGCCAAGTTAAAGACATACCAGATGACATATGTACACACTTGATTTGAAAAGAAATTTAAATGTTCATGCACTCATGTCATAACACAAGAGTCAATAGGATGATGGTGCATCATCCTAAGTTAATCATGGCATCATTTCATGAAATTCCAGAACAAGGTAACAGCAATAGCAGGTTGTTTTCTTTCCTGTTCCGAATCGATCCGTGAATTTTTCCGAGTCTATTTGGCTTAAGCGTCTTAAGCCTGTTTCTGATTGGATGTCCATCTATCTTGTAGACATGCCTCGTAGGAGAGTGACGTGGTCGAGTTTGCTAGCTTTTATGTCTTAAGCTAGGTCTTGATGAGTCGTTGTTTGTAATTGTAGAAGATGACCCCGAAGCGTTTTGCAATGGGGGCGTTTTCCCAGTTTGAGGGTGAGTCTTCGGATTCTCATATCGAAGCGATACTAGATGCACTGCGTCAGAGCATTGAAACAATGTCAAGGCAGATGTTTGTAATGCAAACGCAGTTGCAGGCATTGCTTGCTGCCACCTTGAGGCAGCAGCCTGGTGTGCAGTTTCCTGTGTTGGTTGAATACCAGAGTGAGATCGGTAAATCGAATAGATTCGCTCCTGAGTTGATAGCTGCTGAGGAGTGCAAGGTCAGAAATTTCTTGGGTGATCCTCAAGGTAACATCCAGCAGTTTACTAACGCCTACCAATCCGAGACTGATGCGAAAGCAGTTGAAGCTGCCTTGAAGTTTGAGGCTATTGGAAATGTCAAAGATCGCGGTATGTCCTCATTACAAGAAAAGAGAAAGGTTGGGGATGGCGAAAGCCTATAGGCATCTAGCCCCACCCCCAAAGGGAAGGATGGGAGAAAGTGTGTAGTTTCTGTGGCCGGTCAGGCCATTCCCTTGGAAAATGTTTCAAGAAACTAGAAGCACAGAGGCAGCAACGGGTAATCATAATTCAAGACGCACCTAAAAGTGATTTGGGTTGCATTACAAATAATAAAGAGGGGCACGATGAGATCCGGTGTCGGATGAAGGGAAAGATAAACTGATCGCGGTGAGCGAGGGAGAAGCTCAATCTTCAACCATGGTGATCTTAGGTTAGATTCTGATTCAGTTAATAGTTCCTCGCTATCTCGATTTTTGTTCAGCTGGCTATGCGTGCGATTTTTTAAGGAAGTTATGATAATTAACCGATGAGCACGCGTTCTTTTGATTTTGGTGTTATCCATTTGTTCGTGGCTAGGATCTTTGTAATGGTCATTTCTTGACTCCCGATCGAGTTAGTGATTTGTTTCGTGCTAAGTTTTCCCTCGGGTGACTCAGTAGCGTTGAACCTTTCCTTGGGTTTGATTTCTATAGTATGTCGATTGAAAGTGCCAGATTTGGAAGAGGTTAATATGATTTCTTGGGCATGGATTGGAGATCTAGTTTGGCGTTGTATACCGGTGAGAGGATAAGCGCCTGGACTTCCCGTTGGATATTGACCAACCCTTGAGTGTTGGTTTCCCGTATCAAGATTCTCTGGTTATTTCTGCGGTTCGTGCTCGTCAATCCTTAGAGTCTGGCAGCGAGTCTTTTCTCGTCTCTATTTCTATTCTAGAAAAAAATGCTCTCGTTGTGCCGCGCATTCTGTTGTGTGAGAGCTTCAAATGCTTCTCCGGCTAGTCTTCTCGGTCTTCCCCTTGAGAAAAAGGCGGAGTTTGTTTTAAGGTCTTGAGCCAGATACTTGTCTTTTTGCAAGGGCACCTTGCCGCATGGCCCTGCGTGAGCTAGAAGAACGTTTCTAGAAGATTATGAGCAAATTTGAGCATAGTTGAATGAGGTGACAATCGAGATAAATGTTCATCACCTCGAATAGATGATCTGCTTAATCAGTTGCGAGATGGATCCGTGTTCTCGGAGATCGGCCTCCGTATAGACTTTTGTCTGTAAAAGGATCCATGAGTCGGATGCTCCATGGACTGCCTGTTCGTTCCCGTTATGGGCTTTACTTTGAGATCTTAGTGGCGGCCTTTGTTTTAGCTAATGTCTTCCCTGCCTTCATGAATTTGGTGGATAAAGTGTTAAGAGATTTTCGAAACCATCTTGTGTCCGTCCTTAGAAGTGGTGTTTGATACACTGTAAGAGTGCAGAGGATCTTGCTGAGCATTTGTGATTTGGTGCGGTCTACGTTGTGAGAGCGCAAGTTCGTTTGCCAAGATGAGCAAGTACAAGTTTTGGATGTCTTTAGTTACCTATTTGGGTCATGTTATTAATGAGGATGAGTTTTCGACGGACCCAATATAGATCGTTGAGTGATTGATTGGGAAAAGATTTACAACATCCGAGAGAATAGGGAATTTTGTAGGGTTGGCAGGATGATATAGAAGGCTTGTGTAATGATTCCTGTGATTATTTGCGTCTTTGGTTAGGTTTATGTAGGAGAATCCAATTTTTGGTTCGGGGTGACTAGTGCGAAGGAGCCTTTCAGGAATTGAAGAGAAGATTGAGCACTGCTCCAGCTTTGGATTATATCTACCGAAGGAGTGGTGCACTGTTTATGTTGAGAAGTTGTACGTTGAGCCCAGGTATGTCTCAAGAGAAAAAAAAGGGTGATCGCATATGGTTTGGGGCAATCGAAGATGCATGAAGCAAATTTTCATGGGCGTGATTTGGAATTTACCCCAGTAATCTAGGTATTGAGCCTTGGAGATTATTTTGGTACGACGTATTGTGTAAGGTTTACGGACCATAAGAATTGAAGCATATCTTCGCTCAGAAGGAGTTGATTCTGCGCTAGAGAAAATGAATAAAATATATTGCGAATTCTGGCATTGGCATTCATTACCACCCGGATTCCACTAGGATGTATAGAAATTTGAAACATATTGTTCGCTGCTATTAGTTTAGTTATCGGTTTGATGAGGTTTTTCCGAAGACACAAATTGTGTGAGCTAGCGTGAATAAATGGATAAAATATGTCCTTAAGGTTGGAGTCGGATCGAAACCCCAGTTTTTTTTTTGTCGTGTATCTAGATGAGCTTGGTAGAAGCTTCAGGGTCTGAAAGTTAATCCGATCGTGGAAGATATGATCAGATGTTACACATTGGAGCATGGTGGAGCTTGGGATAAGCGTCTTGGATTGATGGAATTTGCCTACAATAACAGTTATCAGGAAAGTGTTGTTATTGGCAATCTCACTATTCATTGCTTGTTGTTTGGGTTTATGCTCCAGGAATTATATTCGTTAGAAGTATCACCATCTTGGGTTATAGTGGTTGTTTGGAATTTACACACATAAACCTCATCATTTTGGAATGTGTTGGCTGTGGGTGGTGGTTGGTTTACCCTTCCTGAAATTTTATACTTAAAGTTATGCTCGGGGGCTGCTATGCTTAATCAGTTGGGAGTTTAAATCTCTATATGGGAGGCGTAGCCGGACTCCCTTGTTTTGGGCCGAGGTGGGTGAGAGTCCGTTGTTAGACCCAGAAGCTTTGGAAGAAATGAGCGTTGTTGTGACTAATATTCGGGAGAAGCTCCGCGTTGCTCAGGAGCGGTACGAAAAGTATGCCAATCAAAGAAGGGCAGATCTGGAGTTTGCGGTTGGGGACAGTGTTTTTCTGAAGGTCTCTCCGATGCCAGGCGTTAAAAGATTTGGAAAGAACCACAAGTTGGATCCCAGATATGTTGGGCCATTTCAGGTCGTTGAGCGCATCAGAGTGTCCGCTTATAGATTGGAGTTACCTGCTACCTTCCCTGGCGTCCATGATGTGTTCCATGTGAGTCAGTTAAGGAAATGTGTTCGCAGCAATCGTCCTGGTCTCGATTCGGTGCCTCAGATTCAGCCCAATTTATCTTATGTTGAGGAGCCTGTTCGCATTTTGGAAACCCAAGAGCGGGTGTTGCGTAGGAAATCCATTCCCATGGTGAAAGTTCTTTGGCGGAATCATGACGACGAGAGCGCAACATGGGAGCTGGAGTCAGCAATGCGAGAGTCTCATCCTCACCTTTTCAATTAATTAGCTCAGGTAAATCTTCTTCCTGCACCTTTCATCTTCTCATTTAATTAGCTCTGATGAATTTCTTTTCCTGCACCATTTGATTATCTATCCTAGATTTCCTTTCCTGCACCATGTATCTATTTTAATGTGATGGTAAATCTCCTTTTCTGCTCTACGTTAAGTTTCAGGACGAAATTTTCATTTAAGGGGAGTGGTTGTAACGCCTCTGATTTTTTCGGTATTTGTTTAATTCAGTGATGGCGTGTTAATGACGTCGGGGCGTTACTTCTAACGTCGAGTTAGCGGCGCGTTGCCGTTTGCGCGTTTTCGCGTCCGTTCGGGTCAAGTCGACCAAATTTTGCGACGACCTGGAATTGGAAAATTTTACGTTAGGAAATTAGATTATTTAATTTTAGACTTGCCTATCAAGTTTCGTCGCGATCCGAGCCATTTTGGAGCCTCGGCGCATTTTAGAAGTTTTGTATATATTTAAAGCTCGTCGTAACCTCCGCCATTCATATCTCGAAAATGGCACGTCGGATTTTGATTCCAACTTCGCCGTTGGATTCGTAGCGCCGCCGTTCACTTTAGGCGAAATTTTCGTTGGATTCGACGTTCGTTATTTTTAGTGATAAAATAATAATAATAATAATAATAATATTATTATTATTATTATAAAAATATCAAAACTTATATACATATGCATTCATGAAAAATGCTTGCGTCGATTTCTCCTCCCCTTCATGCGTCGATTCCTCCAGCCTTTGCGTCGACTCCCCTTTGCTTGCGTCGATCTCCATATATATATATATATATATATATATTTGCATGCTTGCGTCGACCTTCTCCTCCCTCCGTGCGTCGACAGCTCTATTCATGCGTCGACATCCCTATTTATGCGTCGACAGCCCTATTCAGCATGCGTCGACTTCCCTTTTTTCAGCATGCGTCGACCTCCCTTCCAGTACAGTCTGATATATATATATATATATATGTATATATATATATATGTATATATTTATATATATATAAAGCTACGCTCAGCAACTCGTCGGCCACTTTCCCAGCCCTTTCTTCTTCCTCATTCTGTCTGAACGCCACGTCGGGAGTGGCGTTTTTTTAATATCTTCCGGGCGCCGCCGACGGAGCTCCGGTGGTCGAAATCGCGAGCCGAGCATAGATTCGGAAAGCTCTCGACGAGAGCTTCGTCCTCGTGGTAATTTCCTTCCGTTTCGTGAAACTTTTCGTTAGGTCTTTTTTCGGCCCTAACCTTCGTTTTGGCCATTTTCCGTAGATCTCGCCTCATCGTGCCTCCTTTTGGGCCGATCTACGACGAGGAGTTGTTCGGAGAACGATTCTGGTGATTTGAAGGCAAGTGGTGATCTTGCTCCTTCTCTTTGCTAAAACCCATTTATCTTTGTTTCTCGGATTTGCTTCCAGTAATTGGTTTTATGCTAAATTTTATCATCTGCCTCACCTTTGCTCCTTTTTACTCAATATAATTTTGCTCATCTCGTTAACCAAAAATGTTGCTTAATGTTCTAATGGGCCTCGCCCCTTTTCCTTTGAGATTGCATGAAAATATGAATTCCGTTGGAGGTCGTACACGATGTTGGCGGTGCCACCGGTGCGATGCTCTTTTAATTTAATAAATTCTGTTGGAGGCCGTACGCGGTGTGGTTTTTGCCCCCGGTGCGGTGCTCTTTTAAGCTTTTGATTAGGAGGCCGTACGCGGTGTGGTTTTTGCCCCCGGTGCGGTATTCTCTTAAGCGTTTGATTGGGAGGCCGTACGCGGTGTGGTTTTTGCCCCCGGTGCGGTGCTCTTCTTTTGGATGAGCTGATCAGTCTCTACAATTCTGAACAAGAGTAACATGATTAAAAATTGAAAACGGATGGCTTTTTTTTTTGCTTATGGCGAGTTTTGTCATCGCCTGTGTTCTCACCTTTGTTTGGTGAGCATATTCTGCTGATTTTTAGTTGCTCTGTTGTTTCCTTTTCTGCTGATGATTAGATACTTCTGCTGTTTCTTTTCCTGTCGATTACTTGCTGCTAGCTTTATCATGACTGACCCTTGCAGCTTCTGTTTCCCTCCGGTCTCGCGGAGGTTTGCTTACTTTCTTATTTTCTGCACCACTTGTACTTGTTTCTGAGGTGTTCTTTCTTTGAATGCCTCAGGTTTTGGACAGTAGCAGGTGTTAGTGCGGAGCTTCTTTAGTTGTCGTCTTCCGACTCTCTTGAGGTAGAGTATTCTGTGGACTTGACGGCCCATGGGTTCGTGTCAGGTGTTGACGCCCGTGGTGCCGTTTAGTTAGATTTTTGTTTCACTGCTGCGGTTACTTGTTGTTCATTTTTGAACACTTGTTCTGGAATGATTAAATATTGGTTGGCTTTATGGCACCTTGTTAGATATGTTAAGGTAATTGTTGCATTGCATATCATGTTTTGAAATGTTAATTTCACTACTTTCTGCGCGTGATAAATCTACTTTTATATATAGTAAATCCACACATTCGATCTTGCATGGTGCACCTCACTAGGTCTTCATGTTCACTTAGGCCACTAAGTAATTAAATCAAGTATTTTTCCGCTGCGTAAAACTATATTTTAAAAGTGTGGACTAGTTGATCCACCTAGCCGAGGGACGCGGTTTATTAATTTTCTACATAAATCATTTTTGAATCACTTTGATTTGATAACGATAATTGCTTGAACTGCGATGAAGGATATGTTGCCTTAACGTCAGTAGGCGTCCCCTACGTGACGTGGCATCACAACGCGTAGCTTTCCCCACTCTGATAACAATTTAAATGTTGGGAAAATGCGGGTTGTGACATAGGGTCACCCAATTGGTCAATTTGACCAAAAGTCAAACTTGCCCAAATTAGGTCAAATCTCTTAAACCTAGCCCAAATCCCTTTGGGCTAAGCCCAAATTGATCACTTGACCAGCATGCTTGACTGATAACTGACCTAGGTGAGAGAGAAAAATTAGCCATGGTGATTAGGAGAGAGAAAAATCAATTTTGGTGGAGAGAGAAAGAGAGAGAAAGAGAGAGAAAGAGAGAGAAAGATGGCCATTCATGGCCAAAGGAGACCAAGGGCCACCCTTTCCTCTCCCAATTGATTGGTGCATCTCCCCTCTTCAGTTTGGGGAAGATAGATAGTCGTTCAAGGCCATAGGGGGGCTGAATTTGGAGGGTTTTCATGGTGGCCGAAATTCACCTTTATGGCCATTAATGGCATGGCCGAATTTTCTTTCCCTCAAATCCCCCCTATACAGCCACCCTTTCTCAAATCCAACTCCACCATTAGCTTCAAAAGATGGATGGAAGTCGAAATAATGTATTGGATCGAATGTTTTGGTGGAGAATCGAGGGATCGGGCAATCTCGCCGGAGAGGGGAAAAACCATGGTCGACCACCGCCGCCACCGTCGCCGGGCTCCAATCAAGGTCCGATTCTTCTCCTCTCTCTCTATGGATATATCTTAGATCAAATATGAGAGAAATCGGGCTCAATTGAGCCTGATCCGGTGAGCGAAATCCATGAATTTTCATGGAATTTCTTCCGTCGGGTACGCCGGAATCGGCCCCTCCGGCGGCCGTGCCGCCGCCTGGCGATAGCCACCACCTCAACGGAGGTGGTGGTGGTGGTGGCCGGCCAGGGAGGTGGCCGGATGGCCGGCGGCAACACTTGGAAAAGCTACAGGAAGAAGCTATCGTGGCTGTTCATCCAATGAAGAAGACGAAATCATGTCCGTCAAAATCTGACTCAATTTGAGACCCCATGAGGAAGATTGGTGAGCATAGGAGTTGATTTGCTCAAGGCCATAGGGTTGATCCCTATGGAGTGGAATTTGGGGTTGTGAAGGACATAGGAGAGTTTGTCCTTGGAGAGGGGTGTATTGGACTCCTCTGAGCTTTATGAATGATATAACACCCTCACAAGAAGTTTGGGTGGATTTGGGGAAGTTTTGACCATAACCCTAGGTTAAACCCTAAAGGGGGTGCAGATAGAGGTCAATGAAGGAAGAGGGGTCAAACCTTAATGGTTTGACTTAAAATTTTGGGGAGATGGTCATGGTGACCATAGAGTACTACTGTGAGCAATTGGTAGGATTTGAAGTTGCCAACCCTAGGTAATAAATCCTTGGGTAGATTTGTAAATATTTAAGTTTTGGGGTTTTAGGAAGAAATAATACTTAGTGATTAACCATCTTCTGTCACCAACTTAGTTTTAATGTTATTAATCCCTGGAGATTCTATTAGAACCATTGGAAGAATTTGGAGGTCCAAATTGTAATTATTCTTATTGTTGGCAATTATTGGGATGATTAATTGTAGGGTGATAGTTTTCTGTAATTCATGAAACTTTGCTGGAAGTCATTTCATACCATTATAAACCCACAGTAATTTTCTCATAATTTTTGGATTGATATTTTTGGTACTCTTAGTTCAATTTGGAATTAATTGCAAATATGTCCTTGGTGGAAATTACAAATGTAACCTCTATTGATTATGGTCAAATTTTGTAGGGCAGAATATTTTAGTATGAAACACCTCTGTATAAAGTTGCATAAGGTTTGGAGTTCATATGAGGGTGCCTCCTTTGGAAATAATTGAAAGTTAATGGGTTTTGGAATTTTTAATAATAGTAAACCTTGCTGGAACTTCCTACAAATTCATGTGCTGATTATTAGGTAGCCTTGATTTATGTAAAAAGTTTGGTAGGCAATGAAAGTCAGCAAAGTGCACTTGTAGTTCAAACTTTAGGAGGTTGTATTTTTGGAAAATTGCTTTAAATATTAATAATGTTGGGAAAAATACGATTCTCTGGAATTAATCTTATAACATCATGATAGACCTCCAGTAAATAGCTTGGGTCAGTTGGGTGAATATTTGAAGCACCTATAGTTGTGAGCTTCATATAATTAGTTTGGTCTGCGTATAGTAAAACTGTGAAATTTGAGAATCAAGCGGATCCTTAGGAGGGATGGGAGGTGTGTGGTTTACCTAATTTAGTTGAGAAGGTATGATGGTCAACAAGGAGGATTATTGATGGTAAAGTGTGCTTGGTGAGTTGAGGGTAAAGTGGTGCTCGGGATTGACGAAGGATCGTCTTGGAAAGTCGTAAGTCACCTATGGTTAATTCAATTGTAATAACAAGGAGGGGGTTCTTATGGGTAGATATCAACAACACTAAGTGTCTTGAGAAAGGGAACCTTGGGGTGTCATCCCATCGTAGTTCCTAGTACCGTAGCGAGCCCCTCACGGGGTAACCCTCGGGAAGTCCAGGACTAACCCTAACTTATAGGAGTAAGATGATGTATAAGATTAACTAATAACACACTCATCCACAACCCGTGGTTACGAGAAGTTAGTTGGTTTGGTCTTACGAGCGGTAGGCTCGGTGGTTAAAGGTGCGGATTGCTGAGTCAGGAGAGCTTGTGACTCAGTAGTGTTTTGTAGGCACGGACGGGTTGGTTCGGCGAGCCGATAGCTCGGCAGGTTATTGATGGCAGGCAGGTTAGCCCGGGGAGCTTATGGCTCAGAGATAGGAAGTAGAACGTGTTGCATGTGCATTGAAGGTGGTGGGTCTTCGGCATTGGACGGTCGTTCACACCGACGTCAATACGTTGACTCGGCAAGTGTGGTATTTACACTTAGCCTTGAAAGTCTGGCGGTCCAGTCAGCAAGAGTACGCAGACGCTCCGCGGGTTTTGCGAGAGGCGTATGATAGGTCTAGGTTAGGTAGTGTGAATACCAACCTAGAGGTGGGCGAGGCGCAACCCACCGCTTCCGTTTGCCACTACGGGAGTATCCTGGGAGTCTAGCTCGCTCCAAAAAGGGGGAACTAAAGGTCTATGCGCATAGAGTCGTAGTGAGTGAGTTGCACTGTATGAACATAGCATAACAGCATACCTTGCATGTCATAGCATAAACATTGCATTCAACCTACCCCTAACGTATAAGTCGATTATGGGACTTCTTATACGGTAGGCCCTGCAAAACGACCCCTTGGTCTATAGGGGTAATCCCTATAAATCAATGATTACTTTTATATTACTTCACTTGCCATTATATATACTGCTTACTGTTCTTTACATGCACTTTACTATGCTTACTTAATGGTTCATATATATATACACCTGTGTAGTTGTAGATCCGCCGTCACCTGCTTTTGTTTTTACCCCTTGAATGTCCTCCGCTTCCTCCTCCCCATACGGTGCCTAGCAGCCATTGGGGGAGGGGTGGGGAATTGGTTGAGTCTAGTTTGACTGACGGTCGGTGGACCATATCATTTTAGGAGTTCAAGGAGACGCAGCAACATCAGAAAAACAGGTGCAGCAGGATCCGACAGGGTGGGCCTCACGACCATGCTACCATTGTCACCAGCCGGGACACACTCGAGCCAGATGCCCCATGATGGGTGGAACCCCTCCAGCACAGCGACCAGGAGGCCGAAGGCGAAGACGTAGACGTGGATTGCGGGGCAGCGACCGCAGGCCAAAAGAGAAGAAGCATCCAGTGTTGCAGCACCAGTGGAGTACAGAGTCTGCAGGGATGGGTCAGACTAGTCTTGGTACTCCGGTTTCAGTGTCTATGGCGATTAGCTTTAGTTTTACCTAGGAGCTAGCTTCCGCGAGTGATCTTGTAGTGAGGACATGATGTATAGGGCACGAGCCCTTTATTATTGTAACCCTTGTTATCTTTTATTCAGTTATATCATGTGGACATTTATATTTCATGTTGATTCTGTGGACTTATCTTCTTTAATGTACTTTTCTTCGTGATCGATTTGGCCGGTAGGATCGGAGTTTTGTGGTGGCGACCTTCCCGAGGGAAGGTGTCACCGCAAAACGGCGGTTCTGGGCCTAAGACCCGGTGTTTGGAAAGAAAAAAAATGGGGTCTTACAAGTGGTATCAGAGAAATCCTCGATCCGAAGAAAAGAAGTCCACAAACCATGGGCCACCCCGCGCGAGCTTAGTTTGAGGAAAAACTAACAGCGGAAGCAGTGGTGTGCCCATATGGGAATCACATCGAAAAAGTCCACTTTTAACTGAATCTTCTTAGTCAATTTCCCTTACGTGTGTCGAGTTTTCTTTTGTAGCCTGCGGCGAACCCTGCCCCAGCAGGGAATACCTCCGGCTGCAAAGAACTCTTTAGATAGTCCTTTAGTCAATGAGTCAGACTCAACCCCACTAGGACACGTGACTTACTAGGATAATTTATACCATGACCTAGTCTGAAATAGACCGTAAGTATAACTATTGGTGAAGGTACGAGGATACTCAAAAGAGGCTAGAGAAAGGAAGATTGACACCTAAGTAGAATGGTATGAGACTCACAGACTCAATTCTCGTATATGTGTCATGATTATATTAAGACAACCACCGCGATAAACACCGAGGGTCGGATAAGAATTGAAGCTCAGAAGGGACCCGTTTGGGATTGGGTGACATATTGACCCTGATAAGGTTGTAGTAGAGGATGCCTAGAAGAGTCTAAGGTGTGGAGTATACCAAGGAGCCTCAAGATAGAACCCCAAGTTTAAGGATTTGTGCCCTAAGAATTGTTTGCATACTTTGGACGAATGTAACTTGGTGATATTGAATGTACCCAGCCCGAAATAGATAGTGGCTTATCTTTTGTTTATTGGGGGCTTGTCTTTTGTTTATTGGGGCGTACCTTTTGTTTATTGGGCAAATTATCGACGTACTTAGTTTTCCCTTAGACCTAAGTTAGAAAATTTTGTGTCGTGAACATGATGATTTTTAAGTCGATCTTACTCAATGTTACTTGAAAGAAGATGAGACGGTGTAACAGTATGTTTGGAATGATGACCGATAGAAGTACCAGGACAATGGATAGATGTACAACCCTTATTCTCCGAGGGTAGGACCCACTCAAGGCCACGTAGGCAGGTCAAAGTCAAAGAGGCAGGACAAATCAGCCAGCAGGAGCAAAAGAAGGTTGGCGAGTATTGGCTAAATACTCGCCAGAAGGGCGACTATGGTCGAAGATACGTATCGAGTATCCCGTATGTCGCCCCAAAGTGTCCGGCAACCACAGAAGACCTGAGCGAGTATCAGCCAGGCTTGTGCGAGCAGCAGCAGATACTCGCCAGATGGGCGACTATGGTCGAAGATGCTCGCCGAGTATCCCATACGTCGCCAGGTCAGGGCTGGGCTATAAACCCCCCCCCCCCCCCCCCCCCCCCCCCACCCCTTGGTTGCCTATAAATAGGACCCTAGGGGTACTTGGATTGGCACCTGTGCTTGAGCTTCTGGAACCCCATTTCCGAATTCTTGAGCCCGTCACCCCTGCTTGCTAGCCAAGTCGGTGCCTTCCTCGTACCTTGCTCGGCCATTCTTGGTTGTGGAGGGGAAGACTCCTTCGAGCTTCCGGGTACGTGGTGGGACCTCTCTGCCGCAGCACCTGGGGTCCTGTCTGTTGCTCTTCTAGCTTCCTCGTCGTTGCCAGCCAAGCCATCTCGTCGGGCTGCTGGGTGAGTAGCCTCCGGCTGCATCGGTCCGAATCTTGAGGTCAGGATTTTCCTGGCGTCAACACTTTGGTGCGTTGAGCGTGGATCGAACACGCGACCTTCAGAAGGGGCACGCCGATCAGATTCGCAAGGTCGGCCTTGGCCTTTTTGGCAGCCTCAGCAAAAGCTAGTGACATTGTGAGCGAGTACAGAAAGGTGGTTCCATCAGAGACCCCCCCCCCCACCCTTTTATAGAGTCCAGGCGTCGGACATTCAGTATCCGAGTATCTCCCTATACTCGTCAAAGCAGAAGCTCGTCGAATAATGGTTGGATGTTTCTTTCCGAGCAACTCCGTTACTCGCAAAGAGCGGGGATTGTGTACAACCCTTATTCTCCGAGGGTAGGACCCACTCAAGGCCACGTAGGCAGGTCAAAGTCAAAGAGGCAGGACAAATCAGCCAGCAGGAGCAAAAGAAGGTTGGCGAGTATTGGCTAAATACTCGCCAGAAGGGCGACTATGGTCGAAGATACGTATCGAGTATCCTGTATGTCGCCCCAAAGTGTCCGGCAACCACAGAAGACCTGAGCGAGTATCAGCCAGGCTTGTGCGAGCAGCAGCAGATACTCGCCAGATGGGCGACTATGGTCGAAGATGCTCGCCGAGTATCCCATACGTCGCCAGGTCAGGGCTGGGCTATAAAACCCCTCCCCCCTACCCCTTGGTTGCCTATAAATAGGACCCCAGGGGTACTTGGATTGGCACCTGTGCTTGAGCTTCTGGAACCCCATTTCCGAATTCTTGAGCCCGTCACCCCTGCTTGCTAGCCAAGTCGGTGCCTTCCTCGTACCTTGCTCGGCCATTCTTGGTTGTGGAGGGGAAGACTCCTTCGAGCTTCCGGGTACGTGGTGGGACCTCCCTGCCGCAGCACCTGGGGTCCTGTCTGTTGCTCTTCAAGCTTCCTCGTCGTTGCCAGCCAAGCCATCTCGTCGGGCTGCTGGGTGAGTAGCCTCCGGCTGCATCGGTCCGAATCTTGAGGTCAGGATTTTCCTGGCGTCAACAATAACAATCCTTCGGGCAGCTTTTATTCATTAAGGAAAAATCCACACACATTCTCCACCTTCCTCCCGCCTTTTCTACCATTACAACATTGGAGACCCAGCCTGGATACTGGATCTCTGACACGAAACCTGCATCAAGCAGCTTTTTAACCTCCTCCCTAATTGGTTTGACGAGGATGGTGGCGGTCTTCCTTTTCTTCTGGCGGACGGGCTGGACAGTGGGATCCAGGTTGAGGTGATGGCACGCAACCTCAGGGTCGACTCCTGGCATCTCGGCTGCGCTCCAAGCAAAGATGTCGACGTTCTTCTGCAGACACGTCGCCATCTCGATCTTCTCCTCGGTCTTCAGCGACCCGCCGATCTTTAGCAGCCCCGGCACTCCTGCTGCGGAGAGTACCTCGATCTCCTCGACCTCTTCAGCCACTTCCAGCCTGGCCGGGCTCTCCAGCACTCTTCCGAACTCTTCCGCGTCAGCCATCCAGCTGATGGTGCTGACGGCGCTAAGATAGCACTCCCTCGCGGCTCTTGGATCGCTCCTGATCCTCACCTGGACGTCTCCCTTACAGTACTTCAAGCACTGATGGTAGGAGGATGGGACGGCTTTGAAGGCGTTGAGCAGCGGCCTCCCAAAGATGGCTCTGTAACAGCTCGGGGCGTCGACGATGATGAATCGACAGCTGATGGAGGTGCCACCGAGCGTTACAAGGAGGTCAGCTCCTCCCTCCACTTCCTTCTTCTCTCCGGAGAAGCCGAAGAGGGGACCATCAGGTGCCCGAACCCTAGCAGCTTCGACTCCCAGTCCGTCAAACGTCCCCTTGAAGATGACGTTTACAGAGCTACCGTTATCGATCAGAATACGATCAACGGTGAAGTCCTCCACTGCGGCTTGAATCACGAGGGCATCATGGAAGGGGTTATCATTCCCTAGCATGTCCTCCTCGGAAAAGGTAATCTCCTCCATCGGGGGCGGTGCTTGTGAGGTCGAGGCGACGCTCCTACGGTAGATCTGATGGAGGCTTCCCTTGCGGGAAGCTTCCAGCCCTGCTCCCCCATGGATTACTCTGACTCGACCTCCCTGGCCCAGGTCTCCCCGACCTCCCTGGTCGACCCGATCCTCGTTCCTCCTTCGAACGACGGCAGCCTGCCCTGCCTGAGGCTCGGCAGGGGCCTCTATCCTCCGCTGCTCTCCTCCAGCCTCTCCTGCTGCCAGCCTCCTTCGGGCTTCCCAAAAGTCTGGGCAGGCAGCCATGGCATGTCCCCCCACCTGGTGGAAGTCGCAGTAGAGAGGGACCTCTTCTGCTTGACGCCTCCTAGGCTTCGGCTTCTTCCTTCCTTGACGGCGGCCTCGCCCGGCTACCGCCATTGCTTCATCCCTCCTCCTCTCCTGACGCCTCTCTGGTTGGCGAAAGGGTCTTCTTTCTGGGGATCTCCCCCTTTGATCTTGACGCTGGTGCCGTCCAGCCGGCCTCCAAGGTGGCCGATTGACGGGGACCTGGTAGCGTCTTCCCTCCTCCTGACGCTCAGGGGACTCGATGGGTCTTCTCTCCGCGATTCTCCCGGTTTCCTTCCTCCTGAGCTCCTCCTTCCTCTTCTCCTCTTGCCGCTCCGGCCACTTCCTGTCCTCCCTTCGGGGCTCCTCCCTCTTCCTTTTCTCAGGGATCCCATCCCTCTCACCACGGTCGCCTCTGGTCACCTGCGCCAACCTTGCCAAGAAGTCAGGGTTGGAGGCCTCTCCCCGGACAAACTTGTTGGCCCTCTGAATGAGGTTGTCGTAGGAGTAGGGAGGGTTCTCGCTGAGCTCCAACTTGAAGAGGCCTTGACTGATGCCGAATGTCAGGGCCAGCAACAGGATGTTGCTATCCACCTCCTGGATTTGCAGAACCTCCTCCTGGAAGCGCTCGATATAAGGTCCCAGTGCCTCATCTGGCTTTTGCACGAGGTAGAACAGGGCCGTTGCCTCCTTCTTCAGCTTCCTCGCCGTGTCGAACCGGGTCGTCAGCCCACGACACAGGTCTTCAAAGCAGAAGATGGATCCTGCGGGCAACTGGTGGAACCAGTCCCAGGCCTTTGCGCGGAAGGTAATGGCAAACAACCTGCATTTGAAGGCGTCCGACATGGTTCGGATAGAGACAATATCCTCGAACCATTGGATGTGCCTAACGGGGTCCTCCTTTCCCGAATAGTAATTCAAGGCTGGGTCCCTGAATCCTTCTGGCACGGGCGCGGCGAGAATCTCCTCGCAGAAGGGGCTCCTCCCTCCTGCCCGGCGACGGTCCTCCATTTGGCGAGTATCACCACCATACTCGCCATATGGGCGAGTATCTGGGTATCTCCCCTGCTCGCACGGCTCGCGGAAGCGAATACCTTGCGAGGTTGGCTGGTAGAATTGCGACCTCCTTGGTCGCTCGGCTTCGTCTTCCATGTGCTCCTTTCCTGCTCGCCGAGGGGGACTCCCTCCCTCGGATGGAACTGGGCGATGCGGCGAGGTCGCAGTGACCTCGGCGCGCGGCTGAAGCGCTGCTCGCATGGCTCCCTCCATGCGCTGCGCGAAGGCTTCGAAAACCTCCAGCGTCACGAACCTGCTAGCTCCCGTCGAGTTGCCGACCTCCTCCTCAGGGTCGCCACCTACGACCATCTCGCCTTCTTGCCGAACTTTCTTCCAACGACTACGGTCCACGCTCACCGCACCAAAGTGTTGACGCCAGGAAAATCCTGACCTCAAGATTCGGACCGATGCAGCCGGAGGCTACTCACCCAGCAGCCCGACGAGATGGCTTGGCTGGCAACGACGAGGAAGCTAGAAGAGCAACAGACAGGACCCCAGGTGCTGCGGCAGGGAGGTCCCACCACGTACCCGGAAGCTCGAAGGAGTCTTCCCCTCCACAACCAAGAATGGCCGAGCAAGGTACGAGGAAGGCACCGACTTGGCTAGCAAGCAGGGGTGACGGGCTCAAGAATTCGGAAATGGGGTTCCAGAAGCTCAAGCATAGGTGCCAATCCAAGTACCCCTGGGGTCCTATTTATAGGCAACCAAGGGGTAGGGGGGTTTTATAGCCCAGCCCTGACCTGGCGACGTATGGGATACTCGGCGAGCATCTTCGACCATAGTCGCCCATCTGGCGAGTATCTGCTGCTGCTCGCACAAGCCTGGCTGATACTCGCTCAGGTCTTCTGTGGTTGCCGGACACTTTGGGGCGACATACGGGATACTCGATACGTATCTTCGACCATAGTCGCCCTTCTGGCGAGTATTTAGCCAATACTCGCCAACCTTCTTTTGCTCCTGCTGGCTGATTTGTCCTGCCTCTTTGACTTTGACCTGCCTACGTGGCCTTGAGTGGGTCCTACCCTCGGAGAATAAGGGTTGTACAGTTATCCCTTGCCTCGAATCGACGGGCTGGTTGATTCGGCCGTCGGTTTTTCTGTGATGAGTTTCCTTGATGCGTTTTCAGGATATCACCAGATCCGGATGCATCCCCCCGATTGCCGCGATGTCTCCTTCATCACCGACGATGGCTGCTATAGCTACAAGATGATGCCCTTCGGTTTGAAGAACGCGGGAGCCACCTATCAGCGGATGATGGACCACATTTTCAAGGAGCAAAAGGGGAGGAACCTGGAAGTATATGTGGACGACCTCTTGATCAAAAGCAAGAGTGTCCGGGAACACATAGCCGATCTGGTCGAGACCTTCACGACGCTAAGAAGATTCAAGATGAGACTCAATCCGACGAAGTGCGTCTTCGGAGCGGGCAAGGGGAAGTTCCTGGGACATCTTCTTACTCCGAGGGGAGTAGAGCCAAACCCCGACAAGGTTAGGGCGATCCTGGAGATGCCATCCCCAAAAACGATAAAGGAGGTCCAAAGGTTGACAGGCAGGCTAGCGGGTCTTAGCCGCTTCCTATCAAAGGCCGGAGAGAAGTGCTCTCCATTCTTCAAAACGCTCCGCAAAACAGAAAGCTTCGAGTGGACCGAAGACTGTGAGATGGCATTCGGAAGGCTGAAGGAGCAGTTGACCCAGACACCTCTCCTTCAGAGCCCGAAGGAAGGCGAGGATCTGCTCATCTACCTCGGAGTAGGAGCGGAAGCAGTTAGCTCCATCTTGGTCCGTGAAGAAGGGAAGAGGCAGCTACCTATCTACTACGTCAGCCGAGTGCTAAAGAAGGCGGAGCTGAAGTACCCAATTCTGGAAAAACTTGCCTTCGCCTTGGTGGTGTCGGCACGGAAGCTCCGGCCTTACTTTCAGGCTCACTCCATCCGAGTGGTAACTGATCACCCTCTCCGCAGTGTCTTAGAGGGAGTGGAACATTCAGGGAGGTTGGCGAAATGGTCGGTAGAACTCAGCGAGTTCGACATTTCCTTCTCTCCCCGAGTGGCGATCAAGGCCCAGGCAGTAGCAGACTTCCTGGCGGACTTCTCGGTGGAAGCGGCGCCAGGAGAAGAGGTGTTCTATCCGATTCCTTGGAAGATGTTTGTTGATGGAGCTTCGGGCAAAAGTTCTGTGGGGGTGGGCATCGTGCTCGTCAGCCCACAGGGAACAAGGATCGAGCAAGCCGTCGAGATCCTTTTCCCCGTCACAAACAACCAGGCAGAGTACGAGGCCATAGTGGCAGGCTTGCGCCTTGCCAAGGAGCTAGGGATCCGAGATGTCCGGGCTTTCACGGACTCAATGGTGGTCGCCTCGCAGATTCGAGGCGAGTTTGAGGTGCGCGACACCATCTTGCAGAGGTACCTGGTAAAAGTGAAAGGGCTGATGGGAGGCTTCCAATCCTTCTTCGTCGAGTATGTGCCAAGGGAGGAGAACTCGGCAGCAGATCGCCTCGCCAAGTACGGACCAAAGGCCGGAGGAACTATCACCGAGCTGTTCCGCCCGTCCATTGAAGAGGGAGAGATGATGGAGATCGAGCGACGCCCCTCATGGATGGACCCTCTTGTGGCATTCCTGGCCAGCGGTCAGCTCCCAGCAGACGTAGGGGATCAGAGAAGATTTCGGTACAAGGCGGCATATTACCTCCTGCAAGATGGGGAGCTGTACCGCAAGACCATCTCGGGCCCCCTGGCCAGGTGTGTTTCCGAAGACCAAGTACCCCGAGTGTTGGAGGAGATCCATTCGGGAGAGTGTGGAAGTCATTCTGGGACTCGCACTTTGGAGCAGAGGGTCTTGAGGCATGGTTACTTCTGGCCCACTATCAGGAAGGACGCTGAGATCTTCTCGAAGAAGTGCCAGAAGTGCCAGCTCTTCGCCCTCCTTCAGCTGCAGCCGGCCCAGCAGCTCCGATCGATCATCTCCCCATGGCCGTTCGCCATCTGGGGGATGGACTTGATCGGCCCTTTCTCTCCAGCCAGTGGACAACGAAAGTTCGTTCTCGTCATGATCGACTACTTCTCTAAGTGGATCGAGGCCAAAGCCCTGGCCAAGACCACCTCTCAAGTCGTGAAGAACTTCATTTGGGGAGAGATCGTCTGCAGATTCGGGATCCCTCTCGCCATCGTCACCGACAATGGTCCCCAGTTCGCCAGCTTGGAACTGGAAGACTTCTGCAGGCAGCTAGGGACCGACCTTCGGTTCGCCTCCGTACATCACCCAAGGAGCAATGGCCAAGTGGAGGCCGCCAACAAATTGATCATCAACCTACTAAAGAAGAAGGTGGAGAACCTAAGAGGTAACTGGGCGGACCAGCTCCCCTCGGTCCTGTGGGCTCTGAGGACCACTCCCAGCTCAGCCACAGGGGAAACGCCGTTCAAACTCTCTCACGGGTCGGAAGCTCTCATTCCAGTAGAGTTCGAAGTCAGAAGCCCACGGGTGATAGCTGCGGAGGACGGAAGCGAATAATGGTGACTAGAGAATGAAGAGGTTCAAAAGTTATCTCTCGACTACATCGAGGAACTCCGAGATTTAGCTTCAGCCAGGCAAGAGGAGATTAAGCGCCGGATGGCAAAACATTTTGACAAAAATGTTCGCCTCAAACAATTCCAAGCAGGTGATCTGGTCCTGAAAAAGGTGGACGCAGCAGGAAGGTCTGCGGCCGTCGGGAAGCTCAACCCGAACTGGGAAGGACCTTTCATCATCCAGGAAGCACTCCTAACCGGAGGATACCACTTGCAGAACCAGGAAGGCGAGCTGCTAGGGAGCACCTGGAGCGGCGATGACCTGAAAAGGTTTTATCCCTGAGGGGGAACATGTATACCCCATCCTTGTAAATTCATTTCTTTGAATAAAATCTACACCTCCCTGAAACATGGGAGAAGGCAGCTTCTTTCACATCAACAAAGTTTTCATAATAAAGAAGTCAGGTGAAGTCAATCTCCACGCTAGGTTGGAAAATGAGCCTCTGACTTAACCCTCGTAAAAACTCAGAACGGATGATGGGACAGTGCCTCGGGTGTGCGTTCCCTTAAGACCAAGCCTCTGCAATGACGGCCGAGATCAGCTCCCCCCTTGCATGTTGGCCGCGGTTCCCACCGACTGCATTTCTCGTCCGACTGTAGAGATTACCAGGAAGAAGTCTGGACGCCGACCTTCCGATTCGGCGAAGGGATGGTCGATTTCACTAGCTCAGGGAACCCTTGAAAACAAGCGTCGTGTACCCTCGAGAGATAAAAAGCTCTCCGCAAAGCATTTCATTATTGTGTTAGATCATATGAGTTATTATGCCTAAAGTGTGCTTAACTCCCTGCTAAACTCATTAAGCAACATGAAGCAGGTTCGATCCACATCCGGCATCCAAGTAGGATGGAGGCCTCGGGATGATGTGTCCCCTCGGATTTCCCCGACTGCCACTCCCTGCTTGACGTCGTCCTACATCGACATTCGCCGCCGCAGGTTGGAAGACGAGCCTCCGACTTGACCCTTGTAAAAACTCAGAGCGGATGATGGGACAGTGCCTCGGATGTGCGTTCCCTTAAGACCAAGCCTCTGCAATGACGGTCGAGATCAGCTCCCCCCTTGCATGTTGGCCGCGGTTCCCACCGACTGCATTTCTCGTCCGGCTGTAGAAATTACTAGGGTAAAGTTTGGAAGCCGATACTCCAACTTGAGACGAGGAGGAGACCGACTCGACCGACCAAAAGACAAAGGCATCCAAGTGATAGGATGAAGGCTCCTGGGTGTTGTGCCCTTGTGGGATCGACCCGGCGGCCTTTCCTTACTTGACGTCGGCCTTTGAAGGTAGCAAGCACCCAAGTTATAGGACGAAGGCCCTGGGATTTGTGTCCCCGCGAGACCTGCCCGGCTGCCATTCCTTACTTGGCGTCATTCTCTGTCGACATCAGGTTTTATAGTAGGGGGGAGGCCTCGGGATGATATTCCCCCAGGGCTCCCCGACTGCTAAACCTTACTCCTTCCTTCCCTTGAAGAGCTCCTTAGATTCTTGCTTAAAAACCTAATAACACTCGTCCCTAGGTGCAGATCAAGGCCTCAAGCTGAAGTCTGCAAGTGCGAGTATCCATACTCGCCGAAATCCTAGGAGCCTAGCGAGCACTCAACCTCGCCTCGAACCTGGGAGCCTAAAGCAACATATAAGCAAGGAAGTAAAAGCACAGAAGGAAGGAATAGGCGAGTAAGAAACTTGTCAAAATTCTATTTCATTTTTACAAAAAATCTGTACATGCTGCAGGTGTACAAAAAGGTCGCCGGGCGAGCAAAAATGGAGCCCGGGCGACTAGGCGACATCCTCGCCATCAAATATCTGCGTCTGACTCGTCGCCATCGTCGTCGCCATCGTCATCGTCATCATCATCATCATCAATCTCATCATCGTCGTCCTCGGCATCGCTAAGTCGCGGCGATGATGCTCGCAGGGGGGAGGTGGACTCCTCGGCGAGTATGGCCGGGATAAGGTCTCCCACCGTCAATCCCATTGCCTCCGGCTTCAAAAGATCATCTGCCTTCAGCTGATTTAGGATGACCTCTCCTGTTGCTCGCGCGATCTCCCGGCGAATATGGGGCATGTCGTCGCCATGCATCCTGACCTGCTTGACGAACCGATGAGGGCCCGACCCCGCCGGCTGTTGCTCGGCAGGCCGAGTTTCTAGCTCGGCGATGCGGATTTGGGCAGCTTCCAAGGCCGAGCGAGTGTCCTCCAGCTCCTTCTCGGCCTGGGACAGTCTCTTCGCCGATTCCAGCTCGGCAGCCTATAGAAGACAAAAAGAAAGAAGGTAAGCTTGACATCGTGTAAAGAGGCGAGTATTCCAGAAAGCGCGAAAAGTCGCAAAGACGAAGTACCTCGAACCCATTGATCCTCTCCGCCATGGCGATCATTTTCGGCCCCTGCACCTTGATCGCCTCCTCGTACATCAGCAGCCGTTTCGCCGTTGAATGTGCGAGCTCGGCAGTTCGCAGGATTGAGTGCGAGGTTTGATGAGCAAGATGCTCGGCAGAGGCCTCCTGCAGCAGCTCGGCGTCAGTACGACTATAGATCGCATGAAGCACATCGAAGGCCTCCCCCTTGTCCTCCCAGTCCTCGGACCAAACGGGGAGGTTCGAGCTCAGGGTCACCTCGTGAGCGCGATCAGACCAGGTCACCAATGGGCGACCAAAGTCGTCCTCGCCACGGGTGCCCTCGTTGAAGAAAGGATGGCTGCTCGGCTCGCCAGCCTCCGAGGGATCCGCCTTCTGTCCCAAATCCTTATGGGCAGTCTCCTTCTTCCTTCTCTTGGGCTCGGGAACCTTGCCCTTTACTATTCGCCTCTTCGAAGTCCCGGCGACATCCAGATCGTCGCCTCCTGGCGACAAGTCGATTGGGGAGGAGTCCCCAACCTCGCGCGCCGAGGTTCTCGCACCCCCTTGGGCGACAGCGGTTGCCTTCGCCACGAGAGGAAGAGCATCACGCGGAAGAGCCTGCACGCCTGTAAGAAGATCGAAGATTAGTCGCCAGAACGAAGCCCTAGGGCGAGTATGTCTGATGCTCGCACGAAGGATACCTTCCCCTGGGCGAACTTCCGTGAGCTCGTCTACTCGCCTCCTCCAAAGTATCACGTCGAAGCGACGATTCCTGAAGCAGGCGAGCAGCTTCACCTGGTCCTCGGTGAGCCAGGGAACCGTGAAGACGTTCTCCGAAGGTTGAATGGGCGAGCTGGAGACGCCCGCGAAGTCGCCCTCAATGGCGACTATCCGCTCGACCCAGCGATGGTTCTTATTTGAAGTCCCCGCCAGTGTACAAACGTGACTGCACAAGAAGATGACGCCCTCGCCGGTCGCCATGATGGTGAATATTTGCCTAAAGACCGAAAGGTCGAAGACGATGTTCTGCTCCCGAAGGTAGCACAGGAACCCCATGATCATCGCCACTCCGTTGGGATTGATCTGGGCGGGCACTATCCCATAGAACACGAGTATCTTCCGAAACTCGGGCCATATGGGAAGTCGCAGGCCGACCTCGAAGTGTCGGATTGGGAAGATCATCGCCATCTGCGAGGAGGTGTTTAGTCGCTCAGACGGGCGAGGAAGCCTGGCGACGTATCCTGGAGTCTCGAACTTGGAGTTGAACTCGTCCAAGTCTTTCTGATTCGTGATCGGCTTCTTGAACGAGCTCTCATCGAAGTTCTTCGCATGGTTAGCTCGCCTGATGGCCGCCTCGTCGATCATCTTGGGAAGAAAGGGAAGAGAGCGAGTATCGTAGAAGGGCGAGGATTGGAAGCCTGGAAGATGCTCGCTCAAGGAGGCTAGAGATCGCTAAAGGCGTATTTAAGACTCACCCACCCCCCCTATTTATACTAGTCGGTTAGTCTGGCTTGTCGAACACGACGCCGCAAGCACGACTAGGGGTGGCGAGTATCTAAGGAAAGTCGCCCAAAGTTCAGAGCGCGCCAATCGCCGACCTTCATCTAGCGAATACCTACATCACAGAAACACGAAGAAGCTCGCCAAAATATAGGCGACATTTAAACAGATACTCGGCAAAAAGGAGATAGAAGAAAAAGCAAAACAAAAGAAGATCGAGTAAAACAAAGACAAGATTGAAGGGCGAGTATTCGATTACTCGACAAATCAACATTGCTTCAAATAAATCGTTCAAAAGATTCAAATAATGCTCGCGAGGAGCTACAAAGCTACATAAAAGATAAAGATGAAGAAGAGCAGCAGCTAGGGTTGCGCCTGGATGTTCGCCTGGGGATCCTGGATCTGAGGTTGTCGCCCGACCCAGCCCAAGGCGCGAGCACGCTTGAAATGCTCGGAGGCCACGGACATCGCGTCCTCGCCTTGTCGCAGCTGGTCTTCGATCCTCGCCAGCCTCCCCACCGAGCCCATGCTCGCGCGCATCCCGACCAGCTCGTCATGATGCAGCTGCTGCCGGTGCTCGATCCGTGCCACCCTGCGCTCCAAGTCGCTGACAGACTGGAGGCGAGCTTCAGCACCCGACAGGCGAGTATCAAACTCCTCCAGCCGGGATACTCGCACCTCCAAGTCAGTTAGGCGGCGATGAGGGTCACTAGCCGCCAGGCGCTCAACCCGCGACTCCACCTCAGTCAAGCGGCGATGAGGTTCGCAGATCGATAGCCGCTCTATCCGGGATTCTAAGTCCAAGATAGCGCGAGTAGCCTTTTCCTGGTACTCGCGAGGAGGGAGCCCAACGGCATCGATCAAAGCTCCCACCGGAGTATGCGCGCGACCTACAAAAAAAAAAGAGGCAAAAGGGCCAGACCTTCAGCAGAATTCAGAAAACAGTGGCGACTATCCGAAGGCAGCGATCAAATACCTGGCCGAGGACTACGGGATCGTCGGCGAGGAGGGCTGCGAGATCGTCGGCGAGGAGAAGACCTTCCTCGGTGTGGGGAGGAAGAACGATGGACGCCATCTCGGCGAGTAGAGTGGTTGCCGGAATGATCCCGGTTGGAGGGCAGGTCCCCTCGACGGCGACCATCTCCTGGTCGCCCTCCACCCCTTGGAGCGAAGAAGGCCGAAGACCCTCCAGTCCCGCCCCTGCGCGAGGACTCCCCCTGGTGGGAAGAGGGAGCAGTTGAGGTAGAAGGACGTTGATCGCCTGGAGGATTCACTGGCGGCGGGAGTCCAGGAGGAGGAGGCGGCAGCGCGATCACAGGACGCTGTGTGTTGCTCGCCGGCTCTGGTCGCGAGTTAGGTGGAGGAGGAGGCGGAGTAGGAGCGATGTTCGCCATAGGAGCCCCATGCTCGCTCATCGGCCTCTTCTCCACAGAGGAGCTGTGGAGAATCCTTACCGCACGACCACTCCGAGACCCACCCTCGGGCGAGATCATCATGGATGATCGCAGCGGTATGGCAGTCAAAGGCTCCTCCCGAGCCTCAGTATTCGGCGGATCTACAGATAGCAACAAAAACGTCAGAATGTCACCGGAAGACAGCATGGATCGGAAAAGTGCGAGCAAGGAGCTCACCTCGGGCAGGGGGAGGGTCCGGTTGGGTTTGAGTTTGGGTTTCATCCCTACTCGCCTCCGGGGCGACCTCTGCCAAGAGATGAGTAGGGGGGAGAGCAGGCGAGAGCCCTTCATGAGAGAGGCCCAAATCCTCCAGCAGCTGCTGACGCTGCTCACTCAGAGGATCGGCGACGTTCTCCTTAGTCGCCTCCTTTTTTCTCTCTCTCTTCTTCTTCTTCGCCGCCCTCTTCCTCTTCTTGTTCGCGAGGAAGGCGTCTACCTCGGCGTCCATGC
Organism: Dactylorhiza incarnata; assembly: GCA_033032865.1. Classification (NCBI taxonomy): domain Eukaryota; kingdom Viridiplantae; phylum Streptophyta; class Magnoliopsida; order Asparagales; family Orchidaceae; genus Dactylorhiza; species Dactylorhiza incarnata. Next base: position 23,081,984 of record JAWHQI010000003.1, read on the forward strand.
GAGGAGGATGAAGGGGCACGCCGATCAGATTCGCAAGGTCGGCCTTGGCCTTTTTGGCAGCCTCAGCAAAAGCTAGCGACATTGTGAGCGAGTACAGAAAGGTGGTTCCATCAGAGACCCCCCCCCCCCCCCCTTTATAGAGTCCAGGCGTCGGACAGTCAGTATCCGAGTATCTCCCTATACTCGTCAAAGCAGAAGCTCGTCGAATAACGGTTGGATGTTTCTTTCCGAGCAACTCCGTTACTCGCAAAGAGCGGGGATTGTGTACAACCCTTATTCTCCGAGGGTAGGACCCACTCAAGGCCACGTAGGCAGGTCAAAGTCAAAGAGGCAGGACAAATCAGCCAGCAGGAGCAAAAGAAGGTTGGCGAGTATTGGCTAAATACTCGCCAGAAGGGCGACTATGGTCGAAGATACGTATCGAGTATCCCGTATGTCGCCCCAAAGTGTCCGGCAACCACAGAAGACCTGAGCGAGTATCAGCCAGGCTTGTGCGAGCAGCAGCAGATACTCGCCAGATGGGCGACTATGGTCGAAGATGCTCGCCGAGTATCCCATACGTCGCCAGGTCAGGGCTGGGCTATAAACCCCCCCCCCTACCCCTTGGTTGCCTATAAATAGGACCCCAGGGGTACTTGGATTGGCACCTGTGCTTGAGCTTCTGGAACCCCATTTCCGAATTCTTGAGCCCGTCACCCCTGCTTGCTAGCCAAGTCGGTGCCTTCCTCGTACCTTGCTCGGCCATTCTTGGTTGTGGAGGGGAAGACTCCTTCGAGCTTCCGGGTACGTGGTGGGACCTCCCTGTCGCAGCACCTGGGGTCCTGTCTGTTGCTCTTCTAGCTTCCTCGTCGTTGCCAGCCAAGCCATCTCGTCGGGCTGCTGGGTGAGTAGCCTCCGGCTGCATCGGTCCGAATCTTGAGGTCAGGATTTTCCTGGCGTCAACAGTCGCCATGCATCCTGACCTGCTTGACGAACCGATGAGGGCCCGACCCCGCCGGCTGTTGCTCGGCAGGCCGAGTTTCTAGCTCGGCGATGCGGATTTGGGCGGCTTCCAAGGCCGAGCGAGTGTCCTCCAGCTCCTTCTCGGCCTGGGACAGTCTCTTCGCCGATTCCAGCTCGGCAGCCTATAGAAGACAAAAAGAAAGAAGGTAAGCTTGACATCGTGTAAAGAGGCGAGTATTCCAGAAAGCGCGAAAAGTCGCAAAGACGAAGTACCTCGAACCCATTGATCCTCTCCGCCATGGCGATCATTTTCGGCCCCTGCACCTTGATCGCCTCCTCGTACATCAGCAGCCGTTTCGCCGTTGAATGTGCGAGCTCGGCAGTTCGCAGGATTGAGCGCGAGGTTTGATGAGCAAGATGCTCGGCAGAGGCCTCCTGCAGCAGCTCGGCGTCAGTACGACTATAGATCGCATGAAGCACATCGAAGGCCTCCCCCTTGTCCTCCCAGTCCTCGGACCAAACGGGGAGGTTCGAGCTCAGGGTCACCTCGTGAGCGCGATCAGACCAGGTCACCAATGGGCGACCAAAGTCGTCCTCGCCACGGGTGCCCTCGTTGAAGAAAGGATGGCTGCTCGGCTCGCCAGCCTCCGAGGGATCCGCCTTCTATCCCAAATCCTTATGGGCAGACTCCTTCTTCCTTCTCTTGGGCTCGGGAACCTTGCCCTTTACTATTCGCCTCTTCGAAGTCCCGGCGACATCCAGATCGTCGCCTCCTGGCGACAAGTCGATTGGGGAGGAGTCCCCAACCTCGCGCGCCGAGGTTCTCGCACCCCCTTGGGCGACAGCGGTTGCCTTCGCCACGAGAGGAAGAGCATCACGCGGAAGAGCCTGCACGCCTGTAAGAAGATCGAAGATTAGTCGCCAGAACAAAGCCCTAGGGCGAGTATGTCTGATGCTCGCACGAAGGATACCTTCCCCTGGGCGAACTTCCGTGAGCTCGTCTACTCGCCTCCTCCAAAGTATCACGTCGAAGCGACGATTCCTGAAGCAGGCGAGCAGCTTCACCTGGTCCTCGGTGAGCCAGGGAACCGTGAAGACGTTCTCCGAAGGTTGAATGGGCGAGCTGGAGACGCCCGCGAAGTCGCCCTCAATGGCGACTATCCGCTCGACCCAGCGATGGTTCTTATTTGAAGTCCCCGCCAGTGTACAGACGTGACTGCACAAGAAGATGACGCCCTCGCCGGACGCCATGATGGTGAATATTCGCCTAAAGACCGAAAGGTCGAAGACGATGTTCTGCTCCCGAAGGTAGCACAGGAACCCCATGATCATCGCCACTCCGTTGGGATTGATCTGGGCGGGCACTATCCCATAGAACACGAGTATCTTCCGAAACTCGGGCCATATGGGAAGTCGCAGGCCGACCTCGAAGTGTCGGATTGGGAAGATCATCGCCATCTGCGAGGAGGTGTTTAGTCGCTCAGACGGGCGAGGAAGCCTGGCGACGTATCCTGGAGTCTCGAACTTGGAGTTGAACTCGTCCAAGTCTTTCTGATTCGTGATCGGCTTCTTGAACGAGCTCTAATCGAAGTTCTTCGCATGGTTAGCTCGCCTGATGGCCGCCTCGTCGATCATCTTGGGAAGAAAGGGAAGAGAGCGAGTATCGTAGAAGGGCGATGATTGGAAGCCTGGAAGATGCTCGCTCAAGGAGGCTAGAGATCGCTAAAGGCGTATTTAAGACTCACCCACCCCCCCTATTTATACTAGTCGGTTAGTCTGGCTTGTCGAACACGACGCCGCAAGCACGACTAGGGGTGGCGAGTATCTAAGGAAAGTCGCCCAAAGTTCAGAGCGCGCCAATCGCCGACCTTCATCTAGCGAATACCTACATCACAGAAACACGAAGAAGCTCGCCAAAATATAGGCGACATTTAAACAGATACTCGGCAAAAAGGAGATAGAAGAAAAAGCAAAACAAAAGAAGATCGAGTAAAACAAAGACAAGATTGAAGGGCGAGTATTCGATTACTCGACAAATCAACATTGCTTCAAATAAATCGTTCAAAAGATTCAAATAATGCTCGCGAGGAGCTACAAAGCTACATAAAAGATAAAGATGAAGAAGAGCAGCAGCTAGGGTTGCGCCTGGATGTTCGCCTGGGGATCCTGGATCTGAGGTTGTCGCCCGACCCAGCCCAAGCCGCGAGCACGCTTGAAATGCTCGGAGGCCACGGACATCGCGTCCTCGCCTTGTCGCAGCTGGTCTTCGATCCTCGCCAGCCTCCCCCACCGAGCCCATGCTCGCGCGCATCCCGACCAGCTCGTCATGATGCAGCTGCTGACGCTGCTCACTCAGAGGATCGGCGACGTTCTCCTTAGTCGCCTCCTTTTTTCTCTCTATCTTCTTCTTCTTCGCCGCCCTCTTCCTCTTCTTGTTCGCGAGGAAGGCGTCTACCTCGGCGTCCATGCGAGGAGGAGGAAGGGGCACGCCGATCAGATTCGCAAGGTCGGCCTTGGCCTTTTTGGCAGCCTCAGCAAAAGCTAGCGACATTGTGAGCGAGTACAGAAAGGTGGTTCCATCAGAGACCCCCCCCCCCCCCCTTTTATAGAGTCCAGGCGTCGGACAGTCAGTATCCGAGTATCTCCCTATACTCGTCAAAGCAGAAGCTCGTCGAATAACGGTTGGATGTTTCTTTCCGAGCAACTCCGTTACTCGCAAAGAGCGGGGATTGTGTACAACCCTTATTCTCCGAGGGTAGGACCCACTCAAGGCCACGTAGGCAGGTCAAAGTCAAAGAGGCAGGACAAATCAGCCAGCAGGAGCAAAAGAAGGTTGGCGAGTATTGGCTAAATACTCGCCAGAAGGGCGACTATGGTCGAAGATACGTATCGAGTATCCCGTATGTCGCCCCAAAGTGTCCGGCAACCACAGAAGACCTAAGCGAGTATCAGCCAGGCTTGTGCGAGCAGCAGCAGATACTCGCCAGATGGGCGACTATGGTCGAAGATGCTCGCCGAGTATCCCATACGTCGCCAGGTCAGGGCTGGGCTATAAAAACCCCCCTACCCCTTGGTTGCCTATAAATAGGACCCCAGGGGTACTTGGATTGGCACCTGTGCTTGAGCTTCTGGAACCCCATTTCCGAATTCTTGAGCCCGTCACCCCTGCTTGCTAGCCAAGTCGGTGCCTTCCTCGTACCTTGCTCGGCCATTCTTGGTTGTGGAGGGGAAGACTCCTTCGAGCTTCCGGGTACGTGGTGGGACCTCCCTGCCGCAGCACCTAGGGTCCTGTCTGTTGCTCTTCTAGCTTCCTCGTCGTTGCCAGCCAAGCCATCTCGTCGGGATGCTGGGTGAGTAGCCTCCGGCTGCATCGGTCCGAATCTTGAGGTCAGGATTTTCCTGGCGTCAACAATAGACATCATTGATCGAGCAACAACTTGACCTTAGTTGAATCATTGGAAATGTAAAGTCGCTAGGATTAATCAATTAGGGATGTCGATGTCCTAGTATAGAGATTATGGACAGAAACTAGGTTGTACAAGTTGCAGTTATATTTGAAGTTCTTGTGACTTCGGGCGTTCGGAAGTGATTAACTCATGTCTTGTTAAAAATCATGCCCCGTCATGGTTGAAAATTTTATCTACAATAATAGCTTTATACCTTGGGAGCTTTGATGATAAATAACCAGAGATCTAAGACTATGACTTATTGGATTTATAATCTAGTGTTTGAGTTACTATTATAAGAACAATCCAAGTTTGTCTTGCTAAAGACGACTTGGGAGTGATCAAGACTAGCATAAGTGGAAGTGACAGGATTTTGGAGAAATAAACATGATGATTCTTCCTTGATAAAATTGACTTATGAAAAACCCAAGGGTATCAAAATTTTGCTCATTATGAATCAAACTCCACGTGGAAAATGATCGGGAGTCATCTTATCATTATGATTGGTTAGCATATACTCATAAAAGTTCACAAGTGCACCCCCGGTAATATTTAAGGATGATTGAGACGCTAGACGATTTGATTAGTTCCATCAATAGTAAGAACTAGAAAAGTTGTAGAGTAGAGATGAATGATTATTCGAACGTACCTGAAAGAGTAAGAATTTGAAGGCGAGAAGAAAACTTTAGAGGCATAAGAGTCTGCCCAGGTTAGAATGGAAGTTCGAGGATAGATCGACTTAGGTATCTAGGTCACCCCGGTCGGGATAGATGATACGACGGTGCGAGTCTTGCGGCGCAAGAAGATTCTAGAGGTTAAGATATGTGGTAAAATTACGGTCAGGAGGAGCACAACTTGGAGCCACTAGAGCTGGTGTGGCAGAGATAGTCAGTGCTCTCCGAGCCAGGAATAACTTCAATCCTTAGGAGATGTTACGTTCAATCACTCGCGGTGAAAACCCCGCAAGCCTAACCTGAATTTCGAGGACGAAATTATTTTTTTTGTTTATAGGGATTTGTAACATCCCCCAGACAGCTAGACCCCCCAGGTGAATCTGTGTTGACAAGGCCATGACAAGGCCTTGGTAGTGTAGAAATCCCTTTAACTTAGGCAAGATTAGGGTTGAAAGTGCCTTGGACTGCAAATAGCAATTTCCAGTGACCAAGATTAGGGTTGGACTTTAGGGCCTCAACTTGACCATTTGACCCCACCATAGTATCCCTAACCCATTAGGGGTTCCCTTAGGGCACCAAGGGCCCATTGGGGTCAACCAAAGAGGCCAAATTGACCAAAGTCAACCATAACCTCAAATTGGTCAAAGTAGCCTAATTAGAGTCAATTGACCTCCACCATGCCAAATTGACCACACATCTAGGTCTAAAATATCATAAGAAATCTATTAGACCTAAAAGCCCCATCATGGGACCCCCAGTGGTGCAAATTGACCAAAATGCCCTTTTAGGTCAAAATGGCAATTCTTCACTAAGCGTCCTAATTGACCACCACCATATTAAATTGACCCTACCCATAGTGTTACAATATCATAGGGGACTCAGTGGATCAAAAAGCCCCATGACTGGGTCAACCCTAGGGCTCAATTTGACCAAAGTCAACTTAGCCTGTTTTGGTCAAATCAGCTTAAATTGGGTCAACCAAGGCCCATGTGATCAAGTTGACCCCACCAGTAGTTTCTAAATTTAATTTGGAGTCCAATGGACCCAAAATCCCCATCGTAGGGTCACCCAATTGGTCAATTTGACCAAAAGTCAAACTTGCCCAAATTAGGTCAAATCTCTTAAACCTAGCCCAATCCCTTTGGGCTAAGCCCAAATTGATCACTTGACCAGCATGCTTGACTGATAACTGACCTAGGTGAGAGAGAGAAATCGTCCATGGTGATTAGGAGAGAGAAAAATCAATTTTGGTGGAGAGAGAAAGAGAGAGAAAGATGGCCACTCATGGCCAAAGGAGACCAAGGGCCACCCTTTCCTCTCCCAATTGATTGGTGCATCTCCCCTCTTCAGCTTGGGGAAGATAGATAGTCGTTCAAGGCCATAGGGGGGGCTGAATTTGGAGGGTTTTCATGGTGGCCGAAATTCACCTTTAATGGCCATTAATGGCATGGCCGAATTTTGTTTCCCTCAAATCCCCCATATATAGCCACCCTTTCTCAAATCCAACTCCACCATTAGCTTCAAAAGATGGATGGAAGTCGAAATAATGTATTGGATCGAATGTTTTGGTGGAGAATCGAGGGATCGGGAAATCTCGCCGGAGAGGGGAAAAACCATGGTCGACCACCGCCGCCACCGTCGCCGGGCTCCAATCAAGGTCTGGTTCTTCTCCTCTCTCTCTATGGATATATCTTAGATCAAATAGGAGAGAAATTGAGCTCAATTGAGCCCGATCCGGTGAGCAAATTCCATGAATTTTCATGGAATTTCTTCCGTCGGGTTCGCCGGAATCGGCCCCTCCGGCGGTCGTGCCGCCGCCTGGCGATAGCCACCACCTCAACGGAGGTGGTGGTGGTGGTGGCCGGCCAGAGAGGTGGCCGGATGGCCGGCGGCAACACTTGGAAAAGCTACAGGAAGAAGCTATCGTGGTTGTTCATCCAATGAAGAAGACGAAATCATGTCCGTCAAAATCTGACTAAATTTTATAATGATTGCTATTTATATCTCATTTTATGTATTAAAATTGGTTGTTGATAGAAATTATTATAGAAAATACCTAGGGCCCTCTACAGAAAAAGTGCCCACCATGAAAGTTGTAGGACTTGACCCCTAGGATCATACAAAATTGACCTCACCCAATTAGGAGTCCTGGTTTGACCTCAGCACCCATTTTGGTGCAAAGTTTGACTGAACTTTGACTGGGTGCCCACACCAAACTACTAGTCCAAATGACTTGAAATTTAGACTAGGAGTGAGTCATGCCTAGGACTATAACATATCCAAAAATGAGAATTTTTGGAGAACTTTTTCCTAAAGTTTTTGTGAAAATTTAATAATCTTTGCATAAATTATTTGGAGGGTCAAATGACCTCCAATCTCCACCAAATCTTGGTGGGGTGATTTTAGGGTCATGATAAACCCCTGGCTAAAATTTCAACTCATTTGGGGTTCATTTGATTAGGTAGTCATTGGGCCAAAAATTTGTCCAATAAGGGGGAAAATTGTGATTAGGGTTATTTGGGGTTTTTCATGGTCAAACCACCTCCAATTGGAGTGCAATTTTGGCTACTGCCCTAATACCACCCAAAACACCTCCAAGTGAGTTTTGGGGTCATGGGGAGTTGGATTGCCCTAGGACATGAAGTTGGAGCACCTTGGGGTGCACTTAGCCAAGTAGAGAACCATTGACCAATTGGATCCATAGAGACATGAGTCTTCTTGGAAAGGTCAGTGGGACCAATTTGAGACCCCATGAGGAAGATTGGTGAGCATAGGAGTTGATTTGCTCAAGGCCATAGGGTTGATCCCTATGGAGTGGAATTTGGGGTTGTGAAGGACATAGGAGAGTTTGTCCTTGGAGAGGGGTGTATTGGACTCCTCTGAGCTTTATGAGTGATATAACACCCTCACAAGAAGTTTGGGTGGATTTGGGGAAGTTTTGACCATAACCCTAGGTTAAACCCTAAAGGGGGTGCAGATAGAGGTCAATGAAGGAAGAGGGGTCAAACCTTAATGGTTTGACTTGAAATTTTGGGGAGATGGTCATGGTGACCAAAGAGTACTACTGTGATAAATTGGTAGGATTTGGAGTTGCCAACCCTAGGTAATAAATCCTTGGGTAGATTTGTAAATATTTAAGTTTTGGGGTTTTAGGAAGAAATAATACTTAGTGATTAACCATATTCTGTCACCAACTTAGTTTGGATGTTATTAATCACTGGAGATTCTATTAGAACCATTGGAAGACTTTTGGAGGTCCAAATTGTAATTATTCTTATTGTTGGCAATTATTGGGATGATTAATTGTAGGGTGATAGTTTTCTGTAATTTCATGAAACTTTGGTGGATCTCATTTCATACCATTATGAACCCAAAGTAATTTTCTCATAATTTTTGGATTGATATTTTTGGTACTCTTAGTTCAATTTGGAATTAATTGCAAATATGTCCTTGGTGGAAATTACAAATGTAACCTCTATTGATTATGGTCAAATATTGTAGGGCTGAATATTTTACTATGAAACACCTTTGTATAAAGTTGCATAAGGTTTGGAGTTCATATGCGGGTGCCTCCTTTGGAAATAATTGAAAGTTAATGGGTTTTGGAATTTTTAATAATATTAAACCTTGCTGGAACTTCCTACAAATTCATATGTGCTAATTATTAGGTAGCCTTGATTTATGTAAAAAGTTTGGTAGGCAATGGAAGTCAGAAAAGTGCACCTGTAGTTCAAACCTTAGGAGGTTGTATTTTTGGAAAATTGCTTTAAATATTAATAATGTTGGAAAAAATACGATTCTCTGGAATTAATCTTATAACATCATGATAGACCTCCAGTAAATAGCTTGGGTCAGTTGGATGAATATTTGGAGCACCTATAGTTGTGAGCTTCATATAATTAGTTTGGTCTGCGTATAGTAAAACTGTGAAATTTGAGAATCAAGCGGATCCTTAGGAGGGATGGGAGGTATGTGGTTTACCTAATTTAGTTGAGAATGTATGATGGTCAACAAGGAGGATTATAGATGGTAAAGTGTGCTTGGTGAGTTGAGGGTAAAGTGGTGCTCGTGATTGACGAAGGATCGTCTTGGAAAGTCGTAAGTCACCTAGGGTTAATTCAATTGTAATAACAAGGAGGGGGTTCTTATGGGTAGATATCAACAACACTAAGTGTCTTGAGAAAGGGAACCTTGGGGTGTCATCCCATTGTAGTTCCTATTACCGTAGCGAGCCCCTTACGGGGTAACCCTCGGGAAGTCCAGGACTAACCCTAACTTATAGGAGTAAGACGATGTATAAGATTAACAAATAACACACTCATCCACAACCCGTGGTTACGAGAAGTTAGTTGGTTTGGTCTTACGAGCGGTAGGCTCGGTGGTTAAAGGTGCGGATTGCTGAGTCAGGAGAGCTTGTGACTCAGTAGTGTTTTGTAGGCACGGACGGGTTGGTTCGGCGAGCCGATGGCTCGGCAGGTTATTGATGGCGGGCAGGTTAGCCCGGGGAGATTATGGCTCAGAGATAGGAAGTAGAACATGTTGCATGTGCATTGAAGGTGGTGGGTCTTCGGCATTGGACGGTCGTTCACACCGACGTCAATACGTTGACTCGGCAAGTGTGGTATTTACACTTAGCCTTGAAAGTCTGGCGGTCCAGTCAGCAAGAGTACGCAGACGCTCTGCGGGTTTTGCGAGAGGCGTACGATAGGTCTAGGTTAGGTAGTGTGAATACCAACCTAGAGGTGGGTGAGGCCCAACCCACCGCTTCCGTTTGCCACTACGGGAGTATCCTGGGAGTCTAGCTCGCTCCAAAAAGGGGGAACTAAAGGTCTATGCGCATAGAGTCGTAGTGAGTGAGTTGCACTGTATGAACATAGCATAACAACATACCTTGCATGTCATAGCATAAACATTGCATTCAACCTACCCTTAATGTATAAGTCGGTTATGGGACTTCTTATACGGTAGGCCCTGCAAAACGACCCCTTGGTCTATAGGGGTAATCCCTATAAATCAATGGTTACTTTTATATTACTTCACTTGCCATTATATATACTGCTTACTGTTCTTTACATGCACTTTACTATGCTTACTTAATGGTTCATATATATATACACCTGTGTAGTTGTAGATCCGCCGTCACCTGCTTTTGTTTTTACCCCTTGAATGTCCTCCACTTCCTCCTCCCTATACGGTGCCTAGGAGCCATTGGGGGAGGGGTGGGGAATTGGCTGAGTCTAGTTTGACTGACGATCGGTGGATCATATCATTTTAGGAGTTCAAGGAGACGCAGCAACATCAGAGAAACAGGTGCAGCAGGATCCGACAGGGTGGGCCTCACGGCCATGCTACCATTGTCACCAGCCGGGACACACTCAAGTCAGATGCCCCATGATGGGTGGAACCCCTCCAGCACAGCGACCAGGAGGCCGAAGGCGAAGACGTAGACGTGGATTGCGGGGAGCGACCGCAGGCCAAAAGAGAAGAAGCATCCAGTGTTGCAGCACCAGTGGAGTACAGAGTCTGCAGGGATGGGTCAGACTAGTCTGGGTACTCCGGTTTTAGTGTCTGTGGCGATTAGCTTTAGTTTTACCTAGGAGCTAGCTTCCGCGAGTGATCTTGTAGTGAGGACATGATGTACAGGGCACGCGCCCTTTATTATTGTAACCCTTGTTATCTTTTATTCAGTTATATCATTTGGACATTTATATTTCATGTTGATTCTGTGGACTTATCTTCTTTAATGTACTTTTCTTCGTGATCAATTTGGCCGGCAGGATCGGCGTTTTGTGGTGGCGACCTTCCCGAGGGAAGGTGTCACCGCAAAACAGCGGTTCTGGGCCTAAGACCCGGTGTTTGGAAAGAAAAAAAAACGGGGTCTTACAAGTGGTATCAGAGCAAACCTCGATCCGAAGAAAAGAAGTCCACAAACCATGGGCCACCCCGCGCGAGCTTAGTTTGAGGAAAAACTAGCAGCGGAAGCAGTGGTGTGCCCATATGGGAATCACATCGAAAAAGTCCACTTTTAACTGAATCTTCTTAGTCAATTTCCCTTACGTGTGTCGAGTTTTCTTTTGTAGCCTGCGGCGAACCCTGCCCCCAGCAGGGAATACCTTTGGCTGCAAAGAACTCTTTAGATAGTCCTTTAGTCAATGAGTCAGACTCAACCCCACTAGGGCACGTGACTTACTAGGATAATTTATACCATGACCTAGTCTGAAATAGACCGTAAGTATAACTATTGGTGAAGGTACGAGGATACTCAAAAGAGGCTAGAGAAAGGAAGATTGACACCTAAGTAGAATGGTATGAGACTCATAGACTCAATCCTCGTATATGTGTCATGATTACATTAAGACAACCACCGCGACAAACACCGAGGGTCGGATAAGAATTGAAGCTCAGAAGGGACCCGTTTGGGATTGGGTGACATATTGACCATGATAAGGTTGTAGTAGTGGATGCCTAGAAGAGTCTAAGGTGTGGAGTATACCAAGGAGCCTCAAGATAGAACCCCAAGTTTAAGGATTTGTGCCCTAAGAATTGTTTGCATACTTGGGACGAATGTAACTTGGTGATATTGAATGTACCCAGCCCGAAATAGATAGTAGCTTATCTTTTGTTTATTGGGGGCTTGTCTTTTGTTTATTGGGCAAATTATCGACGGACTTAGTTTTCCCTTAGACCTAAGTTAGAAAATTTTGTGTCGTGAACATGATGATTTTTAAGTCGATCTTACTCAATGTTACTTGAAAGAAGATGAGACGGTGTAACAGTATGTTTGGAATGATGACCGATAGAAGTACCAGGACAATGGATAGACATCATTGATCGAACAACAACTTGACCTTAGTTGAATCATTGGAAATATAAAGTCGCTAGGATTAATCAATTAGGGATGTCGATGTCCTAGTATAGAGATTATGGACAGAAACTAGGTTGTACAAGTTGCAGTTATATTTGAAGTTCTTGTGACTTCGGGCGTTCGGAAGTGATTAACTCATGTCTTGTTAAAAATCATGCCCCGTCATGGTTGAAAATTTTATCTACAATAATAGCTTTATACCTTGGGAGCTTTGATGATAAATAACCAGAGATCTAAGACTATGACTTATTGGATTTATAATCTAGTGTTTGAGTTACTATGATAAGAACAATCCAAGTTTGTCTTGCTAAAGACGATTTGGGAGTGATCAAGACTAGCATAAGTGGAAGTGACAGGATTTTGGAGAAATAAACATGATGATTCTTCCTTGATAAAATTGACTTGTGAAAAACCCTAGGTTATCAAAATTTTGCTCATTATGAATCAAACTCCACGTGGAAAATGATCGGGAGTCATCTTATCATTATGATTGGTTAGCATATACTCATAAAAGTTCACAAGTGCACCCCCAGTAATATTTAAGGATGATTGGGACGCTAGACGATTTGATTAGTTCCATCAATAGTAAGAACTAAAAAAGTTGTAGAGTAGAGATGAATGATTATTCGAACGTACCTGAAAGAGTAAGAATTTGAAGGCGAGAAGAAAACTTTAGAGGCATAAGAGTCTGCCCAGGTTAGAATGGAAGTTCGAGGATAGATCGACTAAGGTAGCTAGGTCACCCCGGTCGGGATAGATGATACGACGGTGCGAGTCTTGCGGCGCAAGAAGATTCCAGAGGTTAAGACATGTGGTAAAATTACGGTCAGGAGGAGCACAACTTGGAGCCACTAGAGCTGGTGTGGCAGAGATAGTCAGTGCTCTCCGAGCCAGGAATAACTTCAATCCTTAGGAGATGTTACGTTCAATCACTCGCGGTGAAAACCCCGCAAGCCTAACCTGAATTTCGAGGACGAAATTATTTTTTTTGTTTATTGGGATTTGTAACATCCCCCAGACAGCTAGACCCTCCAGGTGAATCTGTCTTGACAAGGTCATGACAAGGCCTTGGTAGTGTAGAAATCCCTTTAACTTAGGCAAGATTAGGGTTGAAAGTGCCTTGGACTGCAAATAGCAATTTCCAGTGACCAAGATTAGGGTTGGACTTTAGGGCCTCAACTTGACCATTTGACCCCACCATAGTATACCTAACCCATTAGGGGTCCCCTTAGGGCACCAAGGGCCCATTGGGGTCAACCAAAGAGGCCAAATTGACCAAAGTCAACCATAACCCAAATTGGTCAAAGTAGCCTAATTAGAGTCAATTGACCTCCACCATGCCAAATTTACCACACATCTAGGTCTAAAATATCATAAGAAATCTATTAGACCTAAAAGCCCCATCATGGGACCCCCAGTGGTGCAAATTGACCAAAATGTCCTTTTAGGTCAAAATGGCAATTCTTCACTAAGTGTCCTAATTGACCACCACCATATTAAATTGACCCTACCCATAGTGTTACAATATCATAGGGGACTCAGTGGATCAAAAAGCCCCATGACTGGGTCAACCCTAGGGCTCAATTTGACCAAAGTCAACTTAGCCTGTTTTTGTCAAATCAGCTTAAATTGGGTCAACTAAGGCCCATGTGATCAAATTGACCCCACCAGTAGTTTCTAAATTTAATTTGGAGTCCAATGGACCCAAAAGCCCCATCATAGGGTCACCCAATTGGTCAATTTGACCAAAAGTCAAACTTGCCCAAATTAGGTCAAATCTCTTAAACCTAGCCCAATCCCTTTGGGCTAAGCCCAAATTGATCACTTGACCAGCATGCTTGACTGATAACTGACCTAGGTGAGAGAGAGAAATCAGCCATGGTGATTAGGAGAGAGAAAAATCAATTTTGGTGGAGAGAGAAAGAGAGAGAAAGAGAGAGAAAGATGGTCATTCATGGCCAAAGGAGACCAAGGGCCACCCTTTCCTCTCCCAATTGATTGGTGCATCTCCCCTCTTCAGTTTGGGGAAGATAGATAGTCGTTCAAGGCCATAGGGGGCTGAATTTGGAGGGTTTTCATGGTGGCCGAAATTCACCTTTAATGGCCATTAATGGCATGGCCGAATTTTGTTTCCCTCAAATCCCCCCTATATAGCCACCCTTTCTCAAATCCAACTCCACCATTAGCTTCAAAAGATGGATGGAAGTCGAAATAATGTATTGGATCGAATGTTTTGGTGGAGAATCGAGGGATCGAGCAATCTCGCCGGAGAGGGGAAAAACCATGGTCGACCACCACCGCCACCGTCGCCGGGCTCCAATCAAGGTCCGGTTCTTCTCCTCTCTCTCTATGGATATATCTTAGATCAAATAGGAGAGAAATCGGGCTCAATTGAGCCCGATCCGGTGAGCGAAATCCATGAATTTTCATGGAATTTCTTCCGTCGGATTCGCCGGAATCGGCCCCTCCGGCGGCCGTGCCGCCGCCTGGCGATAGCCACCACCTCAACGGAGGTGGTGGTGGTGGTGGCCGGCCAGGGAGGTGGCCGGATGGTCGGCGGCAACACTTGGAAAAGCTACAGGAAGAAGCTATCGTGGTTGTTCATCCAATGAAGAAGACGAAATCATGTCCGTCAAAATCTGACTAAATTTTATAATGATTGCTATTTATATCTCATTTTATGTATTATAATTGGCTGTAGATAGAAATTATTATAGAAAATACCTAGGGCCCTCTACAGAAAAAGTGCCCAACATAAAAGTTGTAGGCCTTGACCCCTAGGATCATACAAAATTGACCTCACCCAATTAGGAATCCTGGTTTGACCTCAGCACCCATTTTGGTGCAAAGTTTGACTGAACTTTGACTGGGTGCCCACACCAAACCACTAGTCCAAATGACTTGAAATTTAGACTAGGACTGAGTCATGCCTAGGACTATAACATATCCAAAAATGAGAATTTTTGGAGAAATTTTTCCTAAAGTTTTTGTAAAATATTAATAATCTTTGCATAAATTATTTGGAGGGTCAAATGACCTCCAATCTCCACCAAATCTTGGTGGGGTGATTTTAGGGTCATGATAAACCCCTGGCTAAAATTTCAACTCATTTGGGGTTCATTTGATTAGGTAGTCATTGGGCCAAAAATTTGTCCAATAAGGGGGAAAATTGTGATTAGGGTTATTTGGGGTTTTTCATGGTCAAACCACCTCCAATTGGAGTTCAATTTTGGCTACTGCCCTAATACCACCCAAAACACCTCCAAGTGAGTTTTGGGGTCATGGGGAGTTGGATTGCCCTAGGACATGAAGTTGGAGCACCTTGGGGTGCACTTAGCCAAGTAGAGAACCATTGACCAATTGGGTCCATAGAGACATGAGTCTTCTTAAAAAGGTCAGTGGGACCAATTTGAGACCCCATGAGGAAGATTGGTGAGCATAGGAGTTGATTTGCTCAAGGCCATAGGGTTGATCCCTATGGAGTGGAATTTGGGGTTGTGAAGGACATATGAGAGTTTGTCCTTGGAGAGGGGTGTATTGGACTCCTCTGAGCTTTATGAGTGATATAACACCCTCACAAGAAGTTTGGGTGGATTTGGGGAAGTTTTGACCATAACCCTAGGTTAAACCCTAAAGGGGGTGCAGATAGAGGTCAATGAAGGAAGAGGGGTCAAACCTTAATGGTTTGACTTGAAATTTTGGGGAGATGGTCATGGTGACCAAAGAGTACTACTGTGATAAATTGGTAGGATTTGGAGTTTCCAACCCTAGGTAATAAATCCTTGGGTAGATTTGTAAATATTTAAGTTTTGGGGTTTTAGGAAGAAATAATACTTAGTGATTAACCATCTTCTGTCACCAACTTAGTTTGGATGTTATTAATCACTGGAGATTCTATTAGAACCATTGGAAGACTTTTGGAGGTCCAAATTGTAATTATTCTTATTGTTGGCAATTATTGGGATGATTAATTGTAGGGTGATAGTTTTCTGTAATTTCATGAAACTTTGCTGGATGTCATTTCATAACATTATGAACCCACAGTAATTTTCCAATAATTTTTGGATTGATATTTTTGGTACTCTTAGTTCAATTTGGAATTAATTGCAAATATGTCCTTGGTGGAAATTACAACTGTAACCTCTATGGATTTTGGTCAAATTTTGTAGGGCTGAATAATTTAGTATGAAAAACCTCTGTATAAAGTTTCATAAGGTTTGGAGTTCATATGAGGGTGCCTCCTTTGGAAATAATTGAAAGTTAATGGGTTTTGGAATTTTTAATAATAGTAAACCTTGCTGGAACTTCCTACAAATTCATATGTACTGATTATTAGATAGCCTTGATTTATGTAAAAAGTTTGGTAAGCAATGAAAGTCAGAAAAGTGCACTTGTAGTTCAAACCTTAGGAGGTTGTATTTTTGGAAAATTGCTTTAAATATTAATAATGTTGGGAAAACTACGATTCTCTGGAATTAATCTTATAACATCATGATAGACCTCCAGTAAATAGCTTGGGTCAGTTGGATGAATATTTGGAGCACCTATAGTTGTGAGCTTCATATAATTAGTTTGATCTGCGTATAGTAAAACTGTGAAATTTGAGAATCAAGCGAATCCTTAGGAGGGATGGGAGGTGTGTGGTTTACCTAATTTAGTTGAGAATGTATGATGTTCAATAAGGAGGATTATAGATGGTAAAGTGTGCTTGGTGAGTTGAGGGTACAGTGGTGCTTGGGATTGACGAAGGATCGTCTTGGAAAGTCGTAAGTCACCTAGGGTTAATTCAATTGTAATAACAAGGAGGGGGTTCTTATGGGTAGATATCAACAACACTAAGTGTCTTGAGAAAGGGAACCTTGGGGTGTCATCCCATCGTAGTTCCTAGTACTGTAGCGAGCCCCTTACGGGATAACCCTCGGGAAGTCCAGGACTAACCCTAACTTATAGGAGTAAGACGATGTATAAGATTAACTAATAACACACTAATCCACAACCCGTGGTTACGAGAAGTTAGTTGGTTTGGTCTTACGAGCGGTGGGCTCGGTGGTTAAAGGTGCGGATTGCTGAGTCAGGAGAGCTTGTGACTCAGTAGTGTTTTGTAGGCACGGACGAGTTGGTTCGGCGAGCCGATGGCTCGGCAGGTTATTGATGGCGGGCAGGTTAGCCCGGGGAGCTTATGGCTCAGAGATAGGAAGTAAAACATGTTGCATGTGCATTGAAGGTGGTGGGTCTTCGGCATTGGACGGTCGTTCACACCGACGTCAATACGTTGACTCGGCAAGTGTGGTATTTACACTTAGCCTTGAAAGTCTGGCAGTCCAGTCAGCAAGAGTACGTTTACGCTCCGCGGGTTTTGCGAGAGGCGTACGATAGGTCTAGGTTAGGTAGTGTGAATACCAACCTAGAGGTGGGCGAGGCCCAACCCACCGCTTCCGTTTGCCACTACGGGAGTATCCTGGGAGTCTAGCTCGCTCCAAAAAGGGGGAACTAAAGGTCTATGCGCATAGAGTCGTAGTGAGTGAGTTGCACTGTATGAACATAGCATAACAACATACCTTGCATGTCATAGCATAAACATTGCATTCAACCTACCCCTAACGTATAAGTCGGTTATGGGACTTCTTATACGGTAGGCCCTGCAAAACGACCCCTTGGTCTATAGGGGTAATCCCTATAAATCAATGGTTACTTTTATATTACTTCACTTGCCTTTATATATACTGCTTACTGTTCTTTACATGCACTTTACTATGCTTACTTAATGCTTCATATATATATACACATGTGTAGTTGTAGATCCGCCGTCACCTGCTTTTGTTTTTACCCCTTGAATGTCCTCCGCTTCCTCCTCCCCATACGGTGCCTGGGAGCCATTGGGGGAGGGTGTGGAATTGGCTGAGTCTAGTTTGACAGATGGTCGGTGGACCATATCATTTTAGGAGTTCAAGGAGACGCAGCAACATCAGAGAAACAGGTGCAGCAGGATCCGACAGGGTGGGCCTCACGGCCATGCTACCATTGTCACCAGCCGGGACACACTCGAGTCAGATGCCCCATGATGGGTGGAACCCCTCCAGCACAGCGACCAGGAGGCCGAAGGCGAAGACGTAGATGTGGATTTCAGGGCAGCGATCGCAGGCCAAAAGAGAAGAAGCATCCAGTGTTGCAGCACCAGTGGAGTACAGAGTCTGCAGGGATGGGTCAGACTAGTCTGGGTACTCCGGTTTCAGTGTCGGTGGCGATTAGCTTTAGTTTTACCTAGGAGCTAGCTTCCGCGAGTGATCTTGTAGTGAGGACATGATGTACAGGGCACGAGCCCTTTATTATTGTAACCCTTGTTATCTTTTATTCAGTTATATCATGTGGACATTTATATTTCATGTTGATTCTGTGGACTTATCTTCTTTAATGTACTTTTCTTCGTGATCGATTTGGCCGGCAGGATCAGCGTTTTGTGGTGGCGACCTTCCCGAGGGAAGGTGTCACCGCAAAACGGCGGTTCTGTGCCTAAGACCTGGTGTTTGGAAAGAAAAAAAAGGGGTCTTACACGGACTATGTCATATGCTCACTTGATAGAAAAAGCACTAGCGGTACTTGTCATTTTCTAGTACCTTCATTAGTTGCATGGTCTAGTAGGAAACAAAATTCGGTTGCACTCTCCACCACGGAGGCCGAATATATTGCACTAGGGAGTTGTTGTGCACAAGCACTATGGATGAGCCAAACTCTAGAGGACTTTGGTTTTCATCTAAAACACCCCCTGCTTTATATCGTTGATGAAAGATATAAAGACATTGGCAGGCTTGGCTGACAATCTCATCTCTGCATCAAGAGCCTTGATTTCAGACGTAAGGTCTCGCAACCTTCTGTGTTGGGCGCATAGCTTGCGATAGCAATCCTGTGAGAAGTCAAGGTACCGAGTACTGAACTGAGATAACAATGTCTCGAGGGTGAGATTAACTGCTTCAATAACATCTCGTTGATTCGAGGGAGATGCCATTGAAATCCTGCAGGTACCTGCAAGGAAACAGAAAGAGAGAAGTGGAGGGGAAAACGGAGGAGAGTGAAAGGGAGAGAAGTTGAAAGAGCACAATAGAGTCAAATGTCTGAGTTACTATGAATAGATGAATCGTTGCAACTTAGAGTTATATTTGAAGTGACGTCGACAAAAAATGAATTCAGCGCGCCAAAATTCTATGCGCGCTTTGCAAAGTCGACGTAAAATTGATAAGAATTTGACACGACTCCGAATATAGTTCAGCGACCATGATGTCGGCGTGAGGGTCAAAATATATTTAACGCTACGTCGAGTGTTATTCAACGGAACTATCCTAATCTGCTCTCGAAGCTAACGTCGAATAGAAGTCGACGGTGCGTCGATTCTTATTCAATGCAGCTCTGATTTAACAATTTTTGTGAAAAATTTTGTTGTTTTTCTCAGCGATGCCTTTCTTTCGAATATAGGTTTGAGTACATAATATAGTGGGAGTGTCCTAGAGAGCTCCATCAAGCATTCCCAGTGCATTGATGAAGAACTTGTGCTTACTTTCATCAAGTGGCTTAGTGATGAGTCCCAAATATATACACATTTATGGACTCATCTGGGCCGATTTTCTAGTCTTTGCACTTCACTTTAGACATGTTTTCATTCCTATTTGATAATCCATGCTAAGTGCACCTCTAGGCCTGTTTTTGGTGTTATTTCATGTTCCTCTTCTTTAGTAGTTTTCATGCATTGTTAAGTGCCACTTTCAGTGGCCGGATTTGTGGTTGTGCTGGAACAGGGGTCGTGCAAGTGTTTCCGGTACAAATCTGTACAGGAACACTGCGCACGATCACTGGTTCTAGTCCGCACGACCACTGGTCGTGCGCCACTGATCGTGCGCACTTAACCCCCATTTTCTGAGTTATGTCTTGCTTATCGCACGACCATTGACGATAGTGCGCACGACCACTGGTCGTGCGCCACTGGTCGTGCGAACATTGTATTTTATAATTTTCTTCCCTTGCAGGCTCCGTCCAGGCAGGCGCACGATCACAGGATGATAGTGCGCACGACCACTGGTCGTGCGCCAACGATCGTGCGCACTGTTTATTCCAGCGTCTATAAAATGCCCTGCTCGCGATTTAGGTCGAATCCTTCGCCGTTCTTCCGCCCGACTCCGCCGTTCCGCCTATTTCCGCTGGTTCTCCGCGCCCTAGGCCTCCTCCATCATCCACGAGCTTCAAGGAGGAGATTCCACGCATCTTCATCGCCAAGCAAGGAGTTCTTCGCATTAGACGTGGCCGAATGGTAAAGCGCTGGAGAAGACGGGTCCATTGGGAGGTGTGACAGCCCTCCTCTACCCCGGACGCAGTTGGGACCAAGCTAGGACGTGGATTGACAACCCAACGATTCCTACCGTGAATCTACAACGAGACTCCGGATTCGGTCGTATCTCTTGCCTCTTTCTTCTACTTGTGATGATGTAATGTTTGTAATCTTCTATCTTTTGATGATGTACACTATGAATCTTGCTTATTAATGTTTATTTCATGTTTATGGAATCATTTTATTCATATGTGTTTATGAGGTGCACCCCCATCTAAGTTCCATTCCACCACCTGTCCGGTGCCCCACTAGCAATTGCTAGTGGCGTGCTTGTCGACGAGGTGCTTGCGACCCTCATCCGTATGCCTACTCTTCCATCCGCCTAGCGAAGCGTGGCATAGCAGCCCGTGTAATCCATTCGCCCTACGAAGCAGTGCGCTCAAGGCCTGCACAGTTCGACTCCGCTTGCCTACTCGCCCATCCGCCCTTGCGACGCAGCGCGCTCAAGGCCTGCCTAGTCTCCATCCAGCCAAGCGAAGCATTGCATAGCGGCATTGCATAGGAGTAGTTGATAACTTTTATTTTATTTCCACAAGCCAAATCACCCTATTTCCGCATTCCATCCGACTCAAGGACTTCGATCTCAAGTCCTTCCTCGATAATAAACTCCACCTTACTGTGTTCCTTTGTGATTCGATACTCGGGGATTACTCCTCGTTTTATATTACTTGAACGATCGGTACACTGCCGTTTCGTGTCGCAGTCGAGCTACCACCTATAGCGGTGTGTGAGATTTGCGCCATCAAGTTTTTGGCGCCGTTGCCGGGGAACACAGTCGTGTGAGTTTTCTGGAGAGGGAGAAGCTGAGAGAGAAGCCCTTCCATTTGTAAATTGCATTTCTTTATTTTATTTCTTTTTATTCCATTTTCCTGCTTTAATTAGGTTGCTGTAGTAATTTTTGTTAGGTGTAGTATTTTGCACAATAGCATTTTTATTTTTGGATCGTATTATCTTCACACTATGTGGGCACATCTTAATTTCCGTTGCCGTTGGTGTGGAGCTACCTCCCACTCTAGTGATGAATGCGCTACGGAGAATAGTAGGCATAATTCTTATAGCCCAGCATATGGAGCACCGACTTCGTCTGATACTCCATATGGTGCGCGTAAGTCTTATGGCTACTCTGCTGAGCCTTTACCATCATACTTCTTTTCGGCTTCAGCCCCCGCTGTGCCAAAGAAGCCCGCAAGGCAGTGCCGGTTTTGTCGGAGCACTGATCATGTCTTGAAGGACTGTGCCGAGTATCTTCGCCAATTGGATGAGGATGACGAGCCGGATATCCGGATCGTCCCAACTCCTAACTCTGGCGGCACACCTTCAACATCCAGTTATGTGTCTTTGTCACCTTCACATCTTGAAGGGAATGGCATGGATACGATCACCGGATGTGCGGCTGATCTATGCACCAACATTGCTGAGCCTATTCTCCATGTGCATCCACCACCTCTAGTGGATTCGATTCTTTGTGAGGAATCGGTGCTCGACTTTTATCCGAGCATTATTCTTCCCCCTGTTGTGCATACTACATTCGTCTCTGACGACATTGTCGATGATGTGTCACAAGAGGAGGCGGTTGATCTTAGTATTGTGCCTACTCCTATGGAGGAGGACAACCTTCTAGGTGAAGAGGAGTTTTCCTCAGCACCGGTGGAGGAAGTCCAAATCTTAGGCATGGCCACTGTTGATCCCGCCGAACCTTGTAGCATTGATGACAATGCAAACATTATTTTACTTACCCAACCTGATGGGAGTGAGACCGGGATCACTCCCCCGATTGATGTTTATTTATGTTCTTCGTCTTCTTTATTTCTTGATCCCCTTCCTTCATCTGAGTCTGTGCAGGTTGAATCTTCACAGGTACTTCAGGAGGACTTTGAGCTTTTTGCTCAAGTCAATGATGAGAGCATCCTCTCATGCGAGGAGGTTTATTCCCCCACCGTAGAGGAAGCTCCACTCATTGCCTTCGCCTCCTGCTGCCTCCCCGTGGATAATACCTTGCTGGGCAAGGATAGTTTTGGTGAGATGAGTGAGGACCAGGCCTTCTCCTCTTCTTACTTTCTTTTCCCTCTACCTGTGATGAGCAGGTTTTATTTATATTCGGGTAGAGGCGTGACTGTTCTTTCTCCGTATAGGTACCCACTACCGACACGGATATTGGGCCAGTTACCTGTCCACTTCTCCTTCCATACTCCTATTAGCTAGATATTATAAAGTTTTGAATAAGTCGTGCTGGGATGACAATAACCCCAGTAGTTATCTTAATTTTTCCTGCATTTTCATTTCTTTTCTAATTTTATTTAGTTAATTGCACTTTATTTCAGTTTTCTATTTTCTTTTGTTTTTGCCGAGCTGACCCCTGCAGGTATTTTTTCTGGATGGCGGACGCTGCGGCTCATTTTAGCTTACACGCCAATCTTCTGGTGTGCTCATTTCTGAGCACTGTGTACTCTCTTTCCCTAGCCTTTTCTGATTGTCATGTCATATATTTTGTGGATTGTTTAGTTTAAGTCTGGGGGAGAGCAGTTTTTGTGCCCACTCACGTGCACTCTTGCATAGCATGCTAGAAGTACTTTTATTGTAGCTTATTGGAAATTGTTGTTCATTTTCATTGCACACCACATCACCCACTTGAGCGTGTACTCATCTGTTTGCTTGCTCTGTTGTGAATTTAATTCTTCTGCTTATGTGGGAAAGTCTAGGTGATGGCTTAGGACTATGTAGCAGAGTAAAATGTTGACTCCAGTAGTGCTCCTAGTCGAGTGCTCGGTTGCATAGAAATTTGTGTACATTAGACTTCGGTTTATACTTATGGTTTTATATTTTTTTTTCTATTTGTGTAAATGTTGTTTACTCTACTCAAATGGTGAATCCGGTGGAATCAAACGGTAGCATAGGGATGTGTGTAAACGATCGCTAGACTCGTATTGCCCGAGTCGGGAGAAAGGATTATCTTTCTCGGTGGCTAAGAACTTGCCCCAAGCGATTCTTGAAGCATGGGTATACGGTTAGTCAATTGCGTGAATGTGACGTAGGCCATTATTTTGGCCCGGTTGAACTTTTTATTTCATGCCTAACGTCTACCCTTGCTAGCCCCTTTGTGCCTACCCTTTCATTGATTCAGCTCCGCACTTATCACACCAAAGCCTAAAAGCCTAACCTAGTCGCACACCCAAATCTGAGCTTTAGTTGTAGTTTTATTTACATTGTGGGGGGTGTTGATTGTGGTGTTTATTATGTGAATCTGTGGATATGCTCATTTGAAAATTTTGCTGAAAGAAAAAAGACAAGAAAAAGAAGATAGAAAGAAAAAAAATGAAAAGGAAAAGAGAAAAAAGAAAAATGAGCTTTATTGAAAAATCATGTAGAAAAATTATGTATTGGGAGTAGGCGAACACACCTATGTTTCAAAAGTCCAAGTCTGGGGGTGTGGTGCACCTGCATTCGATTTTGGTGCGCGGGTAGTTATTTTAAAAGCTCAATTGGGTTATGTGTTTTAAGCCATTTTGTTTATCATTGTTTACCTCACCGTAACCCAAGCCTCAATTAAAACCTGAAAGTCCTACTGACTCACGCCTTGAACCAATCTATTGTCGTGGAGAGAATGTGACCGGGCAAGCTTATGGTCACCGACACTGATGGATTTCAGTGGAGTTTGTCCCGCATCCCGATCTTGAGCAATGCTCGTCTCAGCGCTTAGTTTACTTTCTCCGTATGCATGACCGAATGATTCACCGTTGTTCACCATTTTGAGTAGTTGTAATATGCTTTTACTCTTTTAGAAATATATAAACTGTTTGTGTATAATAAGAAATCTTCTCTACTATTTTTCTTATGCACGTGAGCATGCGACTTCGCATGGTACTCTGTATTGTAATTTTAAGCCATCTACTTTTCTTTCCTCGTTCGCGTAGAATTTGTTTGCTCGGGACGCGCAAACAGTTAAGTCTGGGGGTGTGATGAGTCCCAAATATATACACATTTATGGACTCATCTGGGCCGATTTTCTAGTCTTTGCACTTCACTTTAGACATGTTTTCATTCCTATTTGATACTCCATGCTAAGTGCACCTCTAGGCCCGTTTTTGGTGTTATTTCATGTTCCTCTTCTTTAGTAGTTTTCATGCATTGTTAAGTGCCACTTTCAGTGGCCGGATTTGTGGTTGTGCTGGAACAGGGGTCGTGCAAGTGTTTCCGGTACAAATCTGTACAGGAACACTGCGCACGATCACTGGTTCTAGTGCGCACGACCACTGGTCGTGCGCCACTGATCGTGCGCACTTAACCCCCATTTTCTGAGTTCTGTCTTGCTTATCGCACGACCATTGACGATAGTGCGCACGACCACTGGTCGTGCGCCACTGGTCGTGCGAACATTGTATTTTATAATTTTCTTCCCTTGCAGGCTCCGTCCAGGCAGGCGCACGATCACAGGATGATAGTGCGCACGACCACTGGTCGTGCGCCAACGATCGTGCGCACTGTTTATTCCAGCGTCTATAAAATGCCCTGCTCGCGATTTAGGTCGAATCCTTCGCCGTTCTTCCGCCCGACTCCGCCGTTCCACCTATTTCCGCTGGTTCTCCGCCCCCTAGGCCTCCTCCATCATCCACGAGCTTCAAGGAGGAGATTCCATGCATCTTCATCGCCAAGCAAGGAGTTCTTCGCATTAGACGTGGCCGAATGGTAAAGCGCTGGAGAAGACGGGTCCATTGGGAGGTGTGACAGCCCTCCTCTACCCCGGACGCAGTTGGGACCGAGCTAGGACGTGGATTGAA
Organism: Dactylorhiza incarnata; assembly: GCA_033032865.1. Taxonomy (NCBI): domain Eukaryota; kingdom Viridiplantae; phylum Streptophyta; class Magnoliopsida; order Asparagales; family Orchidaceae; genus Dactylorhiza; species Dactylorhiza incarnata. Next base: position 23,107,060 of record JAWHQI010000003.1, read on the forward strand.
AACCCAACGATTCCTACCGTGAATCTACAACGAGACTCCGGATTCGGTCGTATCTCTTGCCTCTTTCTTCTACTTGTGATGATGTAATGTTTGTAATCTTCTATCTTTTGATGATGTACACTATGAATCTTGCTTATTAATGTTTATTTCATGTTTATGGAATCATTTTATTCATATGTGTTTATGAGGTGCGCCCCCATCTAAGTTCCATTCCACCACCGTGTCCGGTGCCCCACTAGCAATTGCTAGTGGCGTGCTTGTCGACGAGGTGCTTGCGACCCTCATCCGTATGCCTACTCTTCCATCCGCCTAGCGAAGCGTGGCATAGCGGCCCGTGTAATCCATTCGCCCTACGAAGCAGTGCGCTCAAGGCCTGCACAGTTCGACTCCGCTTGCCTACTCGCCCATCCGCCCTTGCGACGCAGCGCGCTCAAGGCCTGCCTAGTCTCCATCCCGCCAAGCGAAGCATTGCATAGCGGCATTGCATAGGAGTAGTTGATAGCTTTTATTTTATTTCCACAAGCCAAATCACCCCGTTTTCGCATTCCATCCGACTCAAGGACTTCGATCTCAAGTCCTTCCTCGATAATAAACTCCACCTTACTATGTTCCTTTGTGATTCGATACTCGGGGATTACTCCTCGTTTTATATTACTTGAACGATCGGTACACTGCCGTTTCGTGTCGCAGTCGAGCTACCGCCTATAGCGGTCACTTAGTGAAAATATCATCCCTTTGAATATCAGTGGAGATGTATTGAAGGTTAATCTTACATTTCTCAACATTGTCCATGAGAAAGTGGTATCTTATCTTTATGTGTTTAGTTCTGCTGTGCAAAATAGGATTGGAAGCTATAGAAATAGCATTACAGCTGTCACAAAATATTGTGGAATTGACAAGGGAAAAGTTGTAATCTAACAACTGATTTTGCATCCACAGTATTTGTAAGCAGCACCTTCTTGCAGTTATGTACTTTGCTTCAACTGTAGAAGTGGAGACTGTGCTTTGCTTCTTTCTAAACCATGACATCAGTCTAGCACCCAGGAACTAACAGGTACCTGAGGTGATTTTTCTATCCAGCCTGCAAAAGAAAGGGTAATTTGGTAATTTGGTCATTAGGATATCACACTCACCTTAGAGTGTCAAGGACCAGTCAAAGCAATCACAAACAAGTTAAGATAAGACTTGCGTTGAATATAAGTCGACGCAACTTTGACTTGATATCGACGCAACTCTGAGTTAAAGTCGAAGCAGATTATTCAGCATGTCGAAGTATAAAGTCAAGTCGACGGAACGACGATATGGACTCGACGCAGAAGGAAGAGCTTGTCAAAGCCATCTAACAAGTCGAAACAACGTCGACTACAATTTGATGCAGAAGTTAAGAGATCAAGTCCAAGGCTTCAACTCGATGGGTATGTCGATAAGGAATCAACGTAATGTAGACATCTGAGTTCAACCGAAGCTAAGAAGAAATTCGAAGCTACCTCGATAAAAACTCAGAGGTGCGTTTACATGGAGATTGATGAAGTCGATGCAGCGCCGAATATAGTCAGAAAAAGGAAGCTTTCTCAGTTGTCCTTTTGGGACCTTTTCAGAAGGACCACCCAGCTAGAGACAGTTCTCCAACGGCTCGTTTGTTGCCAAGAATAGAATGAAGTCTTCCAAGACACAGCAAATCACTTTTGGAAGCTATTCAAAATGAATGGACGGGTCGAGAACAAAAGAAGAAAGGAAATTAGGTGGATGAGAGAAATTCCTTTTCAGGACAAGCCAAAAGAAGAAAGGTTTTTGAAAACTCAATCATACATAATAAGTATGCTAAAAGAGGAGAAGAGAAGATAACAACACAGGAATTACCTTTATCTTCTCTGTCGAATAGGGTCTTCACCTTCTTGCTTCTAAAACCCTAAAAGACAGATTTACAGAAATACTCTCTCAGCACATGAAGAAAAATACAGTTGCTTCTTCTTCAACATTACACAGCAGCAGAACTACAACAAGTGTTGAGAGAAAAAGGATCAAGCAAAATAATGCTTGCAAATCATCTCTATCATAAGCAAGGGTTTATTATTCCAGATTCAGTGAAAGCAAGACAGAAGCAGCATCAAGGCTTCTGAAGAATTCTGAGAACAGAATTCTCTCCTTCTCCATCTCACTTTCTTCTTCTTATTTCCTTCACCTGTACAGAGTTTTAAGAATCCTTCTTCCAAAGGATTCAGTGGTTCAAGATCTCCATATCAAAAGATCTTAGTGGTTCAAGATCTCCTTATCAAAAGATCTGAGTGGTTCAAGATCTCCTTATCAAAAGATCTTTGGTTTTTAAAGTCTCCTTATAAAAAGACTCAGGCACGGGTTGTGCAATCCTACCAGGGAGATAGAAAAGAGGACTACCCACATTTTGGGAAACCTCTATAAAAATCCTTGTGTCTTTGTTGTGATTTCCTATGCTGTCTCATTTAACTTTTCTGTGTTTATTTTCAGCAAACCATCTTTTATTTATTCTGCCTTTGGTTTTGATGTGTGCATAATGCCTTAGTATTTTTATTATATGCATAGTTAGGGTAAAATATTTAAATCTCTACTCACCCCCCCCCCCTCCTTTAGAGAATTCTCAGAGGCACACTGTGCATTTTCAATTGGTATCAGAGCGAGGTTGGTCATTAAAAGGTTAATACCTTGATCAAAAGATCTCCTACTCTCATTTGTTTATTTTAAAATTAATTAAAACTTTTTTTAAATAAAATGAGTTCTAAGGATTATGCATCAACAAGACCTCCAGTGTGTAATTTGAACAAGTTTACACTCTGGAAGGCCAGAATATAACTTTATATGAACTCTATTGATGAAGACGTCTTTGGTGTTATCTTTTCTGGTCCTCCAGCCCTATACAAGAAAGATGTCAGTGTATCTTCAACACAGGAACTTGTGCCCAGGGCTGAGTGGATAGAGACTGGAAATAAGCAGAAGGCATGTGATGCCAAAGCTATGAACATTATGGTATCCACCATGTCAGATGACAACTTCTAGAAGGTAGTTGACTGCCAATCAGCCAAAGAGATCTAGGAATCTCTTTCCAGAATATAGAAGGAATATCTGATGAAAGAAAGGATAGGAAGTCCCTTCTCATATCCCAATATGAGAACTTTTAAAAGAAAGCTGATGAAAGTGTTGTTGAAATGTATGATAGATTCAGCATCATTATTAATGAGCTAAGGAGTCTGGACAAGGAAATTTCCTTGACAGAGATCAATGATAAGATCCTAATGTGCTTCCCTATCTCATGGGATTCAAGGATCTGGGCCATCAGAGAGTCCAAATGCCATAGAGAAATCTCTACTGATGCTTTGCTAGGGAATCTCAAGTCATATGAGATGTTGCTGAAAAACAGAGCTGAAATAGAGGCAAAGGAGACAACTCCAACTCCTATTCAAAGGAGCCTTGCTCTGAAAGCTACTGAAGGAGAGCCCTCCACTCCTGAAGATGAAATGTCCAGTCTCCTAGCAAGGAGATTCAGAAAATGGGTCAATACAAAAGGCTCAAGGAGAAGAGAGAGGAGCTCAAATCCCAGATATGATAAGACTCCAAAGAAGGAGGTAATATGCTTCTCCTACAACAAGCCAGGGCATGTATCCCCTGAGTTCCCATAGGAATAAAGGAATAGGAGCAGCAACAAGGATGAGAAGAAGAAGAAGTCTTTCAGGAAGAAAGACAAGAAGAAGGTCAAGGGATTCATTGCTGAAACCTGGAGTGACTTTGAAGCAGTGTTAAGCTCCTCTTCATCTGAGAGTGATGAAGAAGCAGAAGCAGAAGCTTCCAGCATGATGGCATTGGGTATATCCTCAGATGATGAGGAACAACAGGTATCTATGTTTAATGATTTTGATTTCAACTTTGATGATTTTAAAACTTGTTTTAAAGAATTCTGCAATGATCATATTAAGTTACAAAAAGAAATAGAAACAGCTAGGTTAGAACTAGAAAACCTAAAGGAAGATTAACTATATTTAAGAAATCAAGACTTAATAAAAGAGATTCATTATAAGAAATCAGAATTAGCTGAAGTAAGAAAAGAAAACCTAGAATTAAAAGAAGAGCTAACAAAGGCAAAAGCCTTTAAGGACTCTCTCAATGGGAGGAGTCAAAAGCTCAAAAATATTACACACAATCTCTCCATGAGATTTAAGTACCTTGGTCTAGGATCAGACCCATGCACTAGCACAGAAGTCCCTAGGAAACCTGCCTGGAAAAATCTAGTTAGATTCATTCGACCTAGTGACTATCAATCTAATGAAGGTAGGGAAAAACCTAAGGATCAGAATATCAATCATCCAGATAAAATAACTATAGTTAATAACATAAATCCAAACAAAGAAAAAAAGCTCTAGGAAAAAGTAATGTAGAAAAACTAACCAACAATAATCAAAAGGCTAAAATCAGAAGTAAATTAATTAAACATTCTACTTATTTATTATATTTAGATACATTCTATACACATCCGAATTATCAAAATAATAGATCAAGGTTCTATAAACTCACTCTCTGCCATAAGAAGGGATATCATGAAAGACCCTTCTACTCTTTTATTGAACCTTACAATGGTAAAAGCAAAGGGCCCAAGGTAACCTGGGTTCCTTCTAATGTTTGAGCTAGTTGTGTAGGAGTAGGTAGGATCCCTCCTAGGAGATAATCGAAGAGAAAGGAAGAACTATGGTCTAATAAAGACCCAAATCCAATAGGGGAGTTATTTCTACTTTGAATCTTCATCTTATCTTCTTTAGCTTATAAAAATAATAGTATAAATATTATTTTCAATAAAAATCATTGCTGGGAAAAACAGCAAGAACTTTCTAAGAAAATAGAACTATTCATTCAGAGTTGCGTCGAATAGAATTCAACGTACGTCTAATTCTACTCGACGCCTACTCCGAGAGCAATATGTCATTGTTAATACAGAGTTACATCGAATAGAATTCGATGTACCATCTAATTCTATTCGATGCTAGCTACGAGAGCCGTCTAAAGCAGATAATTCGAAAAACATTCGACGCAACGTCGAGTCCATATCGACATTCCGTCGACTTGACTTTATACTTTGACGGGATGAATAATCTGCTTCGACTTTAACTCAGAGTTGCGTCGATATCAAGTCAAAGTTGCGTCGACTTGTATTCGATGCAAGTCTTATCTTAACTTATTTGGTGATTGATTTGACTGGTCCTTAACACTCTAAGGTGAGTGTGACAACTTAAGACATCTAATGACCAAATTACCTTTTCTATATAATGTGGGTAATAAATCCTAAGAGGTAAAATCACATATAGTTAATTTGTTAAGTTAAATCAAAAGGGGTTTTTCCCAACTTCTTTTAAGAATATCATGAACATATTTAGTTTGACAAATAAAAATACCATCTTATCTTTGTGAGATTTGAAATCCTAGAAAATAGGTGAGTTCTCCTACCAAGCTCATTTCAAATTCATTTTTCATCACTAAAACTACTTCATTACATAACTCTTCATTAGTGGCTCCTAATATAATATCACCAACATAAATTTGCAATATAATCAAATCAGTATTTACATGCTTAATGAAGAGTGTATTATCCGCACTTCCCATTTTATAACCATGCTTTATCAAAAATAATGTCAATCTATCATACCAAGCATGTGACGCTTGCTTCAATCCATAAAGCGCTTTCTCTAACTTATACACATGATTTGGAAAATTTTCACTCACAAAACTGGGGGGTTGTTCTACATAAACTTCTACTTTTATTATCCCGTTTAATGCACTTTTAACATCCATTTGAAATAATTTAAATCTTTTAAAACTCGCAAATGCAAGAAATATTCTTATTGATTCTAGGCGAGCAACGGGTGCAAAAGTTTCATCAAAATTTACCCCATCGATTTGTGAATAACCTTGTGCAACTAGTCTAGCTTTACTCCTTATAATCCTAGAGCGCTATCTAGTTTATTTTTAAAAATCCATTTGACGCCTATAACTGGATGATTAGATGGCCTCTCTACTAAATTCCAAACCTTATTATGTTCAAATTGATTTAATTCATCATCCATAGCTAAAAACCAAAATTCATCAGTTAAAGAGGTTGAAACATTTTTTGGTTCTATTTGGATACAAAACAAAGGTTTGAAAAGGACTCATGTAAAGAAGAATGAGTACTTACCCCTTTTGATGGTTCTCCAATAACAAGCTCCCTTGGATGATCTTTTGAAAACTGTAGCACACTTGGAGGAACATATTCTACTATCTCTTCTTCTTTCTCCTCTTTTTCTTCTTCTTTTTCTCCAAGCAATTCATCATCCTCACGTTCCAAAGGGGAAAGGGGTTCGTCTTCATTTCATGTACGATTAGTATCTACACATGGAAAAACTCATCAAATCTTACATGAATAGACTCTTCAACTATTTTAGTTCTTTTGTTATAAATTCTATAAGTCTTACTAGTTGAAGAGTAACCAATAAAAATTCCCTCATCATATTTTTCATCAAATTTTCCTAATGCATCTCTAGTATTTAAAATTAAACATTTGCATCCAAAGACATGAAAATAAGATACATTAGGTTTTCTTTTAAAATAAAGCTCATAATGTGTTAATTTTAAAATAGGACGAAGCATGACACGATTAATAATATAACATGAAGTATTAACTGCTTCGGCCCAAAATGATTTAGGCAATCCATATTCACAAAGTATAGTGCGTGATAGCTCTTGAAGGGTTCTATTTTTCTTCTCCACTACACCATTTTGTTGTGGGGTGCGAGGAGCGGAAAATTTATGTTTAATTCCTAAATCATTACAAAAAGAAGAAAACTTATCAATTTCAAATTCTCCTCCATGATCCGAGTGTATGCATTTAATTCTTAAATCAAGTTCATTTTGAATACGAATGCATAGTTTAGTAAATTCAATAAATGCATCGGATTTGGAAGATAAAAATAAAGTCCAACAAAATCTAGAATAATCATCAATTATTACAAAAGCATCGGATCTTGATTAAGTGTCCCAATAGTAGTTTCATGCTGAAATTTCAGAATTTTAGGAGATGTCTAGATAGTCCAAATTGCATGAAACATTAGCGATTTTGTATATGACTTTTCCAAATAAACTTTGCAAGTGATATATTTTATTATATCTCCATTTTAATATTTTTAAGGCTTATATTTACCAATGTAGTTTGAAAATGATAGGAAATGTAAGCATGAGAGGACATGAATGAACAAATCAAATATGCATGATTTTAGTGATTAACAATAATGTTCATGCACAATAATACCATGGATAAGACCTAGATGAGAATACCCATCATGTATATCTCGGTAAACATATAAAGCCTAACATAGACACAAATATTCTTTAGGCGGCAATGTTAGTATGATAAGTTTGAGATTAATGTTATACCAAAGTTTGATAGTGTTTCAACTTATAGACCTATAATGGAGTGAAGATTCTATTTGATTTGATATCAAGATGATTCAAAGGTCTAAACTAGAAATAAATCACAATACACACATAATACACCAACCATGGTATGTAATTATAATATCTATTGTCATCAATTAATATATCAATTATAATTCATATAATTGTGATAGAAATAATTGTTTTTAGAAGACTTTTGATATGACTTATGATATATCATGTTAGAGAATTTTAGCAAAGGACATCAATAGATCATGGTGGTGGTTGTGAATTCAATATTCATTATGAGGGTAAATTCTTTCAATACATTTTAGTGTAATTTTTGATAGGTGAACAATTGTGATGGTTCAGATCATGTTATTTCTCTAAACCACTTGTTGGTGAAGGCAAAAAAACTTAATAACCTAATAACTGGATTTAATTTGAAATATCTTATAGCAAATTTAGGATTTGATTTATATGGATAATATAAGATATTTATAAGTAATGAGTATGAGAATAAAAGATAGTTCTTCAAAATAAAATTTGATTTTGAATTTTGATCAATTTGATTTATAAGATCATATTTCCTATAATATATAAGATGACTATAGCATGATAGCTTAAAAAGAAACAAGAAAACAAGAAAAATTAAAAGACATGAAAGCATATCATGAAGTAGAACTTTGTATATTTCATTTTGAAAGGATTCTACTGCATGCAATTGATGATACCTAATGAATAAGAGTTTTAGGTATCCAAAGGGGACCATGTGGGATGGTTCCTTTGGGTACCCAAATATAGTGAGATGGCTTTTGGGGAGACAAGTACTAATGGACCCTTTCAAGTGGAGTTAATGTTTCATCTTTAATTTTGGGTCTCCACTCATACTTAGGTTTAATATTATAATTTTGCATTAAATTTCCATATTCATTAAATTTAGGATTAAAATGATGATGACATTTGAAATCATTTTTCATAGGAAATTTTTGCATATTTGAATTTACTTTAGGAGATACATAATTTTGTAAATAATGGTGATTTTGATTTTGATTTACAAATCCTTTATGTTCCTTACTCCCATTATTAAACTTAGTTAAGAAGTTCATATTCATATTCAACTTGTTTTTAGATATAGTTTGATATTGTGAATTTGTATTTACAATTTTCATAAGCAAGTTGATTTTTTATTTTAATTCATCATTCTTGATCTTTAAATTATGTCTAGCTTTATTATAAGCGATTGTGCTATTTTTAAGAGTGGAAACAATTGAATCTATATGATCTTGATAGTTATTTCTATATTCATCAAATGTTTCATCCATCTCTTTAATTTTAATTTTATAGTCTTTGCACTTAGCACAATCATTATCAAAGATGAATTTTCTAAACATAATTTTTCATTTTGTTCTTTTATAAAAATAAGTTCCCTTTCAAGTTCCTTGTGTTTTTCTTTTAATTCATTATATTCTACACAAGGTGTAGTGTTGTCAACTAAGGAACCATGGATAGAACGAGATAAATTTGAATTTGATTGTTCATTAATTTTTGCCTTTAAATTTTTATTTTCTAAGCGCAAATGTTTATTAGCATCTTTTAATTTCTTAATTTTGCGCTTTGTAGTTTGAAGCAATTGTAATGAAGAGATAGAAGTACAAAAAATGGGATTTGATTTCCTTACGTTGCTTTCGGTAGAGGCATGATTTGAACACATGGTTTCTTTGACATCTTTATTGCACTCCTCTTCCGAAGATAATATTTCTTCTTCTTTTTTATTTGATGTGCACTTCATGGATCCGTCATGAGAGGAGCATTCTTGAAGACTTGTGCAAGCTTGCATATTCTCCTGTTCTTGTGATTGTTCCATACCTGTAGAAGGAGAATCATACATTTCTTCAAGAAATTTCCATACTTTGTATGCACTAGAAAAACAGTATATTAATTTGAAAATTTCATTTGATAGAACATAAAATAAATAATGTTTGGCTTTTGCATTTAGATGGCGTTCCTGTTTATTTGATTCATTCGTTGGTCTAACTATTGCTATATCCGATGTATTGATAACTAAATTTTTAATAAAAATTTTCATTAATAATTTCCACCCTTTATAATTTCTCTCTTCGAATAAAGGTGGTTTAAGAGATTTTTCTTCTTCATAAAAATTTACCCCACTAGTAGAAGCGAGATCATGAGACGCCATTATTCCCGGTTGTTAAGCCGATTTGAAATAACCTAGCTCTGATAACACTTGTTGGATCGGTATGCGCCCTTAGAGGGGGGTGAATAAGGGTTTTTAAGAACTTATATTATATTTTGAAATACTTGCTTATGATAAGAGATCAAAATAGTAATTTTGAATAAAGATCTAAATTGTTTTATAATAAAGGAGAGGATAATAAACAATTTAGAGAAATGAAGAACAAATCAATTTTATTACACAAAGAGAGACATGATTTTTATTAATAAAATTGATTACAAAATTTTGATTTCAATGACGCTAAAAATCAAAGCGAAATATGAAAGACTCTTTTTGTTTTCTATAACGACTCGTATCCCACGAACCGGTTTGCCCTAGCCTATCCTTCCCCGGATACGGCCTCAAGCCGCTCTAGCCAACCCTTCCCTGGATATAGCCTCGAGCACCCCCTAGACCTACACCCGAGACCTAGTCGCCAACACGAGGCGAATTTCTGCCCTAAGTCCTACCCAGACCTAGTCGCCAACACAAGGCGAATTTACTACACGATTACAAGAAAAAATGTGAAATAAAAAGACAATAATATAAAAACTCCCTATATGTGGATCTCTTGGATAAGTAGACGAAGACGCAGAGTATGATCGTAATCAATGCGGTCTTTCGTCACGATGATGACGCGTGTTGAAATCTTCTCCACGAATCTCCTTAAGCCTTTATGGATTTGTGGGAGTATCTCTCTGAACCTTCCTCTCTATGTTGTGGCACGAAGCTCTGGAATTTTGGATCTCTAGAGGATAAGGAAGACGGAGCCAAGAGGTCCTTTTTATAGACTTAGCGCTAGCGCCTGCGCTAGTGCTACCGCCGGCGCTATCCCACTTTAGGACATATTCTGCGCGGCAGAATCTTCAATCTGAGGAAACAATTCTCTCTTGCCTTCTGTGCTCCACGCTATCGGATACCGCCAGGCGCTATCTCCTTCTATATGTGCTCCCGGAATTGCGCTTAAGCATTCTTTTCTTCGATCGAATTTTCATCGACCGGAGTTTGTCGAGCGGGCTTCATCATTCGTCGATCGGAAATTCGTCGAACGGAGAATCGTCGAATGAAAAATCATCGAATGCAGATTCAATTTCGTCGTACCCAGCTTCCGTTCTCAGTGGCTTGATTTCGTCGATCGCAGCAGCAAGTTCGTCGAACGGGCTTCATCATTCGTCGAACTCAATTTCATCGAACGGAGTTTGTCGAGCGGGCTTCAACATTCGTCGACCAAAAATTCGTCGAACGCAAGATCGTCGAACACAAGATCAATTTTGTCGAACACAGTATCCATTCTCAATGGTTCCATAGCGCTAGCGCCAGGCGCTAGGTTCTATCGCCGGCGCTAGTGGGAGTGTTGGATTTGATGGCTCAAACTTGGGGGCAACCTTCTTATGTAATCCTTGAGTAATATGGACTTTGTTATCCTGCACACTTAAACACACAAGATCAAATACACATAGGATTTGTTATTCTCAAACCTAGGAGATGCGGAAGACCATGTTCCAACAATATAAACATTATGAATTCTAGGTGCGGTGAGTACGGCATCATTTGTTTTAGAATTTATGATTTTGCAAAGATTTGTAGATGATTCAAATAATACATTTAAACCATTATCACATGATTGATTAATTAATATTAAATTATGTTTCAAGCCATCTACAAATAAAACATTAGATATTGAGAAAGAATCGTTACCCACTGTGCCGATGCCCATGATCCTTCCTTTTTCGTTATCTACAAATGTTACCAAACCTCATTTCTTCACCTCAAGGCTAAGAAACTTTGCTTTGTTGTCTGTAATGTGATTGGAGCATGCCGAGTCCTTAGCCTGCCAATATACCTAAAAAGGAGATGAGAGTAAAGATCTGGATACCCAAGAGGTTCCTCCCATAGAATAGGTGGAAACCTTAGGCACCCAGATTTGCTTTATAGCACCACTACCCTTCTTCCTACATGAGTCTGAAGTCTGTCCAAATATATGACATTTGGCATACGATATAAAAGGGGATGAAACCCTTTTCGGAGTTTTGGATAAACTTTTGCTGAAAGATGAGATAACATTTGAATTTTGAAATGATTTTTTATTAACAGAAATAAAATTTCTGGAATTATTGTTAACGCTAGCGTCGCCAGCGTTAAGAGTTAATGATGGGCGATAGCTCCCAATAACATATCCAAGGCCATATTTGGCATTACCATGGAATTGGTTGGACAAGATCATGTCGAGAGACCTTTGCCCAACTCCGAATTTCTTAATAGCCATATTTAGATCATGAATACGAGCTTTGAGAGTGGTGTTTTCCGTTACTAACATAACGCACCGATTCGCAAAACTTTTCTTTCCTTCTTCTATTTGAGAAAGAGAGGTTTTTAAAGTTCTTTCTAAATCCCCCTTCTCCTTAGTAAGAATTTCAATATTGGAGTGGGACTTAGAAAGAGCTTCTTCGAGTTCTTTCACTCTTGCCAAGGAGTGATTGCACTCTTGGCAAGATACTTTCTCTTTCCCTAATAGTTTAGATAATTTCTTGATTTCTTTTAACAAAAGTTTATTTTCAGAATTTAGAATCTCAATATCATTTATACTTTTATCAAAAAATTTGCATGTTTGTAAATACTCAATATATAAACCATCATAAGTAGTAGGAAGAGTTACCACGGTGTCGCTTTGGACACTGGCACACTGCTTTCATCATCGAATAGTGTGTTGCTCTTTGTCATGAGGCACACATTGGCTTCTTCTTCACTACGGGAGGATGAGTTGCTTGATTCATCGGAGGAGGGTTCATCCCAAGTAGCCTCTTTTAGGACTTTCTTCTTCTCTTTTCCCATGTGTCACTTTTCTTTACGCTCTTTCAGATATTTCGGTCACTGGCTCCGGATGTGTCCAATCTTTCTGCAATGGTAACACTCCGGTGGTAGTCGCTCATCATCGTCCTCGTCGCTACCTCTTCCCTTCTTCGATGAGGATCCCTTCTTGATGAAATATTTCTGAAAGGTGTTTCTCCTTTCCAGATTCTTCATGAACTTTTTGAACTTCTTCACAAAAAGGCTCTTCTCGTCCTCTTTATCGTCATCTTCGCCGGCCTCCTTCTTTAATTTTAAGGCCAAAGCCTTCTTCTTTGACTCCAAGTTGTACTCTTGTTATTGAATTTTGAGTTCAGCCTCATGGGTCTTGAGGTTCCCAATGAGTCTCTCAATTTGGAGCTTCTTCAAATCATGTGATTCTGAGATAGTCGTCACCTTTGGATTTAACTTTGGAGTGAGAGACCTTAGAATTTTTCTCACTAAGTCGCCATTGGAGAACACCTTTACAAGTACTTTTGAGTCATTGAGGATCTTGGTGAACCTTGTGTGCATTGAAGCCACATCTTCATCTGCCTCCATCCAGAATTTCTCGTATTCGGATTCAAGTTGGAAAAGCTTTGAATCTTGAACCTGTGAAGTACCTTCATAAGTAATTTCTAATAAATTCTATATATCATAAGCAGTTTCGCAAGCACAAGTTCTATTAAATTCCGCTCTATCCAAAGCACCAAATAAAGCATTCATAGCTTTAGCGTTATTCTTGCATCTTAACTTGTCGTTATCATCTCATTTGTCTCTCAGTTTTTCCATAGTAACTTCTCCAACAACAAATGTCGGTGAAGAGTAGCATTGTTCCACCATACCCCACACATCATTATCTAAAGCAATTAAAAAACAACGCATTCTTGTTTTCCAATAATTATAATCAGTACCGGTAAATAGTGGAGGTCTACTAATCCTTTGACCCTCAACGAAAGCATGATCATGATGCACCCTTATTCCCGGTTGTGAAACCATTTTGGAATAACCTCCTCTGATACCACTTGTTGGATCTTATGGCGCCCTTAGAGGGGGTGAATAAGGGGTTTACGCATTTTTGAGTTAAAACTGAGAGATTTATAGAAAATCAAAACTTTTTGATTCTATTGCTAATGCCGGCGTTAAGAATTAACGCTGGGTGTTAGCTCTCCAGAAAATTAGGCTTCACAGAATTATGACAAAGTGATTTTACTTATGAGATCTCAAATGAAATACAATTCCAGAAAATCAGAGATAATGAAAATGAATATTATATATCAAAGAGAATTACAACGATAAAATTTCAATAACGCTTGAAATTAAAAGCGACAAGGTAAAAATCACTTTTTGTTCCTTCACCGGTCCTTCTCCCAAGGACCGATTGGCTATGGCCTATCTTTCCCCAGATAAGGCCTCTCTAGTCACCCCTAGATCTACCCTTGACCTAATCGCCACGCACAAGGCGGTGATTTTCCCCCTAAACCGAACCCGGCCTAGTCGCCACACGCAAGGTGGTGAATTCACTACCGTTACAAGAAAATAATGAAAAAAAAAAGAAAATTCAGAATAAAAGACTCCCTATATTAAAGAGCTCTGAAGGAGATGTTAAAGACACGCAAAGACCATCATCGGAGTTGAAGCGAGCATCCTTCTTCAAATTTGACCGTTGGAAATCTCCTTCTCACCCTTGTTCCTCAATGGTGGTGTTGGGAGTGCTCTCTGAATTCGGGGATGAAATGACTCTCAGAAGATTGGAATGAAGGTTTGAAATTTCTCTACTTGAGTAACGAAATCAGCTCTTTAAATAGGCACGGGAGCTAACGCCGGGTGTTAAGAAGTTAACGCCAGCGTTAGTAATCGTGTATGTTTGTGGCTGAGATCGTTCAACCGTCGAGATCGTGGCAGATCATGGACTCAATGCGAGCGTTAGCTCCAACGCTGGCGTTGTCTCTGGCTTCTCGACGTTATTTCTTCTCTATGTCATTCCCTTCTCGACGTCATCCCCACTCGACGATAAGTTAACGCGGGGCGTTAACTACTAACGCGGGGAGTTAGCTCTCTGGTCAGAGAATCGTCATCAATCAGTATCCTGTTCATGGGGTTATTTAACTATAGTACCTGCACACTATAAACACAAGCATGATCAAATACATAGTGTGATTTGTTATTCTCAAACTAAGAGATGTGGAGCACAAGCTCCAACATACACGGCCTTTGGACGCGCCCGTGTCGATACCCATGTCCATATACACGCCAAAGGACAGGTCATGCCCAATTATTTTTCCTGAAGGTGTATTTTGACACCTGAAGTGTCCACGACTGTGTACCAACCCATGTGCATAGAAACGTTTCCCGAAAACATTTCATTTTAAGCCCAGATCATGATAATTACCTTTTTGGATGGCTTGGATTGAGTCCTTAGGGCATTATGTTATGCAAAGAGGGGAAAACATCATTTTCATCTAGTCATTTCATTCAAAAGATTTGAGAGAGGAGTGAGGGAGAGGGCTTTTGGAGAGGAAGAAGTTGTGCCGCCAGATATCTAGAAGTATTATAGGAGATCCATTTCTGGTAACGTGTAGAAAATCCTTCACCACTCGTGCTCATCCCTCATGATGGAGGAGATATCTCTCTTTTCTTTCGCATGGTGGTAGTTTCGTTGAGGATCTTGACCTTTCTCCTCAGAATTTTGGAGGAGGATGAAGATCCAGGGTTGAGGGTGTAGTTTATGCTGATCGTTGAGGATGTGCTTGGATATCGCTAGTATAGTGAGTTTCCCCCTTTTATTTTATCAATTTCATGTGGCTTTGGTAGATCTTAACTTTATGTTTATTTTCATATCTGGTATTGGAGGATCTATGGATGATGGAGTTGTGGAGATCGGCAAGGGATGGTTCGTTGTTCGTCGTTCGTGCTATGACTAGATCATCTTCTTCATATAAGGCAATGACTCTTTCTCTCCTTGGTATTAAGGTTTGTTTTCCCTTTTAATTGTATGAATAGAATGGCATGTCCGAATCAAGCCCTTAGGAAAGATCTGGTGTAGGTTGTATTTTCTCTTGCACACGTGTGTGGCTCCGTTTGCATATCATGGATTGTTAGAGCTCGATGATGAAGCCTTGAGCCTATGCATGTTGTGATGAAGCCAGATAGGTCGGATGGACCGAACCGGTGGTATTTTTTGTAATCATGTTTGGATACGATCTTCAAATGTCGATCTGTGATTGTATGAAGTTATGCCATGTATCTGCATTATTGTACTTGTCATCCGGTGGGTTCTATGTTGACCTAGGATTAGGGATGAGTACGAATATCTCATTTAGGGACTTGATATTGATGACCCAAACACGTGGTTATCGTATTCGATACATACATATCAGTTTAATTGACACCTTAGTGAGTTAGCCCTTGTGAATTGGTTAGTCATCTTGGGGATTGGGTTAGTAGTGAGCCTCATTGTGTAATGCAATGTTTGGTATGATTATGGATATTATGATTGATAATAGGAGTGTGATAGAATGACCTACTAGTGTAGGTACAATGGTCAGCTCCATAGAATGCTTTAGAAGGTGATAGAAGGGACTATTAGTATAAGCGGTCACCTTATTGAGATGAATTAGAAGACCAATAAAAGGGTTCGTTATAGTGATATAATCACTTACCTTCAGATTTAGAGAGTTGGTAGAAGAGTCTGAGGAAAGTGTATTACCGGACTCTCCCGAGGAAGGTGTTGGTAGAAGGGCCCATGAGAATGATATAATCGACCACACCCAAAGGGCCCATAGGAGTGGTAAAACTGCCTACCTTCAGATTTAGGGAGCTGGTAGAAGAGCCCGATGAAAGTGTGTAACTGGTATCTCCCGAGGAAGAAAGTGTTGGTAGAAGGGCCAATGAGAAAGATATAACGGCCACACCCAAAGAAGAGAGGTTGTTGTAGAAGGGTTGGATGAAAGGGTATAACCGACTAGTGTACATTTTGTGCTTTGGAACGTCTTAAGTGCATTAACTGCTTTAGAGTGTTGCTCTTATTTCATTATTTTTATTACAATTATGAATCTGACAAATATTTTAAATTCATTAAACATGTTATTTTTACTATAATAGAATACTATGTGAATGAAAAAAAATGAATATTTTATGATTTTTTATTGATATACAAATAATAAAAATATCTACAATTATAATTTGCTTTAGAGTTGCAGATAGTAAAAATCTACAGATAAATATTTCAAATCTACACAACAATTCCCTTTGTAAATAAAACAATAATATTAACAAAAGTTAGTCCAATGCACATGCATGCGCATAGGTACATTCATGCATGGACATGTACATGCCTACATGCGCACTTGTCATATGTATGATAAAACCTAATAAATTTGTTCATAAATATTGTATCTTCTGTTCCAAATCTTGTCCCTGTGCATTTTTAATGATCAGATTTGTTGTCTTGTTAAAATTAGTATAACTATCATTCCAAAACGTAAATAAATGCAGAATACATTCAGAGAATGAGCTTTACAAACTGCAGCAAAAAAATAATCAGGAGTTAAAAAGGCTTTACAATAATAGCATCAAGTCCAATGAAATCACATTTCAGACAGCATATGCAGATCATGTGCAGCAATAGCATTGAGAAACAAAGTATGACGAAGTGCTGCAGCTCCCATCCTAGCAGCCAGAGCTTCAGCAATCCCGAGCCTTTTTTGTACGACCTCATCGGCTTCCGCGGAATCGCAATCCTTCGGCGTCTCGACGCAACAAACAATGAACGCTTTCTCAATCTCTCCCGCAGCCAGGGAAGAAAGGTTCAAGTTGTGCAGCTCAAGCATACTTATAACCTTGCCTCCGGCAGCAATTGTGAGGTCTTCCAGGTTAGACTTGTATGTTGGCTCAGTGAAGCCACTGAAGTAGAAAGCCAATCGGTCAAAGAGCTTAGGGCCCTACAAAAGTATAAAACCACAAACAAGGAGAACTAAGAAGTTTTGTACTGAGATGATTGCGAAAAACTGGATGAGTATGAGAAAGGGAAAAAATTGTGGACATATCTTGTCATAGGATTGACTTTAAAGCCTAAAAACAATCATTTCTTCTATTGTAAATGACATAATATGAACCATCATAGAAAAAGATGAAAAAACAATTGTTTTCCAATAGAAAGCATGGGATGCAAAAGATCCGATTCATAGACAATTTCTCGTGGCAAGAGAGACCTTCCGTGCCACACGAATCCTTCCACTTTTCGGACCATCAAAGCAACAATGAATATCATGAGTGATCTCATAGTTCTCTTCTGGAACAAAATCCTCAGCTTCTAGGCATGCTCGGATCCCTGCATGGAAAAGAATAAGTCAAATTTAAATTATTATTCTTTTTTGTAGATTAAAATTAGGTAGCAATAATGCTTTTGATAGCACTGTATTGGTGCTTTAACTTAATGTTAAGCGTGTGCATTTATAGTCTGGCGAAAATAACTATTGAGTCCTAAACCTAATGCACTCACTTCTAGAGCAACTGATGAAGCCCCTAAGGGGTGGCTGAGGAGAGGGAGACCAGGGTCAGAAATCTTTTGTTTTTTTATTACCATATTACAACCTAAGGAGTTCCTAGACAGCTGAACGTAACATATAGCAAAATACACAATAATATTATAAATGAAATAAGAATAATAAAAAAGAAAAAATTGCAGAGCTATTCATTAAGGTTATCCGCCAAGGCTAATATTTGTCAAGGTAACTAAGTAGTCAGCATTATTTCGTCAAGGCTACTATCCGGTAGAGGTTATTCAACAGAAGAATGGGCACATCATTCCCAATCCCATCAAAATCAAAATTTCGTCAAGGCTACTATCCTGTAGAGGTTATTCAACAGAAGTTGGAGCTAAGGATCACGACTGATAATCATCAATGTTGATTGGTTCTCTAATGACGAGTAATCGGAGAGTTTGTGGTCGACAAAGTCGTTGGTCGCTGGGTGTTGTAGGCAAAGTAGTGTTTGTCAGCAAAATCAGAAGTTGAAGTTGGCGTTGGTATCGACGTTGGTGGAAATGGAGTCATTGGTGACATTGGAGAAGAAATGTCACGAGTGAGAGAGTGGTGATGGCATGATGCAAGTGGGGAGGTGAGTATATCATCTCCCGCCCCTCTGGACACATCCATGTCATCAAGGTTGAGGTAAGTTGCAATGAGCAAGGGAAGAAATATGCATGTATCACTTTGGTGCCATTAAATTCTATAATCAAGTCATAATCAATGAATCTTCCACATTTTGGGAATCAAAGAGAGGTTCTCCTTTTCAACATGTTCCCAGAAGATGCTTCAGTTTGCATTTTTCCCTTCAACACAGTGCAAACAAGTTGTGACCATTTTAGGTAACATTTTCCATTCATTCTATGATTACTTGGATATGCTATAATTTTCCAGTAGGTTGGTGTGATATCATCGACTCAGATTGTATTATGGAGTTTGTCTGTGGTCTTTGACATAATATATTGTTAAAAATATGCATCCAACCTAAAAGAAATTAATTGTAGATTGAATGTCCTAGGATCTAATATTAAGGGCAAAAAACTACATAAGTTTCTCAATGTTGATTATATTCTCAACATGCTTCCTCATGTGTATGATCTTTTGTTCTACAAGTAGATTTTCCTTTTTAATTGGGTAGAGTTACAAAATACACACCTTACCCTAAAATTCACCTTATGGCCATATATATAGCCTCCCTAATTATACATATTACAACACTCCTCAAAATTGGCGAAAGATATTCACTAAGCTCATCTTGTTACAACCCCTGATCATATCCTCTGAATTGAATCCCTTAGTCAAGCAATCTGCTACCTGACCCTTGGTCAAGCAATCATATTCCTTTGCCGCTAGTCGTAACCTTGCGGAATATGTACCACACGGATATAATTCACTAAGAACCACCTTGTTGAAGGAGAAGAGAGAAATTGAAAAAAGATTATCTCCCATTTGAGGGATGTGGGTAGAGAAGGGAGCTAACATTGTAAGCGACGGATGGAGCGATCCACAAAGAAGACCACTCATTAATTTTATGGAAATAACCGATTCAAAAGCAATATTCTTGAAGACGGTTAATTGTGAAGGTCAAACCAAAGACAAGTACTTCATTGCCTCTTTGATCAAAGAGGTAATTTTAGAAATCGGATATTACAAGGTTGTTTAAGTTATAGCGGATAATGCGGCAAATTGCAAGGGGCGGGCCAACTAATTGAGAGTGAGTTTCCATCAATTTTTTGGACTCCTTGTGTGGTGCACACTCTCAATCTAGCTTTGAAGAACATATGTGCTGCTAAGAATTCAGAGAATAATGCGGTTACTTATGAAGAATGTTCGTGGATTAACCATATTGGTGATGATGTTATGTTCATTAAGAACTATATAATGAATCATTCCATGAGATTAGCTATGTTTAATGAATTTGCGAGCTTAAAATTATTATCTATTGCCGAAACTCATTTTGCATTAATGATCATCATGTTCAAACGATTCAAACTTATAAAGAATGGACTTCAAAGAATGGTTATTAGTGATCATTGGCTTCTATATCGTGATGATGATATGAAAAAAGCGAGACATGTGAAAGAGAAGGTGTTGGATGATGATATGCAAAAAGCTAGACATGTGAAAGAGAAGGTGTTGGATGATGATTGGAGGAATTCCATTGAGTATATTCTTTCATTCACCGCTCTTATATATGACATGATTCGCTTTTGCGATACAAATAAGACTTGTTTTCATCTAGTATATGATCTGTGGGACACAATGATTAAAATGGTGATGAAGGCTATTGACGCTCATGGGAGGAAAAGAGAAGATGTGTCTACCTTTTTTGAGATAGTACATGTTATCATTGTGGATCGTTGAAACAAGAATAACACTCCGCTTCATTGCTTTGTGCATTCATTGAATCCAAGGTACTTATCTTTTTTAATTATAAATTTATATTTTATGTCTTTGGTACGATTGATTTTAAACTAATAATTTTTTTATTATTTCACTGGATATTATAGTAAACAATGGCTAGCGGAGGATCCAAATAGAGTTGCTCATAAAAATCCAGAAGTTAGCAAGGAAAAGATTAAATGCTTAAAAAAGTATTTTCCAAGCTTAATGTGGTCGCCGAGGAGTATGTGGAGTTCATTGACAAATCGGGGGATTTTTAACAATTATGCTTCAAATCATAGCATTGAAGTTATTAGTACAATCATCATCTTCTTTATGCGCCGAGAGAAATTGAAGTACTTACTCCTTTATCTATTCAATGAAAAGGAATAGAACGACACCGCAACATGTGGAAGATTTAATAAGTATCTATTGCAATCTTTGACTTTTTTCTAGAAGAGATCAAAAATATAATAAAGGAGAGTCTAGATTATGGGATATTGCGGGTGATGGATTTGAGTCATTCAAATATGTAGGTACACATGAGATAGTTAATCTATCGCTTGATGAACCAAGGTTGGAACTCTAGATTGTTGAAGAAGATGATTTAGTTGATACTCTATGAGAGAATGTTTAATTTTTAAACTTGATATTTTGCATGTGAATGTAAAGAAACATTGATCATTTGATGTAATGATGTGGTCATGTGGTATATTGATCTTTATAGTGCTTGTTTCCTTGAATCTTTACTATATTTTTATAGCATTATATGAAATGTCAATGATGTATAATATAAGTTTGAAGTTACAGTTTTCATATGTATGGTATATGTTGTAGTCTTATTAAATTCATTTTCGTTATAATTCAAGATATATACACTTAGTTTGTTAGTTGTCTTATTTTTATATTAACTAATACTTACATTAAAATAATTAAAAAAAATTAAAAATGTTTCTTGTATACTTATTTTTTAAAGATAATTTGCAGGCACGGGCTCCCACTGGCCATAGTGACGGACAATGGGCCACAATTTGTCAGCAAAGAGTTTGTCAGTTTCTGCACCCAACTTGGCATAGACCTCAGGTTCGCATCGGTCCACCACCCGAGGAGTAATGGTCAGGTGGAGGCGGCGAACAAGATAATTGTTAACCTAATCACGAAGAAAGTGGAGAATCTCAGGGGCAACTGGGTAGAGCAGCTGCCCTCGGTCCTTTGGGCCTTAAGGACTACTCCAAATACCGCCACCGGGGAGACTCCGTTCAAACTCTCTCACGGATCCGAGGTCGTCCTCCCGATAGAGTTCGAGGTGAAAACCCCCAGGGTGGTCGCCGAGGGCGAAGGGGATGAAGAATGGCTAGTGAAAAATGATGCAGAACAAAGGCTGTCCTTGGACCTAGTAGAAGAGCTCCGAGACCTCGCTACTGTTCGGCAGGAGAAAGTCAAGAGGCGGATGGCCAGGTACTTTGATCAACATATCAGAGTAAAACAGTTCGAGAGAGGGGACTTGGTCCTGAAGAAGGTAGATGCGGCAGGGAGAGGGGCCGTTGTAGGTAAGCTTGAGCCCAACTGGGAGGGGCCTTACATTGTAAGCGAAGTGCTCAAGTCTGGAGGGTACCACCTCCAGGATGTGGAAGGGGTACCTCTCGGCCGAGCCAGGAGTGGGGATGATTTGAAGCGTTTCTATACTTAAAAATTTTGTAACTGACTTGTTGTATATTTCATTCTCCATACATAGATTTTGAAGTTGTTTTTGAGTAGGAATCTTCAAGTGTTGGTGCTGGATTGTCCCAGATCAATTCCGCTGTCGGGCTCTCATAGGCAGTGGGTCAGGTTGATCTCTGGAGAGGCTGACAAGGTAACAAGTGTTAGTGCTGGATTACCCCAGATCGATTCCGCTGCCGGACTCTCATAGACGGTGGGTCAGGTTGATCTCTGGAGAGGCTGGCAAGGTAACAAGTATTGATCCTGGAGTGCTCCAGATCGATTCCGCTGTCGGGCTCTCATAGACGGTGGGTCAGGTTGATCTCTGGAGAGGCTGGCAAGGTAACAAGTGTTGGTGCTGGAGTGCCCCAGATCGATTCCGCTGCCGGGCTCTCATGGACGGTGGGTCAGGTTGATCTCTGGAGAGGTTGGCAAGGTAACAAGTGTTGGTGTTGAATTGCCCCAGATCGATTCCGCTGTCGGGCTCTCATAGACGGTGGGTCAGGTTATCTCTGGAGAGGCTGGCAAGGTAACAAGTATTGGTGTTGGAGTGCCCCAGATCGATTCCGCTGCCGGGCTCTCATAGACGGTGGGTCAGGTTGATCTCTGGAGAGGCTGGCAAGGTAACAAGTGTTGGTGCTGGAGTGCCCCAGATCGATTCTGCTGCCGGGCTCTCATAGACGGTGGGTCAGGTTGATCTCTGGAGAGGCTGGCAAGGTAACAAGTATTGGTGCTGGAGTGCCCCAGATCGATTCCGCTATCGGGCTCTCATAGACGGTGGGTCAGGTTGATCTTTGGAGAGGCTGGCAAGGTAACAAGTGTTGGTGCTGGAGTGCCCCAGATCGATTCCGCTGTCGGGCTCTCATGGACGGTGGGTCAGGTTGATCTCTGGAGAGGCTGGCAAGGTAACAAGTATTGGTGCTGGAGTGCCCCAGATCGATTCTGTTGTCGGGCTCTCATAGACGGTGGGTCAGATTGATCTCTGGAGAGGCTGACAAGGTAACAAGTATTGGTGCTGGAGTGCCCCAGATCGATTCCGCTGTCGGGCTCTCATAGACGGTGGGTCAGGTTGATCTCTGGAGAGGTTGGCAAGGTAGCAAGTATTGGTGTCGGATTGCCCCAGATCGATTCCACTGCCGGGCGCTCATAGACGGTGGGTCGGGTTGATCTCTGGAGAAGCTGGCAAGGTAACAAGTATTGGTGTCGGATTGCCCCGGATGATTCCGTTGTCGGGCTCTCGTTAGCCGGTGGGTAGGTCAATCTCAAGGAGAGGCTGACAAATAGGTTATCCCTGACAAGAGGCTTGGTCCACAAAAATCTCAAGGCCCAGGGGAGGCGAGTCCGGAGGCTCGCTCGTGCGGAAGAAAATGACACGGCGGATGAGAAGTGCCTAAGTCCAAGGGTAAAAGCAGAGCGATTGAGCAGGGTGGTCGCAAAGCTCGCCGAGCCGGGCCCTGGCTCGCTCATATGCTTGTAAATTTCGATGGCATATGTAAAAGCAGCGAACCAGGAAGGGTTCGTCGGCGCAGCAGTCAAAAAGACGCATTGAAAGCTCGCCAGAAGCAAGCGCGAGCAAGACAGGGTAATGTTGAGCCCACTCGCAAGTTTCCCTATGGGGCGAGCCGGAGGAGCGAAGCGGGCCCGGCTTCACCTCGGGCAGAGAAATTAGACGGGTCTATCTAACGAAATCTCTTAGCCAAAGAAAGTTCAGGAATGAGGGAATTGTTAAGATATAGAGTCACACGAGCATGAATGAAAATGCGAGTGCGAGTAAGAAATAAAAAAAAAATTACATTTAACAGATAGACAAAATATTTCTTTATCATTGCTCAAAAGATGTTTGCAGTTAACGGCGAACTCGCCGGTCAAAACAAAAGTATTACACTTGGAAAAATTAAAACATCAAAGCTGCCCACCGAAGAATTCTTCAGTCGCTCTCGCGATCTTCCATCTCGGAGATCGGCGCGAACAAGTCAGGGACGACATCCTCAGCGATGAGCTCCATCGCGTCGGGGACGATCAGGCCCGCCCCTTTAAGGGTGTCGAAGACGAGTTCGGCGATCCCCATCGAGTTCTTGTGAGCTGCCTCCTTTTCACCTCGCAACTGGCCTCGAGTCCCGGCTCGCGGAGGGGGCGGGGGAAGCACCGCCAGGGTCAGCTCGCGAACCTGAGCCTTGAGATAAGTGTTCTCCATCTCCAGGTCGGTGATCCTCGTGGCTTGTTTACTCGCGGACTCAACATCTTGCAGAAGGGAAGTTAAAAAAGGCGAAGCGTAGCGAGACAGGGAAAGACATTTTGTAGGCATTACTTACCAGACCGCCTTGGAGGCTGGCGAGGAGGCCCTCAGACAAGGCCTCCTTTCCCTTGAGCTCCGCGACCTCGTCCATGGCCTTCTGGAGCTCGTTGTTGAGCTCCTTAGCTTTCCTGTCAAAGGTCAGATACCTGCGACCCACCATGTGGTTAAGCTCCATTGCCCGAAACTGGGCCCGCATAGCCTCATACACGAGTCCTCTGGGTTTGAAGGCCCTGAAGAGGGAGGCGTCCTCGCGGCCGTAGAGCCCGAAAGCGAGGGAGAATGCCTCACCCCCAACTTTATCACTCTCCACCCAGGAGGGGAGGAGCGAGGAGCAAACGACCTTGTTCTGCTCGGATTCCCACACGAGCACCGGCTCGCCGACTGCATCCGGGAGCTTTGCGCCGAGCCCGAAATTCTTGTGGCTCGTCGGCTTGGGCTTGTCCGCGGCGCCACCTGGCTCGCCACTCTCATCGGCGGGCTTCTGGCTCGCCGACGGGGAAGGGGGGTCTCTGGCTCGGACAGATCCACAATATCCTTCCCTTTAAATGTGGGGAGGGGGGGCTTTCTTGGTCTTCTTCGCCAATCCCTGCGAGGCGAGCCGGCTTGGAGGAGGGGGACGCTTCTTTCCCGACGAATAGCTCGGGTGGTCACGGCACGCCTCAACGGCCACGCTCGCGAGCGAGCCAGTGGTGAGGGTTGAGGAAAGCGCGTGCGGGGGGTTGAGCGGAAGATCACACTCTCCTGCAAAGATGTTAGAAAGGTTAGCTAACAAGAAAGAAAGGGTGTGGGGAGGTTGGCGAGTGCAAGTCAGACCTTCTCCCTAGAGGACGGGCATCAGCGAGTCCACCCCCTGCCGGAGGAAGGCGACCTCGAAGTTCTTCCCGTGCAGGTATTGGTATAGCCTGGCGTTGTCGCCCCACAGCGAGGCGGGAGGGCGGTAGGTGGCCTCGTCCAGCTGGAGGGGAGCGTAGGAGGTGTTGCCGAACGGACCCTTCACCAGGACATACTTCTGCGTCCAATAGTGGGTCTTGTTCACTGTTTCGCAGATGGTGACGTGCTGGCTCGCGAAGTGAGCCGTCCCATCCTTGTAGGCGCGGAAAGAGAACACTTTGCGGAAGACGAGCCGACTAAACTCAATCCTCTTTGCCC
The DNA here is from genome assembly GCA_033032865.1 of Dactylorhiza incarnata. Taxonomy (NCBI): domain Eukaryota; kingdom Viridiplantae; phylum Streptophyta; class Magnoliopsida; order Asparagales; family Orchidaceae; genus Dactylorhiza; species Dactylorhiza incarnata. The sequence goes on from JAWHQI010000003.1 coordinate 23,132,603, forward strand.
GCAGATAGCTGGCGAAAGCGACCACCACGGCAATCGCGTTCGGCGTCAGCTGGCTCAACAAAACGCCAAAGTACTTGAGTACCTAGAAGAATCGGTAAGGGTTAGAGTACTCTTCGCGAGGCGAGCCGGGAATACCATGGCCAAGAAAAAATATGTACCTGGCGCACTTCAGGCCAGAGCGGGAGTCGCAGCCCATTCTCAAAATGAGCGATAGGGATGGCGAGCTCGTCGGGGGAGGGATCGTTGATGGTGTCTCGGTCGGTAGGGCGGCGAGCCACAAATACAGAATGGATATACTTGTCCACCGTGACAAGATACTCCTCCGGAGTGAGGTTGGCGCAGAAGAAAGGACCCTCGCGGAAGGCTCCTGCGCACTTGGCCCGCCCCTCTGATTCTACATCTGCGACCATGATGTTATAGGGTTGCGAGTCAGAGAAGTAGCGAGCGCGAGCTAGGATCTGCGAGAGAGCCGGAAGAAGAGAAAAGCGAAGGAAGAGCAGTAAATGCGGTGGTTAGAAAGTAAAAGACGGAGACTATTTATAGAAATGGAAATTGCGGGAAAGATTCGAAGCGCCGGTGCCTGCGGATAGCGGATCCACGCTGTATTTTTCCACCTCCTGAAGCCTTATCCACTCCTGGCGAGTTGGCGCCCAGTAAAAAATCCCTCCAGCTAGTCACGGGCGAGCCAGACCTGTGCAAAGAAATAGAGCGAGTCGCGAGAGCGAGTCGCGAGAGCGAGTTGATGAGTCCTGATCATATATACATTTATGGACTCATCCGGGCCGTTATTTTGTCAATATCACGCACTTTAGCCTTATTATAGTCTATATTTGATAACCCATGCTAGGTGCACATTTAGGCCCACTTTGGTGTGTTTTCGTGTGTATTATCTTTAGTAGTATTCATATGTTGTTAAGTGCCACTTTCAGTGGCTAGATCTGTGTTTGTGCTGGAATAGGAGGCGTGCAAGTGTTTCCGGTGCAATTCTGCACAGGAACACTGCGCACGATCACTTGTTCTAGTGCGCACGACCACCGGTCGTGCGCCACTAATCGTGCGCACTTAACCCTTTTTCACGAGTTCTGTCTGGTGCAGTGCGCACGACCATCGACTCCAGTGCGCACGACCATCGGTCGTGCGCCACTGCTCGTGCGCATTGACCATTAAATTTCTGAGTTCTGTTTGCTGTGGTGCGCACGACCATCAACTCCAGTGCGCACGACCACCGGTCGTGCGCCACTGATCGTGCGAACATTGTATTTTATAATTTCGTCTCTTGCAGGTTCTGTCCAGGCAGTGCGCACGATCGCAGAATTGCAGTGCGCACGACCACTGGTCGTGCGCCAATGATCGTGCGCAGTATTCAATCCAGCGCCTATTTAAACGCCTGTTGCGATTTTAGGGCGGATCGATCATTCCGGGAGCGAGGTTCCTGTTCCGTACGCCGCCGACCACTGCCCTGGAACGCCCCTACTTCATCTTCCACGCAAGGGGAAGCCTCCTCCATCCATTCCAAGCCTTCCTCCATCGTCCGTGAGTGTTCTCCATCGTCCGCAAGCCTCCAAGCAACCATTTTCGCTCTCCGCCCGGTGAGAAGAAGAAGAGACCTTGAGTCGAAGACGACGGAGCACGTAGGGAGATTGTGACAGCTCTCTACGCCGGAAGCATTGTCCGTCCGAGTCCGGAGGTAGCCCGACAACCTACCATTCCGGCCGTGAACGGCCGCTAATCTTCACCGCCGGTTATTTCTTTCTTCTTTCCCTTCATTGCACTCTTTGAACCATTTACTAGATGAATATTGTGATATTTACTTTGATGAAAATGAATATTTCTTTGTTTTTCTCCATGGTTTGCTCATGATTCATTCCGTTCTCACTCACTCACTCGCACACGCACGCAAGGTGTTTGCTCCGTGTTAGCAAGAGCTAACGACGGTTGTGAAGAGGTGTTTGCGACCCTCACCCTTTCGCACTTGAGTTCACTTCATCCGCCTCACGAAGCACGGCATCGCAGCCGTTGCATCCACCTCACTTTGCGAAGCGGTGTTCTCGACCCGCATCTCTGTTGTTGTTGTTAAAATTAGGAAAACCAACCAAAAACCCCTCTTTGTGTTTGTGAAACGCTTGTGTAACAATAATCACTGCGTGGTTCGTTCACCCATCCTGCATTCCTCAAGAGACCGACATCCGGGGAATTTATTCTCCACAATTATTACTTGACAGCGACCGGTGCACTTGCCGACGCGCATCAAGTTTTTGGCGCCGTTGCCGGGGAATGCAGACGTGTATCGTCTTGTGTAGTGATTTTCGTTATACGAGCTGTTGTCTTTGAACTTCCTTGTTTTCTTCTGTTTCTGACAGTGTATGCAGAGACAGACCGCCGGTGAACTCGCACCTTTTGACCCAGAAATCGAACGGACTGCTCGCGCGCGAAGGCGCGCTGCAGCCGTACAAGCGGCCATGGGTGATCAAGTAAACCCGAACGATGATGATGCGAGAGTGCCCAACGAGGGGCAACATCTGCCTGGCGACGAGCAGGAGGCGGCGAGGCCTCGACCCCGCACAATGAGAGACTACACCACCCCCACTGCTGGGAGTGTGTACCCGGGGTTTGGGCCCAACATCATGAATAATCAGTTTGAGATCAAGCCAGCGATCTTAAACATTATCCGCAACAATGCTCAGTTTTCAGGGCTGGCTAGCGAAGACCCGCATCTGCATCTGGCAGAATTTTCTGATATCTGCGGAACCTTCCGCTATGCCGGGATTGCTGATGACACAGTCAAGCTGAGACTGTTCCCCTTCTCTCTCCGGGACAAGGCAAAAGTGTGGCTTCACTCCATTCCGCCCGGGACTGCTGCAACTTGGGATGCCCTTGCATCCAAGTTCCTCGCTAAATTCCATCCTGTGGACAAGATCGTGAGCTTGCGGCGGGAGATCGCCACATTTCGTCAACTGGACCAAGAGACCCTTGCTGAAGCATGGGAGCGCCTTAACGAGCTCCTTCGCCGTTGTCCTGGCCACGAGCTCCAGCCATGGAATGTGGTCGAGTTATTCTACTTTGCAATCGAGCCCCACTACAGGGCAATGATCGATGCCGCAGCGGGTGGTACCCTGATGAACCACACTCCGGACGAAGCCCTTCGGATTTTGCGTGACACTGCCTCCCACAGTACGTTCTGGACTGCAGGGAGAAATGCCCCGAGAAGCGGCCGAGGTCTTTTCATGGTCGACTCACTCCCCACTCCATCTGCGCCTGCTGCTATCATTACTTGTGAAGGATGTGGAGGCGGAGGCCATCATGCTTATGAATGTTCGGGGAACCACATGGCAGGTGATTTCGCACACTTGACCTTAAATGAATCTGTGAACTATGTAGGAAATCAACCCAAGGGGGCGCCTTACAATAACGCCTATAATCCGGGAGCGAGAAGTCATCCAAACTTCTCTTGGAATCCCAACACGCCCGGCCAACGATGGTCACCGGGGCAGCATCAAAATGATGCTTACGCCTCCGGGAGCCAACCGAGGCCGCCGCACCCGGATTATAACCAAGCACCCCCCACCCAAAAGAAAAGTAATTTAGAAGAGATGATGGAGAAATTCCTGCTTGCAGCTAATTCAAACATGGTAAATCAAACCGCATCTATGCGAAACTTGGAGACGCAATTGGGCCAATTGGCTCAAGCGCTAACCGAGCGTTCGCAGGGAACCCTTCCCAGCAGCACGGAAAAGAACCCTATTGATCAAGGGAAAAGTCTAGGAGATGCGGTAGATGCCAAACCGAGTGAGCTGGTAATCTCGTGCTCCATCAATAAGGTTGAAACCAAAGCTTTATGCGATTCTGGTTCCTCCCGCAACGTTATTGCACTGCAAGATGTTGCGAAGTTACAGCTGGAGATGAACACGGAGGAAAGGAAATCGCTGATTCTCGCTAATGGCACGATTATCCAATCTGAGGGGGAAGTAAAGAATGTGGAGGTAACGGTTGAGGGGACAGCTGTAGTAGCTGATTTTCAGGTTCTGGGCCCGCGAGAAAACCAGTCCATTCCTATCTTGGGGGTGCCGTTCTTGAAAGAGAGCGGTGCTACCCTTGATTTTGCTACGGGGTGCATTTCCCTAACCAATGTGGTGCAGCAACCTACTTGCCCTGAAGCCACAACTGAAATATTCACTCCGCCCCCTCTCGTTATTTCTGATGAATTTCTAAGCGGTGCAGGAAAGATACATGTTCAAGAAACAGGTGAAGGAGGAATGAAAGAGTTCGACTCCGAGATGGAGGAAGACGACAGTTCGGGAAACGTTGACTTGAATATAGTTAGGGATGATAGTTATTTATCTCCGTGTGATGAATCATGTAATAAACTATGTAAGCGCTCCATCTCGTGGGCCGATCCGGTAGTCACCACGATGCCGGAAGTGACGCCACCTGATTCTAAGGCAGAAAAATCTGAGAACTCTCAGCGGTGGCAGTCTCCAACTGTCACCAAACTTAAAAAGGAAAAACTTCTGCGTGACGCTCGTGCTGCTGCTCTCCGTGGCAAGGTGGCGGAGGTTAGGGGAGCATTGGGTAATACCAGTGCTGGCCCTAAAGCCTTCACCTCCCGCCTACGTGCTACGGGAGAAGCGCACCATAAGAGCGCTTTTAGTTGATGTGTGTTTTATTTGCTGTGATGAACTATTTTTGAGTATTTCTTTTTAATTCATGCACTCTTTATAAACACTGTTAATACAGGTATTTGGTCCAGCTTAAGGACGTTAAATGAAAGCGCTACTGGGAGACAACCCAGATTTCCGTTTTCGTATTTCTTTTTTTTAGTTCAGCTTTTATATTTGCTTTTGTTGCCTTGAGTTTGTGCTTGCAGGTTTCGTGTTCGATGGCGGATGCTGCGGACTATTCTTGATCGTAAACGCCAATCGTCTGGTATGCTCATTTCTGAGCATTGGGTAACACTTCCTCCCCTCTTTCAGCTTCAAATTTCTAGATATCGTGTTTAGCTTAAGTCTGGGGGAGCGGTTGTTATTATCCACTGTGCACGAGCTGCATTGCATACTAGAAGGTTGCTTTTTATTTTTCATTATCATTATCATTGTTGCATTCCTTACACACCACTTCACCCACTTGAGTGCGTGCTTTTCTTTTTGTTGTTCCGTTTAAAATTAGTTTGGTTGGAATGTGAAATAGTTTGTTAACATAGGAATTATTATTTGGAGCACGATGTCGACTCATGTAGTGTACTAGTCACGTCGCACGCTCCTTGACGACCCCTGCGAACCTCGACCTTGAGGACAAAGTCAATTTTCAAGATGGGAGTGTCGATACAAAGATGACACCCCGAGCATACCACGCCCCTAGTAATCTATGTAGTTATAGTACCATGTGTCTTTTAATGTATTGACCTGTAACAGGTCTCCATCTATGTAAGGAGCTCTTAGTATAAGAGTAGAGGACATTTGGTTCATTGTTTAGTTCTAGGCACTCATAGGAGAGTTGGTTTGTAGAGGGATCCTGCCCTCAAGAGTTGGAATCGAGCAAGTATCGATACGTTGTATCGTCATTTTGCTTTAAATAGTTGTTCGACGATAGTCAAAGCTATCAAAGGTCCACTTTCACATCCTTACCCTGCATCAAATTTTTGGAGAAAAATGTACTAGAGAAAAAAATGAAGAGAATCCTAGTTAGATACCCTAAAGTCAGAATCATAGTTAATTTCTTAAAGACAATTTCCATACATATATTTCTGAAGAGAATCTCTTTAAGATTTCTAGAAAGAAAAAGTGGAGAAAGTTAGGGTGCAGGTGATCAAGTACTAATAGGGATTATCTTATAAGATATATTATGAGTGCAATTTAAGACTAATTTATTATAATATCAACAAAACTACTAATTCTTGTAATTGAATTCTTTCCTGCAACCGAAAAGAAGAATTGAGTAATTCCATTTTTGGATACTCAATTCTATTGTCCAACAATATCATAATTTAAGTTTAGACAATTCTAACAGGAATAATATCTCGTGCATGAATTGGAATTGAACTCAATTCTAATTTCATCGAACTGAATATACCCTAATGAACCACTTCGATGAATGTATAGCAAAGCCAAAAATATACACACAAAAACAACTAGAAAATGAATTAATATTATTACCCAATAGTTTAGGAGTAGTAAAACATAGAAAAAATTTGGGTTGAAAAAAGGATAGATAAAAGCAGTGAAATAGCTAAAAAGTACGGAAAAGGATTTGCATAAAACAAAATAATACAATATATCTCTCTCAACAGTAATCTGTAAGATTCATAGCATTTAGCTAAAAGGCTTAAGATAAGACAAAAACAGTGATGATGATATGAAATCAAATAAAATAAAATAAAAGTTAAGTGAAAAATGAAAAACCAAACCCTTAAACAACAAAAACCTACCAAAATTTGCAAAAGTAAGGCTCTGTCTGATTGGCCATTTTTTTCTATGGGACAAAAAAGTCACCACTCAACAAAAATTGTTTGGGTAATCTCTCATTCTCACCGACACTCCTCCAAAACAAAATATTGGTTTAATTTGAGACCGCAACCCTTTCCCTCCATTTCTCATAACTTCATTCTAAAAGCCGAAACAAACAGAACCTAAAAGATTTGAAGTGCAGGACTGTTGTAAATTATTTTCAACCACTGAAGGAACAACAACAAAAAAGATCATTAAAAAACATTGAATGAAGAATAATGTTGTAAGGCCAGTGCAAGAAACAGCAATGGCATTTGCATCTATAATCATGTTGCTAAAGATCAACACATAATGATGATGAGGAAACTTACAACCAATATTTAGAACCCATCTACCAGTAAGAATAGCCATGAGATACTTCATTGTCCTCATGCAGGCACCATCTTCGTTAGTAGCAGCTATGACATGGGTCACATTCTGTTTCCATTGATAAGTGACAACCAAACCGCTCAGGGTGGCAAACTTATCCAAAAGTACCTGAAAATAAAACCAAATAGATCCAAGGGAAATGAGAAAAACCCAAAATTATCAGGAGAATGAGTACTAGTACATCAGATATAATATAATTATTTGTAACTATTTAATCATTGGGAAAATATGGTAGGAGGAAATTTTTATAAACGGGAGAAAATAATGTTTAGAAATTAAGGTTCTATAAGAAGATTGAACATTCAAAAAAGTTTATAATGAAATAAATTACTAAATACTGCATTATTTATTGTACTTTTCTGAATGTACACCTTTTCCTCCTTAGAAAGATCAGATCCACAAAGCAACCAATCCTCGCACAGACTAGATGGGGATATCCAAGCCGCACGCCATCGTTTTGCACTAAATGTGGCATCATAATCTGATGAAACTGAAGGCTTTCTGGAAATTGGTGATACATGAAATAGTCAACATCTAGTGAAAGAGCATGCTTATAATCTACACACAAAATTCATGAAGAAAAGGAAAATATACAGGAACCAAATTTAGTTGTGATGTTAAAAAAAGAATACATTGATGGATTCTTAGATTTCTTGGACTCAGCTCTTTCACAAGGCAGTTTATTGGAAACGTGAGAAGGACAGAGCACAGAAAAATTTTCCTGTCACAAAGAGAGACATGGACTCTATAAGGCAATATAAGAGAAACTGTCAAAGAGAATCACAAACAACTTGAATGGTGGAGAGAAATTACAATGTCCCAACGACATTCTGGGATCTCAACTGCACATGGAACATGGAAGGTTTTCCTACATCTCTCGACAAAGCAGCCAAGAGCAGCCCCCTTCAAACCACAGCTGCAACATTTAAGCTTGGAAGCCCGTGAAATTTCTTTTTCCAAATCCATGACAATTTCACCAGAAAAATATACCTTAGGAGCCCTATTTAAGAGAACAATATATCATGAGAATAAACTAGATACCCGCCAGAAATCATAACAGTGCATAATTTATATGGATCCATAAAACCCAGCACAATAGTTTGGATAACCATATATTTATCTATCTCTATATATAGAGAGAGAGACACTGTTACGCGCACGCATCCTCTTATTATTATTATTATTTCTCTTTTAAATGTTATTAGGTTTGATGTGAGCCCCCCCCCCCTCCCTATATAAGGAGGTGGTTTTGAGAGTTAGGATATCTTTTGGATCTATTCTCTTTTGGGCTCTCATTAGAGAGAAGCTCCTTGGAGGAACTAGCCTCCGAGAGTTGGCCGGAGCTTGCTCCGGATTGTATCAGTTGTTTCATTAATCCAAGCAATCTCTTTCTTGTTCGTATTATTTGGTCCGACCTGCCGGACCGCCCGCTGCTACAGCCGCGGAGTCTTGCTTTCCGCTGTCCAAGCGCTCGCGCAGCCGCGCGCTTCTCCAAAACCGTCGCTCGCCCAGCCGACACAGCGTCCCCGCGACTCGACGCAGCAAGTCGCCCCGCTTCCGCGATCCGACGGCGCGTGCGTAACCGCATTCGCCGCCCCAATTCCGCGATCCGGGCCCGCTTCCGCCTGTGCACGCCCCGATCGGCCCTGTGCAACCCAGATCCGCCTGTGCACGCCTCGATCCTCCCCTGTGCAGCCCAGATCTGCTTTGCACCGCACCGATCGGCCCTGCGCAGCCCTACCCAGCCCCGATCTTTCGACCCAGCGCCCGATCCAGCGCCAGTTCAACCCTAAACCAACCCGGATTGGCACCATCGCTCAGTCGCCTGCCCGTCGTCGTTGCGCCCTGCCTGCTTCCACTCTCTGCCGCCAGCTCGCACATCTCCGCCCTCTCCGACACTCTCCTGCGACACTCTATCCCTCGTGCATCTTCATATACCAAAGGGGAGAATGGAATCCCGCGTGGAAGCCCTCGAACACTCCCTCACCACCATCAACGCTCGTCTCGAGGCACAGGACGAGCAGTTCGCCTCGATTCTGACCATATTCCAGAACTTACAGCCCAGCAAGCACTACGGGCCTCCTACCGCCTCTGCTGTGGGATCCACCAGCACTGTGATCCCCGATACACCCACATTGGTGAACTTACCTACTCTACCGTACCGTGGACCTGACATCCCCACATTCAACGGGACTGACCCCCTCGGGTAGATTTCCCGCGCCGAACAGTTCTTCGGCATTCACCAAACCCCTCCAACACAACGGGTCTCCACAGTACTTATCGGCATGGAAGGATCTGCCCTCCATTGGGTTCGTTGGCTCCGCCAGACCTCTCCCGACCTCACCTGGACAGCTCTCACTGAGGCCCTCATTCAACGGTATAATGATCGCTACTCTGGCCCCATGATCGTGCGACTTTGCTGGGTCCGACACACCGGCTCCATTGACTCGTACATTGATGCCTTCGTGGAATTGGTCACCCGTGTTCCCGGACTCCCCCCAAACCATTACTTGGGATTCTTCATGAACGGATTGCAACCCCACTTCCGCTCCCGTCTCCGCACCCTCAAACCATTAACGGTCCACCAAGCCATCAACCTCTCCCCCCTTGTGGAGGCGGAATTCCTCACGACGTCCGGCGACATTCCTTCCCCATCACCTTCCTCCAGGCATCCCTCCCAATCTTATTTCTCGACCCATCCTAAACCTCCACCTCTGCCACCTCGCCTACCCCGGCCACCAATTATGGGCCCAACCAACACTCGGCATGTCCCTACACACCGCCTGACCAACCAGGAGTACAACAACTTACGGAGCAAGGGTCTGTGCTTCTGCTGCAAGCAACCCTATTGAAAGTGCACAGTTAACCTCACTAGAATTCTCTAGAGGGGATGAATAGAGATTTAAAAATACTTTGTGCAATTATATATATATGTGTAATAATCACAGATTTAAGCTTCCCACACACCAACAAGAATTAAGCAAGTAAAGATGATACCAATTGAGAGGACCCAGCGCAACCAACTACACCAAAAGCCATGACTGTTGGTGAAGGCGCAACTTGATCTTTATATCAACGGAAAGGCGCTACGAGTCAAGTGAAGGAACGCTGGACCCAACACCTACTCCCCTGGTCATGTGTGCTTGGTGAAGGAGTGTCTGGTCCTCATCGACAACGACGTGGCCGCGCTCTCCGCCGCCGACTTTGACACCCAGCTGCTCTCAGACGGACTACCAGGCGACCCCCCGGGCACATCGACGACATCCCAACCGCGAGCATATCATTACTGATAGACGGGCGGCGTTCCGACCTTGGGGTCAAAGTCGCTTTTCTGGCGGGATGTATTATTATTATTGTTTCTCTTTTAAATGTTATTAGGTTTGATGTGAGTCCCCCTCCCTATATAAGGAGGTGATTTGGGGAGTTAGGATATCTTTTGGATCTATTGTCTTTTGGGCTCTCATTAGAGAGAAGCTCCTTGGAGGAAACAGCCTCCGAGAGTTGACCGAAGCTTGCTCCAGATTGTATCCGTTGTTTCGTTAATCCAAGCAATCTCTTTCTTGTTCGTATTATACACACACAAACTAACACAAACCTCTCTTGTGAGTTAGCATAATTACAAGTTACACCCCTCTATCTTTTAAAATTATAAAAAACTCCCCTCTAAGTTTACATTTCATAACATGCAAGCACAAAAATACCCCCATGGATGTTATATATATATATAGAGAGAGAGAGAGAGAGATCTTGTGAGTTAGCATAATTACAAGTTACACCCCTCTATCTTTTAATATTATAAAAATCTCCCCTCTAAGTTTACATTTCATAACATGCAAGTACAAAAATACCCCCTTGGATGTTATGAAATATAAACTTAGAGGGGACATTTTTGTAATTTGAAAAGAAATTAGGGTTGCAACCTATAATTTTGCAAACATATAGGGGGGTCCTGGTAAACAATCATGTCCATGCATATCTATAGAGGGAAGTTTGAATGAAGATGGTAAAATGCAAGGGCAGATGCTAATGTCTACATTTAAGGAAATACATGAGTGATGGCAATCTCATTTACAGCATGCTTCTTTTGCAGATGCCAATGATAGCAACTATACTTCCGGGGAAAGTTGTACTAAAACAGATCAATCATGTTATCGGAACTTTTTGCATCTTCAATAAAAAATTGCCTACCAATATAAGCATTTACTATGCACGTGTAGGACAGTGGATTGCGAGGCTTGATCTCCAGATACTTGTCTTCCATTCAAATAATGAAGCATTTCTCCAGATGCCTGAAAAATTAAATTATATAAACGTGATCTTCTTACATTCTAAATTTCCTAGAAAACATGATAGTTTATAAGCTGATCAGCAAACGTATCAGTAAACTACACTGCTGACCAAGATGTAACAATCAACTACAAAAGTAAGTACTTCAATAAAAATGAGAAAGCAAGAGTGGCATGATCGTCACCTCAGTAGTTCTGAAAGAATGACAGAATACACATGTTTCAATGCTACTTCCATCCAAGTCAACTGAAACATGAAATATATACAAGTCAGAACAGTTCTCAAAATAAATTTAAACAGAAGTTGGATGTAAAAAATTTAAAATATTTTGTTGACACCTTTGGTTTGCCCTTCCATCACGACATTTTTCAAATGAGCTTTCTTTGATTCTCTAGCGTAATTAAACTTTTGATGCTTGGTGTCACCAGGGAGCCCTTCCCTTAATAATATATCTGCAGACTTCCTTTTTGCTACCTAAGAAAAGGATACTTCGCCTTAGATAGAATACTGCTTTCTAGAGTTATTAAAGAATATTTAGCATCTTTTATGCTCATTGGTGGATGCAATCAGAGAGGACTGGAATCAGTCACATACAACATTCAAGCCTTTATCCCACCATAGTGGGGTCGGCTATATGGATCATTTGTAGCCATTGCGCCCTATCTCATAATCTCACTAATGCCTAAGTACATCAAGTCTTTCCTTATAGTTTCATTCAAAGTCTTTTTTGGTCTACCCCTCCCCCGTTTAACAGACCTAGTAGCTAAACTCTCACAACGCCTAACAAGTGCCTCTAATGGTCTCCTTCGTACGTGTCCAAACCATCATAATCGAGCTTCTCGCATCTTCTCTACAATTAGTGTCACTCTTGTTTTATCCCTGATGCATTCATTCCTAATTTTATTCAGTCTCATGTGTCCACACATCCACCTAAGCATTCTCATCTTTGCAACTCCCATTTTTTGCTTATGTACACAATTCATTGCCTAACACTCAAAACCGTAGACATCGCTGGTCTAATTGCAGTACAGTAAAACTGGGATCAATTGCATTAAAAACAAATTTAGAACAGCAGCAGGATTTACTCTTGAAACAAATGAAACAGTGACTTACACCTTTCGCTTCTTCAGTCCAACTACCACTATCAGAATCTCTAAAACTATCAGTTGGAGAACTTAGTTTCCCTCGATCAACAGAAGTTTCGTCTCCGGTTATATGAGTATGCTTCTTCTCAACATGGTTGTTGCATGAGATGGGACTTCCAGTGAAAGGTATTCCCATGTCTGCACCTTAGTAATAACATGAATAAGCACCTCTCTAAAACAGGAAAGAAAACCCAAAAGAACTTTGCACTCATATAAATCCATTCTATGTAGCCAAAATGGACAACAGTTTATACCAGAATTGGCAGCTGAAGAACCATGCTGCAAAGTTGTTAGAGTAGAACTCATGTTCTTGTACATAGAAGAGAATTTTTTGAGATAGTTTGCAGGTCGCAAATCTGCAGTGAATCAGTCGTTTACATACGCTATAAAGTTGAACTTAACTGAATTCAGGATAGGATAATAATACCTTTGCGTTCATAAGGCATTATGCAAACTGGACATCTGTATCTATTATTTCTTGAGGTCTCGCTACAACAACTTCATATACAGACAAAGTCAAATAAGTAAGCAGGAAAAGTAAATGAAATCCTAATGACGGAGAGCCCTGACCTGCACAAAATGTGGTCACAGGGAAGCAACATCGGTTGGTTCAGCAACTTCAAACTGCAAGAAAAACCTATGTGAATAAGGCAGATCAAATATAGTCGATAGCATCATGAGCACAATCAATCCTGATTGAAGCAGTCTACCCCCACCCATTAAAAATTCTAGAGAATGTTTAGAACAGAAATGAAAGCAAAACAAAATCATCAGAAGAATGCTTTTGTGCTAAGTGGAGTCATCACAATCTAGATCACAGCTCTCATTATTTGGCTCCTCACTATCTAGATCGCCATTTAGAATAGGACACATTTATGGCACCATCAATTTTAATCGTATTTTTAGAACTAACACAATATGTCAACTAAGAAAGGCATTCTTTCAAAAACTCATGAATTCAAGATCAAGGAATTTTGGAACTGAAAGTTTCCTTACTGAAGTAGATTATTCAATAAAAGACATTTTTATTTCTCAATTTAACTATATGCTAGATCTTCTCCATGAACGGAGAATGTCTACTATGGCAATAAGCATTCAAATTGATCAGAACAAGATAATTGGGAAGAAGCAAGGAATTGGTGTGTTGAATGAAGTAATTTTAATAGGAGGTTAATTTATCTCTCATAATAGACCAGATATAACCTCTTTAGTGATCGTGAATCAATTCATGCATGAGCCTGGGGAAAACATTTGAAGCAATTTACATAATTTGACATTATCTCAAGACCTCGTTGGGTAAAAGAAATTTATTCCAAAGAGGAAGGCATCTTGCTCTGTAATCAAACATGCACGATCATGAGTTAACAAAGATCAAACTCAGGCAGTGTACTTCTGTAAGAGGTAATTTAGTCAGGCAAAGAAGAAAGAGGCATAATGTGGTTGTCAAATCTAATGTTGAAGTTTAATCCAAGGGTATATATCACAGACTGAATTATTGTGGCTACAAATCATCCTTGACGTCTCCAAATTTCAGGAGTGGGAATTATCAAACGTTTTTGTGCATATCGCACATAACCTTATCCAACATAAAATAATGAAGCAGATTTCAGCTATTTCCAGTGGTTTTTACCGTCGATTTCAGTCATTTTGCAGCGATATTCCGCCTCTTCCTTCTGCTTTCCATGGGGACCTTTAGTTTTTTATACCAGCTCTTCTTTTCAATGGGACCTTCGGTTTTTTGCCTTGCAAACTTTTTTACAGTTAACGGTGATGCTTAACATCATACATGTGCATTGAAATTGTCAGATGTTTAATGTAAGACCTGTCCGATTTTTTGTATATAAACATGTTATGTTTATGTTCTGGTCTAATGTAATGTTTTGCGAGGCATGTATTGACTTCACGGCATGAAATAGTCCTGCATTTGAAAACCATACTGCAAACGAATATAATTTTTCATTTGAGTTTCAACTATTATGAATCCTTGACTTTTAAAAAATATGTAGAAGTTAAAAAAAAAATTGATGGATTTAGGGTTACCAGGTCGGGCAGGTAAGCTCCGACTCCATCTTCTTAAGATGGAGAACAACTGGGTTCAGCAATCGACTGATCGACTCGGAACACGACATTTCCGATCACCAATCTCCGTCTCAATCGGTCTCAGGCACGCCCCACTAGAGGTTGAAGAGGGATCGAGGTTTCAATATGACATCAAAACGGATGAAACGAGGGATTACGGCGCCGCTTCACGGGATGAAGCAGAATTGAGAACCTTCAGCTTAATAGGAGAAGTCGAAGAGACGGGGAGAAAAAGAGGGAACCGAGCGCGGGAGACACCTGCTCTTTTTTTAGTTTTCCCGCCGCGCCTTCAGCGTCGTTTTTCAGGAAAACTTGACCCATTTTATGTTGGATCAGTCCAATAGGGCTCAAGTCTCAACTGAGAATTATTTGTAAATATTTAATCACAAATTGTTTTTGGCAATTTATACTCCACAAATAAACTCTTTTTATTCATTTTTTTTCACCTCTAACATAGTATAGGCAGATGGTAAGTGCGGTAAACTGCGGCTGATACATTTTATCGTAAAATGCGGGTATCTAACGGTTTGTGTGGATGTTTGCACACATCTCAAAGTGAATTCGCTTTGATCGCTAGCGAATTCGCTTTGAGATGTGTTCGCTTTGAACCACACGGATCGTTCAATGCCCGCACTTTACCGTAAAGTGCACCATGCACCTTTCCTTCTTGTTTTGTGATTTCTTCCACCGGCGCCCCCTCACCAACCTGGCTTGACCGCCCATTTGCTCACTCAGACGCATAGCATTTGGGATCCCATTGAAATCTGGAGAATTAAAGATTCATAACTCCAAATTTTTAGGCGCCTTCGTAGTTGTGGGTGTTGTCCATCCGTTCTCAACCTGCATCGTCCCCGGCGCAGCGGGCTTTTTGCTCTAGTCACTACATTGTCGGCCACGGCGATGAGCATTAGTGGTGAAGCCGGTGTAACACACACACACAACCATCTTATCACGGGCTATGCCTGTGTTTGATACTCTCCTGCGAAATATTAACGAAGGAATAAAATATTCTTATACAAAATTAAGTTAAACATTAAAAAAAATACTCTATGAAATAAAACGGATGAATGTTAACTAATGAAACTCAATAATTTGTATATAACAGAGAAGAATCAATATAATGCAATGAATCTAATAGTAGAGGAATTTCATTTGAAATTGTCGAAAATGAAAAATAACTATAAATAAGCGAAATTATGCACTATTGAAACACAATAATTTATACATACCCCATGAATAAAGTTAAAAGCTTCCTGAAAAAAGATGATCTATAAATTTAAAATGTGATTTTTTTTATGATTGGATTAAATGATGCTTATGGTTCAAATAATTGCTTGAAGAAATAAAAATATACTTTGAAAAGGATTATTAGCATTTGTGTTTGAAATGAAACAATCATATTTATGGTGTTGGTGCAGATTTTGCTCTCACGACTTTACGCTCTCTACAGAGAGAAGTGGAGGGGCATTGTGAGCTGTCGGCTACTTTGAGGTCGTTACGGACTAGCCCAAGGGGGAAGGAGAGGATGTTGCGAGCGGTGAGACCAAGATTTTACGCAATTGCAACACGTTGCGGGTGATTTTATTGCTCACAATGAAATGATTACCAAATGAGAGACCGACACTAGGTGGAGCTCGCAGCACCAAGAAGCTACAGATCCAAGTTCGTAACAAGCTATCGCTAGCTATGGCTGGATTCGAGATTTCACCCTTACTTATACTAGTGGGGGCTGCCCGAAAGGGCAGGCAAAATAAAAAATGGGTTGCCCGGGGTACTGGAGAACCATGCAAAGATGTGAGAGTACATGATGTACAAATAGCCTAAAATAGTAGGTTGCGCGGTCACCACAGGGATGCCAGTGCGAGCTTCAGACGATGAGATGTATCTACATGTTGAGCTGAGCAGGCTAATAGGCTGAGTGGCAATTGATGGCATGATCGCCCGAACTATCGAGGAGGAGATCATCTAACATGCAAATGACCTCAGTTGCTAGGTCGGATGGACACTAAAGTCGTGACCGCCCAGGTTGTTGAAGAGGACGTTATCTGGCTTGTATATAGCCAGGACAATAGGCCGAGTGGGCTCTACATGGACGACCGCCCGAGCCACTGAAGAGGGATCTTCTGATTTGTGAATGACAGAAAGAATGGTCCGCGCGGCCACTAAATATCTGACCGCACGGACTGCCTTGATAATGATTACGATCATTCTTCAGCCGCAAGATCCCCAAGTAAACATGATCCTCTCCCCTTTTCAAGTTCTTGCTTGAAGATTCTATAAATACAGTCAAGGGTTGGAAGATTTGATTTATCATTTCCAACGGAGCGCTTTTCACCAGTCGCGGTTACAGTCTTCAGGAAGATAATGGTGACCAGCGTGAACATGACTATGTTGGCTATGTTGAAGAAAGACTCCTTGGTCCGCACCTCCCCTCGGGATAAGCAAGAGGTTGAAAGCTCCAACGGTCATTAGAAGAAGAAGACTGTTGCGACTAAGAAGAAGAAGTTTGTCGAAGGGACCAGCGAGGTTGCCTTGAGCCCACAAAGACACATGCCCCAGAAGGATGTTATTGACATTGTGAACACCCCAATCTCTCCTCAGCAAGATCTGAGGCTAAGTGAAGCTAACTTTGATATAAATATTGAGAAGATGCATGAGGTTTTGGGACTCTTGATGCAAAAGACCCTGCTATTAGGGAGGAAGCGTCCAACCTACCCACGTGAACCGAAACAAAGGAATCCGACATCTACAAGGGTTTGAAGAACTTGGCAGCTGCTAATAAGAGGAAACTTAGTGTGAAGGACGTTGATGTTCGAGCAAAGAAGAAGAGGAAGAAGAACTCGATGGAGGTTGAGGAAAAAGCCTTCTAGAATGATGACGATATCCCATCTAAAGAGGGGGAGTATGCACGGTCTCTAGATGATACCATATCCAATGCTTGGGGACATAGATGTGGCAAACAATGTTGGACTGTCCATGCATGGAGATGACGAGTTGAAGGCCTAGGCAGAAGTTGAGGCCAAGTGGAAAGCCGATGCTGAAAAATCTAAGGTGGACAAAGCTTTGGCGGACAAGGCTTCAGCGGATAAGGACGCAGAGTTCCCCCTAAAGATTCCCGGGCTAAACTGGTAGAACTTCGACCGAAATGCTCAAGTAAGTAAACCCGACAGAGTGGGCCGCACACGGGAACTGCGCCCGCTCGAAGGGTCTGAAATCACCCCGAAAGGGTGGACAAAACCAAGCACACAAAGGCACTGTGCACAGCCCGTTCAAGCGCGGCCGACGCGCGTGCGCAGCAAGCATGCGTGCGCGGTCAGCCCTCGTGTGCGTGTGTCAAGCACGCATGACCACGCGCCTGCGCAGCCAGCGCGCACGACGCTGGCCTACAACGCGCCACCGCCACCTCCGCCGTCTCCGGCCGCCTCCACCGTTTCCGACCGCCTCCGCTGTCTCCGGCCACCGTCACCGGGCAACATGCCCGAGCCGCCCGGGGGGGGGGGCATGTTCGTCATTTAGGAAAAATTAGTGATTCTGGTGACCGTAACGGAGCGATGTCATTCGCTAATTCAGGATTTAGCCGTGCGCAATCACCAACACGTCCCTTCAAGAAAGCTATAAATATGTCTTCATTTGAAGACTAGCAACCAGAGAGACTAGAGAGAACTCTGAGGTTTTCTAGTGATGACGTGGGACTTAGATCGTTTCATCGCTTGGAATTCACTCTGCTCCATTTCTAGTCAACTCATGCTCCCGCTCTCGTGGACGCAACAGACATATGAAAAGACTTAGAAGAACGCGCTCGTGGACGCTCTCTCCAAAGCTTCTTGGAGTTATCCATTTTCTCACTTTTTATGTACTTAAAGATTGTGAATGGAGAGGTGGCCTGTCACCCTCTAGGAAACTCATACTCTTGTAAACTCAAGAAAAATATTGGATTTTGGCCCGACATAGATCCGACCACGTGATTTTTCACCATTTCCAGGTTTTTCACGCTAAAACTCATCATGTCATTGCTACTTTGGTTTTCATTTGAGAGTTTGTGTGCCCGGTCCGACTAGGAGCTAAGACGGTCTGATTCTCCAAACCGTTGGAAAACCGGGCGACCCGCAACAGTTTGGCGCTGTCTGTGGGAATGGGTTCCCAACTCTGCAACAATTCTCTAAAAGCAGTGTTTGATCCGATCAAGCGCCCTCGACCAGCTGCAATGGCAAGGAGAAGTGCGCGCACTGCTAACAACACAACCTAGAGGAGTGTGCTGATCTGTCCCCCGCAAGCTAGCCTGCAAGAAACGCTCCGCTTCTAGGAAGAGTCACTGTCATCTCGCCTGCAACTTCCGTAGAGGAGCGCATTCGACTAATAGAGGAGCGATAGGTAGAAGTGCCCACCCTTCTGTGAGATCTGTGAGTCTCCAATCCTCCTAACCCAACCACCGCGCAAGGAGTGCGACCAACGATCGCTCAGTAGCGCATCCTGCCACGAAATGCTGCTCGCCTCGAGGATCACCCTGCTGAGGAGCTATCTGATGCATCAAGCTCTACATGCACTGCACGGTGGGCGAAACCTCTAGGAAATGCCATTTGTAACATCCCCAGAGCAACTAGGCCCCTGAGGAACTTTTGTCATGACTTGAGTCATGACATGATCCTGAAAAGACTAGGCTAACCCATTGGAACCCAGAAGAGTGGGAGAGACCACTTGGTCTACAAATAACACTTTTGAACTGGTCAACCTAGAGTGTGTGATTTGGGTCCCAATTGATAAGTGAACCACATACAATACCACCTTTAACCCTTAGGGGACTCCCGTAGGACATCAAGGACCCATTGAGGGCACCCAAAGTGGTCAAGCTTGAGCTCAAAAACCCCAATTTTGGGAAAAATAACTCAAATTGGCATAAACCCAAATTAAATGGGTTTGACTCAAGTCAAGGCCCGATATTGAAGCCCATGAGCCCTCCTAAGTCCTGGAAATCTCAGGAAATCTGATATTTGAATTTCAAAATTAATTATGGTGGAATTTATTAAGGTTTTAATGGGGAAAATTGTGGGAAATGGAAAAAAAGGAGAGGAAATTATGGGATGAAGGCCAAGTGGAGCCAAATTGTATTCCCCAAAGCTCTTTTCTGAGCTTGGGGGCTACTTTTCAGCTGAATTGTACAAGCTAGGTGGCCATGCATTGGTGGAAATGGGAGGCAAGCATGTAGCCAAACATGCCCTTTAATGGCTTCATGCTCTACACCTTCCCTTCCCCTAAATTCACCTCTCATTCACTCTCAGAGCACCCGAAGGAGTCGAAACCCCCATTTGGAGCAAGCTATTAGCTGGAGAATCGCAAGATTGGACTTAGCCTGCCGCCGAAAACCTCCAATGGCCCCCAAGAGAAATGCTCGCGCTTCCAACACGAACGAGGTCAGAATCCACCTCTCCTCCCTCTGTGCTAGTTTCCTAGTTCTCTTAGGTTTGAAACCGAGCTCAAATCGAGCTTGTTTGCTCCGTGAATTTTTGGAAAACTGGGCCTTTTTGCCCATGCCCTAATTTATTGTGCCCACCGCCGCCGGCCAAGTGGTCGCCGGCAAATCGAAGCCCCCACCCCCACGATGGAGGTGGTGGTGTTGGTTGGCCAAGGGGGTGGCTGGGTCGCCGGGAAAATCCCCCCCCCCCCCAAGTGAGGTTTGTGCAAGCTAATCACAGCCGTTGGCTCGTTGGGACGATGGACGGATGCCCTCCATTTCATCTTAGTCAAATAATAATTTAATATTTATAAGTTTAATGATTTATTCTGTCACATAAACTGTAGTCACTTCTAGCAATTATTGGGGGTATTTAGAGGCCTCAAAATGAAAAGTGCCCAAGACAAAAAATGTAGCTCTTAGGGTTATCTTTCAAACGACGCTGATTTTGTGCCATTTGAACCACTGTAGAACCCTAGGGATTATTTTTTTAGTGTAACATGTGCAAAAGATGATTTCTAATTTCAAATGGTGTCCACCAGATTGGCTCAACCAAATGCCCTAATTTTTGGGGTATGCATGTAATATGGCCATATCTAACTCCCGTAAAAAATTCAGGATTTTTGGAATTAATCTTTCTATGGTTTTGTAATAAATTTGTTTTTTATTAATGTGTGAAATTAATGTCCAAATCATGATCAATTTCCACCAAATTTTTGGTGGCATGCTTGTTAGGGTATGATCTAGTACTGATAAATAGTTCAGTCTATTAGGACATGTGCATGCAAAGGAAATGCCTTTAGAAATGTATGGGGTGCGAATAGCCAAATGGACTAGGTCAAAATTGGGGCTTTTGGCTAGGAGATAGCCTCCCCATACCCCATGCACATGTAATATCATGCATGCATGGTGCTTGATACCATGACTCACCTTTTTGGGCATAAGTCATATTTTTAGGCCTTTTTCACCTATTTTTAATTAATGATTTATTAAGTCACATATGTGTTTTCTACATGGAAAATTTGACATGCATGGATGGAAGGGGTTCATCCTCTGGCGATATAACCACACAAGACACAATGCACCCTAGGGTGAATCATTAGGCCATAAGGGGTTGATCTCTTTACATAATCCATAGATTTTCATTTTTCGCCCTTGTAGTAAATAATTGAAAATAAATAGTAAATTCTGTAGTAAAATTTTGGGAATATTTTTGGTTGAATATTTGATGGAAATGTACCTATGGTAATTTTCTCTGGGCATTTGAGGTAGTGGATATGGGAGGCCCTTCACCAATGGGTTATTTGCTCATTTTGGTATTTATTTAATCCTGAATTGATTATTTATAAACATATGCCCAAAGTCTGGAATATCACTTGGTTTATGAATTGCCACCCTCTGGATTTTTTTGAGAATTTAATTGCCACTGTTAGTAATTTTAACCCCTTAATCATTATTTATGTCAATTATTGGATAAATCAAATTTCGTGGTTAAATCTAACTGGAACCATGTGAAATTTTATAATAGGCCAGAATTGGACCTACACTTAAGGATGTAATTTTTCTGGAATTAATTGATGAATATACCTTAGGGTTAATTTAGAAATGTAACCTAGGCCCAATTTTTGGAAATTCATAATATTGTTATTTTAATGAGGAAAAATATGATCCTCTGGATTTATCTTTGTTTTGGCATACACAACCACTGGTTAATATCTTAGGCCCATAGGATTTAAGAAACATTAAGCTTGGTTAAATATTGAAGGCCTTAATGACATATCACAACGTAAACAATTAGGCCCGTAGGATTAAATGGATCAACTTAAGGGAAAAAGGTCACCTTAACCAATTAGGACGCCATCAATACCTTATTAGGTCGTTTGGAATTTGTAACGACCGAGGTGTCCCTTAAAGGGCCTTAGGTATGCCACTTGGGCTAGTAATGGTCTGCAGATAGCCAGAGAAGGAAACAAGTGATGGGGCCCACTAGGGTTCCCACATTCATCTCCACCATTCTCAAGTCTTCTTTTTATAAGGATGATAAGGAAACCCCAAGAGAACAGGGGCACCCCAGAGTGAGAGTCTAAGAGTGTAGTAGAGGTGGTAAGAAGGGTGTGCCCAGCTAAGGGTGGGGGAAATAGAAAAAGGGTGTGGGCCCTGGGGAGGTGAAGAAAGACCAAGCTACAGTGATGCACCAGGTGAAGGCAGGTGTGCGAGCTTGAAAGTGAGGACGAGTAAGTTAGCAATCGGTCACCAGTCATAGGAGGGTGGGTATGCCAATTTATTTTAGAACTAGCCCGGACAAGTTGGTGTGCGGTTAGACAAATGCTTAAGGTTGGATTCCTAGATCGTGATCAAGTGAAAATAAACTAAAGAAAACAGAGAGGTTATGGGAGGTACGGGCAGTCACCAATAATAATAAATATTTAGGCCAACCCTAAACAATTGAGATAGATGACGTTGGGAGACTAGGAAACGATCTTCAACATTCACGAAGTATGCCATAATTTATGACAAATACTTAGTCCATATTCAAGTACCAAATTTCATACTAGAAGAGCACATGAGGGTTGCAATTATGGGAGGTAGGAACTTAGTGTAGCCTCATGTGAAGTCTATGAGGATAACCCACTTAGCGTGACGACAAGTAAGGAAGCACTTGGTCACTAAGGTTTAGAAGGTGTGCAATGCTCAAGAGAGCATTATCGGGCTTCTAGAATTAAATACTAAGTCACCTCAGGTCCAAGAGCAACAAGAGAGGTCAAGGGTAACAATGGGGGTATAACATCAACGAGACCAAGTGCCTTGGGAAAGTGGAACTTTGGGATGTCAGCCCATCACACTTCCTAGTACCGTTGCGAGCCCGTCACAGGGTAGCCCTCGGGAAGCCCAAGGTTAACCAAAGTTGTAAGTGTAACAATAGATAGACAAGAGTAACTGGCACATAGTTTAACATAGTCTCATCCTATTATGGGATGTAAGGTCATGAAGTGAAGGACTATTCCAATTGGGATAGTGCATATAGCAGGTATCGTTATGCTCATCAAGGTTTGTATAACCCTGGGAGGGTGATTAGAAAGGGATTAAGGACGGTGGTCCTGCGGGCAGTTCGCTCGGAAAATTAGGACAAGGGCGATGGTTCTGTAAACAACAAGTACGTAACACTTGCTGATAACATTGGAGTGTCCGGCGAGCGGATAGCTCGGGAACGTACAATGGTGACACAGTATTGGTCAAGTGAGCCTTGGGCTCGGTTTATGATATGATTTCTTCAGTGTAATGGGTACTATGGCTGGTCTTGGGTACGGTCCGATCGTCACACTGACGGGCGTATGATGACTCAGGCGGGTGCTAGTGGTTAGAAGACCGACGTAATCGGTATCTGTGAGTGATTATTTGGAACCCTACACCCGACCTCTTTAAGTCTGGAGTGTTGGAGCTTGTGTTCCACTTCTCTTAGTTTGAGAAAAAACAAATCACACTATGTATTTAATCTTCCTTGTGTTTATAGTGTGCAGGTACTATAGTTATATAACCCTATGAACAGGATGCTGATTGATGACGATTCTCTAAAAAGAGAGCTACCGCTCACGTTAGTTGTTAACGCCCCGCGTTAACAACCGTTGAGAAGGAAACCGTTGAGAAGGAAATCGCTGAGAAGGAAACCGTTGAGAAGGAAACCGCTGAGAACGAAACTGCATATGTTCTAATTTTATCTTTATCCTTTTATATTTTCTTGTAACGGTAGTAATTCGCCGCCTTGCATGTGGCGACTAGGTCCTTGTGCGGCTTAGGGGGTAATTCGCCGCCTTGTGCGTGGCGACTAGGTCATGAGTAGATTTAGGGGGTGGCTAGAGGCCTTATCTGGGGATAGATAGGCTATAGCCAACCGGTCCTTGGGAGAAGGACCGGTGAAGGAACAAAAACTGATTTTCAAGTTGTCGCCTCCAATTTCAAGCGTTATTGAAATTATATCCTTGTAATCATTTTTGTGATATATAAAATTCTTTTTCAGTATATCTAATTTTTCTGTAATTATATTTCACAAAGAAAATCATTTTGAATATTTCTGTAAAAATACTTTTTTCTGGAGAGTTAACGCCAGCGTTAACTCTTAATGCCAGGCGGTAGCGACAGAGCAAAAAAGTTTTTCTGTTTTGGTAAAATCTGTCAGTTTACCTTAAAAATAGTAAATGTTGGAACAACCCTTTTACTGTTTTGGGCTAGGATCACTATGTACTGATTAGGATCAGTTGACCCCATTGTATAGTTTAAGGGTCAAGTCTTTAGGCTGATAAACTAGCTAGAACTTAAGATTAATCTAAGGTTTTCAGCGTTCGACGAATGACTAGCAGCACTCGACAAATGGCATTTGGCGTTCGACAAACGTCTAGTATCGTTCGACAAACTGTTCTAAGCAGACTGAAGTATTACAGCCAGTTACAGCACTCGACATTCACTGATCAGCGTTCGACGAATGACTGGCAGCGCTCGACAGATGGCTCCCAGCGTTCGACAGTTTTTTTTATTAACAGCGCTCGACAGATGGCTCCCAGTGTTCGACAGTTTTTTTTATTAACAGCGCTCGACAGTTTTCTAGCCAGTGTTCGACATATTCTGGACAGCGCTCGACAGATGGCTCCCAAC
Organism: Dactylorhiza incarnata; assembly: GCA_033032865.1. Taxonomy (NCBI): domain Eukaryota; kingdom Viridiplantae; phylum Streptophyta; class Magnoliopsida; order Asparagales; family Orchidaceae; genus Dactylorhiza; species Dactylorhiza incarnata. The sequence continues at coordinate 23,157,079 of JAWHQI010000003.1, forward strand.
GTTCGACATATCATTTATTGAATTCCAGATTTATTATCAGTCACATTCTATTCTGTCCTAACAGCAAAACGACGACTATAACGGATCTATTCAATATCCTTGGATATATTCTGACAGATAAGGAAGGATATTTAAACTCAATTAATATATTCCTTTCCTTCCTTTTTCCCAGACAGGAATAGCCGTTGACATTTAATGAAAAAGAATCTTTTCACGACCAAGGAACAAAAGGACCTGGCAGAGTCGTTTAAGCCTTGTTGTTATTTCCAAGAATGTCAATAGAATTCAAATACAAAGGATATATATATATATAGACAAAAAGAAGAAGAAAGAAATATATACAAGTAGTAAGATTTTTTTTCTTGGACAAGCAGCACAAAAACCTCTGAGAACATCATCAAGAGGATTCACTCAGAATCTGCTGCAAAGATAGATCTTCTAAAAAGAGCAACAAACAATCTGAAGAACCTATTCTTCCAGATCAATCTGCTACAGGAGATCTTGGTTTTTCAAGAGAAAGCTTCTCCATCTTCTGTCAACTAATTCAATCAGACAGGGGGAGCTTTACAACAACATCTACTAGAATCTTCTCTCAGCTTCTTGACAGAGAAGAACACTACAAACTCTTTCTTACCTCTCTTGTACAGGGTTATAACTCCCTTCAAAAGTTAATCTCGGTGACAGGGCACCTTAGCAAAAACCTGCACCTTGGTTAGAGCACCTTATCAACAGCTCACCTGGTGTGTGAACACCTTATCAAAATCACCTGGTGTGAGGGCACCTTATCAACAACCTCCTAGTGGATTCCTACCAAGGGTGGTAGAAGAGTAGACGTACCCAGATTTTTGGGGAACTACTATAGCTCCTTGTGTCTTCTGTGGTTAATTATTCATTGTGCTTGTGCTGTTTGATTTCTTTCATTCTCACACTAATTACACTTATATATATATAACACTATTTTAATTCCGCTATAAAACTAAAGAAAAATTTTAATACTCTATTCACCCCCCCCCCCTCTAGAGTAATTTGAGATCTGACCTCCACTTTCAATTGGTATCAGAGGTAGGTTGATTCTTTACAGACTAACATCTGAATCACAAAGATCAACCAGATCTTAATTTGTCTAGAGCTCCTTTAACCAAGAATTTTATATCATTCAAAACTCATGGCACAAAACAAGGAATATTCTAGCACAAGACCTCCCATGTGCAATCTCAATAAGTTTGCACTATGGAAAGCAAGGATTAGGCTTTATATGAACTCTATTGATGAGGAGATTTTCAATGTTATTCTTACAGGACCTCCAGCACCTACAGCAACAACCAGCACTACTGCAGCAACAGACAACACTGTTGTTCCACCTCCTGAGTGGACTGAGGCTCAGAAGAAGCAAAGAAATGCAGATGCAAAAGCCATGAACATTCTAGCCTTAACTATGTCAGATGACATATTCCAGAAAGTAGTTGAGTGTAACTCAGCAAAAGAAATCTGGGAATCACTCAACAACATGGTGGCAGGCTCAGCAGATGAAAGGAAAGATAGAAGATCCCACCTGATCTCTCAATATGAGAACTTCAAGAAGGGAGAATCAGAAAATGTTGCTGATATGTACAATAGGCTCAGCCTCATAATAAATGAGCTGAAGTCTCTGGACAAAGTGATCTCACTCACAGAGATCAATGACAAAATTCTTATGTGCTTTCCCAGCACATGGGACTCCAGAATCTGGCCAATCAAAGAAGCCAGAAGCCTAAATGAGATCACCACTGAAGCCTTGTTGGGCAAGCTCAAATCTTATGAGCAGCTTGTCAAGAGTAGGGAAGTTGAAGAATCTACCTCATCCCCAGCACTGAAGAAGGAGAAAAGCATAGCCTTCAAAGCTGCAGAAGAAGAAGGACTAACTCCTAACAAAGAGGAGTTGATGAGCTTCATAGCCAAAAGATTCTATAATATGGCTAAGAAAGATTTCAAGAAGAAGTCATCCAGAAGCCATGATAAGCCAAGGTATGACAAAAATCATTCTAATGAAATTATATGTTTTGGTTGCAGGAAGCCAGGACATATTGCTCCTGAATGTCCAGAAAATCAAAACAAAAAGGACAGAAAGGAGAGAAAAAGAGAAAAGGAAGAAAAGAAAAGATCCAGCAAATCTTCCTCCCACTCACACAAAAAGAAGGGAAGAGGATTTGTAGCAACATCCTGGAGTGAAACAGAATATGAATCAGAATCCTCATCTGGTTCTTCTGATGAAGAAGAAACAAAAGAAAATAGCCAATGTCTAATGGCAACTTATGACTCAGACTGTGAGTCACAATCTGAATCTTCATCAAGCTCCAATGATGATGAAGAAGAAAATAACTTCTGCATGATGGCAATCAATGCCTCAGCCAGCAAATCTGATGAAGAAAATTCAGAATCAGAAGAAGAAAATGATGCAGATCAGGTAATGTCTGATTTTGATTTTACTTCAGATGAATTCAAAGTCCTTTGCTCAGATCTACTCAACTCTGAGAAAGAAATAATCTCACTCAGATGTAAGTCAGCTGAAATGAAAAAGATGGGTGAAGAAAATGCAAATCTTAAGAAAGATTTGGCTGCCTCCAGAGAACACATTATTCTCATTGAGAATAAACTTTCTGAGGCCAAGAAATTTGAAGAATCCCTTAATGGGAGAAGTATCAAACTGATGGACATCACAAGCACAGTCAATGCTAGACTTAATAATAGCAAGCTGGGCTTGGGTGGCTCATCAAGTGAACCATCTCTGATTAAGAGAAATATCCTCTCCTCACCTATAAAATTTATTTCTGCTCAAGGCAAAGAAGATGTAAAAAGAGATAAAGATATTTCAAGCAAGTCTGTTAAGGATAAAAGAATTCAAAAGAATTCGTCGAACGGAGATCGACAAAAAGGTTCAAATTTGTCGAACGGAGCTCGACGAAATCTGAAAACAGATTTTCAGTATAGTTATCAGATGAACAATAGTCGACCAATTTATCCAAATTTGTCGAACAGATACTATACAGAAAATACTAGAAATCTCACTTCCAAACAAACTAAAAATCCTTTCACTAAATGGATAATACCTCCAAGGAGATATCATCCACAAGGCTATAAGAGCCAGCCTGAAATGTCATTTATCTCTGAATTTTGTGGTAACACAAAAGGACCCAAGGTAGTCTGGGTCAAAAACAACTAGTTTATGTTTTTGTCTTTGCAGGTACTTGGCCATCCAAGATTAAATCAAAAATGGTACTTGGATAGTGACTGCTCAAAACACATGACAGGAAACAAGGCCAATCTAAGAAATTACAAGGCACAGCTTGGACCCAAAGTGATCTTTGGAGACTCCAACTATGGTCAAACCAAAGGCTTTGGTCAAATCAAGGTTGGAGCAGTAACACTCAAAGAAGTCACCTATGTGAAGGGTCTGAAGCATAACCTCATCAGCATAAGTCAGTTATGTGATGAAGGTTATCAGGCAACCTTTAATAAATCAAAATGCATTATCAAATCATTTGATAATGTCATTGTTTTATCAGGTATTAGACAGGGTAATATATATTTAGTAAATTTCAATTCCTCTAAATCAGAAATTTGCCTGTTTAATGAGCTAAGCAAACCTAGTGAACTATGGCATAAAAGATTAGGACATGTAAATCTCAGAACAATTGCCAAGCTATCTAAAGATAATCTAGTTAGAGGTTTACCATCAGGATCATATAAGAAAGAAGGTTTATGCAGGGCATGCTAGCTAGGAAAGCAAACCAAAAACAGTTTTAAATCCTTATCTAAAAGTGATTCACCTAGAATCTTATTCTTGCTACATATGGACCTTTTTGGACCTATAGCAATAAAGAGTTTAGGAGGGAAGTCTTATACTCTAGTTATTGTAGATGACTTCTCTAGATTCACTTGGGTATTCTTTTTGAGAGAAAAGTCAGATAACTTTAAAGTTCTTACAGACTTTCTTAAGAGCATACAGATTGAATACTCTACTGTAGTTGCATTGATCAGAAGTGATCATGGCACTGAGTTTGAGTCTCTTCTTATGCAAGAATTCTGTGAGAAGGAAGTTATCAGGCATTGCTTCTCAGCTCCTAGAACTCCTCAACAGAATGGGGTAGTTGAAAGGAAAAATAGAACCCTAATTGAATCAGCAAGAACATTGCTTGCAGATGCTAATTTGCCACTATCTTTTTGGGCAGAAGCTGTTAGCACAGCAAACTATGTTCTGAATAGAAGTTTGATACACAAACTTAAGGGTAAAACTCCCTATGAATTACTTAAAGGGAAGAAACCTAAAGTTGACTATTTCAGAACTTTTGGTTGCAGGTGTTTTGTTCATAACAATGATAAGAAATATCTTAGAAAATTTGAACCAAAATCTGAAGAAGGAATTTTCTTAGGATATTCAATAGTTAGCAAAGCATATAGGGTATTTAACAAGTCCTCTCTTAAGATAGAAGAGTCCATGCATGTTTCCTTTGATGAAACTAACATGTTTTACAAGGAGAAGAACTCTTCTACCAAGAATGCTTTGCAGGTACCAGCTCTATGTGAAGAGCTTGATGGGCTAAATCTACAGTCAGGAGATTCAATGCAACCATTAGCTCAAAGTCTTGAAGATAGTGAAGAAGAAGATCATTCAGATCTTATTGATTATCAGAATCAAGCTACAACAGAACATCCTCCACAGGATACAGTTACTGAACAAAATTCCCAAATAAATATCACTGTAGAATTAACTCCAACTGTTGACCACATCACAGTTAGAGATCACTCAATTTCACAAGTGATTGGTGATATTTCTGCAGGTGTTCAGACAAGACATCAACTGTATCAAAATCAGATGCATACTTGCTTTCTATCACAAGTTGAACCTCAAACCATAAAAGATGCAGAACAAGATCCAAATTGGATTCTTGCAATGCAAGAGGAACTTAACCAATTTGAAAGAAACAAGGTTTGGGATTTGGTTCCAAGACCAAGAGGCCATCCAGTCATTGGCACCAAATGGGTCTTCAGGAACAAACTTGATGATCAAGGAAATATTGTGAGAAATAAAGCAAGACTTGTAGCTCAAGGATACTCACAGGAAGAAGGCATAGACTATGATCAAACATTTGCACCTGTGGCAAGACTTGAAGCCATCAGAATATTTTTAGCATTTGCTGTTTACAAACAATTTAAGGTATATCAAATGGATGTAAAAAGTGCATTCCTAAATGGAGATATCAAAGAAGAAGTTTATGTGGAACAACCACCAGGTTTTATCTCTCCAACTCACTCTTCTTATGTATTCAAGCTTAATAAAGCTCTCTATGGTCTCAAACAAGCTCCCAGGGCATGGTATGAGACCTTAGCAAATTTTCTATTGGAAAACAAGTTCTGTAGAGGCTTAGTAGATAAAACCTTATTTTTCAGAATACATGAAAATCAAACACTGCTAGTTCAAATATATGTAGATGATATTATTTTTGGATCTACTGATTCAAATTTATGCAAAAAGTTCTCTAAACTTATGCAATCTAAATTTGAAATGAGTAGCATGGGTGAATTATCATACTTCCTTGGTCTTCAAGTGAAGCAAACCACATCAGCAATTTTCATTTCCCAATCCAAGTATGCTAAGGAATTAGTAAAAAGGTTTGGAATGTCTGATTCCTCTCCCATGAAAACACCCATGGCCTCTAATGCTGTCATTAATGCTGATGAATCAGGGAAACCTGTTGATCAGAAAATGTATAGAGCAATTGTTGGCTCATTACTGTATTTAACAGCTAGTAGGCCTGATATAATGTTTGCTACATGTATTTGTGCTAGGTTTCAAGTTAACCCTAAAGAATCTCATCTATCTTTATTAAAAAGAATTTTAAGATATATAAAGGGTTGTCCTAATCTAGGTCTCTGGTATCCAACAACATCTGAATTTGAATTAACTGGATTCTCAGACTCAGATTATGCTGGATGCAGAGTAGACAGAAAAAGCACATCAGGAACTTGTCAGTTTCTTGGTGATAGGCTTGTGTCTTGGTTTTGTAAGAAGCAAACAACTGTGTCCACATCAACAGCTGAGGCAGAATATATTGCTGCAGGCAGTTGCTGCTCACAGATTCTGTGGATACAAAATCAACTTCTAGACTATGGCATCAACTTAAATCAATCAATCATATTTTGTGACAATACTAGTGCAATAGCTATAGCACAAAATCCAGTTCTCCATAGTAGGACTAAACACATAGAAATAAGGCACCACTTTATCAGAGATAATGTGGATAAAAATAAAATTTGCCTACAGTTCATCTCCACTGATTTACAAAGAGCAGATATTTTCACCAAACCCCTGGATGAAAAGAAACACATCTTCTTTATGAATCAACTGGGAATGATAGATGGAGACTCAATCTGTTGAAAATTATATGTTCTATCTAACTCAATTTTCGTCGAACGAAGAACGATAATTTTTTTTTGTCGAACGATGGTCGACGAAAACCTACATCTTCAGAGTCAGTGAAGAAAATCTCGTTTGTCGAACGGCGCTCGATGAAAAAGATATTTTTTTCTCTGTCCGACAAAAACTTTAAAGTCGGTTCGACTTCAGAATTAATTAGGTTTTGCCGAACAGCGCTCCTCGAATTCTCCTCCCTATTTCCTCGACTATATAACACCTATTTTACTTCATTCTAAGTTCGCGCCTACAGAAATCGTTTTTCTTCAGTTCCCTATTGCACTTGATCTTTCTCTTCTCTTGCAGGAACAATGGCGATTCCTCAGGCCTCTCTGCACCCAATGAAGTTTGACGCAGGTTTTGACATTGACATGGACTCGTTTGCACAGTCAGACCAAATCTTCAAGGATATTCTTCAAATGCTGGATGAACAACAACTAAGGAAATTTCTAAGCACCGGGCAGAAGATAGCTGTTGCAGAGATAAAAGAATGGGTTTTCACTGCAAAACCAGTCGATGAAAGCTTGTCGGGAACAATCGCAGGTCATCATGTCTCTCTCTCTCCCACCATCCTTTCTGAAATCTTTGGTCTTGCAAATGGTGAAGATGAATTAGACATAAGCTCAAATGAATTTGATGAAGCTTTAGTCAAAATGGGCCATTTGACTGGAAACCCTAGCCACATTCTGAAAAAGAACATGTCTCAGAACTACAAGTTCTTAGCAGATATTGTTGGGAAATTCCTGCTGGGCAAGACTTCTGGACATGACTATATCAGCAGGCACCAATTTCTATTAATGGTGGCCTTAATGGAGAAGAAGAAAGTCAACTGGGGATCAATCCTTTTTGACCAAATTAAAAGAAAAAATTCTACAGAGAATGTATGCTTTGGAAGAATCTTAGGAATCTTCTTGCAGGAAAGGCATCCAAAACTTTTGGTGTCACCAAAAGTAACAATAAATGCCAGCAAGAGGCTGACCTCAGCACTCTTTGCTAAATGGGATAGAATAATTCCCAAGAAGAATACAGGAGCTGAGGCCTCCAGAAAAAAGAAAGCTTCTGAGAACACAAGGACTGATCAAGTCACTCCCTCTACACCTCTAGAAGATCCTTCCTCAGTTCCTCCTCACTCTCATATCCTCTCTCCTCCTGCTCAACAATCTCCTGCTCATTCTTCATCCCCTCCTTCAACTGCAATATCACTCATCAATGATATTCAAATCTTAATCGACCACATCAGTGATGCTCCACCTCCACCACTATCTTCAGAACCTCTACCTACCACACCTCCCTCTCCAATACAAAATGAATATCACTCACCTATCCATTCTCCTAGTCCAATCCATCCAGACATTCATACACATACCACCAACATCAGTAATATCATTCCTTCAATATCCTCTCCATCCACATCACAACCATTCACTTGCCATCCACCAGATTATTCATCCCTCAACCTCTCCTCTATTGCTGATCAAGTCTTTGATCTTATCCTTCCTAAAATAAGCCAGCTCCTGGATGCAAAACTTGCTCCAGTTATTCAGGCACTTTCTTCTTTATCTTCTAGGATAGCCTCTCTTCCCTCCTCCACTGCTGTCCCTTCTACTAGGGGCCTAGATTCAGGCTGTCCTGAAGCTAGGCAGGGGGAGATGTTCTATGAAGAAGCTCCAGCAACAGAAGAAATTCCAGAAGATGATACAGTAGTTACAATTTTTGATACAGATACACAAGTTATAGAAGTAATAAATACTATATGCATTCATCCATCCTGTGATCTATATAGCTTATTATCAAAATTTGATGTCACATATACTTCAAGAGTATCACCAAAGGTATACATAGAGGATCTATCAAAGGCTCTGATTTGCCTTCCTCAGAAAACTCATTCTGACATCATACAAAATTATATATCCTCTATTCCTTCATCCACCATTCAAGACAGTCCAATACAGGATCATTCTGCAGAATTTGAAGTTGATCTTGCAGAATTCCTTGATGATTCACCAGCCCCACAAATTACTTCTTCACCTCCAATTCCTGTATGGAATGAAGAACCAATGCCAAGCTTTGATGAAATCTGGAGAGAAGCAGATGCAGAGTTTGACAAAGCTGAAGAAGAAAGTTTAAAGGCTCGTGAAGCAATCAAGAGAATTGATGACTTATACAATAAGCCAATCTCATCTTCTGACTCTGAAGATGATGATGACACCAGTAATTCTGATGATACATTCTCAAAGAAAAGAAAGAAAAGAACAGCTAAGTCAAAGGCTGCTCCCAAGCCCCCAAATCCAAATAATGACATTCCTTTGTACATTTTGTATAATGTTCCTCTTGATGAGAAAACTCCCCACTGGATGAAGTACTCCAGAAATGAGAACAATAGGAGGAAGAAATTCAAGAAGACTGGCTACATTTCTGACAAATCAGTCAAGTACAATCATCCTCCTCCTCCTCCTCTAGCAGCTGGTGCAACAGGATCAACAGGTGTATCATCCTCCTCTCAGAAGCCAAGCTCTCAACATTCAAGGAGACCTGGTAGTTCTAGTGGTTCTCAAATCTCTAGATCAACCAGTGCTCCATCCTCTAAGAAATCAGCTTCAATCTATCAAGAAAGTCAAACCTTCTCTTCCTCTCAAATATCTTCAGAATACAAATTTCACATTTCTGATGGATCTTTTCACAGAGATAGAGTACCTCAAAAGGTCACTCAAGACAAAAATGATTCAGAAGATATTTATTACTTTCCAGATCCAGAAGAAGAGAAAATGTGTCAGATGGCAAGACTGAAAGAAACAGTTGCATTTGCACAGATTAAAAAGGCTAAAGCAGAAGGCAAAGACTTCTCAAGTTTCTCAACCATGTCAGAATACAGAAGAAAAGAACTTGAAAAATATAAAACAGTTACAGCATTCAATACTGAGGAATATATTGATATGCACCCAGAAGCATTTATCCCTCATGTCAAAGAACAGAAAATCATTGGTGCTCAAGATTTGTTTATCAGCAAAAAGAAATCAGAAGACCCCAACAGGAAAATCATATTCAAACCAGCTTCTCAGGACAAAAAGCCTTAAATAAATTGCTTGGTTATGAATGTAAAGTTTATGAACTTGATGAGTCCTGATTATATACACCTTCATGGACTCATCCGGGCCATTATTTAGTCAATATCACGCACTTTAGCCTTATTATAGTTTATAATTGATAACCCATGCTAGGTGCACATTTTGGCCCACTTTGGTGTGTTTTCGTGTTTATTTCCTTTCATAGTACTCATATGTTGTTAAGTGCCACTTTTGGTGGCTAGATCTATGTTTGTGTTGGAATAGGAGGCGTGCAAGTGTTTCCGGTGCAATTCTGCACAGGAACACTGCGCACGATCACTTGTTCTAGTGCGCACGACCACCGGTCGTGCGCCACTAATCGTGCGCACTTAACTCTTTTTCACGAGTTCTGTCTGGTGTAGTGCGCACGACCATCGACTCCAGTGCGCACGACCATCGGTCGTGCGCCACTGCTCGTGCGCATTGACCATTAAATTTCTGAGTTCTGTTTGCTGTAGTGCGCACGACCACCGACGCTAGTGCGCACGACCAATGGTCGTGCGCCACTGGTCGTGCGAACATTTTATTTTATGATTTCATCTCGTGCAGGTTCTGTCCAGGCAGTGCGCACGATCGCAGGATTCCAGTGCGCACGACCACTGGTCGTGCGCCAATGATCGTGCGCAGTGTTTAATCCAGCGCCTATTTATTGACCTGTTCGCGAATTAGGTCGGGATCACGCAACTCTGCTCCGTTCAGTCCGCCGTTTTCGCCGTTTTCAGGGGATTTTCACCCCCTAGGCCTCCTCCATCATCCAAAGGCTTAAAGGAAGGGTTCCTACACTCACTTTGACCGCTAAGGAAGAGGTTCTCCGCAATAGACGTGGCCGGATTGTAAATCGCTGGAGAAGACGGGTCCATTGGGAGGTGTGACAGCCCTCTTCTACCCCGGACGCAGTTGGGACCGAGCTAGGACGCGGATTGACAACCCGGTGCTTCCTACCATAAATCTACAACGAGACTCCAGATTCGGTCGTATCTCTTGCCTTTTTCCTCTATTTTTGTGGTTATGTGTGATGTATTCTCTTTATCTTGATGATGAACACTATGAATCATGCCTAATGTTGCTTATTTCATGTTTATGAAATTATTTTGTTCATTTGTGTCATTGAGGTGCGCTTTATTTCATTTTCCATCCCACCGCCACGACCGGTGCCGCACTAGCAATTGCTAGTGGCGTGCTTGTCGAAGAGGTGCTTGCGACCCTCACTCCGCTAGCCTACTCGTCCATCCACCTACCGAAGCGTGGCATCGCGGCCCGTATTCCATCCCGCCTAACGAGGCAGTGCGCTCAAGGCCTGCACAGTTCGATTCCGCTTGCCTACTCGTCCAACCGCCCTTACGAAGTAGCGCGTTCAAGGCCTACATAGTCTTCCATCCCGCCGAGCGAAGCTTTGCATAGCGGCATTGCATAGGAGTAGTTGATAGCTTTTCTTTTATTTTTCAAAAGCCCAATCACCCCGTGTCCGCATTCCATCCAAATCAAGGACTTCGATCTCAAGTCCTTCCTCGAACGTTAACTCCACCTTACTGTGTTCCTTGAGAGATTCGATACTCGGGGATTACTCCTCGTTTTATTTTACTTGAACGATCGGTACACTGCCGTTTCGTGTCGCAGTCGAGCTACCGCCTATAGCGGTGTGTGAGATTTGCGCCATCAAGTTTTTGGCGCCGTTGCCGGGGAACACAGTCGTGTGAGTTTTCTGGAGAGGGAGAATCTGAGAGAAAAGCCCTTCCTTTTGTAAATTGCATTTTCTTTTATTTTTATTTCTGTTCTTTTTAGTCCATTTTCTTGTTTTATAGTAGGTTGCTTTAGTAAAATTTTGTTAGGTATAGTATTTCGCACAATAGTGTTCTTAGTTTTGAGAATCGTTTTATCTTCGCACTATGTGGGCACATCTCAATATCCGTTGCCGTTGGTGTAGAGATACCTCCCACTCTAGTGATGAATGCCCTACGGAGAATAGTAGGCATAATTCTTATAGCCCCGCATATGGAGCACCGACTTCGTCTGGTACTCCATATGGTGCGCGTAAGTCTTATGGCTACTCTGCTGAGCCTTTACCGTCGTACTTCTTTTCGGCTTCAGCACTCGATGTGCCAAAGAAGCCTGCTAGGCAGTGCCGGTTTTGTCGGAGCACTGATCATGTCTTGAAGGACTGTGCCGAGTATCTTCGCCAATTGGACGAGGATGACGAGCCGGATATCCGGATCGTCCCAACTCCTAACTCTGGCGGCACACCTTCAACATCCGGCTATGTGTCTTTGTCACCTTCACATTTTGAAGGGTATGGCATGGATACGGCCACCGGATGTGCGGCTGATCTATGCACCGACACCGCTGAGCAGATTCTCCATGTGCCTCCACCACTTCTAGTGGATTCGATTCTTTCCCCTGTTGTGCATACTACATTTGTTTCTGACGACATTGTTGATGATGTGTCGCATGAGGAGGTTGTTGATCTTAGTGTTGTGCCTATTCCTATGGAGGAGGACAACCTTCTAGGTGAAGAGGAGTTTTCCTCAGCACCGGTGGAGGAAGTCCAAATCCTAAGCCTGGCCACCGTTGATCCCGCCGACTCTTGTAGCATTAATGACAATGCTAACATTATTTTACTTCCCCAACCTGATGGGAGTGAGACCGGGACCACTCCCTCGATTTCTGATTATTTATGTTCTTCGCCTTGTTTATTTCTTGATCCCCCTTCTTCATCCGAGCCTGTGCAGGTTGAGTCTTCACAGGTATCCCAGGAGGACTTGGAGCTTTTTGCTCAAGTCAATGATGAGAGCATCCTCTCATGTGAGGAGGTTTATTCCCCCTCCGTAGAGGAAGCTCCACTCATTGCCTTTTCCCCCTGCTGCCTCCCTGTTGACGACACCTTGCTAGGCAAGGATGTGTTTTGTGAGATGAGTGAGGACCAGGCCTCCTCCTTTTCTTACATTCTCTACCCTCTACCTGTGAGGAGCAGGTATCTATATTTAGGTAGAGGGGTGGTTGTTCTATCACCGTATCGGTACCCGCTACCGACACGGATATTAGGCCAGTTACCTGTCCACTTCTCCTTCCATAGGCCCATTAGTTAGAACCTTCATGTTTTTAAATAAGTCGTGCTGGGATGACAATAACCCCAGTAGTTATCTTACTTTTCATGCATTTTATTTTAATCCATCCTGTTTAGTTAGCTGTAGTTTATTGTAGTTTATCTTTTTCTGTTTCTTTTGTTTTTGCGGAGCTGACCCCTGCAGGTATCTTCTTCTGGATGGCGGATGCTGCATCTTAGTCTAGGTTTAAACGCCAATCTTCTGGCATGCTCACTTGCTGAGCATTGGGTACTCTCTTCCCTTAGCCCTATTTTGATTTTCACCGTCATATCATTATGTTGTATGGTTTTGATTAAGTCTGGGGGAGAGCCGTTTCTTTGTCACCCACTGCACATGCTCATCTCATTTGCATACTAGAAGTATTTTAATTTCAGTTATTTAATATCGTTCATCTTCACACACCACTTCACCCACTTGAGTGCGTGCTTTCTTTTGTGTTGTTCCGTTTAAACTAGTTTGGTTGGAATGTGAAATAGGCTATTAACACAGGAATTATTATTTGGAGCGCGGTGTCGACTCATGTAGTGTTCTAGTCGCTTCGCATGCTATAGTAGAACCTGAGTAGAATTAGATTTTCTTTATGCATTTAATTTATGTGCAGTATCTCTGCGTAAATTTAGATTTAATGTACTCAAGTGGTGAATTCGAATGAAATTGATGATAACCCGGTGTCGTGTGTGTGCGGTCGCTAAACGTGTGTTGCTCGAGTCGGGAGGAAGGTTTATCTTTCTCGTGGGCTAAGAACTTGCCCCAAGCGACTCTTGAAGCATGGGTGAGAGCTACTTGTTGAGTCAAGCATGATGTAGGCCACCATTTGGCTAGTTTGAGCTTTGTTATTCCATGCCCCTTTCATTCACCTTTGCAAGCCAAATTTGTGCCTACCATTTTTATGTTCAGCTCCTCCTCATCCACCAAAGCCTGAAGCCTATCCTACGCCCGCAACCAAAAAAATGTTTTAACTGTGCTCATAATTTCCAACTTGTGTGGTGTGTGGTGTCATTGTGTTTTGAAGAGAAAATAATGTCTATCCGCTGATTTTGAACCAACTGGAGGTTGCTTGAAAGAAGAAAAAATATATAAAAGAAAAAAAAAAAGAAGAGTATCCTGAAAATAATCCTCCCAAGCTAAAGAGAAAAATCTGTTGGTATTGGTAAAGTAGGCTGTGTGCACACCTGGTTTTCATGATAAGTCTGGGGGTGTGTCACACGAGCATAGTTGTTTGGTTTTGTAAGGTGCAGTGTGCCGTTGGCTCATTTGGGTTGCGTAGCCGTCATGTTTATCTTTGCATATCATTCCGTAACCTAAGCCCCGTTTTAATCCTATAAGTCCTACTGATTTGACTTGCGAGTTTGCTAGCGCCGTGGAGAGAGTGTGACCGGGCAAGCGTATGGTTCACGACGTTGATGGATTTCAGCGGAGTTATTCCTAAGCCCCGATCTTTTGCAACACCCGCCTCAGCGTCTCGTCACTTTCATACCGGGCATGATCGTCAAATTCTTCATAATTCACCCACTGAGTACAATTAAATCTTTGATTACGCTTTAGTACTTACGTAAATTAGTTAGCATAGCTAGAATCTTCTTCTACTAGAATTCCTACTCGCATGCGTATTTTACTTCGCACTGTACTCCCCTGCGTAATTCGCTATTTTAATTATCTTTTTCAACTTCCGCCGGATTCGTTTGCTCGGGACGCGCAAACAGTTAAGTCTGGGGGTGTGATGAGTCCTGATTATATACACCTTCATGGACTCATCCGGGCCATTATTTAGTCAATATCACGCACTTTAGCCTTATTATAGTTTATAATTGATAACCCATGCTAGGTGCACATTTTGGCCCACTTTGGTGTGTTTTCGTGTTTATTTCCTTTCATAGTACTCATATGTTGTTAAGTGCCACTTTTGGTGGCTAGATCTGTGTTTGTGCTGGAATAGGAGGCGTGCAAGTGTTTCCGGTGCAATTCTGCACAGGAACACTGCGCACGATCACTTGTTCTAGTGCGCACGACCACCGGTCGTGCGCCACTAATCGTGCGCACTTAACTCTTTTTCACGAGTTCTGTCTGGTGTAGTGCGCACGACCATCGACTCCAGTGCGCACGACCATCGGTCGTGCGCCACTGCTCGTGCGCATTGACCATTAAATTTCTGAGTTCTGTTTGCTGTAGTGCGCACGACCACCGACGCTAGTGCGCACGACCAATGGTCGTGCGCCACTGGTCGTGCGAACATTTTATTTTATGATTTCATCTCGTGCAGGTTCTGTCCAGGCAGTGCGCACGATCGCAGGATTCCAGTGCGCACGACCACTGGTCGTGCGCCAATGATCGTGCGCAGTGTTTAATCCAGCGCCTATTTATTGACCTGTTCGCGAATTAGGTCGGGATCACGCAACTCTGCTCCGTTCAGTCCGCCGTTTTCGCCGTTTTCAGGGGATTTTCACCCCCTAGGCCTCCTCCATCATCCAAAGGCTTAAAGGAAGGGTTCCTACACTCACTTTGACCGCTAAGGAAGAGGTTCTCCGCAATAGACGTGGCCGGATTGTAAATCGCTGGAGAAGACGGGTCCATTGGGAGGTGTGACAGCCCTCTTCTACCCCGGACGCAGTTGGGACCGAGCTAGGACGCGGATTGACAACCCGGTGCTTCCTACCGTAAATCTACAACGAGACTCCAGATTCGGTCGTATCTCTTGCCTTTTTCCTCTATTTTTGTGGTTATGTGTGATGTATTCTCTTTATCTTGATGATGAACACTATGAATCATGCCTAATGTTGCTTATTTCATGTTTATGAAATTATTTTGTTCATTTGTGTCATTGAGGTGCGCTTTATTTCATTTTCCATCCCACCGCCACGACCGGTGCCGCACTAGCAATTGCTAGTGGCGTGCTTGTCGAAGAGGTGCTTGCGACCCTCACTCCGCTAGCCTACTCGTCCATCCACCTACCGAAGCGTGGCATCGCGGCCCGTATTCCATCCCGCCTAACGAGGCAGTGCGCTCAAGGCCTGCACAGTTCGATTCCGCTTGCCTACTCGTCCAACCGCCCTTACGAAGTAGCGCGTTCAAGGCCTACATAGTCTTCCATCCCGCCGAGCGAAGCTTTGCATAGCGGCATTGCATAGGAGTAGTTGATAGCTTTTCTTTTATTTTTCAAAAGCCCAATCACCCCGTGTCCGCATTCCATCCAAATCAAGGACTTCGATCTCAAGTCCTTCCTCGAACGTTAACTCCACCTTACTGTGTTCCTTGAGAGATTCGATACTCGGGGATTACTCCTCATTTTATTTTACTTGAACGATCGGTACACTGCCGTTTCGTGTCGCAGTCGAGCTACCGCCTATAGCGGTGTGTGAGATTTGCGCCATCAGAACTCAGAGCACTTATTTTTATCTGATGATCTATTTTTTTTCATCATTGCTCTGTTTTGCTGCATCTATTTGATTTCTTGTTAAAAAGTATCCTAACCCAAATAGGGGGAGATTGTTGGAACAACCCTTTTACTGTTTTGGGCTAGGATCACTATGTACTGATTAGGATCAGTTGACCCCATTGTATAGTTTAAGGGTCAAGTCTTTAGGCTGATAAACTAGCTAGAACTTAAGATTAATCTAAGGTTTTCAGCGTTCGACGAATGACTAGCAGCACTCGACAAATGGTATTTGGCGTTCGACAAACGTCTAGTATCGTTCGACAAACTGTTCTAAGCAGACTGAAGTATTACAGCCAGTTACAGCACTCGACATTCACTGATCAGCGTTCGACGAATGACTGGCAGCGCTCGACAGATGGCTCCCAGCGTTCGACAGTTTTTTTTATTAACAGCGCTCGACAGATGGCTCCCAGTGTTCGACAGTTTTTTTTATTAACAGCGCTCGACAGTTTTCTAGCCAGTGTTCGACATATTCTGGACAGCGCTCGACAGATGGCTCCCAACGTTCGACATATCATTTATTGAATTCCAGATTTATTATCAGTCACATTCTATTCTGTCCTAACAGCAAAACGACGACTATAACGGATCTATTCAATATCCTTGGATATATTCTGACAGATAAGGAAGGATATTTAAACTCAATTAATATATTCCTTTCCTTCCTTTTTCCCAGACAGGAATAGCCGTTGACATTTAATGAAAAGGAATCTTTTCACGACCAAGGAACAAAAGGACTTGGCAGAGTCGTTTAAGCCTTGTTGTTATTTCCAAGAATGTCAACAGAATTCAAATACAAAGGATATATATATATATATATATATATATATATATAGACAAAAAGAAGAAGAAAGAAATATATACAAGTAGTAAGATTTTTTTTCTTGGACAAGCAGCACAAAAACCTCTGAGAACATCATTAAGAGGATTCACTCAGAATCTGCTGCAAAGATAGATCTTCTAAAAAGAGCAACAAACAATCTGAAGAACCTATTCTTCCAGATCAATCTGCTACAGGAGATCTTGGTTTTCAAGAGAAAGCTTCTCCATCTTCTGTCAACTAATTCAATCAGACAGGGGGAGCCTTACAACAACATCTACTAGAATCTTCTCTCAGCTTCTTGACAGAGAAGAACACTACAAACTCTTTCTTACCTCTCTTGTACAGGGTTATAACTCCCTTCAAAAGTTAATCTCGGTGACAGGGCACCTTAGCAAAAACCTGCACCTTGGTTAGAGCACCTTATCAACAGCTCACCTGGTGTGTGGACACCTTATCAAAATCACCTGGTGTGAGGGCACCTTATCAACAACCTCCTAGTGGATTCCTACCAAGGGTGGTAGAAGAGTAGACGTACCCAGATTTTTGGGGAACTACTATAGCTCCTTGTGTCTTCTGTGGTTAATTATTCATTGTGCTTGTGCTGTTTGATTTCTTTCATTCTCACACTAATTACACTTATATATATATATAACACTATTTTAATTCCGCTATAAAACTAAAGAAAAATTTTAATACTCTATTCACCCCCCCCTCTAGAGTAATTTGAGATCTGACCTCCACTTTCAGTAAACCCTTTATTCACCCCCTCTAAGGGCGCCATCAGATCCAACACTTGGTATCAGAGCGAGGTTATTCCAAAACGGTTTCACAACCGGGAATAATGGCGCACAATGATCATGCTTTCACTGAGGGTCAATGGATTAGTAGACCTCCACTATTTACCGGAACTGATTATAATTATTGGAAAACTAGAATGCGTTGTTTTTTAACTGCTTTAGATAATGACGTCTGGGGTATGGTAGAACAAAGTTACTCTCCACCAACAATTGTTGTTGGAGAAATTACTATGGAAAAACCAAAAGATAGATGAGATGATAATGACAAGTTAAAATGCAAAAATAAAGCTAAAGCTATGAATGCGTTATTTTGTGCTTTGGATAGAACATAATTTAATAGAACTTGTGCATGCGAAACTGCGTATGATATATGGAATTTATTAGAACTCACTCATGAAGGTACTTCACAGGTCAAGGATTCAAAGCTTTTCCAACTTGAATCTGAATACGAGAAATTCTGGATGGAGGCGGATGAAGACATAGATTCAATGTACACAAGGTTCACCAAGATCGTCAACGACTCAAAAGTACTTGGAAAAGTGTTCTCCAACGACGACTTGGTGAGAAAAATTTTGAGGTCACTTCCTCCAAAGTTCAATCCAAAGGTGACGGCTATCTCAGAGTCGCACGATTTGAAGAAGCTCCAAATTGAGAACCTCATTGGAAACCTAAAGACCCATGAGGTTGAACTCAAAATTCAACAACAAGAGTACAGCTTGGAGCCAAAGAAAAAGAGTTTGGCCTTAAAGTCAAAAAAGGAGGCAAATGGAGATGATGATGAAGAGGACGAGGATAGACTTTTTGTGAAGAAGTTCAAAAGGTTCATGAAGAATCCGGAAAGGAGAAACACCTTCCGGAAATATTTCATCAAAAAGGGATCTTCATCAAAGAAAGAGAGGTTCCGACGAGGACGATGATGAACGACCACCACCGGAGTGCTACCATTGTAGAAAGACCGGACATATTCGGAGTCAGTTCCCAAAATATCTGAAAGAGCGTAAAGAAAAAGGGCACAAGGGAAAAGAGAAGAAGACGGTCCTAAAAGCGGCTACATGGGATGACTCCTCCTCCGAGGATTCAAGCAGCTCATCCACTAGCGCTAAAGAAGAGGCAAATATGTGCCTTATGGGAAAAAGTGACAAGACTTCCGAGGATGAAAGCAGTGTCCAAAGTGACATTGAGGTAACTCTCCCTACTTCTTATGATGACTTATATATTGAGTATTTACAAACCTGCAAATTCTTTGATAAAAGTTTACAAGATATTGATCTTCTAAATTCTGAAAATAAACTTTTGTTAAAAGAAAACAAAAAATTATCTAAACTATTATGGAAAGAAAATGTATCTTGCCAAGAGTGCAATCACTCCTTGGCAAGAGTGAAAGAACTTGAAGGAGCTCTTTCTAAATCCCACTCCACTATTGAACTTCTTACTAAGGAGAAGAGGGATTTGGAAAGAACTTTAAAAACCTCTCTTTCTCAAATAGAGGATGGAAAGAAGAGTTTTGCGAATCGGTGCATTATGTTGGTAACGGAAAACACCGCTCTCAAAGCTCGTATTCATGATTTAAATTTGGCTATTAAGAAGTTTGGAGTTGGGCAAAGATCTCTGGACATGATCTTGGCCAACCAATGCCATGGAAGTGCCAAATATGGCCTTGGATATAGCTCTGGAAACTATCACCAGGCATTAACTCCTAACGCTGGCGTTAGCTATAATTCCAAAAACACTAATTCTGTTATTAATAATTTCAAAAATTCAAATGTTATCTCATTTTCCAACAAGAGTTTATCCAAAACTTCAAAAAGGGTCTCATCCCCTTTTATATCGTGCGTCAAATGTCATTTATTTGGACACACCTTAAACTCTTGTAGAAAAAAGGTCATGGTGCTATAAAGCAAATCTGGGTGCCTAAGGTTTCCACCTATTCTATGGGAGGAACCTCTTGGGTATCCAGATCTTTACTCTCATCTCCTTTTTAGGTATGTTGGCAGGCTAAGGACAAAAAGGACGTGCGGTATTTGGACTCGGGATGCTCCAAACACATGACGGGAAACAAAGCAAAGTTCCTTAGCCTTGAGATGAAGAAATGAGGGATGGTCACATTTGGTGACAATGGAAAAGGAAGGATCATGGGCATTGGCACAGTGGGTAATGATTCTTTTTCAATCTCAAATGTTTTATTTGTAGATGGCTTAAAACATAATTTAATTTCAATTAGTCAATTATGTGATATAGGCTTAAATGTATTATTTGAATCATCTACAAATCTTTGCAAAATTATAAATTCTAAAACAAATGACGTCGTACTCACTGCACCTAGGATGCATAATGTTTATATGATTACTTTTAATGATCTTTCAAATTCTTCTTTAAAATACTTTATTTCTAAAAATGAAGAATTAGAACTTTGGCATAGGCGCCTTGGTCACTCTAGCACCAAGCTTATTTTGAAATTATCAAAAGATAAATTAATTAAGGGATTACCTATGCTTAATGGAAATTTATCTTCTCTTTGTACGCCTTGCCAAAAAGGAAAATTTTCAAAAAATTCTTTTAAAAGCAAAAATGTAATTTCTACCACTAGACCTCTTCAATTAATTCATATGGATTTATTTGGACCGGTTAACACTTCTAGTCTAGGAAGTAGAAAATATACATTGGTAATAATTGATGATTATTCTAGATTTTGTTGGACATTATTTCTATCTTCCAAATCCGATGCATTCCTTGAATTTACTAAACTATGCATTCATATTCAAAATGAACTTGATTTAATGATTAAATGCATACGTTCGGATCATGGAGGAGAATTTGAAAATGATAGATTTTCTTCTTTTTGTGATGATTTAGGAAATAAACACGAATTTTTCGCTCCTTGCACCCCACAACAAAATGGTGTAGTGGAGAGGAAAAATAGAACCCTTCAAGAGCTAGCACACACTATGCTTTGTGAATATGGGTTGCCTAAATCATTTTGGGCCGAAGCGGTTAATACTTCTTGTTATATCATTAATCGTGCCATTTTTCGTCCTATTTTAAAATTGACATCTTATGAGCTTTACTTTAAAAGAAAACCTAATGTATCTTATTTTCATGTGTTTGGTTGTAAATGTTTCATTTTAGACACTAAAGATGCACTAGGAAAATTTGATGACATGCGATGAGGGAATTTTCATTGGTTACTGTAACTAACAAAGCTTATAGAATATATAATAAAAGAACTAAAGTAGTTGAAGAGTCTATACATGTATGATTTGATGAGTTTGTTCCTTGTGTAGATTCTAATCATACAGGAAATGAAGACGGACCTATTTCCCCTTTGGAGCATGAGGATGATGGATCACTTGGAGAAAAAGAAGAAAAAAAAGAGGAGAAAGAAAATGAGATAGTAGAATATGTTCCTCCAAGCGTGTTGTAGTTTACTAAGGATCATCCAAAGGAGCTTGTGATAGGAGAACCATCAAAAGGGGTAAGTACTCATTCTTCTTTACATGAGTCTTTTTCAAACCTTTGTTTCGTATCCGAAATAGAACCAAAAAATGTTTCAACTGCTTTAAATGATGAATTTTGGTTTTTAGCTATAATTGAAGAATTAAATCAATTTGAACGTAATAAGGTTTGGAATTTAGTTGAGAGGCCATCTAATTATCCGGTTATAGGAGTCAAATGGATTTTCAAAAACAATCTAGATGGTGAGTCTAAAATTATAAGGAATAAAGCTAGACAAGTTGCACAAGGGTATTCACAAATCGAAGGGGTAGATTTTGATGAAACTTTTGCACCCGTTGCTCACCTTGAGTCTATTAGAATATTTCTTGCATTTGCGAGTTTTAAAAGATTTAAATTATTCCAAATGGATGTTAAAAGTGCATTTTAAACAGGATTATAAAAGAAGAAGTTTATGTAGAACAATCCCTCGATTTTGTGAATGAAAAATTTCCCAATCATGTGTATAAGTTAGAAAAAGCGCTTTATGGATTAAAGCAAGCGCCTCGTGCTTGGTATGATAGATTGACATTATTTTTGATAAAGCACAGTTATAAAATGGGAAGTGCGGATAATACACTCTTCATTAAGCATGTAGATAATGATTTGATTATATTGCAAATTTATGTTGATGATATCATTTTTGGAGCCACTAATGAAGAGTTATGTAATGAAGTAATTTTAGTGATGAAAAATGAATTTGAAATGAGCTTGGTAGGAGAACTCACTTATTTTCTAGGATTTCAAATCTCACAAAAACAAGATGGTATATTTATTTGCCAAACTAAATATGTTCATGATATTCTTAAAAGATTTGGATTTGAAAATCTAAAACAAGCTAATACACCAATGAGTGCATCACTAAAATTAGGAAAAGATGAAGCCGATATTTCTATTGATCAAACATTATATAGAGGGATGATAGGCTCATTGCTATATTTAAACGCATCTAGACCCGATATTATGTTTTCCATTTGCTTATGTGTTAGATTTCAAGCTAACCCAAAAGAATCACAATTAAAAGCGTTGAAACATATTTTTAGATATCTAATCGGAACGTCTATATTAGGCTTATGGTATCCTCATAATGAATGTTTTATTCTACACGGTTTTTTTATTCGGACTATGCAGGATGTTCATTAGATCGTAAGAGCACTAGTGGCACGTGTCATTTTATAGGCCCTTCACTTATATCATGGTCGAGTACGAAACATAATTCTATTGCCCTCTCCACCACCGAGGCCGAATATATCGCACTAGGTAGTTGTTGTGCAAAGCCTTATGGATGACCCAAATGTTAGAAGACTTTGGTGTTCATCTAAATAACATAGAATTAAAGTGTGACAACAAGAGCGCTATAGATCTCAGAAACAATCCCGTACATCATTCTCGATCTAAACATATAGATGTTCGACATCATTTTATAAGAGATCATATTAAGAAAGAACATGTTAAAATTAGCTTTATAGGGACGCAATTACAACTTGCCGACATTTTTACCAAACCTCTACCTGACGCACGTTTTCACATGCTTAGGTTAGAATTAGGTGTCTTAGAAATGTCACTTTAGCCCTTATAAAAAGCTATCAAATTATTTTATGTACTTTGTTATATTTGTTTGCATTTTAATTTGTTCTTCAAAAATTTAAAATTTTTTCTTTTTCTTGTTTGTTGTTATTTACTACAAAAATTAGAAACAAAAAAATATGTGCTTAAATGTTTATTTCAAGAATGATTATATATATATTGCTTAAAGATTTTTTTACAATGTTTAATTTAAACCTTCAAGTTACTTAAAAACATTGTTTTGATTTTATCATGTCTTGAATATCAACTTCAAATGTGCAAAAACAAAATTGGTTATAGAATACATGTGTAGAAATATTTTTACATGCCTCTAAGTATGAGTAAGGTTTTTATCTTTGATAATGATTTTCTCACTTACACATTTTTGTTAATATACATGTGTTTTAAATCTTATTGCATAATTGTGTAGTATAAGAACTTATTTTGAATCTCATAAATAGTCTACCTACACAACATTGAATTCTTTCTTGAATTCCTTGTTCTTCATGCACTTGTGATTAGAGAAATGTGGTATATAAAATAAAATTTCTATGTTTGCAAAAACAAGTGAATTCAGAGTCCTTAGTCACTAATCTAAAAAGCAAATAATAAATGACAAGGTTAAATCCACCAAGCATTACTCACCTTCCTGATAAGTCTTAATGAGCATTGTGAAGTTGAGCACCTTGGAAAGAATTGTAAAGTGTCTTGTGCAAACAAAATTTTCACCACTTCTCTTTAAAAATAAAAATACAAAAAAAAATATATGTGCATTTAAATTTGTGGAAGTAAAGTTGTTTATGTTCAATTCAAGTTATGTTCTTACATTACATAGTTTCATGTGGTTTGATTTATACTCTTGTATACATTATCAAAACACACTTATTGAACACATCATTATCATTTATAATACTTCCACTCATGAGAGTTGGACTAAAAATTTCTCTATACAATTTTCTACAATCATGAGTAAATGCACTAGATAGCAACGCATGATCTTTACAATATTTTTGTATACTTGAAATGCAAATTTATTTACATTGTAAACATATCTTTACTTGATATTTTTATAATCTTGCTTGCTACTTTTTGTTACAAATTACAAATGAACTTGCAACTTTTATTTCTAACATTCAAAACATCTAAATATTTTGAGTTAAACGCCTACTATATTTTGTACTTCCAATTTCTACAAGATGTTACAAATTGCTTTCGCTGTGTTAACTATTTATAATCAAGTTACACTTATCTCTACTAAATGCATATTATTTTATATTGCTATAACTCTATCCCACTTCTTTTGATTATAACAAAAGGGGGAGAATAATTGAAGAAATAAAGAAATCTTTTATTTAGGGGGAGTTCATTAGGAAATGCATTCATGTAGGGGGAGTATCCACATAGGGGGAGTATGCATGTTTATAACGCTTAACATTTACTATAAACACTACTTTAATTATATTTTATTTCTTATTGGTGGATTTGTTATTATCAAAAGGGGGAGATTGTTGGAGCTTGTGTTCCACTTCTCTTAGTTTGAGAAATAACAAATCACACTATGTATTTAATCTTGCTTGTGTTTATAGTGTGCATGTACTATAGTTATATAACCCTATGAACAGGATGCTGATTGATGATGATTCTCTGAAAAGAGAGCTACCGCTCGCGTTAGTTGTTAACGTCCCGCATTAACAACCGTTGAGAAGGAAACTGTTGAGAAGGAAACCGCTGAGAAGGAAACCGTTGAGAAGGAAACTGCTGAGAACGAAACCGCGTTCGACGAAATCTGAAGACGTTCGACGAAAGGAGATTCCGTTGGACGAAATTGCACTTGACGAAACTGCGTTCGACGAAAAGAGATTCCGTTCGACGAAATTGTGCTTGATGAAAATGTGTTCGACGAAATTTAATGGCGTTCGACGAAATTGAGTTCCGCGAACTTGCGTTCGACGAACTTTGATGGCGTTCGACGAACTTTGATTCCGTTCGATGAAAGCGAGTTCGACGAAATGAGTTTCGTTCGACGAAATTAGTTTCTGCCATGATCCCGACGGTTTTCATGATTTCAGCTACGACAGTGCACGTTCACAAACGCTGGCATTAACTCTTAACGCCGCGCGGTAGCTCCCATGTCTATTTTAGACCTGATTTCGTTTGCTCAAGATTGAGATGAATCGAAGCCTTCATTCCAGAGATCTGAGAGAGCATTTCATTCAAAAGTCAGAGAGAACTCCCAACACCAACATTGAGGAACAAGAGTGAGAAGGAGATTTCCAATGGCAAATTTGAAGAAGGACGCTCACTTCAACTCTGACGTGCTCATGGCGTATCTTCAACATCTCCTTTAGCGCTCTTCATTCTAGGGAGTCATTTGTTCTAATTTTTATCTTTATCCTTTTATATTTTCTTTTAACGGTAGTAATTCGCCGTCTTGCGTGTGGCGACTAGGTCCTTGTGCGGCTTAAGGGGTAATTCGCTGCCTTGTGGTGGCGACTAGGTCAAGGGTATATCTAGGGGGTGGCTAGAGGCCTTATCTGGGGATAGATAGGCTATAGCCAACCAGTCCTTGGGAGAAGGACCGGTGAAGGAACAAAAAGTGATTTTCAAGTTGTCGCCTCCAATTTCAAGCGTTATTGAAATTATATCCTTGTAATCATTTTTGTGATATATAAAATTTTTTTTCAGTATATCTAATTTTTCTGTAATTATATTTCACAAAGAAAATCATTATGAATATTTCTGTAAAAATACTTTTTTCTGGAGAGTTAACGTCAGCGTTAACTCTTAACGCTAGGCGGTAGCGACAGAGCAAAAGAGTTTTTCTGTTTTGGTAAAATCTGTCAGTTTACCTTACAAAATAGTAAACCCCTTATTCACCCCCCTCTAAGGGCGCCATCATATCCAACATGGAGCTTTCACATGTGTGCGCGTTTGTCCACCCTTTAGGGCTTCAGAGGTCTTGTCCACCCTTAGGGCTTTGGAGATTGTGCCTTGCGCTTCAGCAAAGAGTACACATTTGTCCACCCTTTAGGGTTGCTGAGGTTTTATCCACCCTTAGTGTAACATCCCAACTTTAAAATAGGGCATAACTGGTTCAGTTGAACCCATGTAGGAGATTAGGTCGGGGCAGAGGAAAACCATGACCCCACCTTCGCCACATAATGACGGCCATTTAGAGAAATGACTGTTTTGGGTAGCATTGTGCTTCGCCACAACACCGAAGTAGTACAGTAAGCATACATGCTCCGAATCGACTTGCGTCAGTTGCATTAGACTCATATGGTTGATACGAGTGCAACAGAATTCAATTCGTTCCAATCTGAGGTCATTTGGAGAACGACCATTTTGAGTATCGTAGTGCGTCACGACAAAGTCATTGGCGTACAATGATCATACACACTCCAAATTGACTTCCGTCAGTTCTATTAGACTCGTATGGTCGATACGAGTGCAACGAAACTCATTTCGTTCCAATCTGAGGTCATTTGGTGAAAGTGACCATTTTAAGTATCGTAGCGCGTCATGACGATGCTATTTTAGTATA
Organism: Dactylorhiza incarnata; assembly: GCA_033032865.1. Lineage (NCBI taxonomy): Eukaryota > Viridiplantae > Streptophyta > Magnoliopsida > Asparagales > Orchidaceae > Dactylorhiza > Dactylorhiza incarnata. The sequence goes on from JAWHQI010000003.1 coordinate 23,183,387, forward strand.
GTGAGTATACATACTCCGAAGCGACTTCTGTCAGTTGCATTAGACTCGTATGGTCGATACGAGTGCAACGTAACTCATTTCGTTGCAATCCGAGGTCGTTTGGGGAAAACGACTACCTTGAGTAATATCGAGCGCCGCAACAATGTCATTTTAGAATATTGAGCAAACGAACTCCGAATTGAATTCTGTCAGTTGCGTTGGACTCGTATGGATGATACAAGTGCAATAGAATTCATTTTGCTCAATTCCGACGTCGTTTAGTCAAGTAAATAAAATAAACGCTCGTAAAAGTATACAAAATCTCGAGATACGTGAACGCCGGATTTCAATACCGTCACATCAATGATGACTCGATACTCGACGACACAGACTCACATGACTTTGATCCACATGGGGGACCCACTTAGGGTTGACTTGGTCAAAACATCTCCAAAAGAGGATTTTTCTTAATTACAAACCACACCTGATAAGTAGTATTTATATAAGTTTTTAATAGAAATTTTTGTAATTATTTAAAATGAATTTTTCCTTTTCATGTCAATTTTAGGTTATAAGTAGTTCTTTTTGTAATTTTGATTCTAACTTAGCTTAATTCCAATATTTGCAGAATTTTGGGAGAAATTGGTCAAATTTTCAAGTCATGCCCAAGGTCACGCCCGTGACCAAGGGGCATGTAACCTGAAGATCCAACCAGAGTCGATGCCGCACTGATTAAGCTAACCCACAGCAAGTCGCGCCCCAGGTCACACCCGTGACCCAAAGTCACGCCCGTGACCAAAGGGCGCGTAAATTTAGAATCTTCCCAGTGAGCTGCCGTCGAGATGTGGAGCTACCGTCGAGAAGTCAACATGAGTCACGCCCGTGACCCATATGTCACGGCTGTGACTTTCCCACGTGATCTCTGCACACCGCCGCGCCGCAAGCAGGGTCCGCGCCGCATTAAATGAAGCCGTCCAAGTACACGCCCGTGACCCAAGTTACACGGGCATGTAATGTCCGAATTCCTACAGCTGTCACGCAAAGCCCACGCCACTGCCGGATCCAATGTGAACAGTGATTACACTCCCTAGGTCACGCCCGTGACCAAGGGGCGTGTAACTTGAAAATTTTTCCTATAAATTCCAGGGCTCTCCTTGAGTCCAGGGTTCAAAAATTTTGAGAGGGGGAGGTGCTGCTAGAGCTGATAGTGAGTTTTTCATGTTCATGTTCATGTCCTTTTATACTTTCAAGTTCTCCTTTTCATCTCATGCAATGTACTAGTTTTTATTCCAATGCAATAGTTTAGTGATCTTGTAATTTTTCCTTGCTAATGTTGTAATTTTCCTTCAAGCTTTTACTCGTTTTTGGTATCAATAAAAATTAGTTTTGCTATCTTTGTTTGTCTCCTTCTACCTTAGTCAATTTTCCTTATTATGCAATTTTATTTTTCTTCCTCTTCCCCCTCCACCATGAGTAACTAATTCTCATTAGTGCTCGATCGAAATGATCCGAGGATGAGATAATTAAGTTATGATTTATTAAAGCTTTCTTTTTCCATTTTTATAAAACACTTGAATTACCCTTGAATTTTAACTAGTGAGGCCATATTATCGATGTATGGTTTTCGCTTAAGTTTTCATACTTAGTTAGCCGAGAGGCTCAAAGTATGAATCGATCACTCAAGGGTAAAGAGAGTTGCATGCACCCCTTGAGAGAGGATAGTGTAAATCTCCTGGATTGGAGTCAAATCCAATAGCGGGGTTCACTTCGTAAAGCAAGTTTTAGGTAATCAATTATAGGACGAGAGTCCGGTTGATTTTTCCTAAACTTAGTTGGGCATTAACTAAGAGAGAGGCATGTTCGAGCTTCGGGAACCTCCACGGTCAAGTAGTTTAATTAAATGGAATTAGATTTATTTTCCTTTCGCTTGATTATCCTTAATCCAAGGTGACTTTTGATTGAACACTAATCTCTTTTACCATCGTTTAATCCCTTCTTTTAGCTTGCAATTTGTCTCTATTTAGCTAGTAAAGCAAAAACTCAAAAATCGTTTAGATAAGATAATAGTGATTTTCCTCAAAGTAGAAGTAATCAACGCGCCCCGTGGAATACGACCTTGGTATTTCTAAATATCCTATACTATAGACGATAAGGTACACTTGCCTTTATCGGATCTAGTTTTGGAGAAAATCTTTAACCATTCACTTTGCAAAACTTTAAATTTCTATATCAAGTTTTTGGCGCCGTTGCCGGGGACTTGCGTAGATATTTTGAAAAGAGGATAGCTATTAATTTTATCATGCTTCTTTCTACTTTATTTTGCTTTTTCTAAAATTCAAAAAGAAAAAAATACAATAGTCTAGTTTCCTCTTTCTTTCTTTTCTTTTCTTTTCGTTATCGGCTCTTTTTCTTCATTCCTTTTTTCTTTTAGTGTATGACCCGAGGTAGTGCTTCGAATATTCCTTTTGATCCCGAGATCGAGCGAACCCTTTGGCGGCGCCGCCATTCTCGTGATAAGGATAATCAATTAGAATTCGAAGAGTCGATCGGGGACACTAACACAACGAATATGGATCTTAATCCTCCTAATCCTAATGCGCCAAATCTTAATGAGGCCACGCATCGGACCATGTCCTATTATGTGCAGCCGAATTTGGAAGGCACACAGTCAAGTATTGTTTGCCCCGCGGTAGTGAACAATAACTTTGAGATCAAGTACAGCATCATATAAATGGTGCAGCAATCAGTGACCTTCGATGGTCACCCGGACGAAGATCCAAACTGTCATATTTCTAATTTTCTCGAAATCTGCGACACGTTTAAAATCAATGGCGTCACCGACGACGCCATTCGATTGCATCTTTTTCCTTTTTCTTTGCGGTCTAAGGCCAAGCCGTGGTTGGGCTCACTTCCTAGGGAGTCCATCACTACGTGGGCCGATATGGCGGAAAAATTTCTCACTAAATATTTTCCGCCTGCAAAGACCGCCAAAATGTGAACAGATATTGCGTCATTTATGCAAATCGACTCGGAGACTCTCTATGATACATGGGAGTGCTTCAAGTAGCTTTTGCGTAGATGTCCTCACCACGCACTTCCCACTTGGCAACAAGTGCAAATTTTTTATAATGGCTTGAATTTCCAAACAAAGCAAATGATTGATGTGGCCGCCGGGGGAACATTAAATAAAAAGACCCCGGAGGCCGCTCAAGAGCTTTTTGAGGAAATGGTCATGAATGCGTACCAATGAAATATGCCCAGAGCGCGGCCTAACAAGCCAGCCGAAATTTTTGAAATAGAAGCAAACGTAAATTTGGCTTTACAAGTTGAGCGCTTAACAAAGCAAGTGGCTGAGATGTCTGCTTCCTCCGCCACTCCTCCTTGGGCTAATAATATTTTAATTGAAGAGCAGGTTGACTACATGGGAAATCCGCCTCGGCCTTCCTATAACCCCAACACCGCTCCGTACAACAACACTTACAATGCGGGTTATAGGAACCATCCGAATTTCTCGTGGAGCAACCAAGGAAATGCTCAGTGTCCTCTAAATATTAATCAACCTCATAATCCCCCTCTAAATTTGAATTCTCAAAATTTAATCCACCCGGTTTTCCACCGCAACAGCAAAAACTCTCTCCGCTTGAAGAGGTTTTTGCAAAATATGTTGCTACAATTGAAACGAACATCCAGAATCTTACCGAATCGATCAAAAATTCAAAGAATCAAGCGGGCCGGCTCGCAAAGATGATTTCCCAGCGTCAGCAAGGAGCACTACCGGGTAATACGGAGCAAAATCCAAGGGAGAGCGCAAACGTGATTATACTCCGAAGCGGGAAGGAGGTGGTTTCAAAATAGGACGAACCCAAGGTAACTTCTTCTCCTCCTCCTCCTCCTCTTATTTTATCTTCGAATTTGCCCGCTACGTTAGCTTCGTACGCTTCTACTTCCAATATTCTGTAATCGTCTAAGTTTAAAAGCGAGTGCGCCGAAAAAAATTATAAAAAGTTTTTAGAAAATTTAAAACAAATTCATATTAATGTACCCTTCTGCGAGGCTATCTCTCAAATGCCTAAATATGCGAAATATCTTAAGGAGTTGCTCTCCAATAAGAAAAAATTAGAAGATATTTCGCATATTTCTTTAAACGCAGAATGCTCCGCGGTTGTGCTCAACAAATTTCCTCAAAAAGCAAATGACCCGGGACGGTTCTCCATCTCGTGTCTATTTGGTAATTCGTTAGTAAAACACGCCTTAGCGGATCTAGGAGCAAGCATCAACCTCATGCCTTTTCGTTATTCAAAAAGTTAGGTCTAGGAAATCCGAGCCCCACTCGAATGAGTATTCAACTCGCCGATCGTTCATTAAAATATCTGGTAGGGATAGTAGAGGATGTGCTCGTTAAGGTTGACAAGTTCATCTTTCCGGTGGATTTTGTCATTCTTGACATCGAAGAGGATGCCGAAGTACCCCTCATACTCGGCCGCCCCTTCCTTGCCACATCTCGCGCAATTATCGACGTAAGTAACGGAAAGCTCCTCCTTCGGGTTGGAGATGATGAAGTTACTTTTAGTATAAATCTCTCGATGCGAAACACCTTAGAGAATGATGATTCGTGCTTTTATTTAGAAGAATGTTTTGAGAACGAATTTTATCCACCTCCCGAGTTAGTCTTCACATCGAGTCACGAATCCGAGCTCGCCAAGCTCTTTTGTTTAGAAGAAGAAGTCTCTCGCTCCACACCACCCGAACCATTATTTTTAGAAAAATTAAAAGTCAAAACTTCTTATGAAGAGCCACCCGTTTTAGAATTGAAACAACTCCCTCCTCACCTAAAATATCTATTCCTAGAAAAAGAGTCTAAACTACCCGTTATCGTTTCATCCGAACTTAGCGATTCAAAAATTTCTGAATTGACTATAGTCTTAAGCAAGCACCGACACGCAATTGCGTGGCAAATATCAGATATCAAGGGTAATAAACCTTCCTTCTGTACTCACAAAATCTTCCTCGAAGATAATTCTCGCAACACGGTCCAGCCTCAATGACGACTAAACCTGAATATGAAAGAAGTCGTTAAGGCCGAAGTTATTAAACTTTTGGACGCGAGAATCATCTACCCAATATCGGATAGTACTTGGGTTAGCCCGGTACAAGTCATACTGAAGAAAGGTGGCGTTACGGTAGTTGCGTACAAAAATAACGAATTAATCCCAACTCGTACTGTTACGGGTTGGCGGATGTGCATCGATTATCGAAAACTAAATGATGCACTCGTAAGGATCACTTCCCGCTACCTTTTATCGATCAAATCTTAGAGCGCCTTTCAGGTCACTCCTACTACTGTTTTCTCGATGGTTTGTCGGGATATTTCCAAATTCCGATTTCGCCCGACGACCAAGAGAAAACAACTTTCACTTGTCCCTTTGGCACCTTCGCTTATCGAAGGATGTCATTTGGTCTTTGTAACGCGCCAGCTACATTCCAAAGATGTATGCTGGAAATATTTGACGAGTTAGTAGAGGAGGTGATGGAAGTGTTCATGGATGATTTTTCCATTTTCGGAAACTCTTTCAAAAATTGTTTAAAAAATCTTGAGCGCGTGTTACAACGTTGTGAGGAAACTAATCTTGCTCTCAATTGGGAGAAGTGTCATTTTATGGTCAAAGAGGGATTAGTCCTTGGCCATAAAATCTCGGGCAAAGGGATCGAGGTCGATAGGGCCAAGATCGAAGTAATTGAAAAACTCCCCCCTCCAACGAATGTAAAAGCCATTAGAAGTTTCCTAGGTCACGCGGGGTTTTATCGGCGCTTTATCCAAAAATTTTCCAAAATCACGAAGCCGTTAACCCATCTCCTCGAGAAAGAGTCTTCCTTCCTTTTTAATGACGAATGACATTTGGCCTTTAAACTTATCAAAGAAGAGCTTATAAATTCTCCGATTCTAGTTGCGCCGGATTGGTCGCTACCCTTCGAGATTTTGTGCGACGCGAGTGATATTACGGTAGGCGCCGTGTTAGGCCAACAGGTGAGTAAGTATTTCCACCCGATTTATTATGTGAGCAAGACACTCACGTCGGCACAAGCGAACTACACCACTACCGAGAAGGAACTTCTAGCAATCGTATTTGCTTTTGATAAGTTTAGGTCGTATATCACTCTCTCAAAAGTTATCGTCTTCACGGATCATTCCGCTCTTAGATATCTTTTAAGTAAATCGGACGCCAAGCCCCGTCTTTTGCGATGGATCCTCCTCTTGCAAGAGTTTGACTTAGAGATCCGGGACAAAAGGGGAGCCAAAAACTTGGCGGCCGATCATCTTTCCCGATTAGAAAACCCCGCCTCGGAAGCATTAATAGAAGCCAACATTAATGATAAATTTCCCGAAGAGCGCCTTCTCGCTCTCGAAAATATAAATTCATCTTCCACCCTGTTGGGAACAGTGCCCAACAATGTTCCTGATTTGAAGAAGTGCTCAGCTCAATGATAAGTGCAAGCTGTATTTAATGCTCCATCTAGCTCATGCTTGCAGAGATCGACAAATGTCAAGTACTTTAACTATTTCTGTAAGTACTATATATATCATCAAGAAGAACAAGATTCGTCGAATGCAGAATGGAGATCGTCGAACTCATAAGGAAGATCGACGACCGCTGAGATTTGGCATGTTCGTCGAACGAAAAAGGAAGATCGTCGAACTCAGAAGGACGCTGAGATTTGGCGTGTTCATCAACCGCTGAGACTTGGCGTGTTCGTCGAACGCTGCAACTTGGCCAGTTCGTCGAACACAGAATGAAGATAGTCGAGCGGAGAGAAGAATGAAGACAAAGGAAGAAATGTCATCGAGAAGATGCAGTATCATCGACATCACCAAAGTGTCCTTATCACCGAGAAGATAAAGAAGTCTTGTCATCGAAAAGACAAAAGAGAAGATCAGTGTCGAAGAGTTCGTCGACAAAGGGATATCGTCGAGAAGAATGGACATCATCGTAAAGAAGGCATGTCGACTGAAGAAAGTCAAGCTGAAGACTAGAAGCTGCTGAAGCGTCGACATAACATCACTCATGTCGTCGGGAGAACAACATAATTACGAAGACAGACAACAAGAAAGAAGATCTCAACGACACAGTCAGAGAAAGCTTATCGTCGTATATGCAGAATTGCCAGGATATCTTGTGTCGTTGAGATACCACCATTAGTGGCAGAAGTAAGAAGACTTGAAGGTCTACTAAAGCCCAATGCATCGACAAAGTCTTGTCGTCGAGATATTGTCCATATCGTCGAAATACTGTCGGTATCAGCTTGAAGGTGGAAATATCATCGAGACAGAATTCAAACGTTGCAGACGCGCTGCAACATTTAATGCCGCCGCCCAATTGTCCAATCAGCGTGTATTCTAAATATATGGGCATCTGACATTAAAAGATACGACTTATGACCGTTATGCGGCTTATCTGTCCTATAAAAGGGAACAGTGATGCCCTAGAAAACAAGTCTAAAAGAGAAAGAAAAAAGAAAAACGAGAAAGTATCCCGCCTCTACACTTCAATAGAACAGTATTCTCGGCGAAAAAGAAGAAGATCAAGTAGAGAGCAAGCATCAAGTGCTCTCTGAAGAACAGTCATCATCATCGACTGAAAAGTAGCCGATCAACATCAGGCAAAAGAAGTGAAGGCTGAAGAAGATCCAGTGCTGAACTCCAGATCAAAAAGCATCTTCTTCAACCTTAAGAAGCCGATCTTCAACAGGCTAAAGTTGCCAATCTTCATCCGGCAGAAGTAACAGTTTATTGCCGTAATCTCTTGTAAAGGCTTGTGGGCCTATTTGTCTAGCTTGAGGGATGGAGAGCTGTGAGGCTTGAGGGCCAGGGTAGTGGACTTGCGGGTCCGACACCGTCTAGCTTGCGAGCTGGAGAGCTGTGAGGCTTGAGGGCTAGGGCAGTGCACTTGCGGGTGTGATTTGTCGAGCTTGCTGGCTCGGGGGCAGTAGGGGATTGCGGGCCTAGGCTGTTGGGACTTGCGGGTCCGTGTTGGAGGGCTTGAGGGCCTGAGTGTCAAGCTTGCAGGCTCGGGGGCAGTAGGGGCTTGCGGGCCTAGGCTGTTGGGACTTGCGGGTCCGAGTTGTAAGGCTTGAGGGCCTGAAAATTTGGCGGAGTTTGCCGAGCCTAGCACACTGCTGGGTAGGCGTAGAGGGACAGAGGACTATTCAAGACACCCGGTCTTGAGGAACCTCTATAGATCGTTGTGTGTTTTCTGCGTTGTGCTTTCTACTTTTAGATCTACTAACCAGAAATCAAGAACACCAAAAAGGGGATAATATAATTTGAAAAACCTATTCACCCCCACTCTAGGTGATAAAGTAGACACCCCATAAACAACAAGTGGTATCAAAGCCAGGTTGTTCAAATAAAGCTTAACAGCTTGAACAGATCTGCCAGTGGGTGTCTAAGCATCACAAGTATGGAGTCAAGAATAGTTATGTGCTCTAGAGAGAACTTTACCCTTTGGAAAGTTAGAGCAAGAACTTACATGGAGGCAATGGATCCTAGAATGTTTCAAATTACTCAAGAAGGACCCTCCATAATAAAAGATGAGAGTCTCCTAGCCAGCCTGGACAAAGAAGCCAAAGATATTCTTGCTGATGCAGTTGACATCTCAATATTTCAGAAACTGGCTCAGTGCATAACATCAAAAGAGATGTGGGACTCCCTATCAATCCTTATGGAAGGATCAGAAGAAGAAATAAGCAAAGCAGCTAAGAAGAAAATCAGAACACTGAATGACAGTGACTCAAGCTGTTTAGACTCAGAAGAGAAAAATCTGTTTGGACTGACTGTCCTATCTGAGTCAGAGGAAGAAGTCAAGGATGAAGTCTCACCTGAACAAGTATGCATAAGATCTCCTATATCTACTTGAAACTCAGAATCGGAGACGAGCGCATCTGGTAATGATGATTGGCCCAAGTCATACAATGACCTCTTAGAAGATGTCAAGATGCTCAAAATGCTGTACAAGGAGCAGGATGCAAAAATCTCCTCTCTTCAAGCAAGAAATCTTGATCTCTCAGAGAAAGCAGAAAGGCTAACTCTAGAGAATGCAGAGTTTTGTCAACTCAAAAAGGACTTCAAGGCAAGCTCCAACCTTGACTTGATAGACAAATTTGGAAAAACTCTGAAGGCATTGATTGAAAGCAAAGAGCAGTGCTGCTCACTAACCAGAGAAGTAGTTCTTCTGAAGAAGGACAAATTTCATCCCAAAGTTTTGAAATCTAAAAATGACAACATTATAAGGGTGGTGAGTAAACTCCCATTTATGGTAAAGCCTATGTCAAGCTCCTCCAAACCAGAGACCTCTCCTCTACTGGTAAATGGTTGCGGCTCCACTCAGAAAAGGGAGCAGGTATGCTTTAAGGAAGACAGATCAGGCAGACCCTATGGGAAGAAGGCTAACTTAAGGGAGGTAAGCTCACCCTCCAACAAGAATTCTGGGCAATCCAATCTTGGGTATTTCAAGTTTGGGAACTCCACAAGTGGAGCAAACATCATGCCAAAAACCACAAAGGTACCTCAAGAAGTCATGAGGAGGCAGAAACTTGCTAAGCCCAGAGAAGAGAAGAAATTCTCAGAAAAGACTAAATCCAGATGGAAAACAGTGAATGGTGACAACAAACATCATATCTACCATCAGCACAGTTCGCCTTCTCTGCCTCATTCAATTGTTCACACACAAAGAACTACGTCTCATACAGTCAGACAGAAAAGAAGATATAATAGGTATGAATGTTGGTGCTGTGGAAAGACTGGGCACTTTGCAATTGATTGTTGGCACAATCCAACTACTCCAAGGGTAACAAATGCTAAACTAGCAAATGATCTTTTTCATAATCACTATGCATACCCTAGGGCAGTTATATCCAGTATGCCCGTCAAAGCTAACAATTTCCTAGGACCCAAATTCACTTGGGTTCCTAAGGGCGTGTAATCATATTTTGCAGGTAGTCCAAGTGCCCACCAGAAGCAAATCTGGGCCCTGGACAAGATGGCTGTTCTGACCCACTGTCAGAACAGCACAGTTTATTTACCAACAAAACTAATGCAGGTTTCTTACTAAAAGAGGGCCAAAAGCTGGATAGGGTTGGTGCGAAAGGATAACTCCCAAGCAGAGCGAAAGAATGTGAAGTATCTAGTTGCTTACCTAAATCACCTAGAGGGGGTGAATAGGTGATCTCTACGTCTTTTGCGGAATTAAGAATTAAACGTAAAGCACAACACACAAAATAAATCACAGCCACAGATAACACCAGGAATTTATAGTGGTTCCCCGTACTTGGGTACTCCACTGCCGGCCTCGCCAATCTAGCACCACAGCTAGACTTGACTACTCACTAAATCTCGGATCAGAATGATCCTACAAACTCGGAGTCAAACTCCTACAATCTCAGAGAGAACCTCTCTTACAACTCGGAGAAAAACTTCTCCTACAACTCGGAGAACAACCTCTCCTACAGCTCGGAGATAACAACTCCTACAATAGATTATAAAAGGTTTTGAACAATAAGATACCAGATCTGAATAACAGAGGCGTTTTCTTCCTTCTCTTTGAATGGCTTTTGAGAACGATGAGGAAGAACAACGATCCTTCAAATCTGTCTTTGGCAATCCGAAACGATCCAATAGAGGTTGTAGAATCAGAACACGGATCGATCGAATCCTTCTTTGATAGAAATCAGCAACTCAAATGAGTAGATCGATCTTCAATCGTAGGCGACAGCGAGGCAGCGCTTTTCTCGTTCTTTTAGATCAGGAAAGAAAATTAGGGTTTGAGAACGATTCGAAAAACTTGTTGTAAATAACCCAAGAGCGATCCTATATATAGAGGGCAATGATTAAGGGTTAAATCGACCTTAAACGCACTCAATATAGCCGTTAGGATCGGGAAGGAGCGTTTACGAACCGTCAAGAACAGAGGAAACAAATTAGAAAATAACGGACAGAATTCTCGAGACATAAGGGATCTCTCGAGAACTAATGGATCTCTCGAGAAATGAAACAAAGAGAGCAAGAAAGGGATGTCTCGAGAACTCGATGATCTCTCGAGACATTACAAAGATTTCGGTCTTAAGGACTCTCGAGACAAGCTTGATCTCTCGAGTCATCAAGAACAGAAATACCGAGATCAACAGAACTTGCTTCTCGAGACATTAAACGACTCTCGAGACATGCTTGATCTCTCGAGACATATCCTTAGAAAAATTTATATTCATTTACTCCTTTTCTTCTTTTGAACAATTGCTGCAACCGCACTCCAAAGTCTTCAATAGTCTTGAAAATGAAGTGTACCCCAATAGAGAGATCACACATGAGTCATCACCATGTTTCATATAATGAGGAATTACATTGTATGAAACTGTGTTTGCAGACCCATTGTGACCTGACATTGATTTACACTTAGCAATGATAATCTGCAAGACAATACTGGAAAAGCATATCAAATACAAATGCAATTCAATCTTAGTTCAAGGGCGACTTCTCACAAATCAAGGTAATTGTGAATACAATTCCCAACAATCTCCCCCTATTTGTAGAAGTCAGAACCCTATACACTAAGTTGAATTACAGCAATATAGAATAAATATGCTACACTACACAAAGATATAGAAATGAACAAGTAGAGAACATCAAATCAACAATTATATATATATATATATATGTCTAAATTGAATTGTTAAGAAGACTTGATGTTCACAAAATCAGAACCAAAGCAAAATATGTCTTGTCAGCATCAGCATTATCCTTCAAGATCTCCTTTTCCTCTTTTCTTCTTGTCTGGAGAAATAAGCATAAGGCTTGGGATGGTAAAACAGAGGTGGAGCCGGAGCATCAGAATTATTATAACCAAATGCCCTGAAATGGATTCTTCTCTTCCTTTGAGTTGTCTCATGTTTTTCCCATTCAAGTGAGCTGTAGCATTCAGAACTTTTCATTTTGCCTTCACAGACTAACCTATAGGTTTCAAGAATTATGTCTTTTGAGACTGGGCTCCAGATTTCTGGTAGAACCTCCTCAACCTGAGCTTTGCTATGGCCTGCAGAGCTAGAACTCGGAACAGATCTACTCGCAGAGGGACCTTCACCAAGTTTTCTTTTTCTTTTGGTCCCAGCCCTATCTGATTGATCTTCAACTATAGGAGCCTTCCCAAGTAGTTCTTCTGGCCTTGGAGAAAACTGAGGAACAGGAACATCTGGATCAATTTCTAACTCAGGAATAATCTGATTATGAAGCCACGTTGCTGTTTTGAAGGTATATGCATTAACATCAGCAATTTGCTTCTGCACCCTAGAAGAGAACTGATCAAACTGTGATTTCCATGAGCTTTGAATAGCTGACACAGAGCTTTCCACTAAATCTGTCATTCTTTCCATTATAATGTCCTCCCCCTTTCTGACTTCTACAGATAGGGTTTGGAGAGTATCATCTTTGAAATTTCCGACTTCATCAACAATCCGGAATGTATTTGCTTCAGCCTTGTCAGACAATGAGTCTTGAAGCTTTGTCATTGTAAAAGTCTGAGCCAACATTGTGCCTACACCTTCAGTTGCATGTTCAATTGCTTTGCTCCCTAGGCACATCAATTCAGAGAGATTTTCATAATTTGATTTGATTTTAGCTAACTCCCTACCAAGTTCACATTCAACTGAGGCAATCTTCCTGTGAACAGTTGTAAAGAGTTCTCAAACTGTTCACTCTGATTCTTGAGCATAGCTTCAATCTTTCCCAGAAGAGAATCTGCATCAAGGATTGGAGGGGAAGGATGAGAGGAAGGAAGAGTAACAGCTGGTGCGGCATCAGGAACATCATCAGGGAGCTCTTCAATCTCAAGAGAGTGAACCACATTGTCCTCTTCACAACCTAGCTCATCTGGAGCATTCCTGGTTGTGTCAAATTCTGACTCCCCCTCAACATGTACTAGGGGAGGGGATGATTCATGAACGGAATCATCACCATCGTCTTCAAAAACAAAATCTGCACCAGACCCTGCCCGTTGGCCACTGGGACTGTGCACTTCAGATATTTCTTGTTGCAAATCCTTCTGAACATCTGAAACTCTGTCATCTGCCAAAGAAGTGTCTGCTTCAAGAACTGAGGGAGAAGAAGGGATGAACACATCCTTGTCAGAAGAAGGTATGTTCTCCTTAGCTGGAAAATCTGACACTATGACATCTGCTGGTACTGATGGAGAAGGAGGAGGTGATGGAACTGAATCTGGTAGAGGTGAAGATGGAGCTGGAATGTGAATATGAGCAGGTGATGGGATAGTATCTGATGGATCTGACTGTGTCACTGATGGAATGAATTCTGTTGGAGCTGATGAGGGCTGACCTTTGGCTTTGGAACGGATTGGCAGCTTGGCTCGACCTGAAGCTTTAGAACGAATCCGTGAAGGAAGTGGAAATGATGTTACTTTAGGTACCTGACCTTCAGAAGATGGAACTGGAATTTCTGCTTCACTTGCAACTGCAGATTTATGAGTCTCCCCCTCAGAAGTAGCACTAGCCACTCCCGGCTTCTTGATTCGAATGTCCCATCTCTGTATGGAGATGACATCGATCTTCTTAAGGTGATGGATAACTGCACCTTTGGACATGTCAAATATAGCAGGATTAAACTGATTCAGGAATAATGAGATGATCCGGGCAAAGTTTGGAGAATTAATGCAAGCCTTGATATTTGAGAATAAGATTGAGGCCCAATCTCTCTGTTTTCCTGACACAATTCCAATCACCAACTGAAATATTTCTTCAGACACATGTCCTCGTGTGCCTGTCCTGCAGAAAAGAACCTTGGAAACAATGTCAACTAAAAGCTTGCCAGCATCGTTCATCTTGTGCCTCTTCACTGCAGCAAAATCTGAATCAAGACCACAGTACCTTGCTGGTCTCAACCAGTCAATTTCATTCAGCTCTGCTTCAGCTTCTATTTCAGACAGCTGCAAATACTTAGAAAGAGTCTTTGGAGAGACTTTGATTTTGATACCCTTAACAAATGAAATCAACATTCTTCCTTCCTTAATAGGCTTCACATTTATAAAGAACTCTTCAACCTCATCAAACAGCACCCGGCAAGGATGCTCAAGAACGAAAGTAAGACCGGCGGCATCAAGCAAACAAAATAGGTTCTTGAAGTCATCGGATAAACTGGCGATACCTGAGCGAACGACCTCATTCCCGACGCCAATCTTTGGATGAGGAGAAGGAGCCATTAATGCGAGAGAGAGAGAGAGAGAATTGTCGAACGAGAATGATGAAGCACCGAGAACCACGGAAGCACCGACCTGTCGCCGCTCGAGAAGAAGTCGAAAGGTCTTGGAAGTCTCGGAAATGATTTGCGTGAACATCAAGTTTTCGAGTTCTAATATATATATATATACTATCTTGATTTGACGTTTAAGTGACATTTTGAAGAAAAATAAGAGAAAGAGCAGCGCGTACCTGACGTTTGGAGTTCTTTAAAGTACTTATGTCTCGAGACATCGATTATGTCTCGAGAACTCAGGAAATTCAGCGCGGCATTTCCTTCCCTGATGTCTCGAGTGATAACCCGTGTCTCGAGACATCTGCCTATCTCGAAATCTTCAGCTTGTCTCGAGAAATCCAGCCAGGTCCCGAGACATGACTTGTCAAAAACTTCCTGTTCGTCATGGTTTTGGTTGACTTGATCATTACTCCATGTTGAGCATTCCAAGTTCCATCTTGAAGAAAGAGAACTTAGTCTCATCCAGTGGCTTCGTGAAAATGTCTGCAACTTGCTTATCCGTGGGAACATAACTCAGATTTATGTCACCCATCTCCACATGCTTCCGGATAAAGTGATATCGTAGCTCGATGTGCTTTGTCCGACTGTGAGAGACTGGATTATTTGCGATAGCAATTGCACTGGAAGAGTCGCAAAACATAGGAATGTCTTTGATCTTCATGTTGTAGTCTTGAAGTTGATTGTTTATCCATAGAAGTTGTGCGCAACAACTGCCAGCAGAAACGTATTCCGACTCGACGGTTGATATTGCAACACAATTTTGCTTCTTGCTACTCCAGGAAATAAGTCTCCTTCCGAGGAATTGGCACGTCCCGGAAGTGCTTTTTCTGTCATCTTTGCTACCTGCAAAGTCTGCATCTGAAAAACCAATTAGTTCGCTATCATTACTTCTTGGGTACCATAAGCCAAGATTTGGTGTGCCTTTAAGGTATCTCAAAATCCGCTTTGCGGCAGTATAGTGAGATTCCTTAGAGTTCACCTGATATCTAGCACATACACATGTAGAGAACATTATATCAGGTCTACTGGCAGTAAGGTAGAGCAAAGAGCCAATTATGCTTCTGTACTTGGTTTCATCAAAAGGTTTCCCTTTTTCATCCTTGTCCAGAGACGTAGCTGAGCTCATTGGAGTCCTCATAGAGGTTGCACTCTCCATTCCAAATTTCTTAATCAACTCCTTAGTGAACTTTGTCTGAGAAATGAAGATTCCATCTTCAGACTGTTTCACCTGAAGTCCTAAGAAATATTTCAGCTCACCCTTACTGCTAATTTCAAATTTCCCTTGCATAAGTTTAGAAAACTTTTTGCAGAGGTTATTGTCCGTAGAGCCAAATATGATGTCATCGACATAGATTTGCACTAGCAAAATCTTGCCTTTTACTTCCCTAAGAAATAATGTTTTATCTATCTTTCCTCTTGTGAACTTGTTCTCAAGAAGAAAGTTAGATAGCGTCTCATACCAAGCTCGAGGAGCTTGTTTCAAACCATATAAAGCTTTTTGTAATAAATAAACATGATTGGGATGATCAGGATTAACAAAACCTGAGGGTTGTTCAACGTATACTTCCTCTTTAATGTCTCCATTTAGGAAAGCGGATTTGACATCCATTTGATATACGGTGAAACCCTTGAAAGCAGCATAAGCAAGGAAGAGTCTGATCGCTTCGAGCCTTGCTACTGGAGCGTACGTCTGATCGAAGTCGATACCTTCCTCTTGTCTGTATCCTTTAGCTACAAGTCTGGCATTGTTCTTTATGATTGTTCCTTCTTCATCCAGCTTGTTTCTATACACCCACTTTGTTCCAATGACATTTTTGTCTTTGGGTTTTGGAACAAGTGTCCATACCTTACCACGTTTGAATTGATTTAATTCTTCTTCCATAGCAATTATCCAAGATGGATCTTCATTTGCCTCTTGGAATTTCTTTGGTTCGACCTGCGAAAGAAAACTCAAATGCATATTCTCATTAAAGGTACCTCATCTTGTTCTTATTCCTTCATGAGGATCTCCTATGATCTGATCAACTGGATGATCCCTCATGTGTCGTAGCCCGAGGTTCCTTGCATGATTTGGACCGATAGGACTTTCTTCTACTGTTGGAGTATCTTCCTCCACTTGGATTGGCTCTTCATCCGGATGATCTTCTTCATAGGTAGTTATTGGGGGAATCTTGATGAAGTGTTGAGAATTTTCTTCAACTGGCTGATCCAAGCTTAAGTCCTGCAGCTTTGAACCTGTGTTTACAGAAGAAATGCTAGAGGAGCTGCCTTGTAGCATGCTCGTCTCATCAAATACAACATTAATAGATTCTTCTACCACTAGGGTTTTCTTATTAAAAACTTTATATGCCCTACTATGGCTACTATAACCTACAAAAGTACCTTCAAAGCTCTTTTCACTAAACTTAGTTTTGTAATGCTTTTCATTGTTTAGCACAAAGCATTTACTACCAAAGATTCGAAAATAAGAAATGGTCGGTTTCTTGCCCTTTAGAAGTTCATAAGGAGTCTTTTCATGGTTTTTGTTTATGAGTGCTCTGTTTTGCACATGGCATGCAGTATTGACAGCTTCAGCCCAGAAATATTCAGGTAGTGAAGAGTCACTCAACATGGTTCTGCAAGCCTCAATAAGTGTTCTATTCTTTCTCTCAGCTACTCCATTTTGTTGTGGAGTTCGAGGAGAGGAAAACTCATGAAAGATACCAAGACTTTCACAGAATTCTGTCATGGCTCCAGATTCAAATTCTGTACCATGGTCACTTCTGATTTTGACCACCGAACAGTTAAATTCATTCTGGACTTGCCTGACAAAGCTAGTAAAAGTGTCAAAGGTATCTGACTTGTGTTTCAGAAAGAATACCCAGGCAAAACGAGAGTAATCATCTATAATAACCAATGTGTAAGACTTTCCTCCTAAACTCCTAATTTGCAAAGGACCAAACAAATCCATATGGAGCAGGTATAAACACCTGGTTGAATCTTTGCCAATAATGCTCTTAAAGGTAGCTCTAGTTTGCTTGCCTTTTACACATGCATGACAAGGTCTATCTTTAACGCACTTAACATCTGGTGCATCACGCACTAAGTTTTGAGAAAACAATTTATTAATAGTTTTGAGATTTATATGTGCTAATCTCTTATGCCATTGGTCAACAAGAGATGCACTATCTTTAGCTAAAAGACACACAGGTGTAGAAGATGATATACAAAGAAAATTTAAACAAAATATGTTTCTACAGCGAATGCCTGATAAAATCGTTTCATGATTTTCAGCCGACTTTATCAAACACTTATCTTTATGAAAATCAACAATGTATCCTTTATCACAAAGTTGACTTATGCTTATCAGATTATGTTGTAATCCTTCCACATAAGCTACATCGGAAAACGATACATTACCATTAGAAATCATACCATAGCCTTTAGTTATTCCTCTGTCTGAACCGCCAAAAATAACTTTTGGACCGTTCGCAATTGGAATGTAGTTTTGCAAAAGGCTTCTTGTCCCGGTCATATGCCGAGAGCATCCACTGTCCAAGTACTAGATAGGATTTTTATTGGCCTTTGGACATATCTGCAAAAATAGATTATTTTGCCTTAGGAGCCCAAACAGATTTGGGTCCTTGGTCCCTTGTCAGTTGAGCACCACGATGAATGTTAACATTGCGAGTGGTCTGCCTTGCAACGTTCACTTGTGGTCTCCTAGTATACGTTGTGTTGAACCAACAATCAACGACAAAGTGACCAATTTTGCCGCAGCACCAACAGTCGAATCTGTTGTACCTTCTTTTTACACTCTCCTGCTTAACTTTTTGAACGTTAGCTCTTGCAGGAGCAGTCCTTCTAGATGAGGATGCCTCATGGGGGCAGCACACACAAGGTGGTACTGTCTTCTTCGGCTTTGGTGCAACAGCCTTCACTTTTGGTGCTTTCTTAGCACTCGGACCATGAACAAATGGACCATACCCTTTCCGATTAATCTCTTGATAGGGTGCTTGAAAAGCACTATCACCAAAGTTTCGGGGAGGAGCCCATTCCTTATGATCATTCACAGGCGCAAAAGGAATTGGTCGTGTGAAATGACCATAGGAACTCTCCATATCATAAGCATTCGTAGGGAATATAACTCTCTTGAATGCTACAGGCTCTTGATGAGCTTTCCCTTTTTCTTTGGTGGTAGCTTTCTTAGCAACCAAACCATTCTTCTTAGCAATTGTGTTTTTAGAAGAATCGCTAGTACTAGCTTCATGCCCTATACCGCTTCCTTTTGCCTTAGTGGTAAAAGTACCAATAATTGGCAGAACAGTTTTAGGTTGAGAGAAAGCTTCAACCAACTTCTTCTCAGCCGCAAGCTGTTCCTCCAAGACTTTTATCGAATGATCTCTCAGGGCAAGAGTCTCTTCCGAGCTTTTGATCTTGTCTTTCAAGGCTTGGACTTCCTCTTTGAGAGAAGAAAGTTCTTCAACTTCTTTTTTCAAGTTAGATTCCACCTCCTTGAGAGCCATGATCTCCTTACCTTGAGTTTTGACGACCTTTCGGCACTTGTCAAAGCCTTTGAGCATTTTGATATATTGAGACATAAGCTCAGATTCATCGTCTGAGGGGTTATCCTTTTGTTCAGCCGAAGCATAATCAGAATCAGATAGGATAGTGTGATCATTTACCTTTCCGGTGTACGGGGGTGCTTCTTCATAATCAGACATGGCCATCAGGCCGAAGTAAGCTTCTTCTTCATCACTCGACTCATCGGAGTCACTGTCGCTCAGAGTTTTGGCTTTCTTAGCGACGAAACTTCTATCTGATTTCTTATTTCTATAGATGGATTTCTTGTCTTCTTTTCTTCCACCTTCTTTCTTCTTGTAGGGACACTCAACAATTATGTGCCCTGGCTTATTACAACAGTAGCAAATAATGTCAGAAGAAGAATGTTTGTTCTGTTTGGATTTATACCTGTCATTATTGCTTGAGCCCTTCCTGTGATAGTCGCCATCACGAAGAGAATGTTTATGATCCGAGGAAGACGGCTTGTTGTTCATGTGCCTTCGTTTGTTCAGCAGTTTCTTAAACTGACGGGAAATCAAAGAGAACTCCCCATCAGACAGTTCGGAACAGGAGGAGCTGGCTTCCGATTCTTCTTCATTATCATATTCCTTTTCTCTGATCGGTATCATGGCTTTGCTCTTCTTTGAACTCTCTACCTTCAAGGCTAAGGTTCTTTCTTTGCTTGAAGCTCGATTTACATCCTCTTCAGACTTTCGGATGTTCATTTGCAGTTCATGAGACAACAACTTTCCGAACAGATTCTGAGGTTCTAGACTGGGCAATTTTCCAAACTCTCTAATAGCAACAATCTTGCTATCCCAGTCTTTCGTTAGGGAACGCAAGAATTTGTCATTTAGTTCACCGTTTGTGAACTCCCTGTCGTAGTTCCTCAGACCATTGACTATCTTGAAGAATCTTTCGTACGCATCAGCAATGCACTCCTTCTTATTCTGCTTAAACGCCTCGTACTCTTGATTAAGTAGAGACCTTCTATCTTCTCTTACCTCGTCAGTACCTTCCATTAGAACAATTAAGGATGTCCACATCTCTTTGGCTGATTTGCAGTGGATTAAGTTTTGCAACATGGAATCGTCCACTGCACTAGCAATTATGTTCTTAGCCTTCTTGTCAAGAGCAACAAGAGCTATCTCATCCTTATTCAAATCCATCATTTTCTTAGGTATCTGAACAGTAGGATTTGTTGACGAAACGGTCATGGGCACATGGGGACCTTCTTCCACGACTTGGAAGATTCTGGGATCTGCAGCTTCCATATAAAAACGGGCTCTTTCCTTCCACATAGGAAAGTTGGCCTTAGTGCAGATGAGCAGTTTCAGAGAGGATTCCTTGACTCTATCCATGGCTTGCTAGCAACTAGAAGGATGGACTCTGTTCAAGGTGTTAACCTAGCAACGAACAATGACCCTCTGATACCAATTGAAGTATCTAGTTGCTTACCTAAATCACCTAGAGGGGGGTGAATAGGTGATCTCTACGTCTTTTGCGGAATTAAGAATTAAACGTAAAGCACAGCACACAAAATAAATCACAACCACAGATAACACCAGGAATTTATAGTGGTTCCCCGTACTTGGGTACTCCACTGCCGGCCTCGCCAATCTAGCACCACAACTAGACTTGACTACTCACTAAATCTCAGATCAGAATGATCCTACAAACTCGGAGTCAAACTCCTACAATCTCAGAGAGAACCTCTCTTACAACTCGGAGAAAAACTTCTCCTACAACTCGGAGAACAACCTCTCCTACAGCTCGGAGATAACAACTCCTACAATAGATGATAAAAGGTTTTGAACAATAAGATACCAGATCTGAATAACAGAGGCGTTTTCTTCCTTCTCTTTGAATGGCTTTTGAGAACGATGAGGAAGAACAACGATCCTTCAAATCTGTCTTTGGCAATCCGAAACGATCCAATAGAGGTTGTAGAATCAGAACACGGATCGATCGAATCCTTCTTTGATAGAAATCAGCAACTCAAATGAGTAGATCGATCTTCAATCGTAGGCGACAGCGAGGCGGCGCTTTTCTCGTTCTTTTAGATCAGGAAAGAAAATTAGGGTTTGAGAACGATTCGAAAAACTTGTTGTAAATAACCCCAGAGCGATCCTACATATAGAGGGCAATGATTAAGGGTTAAATCGACCTTAAACGCACTCAATATAGCCGTTAGGATCGGGAAAGAGCGTTTACGAACCGTCAAGAACAGAGGAAACAAATTAGAAAATAACAGACAGAATTCTCGAGACATAAGGGATCTCTCGAGAACTAACGGATCTCTCGAGAAATGAAACAAAGAGAGCAGGAAAGGGATGTCTCGAGAACTCGATGATCTCTCGAGACATTACAAAGATTTCGGTCTTAAGGACTCTCGAGACAAGCTTGATCTCTCGAGTCATCAAGAACAGAAATACCGAGATCAACAGAACTTGCTTCTCGAGACATTAAACGACTCTCGAGACATGCTTGATCTCTCGAGACATATCCTTAGAAAAATTTATATTCATTTACTCCTTTTCTTCTCTTGAACAATTGCTGCAACCGCACTCCAAAGTCTTCAATAGTCTTGAAAATGAAGTGTACCCCAATAGAGAGATCACACATGAGTCATCACCATGTTTCATATAATGAGGAATTACATTGTATGAAACTGTGTTTGCAGACCCATTGTGACCTGACATTGATTTACACTTAGCAATGATAATCTGCAAGACAATACTGGAAAAGCATATCAAATACAAATGCAATTCAATCTTAGTTCAAGGGAGACTTCTCACAAATCAAGGTAATTGTGAATACAATTCCCAACAGAATGTCTTAGACAGACATATAAGGAAGAATTGACTCATCAATACAAGAGGTTGTTACGACGACACAATAGACGTGACGACGACAAAGATTCGAGCTGGGAGGATAAGAATCCAAGGAGCATTTCGACAACAATAACCACGTCGGCAAAATATAATCGAGCTATTTTTATCAGGATTGGATGGGTCCATCGAAGCCGTCTGATCGGATTTTTAAGGTACGCGCCTCTTCATCTACCGACACTATAAATAGAGTGAATGCTCGAATATAAAAATTAAGCTATCATTTGCCCTAAGCCACTCCATCGAAAAACCCTCGCCTCCTTTGTCGTGCTGCTTTCTCTCTCACTCCGAATCAATGGCTCACAAGAAAGAAGAAGTGATCTCAGGTTGTGAACTTCAGCGAGGAGGCTTCAATGCCGGCTCCAACAAAATCAGATCAGTAATAGGATTGCTGGAGGCATCAGGACTAGAGTATGTCCTATGTGAACCCTCAGTTCTTCTCCACTGGGAATTGGGCGAGTTCTTTGCCGAAGCAAAACTCGACCACACTGAAACTCGGATAAGATCCATGGTGGGAGGCAAAAAGGTCAAGATATCCGCAAAGAGCCTTGGAAAAGCACTGAATCTGCCAAGCATCCAAGGGGAAGCGAAAGAAGAAGAGCTGACCTCTGAGGATATGTCAGCAAGATACACATGGTGCGGACACACAGGGAAGACCTACGGGTCTATCAAGAGAGCTGAATTCAATCAGAAGGGGAAGTTGCTAGCCAACATTGTTGGCAAAGTGTTGTTGTGCAAGCCTGGTTCCTACGACCGCATATCTAAAGACATGTTTGCTGCCATTGCCAGAATAATCCACTCTAAGAAAACCAATTGGAGTGAATTTCTCTTCCTGAGAGTGAAGAACACCCTGAAGTCCCCCTCGTATGGAAGAATATTGTCCCTTTTTCTTCTAAACATCCAGGATGATACATTGCATAAAAGAATGGGAGTACCTCTTCATTACTCCAAGAAATTGGATGCAAAGATGCTGGACCAATGGGATAGGTCCATCCCCAAACCATCCTCTAATGAACAGCCTGCTCCCAATAAACAGAAGAAACCAGCAACCCAAATAAATGCCTCCGAAGAAAAAAGGTCATCAAGCAGCTCTAATGACATTGAATCACCCCCACACCATCCCACTCCATCCGGAGGAGAAACATCCACCAAAGAAAATGCTCCTGTATCAAACCATGAACCTGCTCCCACAGAGGTTATTGAAAATGCTGGAAACCCCAACTTGGGGAGTGTTACTGCTGCGGGGGAGTCCCAACTTGGGAGCTCAGCCCAAGACACAGAGATGTTTGATGGAGAGCTCTCAGCTGGAGGCTCACATCAAGAGAATGCACAGGTTGAGGGGGAGACCCAACTGGGGTACTCTGCCCTAGATGATCAAGGAAATGATCCAACAACAGACATCACTCTCTCAGACTGCCGAGAGCTAACTATAGCAAGCAAAGTCGTGCTCATAGCTCCAAGTGAGCCCCTGCCAGAAGGTTCTAAGGGGAAAGCCAAGGTCACAACGCACATCAGTGAAGAATCCTCTGAAGATGTCAGCGAAGAAGATCCACAGGGAGGAGGAGATCAAGAAGGACAAACATCTGAGCCATCTTCGACTCAGGCAGGATCTCCCTTCCACATGCTATCAGCCTTAATGTCTGCTCAACGAAAACATCTTGAACAATTCATAGTAAAAACTGTGGATAGCCTACGGAAAGAGATGAAGGGAGAAATTCAGAAAGTAAAGAGCGACATACACAACCTCAACACCCAGTGCGCTTTTCTATACCATGGCAGCTCCCGCAATCGATAAAATGGGTGAGGAAGTTAATAAAGTGGGACATCAAACCCACAAAATCCTAAAAAAGCAAGGCACATTCTCAGACAATGTGTACTATAGTCTTAAGAAGATAGAGACAGATGCTGAAAATAACCGAAATCAAATTCTGAATAAGGTTAATGAGAACGCTCATACTTTAGATACACATTTGCTGCAAGTAAACAACAACCTGGATGTAACTGAACAAAACTTGCATGACAAACTGAATCAAGTCAGAGAAGGACTCGAGGAAAGGGTAATTGAACAAACCCTAAAGGGGGAGAAGGAAATAATTAACGCCAGTTCACATCAAGCGATGTGGATAACAAATCAGATAAAGCAGACAATGAAGCAACCCCCATCACAATATGAAGCTGCTAATCCGTCTGCAAGTACTGACTCAGCCGAATATGGAATAGAGTTTGGAGAATCAGCAACCTCCAGGAAAAGAAAGAGAAGCCAGAGCAGCCAATATCGGCAAAAGAGACTGAGAGAAGTTAAGCTGGATCCACAATCCGGAAGGTGGAGTCCAGCATCAACAGAAATAATAACAGAATCATGGATCCAGTTTGGATACCCTCAAGAGGACTATCAAAGAGTATATCAAACAGTTGAATGGGAGAAACATCTAAAGCAGCTGGAAAGGAGGAAGAACCACAAGCTAGCATTCCCACAAGGTCCTCCTCCTTCTCCTAAGAGAATTCCCCTGCCCATCAACTACCTTCAGAGGCAAAGGCAGAAAAACAAAGGAGCAAGCAGCAACAGACGCTGATGGGGCAAATGAATGTTAATGTCTATTATTGAACATTTAATCTATTTATATGCTTGAAGAACATCTCATCTCTTTATATGATTGCTGCTTTAAGTGTGATGTTACTATTTGAAATGATATATCTTTTCATGTGTGGCATTTATCATTGAGGTAAGTTAGGGATTCTTCAAATAGGGGGAGATTGTTGGGAACAGTGCCCAACAATTTTCCTGATTTGAAGAAGTGCTCAGCTCAATGATAAGTGCAAGATGTATTTAATGCTCCATCTAGCTCATGCTTGCAGAGATCGACAAATGTCAAGTACTTTAACTATTTCTGTAAGTAATATATATATCGTCAAGAAGAACAAGATTCGTCGAACGCAGAAGGGAGTTCGTCGAACGCAGAATGAAGATCATCGAACTTAGAAGGAAGATCGACGACCGCTGAGATTTGGCATGTTCGTCGAATGAAAAAGGAAGATCGTCGAACTCAGAAGGAAGATCGTCGATCGTCGAACTCAGAAGGAAGATCGTCGATCGTCGAACTCAGTAGGAAGATCGACGACCGCTGAGACTTGGCGTGTTCATCAACCTCTGAGACTTGGCGTGTTCGTCGAACGATGCGACTTGGCCAGTTCGTCGAACACAGAATGAAGATAGTCGAGCGGAGAGAAGAATGAAGACAAAGGAAGAAATGTCGTCGAGATGATGCAATATCGTCTACATCACCAAAGTGGCCTTGTCACCGAGAAGATAAAGAAGTCTTATCGTCGAAAACACAAAAGAAAAGATCAGTGTAGAAGAGTTCATCACAAAGGGATATCATCGAGAAGAATGGACATCGTCGTAAAGAAGGCATGTCGACTGAAGAAAGACAAGCTGAAGACTAGCAGCTGCTGAAGCATCGATATAACATCACTCATGTCGTCGAGAGAACAACATAATTACGACGATAGACAACAAGAAAGAAGATCTCAATGACACAGTCAGAAAAAGCTTATCGTCGTATATGCAGAATCGCCCGGATATCTTGTGTCGTCGAGATACCACCATCAGTGGCAGAAGTAAGAAGACTTGAAGGTCTACTAAAGCCCAAGGCATCAACAAAGTCTTGTCGTCGAGATATTGTCCATATCGTCGAGATACTGTCGGTATCAGCTTGAAGGTAGAAATATCATCGAGACAGAATTCAAACGTTGCAGACGCGCTGTCAGCATTTAATGCCGCCGCCAAATTGTCCAATCAGCGTGTATTCTAAAGATATGGGCATCTGGCATTAAAAGATACGACTTATGACCATTATGCGGCTCATTTGTCCTATAAAAGGGAACAATGATGCCCTAGAAAATAAGTCTAAAAGAGAAAGAAAAAAGAAAAACGAGAAAGTATCCCGCCTCTACACTTCAATAGAACAGTATTCTCGGCGAAAAAGAAGAAGATCAAGTAGAGAGCAAGCATCAAGTGCTCTCTGAAGAACAGTCATCATCATCGACTGAAAAGTAGCCGATCAACATCAGGCAAAAGAAGTGAAGGCTGAAGAAGATCCAGTGCTGAACTCCAGATCAAAAAGCATCTTCTTCAACCTTAAGAAGCCGATCTTCAACAGGCTAAAGTTGCCAATCTTCATCCGGCAGAAGTAACAGTTTATTGTTGTAATCTCTTGTAAAGGCTTGTGGGCCTATTTGTCTAGCTTGAGGGATGGAGAGCTGTGAGGCTTGAGGGCCAGGGTAGTGGACTTGCGGGTCTGACACCGTCTAGCTTGCGAGCTGGAGAGCTGTGAGGCTTGAGGGCTAGGGCAGTGCACTTGCGGGTGTGATTTGTCGAGCTTGCTGGCTCGGGGGCAGTAGGGGCTTGCGGGCCTAGGCTGTTGGGACTTGCGGGTCCGTGTTGTAGGGCTTGAGGGCCTGAGTCGAGCTTGCGGGCTTGGGGGCAGTAGGGGCTTGCGGGCCTAGGCTGTTGGGACTTGCGGGTCCAAGTTGTAAGGCTTGAGGGCCTACAAATTTGGCGGAGTTTGCCGAGCCTAACACACTATTGGGTAGGCATAGAGGGACAGAGGACTACTCAAGACACCCGGTCTTGAGGAACCTCTATAGATCGTTGTGTGTTTTTTGCGTTGTGCTTTCTACTTTTAGATCTACTAACCAGAAATCAAGAACACCAAAAAGGGGATAATATAATTTGAAAAACCTATTCACCCCCCCCCCCTCTAGGTGATAAAGTAGACACCCCATAAAATACACACCCCCTGGTTTGCGGAATTGGCTATCTATCTAGTATCCCGGGTCCTGCCAAAAGAATTCTCGAGTCAACAAAAGAAGAAATTCTTTTCTGATTTTAAGAATTATTTTTGGGAGGACCCCTTTTTATTCCATTCTTACGCAGACCAGGTGGTGAGAAGATGCGTCTCGAGTGAAGAGGGCTTAAAAATTTTATGGCATTGTCACGAGGGACCAACCGGTGGTCATTATCAAGCAAACCGAATCGCAAGGAAGATGCTGGAGGCGGGCTTTTATTGGCCCACGTTCTTCAAAGATGCTCACACCTTTGTGAGTACTTGCGACAGCTGCCAGCGGTTGGGGAACATCTCTCACCGGGATGAGATGCCACAAAATATTTTCTTAGAATGCGAAATTTTCGATCTTTGGTGTATTGATTTTGTTGGTCCTCTCCCTCCCTCTTTTTCAAACAAGTATATTCTAGTTGCGGTCGACTACGTGTCAAGGTGGGCGGAAGCACAAGCTCTCCCCACCAACGATGCGCGAGTCATCGTTAACTTCTTAAAAAAATTATTTTCTCGATTTGGCACGCCACGCGCCATAGTGAGTGATCAGGGCACCTATTTTTGCAATTGCCAATTTACAAAAATTCTTGCAAAATATGGTGCCATGCACAAACTATCCACTGCATATCACCCACAAATGAGCGGCCAAGTCGAAGTCGTAAATCGTGAATTAAAGCGAATTTTAGAAAAAAACTATTTCTATTAATCGGAAGGATTGGGCAATAAAGCTCGATGATGCGCTATGGGCCTATCGAACGGCGTACAAGACCGATATCGGTTGTACACCATATCAAATGGTTTATGGCAAGGCTTGCCACCTTCCGGTCGAACTAGAACACCGCGCATTTTGGGCGCTTAAGTTTTTAAATCTCGATTCTACATTAGCGGCCAAACAAAGAAAATTTCAAATGAACGAATTAGACGAGTGGCGAGCGAATGCGTACGAGAGTAAGAAATTATATAAGGAGCGAACAAAGTTTTATCACGATAAACACATAAAATTTCCAAAAACTTTTTCGCCGGGCGATCTCGTCCTCCTTTATAATTCTCGCCTTCGCCTTTTTCCGGGAAAATTAAAATCCCGATGGTTCGGACCCTTTATTGTTAAAGAGGTTTGGTCCTATGGGACAATCCTAATTTCCCACCCGAAAAAAGGTTCCTTCAAAGTTAACGGGCACCGCCTTAAGTTATATCTTCCGGGAGAGTTAGCTAACGAAAAGAGTGATTCAATATTACTTCCTCCTATAACATGATCGTCAATTGGATCAAGCTACGCGACCTTAAACAAAGCGCTTTTGGGAGGCACCCTATTGAAAATGTTAAAGTGAAGTGGAGGTCGGGCGGTCTGTTTTTGAGACCGCGCGGGTTGTCTACCCACAGCGGGCTGGCGGTCTGCCAGTCCGGCTTGTTCCTGGACTTGGCCTGCTTCAAGTCCGGGTGTTCTGGTTGACCGGTGTGACTTGTCTTTAAGCCGCCCGGTTTGTTTCTATCCGCTGCCGAATTGGGGCGGTTATCCTATCACTATGGGCGGTTACCACACTCCACCTCACGCCTATAAATAGGACCTCTCCCTCAGATCTTATACAGTGAACAATTGCACGGCTTGTGTGTGGTTCTGACTTGGTCAGAGGAGACCGCATCGGTTAAGTCGGTGGAAGTCAATGGCGGGTAGCAGAAGGTGGTCGTAGTTTGCGGCAGCTTTTCTCTTCGGCTTGTGTTTCTGCTTTCAATAAAGTCAGACCGTGCGGTTAGGCGGCTTGGCTTGCCGGTCTGTTTTCTGTTCAGCTCGTTAGCAGCAGTGTTCACGGTTAGGAGCGGCTAAGTGACAGCGGTCAGGCGACCTTGCTCGGGCAGACAGTGTCAGCATTGGAATAATGGGTAGTCCGCATGTTGAGTTGCGGTTTGGCGGCTTGGCAGTTTGCACAGACAGCCTTGTTAAGTCGGGCGGCTTGCTAGTCCGGCGGCTTGGATGTTTTCTGCTTTGTTTTGTTGTTATTCTTCTTCGATTGTATTGGTGAAGCATGTCTCGCCATGTGTACCTCAAGTTGTAAAGAAGAGTTTTGAATGCTAGTCCTCGTGTTCCTTCATTGTTTCTGGTTTATTGTGCTCAGTTTGGTTGAGAGTGTTCCTGAGACCTAGTTCCCATTTTTCCGCTTGTTAGAACCTTAACTTGGTGTCTAATAGTCTTTTAACAAAAGGGAAATTTTCACATGGTATCAGAGGGACAGAGGTTTGAGCAGTGAATCAGCCGCAGTTATCTTGCTTGGATTTCTGGAGCACAAGTAAATCAGTACTACTGCAATGGAAGGTGGAATTGCAAGAGGTCTTGGTATTGAGCTCCTTACACAGACTAACTTTAAGAAGTGGAAGTCTTGTATGGAAAGCTATCTTCTTGGCGAGGATCTTTGGGAAGTTGTCGGAGGAGATGCGAGACAAGCAGTTGTTCCTGTTGAAGGGAATGCTGAGCTTGTGAAAGCTTGGAAGAAAACAAATGCGAAAGCTGAGTTTACTCTCAAGCGGGCAATTTCATCGGAGCTATTTGATCACATCATAGGATGTCGATCTGCTGCTGAGATTTGGACTTCTCTTGACGGGCCGTTCAATAAGAAGAATGTAGCGTGGCTACAGTTCTTGGAAAATGAGTCGGCGAAGGCCACTCAAGGTGATCTTTCTGTTTCTACTTTATTTTTAAAGATGAAGAACCTCTGTGCAGAGATTTTTGCATTGAATCCGGATGAGCCCATTTTTGAGGCAAAACTGAAGAGGCACATTATCCGCGGATTGCGGAGAGAATATGTTACCTTTGTCACTTCTGTCCAAGGCTGGGCCAATCATCCGTCATTGCTTGAGCTGGAGAATTTGCTTGCCTCGCAGGAAAGCTTGGCAAAGCAGATGGCTGGGATGTCTGTCTCCGGGGGATATAATGAGGTGCTCTTCTCTGGGAAAAAGAAGAAGTGGGATAAGAAGAAAAAATCATCTGGAAGCGATGGTTCTTCTACTTCAGGTCAACAGGAGAGGAGCCATGCTCCTAAGTCTGATGGAAAGAAGAAGGAAGGACTTCGATGCTTCAAGTGTAACCAGCTTGGTCACTTTTAGAAGGATTGCCAGTTGAATCTTCAGGCAGGGCATGCTGCTGGCAAGGAGGAAGTTGGATCCAGGAATGAGGAAGTTGAATGGGGAGGAGATGGTGCCTTTACGTCAAATCTGACGGCGGCGTCCGTTGGTGTTTCTTCTTCTATCAACTACAAGGAGGACTGGATTGTTGACTCGGGGTGTGGTCATCACCTCACCGGAGATGGGTCAAAGCTTTCTTATGCGCAACTCTATTCAGGCAATGATGCAATTATTACCGCTGATGATTCTATTCATGCAGTCAAGCAAGAGGGGGTAGTTTCTTTAGGCAATGATAAGGGTCCACTCAAATTATGGAGTGTTTATCACGTGCCGGGTATGAATAAAAATCTCTTCTCAGTGACTAATGCTGTAGATGCCGGATATCACGTTCTGTTTGGTCCAACATAAGTGAGGTTTCTTAAGAATGTGTCATCGGTGCAAGCTGTCACAGTTCATATTGGGAGAAGGGTAAAGGATTTGTTTGTTTTATCAATAAGTTCTTATGTTGATAAGATGCAGACAAATGATAGCGCGACTATCTGGCATGAAGGGCTAGGGCATGTTGGCATGGAGAAGCTGAAGACTATGGCAGCAAAAGGCCTTGTGAAAGGCTTGCCTAGTTTATCGTCCATGGGAGAGGGTCATGTCTGTGCGGGGTGTCAATATGGCAAGTCTCATCGACTTCCATTTGACAAGTCACAGAGCAGGTGCAAGAAGCCGTTGGAGTTGAATCACGGTGATCTTTTTGGCCCGACCAACACTGCCAGTCTTGGAGGAAACCGGTATATGCTGGGTTTGATTGATGATTACACTAGATATACCTGGGTGTATTTTATGAAAGAGAAGTCAGAGGCATTCGGGAAGTTTGTGGAGTTCAAGGAGCTTGTGGAAGGTCGTCTTAGACTGCGGATTAAAAAGCTGAGAACTGACAATGAAGGTGAGTTCACCTCATGTGAGTTCTTTAGTTTTTGCAGGAAGCACGACATACGGAGAGAGATTTCTTGTGCGCATACTCCACAATAGAATAGAGTTGCTGAGCGGAAGATCCGTCATTTGACAGAAACCATGAAGTACTGGCTTCATGCCAAGAATATTTCGAAGTCCTTCTGGGCGGAGGGTATGTCTTGAGCTGCTTCTGTCATCAATCGGATGCCTCTTAGTCCGATCAACATGAAGACTCCACATGAGCTGATGTTTAAGGAGAAGCCCGGTGTGGGACACTTACGGGTGTTTGGTTCAACTTGCTATGTGCACGTCCCCGATGCCCTTAAAACAAAACTAGACGTGAAGGCGAGGAAACTAGTGTTTGTTGGGTATGATGACCGAAAGAAGGGCTGGAAGTGCATGGATCCCCAGAAGCGGAGATTTGTAGTATCTCGCGATGTGGTATTGGACGAGCTGACGTCATACCAGGGGAGTTCTGGTATAGAACTATTAGATAGCAAAGTTGAAATGCAAAGAGAAACTGCAGGAGATCTTCAGGAGGAGTTGCCTGTTTCACCAGGAGCTCCAGTTGTGTCAAGCTCTAGGGAAGATGCTTCAGGTTCTGGAAGCAGGGAGAGCAATGCTCCAAGTACGCCTGAGAACAGAGTTGATTCTGATGAAGCAGCGGAAGTGGTTAATCCAATACCGACCTTGAGAAGGTTATAGAGGACTATAATTCCACCAGCTCGTTATACAGGAGGAAACACGGTAAGCTTTCTCTCATGTTTCTTTGCTGGCCCTCTGGATGAGCGAGAGCCTTCAAGATTTGAGGACGCCAATGGAGTCAAGGAGTGGGAAGATGCCATGGATGAGGAGATGGCTGCCCTCAGGAAGAATGAAACCTGGGATCTTGTTCCCAAGGTTGATGGCATAACTCCTGTAACTTGCAAGTGTGTATTCAAATTGATGAAGAAGGCGGATGGTAGTATCGAGTGGTACAAGGCTCTCCTTGTTGCTCGAGGGTTCTCACAACAATATGGGGGAGGATTATGAGGAGACATTCAGTCCAGTGGCCAAGATGACTTCGGTGCGGGTGGTGATTGCGTTGGCAGCTTGCCAAGGATGGAAGATTTGGCAACTTGATGTAAAGAATGCTTTCTTGTACAGCGAGATTGACAGGGACATCTTCATGGTTCAGCCACCTGGGTATGTATCGAAAGATCATCCGGGACACGTCTGCAAGTTGAAGAAGGCCCTCTATGGGTTGAAGCAAGCGCCTAGGGCATGGTATATGAAGATCGCAGAATATCTCCATTTCTGTGGATACTTTGCTTCAGACTCAGATTCTAGCTTGTTTATCAAGAAGAAAGGAGAGCTTCAGGTCCTCGTGCTGTTGTATGTGGATGACATGATTGTCATCGGGAACTCAGAGGAGGAGGTAGCAAGGCTAAGGGCTGAGCTTGCTATCAGATTTGAGATGAAGGATCTAGGTGAGCTCCATCACTTCCCTGGTCTCGAGGTTGAGAGGCAGAAGAATGGAGTGCTCATTTCCCAGAAGGGCTATGCGGAGCATATCGTTAAAAGGTTCGACATGCAGGAAGGGAAGAGTAGTTCGACTCCTCTTGAGGTTGGTCTAAAGCTTCGACGGGATGAGGGGCGGATTCTTTCTGATCCATTGGTGTTCCGGGCTCTTATTGGGAGTTTGATATATTTGACGATTACTAGGCCGGATATTGCATATGCAGTTGGCAGGTTAAGTCGATATATGGCGGAGCCACGGAAACCTCATCTGGTGGCGGCCAGGAGTATCCTGAAGTATGTGAAGTCGACCTCTGATTTGGGTCTCTGTTATAGGAGAGATACGTGCTTTAACCTGCATGGTTACATGGATGCTGATTATGGGGGAGATTCGAATGATCGGAAATCGACATCTGGATACGTCTTTTTGGCGGATCCTGCAGCTATATCATGGTGCAGCAAGAAGCAGGATTCAGTATCTGTTTCTACCACTGAAGCGGAGTACAAGGCTTCGGCCTTGGCAGCTCAGGAAGCCATCTAGCTGAGAAGGTTGGTAGAAGACATCCATAAGGAGGTGTGATGTTAGAGGGGGGGGGGGGGGGGGGGGGGTGAATAGGTGATCTCTACTGCGATTGCAGAATAAAAAATATTGCACAAATACAACAACAAAATCACAGCACAGAGACACAAGATTTATAGAGGTTCCCCAAGGGTGGGTACTCCTCTCTCCCTCTCCGCCTATCTAGCACTTCGGGCTAGCGTCGGCAACTTCACCAAAACTCGGATTTATCACCAAATCCTACACTCGGAGACAACGACTCCTACAAACTCGGAGTAAACAACTCCTACAAATCAGAGTAAACAACTCCTACAAAAATAACTCGGAGTAAAACCTCCTATAGAAATTAAATAGAGTTTGAAATGAAACTTCTCTTGAATCTCAATAGAGATTGACTTCAGATCGGGAAAGATTGAATCTTCTTCTTCCTTTAGAGTGAGAGCTTGGATCTTCAAGGATTAGGAAGAATGAAGAATCGGCAAACCTGATCTGAGTAGGCCCTTTGATTAAATCGAAAAGATCTTCAATATTGAGAGCAGCAACTTGATCAAAGGCCTTCTTATCTGAGAAATCTCTAGCAACACTGAAGAATGAGTCTTGAGCGGCGCACTGTAGATCTCAGAAACTTATTCGCACGCAAGAAGGAAAACGCCCGAGTTCTTCTTTTCAATCGGGTTCACGAATTGTTTTTGCCCTAAAATAAAAGACTATATATAGGGACACCTCCAATGGCTCGGGCGACAAACAAGGAGGGATCGCCACGTGTACTGTGCATGGCGACAAACCCTAATTTTCGAAAACAAAACTGAAATTTGAAATCCGTCTGTCCGTCATTCGTCGAGACTTCACGTGAACATTCGACGAATTGACTTAGCCATTGAAAATACTGAACAAAGCTTGAAAACTGTCTTCTGTTTTCATTCGTCGGGATTCGTCGGGAGTTCTCGAGAACATTCGACGAATTGACTTAGCCGCACATTTTCCTTCACAAGCCTGCCTTTCTGACTTCTGTCTGCGTTCGTCGATATTCGTCGGGAGTTCACGAGAACATTCGACGAATAGACTTAGCCGCAGAAATTCCTTCTTCAAACTGGAAAACTGGCTTCTGTCTGGATTCGTCGAGATTCATCGGAACTTCTCATGACATCTCGACGAATTGACTCAGCAAAAATTTCCTTCCTCCTGAAAGCCTGCTCCACTCCTCAACCTTGAAAGCCTTCAGTTATGAGAATATGAAGTGCACCCCAAAAGAGAGATTACACATGGACCAACACTTTGTTCTACACAATGAGGGAATACATTGTCTAGAACTGTGTTTGGTGATCCATTGCAACCTAACTTTGGTGTGCACTTAGCATAAAGACCTGTCATAACACATCTAAACAGAAATCATCAAATACATACTCAATTCAATTTAGTTCACTAGGGGACATCTTCAAATCCAGGTAATTGTGGATACAATACCCAACAATCTCCCCCTATTTGAAGATGTCATAACCTTATGCACTAAGTTGAATTTTTTAGAAAATATAGTGAATAAGAAGAGCACAAAACAGGCAGTAATATTTAAAGCAAAGCTCAATGTTTATCTTAACACAGGAATATATATATAAACAAAGAAAATAGCATGATTCCAGAACAGCTCAGCTCATGCTTGATCCTTGCCTTTCAGCTTTCCAAAAATTCTGTCCACTGCTTCAGCTCTCTTTTTCTGTTCAGATTCCATTCTTTCAAAAAATGCCTTTGGCTTAGGCCAATATTTATCAGGAGCAGTTTCTTTAGATCCACCTGTCTTGAAATGAATTGTCCTTTCAGTTGTTCTCCTTTTTGAACTTGTCCCATTCATCCTGGCTGTAATGATCACTGACACTTTCATGATGCTTACTAACAAGGTTGAAAGCTGTAAGAATGATATTCTTTGAAGTGGGACTCCAGCTTTCTTGGAAATTTCTTGGAGGAGGCCTATCTTAGAATTCTCTGATCTTCTTATGAGGATTGGACCTTTTAGCAGAAGGTTTATCACCAAAAGCCTTCCTTTTTAAAGACTTTTCAGAAGATTCAGGAACCTTGGAGCTTTCAAGCACTGGATCATCCCAGAACTCTTGGTAGGAGGAGGCTGGGATATCCGCTTCAGCAAAATCAAAATCCTCAACAGGAATTGGAGAAGAACTTGGAGCACTTGGACCTGGAGCATCTGGCATTTTGTCCACAACAGTGAATCCAAGCATACTTGCAACTTCCTTGAACAACCAACTTGTAGATTCATGAGTATACCAATTTACATCTTTAACATTTTGCAAGATGTTCTCCTGAAGCTCTTGCATTTTTGAGAATACATTTCCATCCAAATCATTCACTTTACCATCCAAATCATTCACTTTACTAGCACTCTCCTCCATCTTAGACACAATACTCTCCTCCCCATTTATGACATCTTCATGTAGGAGGGTATAGAGTTTGGCCAGTTGTCTTTCAACTTGATCATCCAGAAAAGTAAGCTCTTGATCATGAGAAATTCTGAGAATTGTTTGAGCAGAATTCAGATGAACAACATCTTCAGCAACATGATGCAAGTTATTTAGAGCATGCCCAACTCCCTTGTTGGTGTGGTCCAATGCCTTTCCTGCCTTTGTCATCCAGGCTTCTTGATCACTTTTGAATTTGCCCATTTCATGCCTCATTTCAGTCATTTCCTGTCTCAAAGCACTGTCAACAGCATCAATCTTCTGATAAACCTTCTTGATAGACTTATCAAAATGCTCAGTCTGAGCTTGCAGCAAACCTGCAATAGACTTCAGCAGAGAAGAGCGAGAGCTCTCTCCAAATTCAAAATCTTCAGGAAAGGCTCTATCAGCTACAAAACTGGTAGACTGTGCTTGCTTATCAAGCACAGTTACTCTTGGAGATTTTCTAACAAGATTTTCTGGTGGGGGCAAGAGCAACACAGAAGGAAGAACCTGAGGAACTGCAGATTCTCCCATGAAAATGTCTTCCTGTTCTTTCTCCCCCTCAGTCAAAGACATCCTCTTGGCAAACTCCAACTGATCACCAAAACTGCCCTTTTCCATTGAATCAGATTTCTCAGAATGAACATATGCAGGATCTGGCAAGTCTTCATTATCTTCTGAA
Source organism: Dactylorhiza incarnata (assembly GCA_033032865.1). NCBI lineage: Eukaryota > Viridiplantae > Streptophyta > Magnoliopsida > Asparagales > Orchidaceae > Dactylorhiza > Dactylorhiza incarnata. Next base: position 23,219,186 of record JAWHQI010000003.1, read on the forward strand.
TTAGAAACAACCACTGCAGGTGATCTCCTTGATTCTTCTAGCATGGCAGCTTCATCTATATCAGCAAAGTTCCCTTGACCCTCCAGGTCATGAACAACATCAGGGACAGCAGTATTAACTGGATCAACAGGAACTTGATCAGCTTCACCGGGAGGAATTTCTTTTGTATCAGCACCACTTTCAACATTGTCTCTTGGGGTTGGAAACTCCCCCTCAACATGTTCACCTCTTCCCTGATCAGGAGCTGGACTAGGTCCACTTCCCCTTGAGGGTTGACCTTCTTCAAGAGTTCTATCATTATTCAGTAGGGATGCCTCATCATCACCAGCAACAGTCTTTACTCCACCCTTTGAAATAACTCTTTCCCATTTTGAGAAAATAGAAGAGGTGATTTTCGTGGTGTGATGGAGTGGGGTACCTCTTCCAAGATTGAACAAATCTGGATTACATCCATGCAGAAGCAAACTGATAATCCTCCCAAAATTTGGAGTCTGAAAACTTTCCTTGATCTTCTCAAAAATAACTTCACCAAAGTTGAAGTTCTTTCTACAGATGATGGCTGTGTGAATCTTAAAAGCTTCTTCAGAAAGGTAGTCATGAGAGCCTACTTTGCAAAGTAATACCTTTCCTATAATATCACAAAGCAGCTTGCCTCCATCATTCAAAAACTTTCTCCTTATTTTTGAACCTTCATCAGTAATGCCACAGAACCTTTTGGCTCTTAGGATATCTTCAACATACAGTTCTTCAGATTCCACTTCGGGCATCCTCAAAATTCTATTGATGCCACTAGCCTTCAGAATAATCTTGCATGACCTAATGGAGATTTTGATCTTCTTACCTTGACTGGAGATCCTGACATTTCTGAAAAATTCCAGAACATCCTGTTCGAGAATCCTGGCTGGCTCTTCCAATACAAAACTCAGCCCGGCCACATCAAGCATCAAAATGATGTTTCGAAAATCATCAGAGGCAGTTCGGAATGTGCCTCTCACCAGCTCGCCGCCTGAGTGCAAACCTCCAGAAGCTTTGGGCTCCATTGAATTTGACGAAATCGGGAAGAAGAACAGTGATTTCTCGAGGGAGACGAGGAGACGAGAAGGGTTTTCACGGAAGGGATGCGTGGAATCACGTGCTTTCAATATTTATATATATATATATAAATAAAATTGGGCACGTACCTGATTTCACGAATGGCTCTTCGGATCCAATAAATTGTATTTAATAATAAGATTTCATGGGAGACATATCCGAGGAGAGAGATATTTTGATATGTGAAATCCCGTGAAATTTCATGAAATTTTCTGATTTATCCAGTGAATTCCCGTGCAATTTCGTGAAATTCCAACAGTTTTGTCTTCAAGATTCCTTGTTAAGCATTTCAAGTTCCATTTTGAAGAAATTGAACTTGGTCTCGTCCAGAGGCTTTGTAAAAATATCTGCAATTTGCTGGTCAGTATTAACATATAACAAATTAATATCCTTACTCTCAACATGTTCCCGGATGAAGTGGTAGCGAAGATCGATGTGCTTTGTTCTGCTGTGAGAGACTGGATTATTTGCTATGGCAATAGCACTTGAGGAGTCACAGAACATGGGTATTTCTGTGAACTTTAAGTTATAGTCCTCAAGCTGATTCTTTATCCACAAGAGTTGTGCACAGCAACTGCCGGCAGAGATATACTCCGATTCAGCAGTTGATATTGCAACACAATTTTGCTTCTTGCTACTCCATGAAACAAGCCTTTTTCCCAAGAATTGGCAAGTTCCGGTAGTATTCTTTCTATCATCCTTGCTACCTGCAAAATCAGCATCTGAAAAACCAATTAGTTCAAAGTCATTGCTTCTCTGGTACCATAAGCCGAGATTTGGTGTACCCTTAAGGTATCTCAAAATCCTCTTTGCAGCGGCATAATGAGATTCCTTACAGTTCACCTGATACCTGGCACAAACACATGTTGAAAACATTATATCAGGCCTACTAGCAGTAAGGTAGAGCAAGGACCCAATTATGCTTCTGTACTTGGTTTCATCAAAAGGTTTCCCTTTCTCATCCATGTCCAGAGACATGCTTGAGCCCATTGGAGTCCTCATAGAGGTTGCATCCTCCATTCCAAATTTCATAAGGAGCTCTTTGGTGAACTTCGTCTGAGAGATGAAAATTCCATCTTCAGATTGGTGCACCTGGAGTCCTAAGAAATATTTCAGCTCTCCCATACTGCTCATTTCAAACTTACCTTGCATCAAGTTAGAGAACTTTTTGCAAAGTTTGTCATCTGTAGAGCCAAAAATAATATCATCGACATAGATTTGCACAAGCAAAATCTCGCCTTTCACTTCCCTAAGAAACAATGTCTTATCTATCGTTCCTCTTGTAAATTTGTTCTCAAGAAGGAACCTAGACAATGTCTCATACCAGGCTCGGGGTGCCTATTTGAGACCATACAAAGCTTTATGCAAATAATATACATGATCAGGAAAGTTAGGATCTGCAAAACCTGGGGCTGAGCTACATATACTTCCTCTTTAAGGTCTCCATTCAGGAAGGCTGACTTCACATCCATTTGGAAAACCTTAAAGCCCTTATATGCAGCATAAGCCAGAAATAATCTGATGGCTTTAAGTCTTGCTACTAGTGCAAAGGTCTGATCAAAATCAATCCCTTCTTCTTGCCTGTATCCTTGTGCAACCAGTCTTGCTTTGTTCTTTGTAATGATGCCCTTTTCATCAAGCTTGTTCCGGTAGACCCATTTGGTTCCAATCACATTTTGTCCTTTGGGTCTTGGTACTAACTCCCAAACTTTACATCTCTTAAATTGGTTGATCTCTTCTTGCATAGCAAGGATCCAGGATGGATCGGTGTTTTCTTCTTCAAACTTCTTCGGCTCAATCTGTGAAAGAAAACTTAAATGTAAAACTTCGTTAGTTGTACCTCTTCTCGTTAGAACTCTGCTTGAAGGATCTCCGATAATCTGATCAGCTGGATGATCTCTTGAATATCTGACTCCCAAGTTGCTTGCATTTTCAGGAGCAACTTGAGATTCAGCCACCTCTGGAACATCTTCTTCTTCATGAACTTCTTGTTCATCTTCAGAGTGATCTGAGATCTCTTCTGCCAACTTTGGTGCATCATCTGTGGTATTTATTCCATCTTTCATATTGAGTTCCTTTAGCTTTTCACCTGCATCTTCAATGAACACACTAGACGAGTTGCTATGCAGCAAGCTCGTCTCATCAAATACAACATGAATTGTTTCTTCTACCACCAGAGTTTTCTTATTAAAATCCTATATGCCTTACTATGGCTACTATATCCTACGAAAATACCATCAAAACATTTTTCACTAAACTTGGTTGTAGGATGTTTTCCATTGTTAAGTACATAGCATTTACTGCAAAAAATTCTAAAATATGAAATCTTTGGTTTTCTGCCCTTTAGAATCTCATATGGGGTCTTACGATGGTTCTTATTGATGAGTGCTCTGTTTTGCACATGGCAAGCTGTATTGATAGCTTCTGCCCAGAAGTATTCTGGAAGAGCAGAATCACTCAACATAGACCTGCCAGCTTCTATGAGGGTTCTATTCTTTGTCTCGGCTACTCCATTTTGCTGTGGAGTACGTGGAGAGGAAAACTCATGGGAGATACCTTGACTTTCACAAAACTCTGTCATGGCCCCAGATTGAAATTCTATTCCATGGTCACTTCTGATTTTGACCACTGAACAGTCAAGTTCATTCTGAATAAGCTTGACAAATGTAGTGAATATGCCAAAGGTTTCTGACTTAAGTTTTAGAAAGAACACCCATGCAAACCAGGAATAGTCATCAACAATAACCAAAGTGTAAGCTTTCCCACCTAATCTTCTAACTGACATTGGACCAAATAAATCTATATGCAGCAGATGAAGACATCTGGTAGAATTATTGCCAATTATGCTCTTAAAGCTAGCCTTTGTTTGCTTACCCATTTGGCAAGCATGGCAAGGGCTTTCTTTAATGCATTTAACTTTGGGGGCATCCCTTACCAAGTTGTGAGAAAATAACATAGATATAGTTTTGAAATTAATATGTGCTAGTCTCTTGTGCCATTGGTCACAAAGAGATGCACTATCTTTGGCAACAAAACACACTGGGGTAGAAGACTGTAAACATATAAAATCCAAACAGTATATACCACTACTCCTAGAGCCTGTTAAAATAGATTCCGCAGATACAGACATCTTTATCAGGCATCTATCTCTAAAGAACTCAACGGTATAGCCTTTCTCACACAGTTGGCTTATGCTAATCAGATTGTATTTCAATCCTTTCACATGAGCTACACGTGTGAAAACGACTGAGCCGTTGGTTATTGAACCATAACCTATAATAGTACCTCGTTCAGATCCGCCAAACTTTACTTTAGGCCTGTTCTCAACTGGAACATAATCCTGAAGTAATCTTCTTCTCCCGGTCATGTGCCGAGAGCAACCACTGTCCAAATACCAGATAGGAATTTCGTTGGCCTTTGGACATTCCTGCAAACATGATCAATACCCCTTAGGAACCCAAACATTTTTGGGCCCTTGGTTCCTTGTTAGTGGAACACCACTTGGAACATTAACTTTACAAGTGGTCGGTCTTGCACTGTTAACTTGTGGAGTTCTTGGCACAGTGTGATTGAACCAACAATCAATGGCAAAATGACCAATTTTGCCACAACACCAGCATTCAAATCTATTGTATCTCTTCTTTGTGTTCTGCTGAGCCTTTTGAACGGGTGGCTTTGCAGGAGGAGCAACCTTGGAGGTAGAAGCCTCGTTGGTGCAACATACACAATTCTTAGGCACAATAGGCTTGACCTGCGGTTCCTACTTAGCATTTGATCCATGAACGAATGGTCCATGATGCTTCAATTGAACTTCCTCATAAGGAGCCTTGAGGGAGCTAGATCCAAAGTTTCTAGGTCTGGTCCACACTGAGTTCACCTTGGCAGGCTCAACATGGGTTGGTCTGCTGAAGTGACCATACATGCTCTCAAAATCATAGGTGTTCGTAGGAAAAATCACCTTCTTGAAAGTTGGAGCACACTGTGGACCCTTACCCTTTGCTTTAGCAGCTCTTCTTTTGGCTGACTTACTTAGGCTCTTTTCAGCAACATGGCCCAAACCACTACTACAAGAACAAGCAGTGAAAGTGTCTATGATAGGCAAAACTGTCTTGGGCTTAGAGAAGTTCATTGTGATCTTATTTTCAGCCTCAAGCTGTTTCGTCAAATCATTGATAATTTCACTCTTCTGAATGCCTGCTGAAGTGGCCTCGGAGAGAGCAATCTTCAAGGATAAGATTTCATCCCTGAGTAGGTTAGATTCTTCAATCTCCTTTCTCAGGTTTGATTCTTGATCCTTTAGGGATTGAATCTCCTTTGATTGAGTTTTAACAAGCTTTCGACACTTATTAAAACCCTTCAACATTTCCTCATACTTAGCAGTCAACTCAGAATCCTCTTTCGAATAGTATCTTTCATTAGCGTCAGATGCCGTTTCTGAACATGAAAGAGGTGTAGAAGATAATACCTGACCGGTGAAAGGAACAATATCTTTGTCATCATCTGACATGGCCATTAGACTGTAGAAGCAGTCTTTTGTGAGACCTTTTCCTCTATATTGACCAAATTGGTCTTCTGTATCAGGTTGAGCCATCAGTCCAAAGAATGCTTCTTCATCTGAGTTAGACTCATTTGTGTCACTATCACTCAGAGTCTTGGACTTCTTGGCAACCAAACTCTTCTCCTCTTTCTTCTTTCCTTTGAAGGACTTCTTTTCTTCTTTTCTTGAAGATTCCTTCTTCTTGTGTGGGCAATTAGCTATCATGTGCCCTGGCTTTTTATAACAATAACAAACGGGTTCAGTATAATCATGTTTGTTCGGTTTAGAACCATACCTATCATTTCTGTCACGGTGTGATCTCCTGTGATCTCTTGAGGTGGATGAGCCTTTTCTCACTTGTCTCCTCTTGCTAAGCAACTTTTTGAATTGCTTGGAGAGGAGGGAAAATTCTCCTTCAGATAATTCTGATTCTTCAGAAGTGTTGTCAGCTTTATCCTCAAAAGATTCATCCCTCACAGGAGACAGAGCCCTGCTTCTCCGAGAGCTTTCAGCCTTTAGAGCAATGGTATTGTACTTGCTAGAGCTCCTACTGCTTTCCTCTTCTGACATCCAAATATTCAACTTAAGCTCATGGGAAATCAGCTTCCCATACAGAATCTGTGGCTCCGTAGTAGCCAACTTACCATATTCTCTGATAGCTATCACCTTGGGGTCCCATTCCTTAGACAGGGATCTAAGGAATTTATCGTTTAGTTCACCCATGGTGAATTCCCTTCCATAGTTTCTCAAACCATTTACAATCTTGAAGAATTTCTTCTAGGTGTCAGAAATTGTGTCTTTGCCTTGTTGCTTGAAGGCTTCATATTCTTGGTTCAGCAAAGACTTCCTGTCATCTCGAACTTCTTCAGTACCTTCCATTAGAACCACAATAGAATCCCACATCTCTTTTGCAGACTTGCAGTGAATCAGATTTTGTAGCATTGAATCATCAACTGCACCTGCTATGATGTGCTTTGCTTTCTTGTCCAGAGTGACAAGTGCAATTTCATCCTTTGTCATATCCATTAGTTTCTTTGGCACCTTTTTGGTGGGATCAATGGTAGAAGCAACTGTAGGAATGACGGGACCTTCCTTAACTATCTGGGAGATTCGGGGATCATTTGCTTCCATGTAGAAGATAACTCTTTCTTTCCACATTGGGAAGTTCTCCTTAGTGCAAACTGGGAGCTTGGAGGAAAACCTTTCCATGCCTCTGTCCATAGATAGAGATCTTGACAACGCTGAAGGATCTTTAATCTAGGTGTTAACCTCTTAAAGATAACCTACCTCTGATACCAATTGAAAGAAATCGTTGTCTACCTAAATCACCTAGAGGGGGGGGGGGGGGGGGGGGGTGAATAGGTGATCTCTACTGCGATTGCGGAATAAAAAATATTGCACAAACACAACAAAAAAAATCACAGCACAGAGACACAAGATTTATAGAGGTTCCCCAAGGGTGGGCACTCCTCTCTCCCGCTCCGCCTATCTAGCACTTCGGGCTAGCGTCGGCAACTTCACCAAAACTCGGATTTATCAACAAATCCTACACTTGGAGACAACGACTCCTACAAACTCGGAGTAAACAACTCCTACAACTCAGAGTAAACAACTCCTACAAAAATAACTCGGAGTAAAACCTCCTACAGAAATTAAATAGAGTTTGAAATGAAACTTCTCTTGAATCTCAATAGAGATTGACTTCAGATCGGGAAAGATTGAATCTTCTTCTTCCTTTAGAGTGAGAGCTTGGATCTTCAAGGATTAGGAAGAATGAAGAACCGGCAAACCTGATCTGAGTAGGCCCTTTGATTAAATCGAAAAGATCTTCAATATTGAGAGCAGCAACTTGATCAAAGGCCTTCTTATCTGAGAAATCTCTAGCAACACTGAAGAATGAGTCTTGAGCGGCGCACTGTAGATCTCAGAAACTTGTTCGCACGCAAGAAGGAAAACGACTGAGTTCTTCTTTTCAACCGGGTTCACGAATTGTTTTTGCCCTAAAATAAAAGACTATATATAGGGAGACCAACGGCTCGGGCGACAAACAAGGAGGGATCGCCATGTGTACTGTGCATGGCGGCGAACCCTAATTTTCGAAAACAAAACTAAAATTTGAAATTCGTCTGTCCGTCATTCGTCGAGACTTCACGTGAACATTCGACGAATTGACTTAGCCATTGAAAATACTGAACAAAGCTTGAAAACTGTCTTCTGTTTTCATTCGTCGGGATTCGTCGGGAGTTCTCGAGAACATTCGACAAATTGACTTAGCCGCACATTTTCCTTCACAAGCTTGCCTTTTTGACTTCTGTCTGCGTTCATCGATATTCGTCGGGAGTTCACGAGAACATTCGACAAATAGACTTAGCCGCAGAAATTCCTTCTTCAAACTGGAAAACTGGCTTCTGTCTGGATTCGTCGAGATTCATCGGAACTTCTCGTGACATCTCGACGAATTGACTCAGCAAAAATTTCCTTCCTCCTGAAAGCCTGCTCCACTCCTCAACCTTGAAAGCCTTCAGTTATGAGAATATGAAGTGCACCCCAAAAGAGAGATTACACATGGACCAACACTTTGTTCTACACAATGAGGGATTACATTGTCTAGAACTGTGTTTGGTGATCCATTGCAACCTGACTTTGGTGTGCACTTAGCATTAAGACCTGTCATAACACATCTAAACAGAAATCATCAAATACATACTCAATTCAATTTAGTTCACTAGGGGACATCTTCAAATCCAGGTAATTGTGGATACAATACCCAACAGATGTCCTACACTATTACGCGGTGACCACGAGAGTGCCCTCAAACTGGTTAATAATCCAGTTTGTCACGCGCGGACCAAGCACATCGAGATTGAGCATCATTTTATTCAGGAAAAGGTGCTGGAGGGATCTCTGATGGTTGAGCATGTGCGGAGCGAGGATAATGTCGCTGACATCTTCACGAAGCCGCTAGCAAAGGGACCATTCACTCAATTACGAGGTTTACTCGGGTTGACTTCCACTTCTCACTTCAAGGGGGAGTGTTGAAAATGTTGAAGTGAAGTGGAGGTCGGGCGGTCTGTTTTTGAGACCGCGCGGGTTGTCTACCCGCATCGGGCTGGCGGTCTGCCAGTCCGGCTTGTTCCTGGACTTGGTCTGCTTTAAGTCCTGGTGTTCTGGTTGACCGGTGCGACTTTCTTTAAGCCGCACGATTTGTTTCTATCCGCTGCCGAGTTGGGGCGGTTATCCTATCACTATGGGCGGTTACCACACTCCACCACGCGCCTATAAATAGGACCTCTCCCTCAGATCTTATACAGTGAACAGTTGCGTGGCTTGTGTGTGGTTCTAACTTGTTCAGAGGAGACCGCAGTAGTTAAAATGGTGGCAGTCAGCGGCGGGTAGCAGCAGGTGGTCGCAGTTTGCGGCAGCTTTTCTCTTCGGCTTGTGTTTCTGCTTTCAATAAAGTCAGACTATGCGGTTAGGCGGCTTGCCTTGCCGGTCTATTTTATGTTCAACTCGTTAGCAACAGTGTTCGCAGTTAGGAGCGGCTAAGTGACAGCGGTCAGGCGGCCTTGCTCGGGCGGACAGTGTCAGCATTGGAATAATGGGTAGTTCGTGTGTTGAGTTGCAGTTTGGCGGCTTGGCGGTTTGCACGGATAGCCTTGTTAAGTCGGGCGGCTTGCTAGTCGGGAGGCTTGGACGTTTTCTACTTTGTCTTGTTGTTATTCTTCTTCGACTGTATTGGTGAAGCATGTCTCGCCATGTGTACCTCAAGTTGTAAAGAAGACTTTTGAATAATAGTCCTCGTGTTCCTTCATTGTTTCTGGTTTATTGTGCTCAGTTTGGTTGAGAGTGTTCCTGCGACCTAGTTCCCGTTTTTCTGCTTGTTAGAACCTTAACTTGGTGTCTGATAGTCTTTTAACAAAAGGGAAATTTTCATACACCCCAAAGTTATCTTTTTATTATTTTCTCTTGTTTTTCTTCTTTAACATATTTTGCAGGTAACCGCCGTTTCCCCGCGCATCTTCAAAAATCAGAGAAGCCCTTTATCCTTCTTCCTTCTCTTTTATTTTGCATTTCTTTTTGTTTTGTCTTGCATTTTTTGCTTCTTTTTCTTTTCTTTTACTTCATACTTAGTTTTAAACATTGGGGACAATGTTTAACTTTAAGTATGGGGGTGTAAATAGTTCATTGTAAATAGGTTTTAAATTAGAAATTAAAAAAAAAAATCAAAAATGTAAATCTTGGAAAGGGGCGTTTGGGATATCATCCCATCACACCTCCTAGTACCGTGAGAACCCTTCACGGGGTATACCTCGGGAAGTCCAGGAATTAACAAAAAGTGTTAGGTTTAAAATTAGTTTCCTTTCTTATATTATCAAAAATTCAAAAAAAGATAATATTCAAAAATTCAAAAAAAAAAGATAATATCAAATATTAAAAAAAAAATTTTAAAAATTTAGAACAAAAAAGAAAAAAACCAAAAAAAATTCTTATACCCCTCCTACTTGTTGTTTTGTGATTTCTTAGAAATCTAGTTGAGAATGTTTATAAGCATTTTTAGGTTTTTAATTGGCTAAAATTTTGTTTATCATAGTTTGTTAATTTTAAATTTTAGGTAATCTTGTCTTAAGAACCATCTTATGATTTGAGTTCGATTAGAGAATTTTTGTTAGCATGATTTCTCTTTTTATTTTAAAATGGCTTCATTTTTGTAGTGAATTTGCTAAACCTCTTTAGATTTTAATTATATTTTCTTTTAGCTTTTTAGATCTTAGGAAATTTAAATTTACTAGAATTTGCTCTCAATATAATATAATTTATAAACTAGAAATTTTTCCTACCCTACCCTTTTGATTGCATAAAAAAAGTATTTTAAAAGATCATATGCATGGGAATAAGAGGATAAAATTCATTATTCCCTAAACATATGCACCCAAAATCATTTAAAAGATTATATGACATGGAGTAAGAGGATAAAATTCATTACTCCTAAACATATACATTTTGGGTTTATTAGAAGAGAATTAAAAGATTATATGCATGAGAATAAGAGGATAAAATTCATTATTCCCTAAACATATACAAAAAAAGGAAAAGAAAAAAATAGAGGTGAGTGGATAAAATTCATCACCTCAAATCAAAAATCTCTTCTTATGCCAAGCTTTGTAAACCCCCCTTAGCCAATATCTTTGATCTAGGTTTAACTTAAGTTATGAAGAGAGCAATATTTAGTAGGTTACTTTTCCTTAAGTTTCTTTTAAGATAGAGTTCTTATAATTTTAATTTAATCTAGTTTTATAATTTCTACAATTTTGGTAAGCTAATGAATTATCTTGAGAAGTCCTTGCCTAAACAATTTTATCACTTTTCAAATCATCATCATAATTTAGGACTTAACTCCTCCTAGAATTTATTCTTAATTTAACTTTTGGTTTAATAAAATTTTAGTTTGAAATTAAAAATTTTGTGGATGTCTTATATATTATGTCTCACACTTTTGCTCTGGAATAGCAAAACCTCAAGTATGGGGTATTTGATAAGTAGTATTTATATAAGTTTTTAATAGAAATTTTTATAATTATTTAAAATGAATTTTTCCTTTTAATGTCAATTTTAGGTTATAAGTAGTTCTTTTTGTAATTTTGATTTTAACTTAGCTTAATTCCAATATTTGCAGAATTTTGGGAGAAATTGGTGAAATTTACAAGTCACGCCCAAGGTCACGCCCGTGACCAAGGGGAGTGTAACCTGAAGATCCAACCAGAGTCGATGCCACGCTGATTGAGCTAGCCCACAATAAGTCACGCCCCGGGTCACGCCCGTGACCCAAAGTCACGCCCGTGACCAAGGGGTGTGTAAATTTTGAATCTTCCCAGCGAGCTGTCGTCGAGACATGGTGCTGCCATCGAGAAGTCAACATGAGTCACGCCCGTGACCCATATGTCACGACTATGACTTTCCCATGTGATCTTTGCATACCCCCGCGCCGCAAGCAAGGTCCACGCCACATTAAATGAAGCCGTCCAAGTACACGCCCGTGACCCAAGTTACACAGGCGTGTAATGTCTGAATTCCTCCCGCCGCCACGCAAAGCCCACGCCACTGCCAGATCTAATGTGAACAGTGATTACACGCCCTAGGTCACGCCCGTGACCAAGGGGAGTTGATGAGTCCCAGTTATATACTCTTTTTCAGACTCATCTGGGCTTGTTTTTATGCATTTGCACTTCACTTGTTGTTCATTATTGCTTATATTTCGCTTGATCACATTTTCTCGATAAGTGCTATGTTGTTGCCCATTGTGTTGTGCAATTGCACTCCTGGTTGTTGGGGGTAAGCACGTGGTGCTCCCCAACCCCTTTTTTGTTTCTATATTGATGCTGGAAGGGTATTGCCCATCTTTGTGGTTGTGGTGTATGCAGGTGGTCAGTTCTGCCTTTCTATTCAGATTTTAGGTCTGCACTAAACGCACGATCGTGCATTTTACTTAGCGCATGTACGGTTGCGATCGCGCGCCCTCATCTGGGGTAGAAAATGATGATCTGACTTTGTTTGTGCATTGTTATGCACGCGCAGTGGCCCGTGCGCGAAGGAAATGCACGATCGCCTGTTTGGTCTGGTTCTTTGGCATTCGGAATTTGCCCATGCATTTTTACGCACGATCGGAGACCATGCGTAAGTAAAATGCACGAGCGCCGCTGCTTCTTCTGCCAGGTTTTCTTTCGTTAATTATCGCACAGTTCACGCACGGCCGTGTGTTCGACTGTGCGTGACCAAATTTCTGATTCTTTGCTATAAAGCCGTAGATTTCAACCTAAAAAGGATCGTCGTACAGCTCCGCCTTTTTCCGCCACAAAGGGAGTTCCAGCTCCATTTTTCTCTCCTTCTTCCTCCACCTTTTGCCCAAGGCCATCTCCGTCATCCACAAGCTTCAAGGAGAGGATTCGACCTCCATCTTCATCGCCAAGCAAGAGCTCTTCGCAGCAGATGTGGCCAGATTGTAGTTTACCGGAGAAGACGGGTCCATTGGGAGTAAGTGACAACCCTCCTCTACCCTGGAAGATAGCTGGGACCGAGCTAGGACGCAGATTTACAACCCGACGATTCCTACCGAGAATCTACAGCAAGCCTCCGGATTCGGTCGTATCTCTTGCATTTTTCTCTTCTTAGGTTATTGTTGCTTGCAGTGTAATCTTCTATTTTATGATGATGTTTGTAGTCTGCACTTGATTTGATCTTTATTTCATTGTTATGCAATGATATTATTTGTGTATGGGTGCTTGAGGTGAGCTCTTGTGGTGATTATGGTGTGAGCGATTTGGGTTAGCTACACTAGCAATTGCTAGGTGTGAACTTTGTGATGAGGTGCTTGCGACTCTCATCTCGTCCATCTGCCTTGTGAAGCAGCACGCTCAAGGCCTGCCTAGTTTCCATCTCGCCAAGTGAAGCATTGCATAGCGGCATTGCATATGAGTAGTTGTAGTTATTTTCTTTTATTTGCCATAAACCAAAACCCCCCTTTTCCGCAATCCATTCGACCGAAAGGACTTCAATCTTAAGTCCTACCTCAAAAGTAAACTCCACCTTATTGTGTTCCTTCGAGATTGATACTCGGGGATTCACTCCTCGTTTTATATTACTTGAACGATCGGTACACTGCCATTTTGTGCCGCAGTCTTGCTACTGCCTATAGCGGTGTGCTAGATTTTGCGCATCAAGTTTTTGGCGCCGTTGCCAGGGAACACAGTCGTGTGAGTTTTCTGGAGAGATAGACGAGAGATAGAAGTTCTTCCATGGGCAAATTGCATCTTTTTGTTTTGTTTCATATTATGTTTTTCCTGTTTTAAATTTAGGTTGCTTTAGTAAATTATTGTTGGGTGTGGTATTTTGCACAATAATGTTTTTCTTTTGAATCTAGTTATCTTCACACAATGTGGGCTTCATTTAATATTCATTGTCGTTTGTGTGGAGATATATCTCATGCTAGTGATAGATGTCCAAAGGGAGTTAATGTCCCTAGCACTCAAGGCCCAGTATATGAAGCAACGACTTCGTCTGATACTCCATATGGTGCGCGTAAGTCCTATGGCTATTTGTCTAAGCCTTTGCCGGCAAACTTCTTTGCGGCTTCAGTACCAGTGGTGCCAATGAAGCCAGCAAGGCGATGCTTGTTTTGTCAAAGTATAGATCACGCCCTGAAGGATTGTGTTGCATATCTTTGTCAATTGGATGAGGACGATGAGCCTGATATCAGGATCGTCCCGACTCCTAACTCTGACAGCACACCTTCCACCTCTGATTATGTTGACGTATCACCTTTTAGTTTTGAAGGGAATGATGCATACATGCTTATTAGAGTTGTGGCTGATCTAGGATTTGACATGGCTAAGCCAATCTCCCCTGTCCATATATCTCCATGCATGGATTCGATTCTTTGTGAGGAATCGGTTCTTGACTTTTATCCAAGCCCTATTCCTCCCTCTTTTGTGCATTCTTCTACATTTGTTTCTGATGACATTGACAAAGGTGCGTCGCAAGAAGAGGAGGGCGATCTTTGTGTTATTTCTATTCCTATGGAGGAGGACAACCTTCTAGGTGAAGAGGATTTTACCTCATCACCGGTGGAGGAAGTCCAAATCTTGGGCAAGGTCACTATTGATCCCACCGAACCTTCCAGCATTGTTGATAATGCCGACATTATTTTACTTCCCCAACCTACTGGGAGTGAGACCGGGACCACTCCCCAATTGATGCTTGTTTAAGTTTTTCTTCTCTTTTATTTCCTGACCCCCTTCTTCAGTGTCTGAGCATGTGCAAGTTGATTCTTCACAGGGACTCCAGGAGGACTTGGAGCATCTTGCTCATGCCAATGAGGAGAGAAGTCTATTATGTGAGGAGGTTGACCCCCCCCCCCCTCCATGGTGGAAGTTCTACTCATTGCCTTTTCCTCCTGCACCCGTACTGAAGAAGACGATACCTTGCTGGGCAAGGACATATATTTTGGTAAGAATAGTGAGGAGGAATCCTCCACCACTTCTTACTGTCTGCTTCCTCTACCTGTGATGAGCAGGTATTATTATTTAGGTAGAGGGGTAAATGTTTTATCGCCGTATCGGTACCCGTTACCGACACGGATATTAGAACAGTTACCTGTGCACTTTTCTTTTCATAGACTCATTAGCTAGAACTGTTTTAAATTTGAATAAGTCATGCTGGGAGGACAATAACCCCAATATCTTACCTTTTCTTGCATTTTTATTTCATCTAGTTTAGTTAGTGTTTTTCATTTTATTTTGTATATTTCCTTTTGTTTTTGGCGGAGCTCACCCATGCAGGTCCTTTTTCTGGATGGCGGATGCTGCAGCTTTGTCTTGGTTTACACGCGTCTTCTGGTATGCTCACTTGCTGAGCATTGGGTACTCTCTTCCCTTAGCATTTTTTTGAATTTCATAGCATATACTGTGTTGGATGGTTTAGTTTAAGTCTGGGGAGAGCTATTTTCTGTGCCCACTCACGTGCACTATTGCATAGCATGCTAGAAGCTTTTATTTCAATAATATTGTAGTTGTTCATTTTCCCCGCACATCACAGCACCCACATGAGCGTGTGCTTAACCCTTAGCACGTCGTGAGCTCTATTTATTTCTTGTGCGTGATTTGGAAAATTGCTGTGCTTGTTTAGGACTGTAAGTCGGAGTAAAGTGTTGACTCCAGTAGTGCTCCTAGTCGAGTGCTCATGTCTCACATAAAAATTTGTGTAGAGTCAATTTCTTCTTATGCTTTTAGTTTATACCTTTCTATTAGCATAGATATTGTTTACTATACTCAAAATTTGTGAATCCGGTATGAATAAAACGGTAGCATAGGAATGTGTGTAGACATTCGTTAGCCTCGTATTGCTCAAGTCGGGAGGAAGGATAATCATTCTCGGTGGCTAAGAACTTGCCCAAGTGATTCTTGAAGCATGGGTATATGGTTAGTCAATCACGCGAATGTGATGTAGGACATCAGTTTTGGCCCGGTTGAGCCTTTGTGCCCATTCCTATCGCTCTATCCTTGCTAGCCCAGTTGTGCCTACCCGTTCTTTGATTCAGCCCCACTTTTATCTCACCAAATCCTTAAAGCCAATCCTAATCGCACACCCAAATTTGAGCTTTAGTTTGTATTTTATTTTCATGTTTGGGGTGTTAATGCTGTGATATTTTTCTAAAATTGTGGATGTGCTTCATTGCTCAAATTGCTGAAGTTATTTTGAAAAGAAAAGAAAAAGAAATTAAGAAAAAAAAGAAAAGTGTTGGATCGGTAGGGGCCCTTAGAGGGGGGTGTGAATAAGGGTTTTAAAAACTTATATTATATTTTGTAATACTTGAAATAATAAGAGATTAAAATAGTGATTTTGAATAAAGATCTAAATTGTTTTATAATAAAAGAGATGATAATAAACAATTTAGAGAAATGAAGAACAAATCAATTTTATTACACAAAGAGAGACATGATTATTATTAATAAAATTTATTACAAAATTTTGATTTCAATGATGCTAGAAATCAAAGCGAAATATGAAAGACTCTTTTTGTTTTCTATACCGACTCGTATCTCCACGAACCGGTTGGCTTTAGCCGTTCCTTCCCTGGATACAGCCTCAAGCAGCTCTAGCCAACCCTTCCCCGGATATGGCCTCAAGCACCCCCTAGACCTACACCCGAGACCTAGTCGCCAACACGAGGCGAATTTCTGCCCTAAGTTCTACCCAGACCTAGTCGCCAACACGAGGCGAATTTACTACACGATTTAAAAGAAAAGATGTGAAAGAAAAAGAAAATAATATAAAACTCCCTCTATGTGGATCTCTTGGAGAAGTAGACGAAGACCCGCAGAGTATGATCGTAGTCGATGCGGTCTTTCGTCACGATGATGACGCGTGTTGAAATCTTCTCCACGGATCTCCTTAAGCCTTGATGGATTTGTGGGAGTATCTCTCTGAACCTTCCTCTCTATGTTGTGGCACGAAGCTCTGGAATTTTGGATCTCAAGAGGATGAAGAAGACAGAACCAAAGGATCCTTTTTAAATCCTTAGCGCTAGCTCTACCGCCGGTGCTATCCCATATTAGGACATATTCTGCGCGGCAGAATCTTCAATCCGAGGAAACATTTCTCTCTTGCCTTCTGTGCTCCGCACTATCGCCTGCGCTATCGAATACCGCCAGGCGCTAGCTCCTTCTATATGTGCTCCCAGAATTGCGCTATTCATCGCTAGCGCCAGGCACTAGGTGATACCGTCGGCGCTAGTGGGAATGTTGGATTTGATGGCTCAAATTTGAGGGCAACCTTCTTATGTAATCCTTGAGTTATATGGACTTTGTTTTCCTGCACACTTAAATACACAAGATCAAATACACATAGGATTTGTTATTCTCAAACCTAAGAGATGCGGAAGACCATGTTCCAACAAACTTCCCCTTTTGATAATAACAAATCCATTAATAATAAATCAGAGCATTAATATATAAGCATGATGAAACCTACTTGTGTGTGTGTGTGTGAGTGATGACTTAGGATAATTATCAAATTTAGCATTTAGAATTGCTCCCCCTAAATACATGCTCCCCCTAAGTGAATGCTCCCCTAATATGTAAGCTATCATCTTAATTAAGCATGTTAGTTTTCTATTTTGATAGTAGATTATATTTATCATGTTCGTTCTCCCCCTTTTGTTATTAGCAAAAGTGGGTAAGGATGCAACACATAAAAGTTTTGATAATAAGATAAAGGCATGATCGAGCTTTTAGAGAGAAGGAAATGATAAGGAGTTTTAGATTACTTTTTATTGAAATAGATCAGAGTTTTGAGCATAAAGATGAACAATATAACATTTGCCAGGAAATCAATATTATAATGTTAGTTTTCCCCTTTCTATAAGAGTTTTAAGCATAAAAAGGTAATGATTTCCAAATAACCAATCTACCCAGACAATATATCTACACCCTATCCCCGTACTAAGTGACGGATGGGCATGAGGAGCTGCATACATGCCGTAGGTTGAGGTGTTAGTCCCATATGCAAACACTAGACAAAACTCAACCTAGCACTCTTTCCCCGTAGTGCCTCGAAAGGCCCCACTGGAACCCTCCCCGGTTAAGGACAAGACATGACTAGAGATAAGGTTATCTAATGTCTACAACCCTACGCCCCCGCTATGGTGAGATATGAAGTCATGGATAATAATTATTGGAAACATTTAAGCGTTTTAAAACTAATGACATAGCCTATGGATTCATATTTTTATTTGAATTAATGAAAACACTCACATAGCTATTTTGAAATCCATTAATGAATCAGAGTTTTTAGTGTAATAATATTTTCATAGAAATAAATTAAAGTTTTATAGCAAAAAAATTCATGTTAAAAGCAACCAATATAAAGTTTACCAAGCAAGTCTACCACTTGTTGGAAGAAAGGAATTTGAAGATTCAAGTGATGATGCACACAAAATAAAAGACTTTAAATAAGCATGAAAGTGCAAGGTATAACAATTATATGGTTATGATGCGGAAGACTTATCGAAATACAAGAAACATCTTATTGTAATCAATGATGATCCATAAAAAGATATATGAGTTAAATTTCATAAAGAAGATGTTTTTGTAAATCATTGTTCAATTAAAATCTTTAAGTTTAACAATAAAGTAACCAAGCATGAAATAATGTTATCAAAAAGAGATTACTACAATGTTATTTTAATTCACAAATTCAAAACATACCAAACATTGTAGAAAGCATGCTAGGTTATCTAGTGCATTTTATAAATAAAGAGTAGTATAGAATTAGCATTAGGATCCAATACTCATGAGAAGAAGTGTTATGGAAGATAATGATGTGCACATAAGTGTATTTTTGAATAGAGTAAACAAATGTTTTAATCAAAAATACAAGAGATATGTAAAGTAAAGAACACAATAAAACACAAATAATTTTACTTCCATACACTTCAATGCATAAAAAAATGTACAACTACCAAGGTGCTTTGCACACACAATGCTCATTAAGACTTATCAGGGTGCAAAGTAGTGCTTGGGGGATCACATATTTTTATTTTAAAAATTTAAACTAGTGATCCGGTGTACTAAAGAGTAAGTGGTTTTTATTTTAAAAGAAAGATATGGTTTGCACAAGATACTTTACTATTCTTTCCAAGGTGCTCAACCTCACAATGCTTATTAAGACTTATCAGGAGGTTTAAGTAGTGTTTGGTGGAGTTATCTTTGTCACTTTATTTTATGATTTTTGTTTTGTACAAAGTTCTCCGAATACACTTGTTTTGCAAACCAATATAAAGTATGTAAATATAACCACTTTTCTTAACTTTTAAAAGTGCAAATAAAGGTAGTGTAGGTAAGATACTTGTGCAATTTTAATTCATTGTACTAATACAAAACATACATAAGCATTCTTAGATTAAACACATATGTAGACAATACCAAAGTGAGTGAATAAATATCATTATCAAAAATAAAACATTTACTCATACTTAGAGGCATGCTAAACTTGGTTCTACACAACTTTTACAATATAATTGATGTACATATTAATAGATATATCAAAGCATGAAGAAAACAATGTTCAAAGTAGTTTGAAAAGATAAATTGCAACATAATAGAAGATTTAAATGATGGGTTAAATCATGCTTGATTTTCAATGAAGTCCATACAGTATTTTTGATATTTTGAAAAATAATTTTGATTTAAAGTTTGAACTCATAAGATTGATCTTGGACTTCCCGAGGTCTACCCTGTGAGAGGTTCGCTCGGTACTAGGAGATGTGATGGGATGATAACCCAAATCTCCCTTTCGCAAGATACATGTAAGTAGAAAATGTTAGTTCAAAAAAAAACTTGTTCATATTTTTTTTGTATGTATTTGATTTTTGCATATAGAAATCAAACAAATAACCAAAGAAAGATTTTTTTTTTGTAATTTGGTTTTTGTAATTTTGTATTTTAATTTTTCAAAAATCAATTATAGGCATAGATGCAAAAATGAGTAGTACATATAAAATAATATATTTTTAATGATTTTTTAGAATTTTAAAATTACAGAAAATTGGAGACTTGAGCTAGCGCCGACGTTAGGTCCTAGCGCCTGCGTTAGCTCACAGAGAGTGCTTATTTTAATCATATAGCCAAGATTTTTTTTGATTTTGCTTCCGATTTTTCTTAATTATGTTTGTGCAATGTAAGGCCTGTCTAATGAAGTGATGAAACGAGAAGAAATCGCAAAAAGTTGCGGAAGTTAAAATTTTAGTACATGGGTTTCATATTCATCAAAGCTCCATACTCGTTAGACCTTAATTCTTGAGTTTTGCACAACATATGCATGAGTGAAATGATCATAAATAAGTGAAATAATATTCATGCAATTTTTCAATTCTGTTTTGACATGATTTATGATTAAACATACTAGGGATAATCAAAAATGACGCAAATATATTAAATACCTTGTGCATTTTATAAATTTAGTCTAATACCCCCAAAATACACCTTTTGAATCCATTTTGACACTTATTTCATTTAGTCTTAATAATATCATATGATAAATTTAGTTTTTCAAATTTTATAAGACTTTTTAGGAAATGGATTTAGAAGGATAAAAATAAAAAGGATAAGTAGATCACTTGAGAGATGATATGACTTTTTATTCAACTTTATTCAATTTGATTTATTAATGAGTTTTGGTTTAATATGTGAGAGTCATATCACAAGTTATATAAAGTGATCATATCATGATGGTTCAACAAAAAGGAAAATAAACAAACAAAAAAGAAAAAAGAAAAAGGTTAGGCATATCATGAAGTAGAATAATGATATTTCATTTTAGTTGATTTCTACTTCATGAAAATGACTTGATACTAATGAATGAGAGATTTAGGTATCCAAAGAGGACCGGGTGTGACGGTTCCGTTGGGTACCCAAATACATCGTGTTTGCTTTTGGGGAGATAAGAATGAATGGGCCCTTTTGATTTGAGTTAGTGTTTCATCTTTAATTTTGGGCCTCCATTCAAACCTTGGATAACCATTATTTTTAGTTTTCAAATTTCCATAATCATTTACTTGAATATTTGGATCAAAATGGTTTTTGAATTTATAATTTGAAGGAAATTTGTTTGCATTTAAGTTTAGGTTGGGAGAATAATTATGTTGTAAAAGATAATGATGATAAAGTTCTGAAATTTCATTTAGAAGTTTTTGTTGCTTTTCATTTTTTATGTTTTGCTTGGATAAATTATGAAAAATCATATTTAACTTGCCTTTGGATTTTGCTTGATAATTTGAATTTATGTGTTGAGAATTTTTCTTTATAATTTCCTTAAGCAAGTTAATTTTATTTTCTAATTCGTAGTTTTTAACTTTGAGATTGTATCTAGCTTTATTATAAGCAATTGTGCTATTCTTAATAGTGGAACCAATGGAGTCAATATGATTTTGATAGTTATTTCTAAATTCTTCAAATGTTTCATCCATCTCTTTAATTTCAATTTTATAACTTGTACACATAGCACAATTGATGAAATAAATTCACGCTGCGCAAAATTAAAATATTATCCACGTATAATTCGATAAGGCAAGTGTACCTATCGCTTTATAGTATAGGATTTAGAAAATCAAGTGTCGTATTTTTCCGGGCTTGCTGAGTACTTCTACTCACAAAGAAGAGCTATTATTTTATCGAACGAAAGTTGGGTTTGTTTTTGGAAAAACAATTTGGAGAAAATTAACTACGAAGAAAAATTATGATTAAAAGGATTAGCACTTGGTCTTGAATCCCTTTGGAATAAAATATAATTTTATAAAAGATGAAACCGCAAACTCTTATTGAAATATCCTCGACCGTGGAGGTTCCCAAAATATGGTAGAGCCTCTCTCGAGAGAACTACCACCTAACCTTAGGTTGATCGATTAAGACCCCTCGGCCAGTCAAAACCCCCTAAGCTTGCTTTAAGCGGTGAACCCCACTATTGGATTTGACTCCAATCCAAAAGATTTGTGTCACCTTCTCTCGAGGAATGCATACAACTCTTTTTATCTTTGAGTGATCTCCTCGTTCGCATGGATCTCTCGATCACTAGCAAACGAATCATAGATTGAAAGTCATCTTCCGGACATATGAAATCAAAACAAAATAATTCAAAGATAAATCGAAGATAAACAAAACTAGAGTTTGCTAATTAGAAAAAAAAAATCAAAACATATTTTATTTCATTCCAAAGTTCATCATGACCAAGTGCTAAAGGAAGTTTAGCTACTCATTATAATGATGGAAACATAAGTAGAAAAGGGAAAATACATGATTAAAAACTAGAATACTTGAATTGAAATTGCAATAATAAAAACTTACAACTTGAAGAAAAATTAGCTAGAACAACAAAAATAATAGACTAAAGCTGTAAGTAAACTCCAAAATCGAACTCCT
Source organism: Dactylorhiza incarnata (assembly GCA_033032865.1). Lineage (NCBI taxonomy): Eukaryota > Viridiplantae > Streptophyta > Magnoliopsida > Asparagales > Orchidaceae > Dactylorhiza > Dactylorhiza incarnata. The sequence goes on from JAWHQI010000003.1 coordinate 23,241,281, forward strand.
TGACTTCTGGAGATTGTTGCCTTTTATAGATGAAAAATCGGGGAGTCACGCCCTTGGTCACGCCCGTGACCAATGGCGTGTAAGCTGCGTAATTACTGTCATGAAAGCCCGGGACGTTGGGGAAGAGAAACCGCCAAAAATCAATTGCACGGCGGGTCACGGCCTCGGTCACGCCCGTGACCAAGGGCGTGTCTTGAACGGGTCTGGAAACGGCGGGAAACGCCGCGATCTGGAGTTAATCTGGCGGCTGCAGAAAAGTCACGGCCTCGGTCACGCCCGTGACCGAGGGCGTGTAAGCTAGAAACGGCGGGAGTTGATTGCTGGCTGAAATGAATGCATTCCGGGCGAGTCACGCCCGTGACTTTGAGGTCACGCCCTCAGTCACGCCCGTGACGGAGGGCGTGTAATTTTAATCTGACGTGGCGGCTGACTCCTACAACTGGAATACGTGGGGCTGGTTCATGGCCGTGACAAAATGTCACGCCCTAGGTCACGCCCGTGACCGAGGGCGTGTACTTTGCGATTTCGGCAGAAATACTCCAAATATTCTCCTGATTAGTCTTATGAGCTTGAAATTGCTATTGGCAGCCCAAATTACCTGAAAATACAAAAAGAAGATAAATTAGTGATAAATTAACTAAAACTAAATTAAATTAAATTAATTATTAATAAAATATTATGTGAAAATAACTTTAAATATAACATTATCAACAATCATTTTTCAAAGTTGAATTTTCTAAAGACAAATTTTCATTGTGTTCTTTTACAATAAGAAGTTCTTTTTCAAGTCCCTTGTATTTTTCTTTTAAATTATTAAATTCTAAACAAGGTGTAATAGTTTCATTCAAAGAGACATGGGTAAGACTAGATGAATTAACATTTGATTCTACTTTAACTTTTGCTTTCAAACTTTTATTTTCTAAGTGCAATTTGCAATTTGCATTTTTCAATTTCTTAATTTTGCGCTTAGTAATTTGTAGTAATTGTAAAGTAGAAATAGAATTACAAACAATAAGAGAATTTGATTTCCTTACAGTGCTATCAGAAGAGGCAAGATTTGAACAAATAGTTCCTTTGACATCCTTTTGGCACTCCTCTTCCATTGATGCATTTTCATCTTCTTTTTCTCTTAATGTATTGCTCTCTTCTTCTAAGTTAATTTCCATGATCTCCATGGTTTTGCTATGAGAGAGATCTTCTTGAATAATGGTGGATTCTTGTATGTTCTTCTCCTCCTGTGTTTGTTCCATACCTACGAGAGGAAGATCATACATTTCTTCAAGAAATTTCCATACTTTGTATGCACTAGAAAAACAATATATTAATTTGAAAACTTCATTTGATAGACCACAAAATAAATAGTGTTTGGCTTTTGCATTTAGATGACGTTCCTTTTTATTTGATTCATCCACTGGTCTTACTATGGCTAGATTCCATGCTTCGATATATAAAGTTTTAATAAACCTTTCCATTAAAATTTTCCACCCTTTATAATTTGTCCCTTTAAATAAAGGTGGTGCTAGTGATTTTTCTTCTTCATAAAAATTTACCCCACTAGTAGAAGCGAGATCATGAGACGTCATTATTCCCGATTGTTAAGCCGTTTGGAATAAAACCCCTCTGATACCACTTGTTGGATCGGTAGGCGCCCTTAGAGGGGGGGGGGGTGAATAAGGGTTTTAAAAACTTATATTATATTTTGTAATACTTAAAATAATAAGAGATTAAAATAGTGATTTTGAATAAAGATCTAAATTGTTTTATAATAAAAGAGATGATAATAAACAATTTAGAGAAATGAACAACAAATCAATTTTATTACACAAAGAGAGACATGATTATTATTAATAAAATTGATTACAAAATTTTGATTTCAATGACGCTAGAAATCAAAGCAAAATATAAAAGACAATTTTTGTTTTCTATACCGACTCGTATCCCCAAGAACCGGTTGGCTTTAGTCATTCCTTCCCCGGATACGGCCTCAAGCCGCTCTAGCCAACCCTTCCTCGGATATGGCCTCAAGCACCCCCTAGACCTACACCCGAGACCTAGTCGCCAACACGAGGCAAATTTCTGCCATAAGTCCTACCCAGACCTAGTCGCCAACACGAGGCGAATTTACTACACGATTTAAAAGAAAAGATGTGAAATAAAAAGGCAATAATATAAAACTCCCTCTATGTGGATCTCTTGGAGAAGTAGACGAAGACCCGCAGAGTATGATCGTAGTCGATGCGGTCTTTCGTCACGATGATGACGCGTGTTGAATTCTTCTCCACGGATCCCCTTAAGCCTTTATGGATTTGTGGGAGTATCTATCTGAACCTTCCTCTCTATGCTGTGGCACGAAGCTCTGGAATTTTGGATCTCAAGAGGATGAAGAAGATGGAGCCAAGGGGTCCTTTTTATAGCCTTAGCGCTAGCGCCTGCGCTAGCGCTGCCGCCAGCGCTATCCCATATTAGGACATATTCTGCGCGGCATAATCTTCAATCCGAGAAAACATTTCTCTCTTGCCTTCTGTGCTCCGCGCTACCGCCCGCGCTATCGAATATAGCCAGGTGCTAGCTCCTTCTATATGTGCTCCCGGAATTGCGCTATTCATCGCTAGCGCCAGGCTCTAGGTGATACCGCCAGTGCTAGTGGGAATGTTGGATTTGATGGCTCAAATTTGAGGGCAACCTTCTTATGTAATCCTTGAGTCATTTGGACTTTATTTTCCTACACACTTAAACACACAAGATCAAATACACAAAGGATTTATTATTCTCAAACCTAGGAGATGCGGAAGACCATGTTCCAACAAAAAGAAGTGAAAAGAAAAAGAAGAAGAGCTTAATTGAAAATACTTATGTTTATATTTTTGTTTGGGAATAGGCGGTGCACACACCCATGTTTTCAAGTCCAAGTCTGGGGGTGTGGTGTACCTGTGTATTTGTGTGGTGCTTGAGGATAATTTTGTTGTGCTAGCTCATTTTGGTCTAGTGCTTGAGCCGTCGTTTTTATCATTGTGTAACTCACCTAAACCCAAGCCTCATCTAAAACCTAAAGTTCTATTGATTCACGCATTTGAGTCAAACCTGTGCCATGGAGAGAGTGCGAACGGGCAAGCTTATGGTCACCGACATTGATGGATTTCAATGGAGTTTATCCTGTACCCCAATCTTGAGCAATGCTCATCTCAGCGCTTAGTTTGCTTTCTCCGTATATGTGACCGGATGATTCACCGTGGTTGACCTTTTTGAGTATTCGTAATATGGTTTTACTCTTTTAGAAATCTATAAACTGTTCGTGTAATGAGGAATCTTCTCTATTATTTTCTTATGCACGCGAGCATGCGACTTCGCATGGTACTCTATTTTGTAATTTTAAGCCATCTACTTTTCTTTTCCCGTTTGCTTAGAATTTGTTTGCTCGGGACGTGCAAACAGGTAAGTCTGGGGGTGTGATGAGTCCCAGTTATATACTCTTTTTTGGACTCATCTGGGCTTGTTTTTATGCATTTGCACTTCACTTGTTGTTCATTATTGCTTATATTTCGCTTGATCACATTTTCTCGATAATTGCTCTATTGTTGCCCATTGTGTTGTGCAATTGCACTCTTGGTTGTTGGGGGTAAGCACGTGGTGCTCCCCAACCGCTTTTTTTGTTTAAAAATTAATGCTGGAAGGGTATTGCCCAGCTTTGTGGTTATGGTGTATGCAGGTGGTCAGTTCAGCCTTTCTATTCAGATTTCAGGTCTGCACTAAACGCACGGTCGTGCGTTTTACTTGGCGTACGGACGGCTGCGATCGTGCGCCCTCATCTGGGGTAGAAAATGATGATCTGACTTTGTTCGTGCATTTTTACGCATGGGCAGTGGCCCACGCGCGAAGGAAACGCACGATCGCCTGTTTGATCTAGTTCTTTGGCATTCAGAATTTACCCGTGCATTTTTACGCACGATTGGCGACCGTGCATAAGTAAAATACACAGGCACCGCTGCTTCTTCTACCAGGTTTTCTTTTGTTAGTTATCGCACGGTTCACGCACGACCATGCGTTCGACCATGCGTGACCAAATTTCTGATTCTTTGCTATAAAAGCCGCAGATTTCAACCTAAAAAGGATCAACCGTACAACTGCGCCTTCATCCGCCGCAAAGGGAGTTCCAGCTCCATTTTTCTCTCCTTCTTCCTCCACCTTTTGCCCACGACCATCTCCATCATCCACAAGCTTCAAGGAGAGGATTCCACCTCCATCTTAATCGCCAAGCAAGAGCTCTTCACAGCAGATGTGGCCGGATTGTAGTTTACCGGAGAAGACGGGTCCATTGGGAGGAAGTGACATCACTCCTCAACCCCGAAAGATAGATGGGACCGAGCTAGGACGCGGATTGACAACCAGACAATTCCTACCGAGAATCTACAGCAAGCCTCCAGATTCGGTCGTATCTCTTGCATTTTTCTCTTCTTAGGTTATTGTTGCTTGCAGTGTAATCTTCTATTTTATGATGATGTTTGTACTCTGCACTTGATTTGATCTTTATTTCATTGTTATGCAATGATATTATTTGTGTATGAGTGCTTGAGGTGAGCTCTTATGGTGATTATGGTCTGAGCGATTTGGGTTAGCTACACTAGCAATTGCTAGGTGTGAGCTTTGTGACGAGGTGCTTGCGACCCTCATTCTGTCGGTGCGATTCACTCCATCCGCAAGCCTTCTCGTCCATCCGCCCTGTGAAACAGCGCGCTCAAGGCCTGCCCAGTTTCCATCTCGCCAAGCGAAGCATTGCATAACGGCATTTCATAGGAGTAGTTGTAGTTATTTTCTTTTATTTGCCATAAACGAAAACCCCCCTTTTCTGCAATCCATTCGACCGAAAGGACTTCAATCTCAAGTCCTACCTCAAAAGTAAACTCCACCTTACTGTGTTCCTTCGAGATCGATACTCGGGGATTCAGTCCTCATTTTATATTACTTGAACGGTCATTACACTGCCGTTTCGTGTCGCAGTCTTGCTACCGCCTATAGCGGTGTGCTAGATTTTGCGCATCAGGCGTGTAACTTGAAATTTTTTTCTATAAATTCCAGGGCTCTCCTTGAGTCCAGGGTTTAGAAATTTTGAGAGGGGGAGGTGCTGCTAGAGCTAATAGTGATTTTTTCATGTTCATGGTCATGTCTTTTTATACTTTCAAGTTCTCCTTTTCATCTCATGCAATGTACTAGTTTTTATTCCAATGCAATAGTTTAGTGATCTTGTAATTTTTCCTTGCTAATGTTGTAATTTTCCTTCAAGCTTGTACTCATTTTTGGTATCAATAAAAATTAGTTTTGCTCTCTTTATTTGTCTCCTTCTACCTTAGTCAATTTTCCTTATTATGCAATTTTATTTTTCTTCCTCTTCCCCCTCCACCATGAGTAAATAATTCTCATTAGTGCTCGATCGAAATGATCCGAGGATGAGATAATCAAGTTATGATTTCTTAAAGCTTTCTTTTTCCGTTTTTATAAAACACTTGAATTACCCTTGAATTTTAACTAGTGAGGCCATATTATCGATGTATGGTTTTCACTTAAGTTTCCATACTTAGTTACCCGAGAGGCTCAAAGTATGAATTGATCACTCAAGGGTAAAGAGAGTTGCACGCACCCCTCGAGAGAGGATGACGTAAATCTCCTAGATTGGAATCAAATCCAATAGCGGGGTTCACTTCATAAAGCAAGTTTTAGGTAATCAATTATAGGATGGGAGTCCTGTTGATTTTTCCTAAACTTAGTTGGGCATTAACCTCGAGAGAGGCATTTTCGAGCTTCGGCAACCTCCACGACCAAGTAGTTTAATTAAACGGAATTAGATTTATTTTCCTTTCGCTTGATTATCCTTAATCCAAGGTGACTTTTGATTGAGCACTAATCTCTTTTACCATCGTTTAATCCCTTCTTTTAGCTTGCAATTTGTCTCTATTTAGCTAGTAAAGAAAAAACTCAAAAATCGTTTTGATAAGATAACAGTGATTTTCCTCGAAGTAGAAGTAATCAATGCGCCCCGTGGAATACGACCTTGATATTTCTAAATATCCTATACTATAGACGATAGGGTACACTTGCATTTATCGGATATAGTTTTGGAGAAAATCTTTAACCATTCACTTTGCAAAACTTTAAATTTCTATATCAACCCCCATGGGCATCCACCTCAAGGCATGTCTTGCAAGCCTTCAGCCATATGGCTGGCCCAAACCCCAACCCCCAACCAGACCTAGGCTAACCCAAAGCTCCCCTCCCCTTGCCTAAAGCCATGGTAGTGTATTTGGATATTTTTAAACCCCACCCCTAATCATGAGTTCCCTTAACTCATAAGCCCAACCAGCCAAGTACACCCCCTCAATTGAGGACTGCCAGCTCCACCCCCACCCTACCCTAGTTGGCCAACAACCCAACCCCGATTCGAACCCCACCAAGAGAGAGAGGAGGGAGGATGGTTCTCGGCCACCCTATATAGGGCCTCCCAGGGCTTCACCAAGGAGGGAACCACCTCAGGAGCTCCTCCTTGCCCTTTTCAGAACCAGCCCCACCACCCCACGCGCCGGCCGGAGCTAGAGAAGACACTCCAAGCTCCACCGCCACCTCCACCACCCTCCCATGGCGACCTCGCCAGATGACTCCCGGAGGACCCCAAACATGATGGACCCACCTCCTCTCCTTCCTCCCTACCTTTTGTACGCGTCACATGTGAGCTCCGGCAGCCGGAGCACCGCCGCCGTTCCTTTCTCTCCTCCGTTTCTTTTTCAAAAAATTAACTCCAGCGGTGGTCGGTGGTGCCAGGCCTTCGGGCCACCGCCGGAGGGAGCGCCCGCCCCCTGGGAGTCAGCCGGGGGCAGAGCCATGGCCGGCCGGCGGCGGGGAAGGCCCGCAAGGGCGACGGTGCGTACAGGAAGAGTTTTGTTAAAATTTTTATAAATTTTTTATGATTATATTGATTATATCATTGGATTTTTCTGTGCCCTATAGAAAGCCTAAATGCAAAAAACTTGAACGTCAAAGCTGTGTATGTCGGTGAGGAGTGTCTCCAGAAATTTTTTGAGATTTTTGTGTCATGATTTAGTATTTTTAATAATTAAAATACAGTGATATTTTGGGTTTTTGAATTATCAAGGGGATCAAATGAGATCAAAAAATATTGATATAAATATGAGATGTCCCCAGAGTCCATATACACCTGTGAAAATTATTTAAGAATTTTCAAAAGTCATTATGATAATTGTTCGTCCGGAAGATCGCTATACCCATTATACAAGAGAGTTCGTGCGGTCTCATCCATCAGACCGATTTTATCAGGCTAACTGTGCAATTTCATTGGCAAGATCGCCTAGTAATCTCATCAGTTCGGGTTGCTAACCATCTCCGAGTTCGCGCGACTTGGTTTTCCTTTTCTATCCTAGCAAAAGCATGATAGGTAACCTTTTATCCCAGCATAACTTCTCCTAAAATCTCGGGCAGCCCGTAGTTCCAAAAGCTACCCGTTTGGGCAGCCTCCGTGTCTATAAATAGAGCTGTAGGGGTCCCCAGAAAAGGACTTTTGGGAGCGGGGATAGGGGGATGTTTTGAGCTAATTGTGGAGCCAAGCGGTCTCAATTCTCAGCTCGCCCTTTTACTCCCTAGTCTGGTCTGTTTCGAGCCTCCTCTAACCTTCAATCTTTAGTCTTTTCTTTTTAAGATCTTCTCGCAGCTAATAATATTCAGAACGACGATCTCTTCTTGTCGCTCACTGACATCATATTTGACACTCTCAGTAACCTAGTAACTGGTAGTCCAAAGTCCTTTTTCTAATTCTTAAGTGCAAGTCGTGGAGGTGCAATTTTTGCATCAACAGAACGAACACGCGACCTTCAGATAGGATTTGCTGGTGAAGTGTGGCGATCTGATATGTCAGATTGAGATCTTTGAGCAATCCATCGGGAAGATCTGAAAGCGCGCTTTGAGCGAATCAAAATTTTAACTGGCTAACTATTAATCAGAGCAAAATTTTGATTTAAAATTTTATTTTGGATTGCTCCTTCTCTTTCTCTGAAGATCTGAAAGCGCGCTTTGAGCGAGCACTCTAGCAAACTCGTCAAGAGTTCGCTCGAGCGCAATGCGAGACCGCCCAGCAGATGGAAGCAATGGGAAAAGCTCTAGAAGTGATTTCCCTGCGGTTCGCTCCTCAAACTGTTGAGATCGATACACTAGCAGTTGCCCAACCTACCTGCGGTCATATTTCTGACCGCACCATCCTCGAGCCTGCCACTCCTTTGCGGTCTCATGTGGTCGAGTTCGCAGCTCGACAGGAGTCTTACCAGGACGCTGCCCGGGGAAGTACTGCCCGAGCTCTAATTTTTTAGGAGGGCGTTACTCCTCTCCCTGTTGACTTGTGGGAGGAGCCTTCCCCATCTGTGGATCAAGTTAGGTGGGAACCTATTCCCATAGGATTCCGAGAGCCCCGACTTCCAGTATATACTGGGAGAGATGATCTGATCTCTCATCTGCAAGCTTTCGAAGTTGCAGTGTCAATGAGAACCTTGTCTGAGGCTCTTCGTTGTAAGCTGTTTGTAACATCTCTTGGAGGTGAAGCCAGGGAGTGGTTCTTTAGCCTCCCTGCCATATCTGTTACCAGTTTTGCAGACCTGAGAAGAGAGATTCTCTTGAGGTTCGCCACCTCAAGAAAATGAAAGAGTGGCCCTACAACCCTTTTTAAGATCAGACAGGGTGAAAGTAAGACCATAGCTCACTTCGTTGTCCGTTTTCAGGAAGAAATCCTGAGTATCCGCGATGTCGGCCCCGTACTCCACCAAGTTGCATTCATCAACGCCCTCAGAGAAGGCCCTCTGAAGCTAAAAGTCACTACCAAGGAACCTCGTTCTTACCAAGAACTAATTTCAATTGTGAACAAGTTCATCGAGGGTGAGATATGCAACCCAGAGTATGTCTGATACCTCTCCAACATGGATTATCAGGGTGGTAGCAACTCCTCTTCTTCAGCCCCTGAACATCATCAGAAGCTAGCTCGTAAAGAGTATCAACCTCACGCCCCCAGAGGCAGAAATTTTCATCATCATCGTCCAGTCATCAACCATCAGCAACTCACTCAATGGCAGCAGCCTGCTCAGGCTCAACCGTTAGCTTGTCTTCCTCTCCTACCTCTTCCTACTAATCAGCCTAAGCAGCCCTTTAACAACTCGCAAGAATGTTTTGAAGATTTTCCTCTTCCTATTTCATAGATTTTGGAAATTATCGAAAGACAACCCTTCTTCAAGAGGCCAACTCCGATGAAATCTGATGTCAAATTCAGAAATCAAAGTCTCTATTGCAAATTTCATAAAGAGAGGGGGAATCATACTGAAAATTGTAGGGCACTCAGGTTCTTAATTGAGAAGCTTGTCAAGGAAGGCAAACTCCAAGATCTTATCAACAAGAAAGTTGAAGATCAGTCAAAAAAGGCAAAAATCATCGTTAAAGTTGGTTGGGAGTGCGAGGAGGTGGAGGATGCATGTCTCTTTGGCAGCCTCCACATCGGTTATGAGTGCGTGGAGGCGGACAATGAGGGGGAAAATGGTCTGCTCTTCTGCATCCCTGGAGGTGCAGGACTCGAGTCTTCCAAGAAGTCCAGCATGGCCAGAATCTTCAGGGATGAAGTCTCTGTTGCCTCTACCTCATCCCCTGTTCCGGAAGTGGTTGTCTTCAACAAAGAAGATCTTCCACCCCACGGGAATCCCTTTAATGATGCCCTTGTCATTAAGGCTGTGATAGAGAATTTTACAGTTGAAAGGATTCTGGTGGATACCGGAAGCTCGGTAAACCTATTGTTCAAGCCTACCTTCGAAGCCCTGAAGACTGGGAAGCAAATGCTCTCCACCGAAGGACCTCTTTATGGCTTCTAAGGAGAGAATAAGGAGGTCGAAGGGAGATTTTCTCTAACTGTGATGATGGGTTGGATCATCAAGCGGGCCGAATTCGTAGTAGTAGACGCTCCTAACATCTACTATGCAATTTTTGGTAGACCCATCCTCAACCAATATAGAGTTATAGTCTCTACGTTCCATCTTGCCCTCAAATTCTCTGCCCAAGGGAAGCAGTTTAGGGTTAGGAGCGACCCTAGGCTGGCCCAGGAATGCTATGTTATGACTGTTAGCTTTGTCGACATAGGCTCCCAGTTGGGGGGGGGGGGGGTCAAAGATGAAGTACTGATACCTCTGAGCTCTGAATAAGGGGATCTCAGTACCTGAATTTGAGTTCATTTTTAGCTGATGATTGTCCTTTTGTTTTTTAGCTATTAAACTCCCCTAAGCTTCTTCAAGGCTATCACTTATAAATAAATCTGTTTCAATAAAATGTTTCTTTTCTCCATCTCTTATTCAACTGTTTTTATTTCATTCAATTTAAATTGATTTCTGATCATTTATCTTTTACCTTATTAACCACCCTTCTTAAACCATTTTGTCGTTCTCTTCTGCTTATTTTTTAGATCGACTTGCTCAGGCAAAAAATGAAAGCCTCGGGAGAATCCATTTTAGAAGATTAGGAGGTTGAGATTAAAAATAGAGCCGAGGGAATTCATTTAGAACCCGCCTAGGGTATCCAGGTTATTCCAGTCAAGGGAGATGAAGGCAAGATGCTTTCAATTAATGCAGAACTTTCTGAAATTGAAAAGGAGTTAATATCTTGTTTGTTTAGAAATCTAGACATATTCGCTTGGTCAGCAAATGACATGCCAGGAATGGATCCTGATATAGCTTGCCATCATTTAAATATAGATCCAGCCTTCAAACCAGTTGTTCAGATGAAACGAGCAGTTGAAATTACTTTAGCCGAACCTATTAGAGAAGAAGTTCAAAAGCTTCTCAAAGCTAGTTTTATTCAGGAGGTTCAATATCCTGATTGGGTCTCAAATGTGGTTATGGTGAAAAAGCCTGGTGGAAAGTGGAGAATGTGTGTAGACTTCACTAAACTCAAAAAGGCTAGTCCGAAAGATTGTTATCCCTTGCCTCAGATAGACTCTTTGGTTGATTCAGTAGTCGGGTTTTCATACATGAGCTTTTTAAATGCCTTTTCAGGATATCATCAAATCAGAATGCATAAGCCAGATATTCCTCACACCTCTTTTATAACAAAAGATGGGTGTTTTTGTTATAAGGTAATGCCTTTTGGTTTGAAGAATGCAGGTGCAACCTATCAGAGAATGATGAATTTTGTATTCAAGAAGCAGAAGAGTAGAAATCTTGAGGTGTATGTAGACAATCTTCTTATCAAGAGCAAGCAGTTTCCAGCTCACTTAAGAGATCTTGAAGAAACTTTCTCAATGCTCTGAGTGTTCAATATGAGGCTGAATCAGGTAAAGTGTGTATTTGGAGCTAGCAAGGGTAAATTCTTAGGTCATCTTCTGACTCCAGATGGCCTTGAGCCTAATCCAAACAAGGTGAAGTCAATTCTTGAAATGGTACCTTCGAGGTCACCAAAAGAAGTTCAGCAGCTGGGAGGAAGAATGGAAGGGTTGAGCCGATTTATATCTCGATCAGGAGATAAAAGTGACCCCTTCTTCAGGATTCTCAGAAAAGCTTCTAAGTTCGAATGGACCGAGGAATATGATTCAGCATTTGATCAGCTGAAGAGACAACTAACTTCAACTCCTCTTCTCCAAAGCCCTCGCGAGGGTGAAGACTTATTTTTATATTTAGGTGTTGGAGCTAATGCAGTTAGCTCAGTTTTAGTCAGAGAAGAAAAGTAGAAACAATTTCTGGTTTACTATGTCAGTAGGATTTTGAAGAATGCAGAAACCAGATATCCGATATTAGAAAAACTTGCTTTAACTCTTATCATCTCAGCTAGAAAGCTTAGACCTTATTTTGAAGCTCATTCTATTCAAGTAGTCATAGATTTAGCTCTGAAGAGTGTGCTAGAAAAACCAGAACACTCAGGTAGATTGGCTAAATGGGCTATCGAGTTGAGTGAATTCAGCATCTCGTATGTTCCTCGAATGGCAATTAAAGCGCAGGTATTAGCGGACTTCTTAATTGATATAGCCTGCAACGAATCTGAGGATGATATCAGAAGGCCTCTTCCTTGGATGATTTATGTTGATGGAGCTTCAGGAAAAAGTTCTTCAGGCGCAAGAGTAGTCTTAATCATCCCAAATGGGCTTAGACTAAATCCAGCTCTGAGGTTTCATTTCCCGGTCACCAACAATCAGGCAGAATACGAAGCTCTCTTAGAAGGACTTCGTTTTGCCAGGGAATTAGGTATTGTGGATATTGAGGTGAAAATAGATTCACTAGTTATGGCATCTCAGGTAAACAACACCTATGAAACCAAGGAACCTGTCTTAAAGAGATATCAGAAGATAGTGAAGCAAGAGATTGGGAAGTTCAAAAGTTTTACTATTCAGCACATCCCGAGATCAGAAAATTCAGACGATGATCAGCTAGCTAAATTTAGATTATTATCAGGTGGAACCTGTAACATCCCATTTCCTACTAGACCCCTTGACTTCAACTAAGGTAGGTCATGTGGTGAGAAAAGTGAGTTTGAGCTAGGTAGTGACCTTAGGTCACCTTGAATTGAGAGAACTCAAGTGTGAGCCACTATATGGGCAAATCAGTTTAGACCAAATTAGCTCAAATTGAACTTACAGATGTGAATTAACACCACCAACATGCCCCTAACCATAAAGGAGGCATAGTTGACCAAAATGCCCATCATCTGGTCAACCAATTTAGCCAAATTGACCAAAGTTAAACCTAGGTCAAAATAGCCCAATTCAACTCAATAAGGTTCAATTCAGACTCAAATGGCCAAATTGACCCCACCACGAGTTGTCAAACATCTAAAGGAGTGCTTTGGACCCAAAAGCCCCGTCATGGGGTCTTCAATTAGTCCAATTTGACCAAAGTCAAAGTTAGGTCAACATAAGTCAATCCTTCCTCTATAGACCCAATTCACCACCAAAACATGAAATTGTCTTCACACCTAGTCAAAGAACATCATGGGGGACCCAATGGACTCAAAATCCCCATCATGGGATCATCAATTTGACCAAATTGACCAAAGTCAACTTTTCCCCAATTTTGGTCAAAATCACACTTATTGGTTAAATTGGCCCAATTGGGGCATCACGATGACCCAATTAACATTGGGAGGTGTTAAGGGACCCAAGGTCAACATCTTGGTCCAGTCAACCCACCCAATTGACCAAGTCAACATTAAGGTCAACCATGGTCAAACCTAAGCCCTAAAGAAGAAGTTAAAAGCCTAAACCAATTCCAATGGGCTAAGGCCCTCAATCCCAACCTATTCTGCAGCCCAAGAACAAATGACCTTAATTTCCCTCTGTAATTGACATGCAAAGGCATGCATGGGGTTGAGTTGGGGTTTTCCCCCAATTTCAAGTGAGGACAAGGAGGATTTTGAGAAATGGAGGCCACATGGCCCTCCATTCCTCTGCCCAAGCCTCCCACTGAACTCTAGCAGTGATTCCCAGCCGAATTGCAGCAAGGTGGAGGCCACTTGACAACTAGGAGGAACATCCAAGGTGTGGTCGAGCTCCTCGTAATGGCAGCTCCACATAGAGCACTCCCCACTCCATTTCGACGACATCATCAACTTCAGAGGGCCTGGAGGAGTCAATCTGCTACCCTGGATAGAGGGAATTGGCTGAGAATGGAGGAAATGACAAGGGCCTTCAGAGCAAGGATCGGCCATGGAGAATCCGAGGAATAGCCGCCAACAAACCCATTAGAGGTCCGGTTTCTCCCCCTCTCCCCTTGTGCTAGCCTCTTAGATCTTCAGGTGGGAGATATCGGGATTAATTGAGCCCGATTCGGTGAGCCAAAACCTTCAAACTTCCATGAAAATGAACCCGTCAAGTTTGCCGGAAAACACCACCTCCGACGGCAAAACCATCGCCAATCGGTAGCGCCCACCTCAAGGAGGTGGTGGTGGCGGTAGCCGACCAGGGAGGTGGCTCAGCTGTCGGGAAATTACGACGGAAGATGGCCCAGGTCGGGGCAATCCTAGCTGTCGGCTAGAGGTAGGGGATGAAATCACGGCCATTGATTTCATTTGATATGATATTTGCAGGCCACATTTGATTAGATGAAATGTTTTGTCACACTTTCTTATGAATGTTCATACTGGAATTTGAGGCCCTTAGAGGCCTTTTCATGAAAAGTGGCCTGGGATAGCTGTTGTGGATCTTAATGTCTATTTTAATTAGAAACTTAAATCAGCCCATTTGGGGCACTATAGAACCCTCATCATCCAAATTGGGGAGGCTGGTCCAGCTAGAGGCCAGAAATCATTTTGTGTATATATTCTAAATGATAGGTCTGATGGACTTGAAATTTTGTCCATGCATGCATGTGACCAGTATCTAGGTTGCATCAAAAATCAGATTTTTAGGAGATGATTTTCCTAAGGTTTTATTCAAAATATGTAAAATCATATAAGTGACATTTTTGGAGTTGTATAGCTCCAACTGACCCCAAATTTAGTTGTCACTCTCATTTAGTAAATATTAGCCCATGGTTAAAATTTGAGGTCCATTGGACATCTGCATGTAGGGTAATTCCCTTTTGCATGCCTCTACTTAAAAGAGGGATATGGTGTGCCAATAGCCCAAATAAGTATTTTGTGTATTTAGCCCAAATGGCTTAGAGTTAGCTTTTAAAACTTTGCACACACCTCCTTAATGATATAATACACCACCTTAGAAAATCTTAGGATTTCTAGGATCAAGAATCTTGTGAATATGATCAAATTGACCTATGCCACAATTTTGTATTTATGAAATGTTCATGGTTGGTATTTGGAGATAAATTGTGAAACTCTGGTGAATCACTTGTTATGCCATTTAAAATCTCTGTAAATTTTGGTAGAAAATTTCAGAGAATATTTCTTTAGGAATTATGTAATTTGCCATATGTCACAATTCTGAATAATAGAAAATTTATTAGGCAAAATGCTTGAGGAATTATTGAAACTCTGGAAAATAGTTAGGAATCCAATTATGAATCTCTGTTATTTTTGTTAGAATTTTTGGAGATGTTATTTATGGTAAAATTTCAGTTATTCAGTTTGTCGTCCTTCTTAATTTGTGCAATATCTATGACAACTTTTCTGGAAATGTATGAAATTTTAGATTTGATGCTTTATGTTCACTATAGTGTTATAGTAATTTTTTCAGATTTTTTGGAAGTCAAAATCTATTACTCGATGTGTAAAGTTATCTTGTCGCCCTTTTTATGATAAATAGAAATTATGATTATAAATTTGCTGGAAAATTATAAAATTCTGGAATTGGTGTTTTTATGTCATTATAGTGCCACTGTAATTTTCTCAGAATTTTTGGGAGTCATAATATAGTACTTAGTGTGTAAAGTTATGTTTTCAACCCTGTCATGTTAAATAGAAATTATGATTATAAATTTGCTGGAAAATTATGAAATTCTAGAATTGATGTTTTATGCCATTATAGTGCCACTGTAAGTTTCTCAGAATTTTTGGAAGTCTTGAACTAGTACTTGATGGGTAAAACCTTAATTGTACACCATTGATATTAAATGGAAATTATGATCATAAACCTTCTAAAAAATTATGAGATTTTGGAATCCATGTTTTTATGTCATAAGTCACCTATGGAAATTTACTTAGCAAGATTGAAACTACTGATACGATACTTCCTTTACATTCTAGAAGATGACATTTGATTAATGAATTTTAATTAGAGGTCAAACCAATATGAAATATATCAAAATTTTGGTCAACCCTTAATTTATCAATTATGAGCCTATGGTAAAAAAATTAGAACTCATTTGGACATGATATGGTCAAGATTGCATCATAGTACTCAAATTTAGTTCAACCTCATTGTTCGTGTGCGAATAGTAAAAACTTAGTGTGATGATTTGACTAGCAGGATCACTTAGAAAATTAGTGAAATTTGAATTATGGCAGCAACATATCATTTATATTAGCCCCTAGAAGTTGTGGAATTTTTGGAAGACGTTAGCACTATGGTTTAGGGATAATTTAGACTCGTGTCGCACTATGCATAAAGGGGCAGGGATCACATTGAGAGCATAGTAATCACACAGCAAGTTGAGGTATTCATGTCATATCTTTAGAGTGTGATTAGGGATATTATGAGTTACATAAGACCCACACCATTTAGGGGATGAGAGATCTTAAGTGTTGAACATCGTTCAAGAGAATGCTTGCTTAAAAATAGGGTGAAGGATAAGTCATAAAAGATCTAAGTTATAAAGAGTAATAAGGAGAGTGGGGCTTTAGAAAAGGGTAGCCACCAATAAAAGTAAATGTCTTGTTAAGGGGAATTTGGATTTCAGCCCATCGTATTCCCTAGTACCACTGCGAGCCCTTCACCGAGTAAACCTCGAGAAGTCTAGGATTCACCCTAAATTTCTAGTATAACAATAATTAGACAAGAATAGTTTGACTATATGAACTAAGAGATATGGTGTACTCCATCCCTAGATAGAGGATGGAAAATTGTATATCAGGACAGGATGGTCCTGCGAGCCAGAGGCTCGGGAGGTTGTATATCAGGACGAGATGGTCCTGCGATCTGGAGGCTCGGGAGGTTGTATATCAGGACGAGTTGGTCCTGTGAGCTGGAGGCTCAGCAGGTTGTATATTAGGACGGGATGGTCCTGCGAGCTAAAGGCTCGGGTGGTGATAACTTGCATGTGCATAAGAACAAATTAGTGGCAGGTCTTCAGTACTGGACTGGTCGCACACCGACGGCAGTACGTTGACTTAGGCAGGTGTGAGGGTTTGAGGGGCTAGTGGGTTGTTTATACTGCGGTCTGGAGGACGATCCCCGAAAATGCACACCTGACCTCAAAGACTGGTGGATACCAGCAAAGAGTACGCAAGACTCTAGAGTGCACCTAGGACGTGTACAGAAGCATACGAAGGGTCTAGGCCTGGTAGTGTGTATACCCGCCTAGGAAGTGGAGTTGCCCGCTCCATTGCTGCCGTAGCCACAACGGTGGTACCAGAGAGTGAAGCTAGCTCCAAAAATCAGGAACTAAAGGTCTGTGATCACATAGTCATGTGGGTGAGTTGCACTTGTATGAATCATATCATAGCATGCATATCATATTATACATAAACCTTAGAACATAATTTGCAGACCCTTATCATATAAATTAGTATGGGCTCTTTTATATGATAAGTTATAATTCCGGAAATCTTAAATTATAAGTTTGTATGGGCATTCATATAAGTTAAGATACTCATGTGATGGTTGTATACTTTACTTGTTTACTGTACTTGCGTGCACTGCTTTACCTTACTTATTGCTTTACTTACAGCTTTACTTACTGCCTTACTTCCTGCTCATATATATACTGCTAGTTAGGTATTTTATGTGTTTTACTTTATATAACTGCTAGCGTATAATTCATATCACCTGCTTGTTTCTATTACCCCTTGTTGTCCTCCGCTTCCTTTCTCCCGCACGGTGCCTAGGAGTCGCGGGGGGGGGGGGGGGGGGGGGGGGGGGGGGAGGCGAGGACAAAATTGGCTTAATCTTTATGACTAACGGTCGGTTGTGACCGTAGGAGTTCGAGGAGCTGGAGCACCAGCACAACCAGACAGGACATGATGGAAAGATTTGAGGAGCAGATGTCGCGCATTACTTCTACCACGAGACAGGTGCCAGATGATGAGAGTGTTTAGCTTCCACATGGATTTGTAGTGAGAGAGAGAGTTTATTTTGTGGTTTTTTCATTCGGACACGTACTGGGCATAAGCCCTTACTCTTTATTTTGTACTCATTGATAGACTTGTATACTATTTTTGGCATATGTATATGTGTGTGATTGTGGACTTGGTTTATTGTACCTAGTTTTCTTTTTATCTTATTTGGCCTGGTTGATCATTCTTGTCGGCAGGATCGACGTCTTGTGGAGGTGGATAATTCGTGTGTTAGCATCACCGTAAGGCGGCGGTTCTGGGCATAAGATCCGGGGACTCTCCTGGTGTAGGAGAAGGATCTTACAGAACCACTTCAGATCTATTCCATCCAGCGATTGAGGAAGATGTAGTGATGCAGATCGATCATAACTATTCCTCGATGTATCCTTTTATCTTATACCTCTTATCAGGGAAATTTCACGCTAGTGTCAAAGACAAGAAAAGGTTCAGATTAAAAGCAACTTATTATTATCTGATTTTAGGTATCTTGTATCAGAAAACTTTTTTAGCTCCCTTATCTACGTGTATTTCAGAAGAAGAAGTTCCGGTTGTTCTCCGAGAAGTACATTCAGGTGAGTGTGGCAGTCATTCAGGTGCAAGAACTATGGAGAAAAGAATTCTGAGGCAGGAATATTTTTGGCCCAAGATGAGGAAAGATGTAGCTGATTATGCTAAGAAGTGTATTCAATGTCAGAAATTTGCTCCGCTTCAGCATCAACCTGCTCAGCAGTTGAAGTCCATTATGACTCCTAGGCCGTTTGCAGTATGGGGAATGGATCTTCTTGGACCTTTTCCCACTGCGAGTGGACAAAGAAATTTCATTCTTGTTATGATAGATTATTTCAGTAAATGGATTGAGACAAAAGCTTTAGCAAAAACAACTACTCAGATAGTAACGAATTTTATCTGGGGAGAAATTATCTGCAGGCTTGGGATTCCTATGGCTATAATAACGGACAATGGGCCTCAGTTTAATAATTCAGAAATGAAAAACTTCTGTGATGGAGTAGGAATTGAGCTTCGATTCACTTCAGTTCATCATCCTAGAAGCAATGGGCAGGTGGAAACAACTAATAAATGTATCCTAAATCTCCTTAAGAAAATGTAGAAAATATCAGAGGCAATTGGGCAAAACAACTCCCGAAAGTTCTTTGGGCTCTTAGAACTACCCCAACAGGTGCGACTGGAGAGACCCCCTTTAAATTATCTCATGGTTCAGAAGCCCTAATCCCAATCGAGTTTGAGGTAAAAAGTCCCAGGGTCTTACTAGCTCAACAAGGTAAAGACACCTGGATTGAAGATAATAATGAAGATCTCAGATATAGTCTCAATCTAATTGAAGAATTAAGAGATGAAGTCATAATAAGGCAAGAGGAGATATAAAGAAGAATGACAAGATATTTTAATAAAAATATAAGGGTCAAAGAGTTCATTATTGGAGACCTGGTTTTAAAGAAGGTCGATGCAGCAGCTAGATCCAGTTCAGTTGGCAAGTTAGATCCAAATTGGGCAGGTCCTTATATCATAAAAGAAGTGCTGAAAATGGGGCTTATTTCCTCAATACTTATGATGGAAGTGAGATCGCCAACACCTGAAGTGGAGATGACTTGAAGCGGTTTTTCTCTTAATAAGCTTCTCATTTTTCTCTCTCTCCCCTTTAAAATAATGTATTCATCCCCACGGAACTTTTATTCAATATAAATTACTGATACTATTTTCCTATGTGTTTTGAGAGGACACCCAGAGGTAGAAATAAGATGCAAACTTAAGTCGCGCCAAGGTAGATATCGCCGGATCACACATGAACCCCCCATGAATTGACGATGAGCGTAACACCTACATTGACCACGGATTGCGGGGAGATTTTGCTTTCGTGTAGCAGTATCTCACCAATTTCATTTGAGAGGGTTCTATGTGATATCCCGGATCTTGGACAATATGTGAGCACACCACTGCATAAAGGGAGGTCTTGGTGAATGCCACCTATGTCATGCCTTCAGATTGTGGCATTAGGCTGTCATAGTCTGTTATACTCGAATACTACTTGGTTGACTTTTTAAGATAAGTTCTATCTAAGATAGGAATAGTCTTACTCTGAGACTACCATCTGTGTAAGGAGGGAGGTATCTATATCCTTGAGAGTTAAAGATCACCATAGTCAACTCTCCTCTGAACCTTGACCAAAAGGGTCACTTCATCTGTTTCCCATCTCATGATCGCGCCTAGATCATCTCATCTGTTCTTCCATATATGCCCATAAGGTCATTTCCTCTTCTCTCTCATCCTCACAACCTTCAGGGTTGTTTCTCGGAGGTGGTATGACTTTAATGATCTCTCTGAGGGAAAAATAATGAGGTCGCTTTTTAGTACACATCGACCGGAAGTATGATTCTTTTCCTTCTCAAAGATCGAGCGGTCTCCATTTTAGACCGTTGCTTCAGGAAAATCATGGCATTATGAAAAAGAAGAATATTCTAAGTCTTTTCAAGGAAGCAGTCTTCAGGATTCTCTAGGGTCTCAATATTCTGAAGATTATCATCCGAAAACACGAAGTTGGAGTGATCAAAATATCAAGATCGCCGATATGTAAATCTAATGTTTTCTACATATTTATTATAACCAAGCAGGAGTGATCTGTAGATGAGAAGCCACTATATCTTGCCTTATATTCAGTATTCTTCACTGTGAAAATACGGTCAACCGGCTCCGGGGCATGATTTAGAACGCTCGAATACAAGAAGGCTGGGGTGCGTAAAGTAAGCAAGCGGAATGACTAAACTAATCGTAAGATCGACCGGTCTTGATTCCAGTTCGGTTAGTCATTATAAAAGTAATTTGTGAGATTATTCCACCTTACATAAAATAGCACAGAATCAAATAAATACAAAATCAGATGCTGCGAACAAACAAAGGTATGCAAAAAATTCTCTTCCATTTCTATTTCATTCAAAACATAGTTACAGATGGAACAGATTAAAACCTGACCGCTACATCTAAAGATAAGTATATTAAGAAAAGGAAATATGTCTTTTTATTTTTTTCTTCTTCTTGGAGGGGAGGGGGGGGTCTTCATCCTCAGATGAGCTGGAATCAGCACTAGATTCGCTCGAGCTGAAGGATTTCTCCCGAGAGCCAATATCTGACCATGCCGTCGAACTCAATTCCTCATCTGGGTCGAACTGGCTCCCACTCGGCTCGTCTCCATTTTTGTCCATCGGCAGGTACATATTAGCATTAAGGAAATCATCCAGGGCATCAAAATCAGACTGAGTGATCGCTCGACCTTCTCCCAGATCATCCACCCACCTCTCATCCTCCGCTTCATGCTCAACTCCAGGCTCATCCTCGCCTTCCTCTCCTTCTTTTCCCTCTCCCTCTCCATCTTTTCCCCCTTCCTCTCCTTCTTTTCCCTCTTCCTCTCCATCTTTTCCCCCTTCCTCTCCTTCTTTTCCCTCTTCCTCTCCATCTTTTCCCTCTTCCTCTCTTTCTTTATCAAAATTTTCTTCTTCTTCCACCCCCTCTTCCACTTCCTCCTGGAGAGCAGCGGCCTCAGGAAATAAAGATGAGAAGCTAGCATCCTCTGGAATCTGAGCACCATTGTCTCGCAATCTAAAAATAGTCATTTCAATCGCTTCACTTATTTATTTCAGCATCACCTTTCGGTAAGGTGGGTTATTTTCAACATACATTTCATTCTTCGTTTTCTGCAAAGAAAATTACTGGTTAGATCACTCGAACTAAAACAATAAGGAAGAGATCGTCATTATCAGATCACGCAATCTAAACACCTCCAGCTCAGCCTTAATGGCCTTATTCTCCTGCATATGCCTCCGCAGTAACCTTCCCATGTGATGGCAGAAGATCTGATGCCTAAGGCCAGTCTGCGAGCACATATCTGGGATAAGGCTGTCTTCCCAGCTATAAACTTCCCTAAAGTTTTGTTCGCCATACAAAGCAGCCAAGACCGCGCCAGCATGGCGGGAAAGCTCGCTGCCCCAGTTTGGAAGACATGTAGAAACCCCACACGTCTCCCTTTGACATCCCACTTCATGAGCGGTCTCCCCAGGGTGTCCGTCATGGAGCGTCTATATCCATATAAGTCAAAGGATTTATCAGAATAGCCCAAAGGGCCAGCGGTCTGGAAGATATCGATTTTCATCTCTCTTCAGCCTCTTCTCCCTCTGGGTAAGCCCGCCCTCCGAAACGTAAGGAAAGGTGAGGGGGGACTTGTAAGATCGCTGCAGGAAAAAGTTTTTCTTAAGTTAAAATATTTTATTTATAATAAGCGGTCAGGACATAAAGATCGTGAGAACTCACTGTCTTTTCGTTTGATGGTGGAAACCTGAGCCCATAGGACAATATAATGCTCCAGATCAGCCTTATGATCCTTAAGAAACACTTTTATCTGATTTTCAACTCTAGAGAGGGCTTTTAGTTTTCAGAAGATCGATTCATCTTGCAGCTTGGGATAAGTCCGGAGATCACCTAACCGCCCCTGGAAGATCAGAAATCTCTTCGCCCAATTTGGGACCTTGTTGGGGAGATTAACTATCTTCAGACCGCTACAGGTGAAATAAAGCAGGCCTTTGAAGTCCCCTCTTCTCAGACCTTCCTTCAAAACATTCAGGGTGAAAAGAGATATGAATAGATCCAGAGTGAACCTTAATTTGACCGATCTCAAATAACAAATGTAAGTAAAAATTAACGCAATAGAGTTAGGAGGAAGCTGTCCGGGCATGAGACCGAAAAATCTGAAAATCTTCCTCATCTCCCACGGCAAGGGGAAGCAGAAGCCATGATAGAAATGATCAATAGGTATCGCGATCTCATTCTCCCCACAATGGTTTAAGCGTTCACCAGTGGCGGGCAAGCCGATCGTTATTTGCGAGCTCATCGGGTAATCCCTCAGAAAATCAAGAAATTCAGCTTGAGAAAGTTGGCAAGGCCACTGCTCAGACTCAAGAAAAACCTTGAAGGCACCAGCTCGCGCGGACGTCATTCTTCGAAGATTTCAGACTGCTTGAGTGACGAATTCCAAAAGAGCGTATTTACTAAGGCCACCAACCAGATATTTATAGTTTTACAGGCAATCAAGGTACAATCATTACAAAATCTTGAACTGGAGATCGCCAATACAAATCGCGTGAATTAAAAAGTAAAATGTTTTTTAGAACACCCAGCATCAGGGATCCTAAATTATGCAAAAAAGCAATCTCAAAACAGAGATCGCGGCAGATAATAAACATAATGAAAAGAAATTAGGTCGAGCGATCTCATAACAAACTTTCCAGGACATAAAAAATAGCAGGTAAAAGCGTGAGGTAGAACAGTATGTACTTATCATAATGATAAATCCCAAAATCATCAAACAAATTCCTTAGTTTGTCCTTACAAAACCACAAAGGTATATAAATCTTAAACTATTTCAGAGGATCTTTTTTCTTCCCTAAAAAAGCCACCCTATTCTGAAGTTTGTTGACCACAGTAAGCGTCATACAAATGAACGTATTAGCGTCAACAACATATCACTGGAGATCACCGACATCTCGCTTCAGCTCCTCCCAGCTAATAATTTTCTCCTAGTCCGAGCGATCATCAGGAGCAGCGTTTGACGACCCTGTAAGCAAAGGAACAGAAAATCTTGTCCTCAATTGAGAAAATGCGGTATGCAAGGCATCGACCCTTCCTTTGAAGAAAATCGTCTCCTCCTTAGACTCGTGAAGTCTTCTCCGGAGACTGACCATCTCCTCTTCCAGCTTCTTCCTACCATCTCTTTCTTGCAGTTCGAGCAACTTCCGCTGATCGTTCAATTGTTTCTCACTCTGAGCTGAGGCCACATGGAGTGCTTTAACAACATCCTTCTCCTTGGATTTAGCAGCTAGCAGTGCCTCGTATTTCTCCAACAACCTCCTCTCAAGCTCTCTCTCCCGGATCTGGAAAGCACGAACCACCTGCATAAAAGGGGATGCGAACACTGGAGGTGGAGGTAGATCGGTCTGAGGGATAGCCAACCCAGTTTCTCCCAGCAACCTTTGTGCCTCCTCATCTTCTCCTACGGCCAGGAAAGAAGTTCAATCAACAACGAACACAAAATAATATCAACAAACATAATATCCATACTTGGAGAACAGAAATAGGGCGGACAGAAACGTGATCCCGAGCGGCCTCAGAAACCGCAGGAGCAGAATCTAGAATCAGACGATTCGGACGCCTTCGATGCTCGAGGTCTATCCTTTCTAACTATTTTTTCTGTGACCGATCTCCTTCTATTCTTCATCATTTCAGCTCTTTAAAGCTAAGGAGAATGTCGTCGGTCTCAATGAGAATGACCTCGCATCGCCGAACCAGAGATTGTGGCCTAATATAGATAGGCAGAGAAATATCAAACGGAGCAGTCAAGGAAAGCTTACCAGCCCAAATTGCAGAAATGGCAACCGCGCGGTCTGCCGCCTGCCTCACCAAATTGACATCTTCCTCAGAGGTCAGGGGTTTCCCATCAGGTAGAATCTCCTTCCCCTTGTACAGCTGACTTTCCGTGTTCAGCTGCCCGTCTTTCTCTTCCTCATTTTCCCTATCTTTTCCTTCTCTTTCTCCACGCATTTCTTCTTCTTCTCCTTCATCTCCCTCCTGGTCAATACCCAAGATCGTTTCGGCCTCTGTTGTGACCATGCTGACCTTCTCAGGATCATCCCTTCTTTTCTTCCTTTTCCTTTCCTCAGATCCTCCTCCCTTGGGTTTCTTTTCCTCTCTCCTTCTCTTTTTACTCCTCTTCTTCTTCTCCTCCTCTTTCTCCTCTTCTTCTTTCTCTTCTTCCTCTCCCTCTGCGTCCTCTAGTCCTGTGACTTGATTATGAGTCTGCGCGATCTCACCCTCAGTTGTCATAGTCATTTCTTCAAGATCTTTGATTTCCTTGTCAGAAGCACCGAGCATCTCCTTAGGGTCGCCCTCTAAGTTCTCCTCTTCTTCCTTTTTCTTCTCCTCTTCTTCCTTTTTCTTTTCCTTTTCTTACTTTTTCTTTTCCTCTTCCTCCTTCTTTTCTTCATCCTTTTCTTTTTTCCGTTCCATTTCTTCCGTTTGCCGCCGGATCTCAGCGTCTAGAGAAGCCCTAGATTGTTTATCTATCTACTCCATCCTCCGCCTCTCCAAGGCAGATCAATCCGGTTGGCCTTCACTCTTGACAATAATAAGAGCAGCTGGCGTGTAGCTTCCTGGATCGAGTAGAGATTGAGACCGCTCGTTCTCAAAGGGATCAAGGGACTCTCAAAGAAGAAAAAAGAAACGTTAGCAAAAAGCGTCAAGAAAAAGCCTTGAGATTGCAGCTACCTGTAGAGGAGCGATCTCAAGAGGTCCAACAGGAAATCGAATGCCAGCAGGCTTGGCTGCAAGGGTCTTAACAGGAAGTTTCTTTTTATCCTTTTCATCTCAGCCCCCTGATCAATGATTTGTTGTCTCATCTTGATAGCTAAAGATACCTTTTCTTTGAGACCGACCGAGATCTCCTTGGTAGACATCCCAGCGGTCTGACCCAAATTCTCTGGCTCCTTATGAAGAGAATGAGTCAAAACTTCAGGTCGATCGGCCTCATTGGACTCCAAAGAAGAATCTGTGAGATTCATAAAACTCAAAGTCGACCGAGGGATAGCCCGCGCCGGCATGCTTCCAGGTACATTCTTCAAAGTTGATTTAATCCTTTTCTCTTTTTGTGGCAGTGGTTTCCTTGAAGTACCAGGAGGGATAATCCCCTTCTCAA
The DNA here is from genome assembly GCA_033032865.1 of Dactylorhiza incarnata. Classification (NCBI taxonomy): domain Eukaryota; kingdom Viridiplantae; phylum Streptophyta; class Magnoliopsida; order Asparagales; family Orchidaceae; genus Dactylorhiza; species Dactylorhiza incarnata. The sequence goes on from JAWHQI010000003.1 coordinate 23,266,764, forward strand.
CTGCCACACTCTTTAGCAAACCCATGATCGAACAAGTTGAATCGAGCTCAGTATTCAGACCTCTTGATAAATGTACTATCTCAGGAATCCAATACTAATACAAATAATAGGGCCCCCAGGGCTATTTATAGCTTGAAAAGAAAGATTAAAATTTTTGAAGTCTTCGCAATCTCCGCGGTCTGAAGTCAACATTTCTGAATTACCTCAGAAATTGGAAATGTGCGGGGATTATGTTCGTCCGGAAGATCGCTATACCCATTATAAAAGAGAGTTTGCGCGGTCTCATCCATCAGACTGATTTTATCTGGCTGACCGTGCGATTTCATTGGCAAGATCGCCTAGTAATCTCATCAGTTCGGGTTGCCAGCCATCTTCGAGTTCGTGCGATCTGGTTTTCCTTTTCTATCCTAGCAAAAGCATGACAGGTAACCTTTTATCCCAGCATAACTTCTCCTGAAATCCTGGGCAGCCCGTAGTTCTAGAAGCTACCGTTTGGGCAGCCTCCACGTCTATAAATAGAGGGGTAGGGGTCCCTAGAAAAGGACTTTTGAGAGCGAGGATAGGGGGAAGTTTTGAGCTAATTGTGGAGCGAAGAGGTCTCAATTCTCAGCTCGCCCTTTTACTCCCTAGTCTGATCTATTTCGAGCCTCCTCTAACCTTCAATCCTTAGTCTTTTCTTTTTAAGATCATCTAGCAGCTAAGAATATTTAGAATGACGATCTTTTCTTGTCACTCACCGACATCGTATTTGACACTCTCAGTAACCTAGTAACTGGCAGTCCAAAGTCCCTCTTTCTAATTCTTAAGTGCAAGTCGTGGAGGTGCAATTTTTGCATCAATAATAATTTAATGATTTAATCAAGATGGGTTCTTTACTTGTAAAAAATCCAGGGGGAGATTTTCATAAGCCGCATAGCTAAAATTTTTATATAGTGTGCCTTAGAGGATGACACAGCCCATGAAAAATATTCAGACTTTTTCATTTATTCCTGGTATTTTTCAAGGTTTAAATAACGTAGAAAGTGTGGTTTTTAAAAAAATATTAAATTTATTAAATCTTGGTGTAAAAATTTGAGGAAGTCACTAGAGATCAGTAAGCCTAGTATCTACCCTATGGAAAAGTTTGGGGATTTTTAAAGTACTCTTGCTATATTTGGGAATTTATTTGGCGGTTATGAGAGCCTAAATAAATTAACAAAGACCGTTTAAGCTCAAAAAGCCTTGAAAAATTTAGGATAACTCTTTAAGGATGTCATCAGCCTAGGATAAAAGTTGGATGATTTTCGAGTATGGTTTACTATTTTAATGATTTTAAAATAGATTAATAGCTCAGGCTCAAAGCGACGTGGGGCCTTATGATTCACCGAGCTGCGTTTAAAGTAATTCCCGGATATCGGAAATTGTCTTTGGAGAATCTAAGGAACTCATGATATAGATCATCAAGTCCGCTTAAGCCATGTTTAAAAGGCGCAATTAAAACCTATGATCGGACTGTAATTAAAGAAACAGAAGTTGGAAGAGACTCCTGTGAACGGAGTTCCCTCCTTTGAATGGAGAAGCCTCCTTGGAACAGAGAAGCCTCCTAGGAACGGAGATGGAACAGAACTTTCCTCCTATGAACGAAGATGGAATTGAAGCCTCCTGATTATGGAGTGATGGACTACTAACATTTTTATTCTACTGCATTTTCTTTTACTCCAGTCTCGTACTGGTCCTGCTCCTTTCAGTTTCAGTACCTTCCGTTCAGTTTCTTTTCAGGTTTACTCCAGTCACGTACTGGTCCAGTTCAGTTACTGCACTCTATTTTAGTATTTCAGTTATTGTACTTTATTTCATTATTACCTGTGATTTAGAGTTGATGTGAAGACGTGGCATTTCTTCAGAGTCAACCCTAAATAGTGCTGAACTGGCCGCCACTTGGAGAGCAGAGCAGACAGATCGATGTTTTTGATTTTCCTTCATTTTTCCCTATGATTTAGAGTTGACGTGAAGATGTGGCATTCCTTTAGAGTCAACACTAAATATTGCCGAACTGGCCGCCGCTTGTAGAGAAGCGCGGACAGATCGATGTTTTTGGCTTTTCCTTCAATATTGCCTATGATTTAGAGTTGGCATAAAAACATGGCATTCCTTCAGAGTCAACCCTAAATAGTGTCGAACTAGCCGCCGCTTGTAGAGCAGAGCGGACAGAACGATGTTTTGGCTTTTCCTTCATTATTGCCTATGATTTAAAGTTGACGTGAAGACGTGGCATTCCTTCAGAGTCAACCCTAAATAGTGCTGAACTGGCCGCCGCTTGTAGAGCTGAGCGAACAGATCTACGTTTTGGCTATTTCTTCTTTATTTCTTATAATTTAGAGTTGACGTGAAAATTTTGCATTTCTTTCAGAGTCAACCCTAAATAGTGCCGAACTAGCCGCCGCTTGTAGAGCAGCACGGACGAATCAATGTTTCGAGGTTTTATTTCAGTATTGACTGTAATGTAAATTTGTCGGGAATATATTGTGTCTTCGAGAAATATACCTACGAGAATATATTGTGCCTTTGGAAATAATTCCTATGGGAATATATCGTGCCTTCGAGGAATAATTTCTTCGGGAATATATTGTGCCTTCGAGAAATATTCCTACGGGAATATATTGTGCCTTCGGAAATAATTCCTACGGTAAAATATCGTGCCTTCGAGAAATAATTTCTTCAGGAATATATTGTGCCTTCGAGAAATAATTCCTACGGGAATATATTGTGTCTTCGAGAAATAATTTCTACGGGAATATATCGTGTCTTCGAGAAATATTCCTACGGGAATATATTGTGCCTTCGAGAAATATTCCTACGCGAATATATTATGCCTTCGATATATATTCCTTCGAGTATTCCTGGTGCCTTCGAGAATAATTCCTTCGGGAATATATTGTGCCTTCGAGAAATATTCCTACGAGAATATATTGTGCCTTCAGAAATAATTCCTACGGGAATATATCGTGCCTTTGAGAAATATTTTCTTCGGGAATATTGTTGGTTATAGAACAATCAGAAAGGTGGTGGGGGGGGGGGGGGGGGGGGGGGGTGATTCTTGTTTCTTTTTTCTACTCTTTTAAAGTCTTTTGTGAAAGTTTACTTTAGTGAAATCGCAGTGCAAGAGAACGAAGGAAAACACAGCACACAACAACAGATGTATAGAGGTTCCTCAAGACTGGGTGTCTTGAGTAGTCCTCTGTCCCCCTGCTCCTACCTAGCAGTGTGCTAGGCTCAACAAACTCCGCCAAAGTTTCTGGCCCGCAAGCCTTACAACACGGACCCGCAAGTCCTTGTAGCCTAGGCCCTCAAGCCCCTTCACTGCACCCGAGCCTGCAAGCTCGACACTCAGGCCCTTAAGCCCTACACAACACAGACCCGCAAGTCCTGTGCCTTGAACCCTCAAGTTTCAGCAGCCTAGGCCCGCAAGCCCCTTCACTGCCCCCGAGCCTGCAAGCTCGACAAGTATGGACCCGCAAGTCCCTCTGCCCTAGCTCTCAAGCCTCGCAGATCTCAAGCCCTCAAGCTCGACACATAGATTTAAGAATAGATCTACTGTTTTTGGCCCGTAAGCCTTTACACTAAAAGTATTACAAAGAGTTCTTCTGCCTGGTGAGGATTGGCTTCTTTTCTTGAAGAAGATGCCTCTGATTCTGACTCATGAGAGAACAAATCTTCTTCAAGTTTTCTTTTCTCTGGAACGGTCTTCTCAGTCGATGAAGCTTGACTGAAAACTCTGATGGTGAATAATTCATTCTCAGTTCTTGGTATTGCTAGTCGCCGCCGGTACTGCTCTATAAAATACTTGTCGGGATTTTCTTAAGTTCCAAGATTCAAAAGTGAGTTCTTAGGGCATACACTGTTCCCTTTTATATGAGAGAGTGGCCGCTTAACGGTCTCCTATAATGTCCTTTATTGTTAGATGCCCATCCCTCAAGAGCATGCGCTGATTGGACAATCAGGCGGCGACATTAATTTCTGACAGCGCATCCGGCTACTTTTGAATCTGTCTCGACGATATTTCCATTGTTATGATGACATGGATAATATCTCGACGACAGGACTTTATCGATGCCTTGAACTAGTCTCTTCTTCAATTCCTCATCAGATAGTGATATCTTCGACGATACTGGACATCTCTTCTGTACTCGAGCTTATGCCGGCACGAAGTCATCTAACCGATGTCGTCGCGATCTTCTTGTCTGCTTGATATCGTTGTAACAACTTTATCTTGTCGACGACATAAACGATATCATGTTGACAGACTATACTTTAGCAACTGCTTGTCTTCAACTGACCTCCTTCAGTCTTCTCGACGTCACGCCTTCTTTACGACAATGTCCAACGCCATCAATCACACTTAGCCTTTCCGATGACAAGGCTTCTTCTCGACGCTATCTATTCTTCTTTGTCCTTATCGACGATACAGTTTCTTGTCAACGATATCTTCAACACTGATCTTCCCTTTGCCTTTTCAACGACATTCATTCTGACTTAGCCTTATCGATGTTAAGGCTTCTTGACGACCACATCTTTGAGTCTTCTTCTTCATATTCGACTTTTTGATATCGTCGTGTAGATGTCACAACGGTATCACCATTCTGCCTTGCTCTGCATGTTGTTGACGATAGGCCTACTGTTGTCGACGATACGCATGATCCTTTTCGACGACACAAACACAATCATTCTTCTTTGCTTTGCCCATCATCTCAACGATGTGCCTGTACTTGTCGATGATATGTTTAGTCTTTTTTGACGATATTATACTTAGGCAGGTTGTTGAAGTACTGGACATCTCTTCTTATCTTTTACTGAAATGATAAAGCTATGAGGATAATCAAATACATAGTGAAGTTCTCTTGAATTGGTGACTTCTCCAAATCAGGAATCATGTGGGCAAGATTCCCAATAAATATATTGTGCCTTCGAGAAATATTCCTACGGGAATATATTGTGCCTTTAGAAATAATTCCTACGGGAATATATCGTGCCTTCGAGAAATAATTTCTTCGGGAATATATCGTGCCTTCGAGAAATAATTCCTACGGGAATATACCGTGTCTTCGAGAAATAATTCCTACTGGAATATATTGTGTCTTCGAGAAATATTCCTACAAGAATATATTGTGCCTTCGAGAAATATTCCTACGGAAATATATTGTGCCTTCGATATATATTCCTTCGAGAATACCTGGTGCCTTCGAGAATAATTCCTTCGGGAATATATTGTGCCTTCGAGAAATAATTCCTTCGGGAATATATTGTGCCTTCGAGAAATAATTCCTACGGGAATATCTGGTGCCTTCGGAATTAATTCCTACGGGAATATATTGTGCCTTCGAGAAATAATTTCTTTAGGAATATATTGTGCCTTCGAGAAATAATTCCTACGGGAATATATTGTGTCTTCGAGAAATAATTCCTACGGGAATATATTAGGTCTTCGTGAAATATTTCCTACGGGGATATATGGTGCCTTCGAGAAATAATTCCTACGGGAATACCTGGTGCCTTCAGGAATAATTCCTTCGGGAATAAATATGCCTTGGGAGAATATCAGATGGCCGATTAGTTTTACTCTAAGGCAACCCGCACGATGGACGGTCTGGGAGGGAAACCCTTATGAAACTAGAACTACGTGGGCCTGAGACCGTATGCTAGATGATACGGAGTACGTAGGCGATGGTCATGGAAAGACTGCCTCGACCCAATAATAGTCCAGATACTTCCTCCCTTAAATGTTATATTATGCTTGATGCTAATGGGAATTGGATTCGATTCGTGGTTCTAATAACTTGTCCTTAGCACAGGTGACAAGTGTGGGCGAGAGACAACACACAAGTGTGGAGGAAGCCACAGAGCAGGCTACTTCAGGTATATACTCGTTAGGTCGCATCTTCTTTTGGACCCTAGCTCATGGCATATATATATATATATATATTTATGCAATGTTACTGGAGCTTTAATGCAGCAGAAAGGATGACGCTACTCATACAGGTCTTGAATATAAGGGTTTCTGTGATGATTACTCTTCCGCTATAAATCATGCCTTCCGCTAAGGGATATAAAGTGCACTCTTTAAATAACGTCTTCCGCTAAGTACTATAAGATGCATTCGATAATGATGTCTTCTGCTAGAATACTGTTTCCCCACTCTGATGGTGTGTGAGGATATTTGCTTAACATCACCCCAATGCGTGATAACGGAGTGTTCCAGGCAGGACGTTGGTAAAGAAAGTACCTTCTGTTAAATTTTTGAAGTGGAAGTGGAAAGGTGCTAGGCGGTCTGCAGATTGGAGGCCGTAGAGACCGCATGGTCTGCGCTGATTTTTTGGTAGGTTTGTCTCAGGCGATCTGTTCTGGGAGGTCTGATCTGGGAGACCGCAAAGTGTCCAGGCGGCTTGCGCGGGTTGTTCTGGAGACTTGTTCAAGTCGGCCAAATGTTCAAATAGGTCTGCCTTCTTATAGTGACCGGGTGGTCTAACAACTTGTTCTAGTCGGTCTGGGTTACTGAAGAAGTGCTTTGCTTTTGTAATAAAGACTGGGCGGTCTGTTTTGGGAGACCGCGGTTACCAGGCAGTTTGTATATAACTGTTTGGTTTAATAAGGGAGCTGTCAGTTTTGCTTGCTCGGGCGGTCTGCTTTGCCAGACCGCATGCAGGTTGATGGGCGGTTATTGTATCCCTCTTTCGGCGGTGACGACATCTGTCCTCTTGCCTATAAATAGGGGTGCAGAGCCCGTCATTTGTAACGAAGAACTGTATTCTAAACTCTCTTGAATAACTAATTGATTTCTCTTCTTTCAGTCACCCTTTTCCTCCGGTCGATTAATAACAAAACGGGTTATTCCGATATATAAACTATAAATTCCAATGGCTTTTGCTACTATGACCTTCCCGACCACGATTTTATTCTTCCAGGTATCTCGAAAATGCTACTAAATAAAAAGAAAAGAATAGTGGGTTCCCTCGTTTCTATGGCAACTTCTGAAACGGTGAGGTCCTCTCTATACACCGGAGCCTCTTATTTCATTTCATCAAATTTTATTGTGAACCAAAGTTAACTTGATTTTGCCGGTCTCTTTCTGAGGTCGCGCGGTCTGAGTTTTGTCTGACCAGTTTGTTTGTTCACAGGTTAGCGACTAGCAGTTACCGTCAACATGCTCCCTTCTTCCAGCTTTGAATAAACCAGTCCGACAGCGGTCTGTCTGGGCAGACTGTGTTTAGGTGTTCTTGGACTGTGCAGCGGACTCAGTTGATCAGGCTCTTAAGAGACCAGGTGGTCTTGAGTGTGGTCTGCAGCAGGAAGCAGTTTCATTGTCAAGTGTTCGCAGCAGTTGAATAAAGCAGCAGGTCAAGCGGTCTGTGGTTGCGGGTTGACAGGTGCGGTCTGCTCTATTTGCGCAGTCTCAGGGGTTAACTGCACGGCTTGTCTATTCGTGCGGTCTGTCAAACTCATTCTGTCAGGTCGTCGACAACTTATAGTTTTGTGTTTTGTGCTTCTCTCCTCTGTGATTCTTATGAATCATGTCTCGCCAGGTATACCTCAAATTGTAAAGAGATAGTTAATGCCAAAGCACTATTCGGTCTTCCCATTGTCATTGTGTTGCTCCGCTTGTGGAAAGTTTGTGAAGTGTTCCGCATTTTTACTTCAACTCCGGGCCTCAAATTTTTTAACATGGTATCAGAGGGAGGTTACTGAGCAGTAGTTGCTGTTACTTCTCTCGGGTTCCTCAAGGTGGTTAGCAATCAGTGGGATAACAATGGAAGGAGGATATGCTAGAGGTCTTGGTATTGAGCTCCTTATGCAGACTAACTTTAAGAAGTGGAAGTCTTGCATGGACAGTTATCTTCTTGGCGAGGATTTGTGGGAGGTTGTAGGAGGAGAAGCAAGACAAGCTATTATTCCTGCTGAAGGGAATGCTGAGCTCGTGAAGGCTTGGAAGAGAACGAATGCTAAGGCGGAGTTCACTCTTAAGAGAGCTATCATTCCGGAGTTGTTTGATCACATCATCGGATCTAGGTCAGTTGCAGAAATATGGACAGCCTTGGATGGCTTGTTCAATAAGAAGAATGTAGCTAGGCTAGAGTTCTTGGAGAATGAGTTGGTGAAAGCAACTCAGGGAGATTTGTCTATCTCAACGTTCTTCTTGAAAATGAAGAACCTTTGCGCAGAGATATCAGCATTAGACCCGGATGAGCCTATCTCAGAAGCTAAGCTGAAGAGGCACATAATCCACGGCGTGCGGAGGGAGTATGTGTCCTTTGTTACTTCTGTTCAAGTCTGGGCCAATCAGCTATCTTTGCTGGAGCTGGAGAACTTACTTGCTTCGCAATAGAGTTTGGCTATGAAAATGGCGGGGATGTCAGTCTCTGGGGGATAAGGTGAGGTTCTCTTTTCTGGCAAGAAGAAGAGATGGGACAAGAAGAAGAAGACATCTGGAGATGATGGTCCGTCTACTTCATATTAGTAGGAGAGGAGCTATGCTCCTAAGCGCGATGGGAAGAAGAAGGAAGGACCTAGATGCTTCAAGTACAACAAGCTTGATCACTTCAAGAGAGATTGCCAAGTTAATCTTTAGCCCGGGCATGCTGCAGGAAAGGAGGAGGCTGGTTCCAATTTTGAAGGTAGTTGGGGTGGTGGAGGTGCATTCATGATGGGCACTTGTGTTCGGGCATTGGCTTCCATCAACTATCAGGATGATTGGATAGTTGACTTTGGGTGTGGTCATCACCTCACCGGGGATGAGTCGATGTTCTCCTCATTGTGAGCATATACAGGTAATGACACTATCATTACGGCTGATAATACTATACATACAGTTGAGAAGGAGAGTGTGGTTTCTTTGAATGATGATAGAGGTACTCTTACATTGAAGAGTGTCTATCATGTTCCGGGGATGAAGAAGAACCTCTTCTCAGTGACCAATGTTGTGGATGCTGGCTATCACGTTCTGTTCGGTCTAACAGAAGTGAAATTTCTTCGAAATGTTTCAGCCGTGAAAGCTGAGGTCACTCATGTAGGGAGATGGGTGAAGGACTTGTTTGTTCTTTCAACAAGTTCTTATGTTGATAAGATCAGGGCTAACGACAGCGCCGCTATCTGGCATGAAAGACTTGGGCATGTTGGAATGGATAAGTTGAAGGCTATGGCGGGAAGAGGCCTTGTGAAAGGTTTGCCTAGCTTGTCATCTTTTGAGGAAGGTCATGATTATGCAGGTTGTCAGTTTGGTAAGGCTCAACGTATTCCATTTAACAAATCACAAAGCAGATGCAAAGCACCATTAGAGTATATACATGGTGATCTGTTTGGACCTACTAACACTGCCAGTCTTGGAGGTAGCAAGTATATGCTGATTTTGATTGATGGCGTCACCAGATATACTTGGGTATATTTTCTGAAGGATAAGTCGGAGGCATTCAAGATGTTTGTGGAGTTCAAGGAGCTGGTGGAAGGTCGGCTCAACCTGCGGGTCAAGAGGTTCAGAACAGACAATGGAGGGGAGTTCACCTCCAAGGCGTTCTTTAACTTCTGCAGGAAGCATGGCATCCAAAGAGAGCTTTCTTGTGCTCACACTCCACAACAGAACGAAGTTGCAGAGCGGAAGATCCGTTATCTGACGGAGACCTGCAAATGTTGGCTTCATGCCAAGAGTATCCCAAAGTCCTTCTGGGCAGAGGGAATGTCTTGTGCGGCCTATGACATCAACCAGATGCCTCTCAGTCCCATCAACATGAAGACCCCTCATGAGTTGATGTTCAAGGAGAATCCAAGCGTGGAACACTTTCGATTGTTTGGTTCTACCTGCTACGTGCATGTTCTGGATGCCCTTCGAACGAAGCTAGATGCAAAGGCAAGGAAACTAGTCTTCGTAGGTTATGATGACCAAAAGAAAGGGTGGAGATGCATGGATCCCGAGACATGGAGATATGCGGTCTCTAGGGATGTGGTATTTGACAAACCGACGTCTTACCAAGGTAGCTCTTCTGTAGAGTTACAAGTAAGCAGGGTAGATGGTGGACCAGAGGAAGCTGCAAAGGAAGTTCTAGTGGAGTTGCCTGTTTCTCCAGGTGCTCCAGGTATCTCTAGCTCAGGGTCAGGTGATTCAAGTTCTGGAAGTAGGGGGAGCGATGCTCCATGTTTACCTTAAAGGAGAGATAGTCCAGAAGCTGCAGTTGAAGAGGTGGTTCAGAGTCAAGCTCTGAGGAGGTCCAAGAGGACCATTATTCCACCAGATCGGTATACGGGGGGAAACTTGGTGAGCTTTGTCTCATGTTTCTTCGCAGGTCCCCTGGATGAGAGAGAGCCATCTTGTTATGAAAATGCCATTGGAGTCAAGGAGTGGGAAGGATCCATGGATGAAGAGATGGATGCCCTCAGGAAAAATGAGACTTGGTACTTGGTGCCTAAGGTTGAGGGTATTACCCCGGTGACTTGCAAGTGGGTTTTCAAACTGAAGAAGAATGTTGATGGAAGTATTGAGCGGTACAAGGCTGGCCTTGTAGCTCGGGGTTTCTCTCAGAAGTATGGGGAAGATTATGAAGAAACATTCAGCCCCATTGCCAAGATGACTTCGGTTCGGGTGATGATCGCATTGGCAGCTTGCCAAGGGTGGAAGATTTGGTAACTTGACGTGAAGAATGCTTTCTTATATGGCGAGATTGACAAGGATATCTTCATGAATCAGCCACTTGGTTATGTATCCGAAGAGCACCCAAGATATGTTTGCAAGCACAAGAAGGCTCTTTACGGCTTGAAGCAAGCGCCTCAGGCGTAGTACGGGAAGATCGCAAAATACCTCTAGTTCTACGGATACTTTGCTTCTGATTCCGATTCTGGCTTATTCGTAAAGAGGATGGGGGAGCTTTAGGTCTTGGTGCTACTGTACGTTGACGATATGATCGTCATGGGGAATTCTGAAGTGGAGGTAGCTAGGCTTTGTGCTGAGCTAGCTATCAGATTCGAGATGAAGGATTTGGGTGAACTCCATCATTTCCTTGGGCTCGAAGTGGAGAGGAAAGAGAGTGGCATGCTTGTTTCCCAAAAAGGCTAAGCGGATCGAATCGTGAAGAGGTTCGGCATGGAAGGGGGGAAGAGGAGCTCTACTCCACTAGAGGTTGGAGTTCATCTTCGATGAGATGAAGGGAAGGTTCTTACCGATCCTTTGGTGTTCCGGGCTTTGGTTGGAAGTCTGATATACTTGACGATCACGTGGCCGGATATTGCTTATGCAGTTGGCAGGGTGAGTCGGTTTATGACAGATCCTCAGAAGCCTCATCTTGTGGCAGCTAGGAGTATCTTGAAGTATGTCAAATCCACCTCGGATTTGGGTCTCTTCTGCGGGAGAGATTCGGGCTTTTGCTTGCACGGGTACATGGATGCTGATTATGGAGGAGATTCAGATGATCGGAGGTCGAAGTCTGGATATGTCTTTATGACATGCTCTACAGCTATATCATGGTGCAACAAGAAGCAGGATTCTGTGTCTGTCTCTACCATATAAGCAGAGTACAAAGCTTCAGCTTTGGCAGCTCAGGAAGTCATCTGGCTTAGGAGGCTTGTGGAGGACATTCATAGGGAGGTGCGAGGTCTTACTCTGCTACGTGGTGACAATGAGAGTTCTCTCAAACTGGTAAACAATCCAATTTGTCATGCGTGTACAAAGCACATAGAGATTCATCAACATTTTGTTCGTGAGCAGGTGTTGGAGGGATCTCTGACTGTGGAGCACGTGCAGAGCAAGGATAATGTTGCCGACATATTTACTAAGCCGCTGTCAAAGGCACCATTTGGTCAGTTGCGGAGTTTTCTTGGGCTGACTTCCACTTCCCACTTCAAGGGGGAGTGTTAAAATTTTTAAGTGGAAGTGGAAAGGTGTTGGTCGGTCTGCAGATTGGAGGCTGCAGAGACCGCACAGGCTACGCTGCTTTTCTGGTCGGTTTGTCTCAGGCGATCTGTTCTGGGAGGTCTGATCTGGGAGACCGCAAAGTGTCCAGGCGGCTTGCACGGGTTGTTCTGGCGACTTGTTCAAGTCGGCCAAATGTTCAAGTAGGTCTGCCTTCTTGTAGTGATCGGGCGGTCTAATGACTTGTTCTAGTCGGTCTGGGTTACTGAAGAAGTGCTTTGCTTTTGCAATAAAGACCAGGCGGTCTGTTTTGGGAGACCGCAGTTACCGGGCGGTTTGTATATAACCATTTGGATTAATAAGGGTGCTGTCAGTTTTGCTTGCTCGAGCGGTCTGCTTTGCCAGACCGCATGCGGGTTGATGGGTGGTTATTGTATCCCTCTTTCGGCGGTGACGACATCCATCCTCTTGCCTATAAATAGGGGTGCAGGGCCCGTCATTTGTAATGAAGAACTATAAGAGCCAAAGTTGGCTTGATTGTGCCGGTCTCTTTCGGAGGTCGCGCAATCTGAGTTTTGTCTGACCGGTTTGTTTGTTCACAGGTTAGCGACTAGCAGTTACCGTCAGCATTTTCCCTTCTTCCAGCTTTAAATAAACTAGCCCGACAGCGGTCTGTCTGGGCGGACTATGTTTAGGTGTTCTTGGACTGTGCAGCAGACTCAGTTGATCAGGCGGTCTTGAGTGCGGTCTGCATCAGGAAGCAGTTTCTTTGTCAAGTGTTCACATAAGTTGAATAAAGCAGCAGGTCGAGCGGTCTTTGGTTACGGGCTGACAGGTGTGGTCTGCCCTGTTCACGCGGTCTCAGGGGTTAACCGCACGGCTTGTCTATTCGCGCGGTCTGGCGATCTCAGTCTGTCAGGTCGTCGGCAGCTTGTAGTTTTGTGTTTTGTGCTTCTATCCTCCGTGATTCTTATGAATCATGTCTCGCCATGTATACCTCGAATTGTAAAGAGATAGTTAATTACAAATCACTATTCAGTCTTCCCATTGTCATTGTGTTGCTACGCTTGGGGAAAGTTTGTGAAGTGTTCCGCATTTTTACTTCAACTCCGGAACTCAAATTTTTTAACACCTTCACCCGTCATGGTCGTTTTGGCGTCATGCAAAAAGGGTGGTGTGCGATAAGATACCCCAGTCGGACCGCCGACTTGGGGGGGGGGGGGGGGGGTATTACACTTAGGGCTTCGGAGGTCGTACGTAAGGTCTAGACTTGGAAGTGTTTATACCCGCATAGGAGTGGGGAGGCCCGATACACTGCCACTGCGGCCACAACAGTTTTACCTGTGGTGCTAGCTACACGCTCGAAGAAGTGGGAACTACAAGGTCTGTACGTACAGAGTCGCGCGCGTGCGTTGCATTGCATTATTAATCATTCATATCATTGCATCCATTCCATCATATATAACTCTACCCTTCATCGTATGAAATAATGCGTTCATTCATATGATAAGGACGTTCAGGCGGACCCCTTAACTTATAAGGTAGTATGGGATATCTTATCGGTTAAGGTTATTCCTTCTTAGTGGATATAACTGTCATGCCCCTTTTATACATGAATGGTAATGTAGACACCTTCTTATATTTGGTACATTAAGCCCTTCATATATGAATTGTAATTTAAGCATCATCCTCCAACTCTAACGCCCAGTGGAAGTCACAAACTCAATGCACTGCATCAAACTCACGCTCAACGGGATACACAAGGCTCAAATAAGAGAGCGATTCTATAATGCCACCAGCAAAGGCGGGATGTGAGGCTTAGCCACACCTACAACAACGAAAGCAAAAGGCAAACAAAAGATACAATGCTCCAAGCATAAGGTAGACACGAGCAAGTCATCCCTCAATGATGGCTTCAAGATCGTCATCTGGGGCATCATCTATGGCTCCTTATTATCGGTGAGCACAAAATTCCGTGCCTCATTGATTCCCTGAGGAATGACAGCCATCAATGCTTTCTCCTCCTCTGGCTGCACCAGCTTGGCCTTCGCCTTAAATGGACCTATCTCAACTCTTGATAAGAATGGACACCGAGTTCTTTCGTGCTTCCATGCAAGAATGGGCACCAAGTCCTTCTGCGTCTACTAGTAAGAACGGACCACGAGTCTTTCTGCTCGCCTCGATGAAAGTAAGCCATGAATACACCTAAGAATTCCAATCAGAATGGACTCGTTGGCCCTTAAGTGCCACCAAGACAAGGGGGCAGATCGCCCATCCATGTCGTGCTCTTACATTTGCCCCTAACACTAACGCCCAATGACAACCGCTCAAGCTAACACACAGAGTCATAATCACGCATTCATACAAAGTGGAACCTGGAAGGCTAACACACAGAGTCATAATCACACATCCAACATACCGTACAAGGCTCGAAGTGGGAGAACATCCTTGTAAAGCGCCACAAGGGCCATATAGCAAGTAAGAGCGATAAATGAGCAAATAACCGCAAAAATCATCGCAGAAATGTCAGAAATGAAATATGACAATAATTAAGCAAAATTATTAACTATTGAAACATAATAATTTATACATATCCCATGAATGAAGTTAAAAAACTTCTTGAAAGAAGATGATCTATAAATTTAAGGATTGGATTAAATGATGCTTATGGTTCAAATAATTGCTTGAAGAAATAAAAATATAGTTTGAAAAAGGATTATTAACATTTGTGTTTGAAATGAAACAATCATATTTATGGTGTTAGTGCAGATTTTGCTCCCACGACTTTACACTATCTGCAAAGAGAAGTGGAGGGGGCACTGTGAGCTGTTGGCGACTTTGAGGTCATCATGGAGTAGCCGAAGAGAGAAGGAGATGATGTGGCGAGCAGTAAAACCAAGATTTTCTGCAATTGCAACTCGTTGTTGTGGGTGATTTTATTGCTCACTGTGAAATGGTTACCAAATGAGAAACCGCCACTAGGTGGAGCTGGAAGCACCAGGAAGCTACAAGTCCAAGTTCACAGCAAGATATAGCTGGATTCAAGATGCTTTTCAAGGTACAGTTCTCTCTTATTTATACTAGTGGGGGGTTGCACAAACGGTTAGGCAAAATAAATTTGGGTTGTCCAGGGTACATGAGAATTGGGCAGAGATGAGAGAGTACATGGTATGCAAATAGCCTAAAATAGTAGGTCGTGCGGTCACCACAGGGTGTTCGTGTGAGCTTTAGGCAACAAAATGTATCTACATGTTGAGTTAAGCGGGCTGACAGGCTGAGTGGCAACTGATGGCATGACCGGCCGAACTATCGAGGAGGAGATCATCTAGCTTGCAAATGACCCCAGCTGCTAGGTCGGATGGACACTGAAGTCGTGACCACCCACGCTATTGAACATGATGATATATAGCTTGTATATAACCAGAACAATAGGCCGAGTGGACTCCAAATGGACGACCGCCTGAGCCACTGAAGAGGGATCTTCTGGTTTGTGAATAACATAAAGAATGGTCCGCGCGAACACCAAATATCTGACCGCACGGACTGCCTTGATAATGGTTCTGATCACTCTTTAGGTTGCGGGTTCCCGAGTAAGCATGACCCCCTCCATTTTTCAAGTTTGCGTGAACTTAGAAAAGCAACACTTTAACCACGGAGACTGTGATTTGCATATAATGCTTGAAGATTTATAAATACAGTCATGGGATGGATGATTTGAAGTATCATTTCCAACAAAGCACTTTTCACCCATCGCGGTTACATTCTTCAGGAAGATAATGGTGAGCAACATGAACATGGCAATGTTGGCTATGTTGAAGAAAGACTTCTCGGTCTGCACCTCCCCTCGGGAGAAGCAGGAGGTTGGAAGCTCCAACGGTCATAAGAAGAAGAAGACTGTTGCGACTAAGAAGAAGAAGCGTGTTGAAGGTACCAACGAGGTTGCCCCTGAGCCCACAAAGACACCTCCCCCGAAGGTTATTATTGACATTGTGAACACCCTGAACTCTCCTCCGCACGATCTGAGGCTAAGTGAAGCTAGCATTGATATCAATATAGTGAAGATGCACGAGGTCTTCGGGACTCCCAATATAGAAGACCCTACAATTAGGGAGGAAGCTCCCAACTTATCTGCGTGAACCAAAACAAATAAACACGACATCTCCAAGGTTTTGAATAACGCGGCGAGTGCTGCTAAGAGGAAGCTTAGTGAGAAGGATGTTACTGCTTAAGCAAAGAAGAAGAGGAAGAAGAACTCAAGGGAGGCTGAGGAGAAAGCCTTCGAGAATGTTGATGCTAACCCGTCTAAAGAGGGGGGAGTATGTGTGGTCTCTGTACGATACCATATCCAATTCTTGGGGATGAGGAGTTGAGGTGAACAATGCTGGAGTGTTCGTGTAGGGAGAGGATGAGTTGAAGGGCCAGGTATAAGCTGAGGCCAAACAGATAGTTAATGATGAAAAATCTAAGGTGGATAAGGCATTCGAGGACAAGGCTTTGGAGGATAAGGCTGTTGGAACACGGTTTTCCGCATTTCTTTGGTTTGAGAATAACAAATCCTACTTGAATCTAGTTTGTCATTGTATTTTTAGTATGCAGGATTGAATAAAGATGACATTATGATGCTATATGTTGGCCTGGACTAGCTCAAGTGCTGAAAAGAAAGGATGTGGTATAACGCCAGGCGTTAGAGCCAACGCCGACATTGACCCATGATATCATCAATATGAAAATGCTATGGAGGGAAGCTGCCGTGATTGTAGGAGCATTTTAGGAATGATTTGACCTAACGTCAGCATTATGGTTGCCAAAATGAGATGTTTCCAAACATGCAATAACTCCTTCCTGGATTGTGGATTCGAGCCATCAAAACAATTCTAAACTGAGTCAACGCCTGACATTATCCCTAGTGTCAGCGTTAGCTTCCTCTCCTATAAATAGGTGGCATTCATTTTATTCAATTTGATGAACTCAAGGAGCCCTATTCCAGCACTCTAATTTATTTGTGAGGGTTGTATTTCTAGACCACAAAGGATCTCCCATTCAATTTTAAGAGAAGGAAACAAAGGAGGCTTGGATCAACGCTAACTCAATGAGAAGAACGCATCCTTCGACCTCAATAATCTCTAGTGATTCTTCGTTGTCTCCTTCAAATTTCCTCAAAGCGAGTTTTAAATTTGTCTTTCATATTTTGTAACACCTTTTATCTTTGTGATCATTTCGTGAAAACACCGTGGTTGGTGATGACTAGGTCTATGTGTGGCTTAGGGGGAATTCACCACAAGACGACTAGGTCTAGGGCTTAGATCTAGGGGTGCCTGAGGCCTTTCTAGGGATAGAGAGGCTAGAGCGGCTTGATGGCATATCTGGGGATAGATCGGCTAAAGCCAACTGGTTCTTAGTGAGAAGAGTCGGTATAGAAAACAGAAAGAGTTTTTCATATTATTCGTCTCGATTTCTAGCGTCATAGAAATTCATTTTTAATCAATTTTATAAATGATAATCATATCTTTATTTGTTTAATAAAATTGATTTGGTTTATAATTTCTAGCATTTTACTTTTGATCCAATCTATTTCTAATAAAATATCAAAAGTTTTCTTTTAAATTATAAAGTATTCTAAAATCCTTATCCCCCCTCTAAGGGCGCCTTAAGATCCAACAAGTGGTTCAGAGTTGTTGAAAATGTTGAAGTGGAAGTTGGCGGTCTGGGGGGAGGTCGCGCGGTCTGGGGGGAGGTCGCACGGTCTGGCTAATCGCGCAGTCTTGCGTTCTCCATCTGCAGTCCGACCTATTCCATCTAGCCGCAGCTTACTCGGTGTGACCGCCGTTCTCTCTGTCCAAGGTGCCGAGGTGAGGTCGCGCGGTCTGGTACGTGAGACCGCGTACGAGCTGTTCTCTGTACTGTGCGATCTGGTTTGTGGTGACTGCACAGGGTTGCTGTTTTGGTAACGGGCAGTCCGGTCTGGTGACTATCCGGGTTCTTGGTGGTGCGCGTGGACTAAGATCTTCTTAGTCGTGCGGTCTCCCCTTTTTTGAGTTCGCATAAGCTGGTCCTTGGCTATCTGCTGGTATATGCGGTCTCTGTTGTTGGTCGACTTGGCGGGTTCTTGCCTTGGTCGACTTGGCTGTGTTCGCGGTCTCTGGAGGAGGTCTCGTGTGGCGAACACAGGTGGTGAGCGTCATGACCGGGTGAGTTGTCATGATCGCGTGGCTTTCAGAAGGAGTGGCGATCTCCTGGTCAGGGTTGAAGTCGGCGAGCTCACAAGGCGCAGAGCGATCTTATGCTGACCGCGCGGGTTGACCGATCTTGGTCGCGTGGTCAGGGAGGTGACTCTATCTCATTGGGTGGTGACTGGATCAGGTCGCATGCCTATAAATAGGAGTCACTGTAGTTGAAAAATTAATCGCACCAAGTGTAAGCTGAGCTCGCGCCTAATTCTTGCGGTCTCTTTTTTGTGACCGGCCGGTTAGCTGATTGAATTTCCTTGTGCAGCTTCTGCGGATTATGCGGTCAGCAGCAATCACCTCTTCTTCTAAGGTGTTCGGGCAGTCTCGTGGCTTGCAGTGCGGGTTGCTGGAGATCGGGAGAATCAATGGAGTTCGGGAGGTCGTGGAGGTTCAGTTGGTGTTGATCAAGTTGTCGGCTTCCATTCAAGCGGTCTTGTTTTCTAGTCGCGTGAACACGCAAGTCGGGCGATCAGGCGGTCTCAGTGTTCAGACCGCTGGTTATCTTTCCTTCAACATTGTAATTTCCTTTTGGTTTTGTGTATTGGAGAAATCATGTCTCGCCATGTATACCTCGCAATGTAATGAAGACTTTTGCTATCATCAATAAAGATTGTGTTGCTTCATGTGCTTCTGGTTGTTGTCTATAGCTTTGAGTTGTACAATTCCTGCTCACTCCTAGATCTTCGGAAAATTTCATAAGAGTCAGGTTATTCCAAAATAATTTCACCACCAGGAATATTGGCGCTTCATGATCTCGCTTCTACAATTGGGGAGAAATGTTATATAAATGAAAAATCACTAGCACCACCTTTATTTGAAGGGAAAATTCTAAAGGGTGGAAAATATTTATGAATAGTTTATTTTGTGCTCTTGATCAAAACATTTTCAAACTTATTTATACGTTCCATACTGCTAATAAAATTTGGAGTTTTCATGAAAAACCTATGATTCTCCATCTACATGTGTTGTCCAAGCACAAGATATGGAGAATATGCAAACATGCATATATATTCAAGAAAGCTCCTTATTTGATGAATCCATGTGGTGCACATCAAAGAAAATGAAAGAAGACAACACATTAATGGGATTGGAAGATGGAAACTCATCTATGGAAGAGGAATGCAAAAAAGATGTCAAATGCACTTTATGTTCAAATCTTGTCTCTTCCGAGAACTTTGTAAGTAAATCAAACTCCCTTCTTACTTCAAATTTAATTTCTACAATGCATGTGCTAGCAATTGACAAATGTAAAATTAAGAAATTGAAAAATGCTAATTTCAAATTACGTTTAGAAAATATATTTTAAAAGCAAATGCAAATTCAAATGTAGAATCTAATGTTGATGTGTCTAGTTCTTCATCATGCACTTCACTTAAAAATGATACACATTGTTTTGATTACAATGTTCTTAAAGAAAAAATCAAGGATTTTGAAAAAGAGCTTCTAATTTCGAAAGAGCATAGTAAAACACTAATAAATGAGAATAATGCTCTAAAGGATAAACTATACTCTTTAAAATTGTACATTAAAACTTTTTCAAATAATAGAAAATCTCTTATTTCTAGTTTATCTTCAAAATTGTATAAGACATTTAATAGCATTTCAAACATCATAAAACATACACATAGTAGAATACTTAATTATAGAAACATGTTGAGTTCTAATAATAAGAGTGAAAAACACCAAATGTTTGCAAATCAAAACTCTAGTTACTATCACCACGATTTACAAACTACATCTTTTCTCAATATAAAATTAAATGTTCACAAATTTCCTATGAAAAATATTTTCAATAATCATCACAATTATATGCCTCAAGATAAAAATAATCACAATGGAAATTTGATGCATAAAAATAATATTAATCAAAATTATGAATGGAGGCCCAATGTTTAAGATTAAACACCAACTCCACTCGAAAGGGCCCATTCATCACTATCTTCACACAAACCAACAGGCTATATTTGATTACCCGAAGAAACCGTCACACTCTGTCCCCTTTGGATAGCTAAATCTGTTATTTAGTAGTATCATTAAATTACATAAAGTAGAAATAAATTAAAATGAAATACCAATACTCTAGTTCATGATATGCATAATTTTTGTTTTGTTTGTTCTTATATTTTCTTGAACCAAAATGCTATAACCACTTTATATATTTTGAAATATGACTATCACCTGAAGCTTAATGATCAATAAATCAAATTGAATGAATTTGAATAAAAAGTCATATCATTTTTTTTCAAGTGACCTATCAATACTCTTTTTAGCTCTCATTCATTTAAATCCATTACTTATAAATTGAATACTAAACTTATTATGTTATATTATCAAAACTAATATTTTCAAAAATATATGGATTTAAATAGTCTATTTAGGGGGTTTTGGGTTAAAATATAAAATGAGCAACTTTTTGTTTATTTGTTTAATTTAGTTGTTGCATTTGATAGCCCCTATCATATTAAGTTATAATCATGAAAAATATTCAAATTTCTGGAAAATTATTTTTGCCACTTTTATTATCACAATCTTTTGCCTTCAAAAAGGTTTTATATGTTTTGGCAAATTCTATAACAAAAAATTAAAATAAAAGTATTCTCTTTTCTTGTACAATTTTTGTTTTGTTTTGTTTTTCACTTTTTGATCCAACATCCTTATGGTTACTTTATGCAAAATGCGATATGACTCAATCACCTTGCATAAGATTAAAATTATAATAAATCAAATTGAATAAAAGTCATATCATTTCAAGTGACCTATTTATCCTCTATTCTAGTTTGTATCCCTGTTAAATTCTTTGCCTATAAATGTCTTATATTATCATTATTAATTGAAAACTAAAATTGTTATGTGATACTTTAAAGACTAATAAAATTATTTTCAAAAAATAATTTTAAATAAACTATTTAGGGGTATTTGGTTGAAACATAAAATGTGCAACTTTTTATTTGTTTGTTTGATTTCATTGTTGCATTTGTTTGCCCCCATCATATTAAACCTTTCAAAATAATCAAAAATAATTTCTCATTATATATATGTATATATATATATATATTATTCACCTTACAATCTTTTACCTTAATTATTTGAAAAAGATGAATATGAAGGTTCTCATAATACTTCACTTTCATCATAAAGAATAATTGATTATGAGTACTTAATTTCTATGTGTTAAACTAAATGATCATTTATAATAATCATGCAAAATCAAAATATCTTTTAATTCAAACATTAAACATAATTGAAAAAGATCATATTGCTTTCAAAATATGTTTTGAGATCATGTTTATTATATGAATATATTATATAATGTGTTTGTATGTATCTCACTTATATGTAGACCCTAGATTCAACTTTGTACCAATAAGAACAATTCAAATAGAATCATCACTTCATTCTAGGTTTATAAATTGAAATTCTATTTATTGAATACATACAACATCATCACTAATGATCTTATGGCATAACACTGCATTCAAACTCATCATTCTAGCATCATCTATTACTATAAGTAGAAATCGATTTCTATGCTAGATATATCATGCCATAATGTGGTAAGGTAAAATTGAATAATGAAATTTTAAAAATCATGAAAATTATTTGGCTTTAAAATCATCTATCCTAATTACAAAAATTATTCTAAAAAATAATAAAAATAAAGCCAAAGTTTATGAATCGGTCCTTATAAATAAAACGCCTAGTATGTTTATGGTCATTCACCCATAATTACATGTCTCACAATAGAGGGGGTGTAGGATTGTATGCATTAGAAGACCTAACCTCTAATTCATGTCTTGTCCTTAATCGAGGAGGGTTCTAATGGGGCCTTACGAGACACTGGGGGAAAGAGTGATAGGTTGAGCGTTCTCTAGTGTGTATATATATATGGGATTAACACCTCAACCTATGACATGTGTGCAACTCCTCATGCCCATTCATCACTTAGTATGGGGCTAGGGTGTAGGCATATAGTCAGGGTATTATAATCTAGGACATACTTATATCATATATATTGCATGCACTCTTTATAACTACACGCTTCATCATTCATGGACGTTTAATTGAACATGCTTATCATGTATTGTGCATATTTTATCATTTTGAGCTTTAATGATCTTGTAAAACACAAGTATTTGAAAACCCAATAAAAATATAAAATCATTTTTAAACAAACAAAAACATGCTCAAAGAGCCTTCTAGTGATCTCTAAAATGTCTGAAATTTCTACACTAAGAAGGTCTCTATATAATAACTCTAAATCAAAGATTTTTTCTTTCAAAAATGCATAAAATTGTCTACTGTCTCGGCGTTAAGAGTTAACGCTAGCGTTCGGCTCCAACGTCAGCGTTATAACTCAATGCCTGGCATTAGCCTTTTTTCTCTAAAATTCAAATTTTAATGCTGAAAAATCTCTGATAATCTATCATGCATATTTTCATATTTGTTTCTCTATTTTGAAAGATTTTATTTTTCTTTTTTATCTTTTTTTTCTTTATTCCAAAATACAAAAATCCAAATAATTCAAAATTTTCAAAAATATGTTGTCATGCTTTTGTTTTAAAAAATTAAAAAATATGTTTTTGTTTTTACTACTTAATTATAAGGCTTCACATGAGCAAAAAATCTTAGTATTTTTCTTCACTAATGGTCAAAAGTGTTTAGGCATACTCTTAAAGATTCTCTTCAAAGTTTAATTTTCATTTCAAGTTTCCTAAATATTTTTTTGTCTTGTCATGCCTTGACCTTAATCTTATTATGTGCAATGAAATAGAATATAGAAAAATGTGTAAGATTGCCTAATAAGCCTCTAAGTATGAGTAATATTTTATGTTAAATAATGATTCACTCACTCACTCTTTTGGTAATCTATATGTGCTCATAATCTTAGTCTTCCATGATTGTGTAGTGTAATAGTTTAACATGTTAAGTTGTATATCTAAATTACCTACACCTTCTTTTCAAAAATAAATTTCTTACACATATAGAAGTGTGTTTTCAAATTTTTGTTGTTTATAAAAATCAAGTGAATTCGGAGACCTTTATTGTAACATCCCCCAAACAACTAGACCCCTAGGTTGGTTTTGTCATGACTAGGTCTTGACAAAACCCTAGGATGCGCGAAGAGATCATAAGAACTTAGGATCGAGGTGAAAATCACCATGCTCTATAGATAGCAATTTCCAGTTACCAAGCCTAGGGTTGGCTTTAGGGCGTCACCAAGACCCAAGACCCCACCATAACATACCTAACCCATTAAGGGGTCCCTTTGTAACACCCCAATTATCCAAATGTAAAAAGAAGGGGTATTCTGAATGCTGAGCTAGTGTCAGCACTAGTGGCTAGCGCTGGAGGTAGTGGTGGTTTAGCCGGACCACTGGGACGAACTTCGAACCGCTAGGACGAACCGTACATCGTCGAGAAACTAGCACTGACGCTAGAGCTAGCGTTGGCACTAGCGGTTGTCTCAATGGACCATCGAGATGAGCTGTACGCTATCGAAAAGAACCATACACCGTCGAGACGCTAGCGCTAGCACTGGCACTAGCGCCGACGGTATCTTAATCGACGGGAGGTGGACGAGATCATTTTTGGTGGACAAATTCATGGCCAAGGGAGGCCAAAAGTCCTCCCAATTGATGGGGATTCATTCCCCCTATCAATTAGGAGAAGTTTAAAGGGTTTTCCAACTCTTATGGGTGCATTGGCTGACTGGGAGAGCGCATAATGTAAGACCCCCTCCCAAATTGGTGGTCCGACCGGGGGATCTTATCGCACACCACTCTTTTTGCATGACGCCGAAGCGACCATGATGGGTGAAGGTACTTTCTTTACCAGCGTCCGTCCTGGAACACTCCATTGTCACGCATTGGGGTGATGCTAAGCGAATATCACCACGCACCATCAGAGTGGGGAAACAGTATTCTAGCGAAAGACATCATTATCGAGTGCATCTTATAGTACTTAGAGGAAGACATTATTTAATGAGTGCACTTTATATCCCTTAGCGGAAGGCATGATTTATAGCGTAAGAGTAATCATCACAGAAACCCCTATATTCAAGACCTGTATGAGTAGCGTCATCCTTTCTGCCGCATTAAAGCCCCATTAACAATGCATATAATATATAGATATATATATATATGCCATGAGCTAGGGTCCAAAAGAAGATGCAGCCTAACGAGTATATACCTGAAGTAGCCTGCTCTATGGCTTCCTCCACACTTGTGTGTTGTCTCTCACCCGCACCTGTCACCTGTGCTAAGGACAAGTTATTAGAACCACGAATCAAATCCAATTCTCATTAGCATCAAACATAATATAACATTTAAGGGAGGAAGTATCTGAACTATTATAGGGTCGAGGCAGTCTTTCCATGACCACCGCCTACGTACTCCATATAATTTGGCATACGGTCTCAGACCCACGTAGTTCTATTAGTTTCACATGGGTTGCCCTCCAAGACCGTCCATCGTGCGGGTTGCCTTAGATTAAAACTCATCGGCCATCCGATATTCTCCCAAGGCACATTTATTCCCGAAGGCACCAGGTATTCCCGTAGGGATTATTTCTCGAAGGCACCATATATCCCGTAGGAATATTTCACGAAGGCACAATATATTCCCGTTAGAATTATTTCTCGAAGACACAATATATTCCCGTGGGCATTATTTCTCGAAGGCACAATATATTGCCGAAGAAATTATTTCTCGAAGGCACGATATATTCCCATAGGAATTATTTCCGAAGGCACCAGGAATTCCCGTAGGAATTATTTTTCGAAGGCACAATATATTCCCGAAGGAATTATTTCTTGAAGGCACAATATATTCCCGAAGGAATTATTCTCGAAGGCACCAGGTATTCTCGAAGGAATATATATCGAAGGCACAATATATTCCCGTAGGAATATTTCTCGAAGGCACAATATATTCCCTTAGGAATATTTCTCGAAGACACAATATATTCCCGTAGAAATTTTTTCTCGAAGACACGATATATTTTCGTAGGAATTATTTCTTGAAGGCACAATATATTCCTAAAGAAATTATTTCTCGAAGGCACGATATATTCCCATAGGAATTATTTTCGAAGGCACAATATATTCCCATAGGAATATTTCTCAAAGGCACAATATATTTGCAATGAAATTATTTCTCAAAGGAACGATATATTCCCGTAGGAATTATTTCCGAAGGCACAATATATTCCCGTAGGAATATTTCTCGAAGGCACAATTTATTCCCGAAGGAATTATTTTCGAAGGCACCAGGTATTCTCGAAGGAATATATATCGAAGGCACAATATATTCTCGTAGGAATATTTCTCGAAAGCACAATATATTCCCATAGGAATATTTCTCGAAGACATAATATATTCCTGTAGGAATTATTTCTCGAAGACACAATATATTCCAGTAGGAATTATTTCTCGAAGGCACAATATATTCTTTGAAGAAATTATTTCTCGAAGGCACGATATATTCCCTTAGGTATTATTTCCGAAGGCACAATATATTCCTGTAGGAATATTCTCAAAGGCACAATATATTCCAGAAGAAATTATTTCTCGAAGGCACGATATATTCCCGTAGAAATTATTTCCAAAGGCACAATATATTCCCGTAAGAATATTTCTCGAAGACACAATATATTCCTGTCAAATCTACATTACAGTCAATACATGAATAAAACCTCGAAACATTGATTCATCTACGCTGCTCTACAAGCGGCAGCTAGCTCGGCACTATTTAGCGTTGACTCTGAAAGAAATGCCCAATCTTCACGTCAACTCTAAATTATAGGCAATAAAGAAGGAAAAGCCAAAACGTCGATCTGTCCGCTCTGCTCTACAAGCAGCGGCCAGTTTGGCACTATTTAAGGTTGACTCTGAAGGAATGTCACGTCAACTTTAAATCATAGGCAATAATAAAGGAAAAGCCAAAACATCGATCTGTCCGCTCAGCTCTATAAGCGGCAGCCAGTTCGGCACTATTTATGGTTGATTCTGAAGGAATGTCACGTTTTCATAGCAACTCTAAATCATAGGCAATACTAAAGGAAAATCCAAAACATCGATCTGTCCACTCTACTCTACAAGCAACAGCCAATTCGACATTATTTATGGTTGACTCTGAAGGAATGCCACTTCTTCACGTCAACTCTAAACCATAGGCAATTATGAAGGAAAAGCCAAAACATTGATCTATCCACTCTGCTCTACAAGCGGCGGCCAGTTCAACACTATTTAGGGTTGACTCTGGAGGAATGCCACATCTTCATGTCAACTCTAAATCATAGGCAAAACCGACGGAAAAGCCAAAACATAGATCTATCCGCTCTTCTCTACAAGCGCTGTCCAGTTTAGCACTATTTAGGGTTGACTCTGAAGGAATGCCATGTCTTCATATCAACTATAAATCATAGGTAATACTGAAGGAAAAGCTAAAACATCGATCTGTCAGCTCTGCTCTTCAAGCGGCGGCCAGTTCGGCACTATTTAGGGTTGAATCTGAAGGAATGCCACGTCTTCACGCCAACTCTAAATCATTGGAAATAATGAAGGAAAAGCCAAAACATCGATCTGTCCGCTCTGCTCTATAAGCGGTGACTAGTTTGATACTATTTAATGGTGACTCTGAAGGAATGTCATGTCTTCATATCAACTCTAAATCATAGGCAATCATGAAGGAAAAGCCAAAACATCGATCTGTCCGCTCTGCTCTACAAGCGGCGGCCAGTTCGACACTATTTAGGGTTGACTCTGAAGGAATGCCACGTCTTCACATCAACCCTAAATCATAGGCAATAAAGAAATAAAGTACAGTAACTGAAATACTGAAAATAGAGTGCAGTAACTGAACTGGACCAGTATGTGGCTGGAGTAAAACTGAAAAGAAACTGAACGGAAGGTACTGAAACTGAAAGGAGCAGTACCAGTACGAGACTGGAGTAAAAGAAAATGCAGTAGAATAAAAAGGCTAGTAATCCGTCACTCCATAATCAGGAGGCTTCAATTCCATCTCCGTTCATAGGAGGAAAGTTCTGTTCCATCTCCGTTCCTAGGAGGCTTCTCCGTTCCAAGGAGGCAACTACGTTCGTATGAGTTTCTTCCAACTTCTTTTTCATTAATTACAGTCCGATCCTAGGTTTTAATTGCACCTTTTAAACATGGCTTAAGCGGAATTAAGGAACTATATTATGAGGTCCTTAAATTCTCCAAAGACAATTTTTGATATCTGGGAATTACTTTAAACGTAGCTCGGTGAATCAGAAAACCCTACGTCGCTTCGAGCCTGAGATATTATTATATTTTAAAATCATTAAAATAATAAACCGTACCCGAATATCATCCAATTTTTATCCTAGGATGATGACATCCTTAAAGAGTTATTCTAAATTTTGCAAGGCTTTTTGAGGTATAAACGGTATTTGTTTATTTATTTAGGCTCTCATAACCGCTAAATAAATTCCCCAATATAGCAAGAGTACTTTACAAATCCCCAAACTTTTCCATAGGGTAGATACTAGGCTTACTGATCTCTAGTGACTTCCTCAAATTTTTACACCAAGATTTAAGTCATTTAATATTTTTTATGAACCACACTTTCTACGTTATTTAAACCTTGAAAAATACTAGGAATCAATGAAAAAGTCTGATTATTTTTCATGGGATGTGTCATCCTCTAAGGCACACTATATAAAAATTTTAGCCATGTGGCTTATGAAAATCTCCCCTGGAATTTTTACAAGTAAAGGACCCAGCTTGATTAAATCATTAAATTATCATAATGACTCTTGAAATTTCCTAATTAATTTCCACAGGTGTACATGGACTCTGGGGCATCTCATATTTATATCAATATTTTCTGATGTCATTTGATCCCCTTGATAATTCATAAACCCAACATATCACTGTATTTTAATTATTAAAAATACTAAATCATGACACAAAAATCTCAAAAAAAATTTGAAGATACTCCTCACCGACATACACAACTTTGAGGTTCAACTTTTTTGCATTTAGGCTTTCTATAGGGCACAAAAAAATCCAATGATATAATCAATATAATTATAAAATTTTTATAAAATTTTTAACAAAACTCTTCCTGTACACACCGCCGCCCTTGCGGGCCTTCCCCACCGCCGGCCGGCCATGGCTTCACACCTGACCGACTCACAGGGAGTGGGCACTCCCTACAGCGGTGGTCCGACGGCCTGCCACCACTGGAGTTAATTTTTTGAAAAAGAAATGGAGGAGAGAGAGGAACGGCAGTGGCGCTCTGGCCGCCGAACTCACAGGCGACGTGTCCAAAAGGTAGGGAGGAAGGAGAGGAGGAGGGTCCATCATGCTTGGGGTCCTCCGGGAGTCCTCCGGTGAGGTCATCATGGGAGGGTGGTGTATGTGGCAGTGGAGCTTGGAGTGTCTTCTCCAGCTCCGACGGGCGTGTGGGGTGGTGGGGCTGGTTCAAAAAAAGGCAGGGAGGAGCTCCTGAGGTGGTTCCCTCTATGGTGAAGCCCTGCGATGCCCTATATAGGGTGGCTGAGAACCCTCCTCTCTCTCTTGGTGGGGTTTGAATCAGGGTTGCGTTGTTGGCTAACTAGGATAGGGTGGGGTGGAGATGGCAGTCCTCAATTGGGGGGGGGGGGTGTACTTGGCTGGTTGGGCTTAGGAGTTAAGGGAACTCATGGTTAGGGGTGGGGTTTAAAAATATCTAAATCCACTACCTTGGCTTTAAGCAAGGGGTGGGGAGCTTTGGGATAGCCTATGTTTGGATGTGGGTTGGGGCTTGGGCTATCCATATGGCTGAAGGCTTGCAAGACTTGCCTTGAGGTGGATGCCCATTGGTGTGGTTTGTAGTTAAGAAAAATCCTCTTTTGGAGACAGTTTGACTAAGTCAACCCTTAGTGGGTCCCCCATGTGGATCAAAGTCATGTGAGTTTATGTCGTTGAGTGTCGAGTCATCATTTATGTGATGGTATTGAAATTCGGCGTTCACGTATCTCGAGATTTCGTATAATTTTATGAGTGTTTATTTTATTTACTTGACTAAATGATGTCGGAATTGAGCGAAATGAATTCTATTGCACTCGCATCATCCATACGAGTCTAACGCAACTGACAGAATTCAATTCGGAGTTCGTTTGCTCAATATTCTAAAATGGCGTTGTTGCGGCGCTCGATATTACTCAAGATACTCGTTTTCCCCAAGCAACCTCGGATTGCAACGAAACGAGTTCCGTTGCACTCATATCGACCATACGAATCTAACACAACTGACGGAAGTTGATTTGAAGTATGTATGCTCACTTTTCTAAAATAGCGTCGTCGTGACGCGCTACGATACTCAAAATGGTCACTTTCACCAAATAACTTCGGATTGGAACGAAATGAGTTCCGTTGCACTCCTATCTACCATACGAGTCTAATGGAACCGATGGAAGTCAATTTGGAGTGTGTATGGTCAATGTACCCCCAATGACTTTGCCTTGACGCACTACGATACTCAAAATAGTCATTTTCTCCAAATGACCTCGGATTGGAACGAAATGAGTTCCGTTGCACTCGTATCGACCATACGTGTCTAACGCAACTGACGGAAGTCGATTCGGAGCATGTATGCTCACTGTACTACTTCGGTGTTGTGGCAAAGCACAATGCTACCCAAAACAGTTATTTCTCTAAATGACCACCATTATGTGGCGAAGGTCAGCTCGTGGTTTTCCTCTGACCCGGCCTAAGCTCCTCCAAGGGTTCAACAGAACCGGTTAGGCCCTATTTTAAAGTTGGGATGTTACCAACCAATAAAACAAAGAAAATTTTTGTCCCTGAAAATGCGAGTGGGTCATGGGGGTTTCAAACAGACCATGTTGTAGACAACTAACGTGTCGAACGATCCCAAATTTTAAGAGTTTATAGATATGGGCTTATTATTGAGTCGTATTGATTAGTTTTGTTGTGCAATATAATAAGTAGCTTATGTGGAACATGGGGTAGTTTTACCGTAGCTATGTCAATTCTGCCGCAATTCTGATATATATCGTTCGTGAGAACATTCCATCTGGGAAAGTCGTATGTATAATGAATTACGAGTTGTAGATAATTATATCGAGCAAGTAATCGAATCCTACTAATATATGCACAACTGAAACGCAAAATTTTATCAGTTGTATTCTGAAGGTAAGCAGTATAAATTTATTAACATATAATCAACTCTCATATGGAGGTTATATGTTAGTGGAACAAATAAAAGTTACAACTTATATAAGCCTTCGTAAAACCCATCAACATATAACCGACTCCTATATGAAGGTTATATGTTAGTGGAACAGATAAAAAAATTTGCAAACAGGCAGTGAAAATTCAAGAACATATAACCAACTCTCAAACGAAGGTTATATGTTAATGGTACATGCAAATATGTATGTTCCGATGAACATGATTCATATGAAAGCCATGCACAACGAGTTCTCATGACTCATCACAACTCCCTATGTTGATATAGTCTGACCGCTTTTCTTCCAGCAGGGTCGCGACCCCCGCGGGCCTCAATGATATGGTCGTCGGTGACAGTGGCGGGTCCTGCCACTTTTGGGTGTGGATGTACCGCACTACCCAGGCCCCAACGTACAACTCTGTGTACTCTTAGATGTGAGCAAAATCTGGCGATTCCAAAATTTAGGCCGACCAGTGGAGGCAAATCAGCAGGTTCGAAGTGGTGATAACCCGTGGTGCAAATATCCCTGTCACAATGAGTCGTCAATCTTCCCGCACCGATATGAACAGTCTGTGGGTGTGACCGACCCGCCACAGTAATCACATACAATAGTTTACTAGTATGCACCTTATGTTAACAAAGCTTGACCGCTTCTTTTCCAGCCGGGTAGCGACCCCCGCAGGCCTCACCGATGTGGCCGTCGGTGATAGTGGCTAGTCCTGCCACTTCTGGGTATGGATGTAACGCACTACCCAGGCCCTAACGTACAACCCCGTGTACTCTCGGACGTAGGAGATGTCCGACAATAACTGCATTTGGCCAACCAGCGGAGGGACCCAATAGGGAATGTAAGATACAACCAAGCTACTGGGGTGCACATCTCCCTGCCTCCTAGAGTCGTCAAGCTTCCCGCACCGGTATGTACGATCTACGGGCATGACCGACTCGCAATTTTCCTACCGCAGGCAATTTACAATAAAAGCAATGAATAAAACAGGTAACTAGCACATTCGGGTCCGCAGTGCTTACCCTTTTTAACGAGGCTTTTTGGCCGGTCGAGTGTGCAAATATCGCAAGTCCCATGAATGCCAACCATGTACTTCTTGGATGGGGTGCAAAACATTTTTTCTTGAGTTTTTCTAAATTTGCCACTAACTTACTTCAATCCAACGCATCGCCTCAGTAGTTATTTCCTGAAATATTATCGTTATTGACAAGACTAACATTTTCATCATAGTTCTTCAACATGGGGTTGAAATTAGGTCAAACATACTTTATATTTGCAATCGTTAGAGCAATTCTCCATATACACACAAAATTTCATTTGATTAGCTTACCTCAAATGAAATTTTGAAAACGAGAATTTTAATCTCAATAAAACAAAGAGGCTTAAACATGGGGTTGAAATTAGTAATAGAATCCTTACATTGCACACAAAATTCCATTTGATTAGTTTACCTCGAATGGAATTTTGAAAATGAGAATTTAATCCCAATAAAATAAAGAGGCTTAAATCCGGGGTTCAAAATTTGAAGTGGTCGTTTGTATCGTTTAACGAAAGTGTTTTATGGGGACAAGGTAAATCATCATTTGAGATCAGATGTGGTAAATGCTATTTAAGTGTTGATCCACATATATATGCCAAGTTTGTTGTCAACTTTTACCTTTAGGGTCCACTACCGCTTCCGCTGCAGTGGTTCGTCACAAACCACGCTACAACGACTAAAGGGAAAAAGAGGTGTTTCTATGATCACTATTGGTCGAAAAAGATCGGTTGCGCTCTGATCCATTTGTAAGACCCCCCCCCCCCCAATCGGCGGTCCGACTTGGAGATCTTATCGCACACCACCCTTTTTGCATGACGCCAAAGCGACCATGACGAGTGAAGGTACTTTCTTTACCAACGTCCTGCGTGGAACACTCTGTTGTCACGCAGTGGGGAAACAGTATTCTAGCGGAAGACATCATTATCGAGTGCATCTAATAGTACTTAGCGGAAGACGTTATTTAAAGAGTGCACTTTATATCCCTTAGCGGAAGACTTGATTTATAGAGGAAGAGTAATCATCACAGAAACCCCTATATTCAAGACCTGTATGAGTAGCGTCATCCTTTCTGCCGCATTAAGGCTCCAGTAACAATGCATATAAATATTTTTATATATATAAGTCATGAGCTATGGTCCAAAAGAATATGCGGCCAAACGAGTATATAACTGAAGTAGCCTGCTCTATGGCTTCCTCCACACTTGTGTGTTGCCTCTCACCCTCACCTGTCACCTGTGCTAAGGAGAAGTTATTTGAACCACGAATCGAATCCAATTCCCATTAGCATCAAGCATAATATAACATTTAAGGGAGGAAGTATCTGGACTATTATAGGGTCGAGGCAGTCTTTCCGCAACCACCGCCTACGTACTCCGTATCATCCGACATACGGTCTCAGACCCATGTAGTTCTATTAGTTTAGCAAAGGTTGCACTCCCAGACCGTCCATCGTGCGGGTTGCCTTAGAGTAAAACTCATCGGCCATCCAATATTCTCCCAATGCACATTTATTCCCGAAGGAATTATTCCCGAAGGCACCAGGTATTCCCGTAGGAATTATTTCTCGAAGGCACCATATATTCCCGTAGGAATATTTCACGAAGGCACAATATATTCCCGTAGGAATTATTTCTCGAAGACAATATATTCCGTAAGAATTATTTCTCGAAGGCACAATATATTCCCGAAGAAATATTTCTCGAAGGCACGATATATTCCCGTAGGAATTATTTCCGAAGGCACCAGGTATTCCCGTAGGAATTATTTCTCGAAGGCACAATATATTCCCGAAGGAATTATTTCTCGAAGGCACAATAAATTCCCGAAGGAATTATTCTCGAAGGCACCAGGTATTCTCGAAGGAATATATATCGAAGGCACAATATATTCCCGTAGGAATATTTCTCGAAGGCACAATATATTCCCGTAGGAATATTTCTCGAAAGCACAATATATTCCCGTAGGAATATTTCTCGAAGACACAATATATTCTCGTAGGAATTATTTCTCGAAGACACAATATATTCCCGAAGAAATTATTTCTCGAAGGCACGATATATTCCCGAAGAAATTATTTCTGAAGGCACGATATATTCCCGTAGGAATATATCTCGAAGGCACAATATATTCCCGAAGAAATTATTTCTCGAAGGCACGATATATTGCCGTAGGAATTATTTTCGAAGGCACAATATATTCCCGTAGGAATATTTCTCGAAGGCACAATATATTCCCGAAGGAATTATTCTCGAAGGCACCAGGTATTCTCGAAGGAATATATATCGAAGGCACAATATATTCCCGTAGGAATATTTCTCGAAGGCACATTATATTCCCGTAGGAATATTTCTCGAAGACACAATATATTCCCGTAGGAATTATTTCTCGAAGACACAATATATTCCCATAGGAATTATTTCTCGAAGGCACAATATATTTCTGAAGAAATTATTTCTTGAAGGCATGACATATTCCCGTAGGAATTATTTCCGAAGGCGCAATATATTCCCTTAGGAATATTTATCGAAGGCACAATATATTCCCGAAGAAATTATTTTTCAAAGGCACGATATATTCCCGTAGGAATTATTTCCGAAGGCACAATATATTCCCGTAGGAATATTTCTCGAAGACACAATATATTTCCATCAAATCTACATTACAGTCAATACAAGAATAAAACCTCGAAACATTGATTCGTCCGCACTACTCTACAAGCGGCGGCTAGCTTGGCACTATATAAGGTTGACACTGAAAGAAATGCCCAATCTTCACGTGAACTCTAAATTATAGGCAATAAAGAAGGAATAGCCAAAATGTTGATCTATCCACTCTGCTCTACAAGCGGCGGCCAGTTCGGCACTATTTAGGGTTGACCCTGAAGGAATGCCACGTCTTCACATCAACTCTAAATCATAGGCAAAAATGAAGGAAAAGTCAAAACATCGATCTGTCCGCTCTGCTCTACAAGCGGAGGCCAGTTCAGCACTATTTAGGGTTGACTTTGAAGGAATGCCACATTTTCACGTCAACTCTAAATCATAGGCAATATTGAAGGAAAAGCCAAAACATTGATCTATGCGCTCTGCTCTACAAGCGGCGCCCAGTTCGACACTATTTAGGGTTGACTCTAAAGGAATGTCATATCTTCACGTCAACTCAAAATCATAGGCAACAGTGAAGGAAAAGTCAAAACATCGATCTATCCGCTCTGCTCTACAAGCGGTGCCCAGTTCGACACTTTGTAGGGTTGACTCTGAAGGAATGCCAAATCTTCACGTCAACTCTAAATCATAGGCAATACTGGCGGAAAAGACAAAACATTGATATGTCCTCTCTGCTCTACAAGCGGCGGCCAGTTTGACACTATTTAGGGTTGACTCTGAAGGAATGCCAGGTCTTCACATCAACTCTAAATCATAGGCAATACTTAAGGAAAAGCCAAAACATCGATCTGTCCGCTCTGCTCTACAAGCGGAGGCCAGTTTGACACTATTTAGGGTTGACTCTGAAGGAATGCCACGTCTTCCCGTCAACTCTAAATCATAGGCAATAATGAAGGAAAAGCCAAAACATCGATCTGTCTGCTCTGCTCTACAAGCGCCGGCCAGTTCAGCACTATTTAGGGTTAACTCTGAAGGAATGTCACGTCTTCACGTCAACTCTAAATCATAGGCAATAATGAAGGAAAAGCCAAAACATCGATCTGTCCGCTCTGCTCTACAAGCGGCGAACAGTTTGACACTATTTAGGGTTGACTCTAAAGTTTTGCCATGTCTTCACATCAACTCTAAATCGTAGGCAATAGTGAAATAAAGTATAATAAATGAAATATTGAAATAGAGTGCAGTAACTGAACTGGACCAGTACGTGACTGGAGTAAAACTGAAAAGAAATTGAACGGAAGGTACTGAAACTGAAAGGAGCGGGACCAGTATGAGACTGGAGTAAAAGATAATGCAGTAGAATAAAAAGGTTAGTAGTTCGTCACTCCATAATCAGGAGGCTTCAATTCCATCTCCGTTCATAGGAGGAAAGTTTTGTTCCATCTCCGTTCCTAGGAGGCTTCTCCATTTCAAGGAGGCAACTACGTTCACAGGAGTCTCTTCCAACTTCTGTTTCATTAA
Source organism: Dactylorhiza incarnata (assembly GCA_033032865.1). Taxonomy (NCBI): domain Eukaryota; kingdom Viridiplantae; phylum Streptophyta; class Magnoliopsida; order Asparagales; family Orchidaceae; genus Dactylorhiza; species Dactylorhiza incarnata. The sequence goes on from JAWHQI010000003.1 coordinate 23,302,242, forward strand.
TTACAGTCCGATCATAGGTTTTAATTGCGCTTTTTAAACATGGATTAAGCGGACTTGAGGAATGGAGGAGAGAGAGAGGAACGGCGGTGGCACTACGGCTGCCGGAGCTCACATGTGACGCATCCAAAAGGTAGGGAGGAAGGAGAGGAGGAGGGTTCATCATGTTTGGGGTCCTCCAGGAGTCCTCCTGCGAGGTCGCCATGGGAGGGTGGTGGAGGTGGCGGTGGAGCTTTAAGTGTCTTCTCCGGCTCCGGCGGGCGCATGGGGTGGTGGGGCTGGTTCTGAAAAGGGCAGGGAGGAGCTCCTGAGGTGGTTCCCTCCTTGGCGAAGACCTGGGATGCCCCATATAGGGTGGCCGAGAACCCTCCTCCCTCCTCTCTCTCTCTTGGTGGGGTTTTAATCGGGGTTGGGTTGTTGGACAACTAGGGTAGGGTGTGGTGGAGATGGCAGTCCTCAATTGGGGGGGGGGGGTGTACTTGGCTGGTTGGGCTTAGGAGTTAAGGGAACTCATGGTTAGGGGTGGGGCCTAAAAATATCCAAATCCACTACCTTGGCTTTAGGAAATAGGAGGGAGCTTTGGGTTAGCCTAGGTCTAGTTGGGGTTTGGGGTTTGGGCTATCAATATGGCTGAAGGCTTGCAAGACTTTTCTTGAGGTGGATAACCATGGGTGTGGTTTGTAATAAAGAAAAATCCTCTTTTGGAAATGGTTTGACCAAGTCAAACCTAAGTGGGTCCCCATGTGGATCAAAGTCATGTGAGTCCGTGTCGTCGAGTGTCGAGTTATCATTGATGTGACAGGATTGAAATCCGACGTTCACGTATCTTAAGATTTCGTATAATTTTACGAGCGGTTATTTCATTTACTTAACTAAATGACATTGGAATTGAGCGAAATGAATTCTATTGCACTCGTATCGTCCATACAAGTCCAACGCAACTGACAGAATTCAATTCAGAGTTCTTTTGCTCAATATTCTAAAATGGCGTTGTTGCGGCGCTCGATATTACTCAAGATAGTCATTTTCCCCAAACGACCTCGGATTGTAACAAAATGAGTTCTGTTGCACTCGTATCGACCATATGAGTATAACGCAGCTGACGGAAGTCGATTCGGAGTATATATGCTCATAATACTAAAATAGTATCGTCGTGACGCGCTACGATACTCAAAATGGTCACTTTCACCAAATGACCTCGGATTGGAATGAAATGAGATTTGTTGCACTCGAATTGACCATACGAGTCTAACGGAACTGATGGAAGTCAGTTTGGAGTGTGTATGGTCACTATACCCCAATGACTTTGGTGTGACGCACTACGATACTCAAAATGGTCGTTTTCTCCAAATGAACTCGGATTGGAACGAGACGAGTTCCGTTGCACTTGTATCGACCATACGTGTCTAACGCAATTGACAGAAGTTAATTCGGAGCAAGTATGCTCATTGTACTACTTTGGTGTTGTGGTGAAGCACAATGCTACCCAAAATAGTCATTTCTCTAAATGACCACCATTATGTGGCGAAGGTCGGGTCGTGGTTTTCCTCTGACCCGGCCTAAGCTCCTCCAAGGGTTCAACTGAATCGGTTAGGCCCTATTTTAAAGTTGGGATGTTACACCTAGGTGGCCGGGAAATTACCTCCCAAGTTGGTACAGGATGGTCCAATCGTGGTCGTTGGCTGATTGGAGAAGATGAACCGATGCCCTCCATTTAGACAGATTATTAATTTTATAATTAATTAACGTCATATTTTCCCCTAGAAATGCATATTTTTGAAACTGAAATTTGAACCCCTTTTAGAAAAAATGGTCAGAGACAAAAGTTGTAGATTTTTATGTCCAGTTTAACTTAAATTGATTTGAGCCGATTTGGTTCAAAAGTTTGACTGCAACACTCAGTTTGGTGCAATGTGTCGTAAGTTTGACCAGAAATTAAAATGGGAGCTCCCGCTAAACTACTCATCCAAATGCTTTAAATTTGGACCATAGGCTGGATATAACCTTACCCTCAACATATCCAAAAATGAGAATTTTTGGAGGACCTTTTCCTTTAGTTTTTGTAAAAATTTAATAAACCATGTATAAATTAATTTTAGGGTCTAGAGACCTCCAAACCCTACCAAATTTTGGTGGGTGGTCCTTGGGGTCATGACATGACTTTGGTAAAAATTTCATCCCATTTGGGATTGATTTGGTTGGGTAATTAAGTAACCCAAATTTGGTCAACTAGGGATACTAGGACAAAGGTGCACTTGATGGATTTGAGGGGTCAACCCTCATCCAAATGCTGTGAAACCATGGTCACTGATTTAACATCATATAAAACACCCCCGCAAGTGGTTTTGGGTGATTTTGAATGGATATGACCTAGAACTCTAGTTCAAACCCTAGGGTTGTATATTGAACCTATTGAAAGACATATGGTCATATGTCCTTGGAAGGACTTGAAACTTGGTAGGTAGTTTCATGGGGTGGAAATAAGCCCTGAATAATTTTTCCAGAATTTTTAGTGACATTAATCCCCACTGAATTGCTTATTATTTAATTAGGTCACCTTCTTTCAAAGTGAAATTTCATGTCCAGACATGCTAGGAAGATTATAAAAATTTGTCAGTGAGTTTATATTGATGATAATGTTCTTTGATGATTTTATTGTGAATTTTGGATTAATTTATATAGTACTTCATTCACAAGTCCATTGTTTGCCCTTTAATTAATTAAGGGCTAAATATATATTGGAAAATCATGAAACTTGGTCAGAGGACTTTTTAGGGTAAGTGTATGATCTGTTAATTTTAGTGTAATTTTTGGAGAAGTTTTTATATGGTTCTTTTCACAAAGTGTCCTATGATTTGTTTATTTGAATAAAGGATTTATAAGGTCAAATGAATTTGGAAAATTATGGAATTTGAGAAGTGAACTTTTCTGAACATCCCAGACATCTGTTAATTTTCTGGTAATTTTTAAATGAGTATTTTTGGTGCTTTCTTTGTTAAGCCTTGATTTTGATAAATTAGTCCACATTTTATTTGGAGGTCAAAACCTTTATAGAAATTTATGAAGTTCCTATATGGTTGTTATTTTGATGATATATAGATGAACAAATTTCTGTAAGGTCATAGCTTATCAGAAAACCATACTTAGTGTTCAAACTCATAGGTTCCCTGATTTTGAGGAAATTATAATAAATGCCAAATTAATTGAGAAAATTATGAATTTCTGGAGATAGTCTTAAAATGTCATAAAACACCTTCAATAATAATCTTGGGTCATTTGGATGACTATTTAGAGTACCTCTTTGCATGCACCTCATATAATTCAAGGGGTCTGCGTATAGTGAAAATGTTGAATTAAGACAAACATGTAGGTTTTACATGGAGAGTTAAGGAAGTTGGTGCACCCAGACATATTGGATTTGGGAGGGGTCACCAAAGGAAAGTAGGAGTAAGATGTCTGGGTGACTAAGATGCAAGAGTGTGCTTGTGATCGACGAAAGATCGTCATTCCTTTGGGTGAAGTAAAACACACTTAGCGTTAGTAAGTGTAAAATTAATAGTCGACGGGTCAAGGGTAGACACCAATAAGAATAAGTTCCTTAGAAAGGGAGCTTTGGGGTTCAGCCCATCATAGCTCCTAGTACTGTTGTGAGCCCCTCACATGGTAGTCCTCGAGAAGTCCATGGTTAATCCAAAACCGTTGGAATAATTTGTTATGCAAGAGTAACTCAATAATACACTCACCCACACCCCGTTGCCATGGGAGGTTAGTTGGTTTGGCCTTATGAGTGGTAGGCTCGGTAGTTATAGGTACAGACGGGTTAGTCCGGCGAGCTGGTGGCTCAGAAGTTTATGGTGACGAGCAGGTTAGTCCGGGGAACTTATGGCTCAGAGATATAGTAATCATAATTACATGTGCATAAAGGTGGTGGGTCTTCGGTATTGGACGGTCGTTCACACCGACGCCGATACACTGACTCGACAAGTGTGAATTTGCACTTATCCAAGGAAAGTCTGGTGGGCCAGCCAACAAGAGTACATAGGAGCTCTGTGGTTATGTTCTCCGCATTGAGGCGCACGATAGGTCTAGGTTAGGTAGTGTGAATACCAACCTAGTGGGCGAGGCCCAACCCACCGCTTCTGTTTGCCATTACGGAGGTATCCTAGGAGTTTTGCTAGCTTCAAAAAGGGGGAACTAAAGGTCTGTGCACATAGAGTCGGGTATGTGTGTTGCACATGTGTGATCATAACATTAATCAACATAACTCTGCATGTCATAGCATAAACATTGCATTTCAACCCCTACCCCTATCGTATAAATTGGTTATAGGACTTTTTATACGATAGGCCTTGCTAAATGACCCCTTGGTCTATAGGTCTGTTTGTGCATTCCAATAAATCAAAGGTTACTTTTCTATTCTATACTTGACTTTACTTACCTTTCTTTACTTGTTCTTTACCCTACTTTATTTACTGCTTCAATTATATATATACACCTGCGTAGTGGTAGATATCCTATAGCTAGGCTATGTCATCTGCTTTGATTTATACCCCTTGCTGTCCTACGCTTCATCCCTTCTACACGGTGCCTAAGAGCCACTAGGGATGGGTGGTGGAAAGCAAGGTTAATGTTGGATCTGTAGGCGCCCTTAGGGGGGGGTGAATAAGGGTTTTTAAAAACTTTAAACTTTAATAGAAAACTTTTGATATTTTGATCGAAGTAAGTTAAATCAAAAGTAAAGAGACAATGAAATTAGAAATGAAATCAATTTTATTAAACAAGAAAAGACATGATTATCATTTATAAAATTGATTACAAAATCTGATTTCAATGACGCTAGAAATCGAAGCGAATAATATGAAAACCCTTTTTGTTTTCTATACTGACTCGTATCCCCACGAACCGGTTGGCTTTAGCCGATCTCTCCCCAGATACGGCCTCAAGCTGCTCTAGCCAATCTATCACCAGAAAGGCCTCGAGCACCCCCTAGATCTACTCCCTAAACCCAGTCGCCAACACGAGGCGAATTACTCCCTAAGTCCAACCTAGACCTAGTCGCCGTGTGGCGAATTCACGAATCGATTACAATGATAAAATAAAAGACAAGATACAAAATACAAATATAAAACTCCCTATGAGGTAATCTGAAGGAGACGCCGAAGAATCGCTTAAGATCGTTGAAGTCCAAGTGTGCGTTCTTCGCGTTGAGTAAGCGTGTTGATCCAAGCCTCCTTTGATTCTTACTTTTGAAATATGAGTGGGAGATGTGTTTCTCTGGAAATACGGCCCTCACAAAGTTTCTGAAGTGCTGGAATAGGGCTCTTGACAATCGGTAGTCGGAGAAGACAAAATCCTTCGATTTATAGAATTTGAGCTAACGCCGACATTAAGTCCTAACGCCTGGCGTTGACCATGTATAGCAATATATTAATGGCTCGGATCTTCAAAAGAGGAAGGAGATTCTGCATTTTAGGAATGTTTTATTTTAGGCAATATCAACGTTGGCGTTAAGGCTAATGCGGCGCGTTGGGCAAATCATTCTTAATGTTCCTCTTGAAATCACGACTGCTTTCTCTTTGCCAAATTCGTCGACCGGATAGCGCCCAGCGTTAGGAGTAACGCCTGGCATTGAGATTCTTTCTTTAATCAGACGACACTCCATCTTCTCTGAACAGTATCTTCGTCGAACGCCATTTTCGTCGAACGGATAGCGCCCGGCGTTAAGAGCTAATGCCTGGCGTTGAGTTTCATCTTTAATTAGCTGGCACCCAAATTCGTCGAACAGATAATTTCGTCGAACCCAATTCGTCGAACTGGCTTCATCTTTCGTCGAACGAAGTTCGTCGAACGAGATTCTTCTTTCGTCGACCGCAATTTCGTCGAACGGCAGAGCATCGAACACAGTTACTATTTCATCGAACGCAACTTTAAGTTCGTCGACCACAAATTCATCAAACGCAGCTTTTCATTTAGCGCTAACGCCTAGCGTTAAGAAACTTTCAATCCTTCAGCTTGTGGTTAGTGCCAGACCATTGTTGCAGCTACCTGGTGTCAAAACTATCCATACATACCTACATGCTAAAAACACAATGGTAAACAAGATCAAATACAAGTAGGATTTGTTATTCTCAAATCAAAGGGATGCGGAAAACCATGTTCCAACAATCTCCCCCTTTTGATAATAACAAATCCAATTAGAGATAAATCAGATTCATAGATAAAGCATTTGTGTTTTTAAAAGGATATATGACACAAGCAATTTATAAGATAATGATAAGAATTATTGTTTCATTGAACATTGTGCTCCCCCTACAAAGATGCTCCCCCTTAGTGTATACTCCCATAAACTAGATACATGTTCCCCCTTAATCTAGTGAATCCCACTCCGTTAATCAATATGATTTAGCATTTTATTCTCCCCCTTTGTTATTAGCAAAAGAGGGTGGAGTGAAACAAAACTAGAATAAAGAAGACAAACGTTGAGACATAACTAAGAGAGGATTAAGAGTTTTGTGTAAACATAAAGTAAGTCATGATCGAGCTAAGGGAGAGAGTAGCACAGCGGAAAAATATATGATAAGCGTGAGAGAACATTATTCAGAGATTATACCATAGGAATATAATCACTTGCTTCGCAAATTAAATTTTAAAGAAGAATATTACTTGTTGAAAAAGATGCAATAGTTTGTTTGAACAAGAACAAGTGAAAGACAAATCCTTAGAGATAAGCATGAGAACACATGATATAAGGATAGAGAAATGCGGAAAACAAAAATAAAACAAATAAGAGTAATATTTTTATTATAGTTTGACCATTCCAACAATATGTTTAGACTTTTCACGTTTGAACATTTTAACTTTGAAAATTTTCATAACAAATAGGCAAGCATGAATTAACATATTCAAAAAGATAATAACTACAATGTAACCAATTCGTATTTCAAGTAAAGAAAACATTGTAGAAGTCATGCATTGCAATCTAGTGCTTTTACTTGAGTTTTTAGAGAATTATGTAATTTTGCATTAGGATCCAATTCTCATGAGTAGAAGCTTTATGAAAAATAATGATGTGTGCATAAGGTGTTTTAATAAAAGTATACAAGTGAAATAATCAAAACACATGACATATGTAATGAAATAGTAACAACAACAATAAGAATGTAATCATATAATTACTTTCACACATCACATCTAGAATAAAATTTCAAAGCACATAACATACGTATAACTACCAAGGTGCTTCGCCCACACAATGCTCATGAAGACTTATCAGGGAGCGAAGTAGTGCTTGGGGGATCACATAAGCAATTTTATTGATTTTTATTTTTAGTGATCCGGTGTACAAATAGAAGTGATAGAAAGAAATATGTTTACACAAGACACTTTACAATTCTTTCCAAGGTGCTCAACCTCACAATGCTCATTAAGACTTATCAGGAGGGTAAGTAGTGCTTGGTGGAGTTATCTTTGGCTTTTTATTTTAGATTTTTATTTGGGGCCAAAGGTCTCTGAATTCACTTGTTGTTGCAAACATTTATATTATTTAAACAACACTTCTATATTGTGCATGAAATTTATTTTTTAAAAGATGGTGTAGGTAATATAGACATACAACTTAATATGTTAAAACTATTACACTACACAATCATGCAAGACTAAGATTATGAGCACATGTAGATTACCAAAATAGTGAGTGTATAATTCATTGATTAACATAAAGCATTACTCATACTTAGAGGCATGCTAGACAATCATACACAATTGTCTATAGACTATTTCATTGCACATAACCAGATTAAGGTCAAGGCATGAAGATAAAAACAATGTTTTAGGAAATTTGAAATTAAAATTAGACATTGAAGGTTATCTTTAAGAGTATGCCAAAAACAATTTTGACCTTTTTGAAATAAAAATAACTAAGATGTTTGCTCTAGTGAAGTTGTATAGTCAAACCATAATTTTGTAAGGAGTTAAAGCAAAACAAATAACAAAAACATATTTTTGATCATTTTGAATTATTTGAATTTTTTGTATTTTGGAATAAAACAACCAAATTAATAATACAATACTTTCAAGTATGAGAAAATAAACAGAGGAAAAATTAAAAGAAAAATATTAGAAATATTTTGGAAAAATCAGATATACAATTTGGCCAAAGTAGCTAACGTCTGGCGTTAAGTAGTTAACGCCAAAACAGTACTCGATTTTTGAGAATTTTTGAAAATTTTCTTTTTGGAATAGATAGTATATATATAGACCTTCTTAGGGTAGAAATTTCAGAGACGTTGAAAATGGTTAGAAGGCTATTCAAGCATGTTTTTATTTGATCAAAAATGGTTTCTATATTTTTATGTGGTTTTCATATATTTGTCGTTTACAAGATCATTAGAGCTCAAAAATGATAAAATATGCAAAACACAAAATAAGCATGTTTGATCATAACAAGAATGCATGAATAATATAATCATAGAGAGTGCATGCAAAATATATCAAATAGGAATGTCCTAGATTATATTACGCAAACTGTATGTCTACACACTAGCCCCATACTAAGTGACGGATGGGCATGAGGAGCTGCACACATGCCGTAGGTTGGTGTGTTAATCCCATATGCAAACACTAGACAAAACTCACCCTAGCACTCTTTCCCCCCAGTGCCTCGCAAGGCCCCACTAGAACCCTTCCCGGTTAAGGACAAGACATGACTTAGAGATTAGGTTATCTAATGTCTACAACCATACGCCCCCGCTATTATGAGACACATAATGTGGGTGAACAATCATGGACATCCTAAGCATTTTGTTCTATGGAATCACTTTATAAACTATGGCTTTTATGCGTGATTAATTTCTTATTATATTTGATATTAAAGCAACATAGTTATTATGAGATTTAACTTTCAATTGTTCTTCTTTAAGATTGATTCATTATGGCATTATTTGATTACTAGCATGAATGATAATCCTTATTAGTTGATAATGATAGTTATGATGAGTTTGAATGTAGTGTTTTCCCATAAGGTTAATTGGTATAATGTTGCATGTATTTAATAAAGGTGATTCAAATTTTAGACATAAAATAAAGTGATGAATCTAATTTATTTATTCATATAGATATAGAGTTGATTCTATGGTCTAAGAATAAGTGTGATACATGCAAAACATAATAGATTCATATAATAATCATGATCACAGACTATATGTTTGGAAGGAATAAAATCTTTTGTAGTTATATTTGATGTTTGACTTACAAGATCATATGATTTTGCATGATTATTATATATGATCATTAATATTAATTCATAGTGATTAAGTACACGTAATTAATTATTCATGATAATGTACATGAGGTATTATTAAAGAAAATTCATATTCAACCTTTTCAAATTATTAAATAGAAACGTTGTAAGGTGAATAGTGAATATGAGAAAATATTTTTATTTTGAAGAGTTTTGTAAATTTTCTCTTTGGTTTTTGAATATTAAGCAAATACATATATTTTTATTGATTTTTCAGAATTTAAAATTACAGAAAAATCGGATACTTGATCTAGCGTCGGCGTTAGGTCCTAGTGCGTGCGTTAGCTCACAAAGAGTGCTTATTTTAATCATATAGCCTAGATTTTCTTCAATTTTGCTTCCAATTTTTCTTAATTATGTTTGTGCAATGTAAGGCCTGTCTAATGAAGTGAAGAGATGAGAAGAAATCGCAAAAAGTTGTGGAAGTTAAAATTTTAGTACATGGGGTTCACATTCATTAAAGCTTAGTTCTTGAGTTTTGCACAACATATGCATGAGTTAAATGTTCATAAATAAGTGAAATAATATTCATGCAATTTTTCAATTTCGGTTAGACATGATTATGATTTAACATACTAGGGGTAATAAAAAATGATGCAAATATATTAAATACCTAGGCAAAACTTGCGCATTTTATAAATTTAGTCTAATACCCCTAAAATACATAAATCCATTTTGACACTTATTTCATTTATTCTTAATAATATCATATGACAAATTTAGTTTTTCAATTTTTATAAGACTATTAGGAAATGGATTTAGAAGGATAAAAATAAAAAGGATAAGTAGATCACTTGAAAAATGATATGACTTTTTATTCAACTTTATTCAATTTGATTTATTTATGAATTTTGGTTTAATATGTGAAAGTCATATCACATGTTATATAAAGTGATCATATCATGATGGCTCAAAGAAACAAAAGCAAAAAAAAAGGAAATTAAGCAAATCATGAAGTAGAGAATTGATATTTTATTTTTAGTTGATTTCTACTTCATGCAAATAATTGGATACTAATGAATGAGAGATTTAGGTATCCAAAGAGGACCGGGTGTGGCGGTTCCTTTGGGTACCCAAATATACCATGTTTGCTTTTGGGGAGATATGATTGAATGGGCTCTTTTGATTTGAGTTTGCGTATCATCTTTAGCTTTGGGTCTCCATTCAAATCTTGGTTTAACATTATTTTTAGTTTTCAAATTTCCGTAATCATTTACTTGAATATTTGGATTAAAAGGGTTTTTGAATTTATAATTTGAAGGAAATTGTATTGCATTTAATTTTAGGTTGGGAGAAACATGATTTTGTAAATAATGGTGATTTTGATTTTGATTTACAAATCCTTTAAGTTCCTTACTCCCATTTTTAGACTTTGTTAAGATGTTCATATTCATATTCGTATTCAACATGCTTTTAGGTATTTCTTGATATTGTGATTTTTTATTTATAAATTTCATAAGCAAGTTGATTTTTGTTTTTAATTCATCATTCTTCAATTTCAAATTATGTCTAGCTTTATTATAAGCGATTGTGCTATTTTTAAGAGTGGAAACAATTGAATCAATATGATTTTGATAGTTATTTCTACATTCATCAAATGTTTCATCCATCTCTTTTATTTCAATTTTATAGTCCTTACACTTAGCACAATCATTTTTCAAGGATAAATTTTCTAAACATAATCTTTCATTATGTTCTTTTATAAAAAGAAGTTCCTTTTCAAGTTCATTGTGTTTTTCTTTTAATTCATTATATTCTACACAAGGTGTAGTGTTTTCAACTAAGGAACCATGCATAGAACTAGATAAATTTGAATTTGATTGTTCATTAATTTTTGCCTTTAAATTTTTATTTTCTAAGCGCAAATGTTTATTAGCATCTTTTAATTTCTTAATTTTGCGCTTTGTAGTTTGAAGCAATTGTAATGAAGAAATAGAAGTACAAAAATGCGATTTGATTTCCTTACGTTGCTTTCGGGAGAGGCACGATTTGAACACATAGTTTATTTGACATCTTTTTGGCACTCCTCTTCCGAAGATAGTACTTCTTCTTCTCTTCCATTTGATGTATGCTCAATTGATCCGTCATGAGAGGAGCATTCTTGAAGACTTGAGCAAGCTTGCATATTCTCCGGTTCTTGTGATTGTTCCATACCTGTAGAAGGAGAATCATACATTTCTTCAAGAAATTTCCATACTTTGTATGCACTAGAAAAATAATATATTAATTTGAAGATATCTTGAGATAAAGCACAGAAAATATAGTTCATAGCTTTTGCATTTAGGTGATGCTCTTGTTTATTTGATTCGTCCGCTGGTCTTGTTATTGCTATATCCCATGCGTTGATATTTAATGTTTTAATAAACCTTTCCATTAACAATTTCCACCCTTTATAATTTCTTCCTTCGAATAAAGGTGGTGCAAGAGATTTTTCTTCTTCATAAAAATTTCCCCCACTAATAGAAGCGAGATCATGAGACGACATTATTCCCGGCTGTTAAGCCGATTTGGAATAACCTCGCTCTGATACCACTTGTTGGATCTGTAGGCGCCCTTAGAGTGGGGGGGGGGTGAATAAGGGTTTTTAAAAATTTTAAACTTTAATAGAAAACTTTTGATATTTTGATCGAAGTAAGTTAAATCAAAAGTAAAGAGACAATGAAATTAGAAATGAAATCAATTTTATTAAATAAGAAAAGACATGATTATCATTTATAAAATTGATTACAAAATCTGATTTCAATGACGCTAGAAATCAAAGCGAATAATATGTAAAACCTTTTTGTTTTCTATACCGACTCATATCCCCACGAACCGGTTGGCTTTAGCCGATCTCTCCCCAGATATGACCTCAAGCCGCTCCAGCCAATCTATCACTAGAAAGGCCTCGAGCACCCCCTAGATCTACTCCCTAGACCCAGTCGCCAACACGAGGCGAATTACTCCCTAAGTCCAACCTAGACCTAGTCGCCGTGTGGCGAATTCACGAACCGATTATAATGATAAAATAAAAGACATGATACAAAATACAAATATAAAACTCCCTATGAGGTAATCTGAAGGAGACGCCGAAGAATCGATGAAGATCATTGAAGTCCAAGCGTGCGTTCTTCGCGTTGAGTTTGCGTGTTGATCCAAGCCTCCTTTGATTCCTCCTTTTGAAATATGAGTGGGAGATGTGTTTCACTGGAAATACGGCCCTCACAAAGTTTTTGAAGTGCTGGAATAGGGCTCTTGGCAATCGGTAGTCGGAGAAGACAAAATCCTTCGATTTATAGAATTTGAGCTAACGTCGGCGTTAAGTCCTAATGCCTGGCGTTGACCATGTATAATAATATATTAATGGCTCGGATCTTCAGAAGAGGCAGGAGATTCTGCACTTTAGGAATGTTTTATTTTAGGCAATATCAATGCTGGCGTTAAGGCTAATGCGGCACATTGGGCAAATCATTCTTAATGTTCTTCCTGAAATCACGGCTGCTTTCTCCTTGCTAAATTCGTCGGCCGGATAGCGCCCAGCGTTAGGAGTAATGCCTGGCGTTGAGATTCTTTCTTTAATCAGACGGTACGCCATCTTCTCCGAACAGCATCTTCGTCGAACGCCATTTTCATCGAATGGATAGCGCCCGGAGTTAAGAGCTAATGCCTGGCATTGAGTTTCATCTTTAATTAGCTGGCACCCAAATTCGTCGAACAGATAATTTTGTCGAACCCAATTCGTCGAAATAGCTTCATCTTTCGTCGAACGCAATTTCGTCGAACGGAGTTCATCAAACGGGCTTCTTCTTTCGTCGACCGCAATTTCGCCGAACGGCAGAGCGTCGAACGCAGTTACTATTTCATCGAACGCAGCTTTAAGTTCGTCGACCACAAATTCGTCAAACGCAGCTTTTTATATAGCGCTAACGCCCAGTGTTAAGCTTAATGCCTGGCATTAAGAAACTTTCAATCCTTCAGCTTGTGGTTAGTTCTAGACCATTGTTGCAGCTACCTGGTGTCAAAACTGTCCATACCTACATGCTAAAAACACAATGGTAAACAAGATCAAATACAAGTAGGATTTGTTATTCTCAAATCAAAGGGATGCGGAAAACCATGTTCCAACAGTTAAGTCTTTTTACTAATGGTCGGTGGACCATATCATTTTAGGGGACCGAGGAGACGCAACACCACCTGAGGCCGATACAGATGGAGGCGGGCCAGTCTAGCACAGGAGCACCAGTCTCAGGATCCATGAGTCTTTATTAGTAGATTTTGCTTCCGTGAGTGATCTTATAGTGAGGACTTGATGTACTGGGCATGAGCCCTTTTTATTGCTACCTCTTTATTTCAGTTATTATCTGTGGACATCTATCTTTTGATTTATATATTATGTGATGTGGACTTGAACTTATTTTTGGTTTAATTATATTTTTCTTCTTCTGTGATTGATATGGCCGGCAGGATCGGCATTTTGTAGTGGCGACCTTCCCGAGTGTTGGTGTCACCACAAAGAATCGGTTCTGGTAATAAGGCCTGGTTTTGGAGCAAAAAAGGGGGTCTTACAAAATGGTATCAGAGGCAAACCTCGATCCGAAGAAAAGAAGTCCACAAACCCTGGGACACCCCGTGCGAGTTTAGTTTGAGGACAAACTAGGCAGCGAAAGCAATGGTGTGCCCATATAGAGAATCACATGAAAAAGTCCACTTTTAACTGAATCTTTTTAGCCAAATCTCCTTACGAGTGACCAGCTTTCTTTTATAGCCTGCGGTGAACCCTGCACCCAGCAGGGAATACCTCCGACTGCAAAGATCTCCTTAGATAGTTCTTTGATCAATGAGTTAGACTCATCCCCACTAGGACACATGACTTACCATGACAATTTATACCATGCCTTAGTCTGAAATAGACCGTAGGTATAAATTTGATTAAGGTATGAGGATACCCCAAAGAGGTTAGAGGAGGAATTCAACGCAAGAACGACCACCGAAGCCATAAACTCTGATGTCCCTACATTACATATCAAGGATTATCCAAACTGATAGGACCGCCTTAGGGAGATTGACACATAAGCAGAATGGTAGGGGACTCATAGACTCAACCCTCATATCGGTGACATGTTTACATTGAGACAACCACCATGACAAACACCAAGGGTCGGATAAGAATTCAAGTTCAGAAGAGGCCCGTTTGGGATTGGGTCACATGTTGACCCTGATAAGGTTGTCGTAGAGGGTACCTTGAAGTGTCTAAAGTATGGAGTGTACCAACAAGTCTCAAGATAGAACCTTAAGTCTAAGGTTGCGTGCCCTGAGGATTGTATGCATATCTAGAATGAATATAACATAGTGATATCGAAGATGCTTAGCCCAAAATAGTTAGTGACTTATCTTTTGTTTATTGGGGCTTACCTTTTATTCATTGGGCAAATTTGTTACTGACTTGGGTTTCCCTTAGATCTAATTTAGAGAGTATTGTGTCGTGAACATGGGGATTTTGAAGTCGATCTTATTCGATGTTACTTGGGTAAAGATGAGATTGTGTAAAAGTGTGATGATCTGTAGTATTACCAGGGCAATGGATAGACATCATTGATCGAACAACGACTTGACCTTAGTTGAAGCAATATAAATGAGAGTTGCTAGGTTTAGTCACTTAGGGATGCAGATGCCCTTCTCAAAGTTGGGAACTGAAATTAGGGCTTGCAAGATATAATTATATTTGAAAGTTCTTGTGGTTTGGGGCTTTCAGAAGTGATTAACTTATGATTTATTAAAAATCATGCCCTGTCATGGTCGAAAATTTTAACTACAATAATAATCCTCAAACCTTGGAAGCCATGATGATGAATAACCAGAGATCTTAAACAATGAATTATTGGATTTAGAATATAAAAGTTAAGGTTACCATGGTAAGAACTGGATAAATTGTAGAGTTGAGTTGATTAATTACTCGGACGTACATAAAGGAATAAGAATCTGAATGTGTAGAGAAAACTTTATAGAGGTGTTGTCTACCTATACAAACAAAAGCTTTAGTCACCGGAAAAATGGTGTATTTCCCCGAAATAAGGAAAGGTGTCATAGGTTTTGTGGTGCACGGTGAGGTCTGTCGGCTGGTGAAGGCCAAGTGCAAGAACCCTTGTGGAACTACCACAGTCACTGCCCATGTTAGGGGTGGAAGTCGAGGATATAATTAGGGATTTCATACACAGGTTAACACATCCCCAATCCAGGCACAAGTTTATTTGGAACATCGGGGATTGATTGACCAAGGTAGCTAGGGTCACCCCAGGCAAGAAGGACGCTCCCATTGGTAGTTGATGGGATTTGTTGAGCAGTTTGTCCATAATCGTGGTGTGTCTAGGACAATCATGTTAAATCGGGATGGATGGGTTACGTACAAGAAGTGAAGATCAGTTCAGGCCTATCTGAGTTCTTAGTTGACGTTCCACACAACTTTCCACCCTCAGATGGATGGATGCACAAAATGGACACTATCTTGGATCCAAGATGATGATTAAAAGGCACTCGGCTCAGAATTTGTGGAGTACACAGATGCCCAGGTGTGACTGATTCGAGTTAGGATGTTGGAGGCCCAGAGCATCCAGGCCAGGTATTACGATGCGTAGAATCATCAGGTAGAGTTCCAGGTTGGAAACCGGGTGTTCCTGAAGATACATCCAATGCATGGAGTCTCGCGGGGATGAGGGCAAAAGAAGCTCAGTCTGAGATAAATGGGGCTCTACAGGATCCTGGAGTGGATCGACCCATTGGCTTATAAACTGGAGCTACCGCTGGAGTTAGCGGGTTGCATGACATCTTCCATGTCTCCTCCCTTAGGAAAGCTCTACTGTGTCCGGAACAACAGTTTCTACTGTAGATGGCCCGGTAACTTCTGACCGATCAGTTTGCTTGGAGCCGGTCAAGATAGACTGCACGGAAATGTTGGTCTTACAACACAAGAAGGTCCCGTTGGTCAAGGTCTTGTGGAGGAATCATGGACATGAGGAGTACACCTGGGAGCCACTGGAACTGATGCAGCCAAGGTAGCCGGTCCTCTTCGTGTCAGGTATAACTTCAATTCTTAGGGGATGTTACGTTTAGTCATTCTTGGTAAAAACCCCACAAGCCTAACATGAATTTCGGGGACGAATTTTTTTGTTTTATTTATTGGGATTTATAACACCCCCCAAACAAGTATACACCTAGGTTGGTTTTGTCATGACTAGGTCATGACAAAACCCTAGGATGCACGAAGAGATCATAAGAGCTTAGGCTCGAGGTGAAAATCACCATGGTCTGCATATAGCAATTTCCAGTTACCAAGCCTAGGGTTGGCTTTAGGGCATCACCATGACCCAAGACCCCATCATAACATACCTAACCCATTAAGGGGTCCCTTCGTAACACCCCAATTATCTAATTGTAGAAAGAAGGGGTATACTGAATGTCGAGTAGCGCCGACGCTAGCGGCTAGCGCTGGCAGAAGTGGTGGTTTAGCCAGACTGCTGGGACAAACTCTGAACCGCTGAAATGAACTGTACGTCGTCGAGACACTAGCGATGGCTCTAGCAATTGTCTCGACGGACCATCTAGACGTGCTGTACGCCATCAAAAAGAACCGTACGTCATCGAGATGCTAGCGCTAGCACGGGCGGTAGCTCAATCGATGGAAGGCGGACATGATCATTTTTGGGGGCCAAATTCATGGCCAAGGGAGGCCAAAAGTCCTCCGAATTGATGGGGATTCATTCCCCCTATCAATCAGGAGAAGTTTAAAGGGTTTTCCAACTCTTATGGGGGCATTGTCCGACCGGGAGAGCGTCTAGGTGGCCGGGAAATCACCTCCCAAGTTGGTACAGGACAGGCCAATCGTGGTCATTGGCTGATTGGAGAAGATGAACTGATGCCCTCCATTTAGACAGATTAGTATTTTTATAGTTAATTAACGTCATATTTTCCCCTATAAATGCACATTTTTTAAACTGAAATTTGAACCCCTTAGAATCCGTTTCAGGAAAAATAGCCAGAGACAAAAGTTGTAGATCTTGTTGTCCAGTTTAATTTAAAATTGATTTGAGCCGATTTGGCTCACTGGTTTGACTACATCACTCAGTTTGGCGCAATGTGTCGTAAGGTTGACCAGAAATTAAAATGGGTGCTCATGCTAAACAACTCATCCAAATGCTTTTAAATTTGGACCATAGGTTGGATATACCTTTACCTTCAACATATCCAAAATTGAAAATTTTTGGAGGACTTTTCTATAGTTTTTGTAGAAATTTAATAAACCATGTATAAATTAATTTTAGGGTCTAGAGACCTCCAAACCCTACCAAATATTGGTGGGTGGTCCTTGGGGTCATTAAATGACTCTGGTAAAAATTTCATCCCATTTGGGATTGATTTGTTTGGGTAATTATGTAACCCAAATTTGATCAACTAGGGGATATTAGGACAAAGGGGAACTTGATGGATTTGAGGGGTCAACCCTCATCCAAATGCTGTGAAACCATGGTCACTGATTTAACATCATATAAACACCCCCACAAGTGGTTTTGGGTGATTTTGGCTGGATATGCCCTAGAACCATAGTTCAAACCCTAGGGTTGTATATTGAACCTATTGAAGGACATAGGGTTACATGTCCTTGGAAGGACTTGAAACTTGGTAGGTAGTTTCATGGGGTGGAAATAAGCTCTGGATAATTTTGCCAAAAAATTTAGTGACATTAATCCTCACTGAATTGCTTATTATTTAATTAGGTCACCTTCTTTCAAAGTGAAATTTCATGTCCAGACATGCTAGGATGATTATAAAAATTTGTCAGTGAGTTTATATCGATGATAATGTTCTTTGATGATTTTATTGTGAATTTTAGATTGATGTATATAGTACTTCATTCACAAGTCCATTGTTTGCCCTATCTATAAATGGAATTAATTAAGGGCTAAATATATACTGGAAAATCATGAAACTTGGTCAGAGGACTTTTTAGGGCATGTGTAGGATCTGTTAATTTAGTATAATTTTTGGAGAAGTTTTTATATGATTCTCTTCACAAAGTGCTCTATGATTTGTTTATTTGAATAAAGGATTTATATGGTCAAATTAATTTGAAAAATTATGGAATTTGAGAAGTATACTTTTATGATCATCCTAGACATCTACTAATTTTCCTATAATTTTTTATTTAGTATTTTGTACTTTCTTTGTTAACCCTTGATTATGATAAATTAGTCCACATTTTATTTGGAGGTCAAAACTTTTCTGGAAATTTATGAACTTCATATATGACTGCTATTTTGATGATATATAGATGTACAAATTTTTGTAAGGCCATAGCTTATCAGAAAACCATACTTGGTGTTCAAAGTTATAGGTTCCCTGATTTTGAGGAAATTATAATAAATGCCAAATAAATTGGGAAAATTATGAATTTCTAGAGATAGTCTTAAAATGTCATAACACACCCCCAATAATAATCTTGGGTCATTTGGATGATTATTTGGAGTACCTTTTCTCATGCACCTCATATAGTTCAAGTGGTCTGCGTATAGTGAAAATGCCGAATTAAGATAAACATGTAGGTTTTACATGGGCAGTTAAGGAAGTTGGTGCACCCTGATTGATTGGATTTGGGAGGGGTCACCAAAGTAAAGTAGGAGTAAGATGTCTGGGTGACTAAGAGATAAGAGTGTGCTTGGGATCGACAAAAGATCGCCATTCCTTTGGGTGAAGTAAAACACACTTAGCATTAGTAAGTGTAACATTAATAGTGGTCGGGTCAAGGTATACACTAATAAGAATAAGTGCCTTGGAAAGGGAGCTTTGGGGTTCAGCCTGTCATAGCTCCTAGTACCACTGCGAGCCCATCACAGGGTAGTCCTCGGGAAGTCCATGGTTAATTCAAAACCGTAGGAATAATTTGTTATGCAAAAGTAACTTAATAATACACTCACCCACACCCCGTTGCTACTGGAGGTTAGTTGGTTTGGCCTTAAAAGCGGTAGGCTCGGTGGTTGTAGGTACGGACGGGTTAGTCCGGCGAGCTGGTGGCTTAGAACGTTATGGTGATGGGCAGGTTAGCCCGGGGAGCTTATGGCTCGTAGATATAGTAATCATAATTGCATGTGCATAAAGGTGGTGGGTATTTGGTATTGGACGGTCGTTCACACCGACGTCGATACACTGACTCGACAAGTGTGAATTTGCCCTTGGCCAAGGAAAGTCTGGTGGGCCAGCCAGCAAGAGTACGCAGGCGCTCCGCGGTTGTGCTCACTGCTTTGAGGCGTACAACAGGTCTAGGTTAGGTAGTGTGAATACCAACCTAGAGGTGGGTGAGGCCCAACTCACCGCTTCTGTTTGCCACTACGGAGGTATCCTAGGAGTTTTGCTAGCTCTAAAAAGGGGGAATTAAAGGTCTGTGCACATAAAGTCGGGTGTGTGTGTTGCACATGTGTGATCATAATATTAATCAACATAACTTTGCATGTCATAGCATAAGCATTGCATTTCAACCCCTACCCCTATCATATAAATTGGTTATGGGACTTTTTATATGATAGACCTTTCTAAACGACCCCTTGGTCTATAGGTTTGTACGGGCATTCCTATAAATCAAAGGTTAATTTTCTATTCTATACTTGACTTTACTTACCTTTCTTTATTTGTTCTTTCCCCTACTTTATTTACTGCTTCAATTATATATATACACCTGCGTAGTGGTAGATATCATGTAGCTAGGCTGTCATCTGCTTTGATCTATACCCCTTGCTTTCCTTCGCTTTATCCCTCCCGCACGGTGCCTAGGAGCCACTAGGGGATGGGTGGTGGGAAATGAGGCTTAGTCTTTTTGACTAACGGTCGGTTCTCCACTTCATTTTAGGGGACCGAGGTGACGCAGCACCACCAGAGTCCAGTACTATACAACCCCGGTGTCCGTCAGGAGGGGAGCGGAGACAAAGGGACCATCGGGCAAAAAGAGTAAGAAGGCGAGCGAGACATGGGGCCAGGCGAGTCGGGCTCTCGCAGGCCACTCGCGGGAAGGCGAGCAGGCCGGAGCCTAGTTGCTCGCTCGTGGGAAGGCGGGCGAGCCGAGCCTCTCGGTTCGCGAGTAAGGCCCTCGGGGGTGGCTCGCCGGGGAAAGATTCATGATCGTTTTTACCTAAAAGCCCCTGGTGGTCTGCAGTTAGCCCCTCCAAACAACGGAGTTTGGTTGTTGGCAGACTATTTTGGGCTGTGTATATCAAATGTGTAAGGCAGAATCTCGTTATTGATAGACCAGACTTAAAAAACTATAAATAGACCTTGAAGGGCACCTTGGGAGAGCATTCCAATCTCAGGATTCTGAGCTTCTTCATCCCTAGGTTATCTTGGCTTAGCTCTCAAGCTCTCCAAGGTGCCCAGTCTCAGCTTTGGCTTGGGAGGGGAAGCGCTCAAAGATCTTCCGGTGTATGGTGGGAGATCCTTGCTGCGACCAAAGGTCTGTCCTTAGTTTTGAGTCTCCGGTCGGTTCTGTTGGACATGTGTTTCACATCCCTTTGTTTGAGAATAACAAATCCCAAATTGTATTTGATCTTGTATTTTGTGTGTTTTGAGTATGCATGAACTATAGGTGCAATACTCCATAGGTATAAAACAGATTGGAGATGATTCTCTCAAAAGAGAGCTAGTGCTCGCGGTACCTGGTAATGCCCCGCGTTAATAAGAGGAGGAATGCCGGTCGACGAATTTCCGTTTGACGAATTTGCCTGCGTTCGACGAAAATTCCGTTCGACGAATATTACGTTCAACGAATTGTGATGGCCGCTCGACGAATTGGAGTTCGACAAACTGAGCTCCGGCACAACAATATTTTGTTCGATGAATTTGAGGCCGTTCGACGAATTTGAAGCTCCGTTCGACGAAAGTGATTCTGTTCGACGAAATTACTCCGTTCGACGAATTTGAGGTCGTTCGATGAAATATTGTTCTGTCGCGCAGCCGACGGTTTCGCAACCTCTCCACACGAACGCTACCGCCAGCGCTAGTGCTACCGCCTGGCGCTATCTCAAGTTCGTGCACAGCGCCATGCCGCCGATGGTTTCGCAATCACTCCACACAAACGCTACTGCGGGCGCTAGGAGATACCGCAGGCGCTATCTCCAAGTTTTATAAAATGAGCCAACTTCGATGATTTTGCTGATCCATCCCAGAGAGTTTGCTTGTGCCACAATTCTATTGTTGATATGCTGCCGAAGATGGATCTCCCACAAAAAGCTTAATGAGAATTCTGGAGGAGGACTACGTCACGCTACATCCGAAGGATGATCGATTCAACCTCGCTCATACTACAGCGATCCTTCATCTCCGACTTCAGAAGATCTCATATAGGGAGTTTTATTATTGTTATCTTTATTTTCATTCCATACTTTTTGTAATCGTTTAGTTAATTCGCCTTGTGTTGGCGACTAGGTCTGGGTAGGACTTAGGGAGTAATTCGCCTTATATTGGCGACTAGTTCTAGGAGATTAGATCTAGGGGGTGCTCGAGGCCATATCCGGGGAAGGATTGGCTAGAGCGGCTTGAGGCCTTATCCGGGGAAGGATAGGTTAAAGCCAACCGGTTTATGGGGATACAAGTCGGTATAGAAAAGGAAAAATTGTATTACTTTATTCGCCTCCGATTTCTAGCGATATTGAAATCTAATTTATGTAAACACCTTTTTTATATAAATACAATCATGTCTCTATTTGTGTTTACTTGATTTTTATCATTTGGCATAATCTCTAAATATTGGTTATAAAGTTTTCAATTCGTATCACTTTATCTAAATTATTTATTTCAATCTCTTTCATCATAAAACAATTTAGCACTTGTTTCTAAATCTTAAATTGCAAATTACAATATTCTCTTCTTTAACTAAATTGTTATATTGCCTTTTCATATTATAAAACAATTTAGTAAATTGTCTAAAATTATAAAGAAGAATTTTATTCCCTTATTCACCCCCCCCCCTTCTATGGGCGCCAATCGATCCAACAAGTGGTATCAAAGCGCAGGTTATTCCAAACGGTTTACAAACCAGGAATAATGGCGTCTCATGATCTCGCCTCTACTAGTGGGGGAAATTTTCTTATAAATGAAAAATCTTTGGCACCACCTTTATTTGAAAGCAAAAATTATAATGGGTGGAAATTTCTTATGGAAAAATTTCTTAAATCTTTGGATATTGAAGTATGGAATATTACAATTAAAATGCTCCCAAGTATTCTTAAT
This sequence comes from Dactylorhiza incarnata, assembly GCA_033032865.1. Taxonomy (NCBI): domain Eukaryota; kingdom Viridiplantae; phylum Streptophyta; class Magnoliopsida; order Asparagales; family Orchidaceae; genus Dactylorhiza; species Dactylorhiza incarnata. The sequence goes on from JAWHQI010000003.1 coordinate 23,324,779, forward strand.
AAAAATGAAATGTTTTTAAATGCCAAATCAATGAATAGTCTATATTGTGCATTAGATCAAAATATTTTCAAACTTATTTATACATTTCCTACTGCTTATGAAGTTTGGAAATTTCTTGAGAATTCTTATAGTCTTCCTTCCACAGATGATGAACAAGAGGAATTCCTTATGGATTCAAGAGAAGAAATCGACAAGGACTCATTCTTGGAGGAAGATAAATCTAAGAGAGAAATTGACGAGGAATTCCTTATGGATCCAAGAGAAGAAATCGATGAGGACTCATGCTTGGAGGAAGAAGAATACAATGTCACAATATTGGACTCATTTGTTGGCAACACATCAAGCAAAAGAGAAGACGGAAATTCAACTATGGAAGAGGAATGCGAAGATGTCAAAGGAACCCTTGGTTCAAATCTTGCCTCATCCCATAGCAATGTAAGAAAATCAAAAACTTTTCTTTTTGTAACAAATTCTATTTCTACTTCTCGTATGCTTAAAATTGCTGAACATAAATTTTTAAAGTTAAAAATTGCTAATTCCAAATTACGTTTAGAAAATAAATCTTTAAAAGCAAATGATAATGTAGAATCAAATATTGATGTGTTAAATACTCTCTTTTGCTCTTTAGTTAAAATTCCTACTCCTTGTTTGAATTGCAATATATTAAAAGAAAAATTCAAGGAAATTGAAAAAGGGCTCTTAGTTTCTAAAAAGCATAATGAAAAATTGATAATTTAAAATGATACTTTAACTTGTAAGTTAAGACAATTAAAATCTTTTGTTAAAATTGATAATTTCAAATGTCAAGTAATGACTTTCATCATAAGATTTTGAATAACAAGGATAAATTACCTTACAAAATCATTTCTACAAGGAACCATTTTCATACATCAACTCAAAAGGAGTTTAGTTTCAAAAAGAATTATGACCCTCACAAAATTCTTAAGAGTCACTATTATAAGTCTCAATATATTTTCAATCATGACTCAAATTTAAAAACTCCTTTACATGAAAATCAAAGTACAAAATATTATCCTTCATATTATAAGAGTGTGTCTATAAGAAAGAGTGGAAATGAAAATCATCAAAATAATAATCAATCTTTTAAAACATATTGTAACCCACTCTTTCAACAATCACTTCTAAAGAAAGACAATCACTCTTATAAACTTTCAAAGAATCCATATAATAAAATTCATTATGATTATCAACATCAATCTATTTTGAAAAACAATTTGAATAAAGATAAATCACAAATGAATTATTTTTCAAACAAATATATTCATATAATGATGTCACATAATCATAATATGAATTTAAAAGATAAACAACCAAGGTATGAATGGAGACCCTTAAAGAAAAATGACACATCAACTTTAATTGAAAGGGCCCATTTATCCTTGTCTCCTAAAAAGCCACCACGATGTATTTGGGTACCCAAAGGAACCATCCCACTTGGTCCCCTTTGGATACCTAAATCTCTTATTCATTAGTATCCTATCATTTGCATGAAGTAGAAATAATTAAAAATGAAATATCAATACTCTACTTCATGATGTGCTTTATTCTTTTTTTCTTTTGTTTATTTTGCATTTTTGATCCAAAATGTTTATGCTCATTTTATATTTCATAAGATATGACTTACTCATCTTAAGCCAAATGTTTATCAAATCAAATTGAATTAAAATTGAACATAAAGTCATATGATCTTAAAAGTGGCCTACCTTTCATATTTTAAATAATTGCTTATATATATATATCCTTTTAAATCCTTTACACCCATCTATGTCTTGAATTAACATTATAATTTGAATATAGAAATTATTTTCAAGACTAATGAAATTATTTTTAAAAATGGATTTAAATGGTTTATTAAAGGGCTTAAGCTAAAAATTAAAATGCGCAACGTTTTTTATTCTTGTCTAATTTCTTTGTTACATTTGATAGCCCCTATTTTGAATTATCATAATCAAGAAATATCGGAATCAAATGATATTAAAGAAACCATGTGTTTTCAAATCAAAAATTGTTACTCAAAATTATAAATCAAAAACCATGAGTTGCTAACGCCAGGCGTTATCACTAACGCCGGGGGTAGCTTATTTTTATAAAAAAAATCTGATTCTCTAATTATTATTTTCTGAAAAATTATGTTAAGTATGGTTATCCTCTTCTTTCAGATATTTTGTATTAAGATCAAAAAGAAAAATTTACAAAACAATTCAAAATAGCCAAAACATTTTTTGTCCTTTATATATATATAGTATAATATTCACTTTACAAGCAGTCACTACATATTAAAAGGGATGAATATGAACTATATAATCACCACCATGATCTATTAATATCATATGCTAAAATTCACTATAATCATATATCATAATTCATGATCTAACAAGAATCATCTTAAATCATCTAATACTATCAACATTAGGAATTATGAAATATGTGATGGCTATTGATATTATAGTTTCATATTTTATTTTGTGTGTGATATGTATCTCTATTATTTTTATATATCTCATTATATTTAGATCTAAGAATTAACTTGATATCAAGAAGATGAAATCAAATAGAATAATCATTTCATTCTAGATCTAAAGAAAATTAATTTGAAATCTTCTAAAATTACATGCAACATTATCTCCTTTAATCCTATGTAATAACATTGCATTCAAACTCATCATCCTAGCATCACTTCTTGGTCTATGCTTATATATTTATGCTAGGTATAATATTTACAATGTTATTCAAATTTCATGATATCTATGTGATTTTGAAATTATAATACAATACCAAAATTCCAAACAAACACATAGTTTATGGATTAATCATTAGAATATATATGAATTGTGTATCATGAATCATATATTATCATGCAAAACCAAAGATCAATAAAGTCAATTATTGAGTGCAATTTTATTATAAATTTCAAAACGTTATATTTGTGATCTTTGTCTTTGATATGATTGCATGATCATCATGTTATAGACTTCCAAATTAAACATGCTCATTCAAAAGAAAATCATCAAATTATAATTGCCATAAGTCTAGAAGGAATAGAATTCACATACATTCTATGCAAAATTCTTTATAAATCATAATTCATAATTCGTGTTCTATCAAGAAATATCTCAAATCAATGATGTCTATCACCTAGGAATTATGAATCTTATGATAAAAATATGAATTATGTATTTCTTTCCATTATTTGGTGTATTGATATGCTTTGCTATTGATTGCATGTATCTCATATATATGTAGACTCTAGAATCAACTTTGTAATAATAAGAATAAATCAAACTAAATCATCACTCTATTCTAGATCTATAATTTGAAACTCTATTTTGGAATACATGCAATATTGATGTTAATTATATGATGTGACATTAAAACCAAAACTCATCATACTAGCTTTGTCACTTATTGAATATTAGTAATTGTTCTAGTTATCTCATATCGTCATCTCATAAAATAAAGAAATTATGCGACTATGTATTGTTCTTCACTTTAAACAAAAACCATAGTTTATAAATCAACCCATAGTTTAAAAGCATAGGTTGTCCAAAGATTATTCACCTATGACTTCATATCTCACAATAGCGGGGGCGTAGGGTTGTATGCATTAGAGACCTAACCTCTAAGTCATGTCTTGTCCTTAACCGGGGAGGGTTCCAGTGGGGCCTTGCGAGGCACTGGGGGGAAAGAGTGCTAGGTTGAGCGTTCTCTAGTGTGTGCACATGGGACTAACACCCCAACCTACGGCATGTGTGCAGCTCCTCATGCCCATCCATCACTTAGTACGGGGCTAGGGTGTAGACATTTAGTCTAAGTAGTTTTTAATCTTAGGACAGACTTATATTACTCTTTGCATAATCATTTTATTTACTTATCACTTAAATCATGCATATTTTGGGTTGTTTAATAAAAAATGTGTCCTCTTGTGTTTGCATAATTTATATTTTTGAGCTTAAATGTTTTTGTAAAACACATGTATTTGAAAATGCTAATGTTCTATGCAATTTGAGCAATCAAGACATCTCCAAAAATTACAAAATTTTTGCATAAGACTACTCTAAGGACACTTAATAAATATCAAAAATCAGATTTTTAAAATTCTCAAAAAATCAAGTACTGTTTCCCGCGCTAACACTAGCGTCGGCGCTAGCATGGGTGTCTGATTTTTCTGATTTTTAAAATTTCTAAAAATCATTAAAAATATGTTTGTTTATATTAACTAATTTGTTTTTTGAATTTCTGACATTTATTTTTGTTTTAATTTATATTTAAGAAAATCAACTAGAAAAATTCAAAATTCAAAAATTCAAAAATATGTTTTTGAGATTTGTGTTTTATCCATATTATGAAAAATCAACTACAAAACTTCAAAATTCAAAAATATGTTCTTGAGATTTGTGTCTTTATTCCTATTATGAAAAATCAACTACAAAAGTTCAAAATTCAAAAATTCAAAAATATTTTTTTGTGTTTTTCTGTTTTTATCTCATTAAAAATGATAAAACTACAAAAAAAAATTGTATGATCTTTATTGCTAATATCAAGCATGAATGAATTCTCTTACTTAGAATTATTTACAATGTCAACATTTATTCCTTCAAATTACTATGAACATTGTTTTGTTTATCATGTTTTGATATATCTATTTAAGTGCATAAATTGTATTGAAAATATGTGTAGAACCAAGCTTAGCATGCCTCTAAGTACGAGTAAATGTATTATGATTGATAATGATACTTTTCACTCACTTATTTTGGTAATTAACATGTGTGTTTAAATCTAAAAATGCTTGCTTGTGTATTGTATTTGTACAATGAATTAAAACTTGCATAAGTTTATTGCCTACACTACATTTGAATTGCACTTATGAAATTTAGAAAAGTGGTTAAGTTAAAAAATTTGGGTTTGCAAAACAAGTGTATTCGGAGAATGTTGTCTCACAAATGTGAACAAAAAAATTATATATGTAGATAACTATAACTCCACCAAGCACTACTTAAATCTCCTGATAAGTCTTCATAAGCATTGTGAGGTTGAGCACCTTGGAAAGAATAGTAAAGTGTCTTGTGCAACCCTTGATTAATACACAACTTTTTATAAAAATAATGTGCATTAACGTGTGTGAAAGTAATATACTTGTGTTTTATTGTGCACTTTACTCTACATATGTCTTGTATTTTGTGATTTAAATCAATTGGTAACATTGCCCAAAATACACTTATATGCACATCATTATCTTTCATAACACTTCTTCTCATGAGTATTGGATTCTAATGCTTTATCTATACTACTCTTTATATAAGAAATGCACTAGATATCCTAGCATGATCTCTACAATGTTTTGGTATCTCTTGAACTTAAAATTAAGTAACATTGTAGTATAATCTCTCTTTGATATGTTCATTTCATGCTTGATATCTTTATAAAAAACTTTGAGATTTCAAAAAGGTTAAAACATCTTTCAATTTTGAACTAAAACTCATATCTTTACTTATGCTTTTCATGCTTACAAAAAGATGCTTCTTATAATCTTCCGCTTGCTTACAACTCTTATCTTTTTATTTGAAATCTCTTATATATACTATGCTTAAACTCTTTATCATTTCATATATTACAAAAGCTCGATCATGATTTATAACTAACATAAAGAATGCCTCCTTACCACCCTCACCCTACCTTCTTTTGATAATACCAAAAGGAGGAGATTAATTGAAGAAATATATATAGGAGAAATATAGAAGATTAAGGGGAGAATAATTCATGTAATCTATCATTTAGGGGGAGTAAAACATAAATTGCATTTATGTAGGGGGAGCATTAAGATAGGGGGAGTATGCATATCATCATGCTTATCATATACTATAGTTGCACTATCATCTTGCTTATCATCTACTATAAACACTATTGTTGATTTTTTGCTAAGAGGATTTGTTATTATCAAAAGGGAGATTGTTGGACATGTGTGTCACATCCCTTTGTTTGAGAATAACAAATCCCAAATTGTATTTGATCTTGTATTTTGTGTGTTTTGAGTATGCAGGAACTATATGTGCAATACTCCATAGGTATAAAGCAGATTGGAGATGATTCTCTCGAAAGAGAGCTAGCGCTCGCGGTACCCGGTAACGCCCCGCTTTAACAAGAGGGGGAATGCCGGTCGACGAATTTCCATTCGATGAATTTGCCTGCGTTCGACAAAAATTCCGTTCGACGAATTGTGAAGGCCGCTCGACGAATTGGAGTTCGACGAACTGAGCTCCTGCACAACAATATTGCGTTCGATGAATTTGAGGCCGTTCGACGAATTTGAAGCTCCGTTCGACGAAAGTGATTCCGTTCGACGAAATTGCTCCGTTCGACGAATTTGAGGCCGTTCGACGAAATATTGTTCTGTCACGCAGCCGACGGTTTCGCAACCACTCTACATGAACGCTATCGCTTGACGCAATCTCAAGTTCGTGCACAGCGCCACGCTGCTGACGGTTTCGCAACCGCTCCACACGAACGCTACCGCGTGCACTAGGAGCTACCGTAGGCGCTATCTCCAAGTTCTATAAAATGAGCCAACTTCGATCATTTTGCTGATCCATCCCAGAGAAATTGCTTGTGCCACAATTCTATTGCTGCTATGCTGCCGAATATGGATCTCCCACAAAAAGCTTAAGGAGAATTCTGGAGGAGGACTACGTCACGCTACATCTGAAGGACGATCGATTCGACCTCGCTCATACTACAATGATCCTTCATCTCCGACTTCAGAAGATCTCATATAGGGAGTTTTATTATTGTTATCTTTATTTTCATTCCATACTTTTTGTAATCGTTTAGTTAATTCGCCTTGTGTTGGCGACTAGGTATAGGTAGGACTTAGGGAGTAATTTGCCTTGTGTTGGCGACTAGTTCTAGGTGATTAGATCTACGGGGTGCTCGAGGGCATATCCGGGGAAAGATTGGCTAGAGCGGCTTGAGGCCTTATTTGGGGAAGGATTGGCTAAAGCCAACAGGTTTGTGGGGATACAAGTCGGTATAGAAAAGGAAAAATTGTATTACTTTATTCGCCTCCGATTTCTAGCGATATTGAAATCAAATTTATGTAAACACCTTTTTTATATAAATACAATCATGTCTCTATTTGTGTTTACTTGATTTCTATCATTTGGCATAATCTCTAAATATTGGTTATAAAGTTTTCAATTCGTATCACTTTATCTAAATTATTTATTTCAATCTTTTTCATCATAAAATAATTTAGCACTTGTTTCTAAATCTTAAATTGCAAATTACAATATTCTCTTTCTTTAACTAAATTATTATTTTTCCTTTTCCTATTATAAAACAATTTAGTAAATTGTCTAAAATTATAAAGAAGAATTTTATTCCCTTATTCACCCCCCCCCCCCCCCCCGCGCCTTCTAAGGGCGCCAATCGATCCAACAGGTTCCTTCTGAGGAATTAGTATGCCTGAGCTCCACAAAGAAGCCAAGTCCTGGTTTCAACAAGTACAGATGGAGGCGGTCCAGTCTAGCACAGGAGCACTAGTCTCAGGATCCGTGAGTCTTTATTAGTAGATTTTGCTTCTGTGAGTGATCTTGTAGTGACGACTTGATGTACTGGGCATGAGCCCTTTTTATTGCTACCTCTTTATTTTAGTTATTATCTGTGGACATCTATCTTTTGATTTATTTTTTATGTGATGTGGACTTGAACATATTTTTGGTTCAATTATACTTTTCTTCTTATGTGATCTATATGGCCGGCAGGATCAACATTTTATAGTGGCGACCTTCCCGAGTGTTGGTGTCACTGCAAAGCGGCAGTTCTGGGCATATGACCCGACATTGGAGTAAAAAAAGGGGGGTCTTACATTTGTCCTAAAAAATATGAATAAAATGACAAAGATAACTCCACCAAACACTACTTAGACTCCATATAAGTCTTAATGAGCATTATGAGGTTGAGCACATTGAAAAGAATTATAAAGTGTCTTATGCAACGACATCTTTTATCACTTCTATTTGTACACCGAATCACTCAAAAATAAATAACAAATGCTTATGTGATCCCCCAATTAGTGCTTCGCTCACTGATAAGTCTTCATGAGCATTATGGGGAAAGCACCTTGATAGTTGTACTCTTTTATGTGCTTTGAAATAAACTCTCTAGAATTGATGTGTCAAAGTATTTCTAAGACTATTTTTTTAATATTATTTTACTACTTTATTACATATGTTCACTTATATACTCTTATCAAAACACTATCTGCACACATCATTATCTTTCATAAAGCTTCTACTCATGAGAATTGGATCCTAATGCATGTCTATATAATTCTCAAAAAGCTGAAATAAAAGCACTAGATTGCAATGCATGATCTCTATAATATGTTCTTTACTTGAAATATTAATTAGTTACATTGTAGTTATTATCTCTTTGAATATGTCATATCATGCTTGCTTTTAGTTGTTGAAAATTTTCAAGGTTAATGCTTATTCCATGTGAAAATTCTAGAACAATTCTTTGAATTTTTTTAAAAATCAAAACTAAAAATCAAGAAACTTTCTATGAAAATTAAAATGATTATCTTGGTTATTTTGTTTTTTCTGCACTATTGATTTGATCATGTATTTTTACCATGCTTATTTCAACTCTAAATTTTGAGGTCTTTTCATCACTTGTATTTTAAAACTCTTTTTCATTTTTTCAACAAGTGGGAGATTTGCTTGGTAAAGTACAATGGATTTTGTTTCTTACATGATTATCATATGTTTTTCCGCTGCATTAATCCATCTAAGCTCGATCATGACTTCCTCTATTTTACAAACAAAACACTTAACCCTCTCTTGGTAGTCCCAACTTTTACCTATCTACCTTATCTAGTCTTATTTTGTTTCACTCCACCAGCTTTTGCTAATAACAAAAGGGGGAGAATAAATTGATAAATCTTAATGATTAAGGAGTATGATTCACTAGATTAAGGGGGAGCATAAATCTATTCAATGAGAGCATACACTATGGGGGATCATTTAAGTTGGGGGTCACTTAAATAGGAGGAGCACATGTATATAAATATAATATTTGTCATAACAATCTCTAGGTAGCATAAGTGTCATATCTCTTATAAAAACACATCATTTACCCTTTGAAATTTGATTTATCTTAATTAGATTTATTATTATCAAAATGGGGAGATTGTTGGTACATGGTTTTTCGTATCACTTTGGTTTGAGAATAATAAATCCTACTTGTATTTGATCCAGTTTGTCATTGTGTTTTAGTATGCAGGATTGAACAAAGATGGCACTAGGATGCTATATGTTGGTCTGGAACAGCTCAAGTGCTGAAAAGAAAAGATGTAGTCTAACGCCAGGCGTTAGAGACAACGCCGACGTTGAACCAAGATATCACCATTATGAAAATGCTATAGAGGGAAGCTGCAGTGATTGCAGGTGCATTTTGGGAATAATTTGACCTAATGTCAGCGTTAGCCTTAACGTCGGTGTTAGGGTTGCCTAAAATGAGATGTTTGCAAATATGCAATATCTCCTTCCTGGATTGTGTATTCAAGCCATCAAAATAATTCTAAACTGAGTCAACGCCTGACATTATCCCTAACGCCAGCATTAGCTTCCTCTCCTATAAATAAGTGGCATTCATTCTATTGAATTTGATGAACTCAAGATGCCATATTCCAGCACTCTAAATTATTTGTGAGGGTTGTATTACCAGACCACAAAGAATCTCCCATTCAATTTCAAGAGAAGGAATCAAAGGAGGCTTAGATCAATGCTAACTCAATGCGAAGAACGCATGCTTCGACTTCAATGAGCTTCAGTGATTCTTCATCATCTCCTTTAAATTTCCTCATAGGGAGTTTTAAATTTGTCTTTCATATTTTGTAACACCTTTTTTCTTTTTGATCATTTCGTGATTTCGCCGTGGTTGGTGGTGACTAGGTCCGTGTATGGCTTATGGGGAATTTGTCACAAGATGACTAGGTCTATGGATTAGATCTAAGGGGTGCTTGAGACCTTTCTGGGGATAGAGAGGCTAGAGCGGCTTGAGGCCGTATCTGGGGATAGATTGGCTAATGCCAATCGGTTCTTGGAGAGAAGAGATGGTATAGAAAATAAAAAGAGTTTTTCATATTATTCGCCTCGATTTCTAGCGTCATAGAAATATATTTTTGTAATCAATTTTATAAATGATAATCAAGTTTTTATTTATTTAATAAAATTGATTTGGTTTAAAATTGCTAGCACTTTACTTTTGATCCAATCTATTTCTAATAAAATATCAAAAGTTTTCTTTTAAATTATAAAGTTTTCTAAAACCCTTATCCACCACCTTCTTTATTAAGATCCAATAAAGGCTTGGGAAGATAAGGCCGCGGTGGACAAGGTCGCGATGGACAAGGCTGCGGTGGACAAGGCCGCGGTGGACAAGGCCGCGGTGGACAAGGCCGTGGTGGACAAGACTGCGACATGCACCTTGCTAAGATAGAAGAAAGGCAAGGTTGTGGACATGGTGGCTGCGGCGAATGCAACTTTGAGTTTGCAACAGCAAAGGTCAGATCCTTCGTTCAAGCATACACCTCCCCTTGTGCGACCACAGACAATCTTTATCTCTGTCGAAGGTGAGCTTCCTTTGAGTCATGAAGAGTTGAAGCGGTGGTAAAAAGAGGGGAGTCGATGCAGAAGAAAAAAATTTATGCTTGTTGATACTAAGCAGAGGAAATGCCATTTTTCCCATCGTGATCCTAACTGCCGCAACCACTTTGAATTTTTAAGAGCTTTCGCGGTCACGCAAATATTCACCTGAGACAGACACAAAACATATATCTGCATTACCTACTTTTTGTTATCTTCCTTCTTTTGATAACTATCAGATTAATTGTTGCGGTTTCTTTTGTAGTGCCCGATCCTCCTTTGACTGTGGAGAAAGAAATGTTGCTACTGAAGAAGCATGTAAAGAAGATGGAGAAAGGCTTATCCGAGGATATGTAGTCACTCGCAATAAAGGTTTATTATCTTGAAATAGATAATAAGTGTTATGGAGAAAAAGTTTCTACAATACCCGTGAAGATTAACATTCTGAGGCGGAAGGTCTCAACGGTTACATTTACTCATCCTGCCCACATGGGAGTGGATCCGGATGAAGCTGGGGAGGATGCCTATAGAGCTTGCCTGCAAAGGTATGTTGGGTGGTTTGTCTTCCAAATTAACCAGGGCTTGTCTCAAGTATATTCATTATTCACTCAACTCACGGATGGGCTAGCTCATGTCGGGGAGAAAAAGAACCAACATCGGGAATGATATTCCTTTTTGATGTATTAAAACTTGTATGATGCAGCTTTGTGACCTCTTTCTTTTGAAGTCAGTGCGAACACTTGCTTTATAATAATTTGTGTTTGATATCTGAAATGCTTGTCTTGATTTCATTGTGCCTTAGTGGATGTTCTCTAAATGTTTGCAGTTTGAATACTTAGAGAAATTTTAACATATTTCTCTGCTCAGTGTTGACACTAGTATGATATCTGCATATACTGCTTATTATTTCAAAAGAAAAACACAGAAGTCTTTACAGAGCACATCAGTAAGATGTTCTTCTATGCCAGAGGAAAATTAAAAGGAAGAAAATTTTCATTTTTAGTGTTACCGCCGGCATTAGCTATTAACGCTCGGCACTAGCAAACAAAGATGTGTTATTTCACATAGAAAACATAGTTTTCGATAATTTTTTGTTCCAATTTGTCTTGATTAATGTTTTCCATGATAAGGGACACCAACTACGGCAAAGAATTTTGAAAAAATAATGAAAAGTTACGGATTTATGATTTTGGCCTAAGGTGTTCAAGAAGAAAAGTTATTTTTTTAATTTCTTGTGTTCTTTATTTTCATGAAAGCTCTAAAAGATGAAATATGCAAAACACAAAATAGGAGATTTAAAATTGAGCAAGTTATAACAAATCAAATATGCATGAAAAGTATAATAAAGAATGCATGCAATATATATTTAGAAATTATTGGGGTTCAGCAATGCCCCCAGTGTTGCGACACTAGTCAAAGCAGAAGGGCGTATCCTCTGAGGGTCTAACTGGTCGCCTCGTGGATCCTGCCTAAGGTAGTCAGCTCTATAATGGAGCGGCAGCGCCTTCCCCAAATAGTCTGGGCTTTTGGGAGAGTTGGTAAAGCCGAGTCCCTACAAGTGGTATCAGAGGAGGTCACAAATTTGAAACCCCGGGGTCATTTGGGGGGGAAGAGGATTGTTGGGGTTCAACAATGCCCCCGGTGTTGCGACACTAGTCGAAGCAGAAGGACGAGTCCCCTGAGGGCCTAACTGGTCACCCAGTGGATCCTGTCTAGGGTAGCCAGCTCTATAAAGGAGCGGTAGTGCCTTCCCCAAATAGTCCGGGCTTTTGGGAGAGTTGGTAGCGCCGAGTCCCTACAGAAATGCTCAAGACCAAACAACCCCAAAATATATATCTACACAATAACCATGTACTAAGTGACGGATGTGCATGAGGAGTTGCACACATTTCGTAGGTTGGAATGTGAGTCTCATATGCGTACACAAGAAATCGCTCAACCTAACACTCTTTCCACCAGTGTCTCGCAAGGCCCCACTGGAACCCTCCCCGGTCATAAGACAAGACATGACTTATAGGTTAGCATCGCTAATGCATACAATCCTATGCCCCCGCTATTGTGAGACACATAATATGGGTGAATGATCATGGACATACTAAATATTTAGTCTCTACCAATTCATAAACTATGGATTTTATGAATGATGAATTTTTTAGAAAGGTTGTTATAATGGAGATGGATTCGTTTTAATGTTATTTACTAATTTTTCATTCATCCATACAAAGATATAGTTATCATGATTTTCAAAATTTATTATTATACTTTTCATGTAGCTTAACAAGGCATTATAAATAAAATAACTAGCATAGACATTAAATTGAACAAATACTAAGAGGTGATGCTAAAATGATGAGTTTGGATGACAAAATGCAATGTTATGTCTTTTATGATAAAGTTCAATATATTTGCTTGATTGGATGATTATGTTGCATGTATTCAAAATAGAGTTTCAATCTAATTTTTCATCGACCTAGAATGAATTTACTAATGATTTGTTATGATAAGTTCATTATTGATTCTAGAGTGTAGATAGCAATAAGATAGATGTAATCAAGAAATATATGTGAAATGACATATTCATGTATAAATAGTGAAGCTCAAAGCACAAGATGAAGATAAGACATAATTAACCAAAAAATAATCATATAAGAGACAATGATTCCATTATATCATTTATAATCCTAAGCGTGATTAACATAATTGATTTTATATTATAATGATAAATATATGATAAACCAAGAATTATGACTCATGATTAGAGACAATCAAGCATGAGATATTAAGTTTTCATAATCATGGGATTAGTACTTAATGGTGATGTATGTGAAGTACTACATGAATATTTATATTCATTTATTTAAATTTATTATAGTGAAAACTCGCAAGGTAAATATGACATACATATAAAAATATGTTTTTGGAGATTTTGGATAATTTTGTGAATTTTCTCTTTGGTTTTGACTTTTCAGAAAAATGAACCAAAAGCATGTGAAATTTTCTAAAAGCAGAGAAGAATGAAAAGCAAAATAATTTTTAGAAAATATAAAGCATGGAAAATAAGGAATTTTAAAGCTATCGTCGGCATTAGACCCTAACGCACGGCGCTAGAAAATAGAGAATTGATTTTTCGCTTTACAAATATGTTTTCTGACATTTTTTATTCTGATTTCTCTTGATTATGGTTTGTCATGATAGGGGAAATCAAATGCAGTAAAGAAATCAGAAAATAATAAAAAAGATATGGATTTTAATGTTTAGCATATGGCCTTTAATAAATCATAAGTCCAATTTTGAGTAGTAAATCGGTGCAAATGATTTAATTAATCATGATAATAATACTTTAAGAATTTTAGTACTCAATTTTTAATGAGATTATAAGAGACTCAACTAGCCTAGGTAATGGATTTCATAAGTATAGATCCTAGAACAATAGAGATAAGTTATTCATTTGCAATAATATGAAATTTATTCAAATTCATCCAATTTGATTTATTAAAGTGTAAGCTTATGCAAGGTGGGGGTGACATACCACAACATAATATCTAATGTGACCATAAAACATATTGGCTCAGAAATAAAGACAAAACAAATATACTTGCATAAAGCAAAAAGAAAAGAAAAAGTTATTTTTATTTTTAATATTGACTAGAGAGTAAAAATAGGTTTGATAAAATAGTAATTATTTTATTGAGATCAAACCATAGCATTATATTCATCTCCCTAGTCAATCAATAGCCCCAAGGTGCATGGAGACATGATTTGGGAACCCATATAGAGCCAAATGTTTTCGATAGTGAAATCTTGGGAACCCAAATTTGGTGAGATGTGCAAAGTTTAGGCATCCTTACAACAAGATGATATATGTCCAAATTTGGAAAATATTGTGCATTTTATGTAAGGTGTGTTTATATGATTAAATATTCTACTAGGTGTATGTTTTACAAGACTGTAATACTTGTATAGGTCTTACATAATTTTGTTGATAAACTATAAATAAAAGATTTTTTATTACTTGAAAATTTTTGGACAAATGATTTTAGTGAATCTAGTTTATATGTTAGAGCATTATTTTTACTTATCAACATTTAACTATGCACTTTTGCAATAAGGAGCTCTTTTTCAAAAACCTTGATTTTTTTTCTTTAATTGTATTGCAATCAAAATAAGATATAGAATTTTCAAGTGAAGAGCATAAGGGAGAAATAGACACATCAATTTTAGATTCAACATCAAGTTTTGTTTTTAATATTTTATTTTCTAAACGCAATTTAGAATTAATGTTTTTCAACTTTTTATTTTATGTTTAGCTAAGTGAAGCACACTATATGTCGAAAGTAAATTTGTAATAAGAAGCGAGGAATTTGTTTTGCGTATAGTGCTATCTGGCTCGAAATTTTCATTTGAACAATAAGTTCCTTGACTTTTCTTCTTTGCTTGATATGTTTCTATCTTCTCGTACACTTGACGTGCATGTTGGATCGGTAGGTGCCCTTAGAGGGGGGGTGAATAAGGGTTTTTAAAACTTAGGTTATATTTTGATTATCTTTGAAATAATGCGTGAATAAGAAGGTGAGAAATCAAACAAAACAATTGAAATAAAGTAGAGACATGTTTTATTAATATGAAATAAGGTTTTACAAAAGTTGATTTCTATAACGCTAGAAATCGGTGGTGAATAATAGTAAACTCTTTTTGTTTTCTATCCCGACTCGCATCCCCACAAACTGGTGGCCCTAGCATATCCTTCCCCGGATTCGGCCTCAAGCCGCTCTAGCCAATCCAACTCCGGATATAGCCTTGAGCACCCCCTAGAACTAACCTAGATCTAGTCACCAACACGAGGCAAATTTCTACCCTAAGTCCTACCCAGACCTAGTCGCCAACACGAGGCAAATTCTCTAAAGGTTTACAAGAAATATGAAATAATAATAATAATAACTCCCTCTTGAAGAACTTATGAAGATGGAGATAAAGATCCGCTGTAGAATAAGCATTGTAGAAGCCGATGTCGTTTGGATCCGGCGTGAATAGATTCTCCTTCATAAATCCGCAGAGTTTTGGTAGGACATCAACTTTTGGCCAAATCAGGCTATATAATTCTAGCACTCAATCTCTCTCTATGATGTTTGTATGAAACAAGAAAAGAGGGGTCCTATTTATAGCCTCAGCGCTAGCGCCTGCGCTAGCGCTACCGCCGGCGCGATCCTGGATTAGGACATATTCTGCGCGGGGGAATCTTCAATCCGAGGAAACATTTCTCTCTTGCCTTTTGTGCCCCGTTCTACCGCCTACGCTATCCGCTACCACCGGGCGCTATCTCCTTCTATATATGCTCCGTAATTGCGCTAATCATCGCTAGCGCCGGGCACTAGGTGTTATCACCGGTGCTAGTGGGCATGTTGGATTTGTTGGCTCAAATTTGGGGGCAACTTTCTTATGTAATCCTTGAGTCATATGGACTTTGTTTCCTGCGCACTTAAACACACAAGATCAAATACACATAGGATTTGTTATTCTCAAACCTAGGAGATGCGGAAGACCATGTTCCAACAAATTCCCCCTTTTGATAATAACAAATCCATTAATGATAAATCAGAGCATTAATATATAAGCATGATGAAACCTACTTGTGTGTGTGTGAGATTGATGACTTAAGATAAATATTGATTGTAGAATTTTAGAATTGCTCCCCCTAAATACATGTTCCCCTTAAGTGAATGCTCCCCTAATATGTAAGCTATCATTTTTAATTAATCAAGTTAGTTTTTCATTTTGATAGCGGAATTTATTTATCATGGTAGATCTCCCCCTTTTGTTATTAGCAAAAGTAGATAAGGAAGCAAAACACATAAAAGTTTTGATAATAAGATAAAGGCATGATCGAGCTTTGAGAGAAAAGAAAATGATAAGGAGTTTTAGAATAATTTTCATAGAAATAAATCAGAGTTTTTAGCATAAGTATGAAAAGAGTACAAGATAAATGTAATGTAGCGGAAGACTTATAAAAATACAACAAACATCTTTTTGTAAGACATGATGATTCATAAAAAGATGTTTTTTGTAAAAAAAAATTCTAAAAAAATTATCATGAAGTAACCAAGCATGAAAGAGATGTATGAAAGAGAGACTATTACAATGTTATTCTAATTCATAAAGTCAAAAACACACCAAACATTGTAGAAAGCATGCTAGGTTATCTAGTGCATTTTAGATATAAAAAGTATTATAGAATTAGCATTAGGATTCAATACTCATGAGAAGAAGTGTTATGGAAGATAATGATGTGTACAAAGTGTATTTTGAAGAGTAAACAAATGTTATAATCAAAAATACAAGACAAATATAGAGTAAAGTGCACAATAAAACACAAATAAGATTACTTCCACACACTTTTATGCACAAAGAAAATTTACAACTACCAAGGTGCTTTGCACACACAATGCTCATTAAGACTTATCAGGGTGCAAAGTAGTGCTTGGGGGATCACACAATTTTATTTGTTCAGTTTTGTTTTTGATCTGATGTACTTAAGAATAAGTGCATTTTTTTACAGAAATGAAGGTTTGCACAAGACACTTTACTAATCTTTCCAAGGTTCTCAACCTCACAGCGCTTATTAAGACTTATCAGGAGGTTCAAGTAGTGTTTGGTGGAGTTAACTTTGTCACTTTATTTTAATTTTTTTTGTACAAAGTTCTCCGATTACACTTGCGTTGCAAACCAATTAGATTTTGAAAGTACAACCACTTTCCTTTATATTTAATAGTGCAAATTAATGTAGTGTAGGTAAGATACTTGTGCAAATTTAATTGATTGTACAATTACAATACATAAGTAAGCATCTTTAGATCAAAAACATGAGTAGACTTAGCCAAAAAGTGAGTGAAAAAATATCATTATCAACCATAAAACATTTACTCATACTTAGAGGCATGCTAAGGTAGCTTCTACACTAGTTTTACAATAGAATTGATGCACATATTAATAGATATATCAAAGCATGATAAGAACCACTACAAGAAAAACACCTATTAGCAACAAAATTTAGAAAGAAAAATAATATGATGATAATTAGCAATAAATTTAGCAACAATTATTAAAAATAAAATTTCCAACAAAATTAGAAACAAAAATATTTGTTGGAAAACTAGAAACAAACAAATTTATTGCTAATAATTTGTTGCAAAAATAGAAAAAAAAAATTTGTTGCTAAAAAATTGATGATGATTACCAACAAATAATTTGTTTCAAAATATGTTGCTAATTAAAAATAAATAAATACATTTAACATTTGGCTCCAAACCAAAATTTTGAGCGGCAAACATAAATAAACTTATTAATTTTAATAAAATAAAATATCTTGCCCCTTTTCTTAACTCTCACGGTGTTAGAACCTAGTCTTAATTTGGAATCCCAACTCAAATAGGGTGAGATTGTTGGAACCTTAGTTTTGATTTGAGTTAGGATCCACCTTTAATGTCTAAGTTTATATCATAATATATCTTATAACTTAGATCATATCCTATTAAGTTAGAAGGCTGAAAAGAATATATATATATATATAATATACTAAGAAATATAAATATATATATATATTTAATTGGCTGAAAAATAAGAGAAGAATTAAATTTACATAAGTTCTCCGCGTTCGACGAACGGCCATCTGCGTTCGACGAACGACGTCCTGAGCTCGATGAAAGGTGTTCATTCTGTGTTCGACGAATGGCGCTCTGCGGTCGACGAACAAATCTCGGTTCTCAGCGGGATTTGTCTGCTCGAGGATCTGGGAAATAAAAGAGATATAATTTCTTTCCTCTTCTGTCGGCAAGAATTCAAATCACCCGAAAGCTCTCTAGAATACATATAAATAGCAGAGAAGAGAAGAATAAGATAGCAGGTTCACGACGAAATCCTGCGTTTGACGAACTCAAGTCTGCGTTCGACGAATAGCTCAATATTCAGTGGTCGACGATCCAACCCGTCTCTGCGTTCGATGAAAGGTTCCGTTCGACGAACTCAAGTATGCGTTCGACGAATATTCAGCAGATGTTCAGAATAGTGAATCAAATGTTCAGGTCGACGAATCAAATGATGAGGTCGACGAACTTGAAGCTCAGCTCGACAAAATATCTGTAGCATTATTTTAATATCTTTCAGCTCGTCTAAAATATTATATTATATATATATATGCTGTCAGATTTTATTAAAGCAATATTTTATTTCTATTTATATATTTATATATATATATATTGCTGATTTAACATTACAGCTGTTGAAGCATTAAATGCTATAGCCGTTGGCAGAAACAATAAATGATGTAGTCGTTGCAGCAAAGCTAAAGACGACAATTTGTCTGCTCGAGGATCTGGGAAATAAAAGAGATATTATTTCTTTCCTCTTTTGTCGGCAAGAATTCAAATCAGCCGAAAGCTCTCCAGAATACATATACAGAGCAGAGAAGAGAAAAATAAGATAGAAGGTTCACGACAGATTATATACATAACATATTACATTTGTGTATAGGAAAAAGAGAAGAAGAAGAAGAAGAGAAAAAGAAGAACATCAGCAAAAACAGAGAACAACGGTATTACTCTATCTTGTTTTTGCTAACTCCTTCTTTGCAGATCATATACAACCTGAGACACCAATCTATATCAATTGCTCAGGGATCTAAACTGTAAGAAGAAAAGAGGAGTATTGCAATCTAGAGAAGGAGCTCCATCCACAAGTTGTCATCAAACTAAATCAGACAGGGGGAGCTCTCTTCAACATCATCATCAAGAGTCTTCTTAGAAAGAGAAGAACACCTTCAACATTTTCTGTTTTCTTTATTTCTCCCATCTTGTAAAGGGTTATAACTCCCTTCAAAAGTTAACTCCCGGTGACAGGCCACCTAAGCAAAAACCTGCATCTTGGTTTTTAAGCACCTTATCAAAAGCTTATAGGTGATTTGGGCACCTGATCAAACCTCCATTGGTGTGTGGACACCTTATCAAAAACCCCTTGGTGTGAGGGCACCTGATCAACAACCTCTAGTGGATTCCTACCAGTGGGTAGAAGAGTAGATGTACCCAGGTTGATTGGGGAACTACTATATATCTTATGTCATCTGGATGTTTGCTTGCTTTGTTTTATTTCTGTTTTTATGTGCTATGTTTACTTATGCACTCTTACTGTTTGTGTGTATTACTCATACAGCACTCAACACACTCATCTATATATAACATTACTTTGAAGTAAAATTAAACAAGAGCTTTTAATAATATTAAGAACTAAAACTCCACTTTCACACGGGTTTCTTCTTCCCCAATCCAGAATATCTCCATTCGCGACTTTGCACCTGCCAGCTCAGTCGGCCAAGGTGCCCCGCTCTGCCATCCAAATTTACGAGCTCCGCCTAAGACCTATTCCGCCGGCTAATGTGCCCAGCTCCGGCAACTGAGTTCCCCTGCTACGACCTCCGCCAAGCTCCCGGCTCTGCCAAGATCCTAGCTCCGCCAAGCTCCTAGCTCCGCCAAGGTGATAGCTCCGACGGCCAAGCTATCCATCCCCAATGACCAAGCTCCCCAGCTCAGCACGACTAGCTCGAGAGCTTCGCCGACCAAGTTCCTTAGCTCTGCCGACCTAGTCTATATCATCCATACCGGCCAAGTTTCTATCTGGTCTAGTTTCCCTACTGGATTTGGAGGGGTACTCTATAATGTTATTTCACAACATGAATGTTCTCATACAAATATCATTTAATTCTACCCACCTGTTGAAACATCCTTTAACGCCAAGTTTGAAAGTGTATGCCATCAGAACCCTCGAGAAATAGTTTCCAGGAGAAGCTTGCCATATATACTTTTTTCCTTTCTTATTTGTAATTATAAATCTTAATAATTATGTACTTGTAGCTTCTGATTTTAGTTTAATTTGCACAATCTGGTGGTTTAAAGCTCTGAATTTCTAGGCCTGAATGTGGTTAGTCTAAAATTATCGTCAGTATAATTATAGAGATCGATCACACCCCATTTGATTGTTTTCGTTGTTAGCATTTTTGGATCATTATACTGAGCTACAATGTCGGATGTCTATCACAACTCAAGATCGCTCGGTAAGGTTTTAGCTTCGCGTATGTCTTCTTCTCACTTAGCTTCCCCCATTTTCTTTTGCCAGATCTAGACGAGCAGCTCTCCGCCACCTCCTACTTTGCAACAACCTTCGTAGGAGCATCGAAAGCTCGCATCAATCTAAGCCTCACCCTTCCCTCTTTTTCCTCCTCTTGCAAGAGGCAAACAGTAATCTCTCTCCTATTTCTTCTTTCATTTTCATCAGAAACTGATAAATATAAAGGTAAAGAAGTTGCCTCAGTGGGAAAGGAAAATCCAAGGACGGTCTTCTCCACCTCCATCTTCATTCGGCAACAGTAGCAGGTTCTCTATCGTCTCTCCCATGCCAGGCCTAGCTGTGCCGCTGTCTCGCTCCCGCATGTATTTCAATTTCTGTTAGATTTTTACACCACCCCCACCCATATAAAAAATCTCAGGATAAACAATGATTTAGGTCCAGTATGTTACGTATCAATTTTTATTGATCTATAAAGCCTCAATATTGCAAAGCATGTGAATCCTTGTTTACATTACAGCTAGCTCGATTCCTACTTCTCTGGAAAATCTAAATTAGAAAAGGTTGAATTCATGTGCACAATATGTTTATGGGGTAGAAATTCATCTCTCAATTATTCTTATAGGGTAGAAATTCATCTCTCACTTGTGCTTACATGCAAAAGTGAGGAAGGAAAGTCATATTGCACACATAGAAATTATGTAGATTATTGAAATAATACACTTATGTAATAACTGTTATTTGTGATATTTATATATGATGCTCATCTCCAGTTCTCTCTCTTTGTGCTACATATGGAGGATTTAATGCATAGAAGTAACTTCCACGCAATTTAACTGGTTTGTTTTTAGAAGTTGCTTATGATTTTTCCATGGCTTATGAATATAGTCTTTAACTTATGAATTCTTATTTCTTATATTGATGCAATTTAGTCTTCAATAACTATTTTTCTATGAGTTTTATATAGTCATGTTTGAGTATAAATTAAACTTTGGATTGTGACTAGCTTTAGGTTAGTTGAGGGTGATACTTTTTTGTCCTTTAAGCTCATCGATAGTCCTCAACATGAGCACCCAATGAAAGCCATCGACTGGATATTTTATGCAACCTTATATGTTTTACCTCATGTCACTTTGTTTGGGGAAGAATGGACTGAGTAGCACGTATGTGGTATATTACTTACATCATTTTGAATTAGGTTTGAAGTATAATTTTAAAATCACTTATATTTGGCATAATTGAAGATGATCAATAAAAGAATAATATACAAGATTTTTTGCAACAAATGTTTTTAGTAAGTGCACATTTACTTACTTTATGATGATCATAGTGTAATTGTAACTTTCATTCTACCTCTGATTAATTAATGATCTCTCATGCATTCATCAATTTAATCAAAAATAGACATATATTAAATAACTATTTTTCTGTTGTGCTTGCAGAATAACAATCATGCCCCCAGATAGGAGTTGGATTAAAAACCGTGTTTGTCCAGGTGGATATGGTGTTACAGATGAATATTGAATTGGAGTTGAGGAATTCATAGCTTTATGTCATCGTTATCCAGGATATATGGATCGAGGAAATATCGTTGTCCATGCTTTGATTGTAAAAGTTTGAAATTTATTTCACCAGATATGGTTAGTTTCACCTTATATCTAGAGAATTTGAGCGTGGTTACATTAATTGGGAAAGGCAAGGAGAACCACTTTGGGAAGATCCGTCCATTTCGACTCCTACTATTTGTATGCAGAAACATATATTAGTTGAGGAAAAAATTATCCACAAGCAATATAATTCTTTGGGGGATATGGTTATTGATGTAGCTGGTCCTGAATTTGATTGGAGTACTAGGGATGAACCACACACACCAAATCCTGGTGCTAAGAATTTTTTTGAAATGAAGGATGCTGCAGATAGTCCTTTGTGGCCTAATTGTGAGGATCACTCAGAGCTATCAGCATTGACACAACTTTTAAACATCAAGTCTGAATCAAACTTGAGTGAAAGACATTATAACCAATTTCTAAAGGCATTTGGGCAAATGTTACCAAAGGGTCATAGGTTACCTGATAGCTTCTATTCATGCAAGAAGGTAGTTGCTCCACTCGGTCTTGGGATTCAGAAAATTGATGTATACGAAAATGATTGCATGTTGTATTGGAAGCATTATAATGATTTACAAGAATGCATGATATGTCACCACCCTCGGTTCAAGCCTAGGTATCGAAGCAGAAAGAAAAAGCGCAAAGATATACCATTTAAACAATTAAGTTATTTAGAGCTTACACCAAGACTACAAAGATTGTACATATCTAAAACTACTGCTGAACATATGAGATGGCATAAGGAAAATGTCGGGGAAGAGGGAAAATTATGTCATCCACGAGATGGTGAGGCTTGGAAGCACTTTGACCAGACCCATGTTACATTTGCAGCTGAATCACGAAATGTTAGACTTGCATTATCAACTGATGGGTGTAATCCACATAATCAAGGATCTAAACCATACTCATGTTGGCCAGTTATTATCACACCATATAATTTACCACCATGGATGTGTATGGATAGACCATAAATGTTTCTTACCTTACTTGTGCCTGGCCCGAAGAGTCCAGGTAGGAGCTTGGATGTATATTTGCAACCTTTGATAGATGAATTGAATATATTATGGAATGTTGGGGTTGAGACTTATGATATATCAAAAAATAGAACTTCCAGATGAGAGCAGCACTAATGTGGACTATCAGTTATTTTACTGCATATGGAATGTTGTCTGGTTGGAGTACTCATGGAAAACTAGCATGCCCATATTGCATGAATCATATCAAGTCGTTTAGACTTAAACATGGTTGAAAACCATGTTTTTTTATTGTCATCGTACATTTTTGCCATTAGATCATCCATATAGATACCAAAGGGATGGCTTCACTAAGGGAAGAATTGAGATAGATGCACCTCCTATTCAATTAACTGGTCATCAACTCGAAGGTGTGGTAGCATTATTACCAAACATTCAATTTGGCAAGACTAAAGATAAAGAAAGAATTGAAGGGTTTGGTGAATCACACAATTGGTTGAAACAAAGCATCTTTTGGGACTTACCATATTGGAAAACAAATTTGATACGACATAACCTAGATATGATGCACATTGAAAAAAATGTATTTGACAATATATTTAACATTGTTATGGATGTAAAAGGTAACGCTAAGGATAATGTTAATGCTCGTCTTGACCTAAAAAACATTTGTAAGCGCCGGGATCTTGAGATCAAAGAGGTGAATGGAAAGCATTTTAAACCTAAGGCAAGTTATACATTGTCAAAGGTTGAACGAGAGATGGTGTTAAAGTGGATAAAAAATTTGAGGTTGCCAGATGGGTATGCATCTAACTTAGGTAAATGTGTTAATTTGGATGATTATAGTATACATGGAATGAAAAGCCATGATTGCCATGTTTTTATGGAGAGGTTGCTTCCTCTTGCATTTCGAGATTTATTACCAGAATTTATATGGAATGCCTTAACTGAATTAAGCCAATATTGTAGAGACATGTGTTCAACTATTCTTTATGAATCAGACATGAGAAAAATGGAGGAGAAAATAGTTGTAATATTGTGCAAACTTGAAAAAATATTTACTCCTTTTTTTTATTCCATGGAGCATTTGCCAATACACCTGGCATATGAAGCAAGGGTTGGTGGGCCTGTTCAATATCGTTGGATGTATCCCTTTGAGAGGTAAATATCTCCTTAAAATATTTTTCTCTTTCATATTATATATATGTACTGACTTTTGTATATATAGATTTTTGTACACTTTGAAACGTAAGGTAAAGAACAAAGCACGTGTAGAGGGATCAATTGTTGAAGCATACTTAATTGAAGAGACTTCAACATTTTGTTCTCGTTTCTTTTCTGTTGATGTGGAAACAAGGTCTACAAGTGTAGGTCGCAATGATAATGTCATTCAAGTTGAACCTAATCATTTATCTGTGTTCAATTCTCCTGGTTGACCATTTAGCCCCAAAAAGGAGATGCGTATTTTAACTCCACTTGAGAAGGATGCATGTACAATATATATTGCTGAATTGTCCAGAGCTCTCCAAATAGAGTAAGTAAGATTTATATGTTTAACTTATTTTAATTATTAATTAAGAGTGTTAACTTTATATGCTTTATACACTTTATGATGCTGAGAAACAAGCTCAAATACCGGATCTAACTCCTAAGATATTAGGAGTTATGCGTGATAAAGAGTTTTCTACATGGTTTCAAAATTATGTAAGCAAATATGTTATTATTTATTATAGCTTTTTATGTAATGTATATTGCCCATATTAACATTATAATTTATTTTTATGCTCAATAGGCTGAGAATCCAACAAATCAAATAATAGACAACGACATCAAAATACTTGCTTGTGGGTTTAGTAGCATTGTTAAGTGTTGGAATGGATATTTTGTGAATGGATATAAATTTCATACGCTTGAGTATGGAGCTGCAAAATCTATAATGAATAGTGGAGTTTGTATCAATGGGAGTTATTATAATGATTCCAGTGAAAACTACTATGGTGAGTTGTTAGAAATCCTAGAGTTGAGTTTTGTAGGACCCGTTACCAATACTATTATGATGTTCAAGTGTAAGTGGTTTGACACTAGAAAACGAGGGACACAGATTCACCCAAGATATAAAATTATTGATATTAATAATGATCGTAGCATGGCTGAAGATAATCCTTTTGTTCTTGCTTCTCAATGTCATCAAGTATACTACACATCATATCCTTGGAGAAAGAAAGCACTTGATCATCATTGGCGAGCTGTTTTCAAAGTTAAAGCTAGAAGCACTTATGAGATAAGTCATACCCCCATGCATAGTCAGCATACACAGCCAGAGGAATTTTATCAGGAAACCTCGACTTCTAATCCATCTCATGTTGTACTCGATGGCATTACTACTTTAATTGATATTCGTGTTCAGGCGGAAGAAGTGAACTTTGATATACAACCACCATGGTGAGAAGCAGGACAAAATGTTGACTCGTCTGAATCAGAGGATGTTGAAGAATTATGTAAGGATTAATCAGAAGATGAAGATGACGGTCACAAGACACTCATTATCTTGGGGAAATGGTACTGCCCCCGACGTTCTCCAGCAATATAAATACTTCATGGGAAGGTATTATTTCAACTAAATTATTCCTAAACTAGCAGTGTCTAGTTTCATGATGGAAAATAGAATATTTGTTCCATATAACTGAATGGAAATTGTTTCTTGATATAGAAGTTGGTTGATTTTTCATGGTACATGGGTGTTTCATATTTGTATAACCTGAAATACTTTTTTCAAATCCAGGATTGGTAAACAGCATTTGTGGGAGGCTAGAACACAACAAATTGATTTTATTATTCTTGGTCTGGCAGAAGTTTGCCTAGGGATACTTGCTAAAGTGAGTGACGAATCATTTGGAGCGGTCGGTTATACTTACACAGTCATTGCTTTTTGTAAGTGTTACATTTAAGTTTCTTCTATTTTGTCAGCCTAAATATTATTAGTTTATATTATTACTCTGTGATTCGTCATTGCTGAGTGACGAATCATTTGGAGCGTCCGACTATTCATGTTTTTCTAGACCGCTGCCATTGCTACTCCATTAATGCTTGATATCTAACATGATCTAGACTTGAAATTAAACATACATTTGAAGTTATATGCTAGATCTATCATGTAATTTCAATTTTGGTTTCAAGGCACTCTGAGTGGATATTTTTTACGATTCTGTTCAATTTTTTGTGTATGTTTATTAGCTGATTTTAATGGTTTCATTTTCTAAAGACTTGCTATATTTTGAAAACTAGATGATGTTCTATACTTTTTTGTTGATATAAGATAACATTGTTTACATTTATTTTGAGGACTAGAGGAAGAGGCGGTAGATTATTATCTCATAGAATTCAGGATGATAGTTTCTTGAGTCTCTTAATGGAAAATGCAAATAATCATTCAGCCACATATTCCGACTCACATAATGAAATGGATGAGGAGCAAGAGTTGCCTGAGGAGGTTAATGCACAACAAGTTGATTGCATGCTTCCTGGTTTGGACCAATAAGAGCCAGAAAGTTCAAGTTTTAATGATGAGGTCGAGCATGATGAAGATGGTCGCGAGATACATATTCATGTTGAACGATCTATTCCTCATCATGATACATGGCCATATTTACAGCTTCATTAGTACCGCTGCACCACGGTCCAAGTTGAACGATCTAATAGGTTGGTTCAATGGAATTTGGCCTACATTTAATCAAATTCCGAATGATGTAAAGATCAACTTGTTTAGTAAGTTTAAGGTAAAATGGTGTCTTTCAATTAGTTATTAATTTATATGTTGTATTGAATGACATAACTTTAAATTATTTAATATTGCAAGCAAAATTTACTTGGCGTGCTCTTTTTATAGGGCAACAAGTTTATAAAATTTGGAAGAGTTATTTCAGCAGAACAATGACATTAGAGATGAGGCGCATCCGAAGAACCGCGAAGTCAAGGTCTGGAAATCCACTGACATGGATGAAAAAAGAAATATTTGATGGACTATGTGATATATGGGATGCAAGTAAATTTAAGGATCGCCAAACAAGTAACCATAGAAATCGATTATCTGATCGAGATAGTCTTGGCGTGGTTAAGAGCTCCGGGGGTACAATTTCTATTCCTCATCATGCACGTAGGATGGTAAGTGACGTAAACTTTATCGAGTATTTCTCTAATTCTTTTCTTGAGCATTATGTTTCACAAGGCCATTGAAATTTTCATCTTAACTTTTTATTTATGACAATGCTACAACACTATTTTTGTTCTCAAATGTTTATTTAATTTATTTAGGTTGTATACAATTGAATTTAAGCGAGTTAAATTGTAGGCCCGAAAAAATGGTGGGATACCAGTCCCTCATGAACAAGTTTTTATTCTAACACATAAAACAAAAAAGGGCAAGGAACTTTTGTGGACAAAAAATCAGAGAAAATACATGTTAGTAGTTTTCTTCTCTTAATTTTTTAATAGACTTGCAATATATTATTTGTTAGCAATGTTACTAACTCTAGTTTTAATTCATTTTATAGGATGCTTATATTGCGAAGCTTAAAGAGAAGCAATCTCAAAGCAATGAATCAATGATATTGCCTTCTATCCAAGGTTCATCCACATATGATCATGATTTATGGGTAGAAGCATCAAGTGGACCAAAACATGGGCGTTGCTATGGATTTGGCAACTCATATAATGATGATATGATCTTCTCCGCCACTAGTTCAAGCATAAACTCTTGTCAGGTTGAAATTGAACAACGCGGTGGTCGTTTACAAGAGTTAGAGAGACAACAAAAGGAGATGAGCAATAAAATTGACCAGAGAATTGATATTGCTGTTAAAAATGTTGTTTCTGCCGCACTAGCTATGCATGGTATTTATTCAAGCCAACACTTTTCTCCAGGATCATATTCTTCCTCGGGTCAATTCTCCATTCCAACTGCTCCTAGCTATTTTCCTGCTCAAGTTGCATCAGGTGGTTATTTTGGAGCTCCTGGATATTTTTTAGTATCAAGTCAACATCCTCATATTCAGTATCAAGCCTCAAATCAAGATCATTCTCCAGTTCAACGCCAATCTTCAAAAATCATCATTCTCCGGGTGGACGAGTTACTCGTTCATAAATATCACACTTATCGATTACTTTTGTTCATGATTCTCATCATGTAATATGTCACTTAGATTATTTTGTGTTGAAGATGTGCCGACATTTTGTTATGCATTGATATCTGATGAAGTATCAACATTTGGTTATGTATCAAAATTTTGTTAGTATGACATTTGATTGCATATATATAATCATATTGAAATTTTCTATTGGTTTACTTGTTTGATAGTTGATATATGAATTGTTATACATTGCCACCTGTTATGTATAATTAAAAATATTTTTAAATAGTATTGCATATTTTAAAAAATGTATAGTTTACAATGTATTGTTGATTCAAATTAAAAGTTTATGATCAACTTACCCATAAAGTAAATCAATGACATGATCAATATATTTTATAATATTTGATATTTTTAACTACAAATTTTGTAACAAATCACTTGCTAGCTAAAATTAGGGACAAAATAATTCATTGCTGATTAGCAACAAATATTTTGTTGGTAAAATTTCTTGTTGAGTCAGAAAGTGGAAATTCCTTGTTGCTAATTCCTTGGTGAATTAGTAAGCAAAAAATTTCTTGCTAAATATCTCTTGCTGAATAGAAAGGAAAAGCACCCTAGCTAAAATTAGCTAGGCTCAAATTAGCTAGGAATAATTTTTGTATCAGATTTTGTTGCTAATCTAAATTAGCAACAAAA
The DNA here is from genome assembly GCA_033032865.1 of Dactylorhiza incarnata. Taxonomy (NCBI): domain Eukaryota; kingdom Viridiplantae; phylum Streptophyta; class Magnoliopsida; order Asparagales; family Orchidaceae; genus Dactylorhiza; species Dactylorhiza incarnata. Next base: position 23,353,956 of record JAWHQI010000003.1, read on the forward strand.
TTTTATGTTTTGCAAGGAATTTTTACCCTTGCTAATAGATGTTTTCAAAAAGTAGTTTGATAAGATAAATTGTAACAATGTAGAAGTTCTAAATGATAGATTAAATCATGCTTGATGTTCACAATAAAGTCTATACAGTTATTTTTTTATAATTTTATGTTTTATATTTTTTGTATTTGATTTTGCATTTAGAAATAGAATTTAAACCAATAAAAAAAGTAAAAGAAATGTTTTTGTAATTTTGGCTCTTATAATAATCATCATTTTTTGTTTTAATTTTTCAAAAATCAATTCAAAACATAACTGCAAAACTATGTAGTACATATAATAGAGAATAAATTTAGGTATCTTATAAAATTTAAAAAATACAAAAAGTCAGAAAGGTGCGCTAGCGCTCGTGCTAACGATAGCGCTGGCGCTAGCGCTACTTTAGTTAAATCTCCTTTCCCTTGTTATTTCGGCCATTATCATTGAAGCTCTCCCGAAAAACCCTAGCAGATAACGCAGCCCACTCATTGATCTAAGGTAAATCTTCATCATTTTTTATGATTTTTGTTTTAAACTTTGATTTTGATGATGAAGAAGAAGATATTTGAAGTTATCAAGTGGTTTTAGATGCTAGATCTATAATGCTTGATTCTTTTATTTTTGAAGAGAGGAACAAGAACAAATCTTCTTTATTTTTATGATTCTTATTCTAAATAGTTGATTTTGATGTTTGTGATGAAGATTTACGACCACTTTTAAGAAAAAAACTTTTGACTTTGACTATTGATCTAAAAAAAGAATCTTCAAGATTTTTGTTTTTCATTTTGAATTTTTATGGAAATTTTTAGTTTTGATTTTAGCTTAGATTGTGTGAGTTTCTTGGATCTAGCAATTTAGGATTTTGAAATATTTTATTTTAGAGAGATCTTACATTTTTCAGATCTGAGAACTAGCACCGGCGCTATTGCATGTGCTAGTGCTAGCGCCGAGCGCTAGAGCTAGCGCTGGCACTAGTGAATTTTGCTTAATTTTAATTTCTCTTATAATGTTGCAGAAGGCTCCTGGTTCAAGAGGGAAGAAAAGTGCAGAGCTGGCCGTAGAGGCTGCAATAGTAGGTGTCCCATATTTTGTGGAGTTTGACATGCCTCGACACCACCACATCATGCAGCTATTTGCAACCTCCGAGGTGTTGAATTTGTTTCTTTCTGATGGGTTTTCTTCAGAGTTAGTACGCAATTTCAATATGCACTTGGAAGACCCATCGCAGACTGAACTGGATGGAGGAGTGCGGTCTCAAGTGCAAGGACAATTGGTGACTATCACCCATGAACAACTGAGGGCCGTGTTTGGATTGACGCAGCATCCAAATTGGTTGGAGATAGTTGAGAAGTTTAGGGTAGATAGAGATTGGACAAATGTGAACAAGGTGCTGCATAATAGGGCATGCAGGACTCTGATCTCCTCTTTGTCGACACTCACAGTAGACGCCCTAGTAATTCAAGATGCATTATGCCACATAATTATGCTGAAGTTGGGTGATACAGCGAAGGTCACAGTACAACTTAGCTATGTTACCTATTTCATTTTGGAGGAGGAAAAGTTTGACGTGGCTGACTTATTACTCTCCTTGATTCGTTACTCATACAAGTTGCGACAACCTTCCTGCCAGAGATATAATAACTTGCCCCTGGGTGGCATCATACAACGGGTCATTCAAATGATGTACCCTTCTATTGAGATAGGTTTTTACTTGATAGACTGCTTTCCTCCTATCTATAGTACATCACACCTACGAGCTATATCCCTCCCAGATGAGCCATCAACATCTACTCGACCACCACTCCGACGAGGAGCATCATCCTGAGGGGCTCGAGATGATTCATTTGAATCTTTTCGAGAAGAAATGGGGGAGCGGATGATAAGAGTGGAGAAAGATGTTTCTGGTATAAAGAAGATGATGAAGTTCATGATCAAGGCATTAAAGCTAAATCCATCTACACCGGAGCGAAGAGAGTGAGATAGCCAGTACAAGATCCACCGCGTCATTCGATTCGGAGGAGTCGCAGAAGACGATCTCCAAGTGCTAGTATGGAGGAGATAGACGAGACAGAGTAGAGGAGTAGGAATATCTTGAGGGTAACTAAGTTTTTAGTTTTGTAATAATACAGGGATTTGAACACATGTTCTAGGATACTATCTACTAGCGCCGACGCTACCAGCTAGCGCTAGTGCTATCTGCAATGTTTAATTTTGTTGTTTTTGGATGTTTGACAGTTTTTATCTGGTCCTTATTTGGTAGTTTTTTGAAGGTTTTGTTTTACGTTTTATTTATAAATTTGAAGTTATATGAAGTGGAGATGTTTAATCAAATGTAAAATCCTATGAAGTAGTATATGTTTGAAATCATATCACCTAGAAAAAATTTGATTTCAATTTATGATCTATAGATATATAATGAGTTTTAGAAAGAATAGATTGGTCTTTAGAAATAAAGGACATGACTTTGCAATTTGATAATTTGATTTATAAATCTTTAAGTGATAAATGTTGTGTCTATATGATGACCATACCATGATAGCAAAAAGGGAAAAAAATAAAAGGTCAATAAAGCATATTATGAAGTAGATAATTTGTATATTTCATTTTTGAAAATATTCTACTTCATGCATTTGGTGATACCTAATGAATAAGAGATTTAGGTATCCAAAGGGGATCAAGTGTGGTGGTTCCTTTGGGTACCCAAATATAACGTGTAGGTTTGTGGGTAGTTAGTGATGAATGGGTCCTTTCATATGAAGTTAGTGTTTCATTTTTTAATTTTGGGTCTCCATTCAAACTTTGGGTTAATGTTATTCTTATATGTCAAATTTCCATTGTGATAATCTTTATATTGATGATTATGATTGTTGTAACATCCCGATTCGAGCTAGACACCTTGTGCGCGTTTTTGAGTCAAGCGAGTTGACTCGGGCTCGGGGTATACTGAGGGCCAGGCTTGCACCTGAGCCGGGGAAGTGCACTCGACGAATGCGGCGAGTACCAGTTCTATTCTTTGTCCCAATGTTTGCTGTATCGGGATCCGATCCGTCCGGAGAGCATAACTTGAGCGATAAAACTCGAAGGAGGCGTACCGCCTTGAAGGAATTATAGTACGTACGTTAGCTCAAATGACACAGTCTACGAATAGCGTATTTATTCAAAAGGCGGTATGAAGCAGACGGTCTTGGAATTCACCCCAGTCAGGTTTGTTAGACTCGTGAAGCCTATACGAGTTCAACGAAACTGTCCGCGCTCGATTCTGATGAGAATCGGCGAAATTATAATGTGGTCTGCGAATAGCATATTTATCCAAAGCGGTGAAATAGGCGAAACTACCTCTCAATCGACCACAATCAGTCTTGTTAGACTCGTAATAATAGTACGAGTTCAACGAATCTATCCGTTCACGATTCCGACGTCATTTGGACAGTTTTCACGTTTAAGTAAAATTTTGCTTCAAATGCTCCGACAAGCATAAAATGAGAAAACGAACTCGGAATTGATCTCGGATCATCCTGGAGGATGCATGTCGACGAGACGATCAAAGCGAGCCCGTCCGGGACAATTTTCAAGTCCTTAAGATGAGATATGAGCGTTTAATGCAAATAATAATAATAATAATATTATTATTATATAATATATATTATATATATATATATTACTCAGTTAGGTTAGGAAGAAAAGGCCGATCCCTCCTTGCAGTTGACGACGGAAGAATGAGCGAGCCCTATCTCTCCCTCCTCTCCTCCGATCTCTCTCTCTCGACCTCCTCTCCTCCTCCATTTCCGGCGAGATCCCCGCCGTGCCCTCCTTCTCCGGCGAGCTCCTCTCCGAGCAGCCCTCCAGCCATGGCCGAACTCCACCTCCAAGCTCCGGTAAACCCTCCATGGACGAAGCTCTCCCTCCAGCGATCTCTCTTCGACAAACTCCCCCTTGCCGATCCTTCTCCCCTCCGGCCAGCGCCACCTCCGTCGAGCTCTACTCCGGCAAGGCCCCATCTGAGAAGCTCTCCAAGGTCGACCTCCTCCTTCCATGGTCGAGCATCTCCGAGCAGCTCTCCTCACGGCAAGATCGCCTCGGCCGCAGCCTTGTCAAGCCCTCCCTCTCTCTAACCTCCATGGTCGAGCGTCTCCAAGTTTCCATGGCCAACTAGCAGCCCTCCTCCTCCGGCCGTCAGCTTCCTCCAAGCCGCAACGTCTTCTTCTCCACTCAAAATAGAGCAGCTCCAACTGTCCAAACAGTTGATATCCGTCCTCTTCAATCTGATCTGATCTGATGGAGGCTCTCCAGAAGGTGGTAAAATCCAAGAATGATGATGAGCTTGAGGAAGACATCAAGGAGAGGTATCTAGGTTCAGGATGTGGTTTATTTTTGGATGATGAGCATGCAAGGATGGTTCTAAGTGATGAATGTCACTCTTTTCCAAGAAAGAAACCAAATTATATTACCCTTCAAGGAATGATCCTAAGAAGAAAAGGGGCAATGGTGGATTTCATAAACTCAATCTTCTTCAAGATCTGACTTTAAGAGATCGAACACCGTCTACATCGAATTCAAGCATGACCGGGAGCAATGGACAAATGCCGCATATGCGGCTATTGGGTTGCATGCATGGACACTCGGTGAGCTTGCTCCCCTCTCCCTTGGTGCTAGTTTTCTTAGATCAAATTAGGCGAGATATCGAACTCAATTGAGTTGATTTGAGAGCAAGTCATGGAGGGATGACTGAAATCTATGTTCTGATTATTTATTCGGGTCACCTCCGGTCACGGATTCGCCGTCCGTCGATGCATCTCACATACGAGAAAGGGGCGGTGATGTTGGTTGGTCGGACGAGAAATAAGGTGGCCGATGTGAGAGTTTTTATTAGTCTCCAGGTCGGGAAAATAACAGCCCCAGGCTGGAGGAAGAAGATGACCGGACGTTGTTTGATAAACACTTAGATCCGTGTAGTTTATATTAGTTACTGATAAATAATATGTTTAGCGCGCGGCGAGCAAGGTGTACGGATTCATATTAATTTGGCGATTTACTTTGTTTTGTTTATCGGAAGATGTTTGTAATTGGTAGATACTTGTTTGATGACAATATGAACACCTCTCTTAAATTTCATAATTTTGGATATAGGTTTGATGTGATTTTGTCAATTTTATGTTGTTAAATTTTGTGTCGTAAGTTGTTATCATGACTATTCCGAATGAGCTGAGATATGGTATAAACGCTCAAGATGCTAACCATGACATATAGTAGGAATTTTAGAAGTCTTGGGTTTGATATAGCCACTTGATTAATTACTTGTTTGGTGACGCTCTAGGACAATAAGTATGTGCATAAAACTTTAGGCAAGTGGTGATTTGAACAGTTCTCCTAATTACATTCTATGTAAAGGTTATTATTATGATTCTAATATAACATTGGAGGTGGTTGACCTAAATATTGGGGCAAATTATGTAATGAACCTAAAACTTGCTAATTGGAAGTCGTTTGTACATGTTCTCATGATGGTAAGACACGACTTGACTGTACTCGTAGAAATAGAATACTTAACCGTCTACTTCATGGTTGATTCTTCAATGATATGAGACTTGTAAACATCAATGTTATGATCAGCTTTTATACACTCATACCAGTCAACTAATGCTGACTTATAAGACATGTGAGTTGCCACTAATGTGGAGGATTATATTTATACGATGTCGAGATATGCACCTGGGGATCATACGGTTCGTGATGTGTCGTTAGATGAATAACTACATTGTAAAACCACTCTTTTTACCCAAGTGTTCGGAGGTGATGAACGATTGATGCCGTAGAATGAATTAACATTTAATTTTTGTAATGGTCCAGGCCCGCCAACACGGGACCCAGCTGGACCGCCGACACCCTCCCGGCCCAGGCCCTCCAACACGGGACCCAGCTGGCACCGGAAGGGTTCAGCCTAACCAGATGGTCTGCAGACCATGCACCCCAACCCCTCTCTGTCCCACCACAGGGCACAGCGGGTTGTTGGAGACCGCAGTCCCTCTTTGATGAGAATTGAGTCAGTTAAGCGACAGCGCGTGGACTTCCCAGGAGGTCACCCATCCCAGAATTGCTCCAGCCCGAGCACGCTTAACTATGGAGTACTTTCACTTCTCATCACCAATTGAGCACAAATGGTATCAGAGTGCAACGATCCTGAGATAAAGAAGTCCATTAACCCATGACACCACCCGTGCTCGGTCATTCAGTTTGAGGACAAACTGATGCAGCGGAAGCTGTGGTGTGCCCATATGGGATTCACTCTAAGAATGTCCATTAATCTTTAGAACGAGTGCCAACCTAACTAGGACACCACCTTATTTTGACCTACCAACATATTTTGTGGCGCATCCTAGTCTAAGAATCAACCTCAGGTATAGACTTGGTTGAGTTATGTGAATACCCAAGTGGTTCAGGGAAGAGTTTATTGCAAGAGTATGTGCTCAAGGCTATACTTTGATATTCCTGCTACATTCATTAAGTGATACCATCATCTTACCCAAACTAATAGAACCATCCAGAGGTTGAATAAGAATCTAAATCTTAGAAGAGGCTCATCTCTTTTGACTTCGTCACATGTTGACCCTAAAAAGTTGTTGTAAATGGTAGATCTAAAGGCCTAAAGAAAAGATTGTATCAGTAATCGTCGAGGTGAAACTCCATGTCGAGAATTATATGCCCTAAGGATGTGTGCTTATAGGGGATGGATGTACCACGTTAGTGATCAAAGAGACTCTGCCCAAGAATTAAGGTGGGCTTATCTCTTCGTTTATTGGGCCAGTGTTACCAACTGGGGTTTCTTTGGGATTTAAGAATCTTCAAAAAGTTTCAACAATTGGTATTGATGGTACTTGATGAAGTAGTTCATCTTTGGCAAGGTGGACTACTAATGTGAAGTCTGGATCGATGAAATTTTACTAGCAGAATAACGAATGATAGTATGTCAAGGATGAGTATTTGCTCCCTACACTATTTTAAGACCGTGAATAAGAAGACGAGGAAAGTAGTAAGTTAGCCATTTTGGTAAATATCCTAATCGATCTCTACTTAACTTTTGATGACAGTATAGCTTGGTACTTGATGAAATTATGTACCCTTATGATGATATAATGAATTTTGTATGGGTACGAGTGGTTTAATGATCAACCATCCCAGGAAGTTAGGAAATTTGCAATGACTTGTATGTTAAAGGGATGTTAGGGAAAATCAATAGATCCAAATCGACTAGTAAAAGGCCAAAAATGAACGTGGCTTCATTGATTCGGCTACGTTTGATTTATGAAGATGACAAGGATAGTATGACTTGTTAAGTGATTTAAAAATCTCAAATGTTTATCTTGGAATAAACATGTCATTAGCAATCTCTAGCGGCGATTGTGGGCAACTTTGGAGTTTATACGCTATATACGAACAAGTAAGGGTCACGTGTAATATTATTGCCTTGGCAAGGTAGACTCCTAGAGGCTCGATATCATAACCCGACAATGAGATAAGGTTTAAGTTCACGGTAAGAGGCCCTTTAAATGGAACTATCCGGATCCCAAAAGAATTTTGGCACGAATTCTGAATTCGGTGCAAGTCTAACTATTATCTAGGTTGGACCAAAGTAATACCTGACTCAGGTCCTTGTGTTCTCAGAAGAAAGCGATAAACGATGGTTCGTAATATCACTAAGATAAATTGTTAAACATCACAGGTCGAACAAATGTTGATTTTTCGGAATCATTGAAAATATAAATTTGTCCAAGCTTAAATTCTTGAGGCAATAACACCATGTTGGGGATTTGTGGATTGAGATAAGATATCATCATGGCAAGTGAAATTAGGTGAATGTGAACTCGATTGTTCTTATGAACTAAAAGATAAATGGTGAAAATTCTTGATGATTAAACACATGAATATTTCGACATGACATGACATTGGAAGTATCCTTGCCTCCCAAAAGTTAAAAGTTAGCCAGTCACTTGCTAAATTTGGAAGATGTATACTATATGTATGAATCTTTTTACTATAAATATGATGATATGGAGAGTCAAAACACGTAAATCGAAATATCATGATCGCCTTTAGAAAGATTCATAATTTTGGGAAATAAATTTTAATTATCAACAATAGATATAGTGAAATCACATGTTAAATGTTAAGACCCCCCTTATAGTGAGAGCAACTCGTGCCTAGTATCGCGGTTAGAAGTAGTGCTCATTATCTACTGTTGGGGCAGTAAGAGATTTCTAAGTTTGATGTTCGTACCCATATTGTGATGCTCCTCACTGTAGTTTACATCCAATAAGACTGCGAGTCTAGAAAGTGACCATTTTGTAGTCGGGAGCATGTCGACCCCTAGAAAGGTTGTTGAAAATGGTAGCTTTGAGGGCCTATAACACTTTAATAGGTCCCAGGAACTGTTATTCAAGTGCTTATATGGTAGAACTCCTAATCGAGGACGGCATGCCCATAAGGTCGGTGTGCATACAGGGGGTAAATGTACCATACTGGTGGTCGAAGAAACATAACTCAGGTGTATGGGGGCTAACCCTATTTCTTCATTTATTGTCCTAGCTAATGGATCAACTGAGGTTTCACTGGGAGTTAAAAATCTTTGTAGACTGCTTCACTTAGCTTTGCTATAATGGTGTTTTCTCATCTAAGTCGTTACAAGTCGACGATATTAGAATTAGGTACTCCTTGATGACTGAGCATTTTAAGCAAGGTGGATGGTTAAACACCAAGTTTTGGATTACGTTGAGTCCCCTACCAGAATAATAGAGGTGAGTACCTAAAGGATGGTTATGTCTTTACTCTGATCGAAGGTTATACGGAGAAGTAGACTAAGGAGAAATGGTGATCTAAAACCTTTTGGGAAATACACTGAGGTTGTCGAGTTTTCATACATGAACGCCTAGATAAATCATATAGCTGGGTAATGGAGGACATGAATACATCATGATGTGTGCCAATTAGGACCTTTGTGGGTAATGTTGAGTAAAATTTAGCATGGTTTTAGATGGATGTCAATACTATGTGAAGGATGCGATGATATCCTGATGTGATGGTAATGACTTGAGTTGGCAATCCTTGAGTGCTGCTATGCACTAGTCGGATCCTGACAAGTGTTTGGATGACATAAGGACTTGGTGGTAGTCCTTAGGTTCTAATAGCATGAGTTCCATCATTAGAACCTCATGGGTGTAGTTAAGTGAAATCTTGAATCCTCTTGATAGTGTTGTAGTGCCTCTCAGTGATCAATGGTCGGTTAGACGACAGCGTGAAAAATTTTGGGGGACGCCTTGAAATTTGTTGAGTTGGAGTTGTATTTGATTGTTGATCAAAGAGGTGTTTTTTTTAAAAGTGACATATTTAAGATAATTGCTTTAAATCGTAGCACTCATAGTGCTAAGGTTATACAACGTGGTTGTTAAGTTAACAAATTCACAACAGTGGTGTCTATGCACTGGTTTGCGTACATATATAATGATATTGTAAACTAAATAAAATTACTGAGGATGTGTGTTGGAGACTCATGACAAACACGTATGATATTGATGCAAGACAATTGTTGATGACACCTGCTATAGAGATATAGTGCTTTGAGATCTAGTCCTGCAAGGTGTAAACGAGCTGGTGGCTCGGCAGTCTTGTTGGTTTGCAGAACCTGTACAGCGATATTGATGTTGGTAGTGGTAGCCTGTGGTATCGTGGTTTTATATATAAATAGCATGTTTGATGCCGTTCACACCAAGTCCTTGCTAAATGTTCCCTTGCATGTTGTGCTTGAGATTAAATCACAACATAATCAGTTAGACTGATGTAGTGATTTTTGAAATAGTGTGTGTCATTACTAGTTCGTATGACTTCACAAGGCAAGAGTACGCAAGCAATCTAGTTTCTATGTATAAATCGCAACAATTGAGAATGCATATATAAGCTTGAAATTATTATGGATGAAGTGCCCATGAATGAATATGATGAGTATATTTTACTCTCGTTCAGAAAATCCTCATAGCCTCAACCTAATATTTCGGGGACGAAATTGTTTCTTCGTTTATTGGATTTGTAACATCTCGATTCGAGCTAGACCCCTTGTGCGCGTTTTTGAGTCAAGCGAGTTGACTCGGGCTCGGGGTGTACTGAGGGCCAGGCTTGCACCTGAGCCAGGGAAGTGCACTCGACGAATGCGGCGAGTACCAGTTCTATTCTTTGTCCCGATGTTTGCTATATCGGGATCCGAGCCGTCCGGAGAGCATAACTTGAGCGATAAAACTCGAAGGAGGCGTACGGCCTTGAAGGAATTATAGTACGTACGTTAGCTCAAATGACACAGTCTGCGAATAGCGTATTTATTCAAAAGGTGGTATGCAGCAGACGGTCTCAAAATTCACCCCAGTCAGGTTTGTTAGACTCGTGAAGCCTATACGAGTTCAACGAAACTGTCCGCGCTCGATTCTGATGAGAATCGGCGATATTATAATGTGGTCTGCGAATAGCATATTTATCCAAAGCGGTGAAATAGGTGAAACTACCTCTCAATCGACCACAATCAATCTTGTTAGACTCGTAATAATAGTACGAGTTCAACGAATCTATCCGTTCGCGATTCCGACGTCATTTGGACAGTTTTTACGTTTAAGTCAAATTTGGCCGCAAACGCTCCGACAAGCATAAAATGAGCAAACGAACTCGGAATTGATCTCGGATCATTCTGGAGGATGCGTGTCGACGAGACTATCAAATCGAGCCCATCCGGGATAATTTTCGAGTCCTCTAAGACGAGATATGAGCGATTAATACAAATAATAATAATAATATTATTATTATTATATAATAATATATATATATATATATATATATTACTCAGTTAGGTTAGGAAGAAAAGGCTGATCCCTCCTTGCAGCTGACGGCGGAAGAATGAGCGAGCCCTAGCACTCCCTCCTCTCCTCCGATCTCTCTCTCTCTCGACCTCCTCTCCTCCTCCATTTCCGGCGAGATCCCCGTCGTGCCCTCCTTCTCCGGCGAGCTCCTCTCCGAGCAGCCCTCCATCCATGGCCGAACACCACCTCCAAGCTCCGACAAACCCTCCATGGCCGAAGATCTCCCTCCAGCGATCTCTCTTCGACAAACTCCCCCTTGCCGATCCTTCTCCCCTCCGGCCAGCGCCACCTCCATCCGAGAAGCTCTCCAAGGTCGACCTCCTCCTTCCATGGTCGAGCATCTCCGAGCAGCTCTCCTCACGGCAAGATCGCCTCGGCCGCAGCCTTGTCAAGCCCTCCCTCTCTCTCTCTAACCTCCATGGTCGAGCGTCTCCAAGTTGCCATGGCCAACTAGCAGCCTTCCTCCTCCGGCCGTCAGCTTCCTCCAAGCCGCAACGTCTTCTTCTCCACTCAAAATAGAGCAGCTCCAACTGTCCAAGCAGTTGATAGCCATCCTCTTCGATCTGATCTGATCTGATGGAGGCTCTCCAGAAGGTGGTAAAATCCATGAATGATGATGAGCTTGAGGAAGACATCAAGGAGAGGTATCTAGGTTCGGGATGTGGTTTATTTTTGGATGATGAGCATGCAAGGATGGTTCTAAGTGATGAATGTCACTCTTTTCCAAGAAGGAAACCAAATTATATTACCCTTCAAGGAATGATCCTAAGAAGAAAAGGGGCAATGGTGGATTTCATCAACTCCATCTTCTTCAAGATCTGACTTCAAGAGATCGAACACCGTCTACATCGAATTCAAGCATGACCGGGAGCAATGGACAAATGCCGCATATGCGGCTATTGGGTTGCATGCATGGACACTCGATGAGCTTCCTCCCCTCTCCCTTGGTGCTAGTTTTCTTAGATCAAATTAGGCGAGATGTCGAACTCAATTGAGTTGATTTGAGAGCAAGTCATGGAAGGATGACTGAAATCTGTGTTCTGATTATTTATTCTGGTCACCTCCGGTCACCGATTCGCCGTCCGTCGATGCATCTCACATACGAGAAAGGGGCGGTGATGTTGGTTGGTCGGACGAGAAATAAGGTGGCCGATGTGAGAGTTTTTATTAGTCTCCAGGTCGGGCAAATAACAGCCCCAGGCTGGAGGAAGAAGATGACCGAACATTGTTTGATAAACACTTAGATCTGTGTAGTTTAGATTAGTTACTGATAAATAATATGTTTAGCGCGCGGCGAGGAAGGTGTACGGATTCATATTAATTTGGCGATTTACATTGTTTTGTTTATCGGAAGATGTTTGTAATTGGTAGATAAATGTTTGATGACAATATGAACACCTCTCTTAAATTTCATAGTTTTGGATATAGGTTTGATGTGATTTTGTCAATTTTATGTTGTTAAATTTTGTGCGGTAAGTTGTTATCATGACTATTCCGAATGAGCTGAGATATGGTGTAAACGCTCAAGATGCTAACCATGACATATAGTAGGAATTTTAGAAGTCTTGGGTTTGATATAGCCACTTGATTAATTACTTGTTTAGTGACGCTCTAGGACAATAAGTATGTGCATGAAACTTTAGGCAAGTGGTGATTTGAACAGTGCTCCTAATTACATTCTATGTAAAGGTTATTATTATGACTCTAATATAACATTGGAGGTGATTGACCTAAATATTGGGGCAAATTATGTAATGAACCTAAAACTTGCTAATTGGAGGTCGTTTGTACATGTTCTCATGATGGTAAGACACGACTTGACTGTACTCGTAGAAATAGAATACTTAACCGTCTACTTCATGGTTGATTCTTCAATGATATGAGACTTGTAAACATCAATGTTATGATCAGCTTTTATACACTCATACCAGTCAACTAATGCTGACTTATAAGACATGCGAGTTGCCACTAATGTGGAGGATTATATTTATACGATGTCGAGATATGCACCTGGGGATCATACGGTTCGTGATGTGTCGTTAGATGAATAACTACATTGTAAAACCACTCTTTTTACCCAAGTGTTCGGAGGTGATGAACGATTGATGGCGTAGAATGAATTAATATTTAATTTTTTAACGGTCCAGGCCCGCCAACACGGGACCCAGCTGGACCGTCGGCACCCTCCCGGCCCAGGCCCTCCAGCACAGGACGCAGCTGGCACCGGAAGGGTTCAGCCTAACCAGATGGTTTGCAGACCATGCACCCCAACCCCTCTCTGTCCCACCACAGGGCGCAGCGGGTTGTTGGAGACCGCAGTCCCCCTTTGATGAGAATTGAGCCAGTTAAGCGTGCTCGGGCTGGAGCAATTCTGGGATGGGTGACCTCCTGGGAAGTCCACGCGCTGCCGCTTAACTTGCTCAATTCTCATCAAAGGGGGACTGCGGTCTCCAACAACCCGCAGTGCCCTGTGGTGGGACAGAGAGGGGTTGGGGTGCATAGTCTGCAGACCATCTGGTTAGGTTGAACCCTTCCGGTGCCAGCTGGGTCCCATGTTGGCGGGCCTGGGCCGGGAGGGTGCCGGCGGTCCAGCTGGGTCCCGTGTTGGCGGGCCTGGACCGTTACAATTGTAATGATTATTAAAATTATTGTTCATAAGAAATTTGTGTAGTTTTATTTTTAAGTTGGGAGAAACATGATTTTGTAAATAATGATGATTTTGATTTTGATTTTGATTTACAAACACTTTGTGTTCTTTACTCCCATTATTAAGCTTATTTAAGATATTTATCTTCATATTCAACTTATTTTTAGATATTGCTTGATATTGAGAATTTGTATTTCTAATTTTCATAAGTACGTTGATTTTTTATTTTAATTCATCATTCTTAATCTTTAAATTATGCCTAGCTTTATTATAAACTATTGTGTTATTCTTAAGAGTATAAACAATAGAGTCAATATGATTTTGATAGTCGTTTCTAAATTCCTCAAATGTTTCGTCCATCTCTTTGATTTCAATTTTATAATCTTGGCACATAGCACAATCACTTTTCAAAGATGAATTTTCTAAAAATAATTTTTCATTATGTTCTTTTATACAAATAATTTCTTTTTCAAGTTCCTTAAATTTTTCTTTAATATTATTACAATCAAAACAAGGTTTTGTATTCTCAATTGAAGTGACATGGGTAAAGCTAGATAAATTAGAATTTGATTCTACTTTAACTCTTGCTTTTAAATTTTTATTTTCTAAGCGCAATTTGCAATTCGCATTTTTTAATTTCTTAATTTTGCGCTTTGTAATTTGTAGCAATTGTAAAGTAGAAATAGAATTGCAAACAATAAGAGGATTTGATTTCCTTACAGTGCTTTTGGATGTTGTGAGATTTGAGCACAAATTTTCTTTGTTGTCTTCATCTATTTGGCATTCCTCTTGCAAAGATGGGATTTCTTCTTTTCCATTTGATGTGAAATCTTATATGTTCTCCACTTCTTGCATTTGTTCCATACCTGGAGAATCATACATTTCTTCAAGAAATTTCCATACTTTGTATGCACTAGAAAAATAATATATTAATTTTGAAATTTTGTGAGATAAAGCACAGAAAATACTATTTAAAGCTTTTGCATTTAGATGACATTCCTGTTTATTTGATTCATCCGCTGGTCTAACTATTGCTATATCCCATGCATTGATATCGAAATTTTTAATAAACTTTTCCATTAAAAATTTCCACCCTTTATAATTTTTCCCTTCGAATAAAGGTGGTTTAAGAGATTTTTTTTCTTCATAAGAGTTTACCCCGCTAATAGAAGCGAGATCATGAGACGGCATTATTCCTGGTTGTTAAGCCGATTGGAATAAAACCGCTCTGATACCACTTGTTGGATCGGTAGACGCCCTTAGAGGGGGGGTGAATAAGGTTTTTTATAGCTTATGCTATATTTTGATTATCTTTGAAATAATGCGTGAATAAGAAGGTGAGAAATCAAACAAAACAATTGAAATAAAGTGGAGACAAAAGTTGATTTCTATAACGCTAGAAATCGGTGGCGAATAATAGTTAACTCTTTTTGTTTTCTATCCTGACTCGCATCCCCACGAACCAGTGGCCCTAGTCTATCCTTCCCCGGATTTGGCCTCAAGCCGCTCTAGCCAATCCAACCCCGGATATGGCCTTGAGTACCCCCTAGACCTAACCAAGATCTAGTCGCCAACATGAGGCAAATTTCTGCCCTAAGTCCTACCCAGACCTAGTCGCCAACACGAGGCGAATTCTCTAATGATTTATAAGAAATATGAAATGATAATAATAAAAACTCCCTCTTGAAGAACTTCTGAAGATGGAGACGAAGATCCGCTATAGAATAAGTGTTGTAGAAGCGGACGTCGTTTGGATCCGGCGTGAATAGATTCTCCTTCAGAATCCGCAGAGCTTTGGTAGGACATCAACTTTTGGCCAAATTAGGCTCTAGAATTCTATCACTCAATCTCTCTCTATGATGTCTGTATGAAACGAGAGAAGAGGGGTCCTATTTATAGCCTCAGCGCTAGCGCCTGCGCTAGCGCTACCGCCGGCGCTATCCCGGATTATGACATATTCTGTACAGGGGAATCTTCAATCCGAGGAAACATTTCTCTCTTACCTTCTATGCTTTGTGCTACCACCTGCGCTATCCAATACCGCCGGGCGCTAGCTCCTTCTATATGTGCTCCGGAATTGCACTAATCATCGCTAGTGCCGGGCGCTAGGTGCTACCGCCGGCGGTGGTGGGCATGTTGGATTTGTTGGCTCAAATTTGGGGGCAACCTTCTTATGTAATCCTTGAGTTATATGGACTTTATTTCCTACACACTTAAACACACAAGATCAAATACACATAGGATTTGTTATTCTCAAACCTAGGAGATGTGAAAGACCATGTTCCAACAGTGCACTCCAAAGATTCATCAAAAGGACTTTCTTGAATATTTTCGCAAGCGTGTATATTCTCCAATTCTTGCAATTATTCCATACCTATAAATGGAGATCATAAGTTTCTTCAAGAAATTTGTAAATCTCATAAGCGGTAGAAAAGTATATACGAGTTTGAAAATATTTTGATCAAGTGCACAAAATAATTTATTCATGAATTTAGCATTTAAAGAGCATTCATTTCTATTAATTCACTTATGGGCTTTCTTATGGTTATATTCCAAACTTCAATATCTAAAGATATAATAAATTATTTCATTAATATTTTTCACCCATTAAAATTTGTACTAATAAATAAAGGTGGGGCAAATGATTTTGTATTATTTGAAAAATCGCCCCCTCTAGAAGATGCGAGATCATGATACGTCATTTTTCCCGATGGTGAAACCATTTTAGAATAACATACCTTTGATAACACTTATTGGATCTACTAGCGCCCTTAGAGGGGTGTATTATGAAATTTAAACTTTGATAGAAATTTTTTGAATAAAAATATTATTCAAAACATTTTAGAGAAAACAATAAAACAAAGAAAGACATGATTATATTTCATAATAAGTTGATTACAAAAAAGTTGACTTCTATGACGCTAGAAATCAATTAAGGCGGTACATGAAAAACTCCTTTTTTTCTATATAAGACGGTATATTCCATTTGAATTGTCATCGCGATTATAATGAAGAGAGATGGACAAGAATTAGCCTCGGACAATTCCTTTGTGAAAATGTATGTCTATGGAAAGACGAATCATGTATACAAAATCCCCAAGGACCAGTTGGACATAATCTATCTCTCCTTAAATAAGGCCTCAATCTACCCCTAGTTCTAAACCCAAGATCTAGTCGCCAACACCCGCGGTGAATTTCTCTCTAAGTCGCGCACGACCTAGTCGCCACGAACTGCGACGAATTCCACTACCGATATAAAAATATAATCAAAAGGTTTATAGTTTATAAGGATATAGTCTTAATCACCTAGAGGGGGTGAATTGGTCTCTTTACTTTTAAGCTAATGTCTAGCTGTTTTCTGAATTAATGTTAGTAAGAAATGAAGCACACGGAAAACACACAAGTATTTATAGAGGTTCCTCAAGGCAGGGTGTCTTGAGTAGTCCTCTTTCCCCCTTCGTCTTTCTAACAATGAGTTAGACAAGGCCAACTTCTCCAATCTCATCTCCAAGAGCTTGCAACTCAGATCCCTCAGGATCTCTCAGGTTTTTCCCAAACCCTACATCAGGCTCAACAGCCCTACCTCAGGCACAGCTGCCCTACCAACTCAAACATATCAAGAAGTCCTACCTAATATCTCCACAGAGATCCTACACTCAAGCTGAACTCTCAGCTCTACACTCAGGCCCAACAGCCCTACTCCCTCAGGCAAAATGCCCTGCAAACTCAGAACAAATAATGTTCCTACAAAAGGTAATAAATGTTCCTTACAACAGAAGATAGAATATTAACTCTTTCAAGCCTTGATCTTCTGTTGTTGTCTTGAAGCGGGGAAGAGAACAAAAGCTTCAATACTCCCTCTTTCTGATCCTTGTCTTTAGTAGATGAGTAAGGATCAACTTGTTCTTCTTCAATCACACAGGAAGAACAATCTTTCTCTCCTTTTCTACTTCAGGAAGTAGGTCGAGAGATCTTGTTGACAGCCGACAATGTAACAGTAGTTGTGTGTTCTTTTTGCAAAAAATCTCCTTTCTTAAGAGCCATAAGTTATTCTTTTATACTTCTTCAATCTTCAATGCTATCAGATGGCCCCTGACAGGATATGGAGGTGATTGGAGCACCTTATCTTGCTTTTCTGCCACTTACGCCAAAAGCAAAACCCGCCAGCATATTTGAATCTATCTCAGTGGTTGGGCTGACACAGCTACTAGTCTCAGCGGATACTTCTGTCTCCTTCTCAGCGGATCCGCTGAGACAGCTGTCTCAGCGGTTTTCCTCTACCTGCAGCTCAGCTGGCCCAGACACCGTCTCAGCGGCTCTTGGCCTTGTCTCAGCGGTTCAGCTGAGACTGATAACTTGTATCAGCGGTTTTGGTAGTAAACAACTAAACTTACTTCACACCTTGAAATATCCTAACCCTGTATAGTCATGAGATGAAATAGGGTTTATCAAATACAACTTGTACTTAGCATTGAGTATTATGCTTCTTCAAATCAAGGGAACATTGATGGTAATATTCCCAATAATCTCCCCATATTTGAAGAAGACAGAACACCCTCAATGCTAAGGTACATAACATATAAATACTTATCATGTAACTTCACTACATGGTATTCATCATAACATAATCATGTTAGCATTATTATGACATTCAAGATAATATTATAACAGATAATATTCATGACAAGCATAATACCAACATAGTTTATCAATCCAATAATATGATTAAGTAATCAAGTTAAGGCATCACATACTATCTTAAGCACTGACACAGAATAATATTAGGCTATGAATGAGATTAGCTCTCAACAAAAATTATAGATTCAACAACTCATTCATTTTCATTTCAGATAAAGTGTTGAAATATTATTCAAATTGCATTCAGATATTCATAAAACTTAGATACATTTATTTAAGTTTTTCTCTTCTTAGAAGATGTTGAGCATTCAGCAGTGTCTGTAACAGCTTCTTTCCCTTTGGTTGAGGTATTTTTGTCTGTATTTGCTACTTCTATTTCAGCAATCTTCTTCCTATTCTCCTGCCTTTTGAAGTATAGGAATGGCTTTGGAATGTACTTTGATGGCATCCTTCTTGGATTCTCCTTTCTTACCAGATTTTCATTAAATATCCTATCTCTCTTAGTGTTTCTTTCCAAGTGTTTTATCCACTCTTCAGAGGGATGGATCTTATCAATATCTTTGCATATTTGTCAATGGCTGATCCATGCATTTAGAATGATGCTTTTGGAGTCTTCACTCCAATACTCAAAGTCTGGATCTTTGATTTGTTCATCCCTCTGCTTGGCCATAAACTCTTCAGCAAGCATTGTGTGTTCTCTTTCTCTTTTCTTTGCCAACCTTGCATTCTGGGTTATTTCTTCCGGTTTAGAGAAATCCCAATCCTCTGCTCTTTGCCTATCCTGGAGGGGAAGGTTTAAGGCAAGCCTTGTTCCTTGCAGAACCTTGAGGGCTAGCTCAGAATTAGTTATAGCATTGTTATCCTCCCCTTTCTGGCTTCTTCAAATATCTTCTGAGATATGTCCTGCTGAGCAGCAGTTATGGAGCCAGAGATTGTTTGGAAAACATTTTCAATATCTGCCTTCAGCTCATCCTTGTTCCTTTTAATATTAGCTTTGAGCTCATCCTTATTTCGGTCAGCCTCACCATTCAACTGCAGAGAAGTGGAGTACACATATTCTTGGATATGATTTGAGGCTGTCTCTATCACCTCATATGTCTTGCTGACATACCTCTTGACATATGTTATATCCTGCTCAGATAGTTGGAGGTGTTTGTCCATTGATCTGAGAATTGTATTCTGAGAGATCACTGAGTTCTCTGCCAGATCAAACCACTTTGTCATTTGTTTGTTCAGGATGGCAGTGTCTTCATTAATTTCCTTGACCTTAGCCATTACTTCAGATTTTACATTGAGGATGGACTGATCAATGTAAGCTTTAACTGTAGAAGCTAACTTGTCTAGATAGTCCTTCATAGATGTTAGATGAGTCTCTAACATGATTTGAATAGCATTTAGAATGCTCTCATTGGACTGTGGGGAAGTGGAGGTTTGTTGATCAACAATCATTTGTTCTTTGAGTCTTTGTGGAGGACTAAGAGGAGGGACTGATTCCTTAGGAGGTATAATCTGCTCTTGTGCTGCAGGTAGCAACTATTCTGGATTTATGACTGGAGCATTATCTCTTTTGACTTGATCATCCACCAGATCAGCAAAGGATGCCAGATCATCAATGTGATCATGGTGGACTCCATCATTATCCTTATCATCTCCAACACCATCATTAGCAGTAGCATTATCATCATTAGATTTTTCTTACTCCTCCCCCTCAGATAGATCATCTTGATCTGATGAGTCCAAGAAATCTGGGACAATTATTTGGAGTTAGATTTAATGACTTAGCAATACTAAAGATGGTTAGTTAGTCTTACCAAGTACATCATCTTTACCAACTGATGGCTCTTTTAGTTTCTCCCCCTCAGATGGGGCATCAGATTGTCCTTGTTGTGGTAAGTCCCAGAGATCTAGGGATTCATCAATGTTAAGTGAAATTTTTCTTTCAAGATCTAGGATGAATGTATCAATCTTACTTTGTATGTCCTTAGGAGAAGGTACTTTGTCCTTATCAATCTTGTCTTTTTCACTTTCATTTTTATCATTGGTAACATCCATGGAAGATGGTTCTTGTTGTTGCTCCCCCTCAGATAGAGCATCCACTTGGCCTTGAGGAGCTGTGGTCCACATTCTTTAAGAGGTGTTAGGGATTAACTAGTGGAATGGTTATGATTAGATAACATTATTATAAATGTGGAGTTTAAGGATTAATTCCAGGTGTGCTATCTATTTCCAAGTCTTGTGGATGAACATGATCAGTAGGCATGTCATCCAAATGATCATCCTTGTCAGGACTGCTTTGAATTCCAAGATCAGCACCAGCATCTTCATTCTTATCTAAGTGGTCTGACTCAAAATTAGATATAGCCATTCTTGGCTTCTTTACTGCTTTGGATTTCCGTTTCCCTTTCTCCTTTGCCTCAGAGGGCTGGCTCATGGGGAGCACCCTGGTGAACCTATCTTGGGTTTTTATATCCATCCTCTTCAGATAATGGATATTTGATCCTTTCAACCCTTTGTACATCTCATGATATGTTTGAATTAGATTGAGGGATATAATTCTACCCATGTTAGGTGCTTGCAAACATTCCTCAACTCTTTGAAAAATGACTTCTCCCCAGGAAGTTTTCTTTTTCAGAATTATTCTTGTCATAAGGTCAAACATAGATTGAGAGATTATGTCATGAGACCCGGGCTTGCATAGGATTGCTTTGCCTACTATATCTGACAAAAGTTTGCCTTTTTGATTGAGGAATTTTCTTTGTAATGAGTCAATCGTGGCATCACTGTACTCAGCCCATTTCAGAGCTTTCTTCTTGTCCTTGTTAGAAATATCTTCCTCCTCATCCCGACTGCATGAGGGAATTTGGAAAGCTTTCTCAATTTTTGCTGAAGAGAGTTTCACTCTTTCTCCTCCTATCTTAGACTTTATAGAGGACTTAGAAGAGGACAATCTTGCATTGTTGAACCATTCCAGAACTTCAGTTCTGAGAATGACTGTAGGTTCAAGAAGAATATACTCCAGGCCTTGTGCTTTCAGGAGTTGAATCACTCCCATTATGTCTTCTGGAGCAAGGGCAAATCCATTTCCCACTATTTCATACCACTCCAAAAGATCCTTTGAACTCTTTAGTGCCATTTTTGTTGTAGAAAAAAGACGTTGGGATGGAATAGAATATGATTCGTCTCGGCGGCTAGGAAGGAAGGGTTGTGTAGCTTTCATTAATTAACAATTGTCTATTTGTATGGCTTGAATCTGTATTTTGATTAGCCCTAATAATTAAAGTTAAGTAAACTTATTATTGTAATGAGAATTAGGTCATTTGGGGTTGCATTTAGACAAACTGTAATGGGACCAGCCCGTCTCAGTGGAACCGCTGAGACGGCGACCTAAACAGCTAGGACAGAGCACTGTCAACTGCTGGGATAGTTTAGTAGTCTCAGCGGTTCAGCTGAGATTTTTCCCAGCTGTCTCAGCGGCTCAGCTGAAATAATCTTTTCTGTTTTAGCTGACCTTACTACCTAAACATTAATCCTTTTGAGATATGATTGTTTTATGACCTAACCATGTCACTAGGAGTATTGATGTGACAACATTTTGAATCATAACATAACATGCATAATATCATAGATGATTGAAAGAAAGAAATATTTGACACAATTCAATATTTAACATTCCTAGTTCAATCTTGAAAGCATTAAATTTGGCCTCATCCAATGGCTTTGTAAAGATATCAGCAACTTGATTGTCAGTGGGGACAAAATCAAGGTAGGTATCTTTACATTCAACATGTTCTCTTATAAAATGATATCTTATTTCTATGTGTTTAGTCCTGCTATGAGAGACATGATTCTTAGCAATAGAGATATCACTGGATGAGTCACAATAAAGAGGAGACTCACTTACCTTGAGGTTGTAGTCCTCTAACTGATGTTGTATCCACAAGAGTTGTGCACAACAACTACCTGCAACAATATATTCAGACTCAGCAGTGGATATTGCCACACTTATCTGCTTCTTGCTGCTCCATTATATTAACCTCCTTCCTAGGAATTGACAAGTACCACTTGTGTTTTTCCTGTCTTCTTTTCATCCTGCAAAATAGGCATCTGAAAATACAGTTAGTTCAAATTCATTGTTCTTAGGGTACCAAAGGCCAAGATGTAGGCTGCCTTTAAGGTATCTCAAAATCCATTTTGCAGCTGAATAGTGAGATTCCTTAGAGCATGTCTGGTACCTAGCACAAACACATGTAGCATACATAATGTTTGTTCTACTAGCAGTTAGATACAATAGGGATCCAATAATACACCTATACATGGATTCATCAAAGGCCTTTCCCTTCTCATCCTTTTCCAGGGAAATGTTGGACCCCATGGGAGTTTTCATGGTGGAAGCTGATTTCATCCCAAACTTCTTGATAAGCTCCCTAGTGTACTTAGTCTGAGAGATGAATATTCCCTCATCAGACTGTTTCACATGGAGGCCTAAAAAGTACTTGAGCTCTCTCATACTGCGCATCTCAAACTCCCCATGCATGAGGTTGTCATCAGTAGACCCAAATATTATGTCATCAAAATATATTTGGACTAGAAGACACTTGCCCTTTGTTTCCTTAAGAAACAATGTGCTATCTATATTTCCCCTCAAGAACTTGTTCTTGATGAGAAAGCTAGACAAGGTCTCATACCAAGCCCTATGGGATTGCTTTAAACCATATAGAGCTTTCCTAAGTAAATACACATGAGAAGAGAGGGTTGGATGCACAAAACCTGATGGTTGTTCAACATATACCTCTTCCTTCAAGTCACCATTGAGGAAGGCTGATTTGACATCCATTAGATATACTTTGAACCCCTTGTGGGCAGCATAGGCAAGGAATAGTCTAATTGCTTCTAACCTTGCAACAGGGGCAAATGTTTGATCAAAGTCTATTCCCTCTTCTTGTCTATTGCCCTTAGCTACCAATCTAGCCTTGTTTTTTATGATTATTCCATTTTCATCCAACTTGTTCATGTAAATCCATTTGGTGACAATAATGTTGTGTCCTTGAGGTTTTGGCATCAATTTCCATACCTTACATATTTTGAATTAAAGAAGTTCTTTTTGCATGGCTTGATCCAAAATGTATCTTGGCTGGCTTCTTCAAACTTCTTGGGCTTTATTTGTGATAAGAAGCTTAAGAATAGAGCTTCATTGTGAGCCCTGCTTCTGGTTAGTATACCTTGGTTCTGATCTCCAATGATTTGTTCTCTTGGATGATCTCTTAGGTGTCTTGTAGTTGCAGGCAATCTATCCTCAATTTGTTGTATTTCTTCTAATTGTTCAGCAGTATCTTCAGCACCCTGCACCTCTTCATCTTCTGGAATTGCAGCATCTGTATATGCTTTGCTACTGCTGGGTATGTCTTGCACAGACATCTTTTCCATTGCCTTTTCATTTCCTGTCAAAACAGAAGAGCTAGACCAGCCCTTATAGATTAGGTTGGTCTCATCAAACACTACATGCATAGACTCTTCTACAACATGAGTTTTCTTGTTATAAACTCTATAAGCCCTACTATGTGAGTTATACCCAACAAGAACCCCCACATTACATTTCTCTGCAAACTTTGTTAATTGTGATTTTTCATTGTTTAAAATGTAGCATTTTGAACCAAAGATTCTAAAGTATGAAATTGTTGGTTGTTTGCCTTTCAGAATCTCATAGGGGGTAATTTCATGAGCCTTATTGATGGAAGCTTTATTGAGAACATAGCATGCAGTATTGACTGCCTCATCCCAGATATATTTTGGGAGTGAGGAGTCACTAAGCAATGTTCTCCCAGCTTTTATCAAGGTCCTATTCCTCCTCTCAACCACACCATTTTGTTGTGGAGTCCTTGGGGAGAAAAACTCTTGGGTGATACCAAATTCTTGACAAAACCTTGTCATGGCTTCAGATTGAAATTATGTGTCGTGGTCAGTCCTTGTCCTGACCACAAAACATTGTAAATCATTCTGAATTGCCTTGACATTGTTTATAAAGACATTTAAAGTATCTGATTTCTTCTTAAGGAAGAATACTCATGTATATTTTGAGTGATCATCATCAATCATCAAAGTATACAACTTCCCACCTAGGCTATGAATTAGCAAAGGACCAAACAAGTCCATGTGCAATAGATATAGACATCTTTCAGTGTCTTTTGAGCCAATACTTTTAAACGTGGCCCTTATTTGCTTACCCATTTTGCAAGCATGACAGGGACCACTTTTAATACATTTTAAGTTTGGACTATGCCTAACAAGGTTTTTAGAGAATAGTCTATACATTGTCTTGTAGTTAATGTGGGCAAGTCTTTTGTGCCAATGAACACAAAGAGACTCATTTTCATTAGCTACAAGACATATAGATGAAAGAGAATTATTGCATATAAAATCTAAGCAATAAACATTCCCACTCCTAGTGCCTGAGAGAATGGTCTCTAAGTCATTAGACTTTTTGATCAATCACTTGTCATTGTGGAATTCAATGACATAGCCTAAATCACAAAATTGACTTATGCTTACTAGGTTGTGATGTAACCCTTCAACATAAGCTACCCTTGTGATTAAAATTATGTCATTGGAGATCATACCATATCCTTTGGTGATTCCCTTTTCAGATCCACCAAAGATGACTTTAGGTCCATTCTTCACAGCTGTGTAGTCCTGTAGAAGACTTGTGGTATATGTCATGTGCCTTGAGCACCCACTGTTCAAGTACCATATTTGTTTAAGATTGGTACATGAACTAACCTGCAAGAAGGAGTTTAGTTACCCTTAGGAGCCCAAATATTTTTGTATCCTAGGTCCTTGTTAGCATGATAAACTGATCTCACACCTGCTGCACCCTTTGCTGGAAGACTCTTCTTTGCACTTGGCACAATGGGATTATGCCAACAGTTTATGGAAAAGTGTCTCACCTTACCACAGTACCAACATTCATGAATGTTGTATCTCCTCTTCTGAACCTGTCTTGAGGAAAGAGCATTAATATGCTTGTGTTCAGGAGGGGAGAAGACAACATTTTTCTTGTTCCTTTCAGCAATGATTTGGCTGAATGTCAATTTGTGGACCGTCTTAGCAGCCTTTGTCATAATGGCATCAACTTGCTTTGGCTTGGGAGATAGGCATGCTTGGATGGCATCAGAAACTGAGCAGCTAGGCATGACTACAGATTTGACAACAGTCATATTCTTTGCTTGAATGAACTTGGAAGAGCTAGATCCCTTACTCTTGGATGATGGAACTGAAGTGTCAAATACAAATGGTCCAGGTTGGGCCATTTGAATTTCTTCATGGGGAGCCTTCATAGCACTCATTCCCATGCTCTTTCTTTCACTATGGGAAGGAGTGTTTTCCTTCCTATAGGAGTTTCCATTCTTCCAGTGACCATACATACTGTCATGGTCATACCTGTTAGAGGGAAACAATACATTTTGAAAGGTGGTATGAGGCTTAGCCTTATCCTTGCTCTTTTCTCCACTCCCTTCTCCTACTTCCATTTTATTGAACCCTAGTCCTCTTCCATTGGTTTGAGAGGAAAAGGTGTCAATAATGGAAAGCATAGATTTGGGCTTTGAGAATTGAGCCACTAGACTCTTTTCTTTGAGAAGCTTCACCTCAAGGTCCTTGATGACCCTGTTCTTTTGGGATATGGTGCTCAATTGAACAATTGTTATCCCCTTTAGATGGCTTATTTCTCTACACATCTGAGCCACCATGGCAGGTGACTCAGTGCACTCTTTCTTATCCAACTTAAGGGAAGCAATTTCTTGGGCTTGCCTCTTGGCCAGCTTCTTGCTCTTTTTCATAGATTCCAAGAGAGCACCATACCTGTCATTCAATTGATTGACATCTTCCTCAGATTCTGAATCACTTCCACCAATTGATGAAGGTGCTTTAGATTCTGGGCTTGTCTCATAATCAGAAGAAGAGATAGAATGAATCAGTACCTGTTCACTGTCAAAATTGTTCTGACTTGCTTCCTCATTAGTGATGGCCATAAGGCCTAGCTGATCTTTTTCCTCTTCATCCTCCTCAATATCACTGTCTGAATGTGATAGAGGGGCCCTGATTCCAATCTTGGAAGCAGGAAGATCTTCATCCTCTTCTGCTGCAAATAGCCCAATGTAGGCTTCCTCTTCATCATCTGAATCTGAAGTTGAGGATTCAAATTCAGTCAATCTTTTCCCTTTCTTTGCTAGGAAGGATTTTTCACCCTTCCTTTCCTTTTGGTGATGATGTTTCTTATCACCTTTCTCCTTCCTCTTGACTAGACAGTCAGCAATGACATGTCCAGGCTTGTTGCAGCAATAGCATATGATGTTATTTGAAACATGTTTACCAAGTTTAGATTCATAATTGTCACCCTTGGTGTGCTGTCTTTCAGATCTGCTGTGGTCCTTATTAGAATGTGAGGAGGAGGAGGGCTTGTTCTTCCACTGCTTCATCCTCATCATCTTTTTGAACTGCCTTGAGAAGGAATCAAACTCCTCATCAGATGAAGAGCTGTATGAAGTGTTGTTCTGAGACTTATCAGATTCAGCACTCCATCTTGGATGAGACACCATCTTGGCTTTGCTCTTCTTCGAGCTGTCAGCTTTGAGAGCAACAGCTCTCTCCCTTGCATGAGCCCTGGTGGAAGTGTCCTCTTCCTTCCTTACAGACAACTGCATCTCATAAGAGAGCAGCTTCCCAAACAGTGTATGGGTGGGAGTTTCGCCTAGCTTGGCCACTTCCCTGATGGCACATATCTTTGTGTCCTAGTCTCTAGTTAGAGATCTTAGGAACTTGTCATTAAGCTCATAGTCACTAAATACCCTTGCATAGGTTCTTAGTTCATTGACTATCCTAAAGAACCTTTCATTGCATATGAAAATGCTTTCCTGGCATAGCTGCCTGAAAGCTTCATATTCTTGATTGAGGAGTGATTTTTTATCATCCCTCACCTCAGTTGTCCCTTCCATATACACCGCTAGTGTATACCACATTTCCTTGGCTGTTGTGCAGTGCACCAAGTTCTGAAAAGTGGAATCATCAATTGCATTAACAATGATATTTTGGGCTCTTTTGTCCATTGTGAATAATGCAAGTTCATCCTTGGTCAAGTCATTAAAAGCCTTGGCCACTCTCCTAGTTGGATCTATGGTGGAGGTAGTTTGAAAAGTGAAAGGGCCTTGCTTTATAGTGATGTAGATCCTTGGGTCTGATGCTTCCATAAACAACATAACCCTTTGCTTTCATATGCCAAAGTTTTCTTTGTTGCATATGGGCAACTTCATAGACCCCATATCCTTCTACAATCCAGTGGAGGCCATTGGATTCAGTTATGACTACTTCTTTATAGGATCTGGTCAGACAATTATATCCTTCTTGACCAACCTCCCTCTGATACCACTTGATAGTTTATAAGGATGTAGTCTTAATCACCTAGAGGAGGGTTGGGGTTGAATAGGTCTCTTTACTTTTAAGCTAATGTCTAACTGTTTTCTGAATTAATGTTAGTAAGAAATGAAGCACACAGAAAACACACAAGTATTTATAGAGGTTCCTCAAGACAGGGTATCTTGAGTAGTCCTCTTTCCCCCCTTCACCCTTCTAACAATGAGTTAGACAAGGCCAACTCCTCTAATCTCAGCTCCAAGAGCTTACAACTTAGATCCCTCGGGATCTCTCAGGTTTTTTCCAAACCCTACCTCAGGCTCAACAACCCTACCTTAGGCACAGCTGCCTTACCAACTCAAACCTATCAAGAAGTCTTACCTCAGATCTCCACAAAGACCCTACACTCAAGCTGAACTCTCAACTCTACACTCAGACCCAACAGCCCTACCCCCTCAGGCAAAATGTCATACAAACTCAGAACAAATAATGTTCCTACAGAAGGTAATAAATGTTGCTTACAACCGAAGATATAATATTAACTCTTTCAAGCCTTGATCTTATGTTGCTGTCTTGAAGCAGGGAATTATAAGAGAACAACAGCTTCAATCCTGCCTCTTTATGATCCTTGTCTTCAGTATATGAGTAAGGATCAACTTGTTCTTCTTCAATCACCAGGAAAAACAATCTTTCTCTCCTTTTCTGCTTTAGGAAGCAGGTCGAGAGATCTTGTTAACAGCTGATAATGTAACAATAGTTGTGTGTTCTTTTTGTTAACAGCTGATAATGTAACTTAGGGCTCCTTTCTTAAAAGCCCTAAGTTATTCTTTTATACTTCTCCAATCTTCAACGGCCATCAGATGACCGCTGAAAGGGTATGGAGGTGATTGGAGCACCTTATCTTACTTTTTTGCCACTTGCGCCAAAAGCAAAAGCCGCCAGCATATTTGAATCTGTCTCAGCGGTTGGGCTGAGACAGCTACCAGTCTCAGCGGCTACTTCAGTCTCCGTCTCAGTGGATCCGCTGAGACAGACAGTTGTCTCAGCGGTTTTCCTCTATCGGCAGCTCAGCTGGCCCAGACACCTTCTCAGCGGCTCCTGGCCTTGTCTCAGCGGTTCAGCTGAGACTGAGAACTTGTCTCAGCGGTTTTGGCAGTAAACCACTGAATTTACTCCACGCCTTGGAGTATCCTAACCCTGCATAGTCATGAGATGAAATATGGTTTATCAAATACAATTTGTACTTAGCATTGAGTGTGATGCTTCTTCAAATCAAGGGAACAATGATGGTAATATTCCCAACAAAGGTGAAAGAGAAATACAAGATTGACAATTATAAATTCAGAAATAAAAACTCCATATAACGAAGAATTCTGAAGGAGATGACGAAGGCACGCTAAAGATCGGAGTAGTCGATGCGTAGTTCCTTCGTGTAGAATGAGCGTTGATCGAATCCTCCTTCGAGTTCCTCTCTTGATCTTCAAGGATGATGTAGGGAGTGTTCTGGTCGTCTGGGATGAGGGCTCTCACGAAAAGGTATGGAGTTGTAGCCTTGGTCGATGCATCAAACAATAGGTGGAGCAACTCTATTTATAGGACTAGGAGCTAGCGTCGGCGGTAAGTCCTACCGCTGGGCGGTAGCCTGGATGGAATGAGATCTGCGGACTGCGGCGCATCCATCTTTGAATGGAATTAATGCTCCTTATTTTAGGCAACACCTATCGCGCCGCGATAGTGTTACCGCACCATGTTAGCTCCATATTTGCTCCTACCAGTAGAACGATTTCTTGCTCCTTTTGTCTCCTCAATCAGCTATTGATTGTCGGGCATTTCATATGCAGTCGTCGGGCGTTAGTGTTAGCGCGTCGCGGTATGACTTGCGAAAGAAGGACTTGCTCCCGCCAATCCTTGGGTTCAAATGCATTTTGTCAGTTGTCCCTCAGTCTTCAACTCTACCGCCAGCGGTAGCCCTCAATTCAGAGCACGTTTTTTGTTCTGCATTGCATATCATGATCACACTGATAGAGGTATTGTACATGTAGTTTCTGCACACTATAAACACACGACAAACATGATCAAATATATAATGATATTTGTTACATATTCTCAAACCAAGAGATGTGAAATGCGTGATCCAACAAATATTACTTAAATTATCTATATAATAAATTTTAATTTAAGAAATTCTTATAATTAATAATATTCAACATCAAAATAAACAATCCTGAACAAGCGAAGCGGTGACGTTTTATTTAAAAATGCCACCGTTGTTATTCGTGCGTTTGGGAGCGGCGTTGAAAAACGCAAAATGTGTTATTCCTGTGTTTTTTGTTAATACGCGATCACAGTATTGGGGGTGCTCCCGCGATTTCTCCCCTTCGGGATTCTCCTCCTTTAAGTCTTCCGCGATTTATCCCCTATGCGATTCTCCGCTCGTAGCAAGAAAACCCCTTAGCAGATCGCCGGCCATCATCCTTTCTGATGGCAATCGAGCAACCCTCATGCGTCACCACCAACTTCCGAGATTCGGGACCGAGCTGTAACACCCCCATCCGTTCAGGAGCATATAGCAGAAGGTCCGGCCGGGGCCCCACGCCATATACTACAAAACAAACGGGAATGTCACTTAATTGAAATATCGAACGACACTATACAACGATGCCTAACTCAGAGCATTCTATGCGGAAGCTGAAAAGAGACAAGATAAACCCCAAAACCCGTACCCGGGTATGTCCACTTTTACTAAATAGGAATAAATGTTTTACAACACAAAAATTAGGCACGACGGCCTTACAATTTACCAACATCGGCGCGCAGGCCGGCCATACATGAAAAGCAAAAGGAACATCAAAAGGCCTTCAAAGGCCGCAGCAGCACAAGGGCTTCAGCCCGCTATGAGCCCGTTATGTTCCCACTCGGTCCAGCACCTGTACAACAAGCCCACCAAAAACGGTGGCAAAACAGGGCAACGATCAGCTAAAGCTGACCAAATTATAACGACCCCACCCCTTCGAGGGGGTGGCAGTTCTAACCATCCCTGCAAAACAACCTCAGCAGCATATATATATAAGAGTGCGACTAGCAAAGCCCACAACAGTTCATACATATGCAACAATCACAAACGTGGGAATGACCTCCACGTCTCGTGCTCTCAGGCACTCTTTGGTGTACTCCGCCTTCCACCGCCATCCATTCTTGATGGCTTTGCCCTACGAGGCTAAAGTCGGTGGCCCGAATACTAGGGCACCCCGCACTTTAAATGTGAACTTCGTATAGTCTGAAGACTCTTCCCCATTGCTTCCCGACATGCTGAGCGAGGCTTACTAATCAGGCGCACAATGGTTCGGGTGCGGGTTCGCCAAATGCCCGTTGTTCACACACTCGTTGTACAACACGCAATGCGGGTATGGCGTCTCCTCAGCCCAGGTATTCTCAACTAGCCAGGCCCTAAGGCTACTAGGTTCCCTCAACCAGACCCCTCACAGGGAAGGCATGCGCGCCTCGGGTCCACCCAGCAGGACATTACAAACACAGGCACGCAGGCCGCAAGTCCCACAACAAGCTGGGCACAGCAAACATCACCAGAACTCAGTCTGGGAGCTATCGACTGGCGACATCCAATATCGTCAGCGATAGTGAACAAAAACCCCCCATTTTGGCTTCTAGCTGTGGGTGCTTCCCGGGGCACACCCCCAGGCATTGTTGCACATGCAGTAGCACTCCCACTGCCTCAGAACGCCCAAAATCACCAGAACCAAATCTGGGGAGCTATCGCCTGACGACAGTCACTATCGCCAGCGACAGCTGAACAAAACTTCACTTCTGCTTCTAACTTCGGGTGCTCCCCGGGGCACACCCACGGGCGTTGCTGCGCATGCAGTAGCACCCTCTAGTCCTACGAAGCAGTATAACACACGGAGTTTTCCCCCGGCACGCACAATACCAAAGAGCATCACCAATCCGGACGGACCGTCTCGGATGGGCTTCACACAGCGCGCCTACGTCCATTCCACGCATGGACTCTACATGTATGCAAGATTTGACGGGGATAACACGAATCGACCCGTCGGAGGCCACGACCTCACCCTTTTGGGTAGGGGCCTCAACGATGCAAGGAATGGACTAGAACATGTCCAAATGAGGGTAGAAGTGATCGTTGCCCTTAAACGTCGATTCGAGCCCATGGCTTGACTTTTGGCACGGTTGGAAAGGAGCGCCTTGCCCTCCTCTACGCGTAGCCACCAACGATGAGGGATTCCGATGAGTGTAGCTCCACCAAACCCAAGCCCTAGGGTTTAGAAACTCTATTCATCATCACCTCCAAGTTCTCTCTCTCTCTCCAAAATAAACCCTTAAGAGAATAAGGAAATATGGGGATTTTCGGCCTTTCTAAGCCAGCCACCGAGCCTCCTCAAACCAAAACAGCCCCCAAAGTCAATGTGCCATCAATGCCCACGATTTTGGCCACAAAGTACGATTTGGAGCTGTCGCCGGGCGATAGCCGCTGTCACCTGGCGATAGCGGTAAAGAACCGACTTTGACCCGTCAACGCCACCGCTGCGAACAGTGCATGACACATGCCACGGTGTCGCCAGCGTTAGCACTTGACGCCGCCCGACAGCCTCTCCAGAACCCTTCTCAACAGAACGCTATCGCCGGGCGATAGCCGCTATCGCCGGCGATAGCGCTGGATTCCTGAAATCTGATTTTTCTGATTTTGGGTCTTACACGAGCACTAGAAGCAATATGTGATGGTCCCAAAATCGCGTATGAGATAAATCTGTGGAAATCCCTATCCCGATAGCTCCCAGCACGACCTGAGCTCTTCTCCATAATCGTGATTTTCTCCTCCCTCTTCCCGATTCCTCGCAGCATGGCCAATAACCGACGGAATGCAAACCACCTTTGGATCGCCACCCTCCATTGGATCGGCAACCCTTTCTTGGCTCGTCGATGCTAACCACCCTTTCGTTCGCCGACATATCGAGAGATACTGGGTTTTGCAGAAGGCTTGCCTCGTGTTCATAAGCGTGATCTGTGCTCTTCTCCTAAATCGAAAGTCGAACCTATCCTGTTGTTAATGAGAAAAATTAGTTCAAAATCCCATTTTAATTCTTTTTAGGAAATACTCTTCTATATTGCTGCTTCAAATTTTCTATATAATCTTGGTGGCTCAAATTATTTCAATTTGTAACACCCCCATCCGTTCGGGAGCATATAGCAGAAGGTCCGACTGGGGCCCCATGCCATATACTACAAAACAAACGGGAACGTTACTTAATTGAAATATCGAACGACACTATACAACGATGTCTAACTCAGAGCATTCTATGCGGAAGCTGAAAAGAGACAAGATAAACCCCAAAACCCATACCCGGGTATGTCCACTTTTACTAAATAGGAATAAATGTTTTACAACACAAAAATTAGGCACGAAGGCCTTACAATTTACCAACATCGGCGCGCAGGCCGGCCATACATGAAAAGCAAAAGAAACATCAAAAGGCCTTCAAAGGCCGCAGCAGCACAAGGGCTTCAACCCGCTATGTTCCCACTCGGTCCAGCACCTGTACAACAAGCCCACCAAAAATGGTGGCAAAATAGGGCAACGGTCAGCTAAAGCTGACCAAATTATAACGACCCCACCCTTTCGAGGGGGTGGAAGTTCTAACCATCCCTGCAAAACAACCTCAGCAACATATATATATATATATATAAGAGTGCGACTAGCAAAGCCCACAACAGTTCATACATATGCAACAATCACAAACATGGGAATGGCCTCCACGTCTCGTGCTCTCAGGCACTCTTTGGTGTACTCCGCCTTCCACCGCCATCAATTCTTGTGGCTTTACCCTACGAGGCTAAAGTCGGTGGCCTGAATACCAGGGCACCCCGCACTTTAATTGTGAACTTTGCATAGTCTGAAGACTCTTCCCCATTGCTTCCCGACATGCTGAGCGAGGCTTACTAATCAGGCGCACAATGGTTCGGGTGCGGGTTCGCCAAATGCCCGTTGTTCACACACTCATTGTACAACACGAAATGTGGGTATGGCGTCTCCTCAGCCCAGGTATTCTCAACTAGCCAGGCCCTAAGGCTACTAGGTTCCCTCAACCGGACCCCTCACAGGGAAGGCGTACGCGCCTCGGGTCCACCCAGCAGGACATCACAAACACAGGCACGCAGGCCGCAAGTCCCACAACAAGCTGGGCACAGCAAACATCACCAGAACTCAGTCTGGGAGCTATCGCCTGGCGACATCCAATATCGCCAGCGATAGTGAACAAAAACCCCATTTTGGCTTCTAGTTGTGGGTGCTTCCCGGGGCACACCCCCAGGCATTGCTGCACATACAGTCACTGTCGCCAGCGACAGCTGAACAGAACTCCACTTCTGCTTCTGACTTCGGGTGCTCCCCGGGGCACACCCCCGGGCGTTGCTGCGCATGCAGTAGCACCTTCTAGTCCTACGAAGCAGTATAACACACGGAGTTTTCCCCCGGCACGCACAATACCAAAAAGCATCACCAATCCGGACGAACCGTCTAAGATGGGCCTCACACAGCGCGCCTACGTCCATTCCACGCATGGACTCTACATGTATGCAAGATTTGACGGGGATAACACGAATCGACCCGTCGGAGGCCACGACCTCACCCTTTTGGGTAGGGGCCTCAACGATGCAAGGAATGGACTAGAACATGTCCAAATGAGGGTAGAAGTGATCGTTACCCTTAAACGTCGCTTCGAGCCCATGGCTTGACTTTTGGCACGGTTGGAAAGGAGCGTCTTGCCCTCCTCTACGCGTAGCCACCAACGATGAGGGATTCCGATGAGTGTAGCTCCACCAAACCCAAGCCCTAGGGTTTAGAAACTCTATTCATCATCACCTCCAAGTTCTCTCTCTCTCTCTCCAAAATAAACCCTTAAGAGAATAAGGAAATATGGGGATTTTCGGCCTTTCTAAGCCAGCCACCGAGCCTCCTCAAACCAAAACAGCCCCCAAAGTCAATGTGCCATCAATGCCCACGATTTCGGCCACAAAGTACGATTTGGAGCTGTCGCCGGGCGATAGCCGCTGTCGCCTGGCGATAGCGGTAAAGAACCGACTTTGACCCGTCAACGCCACCGCTGCGAACAGTGCATGACACATGCCACGGTGTCGCCAGCGCTAGCACTTGACGCCGCCCGACAGCCTCTCCAGAACCCTTCTCAACAGAACGCTATCGTCGGGCGATAGCCGCTATCGCCGGCGATAGCGCTGGATTCCTGAAATCTGATTTTTCTGATTTGGGGTCTTACACGAGCACTAGAAGCAATATATGATGGTCCCAAAATCGCGTATGAGATAAATCTGTGGAAATCCCTATCCCGATAGCTCCCAGCACGACCTGAGCTCTTCTCCATAATCGTGATTTTCTCCTCCCTCTTCCCGATTCCTCGCAGCATGGCCAACAACCGACGGAATGCAAACCACCTTTGGATCGCCACCCTCCATTGGATCGGCAACCCTTTCTTGGCTCGCCGATGCTAACCACCCTTTCGTTCGCCGACATATCGAGAGATACTGGGTTTTGCAGAAGGCTTGCCTCGTGTTCAAAAGTGTGATCTGTGCTCTTCTCCTAAATCGAAAGTCGGACCTATCCTGTTGTTAATGAGAAAAATTAGTTCAAAATCCCATTTTAATTCTTTTTAGGAAATACTCTTCTATATTGCTGCTTCAAATTTTCTATATAATCTTGGTGGCTCATTATGCATACTTTCATATATATATTTCATCAATTTTTTCCTATATTATAGCTGTACAAATGGTGTAAATTTATCTATGTACAATCTTCTTTCCTTAATATTAGGAGTCCATATGACTTGAATTTTGATATAAACAGTAACGGCGGATCAACTATTTAGATTAACTATTTTCACGCTCATGCATGTGCTAAAAACGCAGAATCATCCAAACAAGTCAAGCGCGTTCGTGGCCACATTCTCCAAGACTTTAACCCGGCACACGTCATAATTTTCAACCACTACATTCATCACTGCCACCAGGCCCACCACCGCCCCCAAATAGATTATCACGCACTCTGAGACTGACAAAAAAATCAAAGTAATCGGAAAAATCTCCTAGCTCTTGGGCAACTGAAAAGCCTTCTTCAAGAAATTATTTGATGTGTCGTCGTTATGGTGGCAGATGACTCGCAACACTGTGTTGAAATTTGGGTTGTAAAAGAATAAATCAGCATTGATGGCAGCAAAAAAACTAATTGCTTAATATTTCAAAGCACCAGCTGCACTTAATATTCCAATGCACCTGCACTTAACAATGTAACTCTTAGTATTCTCAAACATTTATAACAACCCTTAACATATCCAGAAGGTTCTCACTCGGGTATTTAAACCCTGTTATACACCCATTAAGGCCTTGGGGTGCGTCTAAAGGAAGTCCTGCTGAAGAGAGCTGGGGTCAACGGTTATCAAATAATCGCTTAAGTTAAAGAGATCGAACCCATCATTTCCACCGCCAGCCGCCGCGATCAAAGCATGCGCGGAGCGAACCGCAGGTACGAGCGCTACCGCGCGCAAAGTGGCGCGCGATAGCGCGCGGGCAGCGCCCCTCATCGCGGGGAGTGATCCGGTCGCGCCTCGGCCACACCCGTCAAGGGGTGCGGCCCAGCCGCACCCCTCAAGAGGTGCGGTCCAGCCGCACCCCCCAAAGGGTGCGGCCAAGCCGCACCCCTTGGAGGGTGTGGCCAAGCCGCACCCCTTGGAGGGTGCGGTCCAGCCGCACCCCTTGGAGGGTGCAGTCCAGCCGCACCCCTCAAGGGGTGCGGCCAAGCCATCCCTCCCCCCGGGGGGAGCGGCTCAACCGCATCGCCCTTAGGGTGCGGTTCGGCCCCCTCCTCTCGCTTTTTCCGCAGGTGGGCTCGAAGGGGCCCCCGCCGCGTTGGCACCCCCTCGTCAGGTGCGTCGGGTCCCTTTTCCTCCGTGGGGGGCGACTCCCCGCTCCGCCGTCCGCCCAGGGCGCCACCGTAATCCACTACACGCTCAGAACACTTTAGCTCTCGCGCGCGCTCAGAACGCTTCCAAACACGTTCGGGAGCGTTCTCACTTTTTGTCTTTCCATCTTCTCACATTTTGTCTTTCCAGCTTCTCACTTTTTGTCTTTCCAGCTTCTCACTTTTTGTCTTTCCCGCTTCTCACTTTTTATCATTCCAGTTTCTCAGATTTCAGGAACAACCTGTCGCCTTTTTTGCCTCCAACGGAACTGCCCGAATTGCCCGGACCGCCCGAAGGGCAAGGTGGTCATTTGTGAAAAATGGCGATCCGTGTGCCCGAACCAGAAAATATGATTCGTCCACCAAGCATTTATGGAAACTGCGAACGGCGAAATTACCGTACTGCCCTCGGCCAAAGCTATAAAAGGAGCCCCAAGGCTTCATTTGAGAGGACCTTGACTTCAGAACCCGGGAGAGCTCCTTGCAAACTTTTGCGGAATTCTCCTTCAGCGCTGGAAGATCTCTTTCGGGGACTTGAAGATTTTCTTCATCCCGAAAGGCGACACGCCTTCTCACTTTTGTTCCCCGGAGGCTTCTCACTTTTGTTCTCCGGGCCTTCTCACTTTTGTTCCCCAGAATTCCCAGAAGGAAAAAGACTTAGTTTTTCCGAGAGGTGGCCTGTCACCCCCGGAGCTCTTTCTCCTTCTCTATTATTGTAACGAGCAGCGGCCTGTCGCGCTCAAGTTCTAACTACCAAATTATAACCCCCAGAAGATAGTGAAGTTTGGTCAGCACAGCTCCGGCCGCGTGGTTTTTTACCCTTTCCGGGTTTTCCACGTTAAAAAGTCCCAGTGTACTCAGCGAATCTCGAATTGACTGTTTGCGCGCTTAGTTCGCTCACGAGCTAAGGTGGTTCAATTGGACCGGTCTACCAAGAGCCCTAAGCGTTCCGCAATAGTTTTGCGCTGTCTGTGGGAAACTATTCCCAAAACTCTTTAAAGGCCAACTGCAATGGCAAGGAAGAGTGCTCGCACTACTAAAGGACCAATGCTGGAAGGACGCATCGACCCAGCTCCCTCCCACTCGCTCATCAACGCGCCTCCAGCAGAAGAGGCAGTACATGCGCCCGCAACCAGGCTGGAAGGGCGAATGCAGCGGATTGAAGAACAACAAGCCGAGATGTTGGCTCTCGTAAGGAATCTCGGGGCTCCTCAAGTTCCGGTTCAACCGCCAGCGTTGAACGCACCGCCACCCCCAGCTCCGAATCATGCCCCGAACGAAGAGGCCGTTCGAGAGGAAGAAGCTTCAGAGGGATTCTCCAACGCCACAAGTTCCGCTCACCATGCCCGCCAGCCAGAGACCCAGAAGCTGACCACCGTCATCATCACCCAAGAAGAGCTGCCCCTGATCGAGCAATAGAAAGAACCATGCGAGAAGAAATACGCGATATGATAGAAGAATAGTATGCCCAAGCAGAGCGACGCGCAGCTCTCGCCCGCCATCCCGCGCACCACAGCTCCCCACTATCACCTCAAGTCCTGGCTCTTCCAGTTCCAGACGGTTTCAAGCTTCCCAATATAGAAACGTTCGACGGGACGGATGACCCGTTGGAACACGTCAATCACTTCACCACCATCATGAGGA
The DNA here is from genome assembly GCA_033032865.1 of Dactylorhiza incarnata. Classification (NCBI taxonomy): domain Eukaryota; kingdom Viridiplantae; phylum Streptophyta; class Magnoliopsida; order Asparagales; family Orchidaceae; genus Dactylorhiza; species Dactylorhiza incarnata. The sequence goes on from JAWHQI010000003.1 coordinate 23,392,201, forward strand.
TTTACAGCGCCCCCGACCAACTCCTCTGTCAAGTGTTTCCGGCAACTTTGAAAGGACAAGCGCGCACCTGGTTCCACTCCCTGCGAGATGGGGCCATCAACAACTTTGCAGAAATGGCGCAGCAGTTCGTGGACCAGTTCATCGCAAATCGTAGGATTGTCCGAGATCCCTCCCATCTCTCAGGAATCCGCCAAAATGACGGAGAGACTCTCAAGGATTTTTTACGACGCTTCACCTCGAAGGCTCGACAAATCCCAGGAGTCGATCCCGAACTCTTGCGGGGAGTCTTCCTTGGAGGACTCCGCCCAAGTGGCTTTTATTCAGCTCTCATGAGAGAAACCGTACCAAGTTACCCCGACCTCGTTCACCGAGTTGAAGCTCAGATAGCCGCCGAGGAGGCCATCGAAGCACACCGCCGGTAGTTCGAGGGGAGCTCAAAGAGGAAGAAAGAGGAGTCGTCGCTGCAGACAATTCCCAACAAGAACAACAAGCATCACGACAATCCCAGCCGAGACCGAAAATCTCGCCAGCATCAAGACTACACTCCCCTGAACACAACCAGGACTAACGTTCTCCTCGCCATCCGCGATCATCCCTCTCTCCACAGGCCTAGGGCTCTTGCACCAAATTATGGAGACCAATCCAAATACTGCGACTACCATCGAGGTCGCGGGCACAAAACAGAAGATTGTTTGCGACTGAGCGCATAAATCGAACGATTCGTACGTCGGGGACTCCTTGAAAATTTTCTCCAAACCAAGGGTCCTGAATCAACAAGTCAAGAATGATCCAGCAGGGGAGCAATCCCCAGGGCGATAGTCCCGAAGAATAGCTTGTTCTACGCCTGACGTATTTACTTGTATCTCGTGTTTTCAGCATCGATGTAACAAACAAATATCATTCTATTTATTACTCTTCATCATGCACCCAAACCACAAGCGTCATTTTCAATTGTACTGCCTCTCCCAAAACAGAGTGTTCAGATTGTCTGACAAAAGACTCTGCCCTCTCCCAGAACAGAGTGTTCAGATTGTCCGACAAAGGACTATGCCCTCTCCCAGAACAGAGTGTTCAGATTGTCCGACAATGGACTCTGCCCTCTCCCAGAACAGAGTGTTCAGATTGTCCGACAAAGGACTCTGCCCTCTCCCAGAACAGAGTGTTCAGATTGTCCGACAAAGGACTCTGCCCTCTCCCAGAACAGAGTGTTCAGATTGTCCGACAAAGGACTTTGACCTCTCCCAGAACAGAGTGTTCAGATTGTCCGACAAAGGACTTTGACCACTCCCGGAGCAGAATACTCGGATTGTCCGACAATGGACTCTGCCCTCTCCTATAACAGAGTGTTCAGATTGTCCGACAAAGGACTCTGCCCTCTCCCAGAACAGAGTGTTCAGATTGTCCGACAAAGGACTCTGCCCTCTCCCAGAACAGAGTGTTCAGATTGTCCGACAACGGACTCTGCCCTCTCCCAGAACAGAGTGTTCAGATTGTCCGACAAAGGACTATGCCCTCTCCCAGAATAGAGTGTTCAGATTGTCCGACAAAGGACTTTGACCTCTCCCAGAACAGAGTGTTCAGATTGTCTGACAACGGACTCTGCCCTCTCCCAGAACAGAGTGTTCAGATTGTCCGACAACGGACTCTGCCCTCTCCCCGAACAGAGTGTTCAGATTGTCCGACAAAGGACTATGTCCTCTCCCGGAACAGAGTGTTCAGATTGTCCGACAAAGGACTTTGACCTCTCCCAGAACAGAGTGTTCAGATTGTCCGACAAAGGAATTTTTATTTCTTATTTTTTTTCTTCTTTTTTTATTTCTTGTTCAGATTGTCCGACAAAGGACTTTGACCTCTCACATAATAGAGTGTTCAGATTGTATGACAAAGGACTTTGACCACTCCCGGAGCAGAATACTCGGATCGTCCAACAAGGGACTCTGGCCTTTACCAGAACAAAGCACTTGTACATGCCATACAGAAACGACAAGCTCGATCTCCAACACAACCACTGGGCAGCAAGCCCACAACGTAACCGTTCAAGGCGAGATAGAAATCTCTCCCACAACTAGAGCCGAGCGACGACTTCCGGCACGTCACGCGAGGATGACAGTGATCCAAATTGCCGCGAAGGAAAATCAAAACCTTCGAACTCCTCGGCATAGTAATTCGGACTCCGAAGGTTTGGGGGGCTTATGTTATACACCCATTAAGGCCTTGGGGTGCGTCTAAAGGAAGTCCTGCTGAAGAGAGGTGGCGTCAATGGTTATCAAATAATCGCTTAAGTTAAAGAGATCGAGCCCGCCATTTCCACCGCCAGCCGCCACGATCAAAGCATGCGCGGAGCGAACCGCAGGTACGAGCGCTACCGCGCGCAAAGTGGCGCGCGGTAGCGCGCGGGCAGCACCCCCCATCGCGGGGGAGCGATCCGGCCGCGCCTCGGCCACACCCGTCAAGGGGTGCGGCCCAGCCGCACCCCTCAAGAGGTGCGGCCCAGCCGCACCCCTCAAGAGGTGCGGTCCAGCCGTACCCCAAGCCCCTTGGGGTGCGGCTCACCCCTTGGAGGGTGCGGTCCAGCCGCACCCCTCAAGGGGTGCGGCCGACTGCACCCCCCAAGGGGGTGCGGCCCGACCGCACCCCTTGGGGGTGCAGCCAAGCCATCCCTCCCCCCCGGGGGGAGCGGCTCAACCGCACCGCCCTTAGGGTGCGGTTCGGCCCCCTCCTCTCGCTTTTTCCGCATGTGGGCTCGAAGGCGCCCCCGCCGCGTTGGCACCCCCTCGTCAGGTGCGTCGGGTCCCTTTTCCTCCGTGGGGGGCGACTCCGCGCTCCGCCGTCCGCCCAGGGCGCCACCGTAATCCACTACACGCTCAGAACACTTTAGCTCTCGCGCGCGCTCAGAACGTTTCTGAACACATTCGGGAGCGTTCTCACTTTTTGTCTTTCCAGCTTCTCACTTTTTGTCTTTCCAGCTTCTCACTTTTTGTCTTTCCAGCTTCTCACTTTTTGTCTTTCCAGCTTCTCACTTTTTGTCTTTCCAGCTTCTCACTTTTTGTCTTTCCAGCTTCTCACTTTTTGTCTTTCCCGCTTCTCACTTTTTATCATTCCAGTTTCTCAGATTTCAGGAACAACCTGTCGCCTTTTTTGCCTCCAACGGAACTGCCCGAATTGCCCGAACCGCCCGAAGGGCAAGGTGGTCATTTGTGAAAAATAGCGATCCGTGTGCCCCGAACCAGAAAATATGATTCGTCCGCCAAGCATTTATGGAAACTGCGAACGGCGAAATTACCGGACTGCCCTCGGCCAAAGCTATAAAAGGAGCCCCAAGGCTTCATTTGAGAGGACCTTGACTTCAAAACCCGGGAGAGCTCCTTGCAAACTTTTGCGGAATTCTCCTTCAGCGCTGAAAGATCTTCTTCGGGGACTTGAAGATTTTCTTCATCCCGAAAGGCGACACGCCTTCTCACTTTTGTTCCCCGGAGGCTTCTCACTTTTGTTCTCCGGGCCTTCTCACTTTTGTTCCCCAGAATTCCCAGAAGGAAAATGACTTAGTTTTTCCGAGAGGTGGCCTGTCACCCCCGGAGTTCTTTCTCCCTCTCTATTATTGTAACGAGCAGCGGCTTGTCGCGCTCAAGTTCTAACTACCAAATTGTAACCCCCAGAAGATAGTGAAGTTTGGTCGGCACAGCTCCGGCCGCGTGGTTTCTTACCCTTTCCGGATTTTCCACGTTAAAAAGTCCCAGTGTACTCAGCGAATCTCGAATTGACTGTTTGCGCGCTTAGTTCGCTCACGAGCTAAGGTGCTTCAATTGGACCAGTCTACCAAGAGCCCTAAGCGTTCCACAACAAACCCAATGAGACTTTATTTTCAAGGTATGAATGAAGTAATATTTGCCAAGTAAAAACTCATCCGTTTTCATTCCCATCAACATAAAACCGAGCAATCTGTTGTTCTCCATCTAACAGTGGTATCAGAGCGATAGGTTAGAGGATCATCACTCTGCCTCTTATCTTACTTCATGGCTTCTTCATCTACCACTAAAACTCAGACATATACTCACTCTTTCATTCCCGTTTTTAATGGAGATCTCTATGAACATTGGCGGGACAAAATGGAAACTCTTCTGAGGTCCCAAGATCTCTGGGATCTCGTGTGCAATGGAGTGACTGTGTCTGTGGGCACTGGCAAAGACAAAGAAGGAAAATCTCCAACACCTAGTAGAGAAGATGGCATGAAGGATGCATTGGCATTACATCTTATCCAGCAAGGAGTATCTACAAGCATCTACCCAAGAATCATGGGGGTCCAAAACCGCTCAGTAAGCGTGGCAGCGGCTTGAGAATGAGTACAAAGGGAACAAAATGGTAATCAAAATAAAAATTCAAACTCTTCGACGTCATTTCGATGCTATGATACTGAAGGAAGGAGAAACATCGCAAGAATACTTTGCAAAATTAACCAACATTGCCAATCAAATAAAAGCCTTGGGAGGTATTTTGGATGAGTGCCAAATAGTTGAAAAATTCTTAGATCTCTTACAAAAACCTATAATCACGTGGTCTTTGCCATTATGGAGTCACACGATATTGAACTAATGTCTGTGACTGAACTTCTAGGGTCTCTTCAATCTCATGAGCACCTTCTTCTCGGAGACAATCCCGTGTTGGAAAAGGCCTTTCAATCCAAAATGAATTTTAAAAGCAAAACAGAGGAGAAGAAGAAATCAATAAACCATAAGCAATGACAAAACCCACAACAAAGAAAATCAGGAGAAAAGGATTTTTCAAAAAAAAGATTTTTCTAAAAATAGGGAAATGGCATCCACTGGTATGACCTGCATAATTTGTAAAAAGCAGAATCATGCCACCAAAGATTGTTTTTCCGTTGTAAAAAATGCAAGATTCAAAATCACTCTGAAAAGAATTGTTGCTTTAAGCGAAAACAAGAAGCACGGTTCACTAAAGCAGGAGAGGACCAATTCCTGTATGCGTGCAAGAGCCCAACATCTGAAGAATCCAGCACATGTTGGTATATCGATAGTGGGTGTTCTAGTCATATGGTAAACAACTAAGCCTATTTTTTCACTTTAGATAATACATATAAATCAGAAATGACCTTAGGAGATGGGAAGAAGAAGAAAATAGAGGGCAAAGGAACAATCTCAGTTGTGATTGAAAAAGGAATAAAAAAACTGATTTCTGATGTTCAGTATGTACCAACACTTGCACAGAATCTGCTTAGTGTTGAGCAACTACTCAGAAAAGGATATAGAGTGATATTCGACCGCAAGCAATGCCACATATATTATCCTCATTCAGACTGCATTACTGGATCAGCTCAACTCAACACAAGCAACATATTCACCATTGATCTTAGACCCACCAAGACTCATGCTCTATCCTGTACAGGGAAGAAGGCTGCACATCTCTGGCACCACATGTTAGGTCACATAAACTACTCATCACTTCAGCACATGTACCAAAATAACATGGTGGACGGGCTTTCAAACCTTACAAAGACTGAGTTGCAATGTGATACATGTGCAAGGAGCAAATCTCACCATCAGCCCTTCCCTCAACACGCACAAAGAAGGGCATCACACCCATTGGAACTCCTTCATATTGATCTTTGGGGACCATCAAGCACACCATCATTGGGAGGAAAACAGTATTTTATGCTCATTGTCGACGACTTCAGTCGATATATGTGGCTAACCCTCCTTGAACAAAAATCTGAAGCATTTCATCAGTTCAAACTTTTTAAAATACAAATTGAAAAATACTTGGAGAAGCGTATTAAAACTTTGAGGAGTGATAGGGGAGGAGAGTTTTTATCAGCTAACTTCAATGTCTTATGCCAAGATTCAGGAATTCACAGGGAACTTACTGATCCTGGCTCACCACAACAAAACAGCGTTGTAGAAAGAAGAAATCGGACAGTGGTGGAGATAGCATGATCAATGCTGATCCACAAAACTCTCCCAAAATCCTTTTGGGGTGAAGCCACCATCACGGCTGTGTATATACTCAATCGAGTCCCCACCAATGCCCTCTCAAACATGACACCATATGAAGCATTGTACAAATGCAAGCCATCCATTGGACACCTAAAGGGATTTGGCTCTATTGCTTATGCACATAAAACATTGAAAGACATGATAAATTGGATGAATCAAGCCAGAAGTGCATAATTCTTTGTTATAGTGATCAGACCAAAGGCTATCGACTCCTTGACCCAATAAGCAATAAGCTAATTGTCTCTAGGGATGTCCTCTTTCATGAAGACGAAACCTGGGATTGGGGAGCACAAGGGGCATCAGACTGTGAGATCTATAATCAAGTCCTACAACTGCCGGTTGAGTTGGAGACATCTCCAAACTCCGTCCAAGACAGCCCAGGAATCACTGAGCCACAGAGCTATGACTCAGAATCTCCGTCATCATCGCCCAGGAGGTATCGATCTCTGCAGGACATCTACAATAATGATTCATTTGCTCTGCTGGCTGCCACACCCACAAGTTTTGAAGAGGCTGCTAAGGAAGGAAAGTGGCAAGAAGCATGCAAGACGAAATCAATGCAATACAAAAAATAATACATGGTCACTTGTTTCCAAGCCATCTGGTCAAGCAGTCATTGGACTGAAGTGGGTATATAAACTTAAACAAGATGAATATGGCAACACTCAGAAATATAAAGCCCGACTTGTGGCCAAAGGGTACTCCTAGCGACAAGGAGAAGATTATGACGAGACATACGCACCAATTGCACTTATGTCCACAATTCACCTAATCCTCAGCTTTGCAGCTCAACACAACTATCCAGTGCATCAACTGGATGTCAAATCTGCCTTCCTGAATGGTGAAATCTCTGAAGAGGTGTATGTCCAGCAGCCTCAGGGATTCGAAATGAAAGGAGAAGAGGAGAAGGTCTACAAACTACACAAGGCTCTCTACGGGCTCAAGCAAGCACCGAGAGCCTGGAATCAAAATATTGACACTTATTTCCTGCAAGAAGGATTCACAAGGAGCCCAATCGAGCCCACTCTTTACATCAAGAATACAGCTAAGGACCGCGTTATCATAAGTTTGTATGTTGATGATTTGATCATCACTGACTCCAATCCTGATCACATTCAGGACTTCAAAGAAAACATGAAGAAGCATTATGATATGACTGACCTGGGCACACTTAAGTTTTTTTGGGGACTTCAGATCAAACAGATGGCAGGCAGCATCTTCATGTGTCAAGAAACCTATGTAAAGAATCTGCTGAAGAAATACAACATGGAAGCCTGCAATGGCCTGCCATCACTCCGATGTCAACCACAGAAAAACTCAGTGCCAATACAAATGAAGAAGAAGAGATAGACAAGGAAATGTATAGAAGCCTGGTCGGAAGCCTAATTTATCTCACAAATTCCCGACCTGACATTGAAAATGCAGTAAATATTGTTGTAAGATTCGTTAGCAACCCCTGTAATGCTCATTTTGCAGCAGTTAAACGAATTCTTCGCTATCGACAAGGGATGAAAGGCTATGGAATTCTCTATCATTCCAATCAAGATCATACTCTCAAGGTATACACTGACTCTGACTGGGCAGGCAACATCGATGATCGAAAGAGCACTGGAGGTTTCGTTTTCTTTGCAGGTTCAATCCCAATATCATGGAACTCACACAAACAACGATCTGTGGCTCTCTCGATCACAAAAGCCGAGTACATGGCTCTCAACACAACAGCATGTGAGGCCATCTGGCTACACCGCCTCAAGACAGAGATAGAAGGCGAAAGAGGGAAGGAGAAAGAAGGAGTAAAGGTATACTGTGACAATATCTCAGCAATCGCGCTCTCAAAAAACCCCGTACATCACATTCGAAGCAAGCACATAGACATTCGCTACCACTTCATCAGAGAATTGCTCGAGAAGAAGGAGATTCGACTGGAGTTTTGCCCCACAAGAAATCAGCTCGCCGACATACTGACGAAGCCCTTACCGCGCGACCGCTTTCAGGAACTGAGAACGAAGATATGAGTTATTGACAATGCCGATTTAGAGGGGGTGTAAAAGAATAAATCAGCATTGATGGCAGCAGTAAAACCAATTGCTTAATATTCCAAAGCACCGGCTGCACTTAATATTCCAATGAGCCTGCACTTAACAATGTCACTCTTAGTATTCTCAAACATTTATAACAACCCTTAATGTATCCAGAAGGTTCTCACTCGGGTATTTAAACCCAATGAGACTTTATTTTCAATGTATGAATGAAGTAATATTTGTCAAGTAAAAACTCATATGTTTTCATTCTCATCAACATAAAACCGAGCAATCTGCTGTTCTCCATCTAACACGGGCAGCTCCATTTGTCGGTAGTCGGCGGCATTCGCAGACTTTGTCCTTCGACGGCGCTGCTGGATTCACAGGCAGCAATGGTGAAGTCCTCGATGAGCCGCTCCGTTGGCAGGCTCATGAGCCCAACAATCCTTCCACGACCTCCGCCTCCCAATCCACCACGTCCTCCGGCACAAGGCCCCCTCCGGAAGAGCAGAACATTTTCTTCAAGTGCTTGAAGTCTTCGATCACAATCTCGTAGTCTGTTAGGACGAAAGCTCTGTCAGGTCCACCGGCTAGGAGCGCCATCAGGAATGCCTGGAATGTGGTCTACCCATAAAAGAATCTTAAAACTCTGTCAGGTGACTCAGGTCCACCCGCTAGGAGCACCATCAGGAATGACAATTTTAAAACTCATGTATCATATTCATACATAAATTCTTTTACATGAGTTAATATGCTTATGATACATAAATTCATACATGACCTTATGAACAAGAAGAGCACTATCATATTCATACATGAGTTTTAAGATTGTCATTCTATTCTATTGTTCTGACTATCCTATTTTAGAATATAAATAAAATATTCTTTTAATATATGATCTTCTTTTAGGGACGGCCACTCTAGGCATAAAACTCACATCGGTCATGCCTAATTCTCGAGAGAGCGGCGTATATCGAATACGAGTCGTACAATAATAATATAAAAATAGTAAAAAATATTAAAATAGTAAAAAAATTAAAATAAGAAGTGGAATTATTTTTTTACAGAAGTTAATAAAAATAATATTAAAAGTAAGTTAACAAAATTTGTTTACAAATATTAAGAAAGTTCATTAAGAAAGAAATTGGTCATAGAATAAAAATGGCGTAGAAATAAAGAATTTTTTTATTAAATGCACAAATAGAAGTAGGATTATTTGTAAGAAGATAAAAGAACAGAATGAAAAATGTAAGAAAACAATTAATAAAAAATAAAAAATCGGTAAAAAGGGTGAATATACGTCTTTGTTGGACATTATTTACTTTGTGAGTTCTTATTTGGAAGTTCATATACATAATATTGAATAATTTGTTGGAAAACATACGATTTGGGATTACAATCTTGTAGATATTTGTTTGATCATTTGTTATATTTGAACGGCGCGTTCGCCGAGTATTTAATTACCGCACTCTTATTATAATTGTAACTTGATCTTTCTTGTCTTAAAATCTAATCTTGATTGTGCGTATTTTTCATTCCCTTTATAATTTCTGAATTATTGCAAGCGAATGTTGGACTACCGCATGAGCATCACATTCATCTAGGTCTTCCTACACCACTACGTGCGCATTCATTCATTATAGTTCTCTTAGTGCATATTCACACCACGACATTCTCCCTCCCAACATCATGTGGCCGTCCATCCACACATTGTCCTTCTCTCGGTGTCTTTCTTGTGTTTGTATGATCTAGGCTTTGCATGTTAGTTTTTTTTTTATTACATGACACAGATTCAATGAAGTTCATCGATGTTATAAATTTAAAATTTGAAGTAAGAAAATATTGAATCTCATCTCTCCCTCTATATATCACCTAAAACAACATTATGGATGCATTAAGTATTAAGATATTTTCTTAACGAGGCATGTAGTTCTTTTCTAGTTATTAAGTAATGCAATGGGTGTTATGATAATATGGATATATTCTAGTCGTAATGAGAAATGGAACACCATGGTAACTTTTTAAAGTTGATTAAATAATCAACATGAATAGCCACATCTCCACTCCTACATTTGATAGAACTACCTTATTAGTATGGTTATCCATGCATTAAAACAATCCTTCACTTCCCTCCCATCATCATGTGGTTGTTCTCCCTCCCTCGCCCCCTCCATCCTCCCATATTGCTCTCTCTCTCTCTCTGTTCTCGCTCCCTCTCGCACCCCCACCGCCCACCCTCACCCCACCCCTCCTGCATCCGCTCGCTCTCTCTTATTGTAAAAGTTTTGCTATAAATCCCTCTCTTCTCTTTCTTTGAGCAGATAGTTTGGTGCGCTCACGAGGAGGGAGAAGAACATAGCATAGACAACCAAACACACGTAGGTGGTCATAACGAGGAGGACGACCAAACAGACGCTCACCAGGACTGCTACCCTGTAGGAAAGTGGATGGCTGGAGGTTGATAAGATAGACAGCAATGGTTATGGCCTCGGCCCAGAAGTGGGGAGATACATGAGAGGCAATGAGGAGGGTACGAGCCATCTTAATGATATGACGATGCTTCCTTTCCGCGGTGTCATTCTGAGAATGAGCACCAGGACAGGAGAGCTGAGGTATTTTTCGCAGTGCCATTCTGGATGGCTGGAGGTCGAGCCCGTCATTGCGTTCAGAGCGTAGGCGAGATATTTTCTATGTGTTGGTTTTATTTTTCGCACGTTATTTTTTGTATGGTTTGTGTGTATTGCGACGGCCAATCACAGTTGCCCATTGAATGACTCTAGCATATAAATATGTTTGTGAAGTTCATTTGCGGGCATTGCAGAATATTGAGAAGTTCAAATTCTTGTGATCATTTCGTGGTGTCGATGTCGTGCAACGCTAGGTGTGAAGCTTAGACAATACCCATAAATCAACTGGCATGCTATTTTCTCCCCTCAACCCACTATAACTACAGATACCCCACTACATTTCATAAAATGAGCCCACAACTACCAAAAACGGGGAGATAATTACTAGAACAAGCATTTACGCACGACTACTTCATCGTGTAACCTCCAAAATCCCTCCAATTGACATCCCAGCAATTCCTTTCCTTGTTTTGGACTGAAACGAGCACTCAACCTTCAACCACAACTGTGCTTGCTTCTCATGACCACCCATCCCGCGCCAGCAGCTGGCTACAGAGAACTGCCCTGATCTTCTTCCTACAGAGGTGTCAGCGACTGGAATTGAGAACGACCTTTGTAATCCCACTCGATTTCTGCTACATATCCTCAACATGTCCTTACGCGATTTCTCTCATTCACGATTCTCCTATAACTCTTCCGTGATTTCTCCCCTACGCGATTCTCCGCCTGTAGCAAGAAAAACCCCAAGCAGATCGCCGACCATCATCCTTTCCGACGGCAATCAAGCAACCCTTCCGCGTCACCACCAATTTCTGAGAAATGGGACCGAGCACTAGAAGCAATCTGTGATGGTCCCGAAATCGCGTATGAGATAAATCCTTGGAAAGCTCTTTCCCGATAGCTCCCATCACGACCCGAGCTCTTCTCTATAATCGTGATTTTCCCCTCACTCATCTTGATTCCTACCAAAAGGGCCAACAACCACCGGCATGCCAACCACCTTTGGATCACCCTCCTCCCTTGGATCGCCAACCCTTCCTTGGCTCGTCGACGCCAACAACCCTTTCGTTCGTCGACGCAACGAAAGATACTGGGTTTTGCAGAAAGCTTGTCTCGTGTTCATAAGCGTGACATGTGCTCTTATTGTTCATAAGCGTGACATGTGCTCTTCTGCTAAACTCAAATACAAATATTTTATTCAAAGATATTAACAAATAAGTTCGTTTTGAAAACCGAACAGGATATCAAACCGGTGGAATGAAAGGTTCAAGGTTGAATCGGTCCAACCGGTTCCACCGGGGTCGAACCGCAATATACATATATATACATATATATATATATATATATATATATATATGCACAACAACACAAGTATTTATAATAAAATTAAAAATAATCAATATTATATCAAATATTTCTGTAACATTATTTTATTTCAATCTTCTAAAATTATGTTAAATAAAATCAATAAAATATACTAATATTATGAAAGGATTATAAATAAAATATAATTTGAAAAATCATTTAAATGTAAATATAAAATTAACGTAAAATATAACTAAATAATATGATTTATAAAATTAAACATAGTTTCATAAATATAAAATTTAAATTTGAATCAAATTTTAAATTATATATATAATGAGATATAATTTAATTTAAAAGAATATTGAATAATGTTATTTACTAATAAATACGAATAAAGTTATTATATATAAAATATATTTCGAATGTTTTTAACTAATACCAGCTGGCCTAGTGGATGGGGGCTTCATATTTATTCAAGGGGATTGGGTTCAAATCCCACAGTCCTCAATTTAAACGTAAAATTTTTAAGTCTCAGCTGTATTTATTGGACCCGCCCGGTTACGGCTAACCGGACACGGGTCCCGGTTTTCCGGTCAACCCGCCTGGTTCCCCGGGTTTCGGTCGGTCAATGGCGAACACGGTTCTTGTACCTGGACCGGACGACGTAGGTGTCCGGTTGGCGGTCCAACCGGTCGGACCGGCCGGTCCGATCCCGGTTTCAAAAGCTTAAGAAAGACTAATAAAAGGAAGAGAAGCAAGAAAATATACTTGTTTTTTTTTTCCAGACGCATATTTCTAGAAGTCAAATCATCGATGATTGAATTTCTTTGAAGCTCAGAATCTCCTTTACTTATTTTGATAATGATAGGGTCTATAGGTAAAATCATATTCCACATTGTCGTAGCCAGCATCAATCATCCAGAAGCAAACAATCTCCCAGGAAAAGACTTAATGGATATATCGTCATACCCAACCGAAGTAAAATGCATAATTGTTAAGTAAAGTGAATCAACAAAATTATTCAATTTCTCGGTGAAATGTATCACCACACCCCCTAACACAAAAATACTGAGTGCTCCAATGACGATGTACCTAATACGAAGCTTCAGGAGATCAAGAGTCTCGGAGATAAATGAGGAAATGAAGTAGTTAAGGGTAACTACCACAAAAGTGGCAATGATGCAAGAAAAAATCTTAGCGGCAGGGGTGAGTGGGACAATATCACCATATCCCACGGTGGTGAGAGTGACTACTTGAAAGTATATAGAAAAAATGGAAAAAAATGTTCAAGAGGGATAAAACTTTCATCCTCGTCCAAACGCAATCCCTTAAAATGGTCAGGAGGAAAAAAGATCTTACAGAGAAAGACTAAAACGAGCGTTATGTAGACATAGATGAAGAAAGGCGCCCATCTGAGGATGAGTTCCAAAATACCGATCTGAGATTTCTGTGAGCATGCATTGGAACTAGAGATGGGGGAAGGGGAGGCATGGAGACATCAGACGAGGACTCGTCCAACTGAGGGGGTAGCGCCGTGTCCAATGATGTCTCGGTGTCCACCAATGTCTCCGTGTCCACCAATGTCTCAGTGTCCACCAATGTCTCCTTGTCCACCAATGTCTCCGTGTCCACCAATGTCTCCGTGTCCAATGTCTCTGTGTCCAATGTCTCATTGGAGAACCGATCGAATAAGAGAGTCTAGAATAAAAAGACCCTATTGCTTGTCATATTGGCTGATACTACAAGGTTGGCTTGGCTATTTGTAATATTGCATGAGTTGAAGGTGAAGACAACTTGATATCTTTTTGCATTAATTGACCTACACTCAGTAGGTTTGTGGTTAAGGAAGGCACATAACTGACATCATAAATGAATCTAACCTGCTGTGTTTCAGTTTAGACTTTTATTGTGTCAATCCCCTTGATTTGTTGTATATTTCCATCTCCTAGAATCACATCTGACTTTACTGATTCATCTAGATAAATGAAAATGTTTCATTTCCAGTCATATGACTTGAACACCCACTATCAATATACCAAGTGATGTTGTGATGGTGAAAAATGTAAGAAAACCATTAATAAAAAATAAAAAATCTGTAAAAAAATGTGAAATTTTATTATTGAGAAAATGTAAAATAAGTTATTCCTGTATTTTTTGTAAATACGTTATCACAGTAATGGGGGTCCTTACGCGATTTCTCCCATTCACGATTCTCCTATAACTCTTCCGTGATTTCTCCCCTACACGATTCTCCGCCTGTAGCAAGAAAAACCCCAAGCAGATCACCGACCTTCATCCTTTCCGACGGCAATCAAGCAACCCTCCTGCGTCACCACAAATTTCCGAGAACTGGGACCGAACACTAGAAGCAATCTGTGATGGTCCCGAAATCACGTATGAGATAAATCCTTGGAAAGCTCTTTCCCGATAGCTTCCATCACGACCCGAGCTCTTCTCTATAATCGTGATTTTCCCCTCACTCTTCTTGATTCCTACCAAAAGGGCCAACAACCACCGGCATGCCAACCACCTTTGGATCACCCTCCTCCCTTGGATCGCCAAACCCTTCCTTGGCTCGTCGACGCCAACAACCCTTTCGTTCGTCGACGCAACGAGAGATACTGGGTTTTACAGAAAGCTTGTCTCGTGTTCATAAGCATGACATGTGCTCTTCTTGTTCATAAGCGTGACATGTGCTCTTCTGCTAAACCCAAATACAAATATTTTATTCAAAGATATTAACAAATAAGTTCGTTTTGAAAACCGGACCGGATATCGAACCGGTGGAATGAAAGGTTCAAGGTTGAACCGGTCCAACCGGTTCAACTGGGGTCGAACCGCTATATATATATATATATATATATATATATATATATATATATATATATATGCACAACAGCACAAGTATTTATAATAAAATTAAAAATAATCAATATTATATCAAATATTTCTATAACATTATTTTATTTGAATCTTCTAAAATTATGTTAAATAAAATCAATAAAATATACTAATATTATGAAAGGATTATAAATAAAATATAATTTGAAAAATCATTTAGATGTAAATATAAAATTAACGTAAAATATAACTAAATAATATGATTTATAAAATTAAACATAGTTTCATAAATATAAAATTTAAATTTGAATCAAATTTTAAATTATACATATAATGAGATATAATTTAATTAATAAGAATATTGAATAATGTTATTTACTAATAAATACGAATAAAGTTATTATATATAAAATATATTTCGAATGTTTTTAACTAAGACCAGCTGGCCTAGTGGATGGGGACTTCATATTTATTCAAGGGGACTCGGTTCGAATCTCACCGTTTTAATTTAAACTTAAAATTTGTAAGTCTCAGCTGTATTTATTGGACCCGCCCGATTACGGCTAACCGGACATGGGTCCCGGTTTTCCGGTCAACCCGCCCGATTCCCCGGGTTTCGGGCAATCAGTGGCGAACGCGGTTCTTGTACCTGGACCGGACCGCGTAGGTGTCCGGTTGGCGGTCCGACCGGTCGGACCGGCCGGTCCGGTCCGGTTTTCAAAAGCTTGAGAAAGACTAATAAAAGGAAGAGAAGCAAGAAAATATACTTGTTTTTTTTCCAGACGCATATTTCTAGAAGTCAAATCATCGATAATTGAATTTCTTTGAAGCTCAGAATCTCCTCTACTTATTTTGATAATGATAGGGTCTATAGGTAAAATCATATTCCACATTGTCGTAGCCAGCATCAACCATCCATAAGCAAACAATCTCCCAGGAAAAGACTTAAAAGATATATCGTCATACCCAACCGAAGTAAAAGACATAATTGTTAACTAAAGTGAATCAACAAAATTCAATTTCTCGGTGAAATGTATCACCACACCCCCTAACACCAAAATACGGAGTGCTCC
Organism: Dactylorhiza incarnata; assembly: GCA_033032865.1. Lineage (NCBI taxonomy): Eukaryota > Viridiplantae > Streptophyta > Magnoliopsida > Asparagales > Orchidaceae > Dactylorhiza > Dactylorhiza incarnata. The sequence goes on from JAWHQI010000003.1 coordinate 23,408,082, forward strand.
AATGACGATGTACCTAATACGAAGCTTCAGGAGATCAAGAGTCTCGGAGATGAATGAGGAAATGAAGTAGTTACGAGTAACCACCACAAAAGTGGCAATGATGCAAGAGAAAATCTTAGCGGCAGGGGTGAGTGGGACAATATCACCATATCCCATGATTGTGAGAGTGACTACTTGAAAGTATATAGAAAAATGAAAAAAATGTTCAAGAGGGATAAAACTCTAATCCTCGTCCAAATGCAATCTCTTAAAATGGTCAGGAGGAAAAAAGATCATACAGAGAAAGACTAAAACGAGCATTATGTAGAAATAGATGAAGAAAGGCGCCCATCTGAGGATGAGTTCCAAAATACCGATCTGAGATTTCTGTGAGCATGCATTGGAACTGGAGATGGGGGAGAGGGGAGGCATGGAGACATCAGACGAGGACTCGTACAACTGAGGGGGTAGCGTCGTGTCCAATGATGTCTCCGTGTCCACCAATGTCTCCTTGTCCACCAATGTCTCCGTGTCCACCAATGTCTCCGTGTCCAATGTCTCTGTGTCCAATGTCTCATTGGAGAACCGATCGAATAAGAGAGTCTCGAATAAAAAGACCATATTGTTTGTCATATTGGCTGATACTACAAGGTTGCCTTGGCTATTTATAATATTGCATGAGTTGAAGATAAAGACAACTTGATATCCTTATTGCATTAATTGACCTACACTCAGTAGGTTTGTGCTTAAGGAATGCACATAACTGACATCATAAATGAATTAAACCCGCTGTGTTTCAGTTTGGACTTTTATTGTGCCAATCCCCTTGATTTGTTGTATTTTTCCATCTCCTAGAATCACATCTGACCTTACTGATTCATTTAGATAAATGAAAAGGTTTCTATTTCCAGTCATATGAATCGAACACCCACTATCAATATACCAAGTGGTGTTGTGATGGTGAAAAATGTAAGAAAACAATTAATAAAAAATAAAAAATCTGTAAAAAAGGTGAAATTTTATTATTGAGAAAATGTAAAATAAGTTATTCCTGTGTTTTTTGTAAATACATGATCACAGTAATGAGGGTCCTTACGCGATTTCTCCCATTCACGATTCTCCTATAACTCTTCCGTGATTTCTCCCCTACACGATTCTCCGCCTATAGCAAGAAAAACCCCAAGCAGATCACCGACCATCAACCTTTCCGACGGCAATCAAGCAACACTCCTGCGTCACCACCAATTTCCAAGAAATGGGACCGAGCACTAGAAGCAATCGGTGATGGTCCCGAAATCGCGTATGAGATAAATCCTTGGAAAGCACTTTCCCGATAGCTCCCATCACGACCCAAACTCTTCTCTATAATCGTGATTTTCCCCTCACTCTTATTGATTCCGACCAAAAGGGCCAACAACCACCGGCATGCCAACCACCTTTGGATCACCCTCCTCCCTTGGATCGCCAACCCTTCCTTGGCTCGTCGACGCCAACAACCCTTTCGTTCGTCGACGCAACGAGAGATACTGTGTTTTGCAGAAAGCTTGTCTCGTGTTCATAAGCGTGACATGTGCTCTTCTTGTTCATAAGCGTGACATGTGCTCTTCTGCTAAACTCAAATACAAATATTTTATTCAAAGATATTAACAAATAAGTTCGTTTTGAAAACCGGACCAGATATCGAACCGGTGGAATGAAAGGTTCAAGGTTGAACCTGGGTCGAACCGCTATATATATATATATATATATATATATATATATATGCACAACAGCACAAATATTTATAATTAAATTAAAAATAATCAATATTATATCAAATATTTCTATATATAACATTATTTTATTTCAATCTTCTAAAATTATGTTAAATAAAATCAATAAAATATACTAATATTATGAAAGGATTATAAATAAAATATAATTTGAAAAATCATTTAGATGTAAATATAAAATTAACGTAAAATATAACTAAATAATATGATTTATAAAATTAAACATAGTGTCATAAATATAAAATTTAAATTTGAATCAAATTTTAAATTATATATATAAAGAGATATAATTTAATTAAAAAGAATATTGAATAATGTTATTTACTAATAAATACGAATAAAGTTATTATATATAAAAAATATTTCGATTGTTTGTAACTAAGACCAGTTGGCCTAGTGGATGGGGGCTTCATATTTATTCAAGGGGACTGGGTTCGAATCCCACCGTCCTCAATTTAAACTTAAAATTTTTAAGTCTCAGCTGTATTTATTGGACCCGCCTGGTGACGGCTAACCGGACACGGGTCCCGATTTTCCGGTCAACCCGCCCGGTTCCCCGGGTTTCCGGCGGTCAGTGGCGAACGCGGTTCTTGTACCTGGACCGGACCGCGTAGGTGTCCGCTTGGCGGTCCGACCGGTCGGACCAGCCGGTCCGGTCCGGGTTTTCAAAAGCTTGAGAAAGACTAATAAAAGGAAGAGAAGCAAGAAAATATACTTGTTTTTTTTTCAGACGCATATTTCTAGAAGTCAAATCATCGATGATTGAATTTCTTTGAAGCTCAGAATCTCCTCTACTTATTTTGATAATGATAGGGTCTAGAGGTAAAATCATATTCCACATTGTCGTAGCCAGCATCAACCATCCATAAGCAAACAATCTCCCAGGAAAAGACTTAAAGGATATATCGTCATACCCAACTGAAGTAAAAGACATAATTGTTAAGTAAAGTGAATCAACAAAATTCAATTTCTCGGTGAAACGTATCACCACACCCCCTAACACAAAAATACTGAGTGCTCCAATGACGATGTACCTAATTCGAAGCTCCGGGAGATCAAGAGTCTCGGAGATGAATGAGGAAATGAAGTAGTTAAGGGTAACCACCACAAAAGTGGCAATGATGCAAGAGAAAATCTTAGCGGCAGGGGTGAGTGGGACAATATCACTATATCCCACGGTGGTGAGAGTGACTACTTGAAAGCATATAGAAAAATGGAAAAAATGTTCAAGAGGGATAAAACTTTCATCCTCATCCAAACGCAATCCCTTAAAATGGTCAGAAGGAAAAAAAGATCATACAGAGAAAGACTAAAACGAGCGTTATGTAGACATAGATGAAGAAAGGCGCCCATCTGAGGATGAGTTCCAAAATACTGATCTGAGATTTCTGTGAGCATGCATTGGAACTAGAGATGGGGGAGAGGGGAGGCATGGAGGCATCATACGAGGACACGTACAACTGAGGGGGTAGCGCCGTGTCCAATGATGTCTCCTTATCCACCAATGTCTCCTTGTCCACCAATGTCTCCGTGTCCACCAATGTCTCCGTGTCCAATGCCTCCGTGTCCAATGTCTCCTTAGAGAATCGATCGAATAAGAGAGTCTCGAATAAAAAGACCCTATTGCTTGTCATATTGGCTGATACTACAAGGTTGCCTTGGCTATTTTATAATATTGCATGAGTTGAAGGTAAAGACAACTTCATATCCTTTTTTTCATTAATTGACCTACACTCAGTAGGTTTGTGGTTAAGGAAGGCACATAACTGACACCATAAATGAATCTAACCTGCTGTGTTTCAGTTTGGAATTTTATGGTGCCAATCCCCTTGATTTATTGTATATTTCCATCTCCTAGAATCACATCTGACCTTACTGATTCATCTAGATAAAAGAAAAGGTTTCTATTTCCAGTCATATGAGTTGAACACCCACTATCAATATACCAAGTGGTGTTGTGATGGTGAAAAATGTAAGAAAACAATTAATAAAAAATAAAAAATCGGTAAAATAGGTGAAATTTTATTATTGAGAAAATGTAAAATAAGTTATTCCTGTGTTTTTGTAAATACGTGATCACAGTAATGAGGGTCCTTACGCGATTCCTCCCATTCACGATTCTCCTATAACTCTTTCGTGATTTCTCCCCTACGCGATTCTTCGCCTGTAGCAAGAAAAACCCCAAGCAGATCACTGACCATCATCCTTTCCGACGGCACAAGCAACCCTCCTGTGTCACCACCAATTTTCGAGAAATGGGACCGAGCACTATAAGCAATCTGTGATGGTCACGAAATTGCGTATGAGATAAATCTTTGGAAAGCTCTTTCCCGATAGCTCCCATCACGACCCGAGCTCTTCTCTATAATTCTCTATAATCATGATTTTCCCCTCACTCTTCTTGATTCCTACCAAAAGGGCCAACAACCACCGACATGCCAACCACCTTTGGATCACCCTCCTCCCTTGGATCGCCAACCCTTCCTTGGCTCGTCGACGCCAACAACCCTTTCGTTCGTCGACGCAACGAGAGATACTGGGTTTTGCAGAAAGCTTGTCTCATGTTCATAAGCGTGACATGTGTTCTTCTTGTTCATAAGCGTGGCATGTGCTCTTCTTGTTCATAAGCGTGACATGTGCTCTTCTGCTAAACCCAAATACAAATATTTTATTCAAAGATATTAACAAATAAGTTCAAGAAAGACTAATAAAAGGAAGAGAAGCAAGAAAATATACTTGTTTTTTTCCAGACGCATATTTCTAGAAGTCAAATCATCGGTGATTGAATTTCTTTGAAGCTCAGAATCTCCTCTACTTCTTTTGATAATGATAGGGACTAGAGGTAAAATCATAGTCCACATTGTCGTAGCCTGCATCAACCATCCAGAAGCAAAACAATCTCCCAGGAAAAGACTTAAAGGATATATCGTCATACCCAACCAAAGTAAAAGACATAATTGTTAAGTAAAGTGAATCAACAAAATTCAATTTCTCGGTGAAATGTATCACCACACCCCCTAACACAAAAATACCGAGTGCTCCAATGACGATGTACCTAATACGAAGCTTCAGGAGATCAAGAGTCTCGGAGATGAATGAGGAAATGAAGTAGTTAAGGGTAACCACCCCAAAAGTGGCAATGATGCAAGAGAAAATCTTAGCGGCGGGGGTGAGTGGGACAATATCACCATATCCCACGGTGGTGAGAGTGACTACTTGAAAGTATATAGAAAAATGGAAAAAATATTCAAGAGGGATAAAACTTTCATCCTCGTCCAAACGCAATCCCTTAAAATGGTCAGGAGGAAAAAAGATCATACAGAGAAAGACTAAAACGAGCGTTATGTAGACATAGATGAATAAATGCGCCCATCTGAGGATGAGTTCCAAAATACCGATCTGAGATTTATGTGAGCATGCATTGGAACTAGAGATGGGGGATAGGGGAGGCATGGAGACATCAGACGAGGACTCGTCCAACTGAGGGGGTAGCGTCGTGTCCAATGATGTCTCTGTGTCCACCAATGTCTCTGTGTCCACCAATGTCTCCATGTCCACCAATGTCTCTGTGTCCACCAATATCTCCGTGTCCAATGTCTCCTTGGAGAACCGATCGAATAAGAGAGTCTCGAATAAAAAGACCCTATTGCTTTTCATATTGGCTGATACTACAAGGCTTCCTTGGCTATTTATAATATTGCATGAGTTGAAGGTAAAGATAACTTGATATCCTTTTTGCATTAATTGACCTACACTCAGTAGGTTTGTGGCTAAGGAAACTTGATATCCTTTTTGCATTAATTGACCTACACTCAGTAGGTTTGTGGCTAAGGAAGGCATATAACTGACATCATAAATGAACCTAACCTGCTGTGTTTCAGTTTGGACTTTTATTGTGTCAATCCCCTTGATTTGTTGTATATTTTCATCTCCTAGAATCACACCTGACCTTACTGATTCATCTAGATAAATGAAAAGGTTTCTATTTCCAGTCATATGACTTGAACACCCACTATCAATATACCAAGTGGTGTTGTGATGGTGACCTTTAGCATTTATATAAAATATTGCTTTTTTATTTTGTACCTCAGTTGACTGTTTTCAGTTTTATCTTTGAACCAACAATCTTTCTCCATGTGAGTGGGTTTTTTTACATCTTTTACATTTGTATAAACAATCATTTGTGTCATGATTTGTTCTCTTACATAAGGTGCGGGATAGGCCAATTTTCTGTTTTGTGAATGGCCTTCCAGGAGGAGAGTTGTATCCTCTCCCTCCGCCTCTACTTGGATGGGATGTTGATCTTCCTCTTGATGAGGATGCAGATTTAAATTTGTCTGAGTGAAATTTTGTTGAATTGAATCTAGTGTTAAAGGCTTTGTCCAAATGGGGAGACTGTATTTGTAGTCTATCCTCATGTGACTGAAGTGATCCTAGTAATTCTGGTATGGTCAAAACAAAGATATCCTTTGCCTCCTCTATGGCTGCGATAATGTGATTGAACTACGGTGACAGACTTCTTAGAAGTTTGGGTACTATTCGTTTATCTTCAATAGTATCCCCTAAGTGTCTAATTTGATTTATAATGGAGGTTGCTCTATTCTTGTACCTTTTCACCATCTTTCATCATAAGTGTATCAAATGCCTTCTAAGAGGTCTGTAGTTTAATAGATATTACCTGAGCAGATCCCTTATACTATGTTTGTAGTGTTTCCATGCTTCATGTGCATTAGTGGAAGCCATAATCCTGGGAAAGATGGCATTTGTGACACCTTGTTGAATGAACACAAGGGCTTTGGCATCTTTTTGCTGAAATTCTGCTTGTGCTTTCTTATCCTCCTCAGGGAGCGCATCAGTTTCTTCATTTTGTGTTTTGGTGGCCTATCTTGGACGATTTCCCATAAGCCTTGGGATAGAAATAAAGTCTTCATCTGTACAGCCCAGTATTCATAGAACTCCCCATTGAATACCGAAACAGTGGAAGACGAAAAACTAAAACCACTCTTGGTTGTCATAGCTCTGATACCACTGTTATAAAATTGCAGATAAAGACAAACTCAAAGTGGATCCAAATGGGTATAATTACTCTTCAGTAAAATAATACAAAATACTAGACTCCAAGGTACATAGAATATATTAAAATAAAACCACACACACTTGTTTTTCTCGGGACTTGACACTAGCATTTATAACAAACAAAATAGCAATAATTAAAGCAGGCACGCCTCTTCGCTGGCAGACACAATCTTTCTGAATCGTCGTCTCTTTTCTTCTCTTGAGCTTACTGCTGCTGCATCTCTTGAGCGTACTACTGTTGACTGGATTTTAACATCCCTTCCCGATGTGTAGGGTTTCGGCTTATTCCATAGTTTCATGAAGCGGGATTCCTGATTGCACCGCGTCAATGGCGGCAACAATGGCAAATAGTTCTGTCGAGTTACTTTCGAATCAGAAAATTGCATAAACACGTACCACATGAAGCGACAAAGTTAATGTAATGTTGAAAATTTGATTCTAAGCCTTTCTCCCGGATCATACAAAATTTACTTCTATTTCAAATTTAATTAAAAAAAATTTATGGGTAGACCCGTTGGTATAAAAATATTGTTTAAAATTTTAAATGGCTTGACCCTTATAATTTAATTATTCAAACCCCTTTTTAGCATTTATTAAAAAAACTATGTTGTTTTTAAACACTTATTAAAAATTAACATTTTTTATGCTTACATGAAAACTTATTGCTGCAACATTGTTTTTTAGAAGAAAAAAATATAATATTTAAATTTTATTTTCTTTAAATTTTAATTTGTTGTTGATTACTTTTGCAAGTTTTAAAAAAAAATAAGCTAGTGATTTTGTTGCAGGCCTTCAATTTTCATGCCTAATTCTCGAGAGAGGAACTTACATCGAATACGAATCATATAATAATAATATAAAAATAGTCAAGAATATTAAAATAGTAAAAAAATTAAAAATAAGAAGTGGAATTATTTTTTACAAAAGTTAATAAAAATAATATTAAAAGTAAGTTAACAAAATTTGTATACAAATATTAAGAAATTTCTTTAAGAAAGAAATTGGAAAGAGAATAAAGATGACGTAGAAATAAGAATTTTATATTAAAATGCGTAAATAGAAGTAGGGTTATTTGTAAGAAGATAATAGAACAGAGTGAAAAATGTAAGAAAACAATTAATAAAAAATAAAAAATTGGTAAAAAGATGAAATTTTATTATTGAGAAAATCTAGGGAATCTCCATGAATTGATCAAACGGTTGATATTATTTCGATAGTGCATACCCATTGAATCATAATATTACTTAAATTATCTATATAAATTTTAATTTATGAAATTCTTATAATTAATAATATTCCAACATCAAAATAAACAATCCTAAACAAGGGATGGGGTGACGTTTATTTAAAAATGTCACCGTTGTTATTCGTGTATTTGGGAGCGGCATTGAAAAACGCAAAATGTGTTATTCCTGTGTTTTTTTGTTAATACGCGATCACAGTAATGGAGGTGCTTCCGCGATTTCTCCTCTTCATGATTCTCCTCCTATAACTCTTCCGCGATTTCTCCCCTACGCGATTCAAGCAAGAAAGAAAACCCCTAAGCAGATCACCAACCATCATCCTTTCCGACGACAATCAAGCAACACTCCTGCGTCACCACCAATTTTCGAAAACGAGGACCGAGCACTAGAAGCAATCTGTGATGGTCCCGAAATCGCGTATGAGATAAATCCATGGAAAGCCCTTTCCCGATAGCTCCCATCACGACCCGAACTCTTCTCCATAATCGTGATTTTCCCCTCACTCTTCTTGATTCCTACCAACAGGGCCAACAACCACCGGCATGCCAACCACCCTTGGATCGCCAACCCTTCCTTGGCTCCTCGACCCTTTCGTTCGTCGACGCAACGAGAGATACTGGGTTTTGCAGAAAGCTTGTCTCATGTTCATAAGCGTGACATGTGCTCTTCTTGTTCATAAGCGTGACAAATGTTCTTCTGCTAAATCGAAACTCTGACATATCCTGTTGTTCATGAGAAATTTTATTTCAAAATCCCATTTTAATTCTTTTTAGGAAATAATATAAAAAATGTTCATCTTCTATATTGCTGATACAGATTTTCTATGTAATCTTGGTGGCTCATTAATAATTTTTTTCCTATATTTTAGCTGTAAAAATGATGTAAAATTTATCTATGTACAATCTTCTCTCCTTAATATTAGGAGTCCAGATGTCTTAAATTTTGATATAAACAGTAACTGCAGATCTATACTATCAAACAGATTAACTATTTTCTCATTCATGCCTGTGCTAAAAAGGCAGACCATCCAAACAAGTCGAGTGCGTTCGTGGCCACATTTTTCAACCCGGCACTCATCATAATTTTCAACCACTGCATTCACGACCACCGCCACCGCCGCCCCCAAACAGATTATCACGCGCTCTGAGACTGATAAACAAAATCAAAGTAATCGGGATCATCTCCTCTTGGGCAATTGAAAAGCCTTCTTCAAGAAATTATTTGCTGTGTCATCGTTACGGTGGCAGATGACTCGCAACACTGTGTTGGGATCCGTGCGGCTCCAATTACCGGTAGTCGGCGGCATTAGCAACCGCTGTCCTTCGGCGGCGCTGCTGGATTCACAGGCAGCAATGGTGAAGTCCTCGATGAGCCTCTCCGTTGGCAGGCTCATGAGCCCAATGATCCCTTCCACAACCTCCGCCTCCCGGTCCACCACGTCCTCCGGCACAAGTCCCTCGCCGGAAGAGCAGAACATTTTCTTCAAGTGCTTGAAGTCTTCGATCACAATCTCATAGTCTGTTCGGACGAAAGCTCTGTCAGGTCCACCGGCTAGAAGCACCATCAGGAATGCCTGGAATGTGGCCCGCATCACCTCCTTCATTGTCGGCGACTGCACTCGGTCTGTCAGCACGGTAAGCAAGAGCTTAAGGTTCTGCTTCAGGACCCTCAACGCGTTATCGATTCTACACCCTGCGACGTCGTCCGCATAGAGGCCACTGTAGAAGGAGTTTCCGGAGTCGAGGAAGATGAGGCGGTAGGCAGCAACCTCCGAGACTCGCTGGATGGCGACCTGAATGGAGGCACGAATTAGGTCGAAATGTGTCGCCGGAGCCAACCGGCGGTTGACATGAAGCTGGTGGTGGTGGTGGTGGTGGTGGCGCAGTGAGGGAGAGGGGCCCGGGTAGGCCGACGCACCACCCCTTGAGATGGAGGTGAGGGACTTGTCAATTGCGTGGATATGCCAGTGGAGGTAGTGCAGGGTATTGATTCGGATGTACAGCCGTTGCGTGCCCCTGCTTGTGGACGGTCGTGGGTGACGGGTCTCCCCCGCCGGCGTGCTCGCCACCGGCCCTCCACCGCCTACCTCGAGCTGTTGGGTGTCCGTTCCCGATGTGCAGGGTTTTGCCTTATTCCATAGTTTCGTGAAGCGGGAGTCTTGATTGCACCGAGTCAATGGCGGCAACAATGGCAAATAGCTCTGTCGAGTCCCTGCCGAGTCAAAAAATTGCATTAATGGCCGACAAAGTTAATGTAATCCTGAAAAATAGATTCTAAACCCTTTGCCCGGATCATGCAAAATTCACTTCCTTCTCAAATTTAACTAAAAATAATTTATGGGTAGACCCCTTGGTATATATATAGGGTGCTTATATTGGCAGCCCGCAAATGGCTATTGGCAACCCCAATAAATTTAAAAAAACATAAAATCTAATTTGACTTTTCTCTAATAGCAGACCCACTTAGAGACTTCATTTTGCCCATTTTTTCCGTTTTCGTCAAAATCCCCCTGAAAACTTCTGATTTCTCGTCACCGATCGACCACAACTGCCGGAGAAGACCCCTTCGACACCGTCGAACTCATCTGGGTATTTTTTGGCGACACCGATGAACACTTCCAAAATCAGGTATATTTTCTCATACTTTTGATTTTTTTGTACATCATAAATAATATTTTGCATTTACTTTACCATTTAGTGAGAAAATAGATGAATTTTTTCACTGAATATGATTTGTTTGGCTTAAATTTTATTTTTATTTTGGGCTGCCAACATCTATCGGGCTGCCAATATCGTTTTATTAGGCTGCTATTATCATTAGGCTGTCAATAGTCATTCGCGCGCTGCCAATATAAACACCCTATAAATATTGTTTAAAATTTTAAATGGCTTTGACCCTTTAAATTTAATTACTCAAACCCCTTTTATAACATTTATTAAAAAAAATATTGCTCTTTACAAACGTATTGAGAATTAACATTTCTTATGCTCTTATCGCTACAACATTATTTTTTAGAAGAAAAAAAATTTAAAATTTAGATTTTATTTTCTTTAAATTTTAATTTGTTGTTAATTACTTTTGCGAGCCTTTACAAAAAAATAGTTATTGATTTTGTTGTAGGCCTTAAAATTTTTGCTAAAATCTGAAAAAAATTTATTAATGTTGATGTAAATCTTTGTGAGGAAGAAAATCTCTAAAGCATCACCAAATGTTTGTCATTCTATACGGAGTATTATTAAGTTTTTTACTCTAATATTCTAGTTTAATTCTCTCAATAATAAGGGGACTATAGTCAAAGATTGTATCGTTCTAATTCATTTACTATGCATGCCCATATGATATTTTGAATATATATTCATCTTATACTTAGTTGTATTGCTATTAGTTACTTGCTTAGTAATCTTGTATTAATAAGTAGGTTATTATGACTCATGAAATCTTCGTATCATTTAGCCTGAATTCTATCGTGAATACTAAATATGAAATCAGGGCTACAATAAAATATACCCTTATTTTCGGACATATCTGTTAAATATTTAGTAGTATGTCGGCGCATGTCGAGACCGACTCGATAGTGACCTTGTGGATTGCGTGTCTACCTAGGGCAAAACTCTACACTAGAGGTACTATAAATACCAATTTCAAACTTGGCAGCGTATTGGTGGACTACTTTGAACGACCGCCCCAACAATCTCAAAATAATTTCATTTAGGGTTTTCGTCCGCTCGTTCGTTTCCACCTGTTGTCTCCCAAGAGAGAAAATGTCTCTCGTTTTTTTTTGCGGAAGCCGCTCGATAGGATCTAAGCATCGTTGCATCGAAGGGAGATCCGATCGCGCCATTATTCGCTCCCAAAGGAGATCTAGCGATCTGCTCTCTCCCGTTCTCGCTTTCACGCATCGCTGGTTGATCGGTTTCATTCGCTGTCTGCATGTTTGTAGAGCTTTTCGATCATCTTCTCCGATCGGCTATCAGGATCTGTCTCTACCAGCGCCGAAGTCGGCACTAGGTTCAACGACCTCTGCAGTCCCAAGCCTTCGTCCTTAAGCCCAACGACCTCATTTTCGACCTGGCAGTGGATCTCTCTTCTCCGTTTTGAGGTCGCGCGCTGTTCTTCCAGATCGTTGCCGAGATTTTTCTGCATCGTTGAGATCACAGTCGAAATTCAGCTCCAGCCTCTGATCTGGAGTTCTCTATTTGCCTGGATCTCTGTAACAACCAGAGAAATCTTTTTGCCGCCTAGCAAGAAATGTCGTTGGCAGGAGCAGGCCTTCTTCTCCACAACAATATCGATCTTGGTAGGAAGAAGGCCAATGTTTCAGTTTTTTGAGACACGTCAATCTTCATTATTGATGTTTGAGATCAGACGGAGAGGAAGTTCAAAGGAGTTTCTTGGTTTTGGAAGAGTTCTCGTCTCCTTTGCGCCGCTTAGAGGAAGGTGTGACATCAACTGAAATTGTCGATCGGATCTAGTTTTTGACAATTGTTTTTTCAACCGGAGAGGAGGAAACTAATTGCTCTCACATGGATTGGATCGACTCCGACCGGATCAGTTGATATTTTTCAGTTTACGTCTTTTTTGTTTAAAATGTCGAAGCGTAGCACGTACGATATAATGAAACTGTAATCATTCGACACCACTGAGTTTCATGGTTGTAAACTACACGTTCAACTCGGCATGAAAGAACGTGAGATTTTCTACACGGTTCTTAGTGACTTCGCAATAACCATTGAAGACACAAATGAATTACAGTAGATTAAAAACGAGGATTTTTGAAGAGATTACCTTCTGAATTTCCTGAATCCTCCCATTGCGATGACCTACAATGGATATATAACCGCCAAGGAGATTTGGGATCGCTTGAACGTGCATTCCCAAAGGCAGGAGGGACTGTTGAAAACTCTCCTCGCCGAGAAGTTTTTTAATTTTAAATTTAAAGTTAATTCGACAGTCACCTCATAATTGATTGAACTGTAGAATATACGGAACAAGCTGAATGACGAAAAATCTGACATATCTGATAATCTATTTGTCGTTATGATTCTTAGCAAGCTGTCTCCTGAATAGAACACCTTCAAGACTGAAATACATAGACTGAAGGAGCAGATTGAGCTTGATAAACTCAAAAGGTTTTTACACATTGAGGATCAGAACAATGCTAAGAAGTGCATGGATCAAATTAGTCAACCCACTCAGGTTGCTAACTTAGTTTTGCATTCCAGTAAGCCTCGTAGGAAGCCACTGACACCTAAAGGTGAACCATCATCATATTTATAACCAAAAAGACTTCTTTCAAAAAGAAGAAGGGAAAGTGTCATAATTGTGAAAAGTGGGGTCATTGGGCCGCATAATGTAACCTTCCAAAGAAGCCCAAGGAGGATGCGCCACAAAACAAGGCAAACATGTTGGTGACAATTCAGGACCCCATTATTTTTTGTTGCTATGATGGGTAGTCACAGTAGTGTCTTCTGAGTGGTGGCTGGATAGCAGTACTACTTGTCATGCTACAAATGACAAAGGACTTCTTACTGAGGTTACAACAGTCAAGGACACTGCAGAGGACTGCAATGGAAGAGAGACTCAAGTGACACATGTTGGGACAACAAATATAGTACTTTTTTAGATAAAATATTAACTCTTAAGCATGTTATAGTAGTTCTTTCTTTAATCTCTATGAGTTTGCTAGATGATGCTGGAATGCCTTTTACAACTTTAAATAGTAAAATAACTTTAACTGTTAATTCACGCTATTTTGGCTGCGTTTAATGATAAATGGAATGTATTAACTTAACTTTAACAATATATCATTAACCAAGTTAGTTCAAATTTAATTGATCTTAAGTTATTACACAAAAGATTTATACATGTGAACAATAGGAAGATGCATGATCTAGCTACGAGTCATAACATCACTTTAAACATATCTATTCGATTTGATAGGTGCGAGGTGTGTGCTCAAACAAAGATTAATAGAAAACATTTTAAGTCGGTTTCTATGAGTACATAACTTCTTGAGTTGATACCTTCTGACCTGTGTGATTTTAGGAGTCATGTCACTAGAGATGAAAAATAGTATCTAATAATATTCACAGATTATTTTTCTAGGTATTGTCATGTCTATTTATTGAAATCGAAAGATAAAACATTCGAGACCTTTAAGATCTTCAAATCTAGAGTTGAAAACCAATTAAACCTGAAAATTAAGAGATTTATAAGTGATAGAGGAGGAGAAACACTACAACTGGGTTCAAAGAATTGTGCGTCTCTAAGGGTATAATACTTGAGACCACTGCTCCTTACTCACCCCAGTCAAATAGTGTTGATATGCGCAAGAATAGGACTTTAACAGAGATACTCTGAATAGATTGTCTCACTCTAAGCTCACTTATACACCTTATGAGTTATGGCATAAGCATCTTTGTAGATATGATATTCTTAAGACTTATATAAGAATACAAGACCTAAAGAGACCTAAGGTGAGACCTAGAACCACAACTTACGTATATCTAGGTAGTGCAACTAATAGGATTCTGGACTTATCAACTAATACAGTAATAAAGTCAATAGATGGTGTATTATTTGAAAATAAATTTGTCAAAGATCAATGCTTTAATGTATCCGGGTCTACTAACTTGATTTCAAAATTTATTATAAAACCTGAAGTTGACCCCTCTAATACTAATGCCCAACCTTTAGATGTTGACCCTATTCCTTATAGAGTATCTACAAGAGAAAGAATTCATAAGGATTTTGGTAAAAACTTTATTATTTATCACCTAGAGGATGAATCATTCTCATATCAAGAAGCAATGAGATCTAGAGATTCCCTGATGTGGGCAGAAGTCATTGATAATGAAATGAACTTGTTTCTACGAAACAACACTTGACATCTAGTTGACCTACCTAAGAGAGCTAAAGTCATTGGATGCAAGTGGGCGTTAAAGAAGAAAATGAATAGTGACCAGTCAATATTTAGATTCAAAGTACCTCTAATAACTAACGGCTATAAACAACATGGGGAATAGACTACTTTCATGTTTATTCACCTGTGTGTCACCTGCTGTCTATAAGAATTCTTCTTGTTTTAACGTCTATAAAAAAAACTATATAGTTCATCAGATGGATGTAAAGACAGTCTTCTCAAATGGAGAACTCAATAAAGAAATCTATATGGCACAACCAAAAGGTTATGTCCAGAAAGATTTAAAAGATAAGGTGTGCAAACTGAATAAATCAATCTATAGGCTTAAGCAAGCGCCTAAGATGTGACACATTAAATTTGACAAAGTGGTAAAGAACTATAAATTCAAGTACAATTATTCAGATAAATGCCTTTATCGCAGCTCTGTGTCGAATAAAACAGACATTATGCGTTGATGATATGCTGATTTTATGGTCGGATCTTTCTGTAGTAAAGGATATAAAATTCACTATTGCAAAAGAATTTGACATGAACGACCTTGATTCTGTTGATACTCTTTTAGTGTGAAAGTTAGTGTTGATAAGCGTGGTATTATCCTTAGTCAAGCTCATTACATCGAGCAACTATTTTCTACCTGGGGATATACACACTATAGGCTTGTTGCGACACTCTTTGATCATAATGTCAAATTGAGTCCAAATGTAGGGACCAATGTTGATCAAGTTAAATATTTTAGGATAATTAGTAGTCTCATGTATGCCACAAGTTGTACAAGAACATACATTGTCTTCTCAGTTTGGATAATGAGTTGTTTTACCAGTAATCAATGTAAAGAGCATTGGGATGCCCTAGATAGGCTGAAAAATACCTAAAAGGTACAAAAATCATGCTTTGTGCTATACTGGACACCCTCCTACAGTGGATGGATTTTCTGATGCCTCATAACGTTCAGAGACTGGAAACAGTAAATCTACCAGTTGATATATATTCAGTTTGTGCGGAGCTACTATAACCTGAAAATCCAAAAGACAGACTTATATTGCTTTGTTGTTTATAGAAGCAGAATTATTTGTCTTAGCTTTGGCTGACAAAGAGGCAGACTGGATCAGGAATCTGATTCTAGATATTCCCTTATCTAGACTTTAAGTCAATTCTTTGAGTTTGTACTGTGATAATCAGACATCAACGCAGGTTGTTAAAAATGCTCTCTATAACACTAAGAGAAGACATGTACGACTGAGACATATTTTTTTGAATTATCTGAAAGAATAAGGAGTTATCACTTTGATTGATGTAATGTCGAATGAGAACTTAGCTGATCCTCTGACGAAAGGAATGCCTAAAGATCAATTAATCAAAACAGTGGGGAAATGAGACTAAAGGAGATTTAGATCAGCCTTAATCTAATGTTTTGATATTTCAGAGTTTCATTTGTCACTTAGTAAGCGTATTGTGTTTCGCTAATGTCCGTGGTTGCTGATCTTAAATCTGATGAGTTGTTTCATTCCAAATTTTGATATTTATAGCTCCACCTAGATTCTTCTTTCTTACCTTGGAATAAAGTGTTATTTCAAATCTGATAACACAATCTAACTTAGTTAATTCTTCTTTTGTTAAATAGTATCATTCAAATTCTGATGATATTTATTATAACTTTAGGAGAACAGTGATCGTGACATTCCAAATGAGAACACAGATATAGCTACAATGCCTAGAAGTCCATAATATCATCTCTTTTGAAACAGATAATGGATTCTGAATTTGAACATATAATACTCTTAGTAAGTGTTCTCCATGCTTAAATTACTTAGTACTAAGTTCTTACTGTAGAACTACATACTTTTAATTTTTTAAATGTTTGAATTCATTCTTATATGAAATTCTTTATTTGAAATTTAGAGGAGATGATGAAGACGGAGGAGCACTTGTTGTATGAGATTCGTTTGAGGATGATCTACTGTATATCTGAGGACGATGACAGTTTTGAGTGTAATTTCTTTTATGGAGTGTGTTTTTCATTACCTCTGTTTAGAGTGGTTGTTATTTCCTGTTTACATGTTTTTGGATTGTTGTGCTTTGGTGACTGATAGACACTAAGTTGTGTTAGACTCTGTGCTACTATTTATCTTTAGGCTCTGTGTGATGCTACTATGAATTATTTTTATTCTTATGCATGCATAAGAATTTTGTAGTCTAAATTCTGTGAAACATGTTAAGACACTGATGTGAATGATTCATGTGTGATTGAACATTGCACAAACCACTTATATCGAAGTCTGGTCTGCGACAGACATAAGAGGAGATTGTTGAATATTTCATAGTAAGTCCACGCGCGTCGAGCTCGACTCGATAGTGACCCGTGAGTTGCATGTCTAGGTCTAGTCCTTTAATTCCTATATATAACTATTAAGCTGAAAAGAACTAGATTTATATCAATATATTTTTTATATGGTGTCTCCCCTAATTAATTTTATATTGGTAGGTTGATCTGTTGCTAAAATTTCCTCTTCTCAATTGATTCGAAGTAAATTGGTGTTATATCTAAAAGATTGGATTTTATATAGCATCGTAGAATTTACTGGGCCTATATATCTGATGGCTATTATAAAAATCTAAATTTCTTTCTATCCAACTACTTCTAATATCCTTTCATATTATTCTTCCAAAAAAAGATAAAAGACAAATAGTATATACTGTAATTATCTAAAGTTAGAGTTATGCCGATTCCTAACAATGAGTTTAAACTCATGATGATATTCCAAATTTATATGTAATGATTCTAGATACTATTTATAACTTCAACCTTATAAGGAATATTATCGGTGTCATTTATGTATTGTTAATAAATCATCAATAATCAATTACCATTCTAGACTTACATCAGACAATTTCACTGTTTATTCACTATGAATAATGGACTTCTATGGGGACTATTACTTCCTCAAATTACTTGTA
Organism: Dactylorhiza incarnata; assembly: GCA_033032865.1. Classification (NCBI taxonomy): domain Eukaryota; kingdom Viridiplantae; phylum Streptophyta; class Magnoliopsida; order Asparagales; family Orchidaceae; genus Dactylorhiza; species Dactylorhiza incarnata. The sequence goes on from JAWHQI010000003.1 coordinate 23,426,030, forward strand.
GTTTTAATAAGTCGCCAATATGCATTATAAATTCATTAATATTATTGTACTAGTTGCCTCTAATTTCTTATATGTAATTTTAAAATTAGGATCTTTGAATTCTAATTTATATTCTAATTCTAGTTTTAATAAATCGCCAATATTATTGTTAGTTGCCCCATGTTTGTGAGGATTGTCCCCAAAAAACTTATGTTTCTCTATGTGCTAATTAGATTGATCATCTATTTCATTATGACATGTTTCTAAGAGGGAATATAATTAGTTATTGTCAATGTAATTGGTTATGACACTGTATTGATTTGCTAAATCATCATGAATAAAATCTTCTAGGTCTTCTTTATCGACAATATTGCAATGGCCATGAGTGGTACAATGACATGCTTTTTTGGAGTAGTCGGAGGTAGTGACTCTAAACAAGAAGCTCGACTGTGCTTATTAGCGAATTCTGAGGTAAACGATAACATTGGTCAGTTAATAAAACACAGTCAATGATTAGGAGGCCATGGTGCCAATTTATAAGTAAATTTAGGTCAATAACACAGTTGACTTTACAAAGTTTCATGTCTTTTAAGGTGATACGGACAAGTAAGGGCATATCATTAGTCTAAGGATTATTTTCTAATATATACGTGATTTTACATGTGGCGTATAGTTGTTGAGTATAATGGAATAGTTTTTCAATTTGATGTACACTAAAGCTCTGTTTGGCATCAAGTTTTTGCTCTACTGAGTTTGGACAAAAATGTCACAATGACATAGAATGTATGTTTTGGCATGACAATAGTTGTGACTGACAAAAAACAAAGAAATGTAAACTAGTTTTGAACATAAAAGTAGATGAAGTTCTTTAGGTGAGATCAGGTGTTCACGAACAATGGTTCATAACCACCGCGTTTACAATCGTCACTGCCGCGCCAAATGGAGCCTAAGGCTCCGTTTGGGCCGGCGGTGGCGGTGAAAAAAGCAACGGTGAGAAATTTGTGGTGGCATTATAATTGTCCATAAAGTTGTTTTGAAAAAGTTGTTGACTGTTTAGAAAATCTCCATGTAAGTGTTTTGAAAAATTGTTTGCGTAATCAAAGATATGTATACAAATTCAGTAACCAGGGTGAGGACATCTGGAGGAATAACACAGAAATTCTCTATCGTTGTTGGCTTACATCACGGGTCAGCTTTAAGCCCTTATCTCTTTACCCTTATCTTAGATGAGCTCACCGGACATATCCAACATGCAATACCTTGATGTTTATTATTTGCAGATGATATTGTTTTGGTCGATGAGACGCGCGAGGGTGTAAACGTGAAACTTAAATCTTGGTGAGACACTTTAGAAAAGAAGGGTTTTAGGTTGAGCAGGACAAAGACGGAGTATATAGAGCTTAAATTTAGTAGTGCAAGAAGGTCGGATGACTCCGTCATTAAATTGGGTGACCAAGATATTTCCCGCAGTGAGTGCTTTAAATATCTGGGATCGATAATTCAAAAAGATGGAGGTGTAGATAAAGATGTGATACATAGAATCCAAGCAGGTTAGTTGAAGTGGAAAGGCGTGTCTCAGATCTTATGTGATCGTAAAGTACCATTAAAACTTAAAGGCAAGTTTTACAGTACTGCAATTAGGCTAGCAATGCTCTACGATTCTGAGTGTTGGGCAGTGAATGGTGTACATGAGCAAAAAATGGGAGTTGCGGAGATGAGAATGCTTAGGTGGATGTGTGGTCACACGAGACTATATAAAATTAGGAATGAATGTATCAGGGATAAGACATGAGTGACACCAATTGTAAAGAAGATGTGAGAAGCTCGTTTAAGATGGTTCAGACATGTACATAGGAGACCATTAGAGGCACCTGCTAGACATTGTGAGAGTTTAGTCACGAGACATGTTAAATGGGGGATGGGTAGACCAAAAAAGACTTGGAATGAAACTATAAGGAAAGATATGATGTACTTGGGCATTAGTGAGGTTATGGTTAAAGATAGGGCGCAATGGCGACAATGGATTCATATAGCCGACCCCACTATGGTGGGATAAAGACTTTAGTGTTGTTGTAGCGGTTTAGCTTTTTAATAATTAAAAAAAATTATGTTAACCATTTATATATATATATATATATATTATATAAATTATAAATAAGCAGTTACAAAAGATCAACGGCGAGAAACAAAGATTGCGAATGAGTGAGGAATAGCAAATGAGAGAAGAAAATTTTCGAATAAAAGTGAAAAAATCTAAAGCATAGAAAGAGATATTTAGAAAGTCATGTTGGACCGGTTGCTCAAAAAGCCCCCAAAACATCTTTCTTGTAAAAGCTCTTTTGAAAATGCTCCTCATCTAAACAATCTAAAAAGAGAGGTGATGGTGGGAATAGAGCTTTTCCTACCGCCACCGCAGCCCCAAACAAAGTCTAAATTGTTTATCACGGGGGATTATTTGAGGATATCTTAGTGGCATTGATTTTACATCCAATAATGTGTTACTGCATCCGGTGACAAACTACTTTTAATGTCCATTCTCAAACTTTGAACGGAATATTGATCTTAATACTATAACATCCAGGACTCCAAATTAAGGGGCTCCGTAATTTGAGATTTGCTAGGAATATTTTGGAGACTAATCACCTAGTATATATTACTGGTTTTTAGAATATTCAAATAAATATATTATTCTTTTCTACCCGCCCCATTTAATTTTCTCCGTCATTTAAAATAAAATTTAAACCGACCAGCATTAATACGTTTTTCATATAGTAGTCAAATGCTGCAGGGTCTACAAGAGAATTAATAACCAATCGCTGCCAGTAAGCATATTACTGTGCGTCCGACACACACATAAATGTGTGCTAGAGTAAATCCGGCCGTAAAATCGGTAATCAAATGGTTGAAATCAATCTGAAAATTACATCCGTAATGCAAAATACGGCTGTAATTTCCAGATTGATTTTCAACCGTTGGATCGATGATTTTTACGGCCAGATTTCATCTAGCACACTTCTTTATGTGTCGGACGCACCAAAAACTGGATCCACGTGAGCACAGTGTTTGTGAACGCCCGACCCCAAGGAAATTCTTCCACTTTTATGCTCAAATCTAGCTTTCTTTTCTTGGTGGCAGTCCATGACCTCACCGGAATAAAAACGCCGCGCCAAATGGAGCCTAAGTTTTAAGGTAAAAGATTGCAAAAGTAATTAAAGAATTTATATTTTTCAAAATTATATAATTCTTCTTTAATTTCAAAATCATGTATTAAAATTCTTTCCATTTTTCTTTGTTGCATTTTTTTCTTCAAGAATTTTTGGATAGCTCTACGGAGTCCCTACCAACGAAAGGGCAGGGCAGCCCGGTTCACAAAGTCATCCCCGTGCTGCAGCGAGAGTCCGGGGAAGGGTCCCATCACAAGGGTGAAATGTAGGCAAATTTTACCATACATTTTTGCAAGAGACTGCTTCCAGGACTCAAACTCGGGACCTCAAGGTCACACGACAACACCTTAACCGGTACGTCAAGGCTCCCCTCTACCAACAATCGAATCAACTTGCAGAAACAGCCATGAATGACAAAAATCGCGTACCGCATGAAGCCACAAAGTTGGTGTAATCCTGGAAAATGGATTCAAGCCCTTCGGCGAGATCATGCACCATCTCCTCCCTCGCCGACATCGGAATATGGGAGAACTCGTCCACCGTCACCGTCGCTAAGTTCATCAGATCAATCACCGATTGAGTGAATTGCTCGCTCTTGGATTTTGGCATCCAGTTCTGTTTGTCATCAGATCCGAATAATTAATTAGTTGGCACATAATAATTAATAATATATATTTATTGAAATTAAAATTGGACAGATTAGCTAAATATGGGATAATTAACCTCGGTCTCTTTGGCACGGCTGACATACTCCCTCCCAACACCGAGCCTCTCGTCCACCCATGTTTTCAGCAGGCCGGCGCCAATGGCATCCACTTCGTAGGGGATCATCTCTCTTAGAACGCTCCTGCTTCCGTCATCATAGTCGGCGCTGTCGTCAGCAGCCATCTGCATCAGCAGCTTCTCCAGCTTTCCAGCGCACTGGAGGACGCGGACGAGGTTGCCGGAGAGGCTGCTCACCTTGGTCAGATACTGCTTCAAAATCACACCGAAACAACTATGAAGCGTCAGCAGCGCCACCCCAAGAGCTGCCGGACACCAATGCCGGAGCACTGGACTGAAGTTATCTCTCTCCACTGCCGCAAGCGCCTCGATATCGCTGGCCAGTTGGATCAAGATGTCGCTGGGGTCTTCATCCACCTCCACTATCATGCTGTCAATGTGCCCAGGCCCTGTTTCGAACACCTTTGTGAAGGCATTGCGCATAGATCTATGGATATAAAATTCCACCCTGTTTGCAAGGGAGCCGGCATCTCTCTCGGCCAGGCCCGGCGTATTTCCGGCCATCCCCGGGATGTCTTCGACAATGATCTTGGTTGTTGCGAGCGCGAGCGAAAGAATGTTGGCCATGTTTCCGACCGTCCCCTTGTTGAAATTCTCGTGGTAGTCGAGAAGACGCTTCTCAGCCCAGCCCTGCATCGAGGTGATCACGCCGGCGAGCACCTTCAAGTAGTTGTGGTCTCTTTCCGTTGTTCGCTTCGCATCATTCGCCACCTCGAAAAGCATGTTCAATGTCGCCTTGATCAGGTCCGGCTCGAGCTGCCCGGTGGTGACATACTGCCGGAACAGAACCCAGGTGAAGCACACATTGTGGATCAAGCGGTTGATTCCAAGGGTGAGCCATGTTTTTTTCATGAGCTCTAGGAGTTCGTCCACCTCGTCGAGGACGACATTCTCCTCCCGCATGTCGAAGATGGACTTAAGAAGAGCAAGATAGAGATGGACATTGACAGGGAAACCGTCGGCCCAGTGGCAGTGTCCGGTGTTGTTCTGCGTGGTGGAATTCCGCAAGGCAAGGGCCATGACGGCAGCGCTTAGTCTGCGCATGACATCGGAATTCTTGCTGGTGTCGATGGGCTTCATTTCGCTCTGAAGGAGGACTTCCCGGAATTGAAGGGCGGGGCCGTTCAGGCGGTCGAGAGGTACGAAAGGATGGATGAGGAGGCCGACCTCCAGGATCTTTAGCTGCCGGCGTTGCCATTGATGGTACTCTTGGTTGTCGCTGAATTCGGAGGGCTTCAGGTGGCGGAGGAGCTCGAGCGGCAGGATGACGACCTCTGCTCTTCTCCCGTTCTGTTTTTTTTTATAAACTTATAACTTATGTTAGTAATGGCCTAATTGGGGGAAATAATAATAATAATAATAATAATAATTAGGGCTTGGAAATTAATTTAGGTTTATTTATTTATTTCTGATCGTCGTCTACCTGACCGAGGAAGCTCCTCACGAGGATTTTCCTCAGCCTGATATCGCTTTGAGCTGTGACGCGCATCTGCCGCCGCATGATCTCGGCGGAGGTCATCGGACGCTTGATCTTGATGGGGGAGCTTGGTATGGGGTTCCTGCCGGGGGAGTTGGGCATGAAGGCATAGGGGCTGCCGACGGCCACCGATGTCAGCCCCATGGAATTCATAGTTCGCATTGGAGGAGGTCGTCGAGCCCTCAGGCCAAGGATGCTTTTGACCCTGCTGGTCACCCCCATCATCCCCGTGCCGCCCCTGGGGCCGATTACCGCCCGCGAGGGTGTAGAAGACGGTGCCTCGACTACATCGCCGCCGCTTGCGACGTAAGCAATAGAACCCTGCTTGCTACCGAATCCAGGTGAGGACCTGCAGCACATGAAGAAGATCTCGTAGGCGGTCTCTCGGATTTCAGAGTGGCGAAGGGTATCGAGGCGGGCACCGAAGGGCCAGTCGATCTCGCTGTCGCCGGAGGTGATGGAGGTGGCTGATTGGGAGCCTGCGGAGATGGAAGAGCTGGGGGAATCCCGACGGGCCATGGTAGATGTATGAGGCGGCCAGCCGGTGCAGGCTGGGACGATGTGCGGTCAGATGATGAATTTGGCCCCCACTAGGTAGATCTAATTGGGGCCCGGCCGCCCCTAAAATAAAATTTGCTGACATGGGAATGGAAATAGAGAGAGAGGTTGGGAGAGAGACGACAGGGGAGACATGCTTATTAGTCCATCAATTCAGGGGCTGTTGCGGTGGCGGGGGTAAGAGCAAGGTGGCGGGGGTAGAGATACCTTTTCTTCTCCTCTAAATTTAGAGGAGGAGGTGAGAGAGAATGCAGGAGGCTTTATTTATATTATAATATTTAATGACTTATTTATTAAATATATCTAAAAAATTTATAACTTAAATATATCATCCCAATTAATATATAATATGTCCTTAAAATTGTGTTGCTTAGACCTACAAAATAAGTCTAATATCGAATTATTTTTAATTATTATTTATCATATTATTATTAATTTGATAAACTACTAGTTTATATCTTAAATAACTCTTTATATATATAACTATACTAATATTAAATACATATATAATAATATAAAAATAATATAATGTTCCTCAAATATGGAGAACATGGTTGAAGTTGCTCTAACCAAGTTCTCTATATTTGGAGAACATAGTATAATATGGATATCTAAATATAGAGATCCTCATTGGAGATGCTCTAAGAGGGATGTGGAATTGTGGACCTAGGTCAATCTGTTGCAAACAATTTCGATGTCATATTGGGAAATACAAATATTGCAAATTTTTTAAAAAAATTAGGCAAAACATTATAGGCATGTTTGGCTAGCATGCGCAAAATGGTGGGAATTAGTGGTAAAGAAATCGGCAAAAACTTTGAACATTAGCTTTGAACTATTGACCAAAAATCGGGGAACTGAAAAAAAAATAGAAACACAAAAAAAACCAAAAATTCGGTGCTAAGGAACATCAAGCGGGAAAAGCATCATCACCATATATCACGATGTGGGGGCAAAAAAACCAAAAATTGACGGAGAAAAAGGAGGAGAGGCGTCAGAGAAGAGGAGGAGAGGCGTCGACGGAGAAGAGGGAGGAGAGACGTCGGCTTAGATGGAAGAGCGGCGTCAGAGAAGATCACGGAGAACCACGTCGTCGATCGTGCGCCTCACGGTGGAATGGAGGGGGGAAGTCGACCATTGCGGGGGGAATCAGGTGCCCTAGCATGTCTGGAGACCACACTCTTCTTGCGTAAAATCAACAGCAGCTACAACCAACGTCAACGGTTTAAAGGCTTTTGGTGCAGTTGTTTGAACATCAACGACATGTCGTTTGTTTACCCGGAATTCTGCGACCAGCTTTGTACATGCTTGCGGGTAAGGGCGGTCAATCTATACAATTTCTGCCTAGACCGCTCAACAACCGTCTTCAGGAAGAGCAGTCTCCAGACTCCAGGCTGACCTCCGGACCGTGCGGTTAGAACCCTCTTTCTTTTTATAGCTAATTGCACACCACGTAACCTCTCATCCATGCCAGATTCTCATGTACCATGGGAAGCCCGTACTTTTGGAATCCACCCGTTCGGGCAGGCCCTCACTACTATAAAATAGGGGTGAACAGTAGCCAGAAGGCACGCTGATTCGAATCCTCAAACTCGTCACATGTGGTTGCAGTCTCGAATCCAGTCCCTTCTCGATCACCTGATTGTCGGCAAGCCTTTTCTTATCTCTTGTAATCACATCTTTTGATCTATAAATTGCCCACAGTAAGTGGTATTCGTCGCTGCGGGTAAGCATGGTCTCGCCTCCATACGACCCTCTTTTTTTGTCTCTTCAGGGGAGAAGTAACCGACAACTTGCAGTTTATCCTCTGGTGTCCCTCAACGTGAAGTTGTGGAGGTATATTTTTAGTGATAATAGAATGAACACGTGACCTTCAGATTTGAGTTGTTCGGTGAACAAATCGGTTAAGAATGTCTGACCGCGACATCCAACAATGTCCTCCCATAGGGGAAAGAGTCAATTCGAGCAGTGCGGTCACCCTAGAATCCCTGGAGCTTCGCTTTGAGCAGGCTTGCCATGAGACCGCCCAGCAGAAGGAAGCCATGACGTAGGCTCTATACCCAGTGGTTAGCTCCCCAGACCTCCGTAGCCGCGACTCCTCCTACTGGTCTGCAAGTTCCTTTTGAAGATGCTCCAACCCCTCCAGTTCACCATGCTATTCAACCCACAACTCCTCTGCATCCTAAAATCGAAGAATTTGCAGATGCTCGTCGCAAATTCTTTAGAGCAGCTGCCTAGGGAGGTCCAGCAAGAGTGCTGAACTTTCGAGAGAGTTATGTCAATCCTCCAACTGATGATAGAGAGGAGCCGTCTCCTTTTTCTGATCGAGTTCGTTGGGAACCTGTTCCCAATGGATTCTGAGAGACTCATCTGCCAGTCTTTTCGGGAGAGATGACACAGTCTCTAATTTGCAGGCTTTCGAGTCAGTCATTTCCATGAGAACCCTCTCCGACGGCATCAACCGCAAGCTCCTAGTCACGTCCTTCGACGATCGGGCTAGAGAGTGGTTCTATAAGTTGCCACCTGAATCGGTCACTTGCTTTGCAGACCTTCGAAGAGAACTTCTCTTGAGTTTCGCTACCCCGAAGAAGCGAAAGAGTGGTCTGACAGCTCTCTTTCAGATCAAATAAGGGTATCTTGAGACTCTTGCTCACTTCGTTGATAGATTAGAGGAAGAAATATAGGGGATCTAAGATGTGGATTCGTCCCTTTATCAAGTTGCTCTTGTCAGTGGCGTCCAGGAAGGTCCTTTCAAGTTTGAGGCCTGTGTAACACCTCCCCTGTTGTGGTCTTATAATATGGGTCCGGCCGGGACCCCACAACATAAAATTGCCACATCTTTAGTATTAAATAGTGATATAGATCTACCCATCTCAAAACTCAGAACAAAACACAGCGGAAACATTAAATAAACCACAGAAGTTGTGCACATCTACATAAGAGTACTACGACCTTAAGGCCTTACAAAACTCATACTCAAGACATCAAACAAGGCATAGAAAATGCCCAAAAGATTATAACAATCCTATGCTACCTCGACGTGCAAGCCGGAACAAGTAAAGACAACATAGTCAAACAGGAAAACATGAAAAGTGCACTTCATGAAGCTTAGGCCTTTTTGGCCGGCGAGCTGGGTCTAGCCTGTGATCCTTGCCCTGCATCCAAATCATAAAGAGTGGTATAACAAGGGTCAGCTTTGGCTGACCAACAATGGTGTAACAACACCCCTCCTCCCTGGCCGTCCCAGCGTATCCCGGGGAACTACATCACCCTGCAAGTCAGCAATTCGTATGAAAATGTAATAAACAATAATAACATAAAAACGTCAGGCATGAGTGTCACAAGCATCATCCACGTTTCTATGCTGAGCAATAAAAGTAAGGGGCCTAACAATGTAGCATGTATGCAAACTTGGGTTTCACCCAAGGCACCCTATGATGTGTATGCTTCTAGCATAACAACACACATCATCATTTCACAACAAAGCAAGGGTACTTATCATTTCCCCACGGGCGTGCAAGCCCAAGGCCAAGAACTCCACTGAGACCTCACCCCTTACATGGCCCATCTTGCCAACGGGCACATCAGCATACTTGTTCTCGCCGTCATCACTAAGCCAAAAGCCAAGAACTCCACTGAGACCTCACCCCTTACATAGCTCATCTTGCCAACGGGCGCATCAACATACTTGTTCTCATCAGTTAGCACAAAAGGGGACTTGTCTTGCCAGGACACTCTCCCCACATGAATCCAAGCAATCACGGGCTAGCCAACCGACCACAAAGATGAAGTCACGCCTTCACATACAAGCGGCTTTACAAGCCATTCACCACGCACAAAATTACCCTTTCCAAACCAATGTTCGTTCTCACACAAAACATGAGGGCAACACATACGACGTTTTTGCCGTCATCTGATTTCTAGCAAAATCCCTAAAATGCACGTTAAGCAACATCACCGAATCGGACAAACGGTCGCGATTTCGGCTTCACCCACAATGCCTAATCCACTAACGGAGCGGATCTCTAGTGCAAAATCATGTCGGGGACAGACTCAATCAACCCGATGGTTCTTCTTGAACCAGGGCGACCCAAAACCCTCTCATTTGAGAGATCCGGTGCCATAAATTTCAGAAAAGAGAAGGTAAAAGCAAAGATGCCACGCACGCATCCTAAAACCGGGAGGAGAGATGTCGTTACCCTAAGAGAGTTCTCTTCCTCGCCATGGATCGGTTGAAAGGCATGGATAGAAACGAGCGCCTTCGAGTACTCTCCACGGATTTGGTCTCAGATCGGCGAATGGAGCTCCGGTGCTCCAACAATGGCGGATCTAACCTTCTTCTTCCACCAAACCCTCCACCTTTCCTTAGCCTCCAAAAGCACCAAAAAGACTTCAAGGAATGGAAAATAAACTCCTCTGCCCTATTTAGGACATTATGACGAACTTATCTGAGCCATTGGATCAAAGTTTAAGAGGATCGGATGCCCAAAGAATCACTACTTATGGATCTGGTTCCGTAAGCTAGCGTCGGCGCTAGCGCTATCGCTATCGCTTGCGCTAGCCACTCGACGAAAAACCCCTCGACGAAGAACATCACGATTCCCCGATGAATCTGCACCACTCGACGAAACCTATCGCCGGCGCTAGCGCTACCTCCAGCGCTATCCCTCCGACGAACTCCCTTCGACGAAGCCCTTCCGATGAATCCACCTCGACGAATCCATCGAAACCACAAGTCCATTCGATGGGAAAGCTAACGCCTGCACTAGCACCTAGTGCCAGCGCTAGCTCCCAGGCACAAAAAAGTCTGTACAAGCCTTAAGCACTACAGCCTCCGCGCTCAGCGACACTTGGGGTGTTCCAAATCCACCCCCCTTAAAAGAATTTTGTCCTCGAAATTTAAGACATTAACGAAGGCACAAATAACACAAATACCTGGAACGAACATTTCCGGAAAGTCATCCCGCATCGTTTGCTCACGTTCCCATGAGAACTCGTCTCGTCCGCAATTATCCCAACGCACTTTCACCAGCTTGACCTCTTTATTCCGCAACCGCCAGATTTCAGAATCCTCCACGCAAACCAGACTAACTATCGACTTCAGATCTTCAGCTACGGGAACTATCGAAGACTCAACAACTTCTTTCGGCTCCACCAACGCTTTCCTCAGCACCGAAACATGAAATACATCATGTAATCCTCTTAGCTCCGCGAACAACGCTAACCGATAGGCCGCTTCGCCTATGCACTCCATAACGTCAAACGGACCCAAATATCTCGGACTCAACTTCTTGAGTCACCAAATTCACGAAACGCCTTTGAACGGCTTGATCTTCAAGTAGACCACGTCGCCCACCGCAAACTCCATATTTCTGTGGCGCGCATTAAAATACTTTGCCTGCCGATCCTGAGCGACCTTCATGCGCTCCTGGATCGTTCGTACGAACTCACAAGCGTCTGCCACCACTTCTTTTCCTAATAGCTGGGTGTCTCCCGCCTCTATCCAAGACATCGACGTTCGACACCGCCTTCCATACAAAGCCTCGTATGACGCCATTTTGATACTCGCATGGAAACTATTATTATAGGCAAACTCCACCATGAAGAGGAGGTCTTCCCAACTCTTACTGAAATCAAGAGCACATATCCTCAACATGTCTTCCAATGTACGGTTCGTTCTCTCAGTTTGACCATCGGTCTGTGGATAAAATGTGGTACTAAACTTCAACTTTGTGCCCAAACTTCTCTGCACTAACCTCCAGTCCTTGGACGTGAACCGCCCATCGCGATCACTAACAATGCTCTTGGGAATCCCGTGCAACCGCACGATATTACGAATATAAAGCTCCAAGAGCTTCTCCACACTATCGTCCTTCCGATTAGGAATGAAGTGGGCTCCCTTGGTCAGGCGATTCACAATCACCCAAATCACATCGTTACCCTGCTGCGATCGAGGCAAACCAAGCACAAAATCCATGGAGATATCGTCGAATTTCCACTCCGGGATAGGAAGAGGTTTCAAGAATCCACTAGGCCTTTGGCATTCAACCTTCACTAAGGCGCACGTCTGACACCAGCTTACATATGAAGCTACATCCCGCTTCATCCGAGGCCACCAAAAGGATTTCTTCAAATCCAAGTACATCTTTGTACTTCCTGGATGAACGGATTACTTCGTGAAGTGAGCCTCAAACATCAACTCCTCAAGGAGCTTGCCAAAGCGCGGAACACACACCCTTCCGCTCCTCTTTAGCAGTCCACCGACCATCTCCAAAGCATTGCCTTCGCTTTGTTGAGATTCCAATGCCAATTGATGACACTCCTCGTCTGCACTAGTTTCCTCTCGAATTTGATCTGCTAGATCACACTGCATATCGATCCAGTTCAGCCGAGCTGCGTTGGACTCACCCTTAGCCACACACACAATGCCAAGAGACTCAAACTCTCGCACTAAACGCTCATCATGCGCTTCCATCCAATTTCCTTGCCCAGAATACTTTCCACTCAAGGAGTCAGCCACGACATTGGCCTTGCCTGGCGTATACTGAATCGCTATGTTGTAGTCCCCAAGGAACTCGACCCACATACGCTGCCTCATATTAAGATCCCTCTGATCTAGAAGATACTTCAAGCTTTTGTGGTCCGTGAAGATTTCCACCTTCGCACCATCACGTAGTGCCGCCACAATTTCAACGCAAAAATTACCGCCGCCAACTCCAAGTCGTGGACGGGGTAATTTCTTTCATGAGGCTTTAGCTACCTCGATCCATAAGCTATCATGTTGCCATGCTGCACCAGCACACAACCCAAACCGCAACCTGACGCATCGCTGAAAATCTGAAATCCTTCATTCCCACTAGGAAGACTTAGGATTGGAGAAGACATCAATCTTTCCTTCAAGGTCTTGAACACACGGGCACACTCCGACGTCCACACAAACTTCTGGTCCTTTCGGGTAAGAGTGGTGAGGGGCAAAGCCATCCGCAAAAAGTTCTCAATGAACCTTCTGTAATTATCGTCTAGTTCAAGGAAACTCTGGACTCCTTAGGGTCACCACCTTCAACAGGTAGTCAATACTAGCTCTTTGCTCTGCAAGCCTGTCCATACCTAGGATGATGTCAAATTCGGCTAGTGGTAGAATCGTTGCTACCAACTCGAAGTCACACTCGCCAATTCTCAAAACAATGCGTCCTTTCCTTCTAGTGGTCATGAAGGACCAATTCGACATGCACACGCTAATCTCCACATCATCCTCGACAGTCTCAACACCGATTCTCCGAATAAAGCTTTTCGCGAGAAAAGAGTGTGACGCTCCCATGTCGAAAAACACTCTATAGGGGTAGCCCGAAACTAGCACGAAGCCTAACACGCATATAATAAATATGAAAGGTCGCAAACAGTTTAAAGCTATCAAATGAAACTCTAAACTTTTCATAGATGTCACCACATCGGGTTGGAAAATCGCTTATGCTGCCCGAGGTTGTACGCTCTAGGCTGCACAGGAGGGAAATGAGAAGCACTGGACTCCGCCGCTTTCCCTTTCTCCCCAACACTAGTACCGGAACGCACCGACTGCTCTTGCCTCTGCTCTGGCTCAGCTCCACCCTCGGAACAAAACCGAGCTATGTGGCCCACCTTGCCACACTTGTAGCACGTCACTGGTCCCTTGGAACGGAACTCTCCAGAAGCTGCACCGCTCTTCTCGCCAGTCCTAAAAGGCCAGGGATTTTTCTTCCACCGACTTCCCTCAGACTTCCCTTGAGACTGAGATGGTTTACTTTCTCCCTGCTTTGCCGCAAAGCCCTTACGACGTTGGGTTCGCTCCATATCGTTCACTAATGTTCTGGCAGTTTCGACTAGCTTATTGAACCTCGCATTCTTTAAGGCTATCAGAGGCTGTCTTAAATTCTCTCTCAGACCCTGATAGAAGAGATTATCTCTCTCCTCATTATCTGTCATGGTCGTCCCCGCGTAATGACCCAACCGAGTAAACTCCTGCATGTACCCGTCTACAGTCTTCCCACGCTGCACCAAGTGCAAGAACTGCCGTTGAAGGGCTAACCTCATCGAAGAGGAGATACAACGCTTCAGGAAGGCATTCCCGAACTCTTCGATGGACGGGGCACGTCCAGGGAAATGACGACCGCTATGGTTCACCCACCACAGCTTGGCATCACCTTCTAACATAAACGCCGTGAACTGGGACTGCTTGTCCTCTGGGGTCTCTGCCACTTTCAGGAGTTCCTGAATTCTAGCCAACCAATCCTCGGTCTCCGTCGGAGTGCCAACTCCTTTGAACGTCGGAGGATGGAAACTCAGATAATACTTCATCTGACGATCTCCTTGCCCAACCGCTTTCTCGGCTAACGGCTCTACCTACCTTACTCCCACCTCTTGTGTCATAGTAACTGAGTGACAGGATTCGCAACCTGCACAACAGGCATCACAATCTATGGCATCATAATATATAGCACAAAAGGGGACTTGTCTTGCCAGGACACACTCCGCACATGAATTCAAGCATTCACGGGATAGCCAACCGACCACAAAGAGGAAGTCACACCTTCACATACAAGCGACTTCACAAGCCATTCACCACGCACAAAATTACCCTTTCCAAACCATTGTTCGTTCTCACACGAAATATAAGGGGAACACATACGGCGTTTTCGCCGTCATCGGATTTCTAGCAAAATCCCTAAAATGCACGTTAAGCAACATCACCGAATCGGACAACCGGTCGTGGTTTCGACTTCACCCACAATGCCTAATCCACCAACGGAGCGGATATCTAGTGCAAAATCATGTCGGAGACGGACTCAATCAACCCGATGGTTCTTCTTGAACCAGGGCGACCCAAACCCTTCTCATTTGAGAGATCCGGTGCCATAAATTTCAGAAAAGAGAAGGTTAAAGCAAAGATTCCATAAACGCATCCTAAAACCGGGAGGAGAGATGTCGTTACCCTAAGAGTTCTCTTCTTCGCCATGGATCGATTGAAAGGCACAGATATAAACGAGCACCTTCGAGTCCTCTCCACGGATCTGGTCTTGGATTGACGAACGGAGCTCCGGTGCTCCAACAATGGCGGATCTAACCTTCTTCTTTCACCAAACCCTCCTCCTTTCCTTAGCCTCCAAAAGCACCAAAAAGAATTCAAAGAATGGAAAAGAAACTCCTCGGCCCTATTTAGGACATTAGGACGAACTTATCTGAGCCATTGGATCAAAGTTTAAGAAGAACAGGGGCCCATAAAATCACTACTTACGGATCTGGTTCCGTAATCTAGCGCTAGCGCAAGCACTGCCGCCCGTGCTAGCCACTCGACAAAAAACCCCTCGACGAAAAACCCCCCGACGAAGAACATCACGATTCCCCGATGAATCTGCACCACTCGACGAAACCTATCGCCGGCGCTAGCGCTATCGCCAGTGCTAGCTTTTCGACAAACTCCCTTCGACGAAGCCCTTCCTCATTATCATTAGCATCTGCCTCCGGTCTTCCATCCCCAACATCAATATGATGACTCCCAAGAGTCATTCACTGTATTGATATTATCCCTATGAAAAAGTAGTTCAAATCCTCCAAAAGCAACTTTACTTCAAGAAGCCAGCTACGATGAGGTCCGACATCAGGACCTGGAATCTGGCCCTTTCATGTGAATATCATAAGAAGAGGGGTCATCTGACCAAGAACTGTTGAGCTCTTCAGATGCTCATCGAGAAGTTGTTGAAGGAGAGAAATCTTCAGGACAGAGTTCTTCGGAAGATAGGTGAGAAGCAAGCTTCTCCCAAGGGGAAAGATGTCTCCAAAATCCATTGGGAGTGTGAGGAAGTGAATGAAGTTGGCCATCTTGGCAGAGTCAGTTATGAAAACAAGTGTGTAGATGCTGATGAACAAGGCCCGCTAGGCCATCTCTTTTGCATCCATGGTGGGACCGGGCTCAAGTCCTCTTGGAAGGCTAGCATGTCTTGGGTCTTCCGTTCAGAGTAGCGGCCTCCTCCTCCTCCTCAGCTCCTTGTAGATGGACCGTCATTTTTAACCAAGATTGTTGGAGCCTATGTTCTGCATCTCTTGGTTTGAGAATAACAAATACCGTGTTGTATTTGATCTTGTATTTTGTGTGTTTATTGTGTGCAGGTTATACAGGAACTATAGCTACACATCCCTATGAGTAGTATACTGAATGAAGATGATTCTCTGGAAAGAGAGCTAACGGCCCACGTTAGAGTTAACGCCCCGCGTTAACTTATCGTTGAGAAGGGATGTCGTCGAGAAGGGAATGACATCGAGAAGAAGTACCATCGAGTACCAAGTGACAACTCCAGCGTTGAATCTTAATGCCCGCGTTAAGTCCACAAACTGCCATGATCCCGACAGTTGCACAATGTCAGCGGTTGCTATACACGATCACTAACGATGGCATTAACTCTTAACGCCACGCGTTAGCTCTAGTGCCTATTTAAAAAGCAGCCCCTCTCATTCTAGAGGTGGGGTTCCATTGCCTCTAAAGCCAGCATTCTGATTCTTTTGAGATAGGCTCGTGTACAACAATTGAGAGATCTCCCTTGGGCTAACATGAAGATCTAAAGAAGATTTTGAAGGAGAAGGTCTACAATGCATATTCTATACGAAGGACGAACGCTTCAAGAATGCCAATGTCTACATCGCCTTCGTCTTCACCTTCAGAATTTCTTGGGGAGTTTCTCTTACTTTACATTTATCTTGTAATCTTTAATTTCATTCCTTTTTGTAATTGGCGTGGAGAAATCGTTCGGGGAGGAAATTTGCCGCCTTGCGTGTGGCGACTAGGCCTTGTTAGGTTTAGGGGTAATTTGCCGCCTTGTGCATGGCGATTAGGTCGATGTTAGATCTAGGGGGTGGCTAGAGGCCTTATCTGGGGTAAGATGGGCTATAGCCAATCGTTCCTTGGGAGAAGGACCAGTGAAACATCAAAAAGTGTTTTAAATATTCTCGCCTTGGTTTCTAGAGTTATAGAAATCAAATATTTGTATAATCAATTTATTATGAAATAATATCATATCTTTTAATGTTCTATTTAATTGATTTTATTTCCTCTTCAAGAATGTGTTAAAATATATTTTCATCAAAGCATTAAAGAAAACATTTGTGTAATCAATTTCTTTGAAATATAATATTCGTTTTTATTATCTCTGATTTTATGGAATTGTATTTCATTTAAGATTTCATAAGTAAAATCATTGTGGCAATCTTTTTGCGATAAGAAAAATTTTCTGGAGAGCTAACGCCCAACATTAACCCTTAGCGCCAGGCATTAGCAACAGTTAACATAAAGTTTTGTTTCTCTTCTTTAAAATGGAATCGTCAATATAATCTTATCTGAGATATTTATATATATTTTCTTATAAAATATTCTGAAATTTTAGTCGCAAACTCTGATATTTTTAATTTGATTTAAATTCCATAAAACCCTTATTCACCCCCCTCTAAGGGCGCCGTAAGATCCAATATGGTATCAGAGCGTAGGTTATTCCAATACGGCTTCACAACTGGGAATAATGACGCTTCATGATCTCACATCTTCTAGAGGGGATAAATTTTATGAAAATGAAAAATCATTATCACCACCTTTATTTATAGGTAAAAATTATAATGTGTGGAAAACTCTTATGGAAAGTTTTTTAAATCTTTGAATATTGAAGTTTGGAATATTATAATTAAAATGCCCCCAATTATTCTGAATAAAATGAAGTGTTTTTAAATGCCAAATCTATGAATAGTCTATATTGTGCAATAGATCAAAATATTTTCAAACTTATTTATATGCTTCCTACTGCTTTTGAAGTTTGGAAATTTCTTGAGAATTCTTATAGTCTTGCCTCCACAGATGATGAACAAAAGCAACTCCTTATGGATCCAAGAGAAGAAACCAATGAGGTCTCATGCTTGGAGGAAGATCTATCTAAGAGAGAATAATGCAATGTCACAATATTGGACTCAAATGATGACAACACATCATGCAAAAGAGAAGACGAAAATTCAACTATGGAAGAGGAATGCAAAGAAGATGTCAAAGGAACCTTTGGTTCAAATCTTGCCTCATCCCATAGCAATGTAAGAAAATCAAAATCTTCTCTTTTTGTAACAAATTATATTTCTACATTTCGTATGCTTGAAATTGCTAAACGTAGAATTAATAAATTGAAAAATGCTAATTCCAAATTACGTTTAGAAAATAAAACTTTAAAAGCAAACGCTAAAGTAGAATCTTATATTGATGTTTCAAATTCTCTTTCATGCTCTTTAATTAAAAATGTTAAACATTGTTTTGATTATAATACTTTTAAAGAAGAACTCAAGGTTTTGGGAAAAGGTCTTTTAACTTCAAAAGAGCATAATGAAAAATTGATAAAAGAAAATCATAATTTAAAGGATAAACTAGAATCATTAAAATTGTTTATTCAAAAGTTTTCATATACTAAAAAATCTCTTATTTCTAGTTTATCAAATCATCAAAAGTCCAAAAGCTTATCTTCACATTATAAGAGTATGTCTATAAGAAAGAGTGGAAATGAAAATCATCAAAATAAGAACCAATCATTTAACACATATTGTAACCAACTCTATCAATAATCACTTCTAAAGAAAGACAATCACTCTTATAAACTTTCAAAGAATCTATATAATAAAATTCATTATGATTATCAACATCAATCTATTTTGAAAAATAATTTGAATAAACATAAATCCCCAATGAATTATTTTTCAAACAACTATCATCATATAAAGATGTCACATAA
The DNA here is from genome assembly GCA_033032865.1 of Dactylorhiza incarnata. Lineage (NCBI taxonomy): Eukaryota > Viridiplantae > Streptophyta > Magnoliopsida > Asparagales > Orchidaceae > Dactylorhiza > Dactylorhiza incarnata. Next base: position 23,444,773 of record JAWHQI010000003.1, read on the forward strand.
TTATTATATGAATTTGAGTGATAAACAACCAAGGTATGAATGGAGACTCATAAAGAAAAATGACACATCAACTTTACTTGAAATGGCTCATTCATCCTTGTCTCCCCAAAAGCCAACACGATGTATTTGAGTACCCAAAGGAACCATCCCACTTGGACCCCTTTGGATACCTAAATCTCCCATTCGTTAGTATCCAATCATTTGCATGAAGTAAAATTAATTATAAATGATATATCAAAACTCTACTTCATGATATGCTTAATGTCTTTTTCTTTTGTTTGTTTTCTTACTTTTGAGCCAACATGCTAAGGTCACTTAGATATATTATGCAATATGACTTTCACATTTTAAGCCTAATGGTTAACAAATTAAATTAAATTAAATTGAATATAAAGTCATAAAGTTTTAAAGTGATCTATCTTTTCTCTGTCTAGGTTTTATCCTTTCTTAAATCCAATGCCTATAAATGTCTTATTTTATCACAATAAATTGAACGCTAATTTGCTAAATGATATTACCAAGACAAATGAAATTACTTTCAAAAATGGATTTAAATGAGCTTTTATGGGTCTTAGGCTAAAATATTAAATGCACAACTTATTGCATATTTGTCTATTTTCTTTGTTGCATATGATAGCCCATATAATGAAAAATCAGAATTGAAAAATTACAAAAATGATGAATATGATTTCACACACTCCATCATGATCTATTAATATCCTATGCTAAAATTCACTATTATCATATATCATAATTCATGATCTATCAAGAATTGTCATAAATCAACTATCTCTATCAACCTTAGGATTTATGAAATATATGATGGCTAGTGGTATTAAAGTTTCATATCTTATTTTGTGTGTGTGATATGCATCTCTATTGTTTGCATGTATCACATTATCTTTAGACCTAAGATTTAACTTGATATCAACAAGATGAAATCAAATAGAATTGTCACTTCATTCTAGGTCTATGAAAATTCAAAACTCTATGTTTGAATACATGCCACTCAATTATATATTTGTCCATCTTTACATAGCTTTGCACCATGTTGTCCTAACTCAACATACTAGCATCATCACTTACCATAAGTAGAGATCAATGTCCATGCTAGTGATATCTTGCAATGCTAAAGTAAATTATATTACTAAAATAAGAAAATCATAATTTCTTTTGTAGTGATTTTGCATGAATAAAAATTTTCTAAATGGATTTAAAATCAACAATCTTCGATATAATTGTAAATCCAAAACGAATCATGCAATTATACCATAGTTCATATATTTAAGGCTTACACACTTAGTATGTCCATAATCATTAAACCTATGACATGTGCCTCACAATAGCGAAGACGTAGGATTATGTGCATTAGAGACCTAACCTCTAAGTCATGTCTTGTCCTTAACCGGGGAGGGTTCCAGTAGGGCCTTGCGAGGCACTGAGGGGAAAGAGATCTAGGTTGAGCGCCGTCTTTTGTATTCATATGGGATTAACACCCCAACCTATGACATGTATGCAGCTCCTCATGCCCATCCGTCACTTAGTACGGGGCTAGAGTGTAGTCATGTAGTTAAGGTATCTTGATCTTAGATATACTTATATTATATTCTTTGCATGAACATCATCTCACTCTTTATATTTAAATCATGCATATTATTTTTATTCTATCTCTGCATCTTGTGTTTGCATATTTTATTATTTTGAGCTTTAATATTTCTATAAAACACAAGTATTTGAAAAGTCATCGAAAATATGCTTAAAAGAGCCTTCAAATCATCTCTAAAAAGTCTGAAATTTCAACAGTAAGAAGACCTCTTTATAATACAACTGAATTAAGAAAAACATTTAAAAAAAAAATCAAAATTTGCAGTTCTGTTTTGGTGTTAAGAAGTTAACGCCTGGCGTTAGACCCTTTGCTCCAATTTTTTTTTGAAAAAATTCTGTGTTTTTCTCATGCATTATTTTTGGTTTATTTCTCTGGCATAGAATATCATTTACCGATAGGGCTAAAAAGACTTCTATGTTTTCCAGAAAATATTTAAATTTGAATATTTAAAAACAAATACAAAATTATAAAACAATTTCAAAGAACAAAAATGTGTTTTTCTCTTTATGTGTGATTATTGTTTTGTACTTATATAAAAATTAAAAAATATTTAAAAATTGATTGTTATTCATTGGCATTGTCAAGGATGATTAATTATATCAATTAAAGATTATCTACAATGTTTAATTTAACTTTCAAGTTTCTTATGAAACATTGTTTTGTATTTGTCATGCCTTGAAAATTATCTTGTTATGTGCAATGAAATTGATTGTAGACAAACATGTGTAGAAACGATTAGCATGCCTCTAAGTATGAGTAATGCATTATGTTTGATAATGATTCATTCACTCACTTATTTTTGATAACTTACATGTGTTTACAATCTTATTCTTGCATGATTGTGTAGTGTAATAACATAAATAATTAAAATGCATAAATAGATTACCTACACAACATTGAATTGGTTATTACAATTCTTTGTCTTTCGTGCACTCATTCTTTAGAGAAATGTGGTTTAAAATTAAAATTGCTATGTTTGCAAAACAAGTGAATTCGGAGTCCTTAGTCACTAAACTAAAAAGCAAATAATAATTGACAAGGATAACTCCACCAAGCACTACTCACCCTCCTGATAAGTCTTAATGAGCATTGTGAGGTTGAGCACCTTGGAAAGAATTGTAAAGTGTCTTGTAGCAAACAATTTATATACCACTTCTCTTAGTACACCTGATCAAAAATAAAATTTGAAAGTAATGCTAAAAAGTATAAAAGTGATCCCCCAAGCACTACTTTGCACCCTGATAAGTCTTAATAAGCATTGTGTATGCAGAGCACCTTGGTAGTTGTACTCTTTATTCATGCGCATTGAAATATTGCGGAAGTAATAGTATTTGTGTATTTTAATATTGTGTTAATTCATTATATACGTCATGTGTTTTTGATTGATTCACTTGTATACTTTATCAAAATACTATTTTGTACACATCATTATCTTTCATAAAACTTCTACTTATGAGAATTAGATCTTAATGCTCATCTACTCAATTCTTTACAAACTTAAGTAAATGCACTAAATAACAAAGCAAGACCGCTATAATGTTTATGTTTACTTGAAATGCAAAATTTATTACATTGTAGTTTTTGTATCTTTTCTTGATATTATAAAATTATACTTGCAATTTTATCTAAATGGAATAGCATCTCTTAAAGCTTTAACTCAAACATCAATTTTTCAAATTTAAAACTCATTATTCTTTATATGATTTTATTTTCTAAAATGATGTTTATGTTTAAGAGTGCTTATTATATTCTTCTGCTAAGTTTACCACTTATGCTCATTCATGTCTATTATTATTTTTACCACCGTGGTATTCTTTTATCAACAAGTTGGTATCTTAAAATAAGAATGTTTACTTTATCATTTCAGTTATGTTGCTTACTACTATATGTTCCATCATGCTTATATTTTTTTCAACAAGGAGTATTTAACAATCTTTATATTGCATCCTATTTTCTTCTCAACATAAATCATTTGAATTTTTATTGCATACTATCATCTAAACCCTCTTTTGATACTACCAAAAGGGGAGATTAAATTGCATAAATCTAACCTTTAGGGGGAGTACATCAAAAATTCATAAGAAGTATTTATGTAGGGGGAGTAATCATATATGAGGTGCATTCTTTATCCTGTGCTCGATCATGAAAATCCTTCAATAAGTGATTCCTAACCACTTAGTAGATATACACTCATCCCTACCCACTTTTGCTAATAACAAAGGGGGAGAAGAAATTGAGAAATCTAGTAAAATAGATATTTAGGGGGAGTAAATTATAAGAGAACACTTATGTAGGGGGAGGACTTGATATAGAAAGAGTATGCATTATCGCTTTCAATTCTATCATGCTTTTAATATGTTATTCATGCATATCTTATTACCGCACTTATCTATAAACACAAATTGTCTTAATCTCACTAATTTCTCATACAGGTATTTGTTATTATCAAAAGGGGGAGATTGTTGGAGCCTATGTTCCGCATCTCTTGGTTTGAGAATAATAAATACCGTGTTGTATTTGATCTTGTATTTTGTGTGTTTATAGTGTGCAGGTTGTACATGAAATATAGCTACACATCCATATGAGTAGTATACTGAATGGAAATAATTATCTGGAAAGAGAGCTAACACCACGCGTTAACTTATCGTCGATAAGGGATGTCGTCGAGAAGGGAATGGCATCGAGAAGAAGTACAGTCGAGTACCAAGCGCCAACGCCAACGTTGACTCTTAATGCCCGCATTAAGTCCACAAAATGCCACGATCCCGACGGTTGCACGATGTCAGCGGTTGCTATACACGATCACTAACGCTGGATTTTATTCTTAACGCCACGCGTTAGCTCTAGCGCCTATTTAAAAAGCAGCCCCTCTCATTCTAGAGGTGGGATTCCATTGCCTCTAAAGCCAGCATTCTGATTCTTTTGAGAGAGGCTCATGTACAACAATTAAGAGATCTCCCTTGGGCTAACATGAAGATCTAAAGAAGATTTTGAAAGAGAAGGTCTGTAATGCATATTCTATACGAAGGACGAATACTTCAAGAACGCCAACGTTTACATCACCTTCGTCTTCACCTTCAGAATTTCTTGGAGAGTTTCTCTTACTTTACCATTATTTTGTAATCTTTTATTTTATTCCTTTTTTGTAATTGGTGTGGAGAAATCGTTCAGGGAGAACGTCGGATTCTGGGAAGGATTCCGTGGGAAATTTGTCGCCTTGCGTGTGGCGAATAGGCCTTGCAAGGTTTAGGGGTAATTTGCCGTCTTGTGCGTGGCGACTAGGTCGAGGTTAGATCTAGGGGGGTGTCTAGAGGCCATATCTGGGGTAAGATAGGTCATAGCCAACCGGTCCTTGGCAGAAGGACCGGTGAAACATCAAAAAAGTGTTTTTAATATTCTCGCCTTGATTTCTAGCGTTATAGAAATCAAATATTTGTGTAATCAATTTATTATGAAATAAAATCATGTCTTTTAATGTTCTATTCAATTGATTTTATTTCCTCTTCAAGAATGTGCTAAATTATATTTTCATCAAAGCATTAAAGCAAATATTTGTGTAATCAATTTCTTTGAAATATAATATTCGTTTTAATTATCTCTGATTTTTCTGGAATTGTATTTTATTTAAGATTTCATAAGTAAAATCACTGTGGCAAGTTTTTTGTGCTAAGAAAAATTTCCTGGAGATCTAATGCCCAACGTTAACCCTTAACGTCAGGCGTTAGCAACAGTTAACAAAAAAGTTTGTTTCTCTTCGTTAAAATGGAATCGTCAATATAATCTTATCTGAGATATTTAAATATATTTTCTTATAAAATATTCTGAAACTTCAGTCGCAAACTCTGATATTTTTAATTAAGATTTAAATTCCATGACCTCCCACCGACTGGCAATCCTTTCAATGTGACAGTGGTCATCAAGGCGGTCATAGAGAACTATGCGGTGAAGAGAATCCAAATAGACACTGGTAGCTCTGCCAATCTTCTGTTCAAACCGACCTTCGAAGCTCTAAAGAATGGGAAGGCTCTCTTTTCCACCGATGGACCTCTCTATGGTTTCACTAAAGAGAGGAATAAAGTCGAGGGAAGTGTCAATCTATTAGTGATATTAAGAAGAGTGACCAAGCATGTCATGTTCATCATAGTAGATGCTCCTAGCAGTTACTACACAATCTTTGGGAGGCTAATTATCAATGAGTATCAGGCCATAGTCTCCACTTTACATTTCACCATTAATTTTTCCATGCAGGGGAAGCAGTTCATGGTTTGGAGTGACCCCAAGCTCGTTAGGGAGTGCTATGTGTAAGACCACCCTCCCAGAACACAAGACATGACTGAGGGGAGTCCTATGCCCAGAACAGCCGCCTTGTGGTAGCGTCAACACATGGGCTAACCGATACCACAAGATGCCTATCCTGCCGGCTAAACCAATATCACTATGCCAACCCATCAATAATAGAAAACTATATAAGCCATAGATTCATAAATAAGTAAAAGTGTCTCAACTAGTACACAAGAATAGGTAGCTACAAGATCTCCTGCAAAATATCAGAGTATAAAATGTCCCAAGGGCTACATCTCAAAAATCTTGCTCACATCTGTCACTGATGGCAACGAGTGTATCGTAGTCTCAGGCCGTGTCTCTCTGACCTGGCTGTCCTCTTGCGCCGCTGCTCCATCTGCTGCAGGGTGTCCTCCTAAAAAGGGGACGTAGCAACCGTTAGTCATACAGACTAAGTGGCTTCACATCCTATCCCCCAGCGACTCTTAGGCACCGGGTAGAAAGAAAGAAAGAGAACGCTGTAATATAATCAGTATTATACAAAGTAGCAAGTGGTAAGGAAATAATAATCACATCAGATATATCCAGTGTATAAAGAGTACATCTATTCTAGCAGTATAGTCATCAATAGAGCATAATAGAGCATATTAAGAACTGAGTTAAACTTAACTTATAAGGATGCCCATACAAGCTTATAAGTTAAGAGTCTTCTACAATTATAAGTAACTCATCATATAAAAGTGCCCATACAAGTTTATATGATGAGGATCTTCATGCGGTGCAATGCGATAAATGTATGTATGATGACTCACCATTGATTTATGCACGCACTCTGATTTGCTATGTCGACATAGACTTTTACTTCCCACTTTTTGAGGATAGCTAACCTCTCAGGCATCATCTGTCGTGGCCAGACGGTGACAGTGGATCGAGCTCTCCACTACTAGGTGGGTATGCACACTACCAGACCTAGGCCTTACGTACGTCTCAACAATAAGAACACAAAAGCAGAAAACCTGTGTAATGGACACGAAAGGGATCTTGGGAAGTAAGCACCAAGAGCCCAGCCCAATCGGTCAATAGCACGGAAAGGGTCTTTGGAAGTAAACACCAAAGTGCCCAGCCCAACCGGCCATGATCTATTTGCCAGCTCCCATCGGTGTGATGACTTGCGAGCTCGTAGATCTGCCACATGCAATCCTCAACATAAGATCGTAACCATCATGTGTCAACACCCGCACATGCCGTATAACCCAAGTACCCAAGGGCTCCAACGGAGCCCCTTTCATTTTCCAACTTAGCCGTGCTTTTAAGCACGCAAGGGCATTCACCGAGTCCCTTTCCATCATACCCTAGGATGTCATCTCATCCTAAGTATTAGGCTGAACCCTCACTGCTACCCGAAGGGAGTTATCATGACTTTAATAAGTGGCTACACGTGTCAGAGGTTTTTCACCCATATAATCCTAAGGACTATATGTGTATCCAATTATCACAATGAGATCATTAACATCATTAAGTATTTCAAGAATAATATCTGGGCTATCCCGTTGATATTTCCATCATAGCTCAAGCCGATTTATAATTTGAACCGTTCCACCCATTTCAGCCCCAACTGGTTTCAATTCACAATTAGTGCAACAAGATAATTCTTAACAATTAATAAGACATGGAAACTCTCAACCATTAATATGACAAGATATACCCCAACAATGGTTGTAGTGTCTTAACAAATAAGTATCCATATCTCATAAAATATAACAAGGGTGTGTACATCAATATTAAGTTTAAGTCTATCAATTTTCATAGGTGCCCGATTATTAATTTAAGAGAAATACAAGAACATCAAAATCTGTACGCTTTGGACACAACTTACGGAAACTGAATTTTCCGGAACTACAGACCACAAAAAATTATGTGTCGCCCCATTCTGAAAATGTATTTCCAAGGGCTACAAGTTCGTGTTGAGCCCAAGATCCAAATCTAAACCTATCCTATCTAAAATCAGGTTTTAACCTAGCAGAGCATATCTGGAAAGCAAGTTGTCTTGTACTTAAACAAGATCGTCTTTTGCACAGCCATTTTCGATTTCACTTTACAGGAGCTACAGACCTCCCAAAAAAAACGCACAACCAGTCGTTGGAAAGGTATTTCTGAGGGCTACAACTTTTGTGTTGAGCGCAAGACCTAAATATGGCAGAAGCATGCCTAAATATAGGCTTGAAGTCCGTCGCATATAGAAAACCGATTTTGCCCACGTTATAAAATTTGCACAGATCTCAAGACTGATGAACAACATTTGTTCATCTTCTTACTCCAGCATACACATATACCATTTTGCCTTCTCTCCTCCAATACTCCCTCATTAGACCACCATTCTTCATGAAATAAACTCCTACAACTTCATTTTGAAGAGAATAGTAGATTGAAGACATTATTTCGGCGAACAACACCCTAGAACGGAAGTTCTAGCGTGGTCTCTTCCTAGAAAGCTCCATTAAACTCACCAAGGCCAAGCTCTTTTGAGCCGACATCTATCCTATATCAGATATAAATATCTAGTACCAAGGGAGAGGGGGCGGAAGTCACCTGATTTTCGACCATGGATCTCGTTTGCCTTCTTGGCGTCATGGTGAAAGTGCACAGTGTGTCTCTGAGAATACTCTAGAGGGGGGGGGGGGGGGGGGATGAATAGAGATTAAAAAATGATTCTATCCTATTTGTGCAAACACAATAAAATACTAAGTATTATGCTCAACAATTGCTCACACAGAATAACACAAGTGCTGAAATGTAAAGCAGGAAAACAGTAACAGAAATGGACATCACAGAAATTTCACAACCAGAAGACACAAAGATTTTATAGATGTTCCCCAAAATGTGGGTAGTCCTTTATTCTACCACCTAGTAGGAATGCACCACCCATGACTGAGTCTTTTGACAAGGAGACTCTTAGAACTACTGATCTTTTGATAAGAAGATCATGAATCAACCAGATCTTTTGATAAGGAGATCTTAAACCAACCAGATCTTTTGATAAGGAGATCTTGAACCACTGAATACTTTGGAAGAGCGATTCTCAATACTCTTCTACAGTTGGGAATGAGAAGGAGAAAGAAGAAGAGGGAGGAAGAAGAATTTTGTTTTCAGAATTCTTATGAAGCCTGTCTAAAGAACAACTTCATTATTCTTTTCACTGGATCTGCTGCTGATGAACTCCTGCTTATGATTGTGATTTGTAGGAGCTATGATTGTCAGATCCTTTCTCTTCCTTTTGGCCGATATATGATATTGATGATGAGCAGCTTTCTGTTATTCTGTTCTAAGAGAGGGAGAGCAGTTCTTATTTCTTCACTATATTTTCTCTATTAGGGTTCCCGGAGGAAGATGAAGCCCTAATTGAAAAAGTTCAGCCGATTGTATTGAATGCTGTATGTTTCTCTTTTTATCGCTCTCTTATATTGTCCCTCTTTAATTTTGAATTGATTTCCTTTTCTGGTAGTTCCTGAAAAGGTATTTTGCTATGGATAATTTCTCTTCCTTTCCTTCTTTAATTCACGACCCGTCCACCAACTGTAAGCTTGTTTCACAGAAAGCTTTTCTGTCCTCTTTTAATTCTTCTTTCTATTTGAGGCAATTAATGAGCCGTTGGAGAACGGTCTTCAGTATTGTGGGCCATGAGAGAGGGTCCAAAATGACAGCTGAAAAGGTTTCCTTTTCAGACTGTATTCGACGTAGCGTCGAGTTCTCTTCCTCTCTTATCGACGTACCTTCGAGTTCTTAGTAGACCAGCTTCGATTTCATCCTTGCTCTGATTGAACTCAGCTAGTCGATGTTGCATCGATAACTTATCGACGTAAGAGTCGAGTTGAGGGCATGGCTCTGAACTTCATTATCTGCGTCGAGATGAAGTTGACGTTGCGTCGACTTTAGATGGCTTCGACAGATATTTTCTTCTGCGTTGAGTTGAAGTAGAAGCTGCGTCGATTTCTCAAGGTACTTCGACAGGTTCATGGCCTCAATGTCGATATCTATTCGATGTAACACCGACTTGAATTACTTCAACAGAAGGGTTGGACCACTTGTACTTCTAGTCAGAGTAGCGTCGACATTAACTCGATGTTGTGTCGAATTCTATTCGACGCAAATGTAAACTTTGCCCAAATTGTGCTTCTCTTGATATGGTCTTGACACCCTAGGTTGAGTGTGACATCCTGAGACATCTAATGACCATATTACCCTCACTATATAATGGGTAATACAACCTAAGAGATAAAATCACTGTTTAGATAATTTGTTAAGTTAAATCAAAGGGTTTTTCTCAACAATCTCCCCTTATTTATCTTAACAAATTTTACAGATTGAATAACGTGATTTTACAGATTCCTTTGCATAAACAAAAATACATTCAAGACAGCATAGACATACAAAAATGACAGACTGAAATCACAAGCTATTTCATTCAATTGTCAAGAAATATATAGATCTCCACAACTGTTTCCCAGGAAGTATAAGACTTTACAAAGTACCTAAGCCTCATTGCTCCTTCTCAGGAGTCCTTCTTTTCCTTGAAAACACTTTTACCTTCCTTAGAGAAATGTTCAGAGGCTCATCATCTTCAGGGAACATTGTAGCTTCTTCTGTAATAATTTCTTTGGGAAGCTCCCCCTGAGATTGTGCATTTACTTCAACCTCATGAGTAGCTTCCTGAGCAATCTGAGCTACTTCATCTAGCAGATTTTCATTCTGAACTACTGCTGTACTTAAATATGCCATCTCTGTATATAGATTCCTTTGAACTTCTGGAGCAGGCTCCCCCTGAGTATCTGGGAGCTCCCCCTGATCTGCTGCTACTGTTTCCTCCTTATTCTAGTTTTCTGGTGCAGGCTCCCCTGGACCTGTGCACCTTGGAAGGTGGTCACCTTTTCAGAAGCAGGAGCTTCATCACCATCACCTTTACCCTGCCCACTCAAATCTAGAATAGGTCTCTCTTCCTCCAAGATATTCTCCCCCTTCTTAACCTTGCTGGCCAGAGAGTTTAATAACTCCTTTGTGACCATGGAGGAAGACACAAAATCATTGAGACTCTGAAGGGATCTTTTTGAATCTAATAATACAGCCTCCATTTGTGAATATTTCCTGTCAAACTTTCTTGCCTGAGATACCATTAGGTCTGCAAAGGTAGAGGAGGCAAGACCAACTACCTTGGAGATGACCTGCTCAAGGTCAATTGGAGGGATATGAGAGGTAGATGGAGGAGGTGATGGTGGGAAGTTTTCTTGGATAGGGGAGAGTGCATTGTAGATTTCATGTGAGACATGAATTGGTGGTGGTGGAGGTGGAGCAAACTGAGAATCTGGGGTAGAAGTGGATGGTATGGATTGAGGGATTTATTGTTGTTGTTGTTGGTGGTGTTGAGATGGAATGAGAGGGGTTGAATCAGGAGCTGAAGTGGATGAGGTGGACTGAAGATTTTGCTGTTGAGGCGAGGGTTGTGCATGAACATCATCCCTTGGGAGATCTGAAACATTATCCTGTTGAGGAGGAGAGGGAGGAGGAGAAGGTGCAGACTGACCAGACTTTAGAATCTTCCTGGTCCATTTGGAAAAGATCCAAATATTTATCCTTTTACCAGGAGGTATGGGAACTCCTTTGAATTTGCAGATGCTTGGATAGTGTTGGAAGAGCACTTGGCTCATTATTCTCATGTAAGCATTTTCTTTGTGGGCATATTTGTGCCCAATCATTCTCCGGAGTAACTTCCCCCAGTGTATCTTTTTCTTGAGGACAAGAGTGCCCATAATCTGCAGCTGCTGCTTTGGAATTGCATCATGTGCTGAGATTTTGCATAATAAAACCTTCCAAACTATGTCAGTCATGAACCTGTACTCTTCTGCCAAGTCGATCTTCTTCACATTTATAGGTCTATCTTTCTTGAATTGCATGATCTCCAGGACATTCTTTGTCTCTTCTCCTGTCAATTCTTCTGAGTCACTCCCAGTAAGTAGATCAAATGTTTGGGAGAGAATTTCATCAGTTATACTGATATCTTGTCCAGAAATTGTCCCTTGAAGGGACCCATCAACTGCAACATGGACACTATCCTTGAATTCTGTAAGTTCTACATCTAGAATCTTACACCTTGTGGAGATAAGCTTGGTTAGGCCAGCTTCCTGAAACAAGCCAATAATGGATTTGAAGCTATCTGTCGATGCACCGAATGAGTCCATATCGACGTCAAACCCAAAGTTGATCTTGGGTGGAGCCATTTGATTGAAGGCACCTACAATCACAAGAGAAAACGAGAGAGAGAGAAGCACAGGAGAACTGGAGAACAAGAGAGCAAGAAAGCAAGGAGAGGAAAATTCGAAAGCGCAATGATCTCGACGCTGTAATTGCTTAAAAAGGAGATGAATTGCCACAACTTAGGGTTTAGATCGACGCAACCTCGATAAATCTTATTATTTGGCGCGCAAAGCTGTGTCGAGATTGCTTCTAGAAGTAATCCTGTGCACGCTGTTGTATCGACATTGCGTCGACTTGTATTTGACGGAACTTCAAGATTGTTCAGCGATTCTTAAGTCGACGTAATCCTGTCGACGTTGCGTCAACTTTCAATCGACGCTACCTCGACTTTGAGCAGCGACCATTGAGTTGACGCATGCGTCGATATTAACTTGACACTGCATCGAAATCTATTCGAGTTATCCACTCTGAGTGCTACTTGATGCAAGCGTCGAGTAGGAGTCGATGGTACATCAACTTCTATTCGACGCACCTATGAATGAACAGATCCATTTCCTTAGAAAATTCTTGCTGTTTTTCCCAGCAATTATATTTATTGAAAATAGAGTTTATGATAATAATTTTATGAACTATAAAGACAACAAGGTAATTAATAGAAGTAATCACCCCCTTGATTGAGTTTAGTTCTTTATTCCTTTTCTCACTATCTCCTAGATAGTCCCCTTCCTTTCCCTGCACAAGTAATTCAAACATTAGAAGGAACCCATGTTACCTTGGGCCTTTTGCTTTTACCATTGTAGGGTTCAATGAAGGAATAGAAGGGTCTTTCATTATACCCTTTTGGATGATAAGGAATGGATTTTCCAAACCTATTATTTTGATACTTGAAATGAGTATAGAATGTATCTGAATAAAGAAGATCAACAGAATGTTTTATTACCCTAGGTTTTGCTTTACCCTTTTGGTTGAGGTTATTTAATTTCTCTACATTATTCTTGCCTAAGGGTTTTCCTCTCTTATTTAGATTTACTTTGTTAGGTTCATCTACCCTATTTGGGTAACTACTAGCCTTACCCTTAGATGATGTATTTCTCTCACTTGGTTGATACTCACTAGGTCTAACAAAAGACGCTGGATTTTTCCAGGCAGGTTTCCTAGGTGCTTCTGTGCTGTGGAAGGCTCTGCTCCCAACCATAGGTGATTAAATCTCATAGAGAGATTTTCTGTGATGTCTTTGAGCTTCTAACTCCTCCCATTGAGTGAGTCCTCAAAGGCCTTTGCCTTTGCTAGCTCTTCTTTTAGTTTTATGTTTTCTTTTCTAATTTCAATTAATTCTGACTCTTTATTATTGATTTCATTTGTTAAGTCTTGATTTCTTAGGTATATGTCATCTTTCTTAATATTTTCTAATTCAATCCTTGCTGAGTCTAATTCCCTCTCTACCCTAAGATGATCAATACAGAAATCTTTTAAAAAACTTTTAAAATCATCTGAACTAAAATCCAAATCATCAAATACTGATACCTATTCTTCTTCATCATTTGATGACATCCCTAGTGCCATCATGCAGGCTGCTTCTGCTTCATCATCACTTTCAGATGATGAGGAGCTTAACTCAGCTTCATTGTCACTCCAAGTTTTAGCAATGAAGCCCTTGGCTTTCTTCTTGTCTTTTCCTTTGAAAGACTTCTTCTTCTTCTTTTCATCCTTTTTGCTGCTTCTGTCCCTTTGTTCTTGTGGGCATTCAGGAGCAATATGCCTTGGTTTGCTGCATGTAAAACAGATAATCTCCCTCTTTGGAGTTTTATCATACCTGGGCCTTGAGTCTCTTTCTCTTCTCCTTGAGTCTTCTGTCTTGACCCATTTCTTGAATATCCTTGTGATAGCTAAAATTTAGGATGTAAATAATTTTCTCCAAATTCTACGAACTATAGGCAAGAGCACCTATCATTCATAGCATAGGATATTCAAAACAAATAAATATCAAGTGTCGTATTCCACGGGTCTGTTGATTACTTCTACTCACGCAAATTATTATTATTTTATCGGCAGTAAAATAGAGTTTTGAAAATAATTAGAAGAAAAGAAACATTTGATCGGGAATCATTCTTAAGTGAAATGTTTTGTAAATCTAGAATTCAAAAGAAATCGATTTAGATAAACTTGACCGTGGAGGTTCCCAAAATATGATAGAACCTCTCTCGAGAGAACTACCACCTAACCTTAGGTTGATCGATTAAGACCCCTCGGCCAGTCGAAACCCCTAAGCTTGCTTTATGCGGTGAGCCCCACTATTGGATTTGACTCCAATCCGGAAGATTTGCGTCACCCTCTCTCGAGGAATGCATACAACTCTTTTTACCGATGAGCGATCTACCCGTATTTACGGATCTCTCGATACACTAAAATACGGATCAAACTTGATTATCATACCCTAGAAATATGAAACCAAAAATTGCAAATCAACGGTAAATCTTAGTTTTCCAAACTAAACTATGAATAAGAGATTTTGAAAAGATAAAAACTTAAGAATTCATCCGACCAAATACTATGAAAATTAACAAAACATAATTGAGAAGAAAGTTATTTTTATTTCTAAGTAAAGAAAAGTACAATTGCATGTAAAGTAGATCTAAGCTAGGAATTAAAAAAGACAAGACATAAAATAAAGTTACACTGAGAAAAATGCAGAAAAACTATACTAGAAACGATCCAAACTAAGCATGGCCTGGATGCCCATCACTTTGGCAGCAGCTGGCTTTTATAGGCAGAAAATTGCTGAGTCACGCCCTTGGTCACGCCCGTGACCAAGGGCGTGTAAGCTGCGTAATTGCGTCTTGAAAGCCCGGGAACGTTGGGGAAGAAAAACCGCCAAAATTGATCATCTCGACGGGTCACGGCCTAGGTCACGCCCGTGACCTAGGGCGTGTCTTGACCGAGTCAGGAAACGGCGGGAAACGGCGCGATCTGGAGTTAATTTGGCATTTGAGGGAGAGGGCACGGCCTCGGTCACGCCCGTGACCAAGGGCGTGTAAGCTGGAACGACTCGGCGGCAGAAACTGCTTGAATTGAATGCTTGTTGGGCGAGTCACGCCCGTGACTTGAAGGTCACGCCCCCGGTCACGCCCGTGACCTGGGGCGTGTAACTTTAATCCGACGTGGCAGCGAGTTCTGTGAGCTGAAAGCGATACACGGTCGTGGCCATGGTCACGCCCCTAGGTCACGCCCGTGACCTGGGGCGTGTATTGAGGGTTTTTGCAGAAATGCTCCAGAATTTCCCCTGAACACGGCTATGTGCTTGAAATTGCTATTAGCAGCCCCAAAGTCCCTGAAAATATAAAACAAAGCAAATTAGATATATATTAAATTAAAATTATATAAAAACTAATTAATTACTACTAAAATACTATATAAAAATAACTATAAATAATGCACTATCAAATACCCCCATACTTAAGCTTTTGCTATTCCAGAGCAAAAACTAATTTATAAGTATGAGAAGAATTTATAGGACATTTCCAAAAAGATTTACTTCAAATTATGCACTTCAAATCTCATAAAACTCATGTCAAAATAAGTTAAGAAATTAAAATTCAGATTTATAAGAAATAATTAATAATTCATAAATTGAAATGAGTAGAATAAATTTTAGTTTTGAAATTCTCTAACTAAATCTTCATAAACAAAATTGCATTGAATTAAGCAAAATATTCCAAGATTAAAATTATAAGAACTTTACAATCATGAGAAACTTTTAGAAAACTACAAAATATTAACTATGCTCTCTCAATAATATCTTGGATAAACAAGTGAACTTGGCTAAATGGGGTAAAATTGGCATTGAAGAAGTTACTTTGTATATGGGAAATGATGAATTTTATCCTCTCATTTCCATCTTTTTTTTAAATTCCTTCTTCTTTAATATCCCAAATGTATATGTTTAGGAGTGATGAATTTTATCCTCTCATCTCCATACCATATAATCTTTTAAAAATTTGGGTGCATATGTTTAGGAATGATGAATTTTATCCTCTCATTCCATGACATATGATCTTTTCAAACCTTTTTTTTATGCCAAATAAAGGGTCAAATAAGAAGGTAGGGGAAGGGATAGGGTTTAAAGGCTACAAAAATTCCAAAGATACATTTTAAGAGCATAGAAAACAAATTGAGCAATCTATAAGAAACTATGAGTTCAAGTTAATATAAGTAAAATCTAAAGATATTTAACACAATTACTACAAAATTGAATTATGATATTTTAAAGAGAGAAAGTAAAACTAAGAAATATTCTAAGCAAATCAAGATAATGAAAAACTCATTAAATCAAATTCATCTAAAAATTAAATCTAACATATTTTGAAGAGAAATATAAGATTAAAACTACATAAAAAGAAAACTCTTTAAAAAGCCTATAAAGAAAACTCATAATTAAAATCAATTTTGCATAAATGAAGTTTGGAGAAATTTAATATTACAAAATTTATTTTATTGGAAATTAAAATAGTTTTTTAAATGAAAACATTTTTTTTGAATTTTGTAAATTTTTATAACAAAATTGAAAATAAAGAATAAAAAAATCAAATTTTTTTGTTAGTTTTGAAAAAGATTTTCTAATTTTTTTGGATTTTTAATAAAAACTGAATATAGGAGAATACACCCCCATACTTAAAAATAAACATTGTCCCCAATGTTTATAAGCCAAGTAGGAGGGAAAAGAAAATAAAATGCGTAAAAAGTAAATTGCAAGAAAAATAATGATAAGCAAGGGGTGCCTCCCAAGAGCGCTTTCTTTTTCCCGTCTTTAAGCTAGACGGTTATTGTTAGGAAAAAGGAAAATAAAATTAAAAATGCACAGGCAACTCCCTTAATTCATGCTCAGGTGAGCATGCTGAAATCCGCTGCCCGACTACTCCTCCGCTATAGTCGTGATTCTTTGGTTGTCCGTTAGCTTGAAATTGTGAATCCAAATTACCTATACATACCTTAGGTAATTTGGATTGCTGGAGATGAGCGGCAAATGAATCGGTGAAAACGTTTGGTTGCAACGGCTCATCATCTACAAGAAAATTATTAGTATAAAAAGAATCAAGATTAAGCGAGCCAGAAAATTTTTCACAAGGAGGAGTTTCTTGCGAAAATACATGATTAAGCGTCGGTTGTTTATTTTCAAAAATAAAAGAATTATCAGAAAAATCAATACAAAGGGGAGAAAATTCATGAGACACAATTTCTTCATGAATTATAATTTCATGAGAATGAGAAGAAAGGGCGGGCGAAGGAGAAGAAGAAAAATTTTCATTTTCTAATTCGTCCGGTGTCTCAATGACTCTTTTAAATTCGTGGTAAAGAAGTTCTTCTTGAGCTTGGGTAAAGATATTTAAATTTTGACAAATAGAATCTGGAGAATACCCAAGAGTAGAAGAAAAAGAATTTTGTGCGGTAAAAGAGGAGGAGTGAAAATCTTGATTGACTGGATTTCCTTCATCGCACCGAAAACTATCCGGGTGATCTTGCCACCATGAATAAGTAATATCGGAGCAAGAAGATATATTATGAGAATCAGAAAAATCATTCGCATGAAAACTAGATGAATTATTTTCATCAAAGTTTGAATAATTGTTTTCATAAATAAACTCAAAATTATTTCCATAAGAAAAACTTTGAGGGTAAAAATTAATATAACAATCCTCACTTCGATGTGGTGCTCCACAAAAATTACAAATAATTTGGCTCTTTCGTGCGGCTTCCAAAAGATTGACTTTATTTTGAAGCTCGGCAACTTTGGCGGCCAATTGAGATAACATTTTTGAAGAAAGATAAATGAACAACCGCCACTTAATAGAATGAAATTTGAAAATAAATCAAAAGGAGAAATGGGGGCGGAGAAAGAGATTGATAAAAGTAATAAAATTCACGCTTTCAAAATATCAACAAATATATTTCCCCGGCAACGGCGCCAAAAACTTGATAGCTAAAATTTAGGATGTAAATAATTTTCTCCAAATTCTACGAACTATAGGCAAGAGCACCTATCATTCATAGCATAGGATATTCAAAACAAATAAATATCAAGTGTCGTATTCCACGGGTCTGTTGATTACTTCTACTCACGCAAATTATTATTATTTTATCGGCAGTAAAATAGAGTTTTGAAAATAATTAGAAGAAAAGAAACATTTGATCGGGAATCATTCTTAAGTGAAATGTTTTGTAAATCTAGAATTCAAAAGAAATCGATTTAGATAAACTTGACCGTGGAGGTTCCCAAAATATGATAGAACCTCTCTCGAGAGAACTACCACCTAACCTTAGGTTGATCGATTAAGACCCCTCGGCCAGTCGAAACCCCTAAGCTTGCTTTATGCGGTGAGCCCCACTATTGGATTTGACTCCAATCCGGAAGATTTGCGTCACCCTCTCTCGAGGAATGCATACAACTCTTTTTACCGATGAGCGATCTACCCGTATTTACGGATCTCTCGATACACTAAAATACGGATCAAACTTGATTATCATACCCTAGAAATATGAAACCAAAAATTGCAAATCAACGGTAAATCTTAGTTTTCCAAACTAAACTATGAATAAGAGATTTTGAAAAGATAAAAACTTAAGAATTCATCCGACCAAATACTATGAAAATTAACAAAACATAATTGAGAAGAAAGTTATTTTTATTTCTAAGTAAAGAAAAGTACAATTGCATGTAAAGTAGATCTAAGCTAGGAATTAAAAAAGACAAGACATAAAATAAAGTTACACTGAGAAAAATGCAGAAAAACTATACTAGAAACGATCCAAACTAAGCATGGCCTGGATGCCCATCACTTTGGCAGCAGCTGGCTTTTATAGGCAGAAAATTGCTGAGTCACGCCCTTGGTCACGCCCGTGACCAAGGGCGTGTAAGCTGCGTAATTGCGTCTTGAAAGCCCGGGAACGTTGGGGAAGAAAAACCGCCAAAATTGATCATCTCGACGGGTCACGGCCTAGGTCACGCCCGTGACCTAGGGCGTGTCTTGACCGAGTCAGGAAACGGCGGGAAACGGCGCGATCTGGAGTTAATTTGGCATTTGAGGGAGAGGGCACGGCCTCGGTCACGCCCGTGACCAAGGGCGTGTAAGCTGGAACGACTCGGCGGCAGAAACTGCTTGAATTGAATGCTTGTTGGGCGAGTCACGCCCGTGACTTGAAGGTCACGCCCCCGGTCACGCCCGTGACCTGGGGCGTGTAACTTTAATCCGACGTGGCAGCGAGTTCTGTGAGCTGAAAGCGATACACGGTCGTGGCCATGGTCACGCCCCTAGGTCACGCCCGTGACCTGGGGCGTGTATTGAGGGTTTTTGCAGAAATGCTCCAGAATTTCCCCTGAACACGGCTATGTGCTTGAAATTGCTATTAGCAGCCCCAAAGTCCCTGAAAATATAAAACAAAGCAAATTAGATATATATTAAATTAAAATTATATAAAAACTAATTAATTACTACTAAAATACTATATAAAAATAACTATAAATAATGCACTATCAAATACCCCCATACTTAAGCTTTTGCTATTCCAGAGCAAAAACTAATTTATAAGTATGAGAAGAATTTATAGGACATTTCCAAAAAGATTTACTTCAAATTATGCACTTCAAATCTCATAAAACTCATGTCAAAATAAGTTAAGAAATTAAAATTCAGATTTATAAGAAATAATTAATAATTCATAAATTGAAATGAGTAGAATAAATTTTAGTTTTGAAATTCTCTAACTAAATCTTCATAAACAAAATTGCATTGAATTAAGCAAAATATTCCAAGATTAAAATTATAAGAACTTTACAATCATGAGAAACTTTTAGAAAACTACAAAATATTAACTATGCTCTCTCAATAATATCTTGGATAAACAAGTGAACTTGGCTAAATGGGGTAAAATTGGCATTGAAGAAGTTACTTTGTATATGGGAAATGATGAATTTTATCCTCTCATTTCCATCTTTTTTTTAAATTCCTTCTTCTTTAATATCCCAAATGTATATGTTTAGGAGTGATGAATTTTATCCTCTCATCTCCATACCATATAATCTTTTAAAAATTTGGGTGCATATGTTTAGGAATGATGAATTTTATCCTCTCATTCCATGACATATGATCTTTTCAAACCTTTTTTTTATGCCAAATAAAGGGTCAAATAAGAAGGTAGGGGAAGGGATAGGGTTTAAAGGCTACAAAAATTCCAAAGATACATTTTAAGAGCATAGAAAACAAATTGAGCAATCTATAAGAAACTATGAGTTCAAGTTAATATAAGTAAAATCTAAAGATATTTAACACAATTACTACAAAATTGAATTATGATATTTTAAAGAGAGAAAGTAAAACTAAGAAATATTCTAAGCAAATCAAGATAATGAAAAACTCATTAAATCAAATTCATCTAAAAATTAAATCTAACATATTTTGAAGAGAAATATAAGATTAAAACTACATAAAAAGAAAACTCTTTAAAAAGCCTATAAAGAAAACTCATAATTAAAATCAATTTTGCATAAATGAAGTTTGGAGAAATTTAATATTACAAAATTTATTTTATTGGAAATTAAAATAGTTTTTTAAATGAAAACATTTTTTTTGAATTTTGTAAATTTTTATAACAAAATTGAAAATAAAGAATAAAAAAATCAAATTTTTTTGTTAGTTTTGAAAAAGATTTTCTAATTTTTTTGGATTTTTAATAAAAACTGAATATAGGAGAATACACCCCCATACTTAAAAATAAACATTGTCCCCAATGTTTATAAGCCAAGTAGGAGGGAAAAGAAAATAAAATGCGTAAAAAGTAAATTGCAAGAAAAATAATGATAAGCAAGGGGTGCCTCCCAAGAGCGCTTTCTTTTTCCCGTCTTTAAGCTAGACGGTTATTGTTAGGAAAAAGGAAAATAAAATTAAAAATGCACAGGCAACTCCCTTAATTCATGCTCAGGTGAGCATGCTGAAATCCGCTGCCCGACTACTCCTCCGCTATAGTCGTGATTCTTTGGTTGTCCGTTAGCTTGAAATTGTGAATCCAAATTACCTATACATACCTTAGGTAATTTGGATTGCTGGAGATGAGCGGCAAATGAATCGGTGAAAACGTTTGGTTGCAACGGCTCATCATCTACAAGAAAATTATTAGTATAAAAAGAATCAAGATTAAGCGAGCCAGAAAATTTTTCACAAGGAGGAGTTTCTTGCGAAAATACATGATTAAGCGTCGGTTGTTTATTTTCAAAAATAAAAGAATTATCAGAAAAATCAATACAAAGGGGAGAAAATTCATGAGACACAATTTCTTCATGAATTATAATTTCATGAGAATGAGAAGAAAGGGCGGGCGAAGGAGAAGAAGAAAAATTTTCATTTTCTAATTCGTCCGGTGTCTCAATGACTCTTTTAAATTCGTGGTAAAGAAGTTCTTCTTGAGCTTGGGTAAAGATATTTAAATTTTGACAAATAGAATCTGGAGAATACCCAAGAGTAGAAGAAAAAGAATTTTGTGCGGTAAAAGAGGAGGAGTGAAAATCTTGATTGACTGGATTTCCTTCATCGCACCGAAAACTATCCGGGTGATCTTGCCACCATGAATAAGTAATATCGGAGCAAGAAGATATATTATGAGAATCAGAAAAATCATTCGCATGAAAACTAGATGAATTATTTTCATCAAAGTTTGAATAATTGTTTTCATAAATAAACTCAAAATTATTTCCATAAGAAAAACTTTGAGGGTAAAAATTAATATAACAATCCTCACTTCGATGTGGTGCTCCACAAAAATTACAAATAATTTGGCTCTTTCGTGCGGCTTCCAAAAGATTGACTTTATTTTGAAGCTCGGCAACTTTGGCGGCCAATTGAGATAACATTTTTGAAGAAAGATAAATGAACAACCGCCACTTAATAGAATGAAATTTGAAAATAAATCAAAAGGAGAAATGGGGGCGGAGAAAGAGATTGATAAAAGTAATAAAATTCACGCTTTCAAAATATCAACAAATATATTTCCCCGGCAACGGCGCCAAAAACTTGATAGCTAAAATTTAGGATGTAAATAATTTTCTCCAAATTCTACGAACTATAGGCAAGAGCACCTATCATTCATAGCATAGGATATTCAAAACAAATAAATATCAAGTGTCGTATTCCACGGGTCTGTTGATTACTTCTACTCACGCAAATTATTATTATTTTATCGGCAGTAAAATAGAGTTTTGAAAATAATTAGAAGAAAAGAAACATTTGATCGGGAATCATTCTTAAGTGAAATGTTTTGTAAATCTAGAATTCAAAAGAAATCGATTTAGATAAACTTGACCGTGGAGGTTCCCAAAATATGATAGAACCTCTCTCGAGAGAACTACCACCTAACCTTAGGTTGATCGATTAAGACCCCTCGGCCAGTCGAAACCCCTAAGCTTGCTTTATGCGGTGAGCCCCACTATTGGATTTGACTCCAATCCGGAAGATTTGCGTCACCCTCTCTCGAGGAATGCATACAACTCTTTTTACCGATGAGCGATCTACCCGTATTTACGGATCTCTCGATACACTAAAATACGGATCAAACTTGATTATCATACCCTAGAAATATGAAACCAAAAATTGCAAATCAACGGTAAATCTTAGTTTTCCAAACTAAACTATGAATAAGAGATTTTGAAAAGATAAAAACTTAAGAATTCATCCGACCAAATACTATGAAAATTAACAAAACATAATTGAGAAGAAAGTTATTTTTATTTCTAAGTAAAGAAAAGTACAATTGCATGTAAAGTAGATCTAAGCTAGGAATTAAAAAAGACAAGACATAAAATAAAGTTACACTAAGAAAAATGCAGAAAAACTATACTAGAAACGATCCAAACTAAGCATGGCCTGGATGCCCATCACTTTGGCAGCAGCTGGCTTTTATAGGCAGAAAATTGCTGAGTCACGCCCTTGGTCACGCCCGTGACCAAGGGCGTGTAAGCTGCGTAATTGCGTCTTGAAAGCCCGGGAACGTTGGGGAAGAAAAACCGCCAAAATTGATCATCTCGACGGGTCACGGCCTAGGTCACGCCCGTGACCTAGGGCGTGTCTTGACCGAGTCAGGAAACGGCGGGAAACGGCGCGATCTGGAGTTAATTTGGCAGTTGAGGGAGAGGGCACGGCCTCGGTCACGCCCGTGACCAAGGGCGTGTAAGCTGGAACGACTCGGCGGCAGAAACTGCTTGAATTGAATGCTTGTTGGGCGAGTCACGCCCGTGACTTGAAGGTCACGCCCCCGGTCACGCCCGTGACCTGGGGCGTGTAACTTTAATCCGACGTGGCAGCGAGTTCTGTGAGCTGAAAGCGATACACGGTCGTGGCCATGGTCACGCCCCTAGGTCACGCCCGTGACCTGGGGCGTGTATTGAGGGTTTTTGCAGAAATGCTCCAGAATTTCCCCTGAACACGGCTATGTGCTTGAAATTGCTATTAGCAGCCCCAAAGTCCCTGAAAATATAAAACAAAGCAAATTAGATATATATTAAATTAAAATTATATAAAAACTAATTAATTACTACTAAAATACTATATAAAAATAACTATAAATAATGCACTATCACCTTGCTAGGAGATTGAACATTTCATCTTCAGGAATAGATTCAGTAGCTTCAGGGCAAGGCTCCTTTGGATAGGAGCTGGAGTAGTCTCCCTTTCTTCAGACTCAACCCTGTTCTTCAAAAGCATCTTATATGACTTAATCTTTCCTAGCAAAGCTTCAGTATAGATTTCTCTGTGGCACCTGGACTCTCTGATTACCCAGATCCTTGAATCTCATGAGCTAGAGAAGCACATAAGGGTTTTATCATTAATTTCAGTCAAGGATATCTCCTTGTCCAAGCCTCTGAGCTCATTAATGATAATGCTGAATCTGTCATACATATCACAACCTATTCTTCAGTTTCTTCTGAAAGTTCTCATATTGGGATATGAGAAGGGACTTTCCGTCCTTTCTTTCATCTGAGCTGCCTTCCACCATTCTGGTGAGCGAATCCCAGATATCTTTTGCTGATTGGCATTCAGCAACCTTCTGAAAAATATCATCTAACATTGTTGAAACCAGAATGTTCATGGCCTTGGCATCACATGCCTTGACCTTCTTCTCAGCTTCTGTCCACTCATTTCTTGGGACAGCCTCAGTTGTTGAAGATTCTCCTGCCTTTTGTCTGACTGGAGCTGGAGGACCTGTGAGAAGAACATTATAGATGTCTTCATCAATGTAATTCATATAAAGCCTTATTCTGACCTTCCAGAGTGTGTACTTATTCAAGTTACACACAGGGGGTCTTGTAGAAGCATAATCCTTAGTACTAATTTTCTTTATAAAAAATATTTGTAATATAGAAATAAGTGTAGGAGGTCTTTTCGATCAAGGTGTTAACCTTTTAATGATCAACCTCCCTCTAATACCAATTGAAAGTGCACAGTGTGCCTTTGAGAATACTCTAGAGGGGGGGGGGGGGGGGGTGAATAAAGATAAAAAAATGATTCTATCCTATTTGTGCAAACACAATAGAATACTAAGTATTATGCTCAATAATACCTCACACAGAATAAAACAAGTGCTGAAATGTAAAGCAAGAAAATAGTAAAAGAAATGGACATCACAGAAATTTCACAACCAGAAGACACAAAGATTTTATAGAGGTTCTCCAAAATGTGGGTAGTCCTCTCTTCTACCACCTGGTAGGAATGGACCACCTGTTCCCCAGTCTTTTGACAAGGAGACTCTTAGAATCACTAATCTTTTGATAAGGAGATCATGAACCAAACAAATCTTTTGATAAGGAGATCTTTAACCAACTAGATCTTTTGATATGGAGATCTTGAACCACTAAATCCTTGGGAAGAGGGATTCTCAAAACTCTTCTACAGTTGGGAATGAGAAGGAGAAAGAAGAAGAGGGAGGAAGAAGAATTCTGTTTTCAGAATTCTTATGAAGCCTGTCTAAAGAACAGCTTCATTATTCTTTTCACTGGATCTGCTGTTGATGAACTCCTGCTTATGATTGTGATTTGCAGGAGCTATGATTGTCAGATCCTTTCTCTTCCTTTTGGCTGCTATATGATATTGATGATGAACAACCTTCTGTTGTTCTGTTCTAAGAGAGGGAGAGCAGTTCTTGTTTCTTCACTCTATTTTCTCTATTAGGGTTCCAGGAGGAAGAGGAAGCCCTAATTGAAAAAGTTCAGCTGATTGTAATGAATGCTGCATGTTTCTCTTTCTACTGGTCCCTTATATTGTCCCTCTTTAATTTTGAATAGATTTCCTTTTCTGGTAGGTCCTGAAAAGGTATTTTGCACTGGACAATTTCTCTTCCTTTCCTTCTTTAATTCACGACCCGTCCACCAACTGTAAGCTTGTTTCCAAGAAAGCTTTTCTATCCTCTTTTAATTCTTCTTTCTATTTGAGGCAACTAATGAGTCGTTGGAGAACGGTCTTCAATATTGTGGGTCATGAGAGAGAGTCCAAAATGACAGCTAAAAAGGTTTCCTTTTCAAACTGTATTCGACGTAGCGTCGAGTTCTCTTCATCTCTTATCGATGCACCGTCGAGTTCTTGTAAGAGCAGTTTTGAATTCATCCTTGCTCTGATTGAACTCAGCTAGTTAACGTTGCGTCGATACCTTATCGACGTAAGCGTCGAGTGGAGGGCATGGCTTTGAACTTCATTATCTGCGTCGAGATGAAGTCGGTATTGCGTCGACTTTAGATGGCTTCGACAGATATTTCCTTCTGCGTTGAGTTGAAGTAGAAGCTGCGTCGATTTCTCAAGGTACTTCGATAGGTTCATGGCCTCTGCGTCGATATCTATTCGACGTAACGTCGACTTGAATTACTTCGACAGAAGGGTTGGACCACTTGGACTTCTAGTCAGAGTAGCGTCGACATTAACTTGATGTTACGTCGATTTCTATTCGACGCAAATCTAAACTTTTACCAAATTATGCTTCTCTTGATATGGTCTTGACACCATAGGTTGAGTGTGACATCCTGAGACATCAAATGACCAGATTACCCTCACTGTACAATGGATAATACAACCTAAGAGATAAAATCACTTTTTAGATAATTTGTTAAGTTAAATCAAAGGTTTTTTCCCAACAGATGGCGGCGGTCGGTCAAGCTCCAAATCCTTATCCCTAGCCTTGTTCCTTCAAGAAAGTTGTTGGTTAGCTTCTTGAGGTGTGAGAAAGAGGAAGAGGAAAAATGATCAGCCTTTGGATGAGGGAATGAAGTTCACGGTTAAGGGAGGAGAGAGATAATGGAGTCTGATTGACTAGAATTAATGGAAAAAACACTTCCCATGCTCTCGATTGGACAAAACCACCACATGTCACTATCCTATAGGACCAACTCGATTATAAAACACAGAATAAACTTTAAACAACTCAGAAGTCTCTTATCCAGACGACACACATCCTGGCACAACGAATCAACGGAGAAGAACTGTACAAGGCCGATACTCGACGAATTTGTCGAGTGGTCTCGATGAATTCGTCGAGTCCACTCGACGAATCACCGAGTCCACCCAACGGGTCATCGAGTCCACTCGATGAACTGTCGAGTCCACCCAACGGGTCGTCGAGTCCACCTGATGGCTTCGTCAAGCCCTTTTTCCGCGTCAGTATTTTCCCGCTCAAGTCCAGCATGGGACCCAGTCAACTCACTAAACATGCGTTCAGGGGGCCTAGCGCGAATCGGGACATTACAAATCCTATAAATAAATAATTTTGTCCCCGAAATTGAGTTTGTGCCTACGACGTTTAAAGTACATGGTTCGACACGAATTCATTCGTACCTTGTAGGAACAAGTCCGGATAATGCTGTTGCATAAGGTCCTTAGGTTCCTAAGTGTAATCCTGCTTCCTGTGATTGGACCATAGAGCCTTTACCAAAGTAACACTTTTCCGCCGTAACTTCCAGATTTCAGTGTCTACTATCCTCACAGGCTATAACTGGACAAATCTGTCAGTTGCCACAAGACTGGAAGTAGTGGTGACGAATTGCTCTGGCCGAAGTAGTGCCTTTCTGTCACAACCCGCATTTTCCCACGAATTTAATAAATATTATCAGAGCAAAGGGAAAATATGCGTTATGATGCCACGTCAAGCAGGGGACAACTACTGACGCTCAGGCAAACACTCCTTAGGATTATTTTATAAAAGACATAAATGTGCTTGGATTAAAAAGAGAATTTTACATTTTTAGCTTAGGACTGCGTCCCTCGGTCCGGTGGATCACTACTCCACAAGTAGAAAGCTATACATACGCAGTGAAAAATAGGTGCATTTTTAGCCTGCATGAGCATGAAGATCCACATCCCAGAAATGATATGCACATGTCTATGTTTAGTATAGTAAGAAAGGATTTTCTACGATCTTCAAAGTATGTGACAATTAATAAAAATCATGATATGCAAAAAGGATATTTTTATACCAATAAAGTAACTAATGCATCCTAGCATAAGGCTTCCCAGAGAGCAAGTAGGTAAACAACCTGAAAGTAACATCAAAACAACTAGCAAGTAAACTAGCACAAGAAAAACCAGAGCTATGGGCGTCAACAACTGACACGAGCCCATAGAAAAGAAGGAAAACATCCAAAAGAGGGCAACAACTAAAGAACTGCCCCTTACCTAGAAGAGAGGAAGGGCCTCGACAGGAAAACTGAACGACACCGCTCTAACTCCTGCGGCAGGTAAAGACCTGAACCTGAGACATTCATAAGAAAAAAATGCATCAGCCCAAAGGGTGCAAAAAAACCAAGATTAGCAGCAATCAGAAATGAAAAATTGCAGAAAGGAGAACTAAGCAGATAAACATCAATAATCTTACAACAACTCGAGCCAGCTCAAACGAGTGCACTCGGTAAGAGGAAAATCCTGCACCAGAAGGTAATAGCCAAAGCAATCAAAGTCAACCACATGTCCGCCAATGCGGCTCAGAGGTGGTGGTTATACACATACTATCATAATACGCATATATACGCACATATGTTTATAAGAACTTGAGACTGATCAGCTCGAGGGAAGAGCGTCCCCCAAAAGAAGGCACCGCGACGGTGGTATCTTCCACAAATGCCCACAGCCCAAAAACCAAACAGGAGTGCTGCGGCGGTGACTCCAATCCACTCAAACCAACAGCCCAAAAGAGGCACTGTGGCGGTGACTTTTAGCTCACACGCTCAACAGACTCACACATAGCACCAGAAGCAGGGGTGCATAATCATATATATAAGTATATGTATATATATAAGTATATAAATAAACCACAGTGCAGTTCACCAGAGAACACCCAGAGCATTAGACAACGAAGATCATAGAGATCAAGAACCACTCACCAAAACTATCCCAGAGAATTAGACAACATAGCATACTTAGCCCATATATCCAACAGAACAAACAGAGAAGTGTCAGACAGGGAAAACAGGATGACAAATGGTTTTTATCCACAACTCAAGATGAGAGGATCAGTAAGCACTGGATTCAGCAGTTAATCAATAGATCAACACTTTACTTACAACAAGGTCGAAGAATTTAGCAAGACGACACCATGCAAGACTTGGTGTCGGAACGAGACGAAGGTAAACTTATCACGAAGGCCAAACACCAGAACAATACTCAACGGTTCACCCAAAACCACTACGGTGATGGCCCATACGTCCACCCACACTCCAGTCTAAAATCAGTTTTCAACATGAACTTATCAGCAACATGCGTGGTTTGACGCTAGAGGAAGGTCTTATGTTTAATATAGAGGAATGAACTTTGCTACTGGCACATATGCAAAAAGGTTATACGATAGCATTTGATATCTTACTGCAAGTGCGAAACCGCCGACAACTGGTACGGATATAAAGTTCGAAGCCGAAATATATCTACATCCCTTTCAAGTTTAACGAATAAAGGCTTCGTTGAATCATCGAGAACTAGCTACAGAAATTCCCAGAGAGCTTGACCTCTAATTCCCCCGACTCGCCAGGAATTAGAAATGAAATTCCCGGGGAATTTAATATCTGGTTCCTCATACCGTTAAGGATTAACAAACAAGGCTCCATGAAACATAGCCGCAAAACCAACCACACCTTCTACCAAGTGTATATAAATATATATATTCAGAATTAAAACCATATAGAGCTGAGCTAGGCCATAATATGCAGAAACGGAGCTATCTAAACTTTAGCCGATCAGAATTAGCCATTTGGTTATAACTAGGATCCGGCAAACTATCCGTCTTCTAATCATTGGTATGAATACCTATCCGGGACCCCGTTCAAATTTCCAACAACGACAAGTGCAGAGAATAACAAGTGCAGAAAATGACAAGAGCAGAGGATGACAAGTGCAGGATTTAGCCGGCAACATAATCAGAAATGCCAAAATGAACCAAGCAAGCAACCCCACCAAAGCAGGAGTCCAGGATTCAATAGCATAAATTCCAAAATTCTGTTAGCACATATATAGATATACCCCGAAATTAGCCAATACCAGCCAGGAATTGGTTAGCATAAATCAGAAAATTGTGATAACAAAAGCTAGGGAATCTGCTAGCAAAATTCCAAAACAGATCTGACAACATAATCTAGGAATTATGCTAACATAACATCCAGAAATTTTTGATAGCATGAGCTAGGAAATCTACTAGTATAATTCTCCAAAATAAATATGCTAACAGGAACTAGGAAAAAAAACTGCTAGCATAACCCAAAAATTATGTTAACAGGAATTGGAAAAAAACTGCCAACATAAGCCCCAAAAAATCAGGTAACAGGAATTAGGAAAACTGCCAACATAAGCTCCCAAAAATTGGGTAACAGGAATTAGGAAAACTGCTAGCGTAAGCTCCAAACCAGGGCAACGATCGGTAAAGCAACAGAAAAGAGATGAAGGGGAGGGGGAAGAAGAGTTTTCTTGCCTGAATCGGGAGCCGACACCACTCGCCGAAGCGAAAACCACCGCCGGGAGGCTTCACCACCACTGCCGAAGCCAACTAGGATCCTCCGCAACCCCGCTCCGCAGACGAGACGAGCCCCCGACGATCTTGAACCTCCCTTTACCGGCGGCTCCGGCGCCTTGCGACACTCGCCCGATGGAAACCCTAAACCTCCTAAACAGCTCCAGGCTTGCACGGGAAAGGGGAGGAATGAAAAGAAATGAAAAAAAAATCTGCCGCTCCACCAAAAACTCTCTGCATATATATATAGTTATGCTCTTATAAAACTTTTGCACCAATATTTATATATAATTTATGTATATACGTATATATATATAAGCTCCTTTTTTTTCTTCCTTTATATAACCTGTACACCATATATTGTATATATATGTATATGGTTTTGAATAAATAAGACTTTTATATAGGCTTGAAATTTAAAAACCGAAACCGCAAAAAACCGCAACACCGCACCACACCACACTGTTTTCGAACCGCACCGAACGGTGTGGTTGTGGTGCGGTTTTGATTATTGAAAAACCGCATAGTTTGCGGTGCAGTTCGGTTTTGGCCTTGTCGAAACCGCATAAACCGCACCGCACCGTATGATTATAAATATTTTATTTTATATCTTATAAGTTATAATTTTTTTACAAATTAATGTATATATCTAACAATTCTTTCATCTTTGTTGTTCCGCATAGACATTTCTAGCTAGGCTTTTACATTTTTTTATAAATATTTTACAATCTTATATAGTTATATTTCTGTTTTTACATTTTTTATATCTTATAAGTTCTTCATCTCTCATTTCTCCTGACTCTCGTTCTTTACTATTCTGCAAAGCTAGGTCACAAACTAACGGAAGCCGGAAGGAGTGTCTTCTCCGACGCATCGACTCGCGACTCCTACCGTCATGCGAGCGAGGGCGTCTCTACTCCGGCGACATCTCTTCTTGGGCGGGCTCCAGATCTCACGACATCCCTTCTTCGGCGGGCTCCACATCTCTCGTTCTCTACCTCCTGGTTTTTTTCTCACGGATCACTCGTCCCTGTTTCTACTTTCTTGTGCATATCATTATAAAAAAAATTCTACTATTTTACTTCGAGTTTGGGACTCGAAAAAATTCACTTAAGGAGAAGAATTGTTTGGGAACTCAAAAAAGAGAAATTTATCAACTGTGTTTGCTTGCATTGTTATGATTATAGTTTTCTTTTTGAAGTGATGTAGTCTAAAATTCTCAGATTTGAATTCACAAAACAGTGTAGATGTATATAGATGTTAATTGTTATGATTAAATTTATCTCACTTCTATCTCAAATTGCATTGTTATGATTATATTTATCAGCTATATGGATGTAGTCTAAAGTTCCCAGAACCTATTTTAATTTTTAACAATTATAACAAAACATAAGCGAAAAATCGAGACCGCACCGCAAAACCGACTCCAGACCGCACCAATGTCACACCGCACCGCATGGTTTGGATGCAGTGCGGTTTTGTAAAGTCCAAAACCGACCCTCTTCGGCGCGGTTGCGGTTTGGGCTCAAACCGCACCAAACAGTTTCAATATATATATATATGTATATATATATGTGTGTTTATATACCCATATACACAAGTATATATATATAATGGTATAAATGTAGCACCATACACAAAACCCTTCCCCTATAAAATTTCAAGCATGCATTCACATATGAATATATGTATTCGTATACATTTATAATAGTATGCTTATATATATATATATATTTTTATACATGCTTATAATTACATATGTTTACATATATACGTATATATACACACATTTACATACATATTTGCCCCCATCTAGAATTAACTCGCCGGACGACGACGACGACGACGACGTTTCCGAAATGGTAACGCCATCCCGCATTAGTACCACGCAACGATAACTTTAATACTTAAACTATCAATATTACTATAACCCTACTCAAAATTAATTATAAGAAAAACCTGGGGCGTTACAGCCACCCCTCCTAACAAAAAGTTTCGCCCCGAAACTTTGCAACAACAATACCAAACATTTTACCACTATCATCCCCCACATACCCGCTTAGAATAATTATAAGAGAAAACCTGGGACGTTACACTTTCGAAGGGAGGACACAAGAAAAACATCGTGCCAATTCTCCAACTCCAATGGTAGATCCAGCCTATATGCTTAGGGACCAATCCGCTTCATGACGGAATAAGGCCCCAAGTACCGCGGGCTAAGCTTCTTCCTTCCACTAACACACGACACTCCATCCATCGACCTAATCTTCAAGAAAACCTTGTCACCCACTTGAAATTCCACCATCCTGTGATTTGCATCATAATACTTTGCATGTTGACTCTGAGCCTCTAGCATGCGATCCCTGATCAGCCATATCATAGCATCAGTGTCATCAATGTATTCCACCCCTAACGCTTTTGGATCCTCATCCTGGACCCACGACAAGGGTGTTCTGCACCTCCTACCATAGAGTGCCTTATAAGGAGCCATCCCGATGCTCACCTGATGACTGTTATTATACGAGAATTCTACCAACGGTAGTAGTCTCTCCCACGGCTCTCCTCTATCTAAAATGCACAACCGCAACATGTCCTCCATTATTTTGATAGTCCTTTCCAACTGGCCGTCTGTCTGCGCGTGAAAAGCTGTGCTGAAAGTTAACCTTGAGCCCAGATACGCTTGCACTGCCCTCCATTATCTAGAAGGGAAGCGTCCATCCCGGTCTGAAACGATAGTTTTGGGCACTCTGCGGTATCTAACGAACTGCTCCACGAAGAGACACACCAAAACATCCACATGTGCCTCCTTCCTCATCGGGATGGACCAGGCAACCTTCGTCAGTCTATCCACTATCACCCAAACTGAGTCATTCCTAGAGCGAGAATGGGGAAGACCGTGAACAAAATCCATGGAAATGTCTTCGAACTTCCACTCGGGGATGGGTAGTGATTGCAACAGTCCTGCATGACTCTTACAGTCCGCCTTCACCTTCTAGCAATTCTCATAATGTGTCCTGAAATATGTGACATCCCTCCACATCCCCGGCCAGAACATAGTCTTTCGTAAATTAGTATACATTTTGGCGATCCCGGGATGCACTGAGTACTTAGTGCATTGAGCCTCTCTCAGAATGTCTCACAGATCCCACCTTCTACATGAATAAATACTCTGCCGTGGAAATGAATGAGGTTGTCCTTCAAGGTATATCCCTCAGCCAATCCATCCTCAAGTGCTTGGAATACTGGGGCCAGAGTTGCATCCTTCTTTTGCACGGTCCGTATCTGATCTCGAATGTCACAAACTATGCTTAGTTTGGTTATATACTCAGTGAAAACCTCAGGGAAAGCCCTATAAACAACCGTAATTTTCATCTCCTCAAGCATCTGGGCCAACTACATGGCCATTAATCTAGAATCTGATCCTCCCGTGGGTGTCTTCCTACTCATCGCATCCGCAACTGAGTTCGCCTTCCCGGGGTGGTAGTTCAGTGTGAACTCATAGTCACATAAGAACTCAAGCCATCGTCGTTGTCTCAGGTTCAAGTCTTTCTGTGTGTGAATGTACTTAAGATTCTTATGGTCAAAAAATATCTCGCAGTGGATGCCGCACAGGTAGTGCCTCCAAATCTTTAAGACAAAGACCACTGCTCCCAGTTCCAAATCATGCACTGGGTAATTCTCCTCATGTTTCTTTAGATGTCTCGAGGCGTACATAATCACGTGCCAGTGCTGCATCAAAATAACTCCCATGCCTTGGTATGATGCATCAGTATATATCTAAAATCCTTCATTCCCAGACGGAAGGGCCAGGATTGGTGCAGAGGTAAGGCGATCCTTCAGCTCTTGGAATGCAGCCTCGCACTTGGGTGACCATATAAACATCACACCTTTAATTTATTGGTCAATGCAGTGAGAGGGAGCGCGATCTTTGAAAATTCCTCAACAAAGTTGTGGTAGTAACCAGCAAGTACGAGGAAACTCCGCACATCCACTGCCGACTTCAATGGCTGCCACTCCTTTACAGCAAGTCCAACTTGGAGAACCAATGGGCTCCCACGAGCTGATCGAAAAGCTCATCGATCCGGGGTAAGGGATAGGTATTCTGTACCATCAATCTGTGGAGCTCCCGGTAATCTATACATAATCGTAGGGATCCATCCTTCTTCTTAACGAACAAAACAGAGGCTCCCCAAGGTGACGAACCGGGGCGAACAAATCCTGAGTCCACCAACTCTTGTAATTGTACCCAAAACTCTGCTAGTTTCTTAGGGGCCATCCAGTATGGGCCCGAGAAATAGGTTTAGCACCAGGTATTATCAAAATCTAGAAGTCCACTTCCCTAGGCGGTGGTAATACATGTAACTTATCTAAGAAGACATCGGGAAAATCCCGAACTACTGGTACATCCTTCATGTTAACCTCTATCTCCTTCAGATCAAAACATATCATAACAACTTCGTCCCCCTACTTATGGGCCTTGACGACCTGAGTAGAAGAAAGTAAACGATGGGAGGCCTGAATAATACCTTTGAAACTCGCGCAGGTGGTGTCATATCTCAGCACGACCTTCCTTGCCGGACAATCTATCTGAGCATGGTTCCAGGTGAGCCATGTCATCCCTAGGACAAGGTCAAAGCCCTACATCTTCAGAATTGTCGTAGGTCCATCGAGTGTTAGACCATCAATGGTCACCTTTAGGAGGCACTTTGCTGTCGATTCCATCAGGAAGACGTACCCTCCTGATATCCCCCGTATAGTGCCGAACCTGATCCAAGTCCTTGACGAATTCTTCCGAGACAAAGTTGTGCGATGCTCCCGTGTCGATCAAGGCATGAGCAGGCTTGCCACATACATTCACTATTCCTGAATTTATTGTATAATTTTAGGTAGCTAAGTTTTTCTACTTCTTGAAATTCTAAATCATCTTTATATTCTAAGACTTGAAAAAGAACTTAGAACACTAGTTTACTTGCAATGATTCTTTCCGGACTCTGGGGCTGAGCGAGATCCAGTGCTTAGACCTGCTCCACGGCTGGTCGATGGTCTCTACCATGGAGTCCTTGGCCTTGACCACATCATCGGGCACGCCAAGCTGCTGGTGGAACCATGGGGCGATTTGGTGCATTCCCTTGCAACTGGGGACAAAAGAGCCGAATGTGGCCCGACTGATGACAATGGAAACAACCCTCCCTGAAAGGCCCTTTGGGATGCTGATACGGTTGGGCCTGCTGAGGTGGGGGTAATTCTAACTGTTGGGTCTACTACTCCATCTAGACGTTTTGAAGGAAACGTCCACCACCTCCTCTCTGATTTCCTCCTCTGCCTCTGACACTCTGCCTCCTCCTAAAACTGGGTCCTGCTTCCATCACACCCTCTGCGGGTCTCTTAGCACTAGCCTGGTCCCCTAATTGATCCGCCTCCAATTTCTTTACCATATCTATGATTTGCGCAAGGCACAAATTAGCGATGAATAGAAGATCCTGCCTACGGGGGTCTCACAGACCCTTGTAGAACCTCTTTGCGTAACTGCGATCATCTCAGTTGTAGGAATCTGCGAATCTGGCAAGGTGTTGAAACACCCACTAGTATTCCACTACTGATCTAGATCTCTGCTTTAGCTGCAGTAACCTCTCCTCGAGCTCATCACGGGTCGTAGAGGGTACAAAGTGCTCCAGGAATGCACCAGAAAACCCACTCCAACTTATGTCAGTGTAGTTACGTCCCTCAAAGGTGGAGCCAATAAAGGACTTCAACCACCTCTTGGCATGCCAATCTTGGGCCGAAACTGTCGTATTGGTAGGCATCGGATCCCCGACAACAACTCATGTATAGAGTCCAGCCACTCCTCTGTGTGGACAGCCGACTCCGTCCCATGATAGGTGGGAGGAGAGAGAGCTCGGAAGGTGCTTAACCAATTCGAGCTCGGGGCCTGTTGCTGCACCGGGATCTGTTGAGACCTGAAGGCATCCAAAATTGCTCAGACTGCTGGAAAGAAGTAGGCTCTGGAGGTACGGGGGTGCCAACAACTGGCTCCGAACGTACCGAAATCTACACGTAAGGTAGAATTTTGGCTTAGGTTGGCTATTTAAAAGGAAGGTAATGGACACACTTAATGTGAATTACACATGGGCACACCACTGCTTCCGCTTATTCAGTTTTTCCTCAAACTAAAGAGTCGAGCTGGGGTGACACCATGAGGTAATGGACTTCTTTATCTCAGGATCGTTGCAAGCTGATACCATTTGTAAGACCCCTCTCTCAGAACAGAAGAAACGTCCGAGGGGAGTTCTATGCCCAGAACAGCCGCCTTGCGGTAGCGCCAACACACATGCAAACCTGTACCATAAGACGCATATCCTGTCGGCTAAACCAATATCACTATTCCAACACGTCAATAATAGAAAAACTACAGAAGCCATAGATTCACAAATAAGTAAAAGTGTCCCAACTAGTACAAAAGAACAGGTAGCTACAAGAGCTCCTACAAAATATCTGAGTATAAAATGCCCCAAGGGCTACATCTCGAAAACTCTCACTCACATCTGCCACTGACGGTAACGAGGGTATCGTAGTCTCAGGGGGCGTCTCCCTGGCCTGGCTGTCCTCTTGCGCAGCGCGCTGCTGCTCCATCTATTACAAGGTGCCCTCCTAAAAATGTTGATGTAACAACCGTTAGTCATACATACTAAGTGACTTCACATCCTCTCCCCCAACAAATTTCAGGCACCGGGCGGAAAGAAAGAAAGAGAATGCTGCAATATAATCAGTATTATACAAAGTAGCAAGTCGCAAGGAAATAGTAATCACAACAAATATATCTAGTGTATAAAGAGTACATCTATTCAAGCAGTATAGTCAGCAACAGAGCATTGAAGTGCATATATTGAACTGAGTTGAAGTTAACTTATAAGGATGCCCATACAAGCTTATAAGTTAAGGGTCTTCCACAATTATAAGTAACTCATCATATAAAGGTGCTCATACAAGTTTATATGATGAGGATCTTTATGCGGTGCAATGCGGAATGTATGTATGATGACTCACCCATGATTTATGCACGCACTCTGATTTTCTATATCGACATAGACTTTTACTTTCCACTTTTCGAGGGTAGCTAATCTCTCAGGCATCACCCGTCGTGGCCAGACGGTGATAGTGGATCAGGCTCTCCACTACTATGTGGGTATGCACACTACCAGACCTAGGCCTTACGTATGCCTCGACGCTAAGAACACAACAGTGGAGAACCTGTGTATTGGACACAGAAGGGGTCTTGGGAAGTAAGCACCAAGATCCCAGCCCAACCGGTCAATGGCACGAAAGGGGTCTTTGGGAAGTAAACACCAAAGAGCCCAGCCCAACCAGCCAAGATCTATCTGCCAGCTCCCATCGGTGCGATGAATGGCAAGCCCATAAATCTGCCACATGCAATCCTCAACACAGGATCGTAACCATTATATGCCAACACCAGCACGTGTAGTATAACCCAAGTACCCAAGGGCTCCAACAGAGCCTCTTTCATTTTCCAACTTAGCCGTGCTTTTAAGCACATAAGGGATTTCACCGAGTACCTTTCCATCATACCCTAGGATGTCATCGCATTCTAACTATTAGGCCAAACCCTCACTGCTACCTAAAGGGAGTTATCATGACTCTAAGCAGTGGCTATGTAACCCCCCCAGAACTGAACCCAGGTCGGGAGAGAGGGGATCTTACTGCCCAAGACGGTCGCTTAGCGCTTCCTTGGTGGAAACGACCCACCTTCTCAATCACCGAGTGGTCTCCTTGTCAAGCAAGAGAATTAACACATCACATCAGAAACACAATGTGGAAGCAATTATAAGGCAAACTAACAAGGCACACATATATACATAAGCAAAAGGCCGCGACCAACTGTTTACATGAACGACCCTGTGGGCTAAGGATAACAACTAAAACTGTTGCACTTCGTATATAGTCCTATACTCCAGGACTCAAATCACGGAAGACGGGGGGGGGGGGGGGGGGGGGGGGGGAGGCTGGTGTATCCGAACGGGCCATCTCGAGAGCGGTATGCCATCATGCGGTGCGGGGGCTTCGTGCTGTCCCATCTCCTGTGAATGGTTATAAGAGCAACCGTTAGTCACATAGCAAAGGGGAAAACACATCTCCTCCCCATATCCTTATCCTGGGGAGGAGCTTAAGCACCCAAATAAATAGCCGAAGCAAGAAGGGTTAGCAGCATGTGTATAATCGGGTATCCTAATAACACTAACAGTTATTTAAAGGAAGTGCTCAACTATTAATATTAATAACACTGATAATCATAAATTTGCACATACGCCGCAGATGTTCAAAACCCACTCACAAAACCATGTGCCGACATAGTTTGGACCGCTTTTCTTCTAGCAGGGCAGCGAACCCTGCGAGCCTCACCGATGTGGCCGTCGGTGACAGTGACCAGTCCTACCACTTCTGGGTGTGGTCGTACCGCATCACCCAGGCCGTCCCGTACATCTCTGTGTACTATTTAGATGTGAGCGACATCCGGCGATCCCAAAATTTAGGCCGACCATCGGAGGCAAATCCGCGGGTGTGGGGTTGTGATTTCCCGCGGTACACTTCTGATGCGCGAATCTAGCACACTGCTATAGGCGGTAGCGAGACTGCGGCACGAAATGGCAGTGTACCGATCGTTCAAGTAAAATAAAATGTGGGAGTGAATCCCCAAGTATCGAATCTCAAAGGAACACGGTAAGGTGGAGTTTACTATCGAGGAAGGACTTGAGATTGAAGTCCTTTAGGTCGGAAGGAATGCGGAAGATTTGGTTTTGATTTTGTAAATAAAATAAAATAACTACAACTACTCCTATGCAATACCGCTACGCAATGCTTCGCTTGGCGGGATGGAAACTACGTAGGCCTTG
This sequence comes from Dactylorhiza incarnata, assembly GCA_033032865.1. NCBI lineage: Eukaryota > Viridiplantae > Streptophyta > Magnoliopsida > Asparagales > Orchidaceae > Dactylorhiza > Dactylorhiza incarnata. Next base: position 23,483,821 of record JAWHQI010000003.1, read on the forward strand.
AACGCACTACTTCGCAAGGGCATATGGACGAGTAGTCAAACAGAATGGAATGGCTGGTTTGCGGAGTGGAATGGAGTGGGGGCGAAATGGATTTGCTGGCGCACTTCTAGTGACTAATAAACATACAACAACATTTCATAAACATGAATTATCATGAAGAGCAAATATGTTTATAGCACAACATCATCAATAAAATGAAGAACACAACCAAAGAAATTCACACAAGTAGAGAAAAATGCAAGAGATACAACCAAATCAGGAGGCTTGTTGTAGATTCTCGGTAGGAATTGTCAAGTTGTCAATCCGCGTCCTAGCTCGGTCCCAACTATCTTCCGGGGTAGAGGAGGGCCGTCACTTCCTCCCAATGGACCCGTCTTCTCCGTTAAAATACAATCCGGCCACGTCTGATGCAAAGAACTCCAAGCTTGGCGATGAAGATGAGGGTGGAATCCTCTCCTTGAAGAGCTTAGATGATGAAGGCGGCCGAGAGGATGCTCCGGCTCAAGATTTGAGCCAAGAATGTGTCCGGAGCACCTCCAAATGGTGGGAAGTGATGGAATGACGGACTGGAATGGAGCTGGAACCCTTAGGCGCGGGAAAGAAGATGGATCAGGCGAACTCCGGATTAGTTCGAGATCTGCAGCTTTTATAGAAAAAGTCAGAAATTTGGTCACGCACGGTCGAACGCACGACCGTGCTTGAACCGTGCGATATTAATCGAGAATAAAGGCCAGGAAGAAGAAGCAGGCGCACCCGTGCATTTTACTCACGCATGGTCGAAGCCGACCGTGCTTAAAAACGCACGGGCAAATTAAGAAAGCTCGAAATCCGGCAAACAACAGGAGGTCGTGCATTTTGTTCGCGCACGGTTGAGGCCAACCGTACGTGAAGAAAACATACGAGCGGGGCAGATCACCATATTGACCAGCCGATCATTTCGCATGACCGTGCGTCAAGTGAACGCACGACCGTGCGATTCATACAGGGTGAATTCTGGGCAGTATGGATGATCTGCCCACCTGTACAATGAATCCACACGCTGGGAACACACCTCCAGCACAAGTATAATAACATAAAAAGGATGGGGAGCACAATGTGCTTTCCCTCAACAAAATAGTGCGCAATTGCACACCACAACGGGCCTAAACATTGCACTTTGTGAGGGAATGTGCACTGGTGAAATATAAACAATAATGAGCTAAAAGTGAAGTGCAAGTGAGTGAAAACCAGCCCAGATGAGTCCATAAAAGTCTATATAAATGGGACTCATCACACCCCCAGACTTACCTGTTTGCGCATCCCGAGCAAACAAATCTGGCGGAGTAGGAAAAGCATAGCTAGCAAAAAAATTGCAAACATGAAATAGAATGCGAAGTTGCATACTTGTGTACATAGAAGTTCATTAGAAGAAGTTTCTACATATGCTAGCTAATTTATAAAAGTGTAAATGCGTAAAAAGAAATTTATTTTTACTCAAAAATGGAATGTTGGTGAATCGCGAGGTCACACGCAGTACGAAAGTAAGCAAGACGCGAAGGGGGAGTGTTACCCAAGACCGGAACTTGGAATTATCTCCGTTGAAATCCATCAACATCGAGAACCATAAGCTCGCCCTGTCACACTCTCTCCACGGCGATAGTGAACTCACAAGACGAATCGATAGGACTTTAGGTATACACGAGGCTTAGGTTACGATTTGGATTGCAAAGATAAACATGATGACTAATCGCAACCCAAATGAGCATACAAACGTGTTAAATCATAGCAGCCCCAATAATACACGTGTAATACACCCCCAGACTTGACTTTGAAACTGGGTGTGCACACGGCCTACTCCAATCGATAGAGATAAATGTTTCAATTAAAACGCCAGGGATATGTTTTTTTCTTTCTCTTTGCTTTTTCTTTTTCTTTTTCTTTTTCCTTTCCTTCCCCTTTTTTTATATCCCCAAATCTATTAGCAAGAATCTCAGCATATAGAATTTTTTAAGATATCCACATCAACACAAAAGTTTCACAAGACCGTACCGCATTGGAAAATTACAATTCATTAATGCTTTTGGCTTAATTTTGGTTGCGATAATGGGATTAGCTTTTAGGCCTTGGTGAAGTATGGTGGAGCTGAATCAAAAGGTCGGGTAGGCACAAAAATAGGCTAGCAACAGTTAGCGTATAGGAATGGTAGAAAAAAGCTCAAGCTTGCCAAATAGATGGCCTACGTCATACTCATCTTGCAAATCGTTCGCACCCATGCTTCGAGAGTCGCTTGGGGCAAGTTCTTAGCCCCCGAGAAAGGTAATCCTTCCTCCCGACTCGAGCAACACGAACCTCGTGCTCGCCTACACACAATACCACGCTACCACTAGATTCAACTACATTCACCATTTTGAGTAAAATAAATTAAAATCTACGCAAATCTACTAATTGTAAATTAGAAGCATAAATAATAACTAATTCTACTCAAATTCCTATGCAAGACACGAGTACTCAACTAGAGCACTACAAGAGTCAACATGCCACTATATCTTGCAATTTTTAGGCTAATACAACAATTTCTACATCACAACCAATAATTGAATATACAGGAGCATACAAATAAGTGAGTGCGCGCTAAAGTGGGTGATGTGGTGCACAAAGAGAATGAACAACAATATAACTGAAATAAAATACATCTAGCATGCACTGAGATGTGCTCGTGTAGTGGGTAACACATCACGGCTCTCCCCCAGATTTAATCTAAACAATCCAATACAATATATGGCTATGAAATTCAAAATAAAGCTAGGGGAAGAGAGTACCCAATGCTCAGCAAGTGGGCATACCAGAAGATTGACGTGTAAACCAAGACAAAGCTGCAGCTCCGCCATCCAGAAGAAGGACCTACACGGGTGAGCTCCGCCAAAAACAAAAGGAAATATACAAAATAAAATGAAAAAAACTAACTAAACTAAACTAGATGAAATAAAAATGCAAGCACTACAACATTTTTGGTCTTTAGCAACACTTTATTCGGCAACATTCCAAAAATGTTGTCTAAACATTGCATAGAGAACAGTTTGTAAATGTTGCCATTAAGTAATAGTTTTAGGCAACATTTGTGACGCAACATGCAATAAATGTTCTCTTATCAATTATTGAGAACAGTTTCGAAATGTTGTTTTTGTCGACGCACTTTAAACAACAATTATGCGGTGTTACCTATTAAAATAATCTTTTGCAACACATTAAAAATGTTCTTATAGCTTTCTATGACTATTCGCACACCCAAAATAGCTATTCACAAAGCATAAAGTTATAATTAAAATTAAAATTAGCAAATCTCGGGTCTCTAAATAGCCAAATCGGCAAATTCCCACGAATTCTTATTGCACTACAAGAAGAATCATCTATAATCATCTCGGGTCGCTTGAATATTAATTTTAGGATATTTTCTGTAAAACACAGCGAAAGATAATATGTTTTACGATATTTTTATTAAATCGCAATGAAAAATGTTGTGTTTACGTTTCACTATCACGGAGCGAGTTAATATTTTTTTCTCGCAACTAAATATAATATATTTTTACGGTTTTTTTTGCTAAAGCAGAGGGAGTTAATATTTTTTCCCTCCAAGAGAATTCATTTTGGCGCTAGAGACTCCCAGCTTTATAACTATTCCTCCCTCTCAAACCCCCATCGTAAAAAGTATGAAAAACTGTTGCCTTTGAGAATAAGTAACGCGGGCATAGGCACTACCCTATGTCAACAGTTATTTATGTTTAGACAACAGTTTGCAGTTTTAGGCAACATTTCTGAAGTGTTGTTAAGAGCCGAAAATGTTGTAGTGAAGAAAAGGTAAGATAACTACTGGAGTTATTGTCCTTCCAGCACGACTTATTCAAATTTAAAACAGTTCTAGCTAATGGGTCTATGAAAAGAAAAATGCACACGTAACTGTTCTAATATGCGTGTCGGTAGCGGGTACCGATACGGTGATAAAACAGTTACGCATCTACACGAATATAAATAATACCTGCTCGTCACAGGTAGAGGGAATAAAAAGTAAGAAGAGGAGGAATCCTCACTCAAATCACTGAAACTATCCTTGCCCAGCAAGGTGTCGTCTTCATGGAGGTGGTAGGAGGAAAAGGTAATGAGTAGGGTTTCCACTATGGAGGAGGGGTCAACCTCCTCACATATGAGGATACGTTCCTCATTGACTTGAGAAAAATGCTCCAAGTCCTCCTGAAGTACCTGTGGAGGCTCAACCTGCATAGGCTCGGATAAAGAACGGGGGTTAGGGAATAAAAGAGAAGAATGACATAAACAATCAAAAATCGGGGGAGTGGTCCCGGTCTCACTCCTAAGAGGTTGGGGAAATAAGATATTGTCGGAATCATCGACAATGCTGCAGGGCTCAGTAGGATCATCAGTGACCTCCTCCATGATTTGGACTTCCTCCACCGGTGCTGAGGTAGAATCCTCGTCACCTTGGAAAATATCCTCCTCCATAGGAATAAGCACAACACATAAATCACCGGCCTTATCCTACGAAACATCCTCAATAATGTCGTCAGAGACAAATGTAGTAGAATGCACAATAAGGGGGAGGAATAGTGCTTGGATAAAAGTCAAGCACCAATTCCTCACAAAGAATCAAATTTATGCAAGGTAATATATGCACAGGGGAGATGGGCTCAGCCATGTCAGAGCCTAGATCAGCCACAACTCTCATGAGCATGTCTGCATCATTCCCTTCAAAACTTGAAGGTGATACATCAACGTAATCAGAGGTGGAAGGTGTGCTGTCAAAGTTAGGAGTCAGGACAATCCGGATATCTGGCTCATCATCCTCGTCCAATTGGCGAAGATACTCGACACAGTCCTTCAAGACATGATCTGTGCTCCGACAAAACAAGCACTGCCTTGCTGGCTTCATTGGCACCACAGGTGCTGAAGCCGCAAAGAAGCATGCCGGTAAAGGCTTAGAAGAATGGCCATAGGACTTACGCGCACCATATGGAGTACCAGACGAAGTCGGTGCTCCATATACTGGGCCTTGAGTTCTAGGGCCATTATCTCCCTTTGGACATCTATCACTAGCATGAGATATATCTCCACACAAACGACAACGAATATTAAATGAAGCCCACATTGTGTGAAGATAACTAGATTCAAAAGAAAAACACTATTGTGCAAAATACTACACCAAACAATAATTTACTAAGCAACCTAAATTTAAAACAAGTAAAAGGGATAACAAGAACTTAAAATAAAATAAAGGATGCAATTTACAAATGGAAGAACTTCTATCGCAGGTTCTCCCTCTCCAAAAAACTCACACGACTGTGTTCCCCGACAACGACGCCAAAAACTTGATGTGAGAATCTGGCACACCGCTATAGGCGGTAGCGAGACTGCGACACAAAATGGCAGTGTATCGATCATTCAAGTAATACAAAATGCGGGAGTGAATCCCCAAGTATCGAATCTCAAAGGAACACGGTAAGGTGGAGTTTACTATCGAGGAAGGACTTAAGATTGAAGTCCTTTAGGTCGGAAGGAATGCAGAAGATTTGGTTTTGGTTTTGTAAATAAAATAAAATTACTACAACTACTCCTATACAATGCCGCTATGCAATGCTTCGCTAGGCGGGATGGAAACTACGTAGGTCTTGAACACACTACTTCGAAAGGGCAGATGGACGAGTAGTCAAACGAAATGGAATGGCAGGTTTGCGGAGTGGAATGGAGTGGGGGCGAAATGGATTTGCTGGCGCACCTCTAGTGACTAATAAACATACAACAACATTTCATAAACATGAATTATCATGAAGAGCAAATATGTTTATAGCACAACATCATCAATAAAATGAAGAACACAACCAAAGACATTCACACAAGTAGAGAAAAATGCAAGAGATACAACCAAATCCGGAGGCTTGTTGTAGATTCTTGGTAGGAATCGTCGGGTTGTCAATCCGTGTCCTAGCTCGGTGCCAACTATCTTCCGGGGTAGAGGAGGGCTGTCACTTCCTCTCAATTGACCCGTCTTCTCCGGTAAACTACAATTCGGCCACGTCTGATGCAAAGAACTCCAAGCTTGGCGATGAAGATGAGGGTGGAATCCTCTTCTTGAAGAGCTTGGATGATGGAGGCGGCCGAGAGGATGCTTCAGCTCAAGATTTGAGCCGAGAATGTGTCCGGAGCACCTCCAAATGGTGGGCGGTGATGGAACGACGGACTGGAATGGAGTTGGAACCCTTAGGCGTGGGAAAGAAGATGGATCGGGCGAACTCCAGATTAGGTCGAGATCTGCAGCTTTTATAGAAAAAGTCAGAAATTTGGTCACGCACGGTCGAACGCACGACCGTGCGTGAACCGTGCGATATTAATCGAGAATAATGGCCAAGAAGACGAAGCAGGCATGCCCATGCATTTTACTTACGCACGGTCGAAGTCGATCGTGCGTAAAAATGCACGGGCAAATTCAGAAAGCTCGAAATCCGGCAAACAATAGGAGGTCGTGCATTTTGTTCGCGCACGGTTGAGGCCAACCGTGCGTGAAGAAAACGCACGAGCGGGGCAAATCACCATATTGACCAGCCGATCATTTCGCACGATCGTGCGTCAAGTGAACGCACGACCGTGCGATTCATACAGGGTGAATTCTGGGCAGTATGGATGATCTGCCCACCTACACAACGAATCTACACTCTGGGAACACACCTCCAACATAAGTATAATAGCAGAAAAAGAATGGGGAGCACAATGTGCATGCCCCCAACAAAATAGTGCGCAATTGCACACCACAACGGGTCTAAACACTGCACTTTGTGAGGGAATGTGAACTGGTGAAATATAAACAATAATGAGCTAAAAGTGAAGTGCAGGTGAGTGAAAACTAGCCCAGATGAGTCCATAAAAGTGTATATAAATGGGACTCATCAACATCTCCCTATCACCATGAGTCGTCAACTCTGCTGCACCTGTACGAATTGTCTGCGGGCGTGACCGACCCGCCACTTTTCTGCAAGCATTTCACAAATAGTTAACTAAAGCAAGAACATACGCCTCAGGTCTGCCGCGGCTTCCTTGACTTGAACGGCTACCCATCTGTTGGTCGGGAGGCGCAACGGGCGTGACATCACATTATTTGGGGCTAACCCTGGAGGAGACACTCAACTCACGGTTATCCCCAACTAAAGCTCTACCAAATAAGAATGACCGCACGTCAGAGTAGAACCTGGGTTTGCACTGTAGGTATAATAATTCGCAGTAATTGAGCACGGTAATTAATGTACAAAGTAAGCTGTAGAAATGCGGTGCTGAATATTAAAGTACATGAAAGGAAGGCCAGAATAAAAAGGGCCGAAATAATCGGACCAGTTCGAGACTGGAATAGTACTAAAAAGAACCAACTGAAAGCAGTAATTACTTGACCAGTACAAGATTGGAGCGTTGGAAAGAATTAAACAAGGAGCATTAATTACTTGACCATTACAAGACTGGAGTATTGAAAAAAATTAAACAACGAGCAGTATTTACTTGACCAGTACGAGACTGGAGTATCGAAAAGAATTAAACAATGGACAGTAATTACTTGACCAGTACGAGACTGGAGTATCGAAAAGAATTAAATAAAGAGCAGTAATTACTTGACCAGTACGAGACTGGAGTATCGAAAAGAATTAAACAACGAGCAGTAATTACTTGACCAGCACGAGACTGGAGTATCAAAAAGAATAAATAAAGACAGTGATTGCGGGACCAGTACGATGTAACACCCTCATCCGTTCGGGAGCATATAACAGAGTGTCCGGCCGGGGCCCCACGCCATATACTACAAAACAAACGGGAACGTCACTTAATTGAAATATCGAACGACGCTAAACAACGAACCTAACTCAGAGCATTCTATGCGGAAACAAAAGAGAGAGACAAGCTATATAAACCACAAAACCCGAACCCGGGTATGTCCACTTCTATTAATAGGAATAAAATGTTTTACACAACAAAAGAGGCACGACGGCCTTACAAATTACCAACATCGGCGCGCAGGCCGGCCATATATGAAAAGCAAAAGAACATCAAAAGGCCTTCAAGGGCCGCAGCAGCACAAGGGCTTCAGCCCGCTAAGAGCCCGCTATGTTCCGGCTCGGTCCAGCACCTGTACAACAAGCCCACCAAAAACGGTGGCAAAAGAGGGCAACGGTCAGTTAAAGCTGACCAAATTATAACGACCCCACCCCTTCGAGGGGGTGGCAGTTTCCCGTCCCTGCAAGAGCATCACATCATATATATATATATATATAACAGAATGAAGCGGCTAGCAAAGCCCACAACAGTTCATACATATGCAACAATCACGAACGTGGGAATGGCCTCCACGTCTCGTGCTCTCAGGCACTCTTTGGTGTACTCCGCCTTCCACCACCATCCACTCTTGATGGCTTCTGCCATTTGAGGCTAAAGTCGGTGGCCCGAATACCAGGGCTCCCCTGTACTTTAATTGTGAACATCACATAGTCCGAAGACTCTTTCCCATTGCTTCCCGACATGCTGTACGAGACTCACTAATCAGGTGCTGCAATGGTGCGGTTTCAGGTTCACCAAATGCCCGTTGTTCACAGCTCTCGTTGTACAACACGAAGAGCGGGTATGGCGTCCCCTCAGCCCAGGTATTCTCAATTAGCCGGCTCTACGGGCCGCTAAGTCATCCACCAGGACACACTCACAGGTCGGGCACACAGGCCTCAGGTCCTCTCAACAGGTGGGCACGACAACATCACCAGAACCAAGTCTGGGAGCTGTCGCCTGGCGATATCCAATATCGCCAGCGATAGTGAACAGAACTCCATTTTGGCTTCTAGCTGTGGGTGCTTCCCAGGGCACAACCCCAGGCATTGCTGCACATGCAGTAGCACTCCCACTGCCTCAGAACGCACAAAATCACCAGAACCAAGTCTGGGAGCTGTCGCCTGGCGATAGTCAATATCGCCAACGACAATGAACAGAACTCCTTTTCTGCTTCTAACTTCGGGTGCTTCCTGGGGCACACCCCCAGGCGTTGCTGCGCATGTAGTAGCACTCTCTAGTCCTACGAAGCAGGATATCAACACGGAGTTTTCCCCCGGCACGCACAATATCAAAAAGCATCACCAATCCGGACGAACCGTCTCGGATGGGCTTCACACAGCGCGCCTACGTCCATTTCACGCATGGACTCTACATGTATGCAAGATTTGACGGGGATAACACAAATCAACCCGTCGGAGGCCACGACCTCACCCTTTTGGGTAGAGGCCTCAACGATGCACGGAACGGACTAGAACATGTCCAAATGAGGATAAAGAGGATCGTTACCCTTAGGCGCCGCTTCAAAGCCATGGCTTGGTTTTTGGCACGGTTGGAAAGGAGCGTCTTGCCCTCCTCTACGCGTAGCCACCAACGTCGAGGGAATCAGAGTAGTATAGCTCCATCAAATCCAAGCTCTAGGCTAGGGTTTACTATTGGATCTCCTTCTCCAAGCTCTCCCTCTCTCTCTTAATTAAAACCCTTAGTGAATAATGGGTTTCAAGTGGTTTTCAGCCACCTTATGCCAGCCACCGAGCCTCTCTGTCCAAAACAAGGCCCCAAAGTCAATGTGCCATCAATGCCCATGATTTCGGCCGCCAAGTACAATTGGAGCTGTCGCCCGGCGATAGCCGCTGTCGCCTGGCGACAGCGGTAAAGAACCGACTTCGACCAGTCAGCGCCACCGCTGCGAACAGTGCATGACACGTGTCACGGTGTCGCCAGCGTTAGACTTGCCGCCGCGCGATAGCCTCTCGACAGAGGCCTTCACGCCAGACCGCTGTCGCCGGGCGATAGCCGATATCGCCAGCGACATCGCTGGATTCCAGAAATCCAACTTTCTGAAATGGGGTCTTACAACCCTCCCCTCCTAATAAAAATTTCGTCCCGAAATTGGTAAAAACAGGCATTTATATATATATATATCCAAAAAGGTCTGTACATAAAGGGGAAAAAGAGAGATAAACGTCATCGAAATAGCTCGGGGAACTCCTCCATCATGGTCTGCTCACGCTCCCATGAGAGTTCCTCGCGACCGCAGTTGTCCCAACAGACCTTTACCATACGGATCGCCTGTTCCGCAACTGACGCACCTCAGCATCCTCGATGCTAACGGGCCTGACCGCTGCCTTAAGCCCACTATCCCCGGGCACCTGATCCGCCGCGACCACATGCGTAGGCTTTTGCACTGCCTTACGCAACACAGAGATGTGGAATACATCGTGTAGCCCGCTCAGTTCCGCCGATAGTGCAAGCCTATAAGCCTCCTCGCCGACGCGCTCGATGATCTCAAACGATCCAAGGTATCTCGGACTCAGCTTTTTCAAGCGTCGAATCCTGGATACACCCTTGAACGGCCTGATCTTCAAGTAGACCCAATCGCCAACAACGAACTGGACGTCGCGGTGCTTCGCATTATAGTACTTCGCCGGCCTATCCTGCGCAACCAAAAGCCTCTCCCGGATCATACGTACCATCGAAGTCGCCTCTTCGACGTCTTTCCTCTTGAAGAGCTTCGTCTCGCCCGTTTCCGCCCAAGCTAAGGGAGTGCGGCACTTCCTGCCATAGAGGGCCTCGAAAGGCGCCATCTGAATACTCGCCTGGTATCTGTTGTTGTACGCGAACTCAACAAGGAAGAGGTGATCTTCCCACCCCTTGCTGAAATCCAGGATGCACATCCGGAGCATGTCCTCCATCGTCCTATTGGTACGCTCAGTTTGGCCATCCGTCTGAGGATGAAAGGTCGTGCTAAACTGCAGCTTCGTACCCAGTAGACGGTTGACTAGCCTCCAGTCGCTCGAAGTAAAGCGTCCATCTCGGTCACTGACGATGCTACGGGGCACCCCGTGCAGTCGTACTATTGTATCAATATACAGCTTCGCCAACTTCTCCACCGAGTCATCCCTCCGGTTGGGGATAAAGTGCATCACCTTCGTCAGCCGGTCTACGACTACCCAGATGACATCGTTCCCGCTCTGCGACCTCGGCAGCCCATGCACGAAATCCATGGAAACGTCATCGAATTTCCACTCTGGGACCGGTAATGACTTCAAAAAGCCACCGGGCTTCTGACATTCCGCCTTCACTAGTGCACAAGTGTGGCACTTGGCCACGTAGTGAGCGATGTCCCTCTTCATACCCGGCCACCAGAAAAGGACCTTCATGTCCTTGAACATCTTCGTGCTCCCCGGATGAACTGAATACCTGGTACGATGTGCCTCGTACATCAACTCATCGCGTAGCTCACCCACCTTGGGGATGCACAAACGGTCGCCTCTCCACAGCAACCCGTCACGCACCTGAAACTGGGCAACCGGCCCACCACTAGCCTCCTCCGCGTAGCGCTTTAAACTCGGATCGAGTTCCAAAGCCTGGCGGACTCTATCTGCGAGGTCGTACTGCACCTCAGTCCAACTCAAACAGGCACCAGCACTGCTCCGCTTCTCCACGCAAGAAATACCCAAGGCCTCCAGGTCACGTATCAGGTGCTCATCATGCATCTGAATACAGTTGGCCTGTGCTGGAGCCCTGCGACTGAGCGCATCTGCGACAACATTCCCCTTCCCGGGAGTATAGTGGATCTCGAAGGTGTAGTCCCCAAGGAACTCCATCCACCTCTACTGCGGCATATTCAGCCCCTTCTGCGTCAGAAGGTACTTCAGGCTCTTATGGTCCGTGAAGATGTCGATCTTCAAGCCATACACATAATGCCGCCAAAGCTTCAGGGCAAATATCACGGCCGCCAACTCCAAGTCGTGGACCGGATAGTTCCGCTCGTGCACCTTCAGCTGGCGAGAGCCGTACGCTATTACCTTGCCATGCTGCTGCAGAACACAGCCAAGGCTGCTCCCAGAAGCGTCGGTGTAGATCTCGTAGCCTTCCGTGCCGCAAGGCAAACATAAGATCGGAGCCGTGGTAAGCCGCCGCTTCAACTCCTCGAAAGCCTGCACACACGCGGGCGTCCAAATAAACTCCTGCATCTTCCGTGTCAGCGTCGTAAGAGGCAGCACGATCCGTGAGAAGTTCTCCACGAAGCGCCTGTAATAGCCGACCAGCCCGAGAAAGCTACGGACCTCCGCTACAGAAGAAAGAACAGGCCACTCCCTGATGGCCGCAACCTTCACCGGATCAACCGCCACACCCTCTCCACTAACCACATGGCCTAAGAACGCCACGGAAGGCAGCCAGAACTCGCACTTCGAGAACTTGGCATACAACTGGTTCCTCCTCAGAACCTCCAAGACTACTCGCAGGTGATCACCGTGCTCCTCCTCGGACTGAGAGTAGACCAGTATGTCGTCAAGGAAGATGACCACAAACCGGTCGAGGTACTCTCGGAAAGTCCAGTGCATTAAGTCCATAAACACCGAAAGCGCATTAGACAGCCCAAACGGCATCACAGTGAACTCATACTGCCCGTACCTTGTACTGAAGGCAGTCTTCTGGATGTCGCACTCCCTGATACGCACCTGATAATAGCCGGACTTCAAGTCCAGCTTCGAGTATACTGTCGAACCAACGAGCTGGTCGAACAAGTCGTCTATCCTCGGAAGAGGATACTTGTTCTTCTCGGTCAGCTTGTTCAGCTCCCGATAATCGATGCAAAGCCGCAGGCTGCCGTCCTTTTTTTGACAAAGAGGACCGATGCACTCAAAGGTGAGGAACTTGGACGCACGTAGCCCTGCTCAAGCAGCTCCTGCAACTGCAACTTCAACTCCGCCAACTCCTTCGGAGCCATACGATACGGCGAGCGGGCCACAGGCTTGGCGCCTGGCACCAACTCAATTGTGAAATCTATCTCCTGTTGCGGTGGAGCACCGGGGAGATCGCTCGGGAACACATCGGGGAACTCTGATACTACCGGAACATCCACTAGGCTGGGCCTCGGCGTAGAAGCCTCCACTAGAGCAAAGAATAACTCTGCTCCCTGACGCACTGCCTTGGACACCTTAAGAGCAAACATCAGCATCTTGCTCGATCCACGCATGCCCGCAAAGACCGTCTCATGATCGGCACACTGCCCAAACCTCACCTCCTTGGTGGTGCAATCGATACACGCACGCTGTTCTGACAGTCAGTCCATGCCGAAGATTACATCGAACTCAACCAGGGGGAGTAACGATGCTTTCAGGTCATACTCCTGACTTCCAACTAGAACTTTCATGCAGCAACTCCTCTCCACACACATCGAATATCCATTCGGCAGTAGGACCTCCAGTCCATCTGCAGAAGCAATCGACGGCGCACCAATACGTCGGACGAAGTCCGACGATAAGAAGGAGTGCGAAGCTCCAGTATCGAAAAGCGCTCTTGCAAGAACGCCTAAAATATTTACAAAGCCTACGCCGCCAAACAAGGTTAGCATGAACACTAAAACAGGTATATAAAACAGTAAGGACTGTATCTTAAATTATACCTGTCACGACGTCCTTGGCTTTGATAGCCTCCTGCTGACCAAGATTGAAGACTCTGGGCTGCGGGGGAGCCATACGGGAGGCAGTGGACTCAGCCGCCTTCCCCTTCTCAGAATAAGGTGGCCCAGTCTTCTTCTCTGACCTTGGAAGCCCACTGCGGCAATCCCGAGAGAAATGGCCAGGCTTTCCACAAGTAAAACAAATAAGAGGGCCACGTCCAGACGACGCGCCCGAAGCAGAGGGAGCTGGCCCAGATAATCGAGCCTTCTTCCAGCGATTCAACCTCCACAACTTCGCCGCACTCGGCGCCTTGCCCTCCGGCACTGCCTCGACCACAACCACCTTGCCCTTCTCCCTGAGCATGTCCTGCTCAAGCGCTCGGGCTGAACTAACGAGGGTCGTGAAACCCCGCGTCAATGGCCCTGTAAGAAGGTACCGCAACTCACTACGCAAGCCACCGTAGAACCTGTTCACCTTTCTCCCCTCATCATCGAAAGAAGTTCCAGCGTAACGCCCGAGGCGGGTGAACTCATACAGGTAGTCATCAACCAGTCTATCACCCTGCGTCAGAGCCAGGAACTGGTTCTCCATTGCGATCTGCTGCGACGGAGGCACATACCTTGCCAGGAAGATTCTCGAGAACTCTTCCATCGGCACATCAACCAGTCGCCTTCCCGCAAACTGGCGCCTCTCTACCTCATCCCACCACCGCCTGGCTTCCTTTTCCAATAAGAAAGTAGCGAAGGTCACTTTCTGCGCTTCATCCGACTGTGTCGCTGTCAGAATTCGCTCCATATGCGATAGCCAGTCCTCGAACTCAGCTGGGGATTCAACCCCGGTAAACGGGGGAGGTCGAAATCCCAGGATGTGCTTCAGCTGTTGCTCAGCAGCACGGGGACTTGCTCCACTCTTAGTGGCTCTGGGGCCACTTCCTGCACCGACGGTTGACCTTGCCTTCTAGGCTGGCCATTCAACGTAGCTAGAACAGCTTCTGTAACTAGCCGAACCATCTCAGCAGACGGAGGTGTAGGAGCCTCAGCAGACCCGCTACTCTCAACCACGTCACGGGGATGCGACGGTCCCGCTGCACTTCGAGTGCCCTACACGAGTGCAACACACAGTTAGCCGACAGCACAGTCGCAACTAACAATAAAAGGAACACTCAGGTTCCAAAATCATGCAATAATTGTTGGTTTGTTGTTACATTTTATTCTTAAGTGGACATTTTTGGGTTTATTTTATGTCTCGACGGTAGCGCACACACGTGCTCACCACCCCTTAAAAGAATTTGTCCACGAATTCCTTAGAAGGATACGGAACCCCAGAAGCTGATACCAATTTGTAACACCCCCATCCGTTCGGGAGCATATAACAGAGGGTCCGGCCAGGGCCCCACGCCATATACTACAAAACAAATGGGAACGTCACTTAATTGAAATATCGAACGACGCTAAACAACGAACCTAACTCAGAGCATTCTATGCGGAAGCAAAAGAGAGAGACAAGCTATATAAACCACAAAACCCGAACCCGGGTATGTCCACTTCTATTAATAGGAATAAAATGTTTTACACAACAAAAGAGGCATGACGGCCATACAAATTACCAACATCGGCGCGCAGGCCGGCCATACATGAAAAGCAAAAGAACATCAAAAGGCCTTCAAGGGCCGCAGCAGCACAAGGGCTTCAGCCCGCTAAGAGCCCACTATGTTCCCGCTCGGTCCAGCACCTGTACAACAAGCCCACCAAAAATGGTGGCAAAACAGGGCAACGATCAGCTAAAGCTGACCAAATTATAACTACCCCACCCCTTCGAGGGGGTGGCAGTTTCCCGTCCCTGCAAGAGCATCACAACATATATATATAACAGAATGAAGCGGCTAGCAAAACCCACAACAGTTCATACATATGCAACAATCACAAACGTGGGAATGGCTTCCACGTCTCGTGCTCTCAGGCACTCTTTGGTGTACTCCGCCTTCCACCACCATCCACTCTTGATGGCTTCTGCCCTTCGAGGCTAAAGTCGGTGGCCCGAATACCAGGGCTCCCCCGTACTTTAATTGTGAACATCACGTAGTCCGAAGACTCTTTCCCATTGCTTCCCGACATGCTGTACGAGACTCACTAATCAGGTGCTGCAATGGTGCGGTTTCAGGTTCGCCAAATGCCCGTTGTTCACAGCTCTCGTTGTACAACACAGAGCGGGTATGGCGTCCCCTCAGCCTAGGTATTCTCAATTAGCCGGCTCTACGGGCCGCTAAGTCATCCACCAGGACACCCTCACAGGTCGGGTACACATGCCTCAGGTCCTCTCAAAAGGTGGGCACGACAACATCACCAGAACCAAGTCTGGGAGCTGTCGCCTAGCGATATCCAATATCGCCAGCGACAGTGAACAGAACTCCATTTTGGCTTCTAGCTATGGGTGCTTCCCGGGGCACACCCCCAGGCATTGCTGCACATGCAGTAGCACTCCCACTGCCTCAGAACGCACAAAATCACCAGAACCAAGTCTGGGAGCTGTCGCCTGGCGATAGTCAATGTCGCCAGCGACAGTGAACAGAACTCCTTTTCTGCTTCTAACTTCAGGTGCTTCCCGAGGCACACCCCCAGGCGTTGCTGCGCATGCAGTAGCACTCTCTAGTCCTACGAAGCAGGATATCAACACGGAGTTTTCCCCCGGCACGCACAATATCAAAAAGCATCACCAATCCGGACGAACCGTCTCGGATGGGCTTCACATAGCGCGCCTACGTCCATTTCACGCATGGACTCTACATGTATGCAAGATTTGACGGGGATAACACAAATCGAACCGTTGGAGGCCACGACCTCACCCTTTTGGGTAGGGGCCTCAACGATGCACGGAACGGACTAGAACATGTCCAAATGAGGATAAAGAGGATCGTTACCCTTAGGCGCCGCTTCGAAGCCATGGCTTAGTTTTTGGCACGGTTGGAAAGGAGCGTCTTGCCCTCCTCTACGCGTAGCCACCAACGTCGAGGGAATCGGAGTAGTGTAGCTCCACCAAATCCAAGCTCTGGGCTAGGGTTTACTATTGGATCTCCTTCTCCAAGCTCTCCCTCTCTCTCTCTTAATTAAAACCCTTAGTGAATAATGGGTTTCAAGTGGTTTTCGGCCACCTTATGCCAGCCACCGAGCCTCTCTGTCCAAAACAAGGCCCCAAAGTCAATGTGCCATCAATGCCCATGATTTCGGCCGCCAAGTACAATTTGGAGCTGTCGCCCGGCGATAGCCACTGTCGCCTGGCGACATCGGTAAAGAACCGACTTCGACCAGTCAACGCCACCGCTGCAAACAATGCATGACACGTGTCACGGTGTCGCCAGCGTTAGACTTGCCGCCGCGCGATAGCCTCTCTACAGAAGCCTTCACGCCAGACTGCTGTCGCCGGGCGATAGCCGATATCGCCAGCGACAGCGCTGGATTCCAGAAATCCAACTTTCTGAAATGAGGTCTTACATACGAGACTGGAGTCAAAGAAGCTTAAATAAATGAACATGTTTGTAGTCCGTCACTCCATAATCAGGAGGCTTCAGTCCCATCTCCGTTCTTAGGAGGAATGTTCTGTTCTACCTCCGTTCGTAGGAGTTTCTTCCCAATTCTGCCTTTCTTAATTATAACCGACCAAGGAGTTTAATTGTGCCTTTTATAGATCGCTTTATTAGGTGTTTCTTAGCTTCTCAACAAGAAAGACAAATTCTAATGTCTGGGAATTACTTTAAACGCAGCTCGATTATTTTTCCACATGAAAATTGGCAATTCTCACGTTTATCTCCACGTGTCCCCATATTTTGATAGGATACTCAAAATATTATATTAAAGGCCAATAAATTATCCCAATATTTTCCAGCCCACTTTGGGGTTTATTTTGTCCGGAGAAAACTTGATTAGGCTTTTAAAATTATCAAATTAGTTTATACGAATCCCAAACTTTGATAGTGTCCAAGAGGCCTTAAGCATGATTCAATAATTTTTCCAGAATTTTCTAAGGCTGTTAGGTTATATAATTCCTTCAAATTAATCTTGCAAAGGCCTTTAAAAATTGCAAAACTCATCAGAAAAATCCCAAAACAATACTGGAGTTAGCCCTCATTATAAGGAATATTTTTCATGTTCAAATATTGTTCCCTAGGAGCCTAGATTCTCCTCAGAAAAATTAGGAAGGTTTGATTAGGAGTGGTTTGCGGATAGCAGGTCCTGGGAGAAGGAGAGGCGCCGGACCGCGCGCCCTTTTTCGATCCCCACATTGGATCTAGTGCCGATCCGCTGTGGGGGCGCGTAATTTCACGCATGGGGGGGGGGGGGGGGGGGGGGGGGAATTAAGGATACAGGGGCCGTCCGATCTCATCGTGGAAATCGGACGACCCCCGTCTCTAGACGGGGATGCGGCAGCCGCCGCCACCGCCGGGCAGTGGCCGCCAGGCGTCGGGGGCCGACGACCTAACTGGCGATGGTCCGGCGGCCTGCCGCCGCCCTCCATCACCGGTATTAAATCATTCGAGGGTGGGGGTGGCGCGATCTGCACCATTACTATTGGTGTCACGCCGCCCCTCCATCTTGGGTGGCCGGGCTTACTATCCCCCGACCGGCACGCCGAGGGTCGGCCTTGTCTCCGGTGGTAGCCTGGCATCCATGCGCCACCGGCCGCCGCCGAAAACGGCTGGAATGGGTACAGGAAAACAAAGGAGAGGGGGGGGGGGGTTCGCGGGTGCCTCCGGAGACATGTTCTCCGAAGGCCTCTCCGCCTCTCACCACCATAGGGGATGTCCCCTCGGGGGGGGGGGGGGGGCTACTCCACCAGCGCCACCAACGACGCTGGGGTGAATCTCCCTCCACTTGGCCACCACCACCCGAGCCTGAGCATGGCTCGGGTGGTGCTGGCGGCGCTCCAGAGGTGGAGGGGCGCATGCAAGACGTCAGGGGAGTGAGGAAGGGGGAGGGGAAGATGTTCCACCTTGTGTGGGGGTGCTCGGGCGGTGTTGGGCTGAGCCGCCATGGAAGGTGACGGCGGTGGGGTTCTTAGGAGGGGTTTTCTGGCGAGGGAGCTTGGGCAGAGGGGAGGGGCTGGCTGGGGGTGTGTGAGTTCAAAAAGCGGTGGGGGTGGGGGTGGGGGGGTGCTGCCTTTATTGGGAGGGAGGGTGATCTCCCTTCCCTTCCTCCCAATGTGGGACTAAAGGGATGGGATGGGGGGAGGGATATTCCCCCCACCCTCCACTACCCTAAGGCCAGCTGGTCACTATTAATGGGGTAGGGGGTAGCCTTCTTTGGGGTGAGGGGGTGAGCTCCTATTTAGGGAATTTCCAAAAACAAGTAGTTTTGGTGATGTTTGACCAAAGTCAACCCTAGGGTGGCCCCCCAGTAGGTCAAGGTCCGAGTGGGTCTAACTCGTCGGGTGGCTGGTCAATGTTGGAGTACAGAATCAACTCGGGTGCGTGCATGCTTTTCGGTGTGTCATAAAGCTTGATTTGACCGTGTGTTGACTTTCCGATGCCGTAATTGGTCACAACAAACTTTGTCGGTCTCGTTTTGACCTTAGGAGTCCACTGAGACTGACTGGGACTGATTCCCAGTTCGTTCATTTAATATTTTGAAAAGTGTGTCGTGGTGGTCTGCAAAACCTAAGACGGACATATTTCTCAAAACCTAAAAGAGGACAGAAGTCAATTCGGAGTACGTATGGTCACTATACCCCAATGATGTCATTGTGTCGCACTACGATACTCAAAATGGTCATTTTATCTAAATGGCCTCGGATTGGAATAGAACGAGTTCCATTGCACTTGTATTGATTATATGAGTCTAACGGAACTGGCGGAAGTCAATTTGGAGTATATATGGTTACTGTACCCCAATGACTTTGTTGTGATGCACTACGATAATCAGAGTGGTCGCTTTTTCTAAACAACCTCGATTTGAATGGAACGAGTTCCATTGCACTCGTATTGATTATACGAATCTAACGGAACTGGCGGAAGTCAATTTAGAGTACATATGGTCACTGTACCCCAATGACTTTGTTGTGATACACTACGATAGTCAAAATGGTCATTTTCTCTAAACGACCTCGGATTGGAATGGAATGAGTTCCATTGCACTTGTATTGATTATACGAGTCTAACGGAACTAACGGAAGTCATTTTGGAGTTCTTTGGCACAATATCCCATAATCGGGTCACTTTATATCTTTTGGGGTTACTTTTATTGGGTCCACTAAGGCCTAGTGACCCAATAAAAGTTGGAATGTTACAGGCTACATGTGTCAGAGCTTTTTCACCCATACGATCCTAAGGACTACATGTGTATCCAATTATCACAATGAGATCATCAACATCATAAAGTATTTCAAGAATAATATCTGGGCTATCCCGTTGATATTTCCATCATAGCTCATGTCGATTTACAATTTGAACCTTTCCACCCATTTCAGCCTCAACTGGTTTCAATTCACAATTAGTGCAACAAGATAATTCTTAACAATTAATAAGACAAGGAAACTCGTAACCATTAATATGACAAGATATATATATCCCAACAATGGTTGTAGTGTCTTAACAAATAAGTATCCATATCTCATAATACATAACAGGGGAATGTACATCAATATTAAGTTTAAGTCTATCAATTTTCATAAGTGTCCGATGACTAATTTAAGAGAAATCCAAGAACAACAAAATCTGTACGCTTTGGCCACAACTTACGGAAACTGAATTTCCAGGAGCTACAAACCACCAAAAATTATGTGTCACCCATTCTGAAAACGTATTTCCAAGGGCTACAACTTTCGTGTTGAGACCAAGATCTATATCTAAGCCAATCCTATCTAAAATCGAGTTTGAACCCAACAGAGCATATATGGACAGCAAGTTGTCCTGTATTTAAACAAGATCGTCTTTTGCACTGCCATTTTTGATTTCACTTTGCGGGAGCTACAAAGCTTCCTAGAAAACACACAACCAGTCATTAGTAAGGTCTTTCCGAGGGCTACAACTTTCGTGTTGAGCGCAAGACCTAAATATGGCCAGATCATGCCTAAAAATATGCTTGATGGCAGGATCTCAAGACTAATGAACAACATATGTTCATCTTCTTCCTCCAGCACACACATATACCATTATACCTTCTATCCTCCAATAATCCCTCATTATACCACCGTTCTTCATGAAATCAACTCCTACAACTTTGTTTTGAAGAGAAGAGTAGATCAAAAACATTATTTCAATGAACGACGCCCTAGAACGGAAGTTCTAGCATGGTCTCTTCCTGGAAAGCTCCATTAAACTCACCAAGGTCAAGCTCTTTTGAGCCGACATCTCTCCTATATCACATCTAAAGATCTAGCACAAAGGGAGAGGGTGAAGAAGTCACCTGATTTTCGACCATGGATCTCGTTTATCTTCTTGGCGGCATGGTGGCGGTCGTTCAAGCTCCAAATCTTTCTCCCTAGCCTTGTTCCTTCAAGAAAGTTGCTGGTTAGCTTCTTGAGGTGTGAGGAAGGGGAAGAAGAAAAATGTTCAGCCCTTGGATGAGGGAATAAAGTTCACGGTTAAGGGAGGAGAGAGATAATGGAGGCTGATTTGACTAGAATTAATGGGAAAAACACTTCCCATGCTCTGGATTGGACAACACTGCCACATATCACTATCCTATAGGACCAACTTGATTATAAATCATACAATAAACTTTAAACATCTCAGAAGTCTCTTATCCGGATGGCACGCATCCCGACATAATGAATCATCGGAGAAGAACTGTGCAGGGCCGATACTCGATGAATTGTCGAGTGGTCTCAACGAATTTGCCGAATCCACTCAATGGGTCGTCGAGTCCACGCGACGAACCAACGAGTCCACCCGACGGGTATTCGAGTCCACTCGATGAATTGTCGAGTCCACTCGATGAATCGTCGAGTCCACCTGATGGCTTTGTCAAGCCCTTTTTTGCGTCGACATTTTCCAGCTCAAGTCCAGCCTGGGCCCGAGTCAACTCACTAAACACGCGTTCAAGGGGCCTAGATCGAATCAGGACGTTAAACTATGTGAAGACCGTTAATGTCATTAAAACCTCCCCTCTCCAAACTGAAGGTATCCCTAACCTTCCCGTGGTTACTCCTGATTAATGCCCCTAAGTTGCAGTGGTGAAAGAAGCAGAAGAGGAGTCGGGCTCAGAAGAAGAGAAGGATGGAGCTCACATGGAACCTGCCCAGGACATCCAAAACATCCCAATTTCAGAAGAATTCAAAGACAAGTTCCTTTCCATCAATGCAGACTTATTGAAATAAGGAAAAGTGGAGTTGATCTCTTTCCTCCTCAAGAACCTGGATGTGTTTGCTTGGTCAGCGAATGACATGCTAGGAGTTAATCCAGATGTCATTTGTCACCACCTAAACATCGATTCAAGCTTCAAGTCTTTCAAGCAGAAGATGTGGGCGATGGCAGTGACTCTCTCTCAACCGATCAGAGAAGAGGTCACCAAGCTTGTCAAAGCAAATTTCATTCAAGAGATCCAATATCCCGAGTGGGTATCGAATGTTGTAATGGTTAAAAAAGCTGGTGGAAAATAGAGGATGTGTGTAGACTTTATTAAACTGAATAAAACATGCCACAAAGATTGTTACCCATTGTCTCTGATAGATTATTTAGTTGATTTTGCGGTAGGGTACTCTTGCATGAGTCTGTGGATGCGTTCTATGGTTATCACCAAGTAAGAATGCATAAGCCTGATATCCATCACACTTCTTTCATTACAAATAATAGTTGTTTCTGATATAACGTAATGCTTTTCGGGCTAAAAAATATTGGCGCTACTTATCAACGCATGATGGATCTCATCTTTAAAAAGCAGAAAGGAAGAAATCTTGAAGTCTATGTAGATGATATGTTAACAAAAATACCAAAAAAATTTATGCCGGTATTCGTGGTCCTATTGTCCTGTGGTCGGGTCCTTTGGTTCGGGTCGATTCGGCTCGGTTCCTAAATTCTATCAATATTTTTGGATCTCATCTTTAAAAGAGAAGTTTTTTGCTAAAAAGGGAGTGCTTCCTTCCTTGGCAGATTGCATCCCGCCATCCCGCATTGACATTTATATTTTATACTAAAATTAATAATATATTATTATATTAAAGATTTAAAATAAATAAATAATAGTTATAATATGATCACTGTAAAGTGTAAACACAGCCACAACCCCCGTGACCTATTTTCTCACATTCGAAACCCTTGCGCCATCCCCAACTCTTCTTCTCGCTCATGAAAAATTGAGAAGCATCGAGCTCTCTAATTAGTAGTATTTAGACCTATTTTGAATATAATATTTAAATTAATATTAATATGAATTTGTAAATAATATGTCTATTTTACATAAATAATCATTTCTTTTTATAATTGTTTACTAACTTAAGTTTATTTTCTATTTTTCAGGATTTCTGGAGTTTTTGCAAAAAAATCAAAGTACACGCCCTCAGTCACACCCGTGATCAAGGGCGTGTCCACATAAAGATCAATTCCAATCTCCTGCCATGTTTCTGACTCATGTCGTGAAGAATTCATAGTACACGCCAGTGTACCAGAAGTCATGCCTGTGACTTTCCAATGTCAAGCCCGTGTACCTTCCTCCAACTCAGTTGGCCGTGTCCTGAAGTCGTGACGTGAATTTTGCCAATTAGTACACACCCGTGACCCAGAGGTCACGCCAGTGTACGACCGTGTTCCACATGCCCAACCCATATCACGCCTGCTATTATGCCCCGAGGAGATGTCACACTTGTCATGCCTGTGTAATTTAATGGTCACGGACGTGTAACCTCCCTGCCAGCAGATCATGCGCCATCCTGCCAAAAGTCTCCCGCCAATTGCAGTTTTAAAGATTACATGCCCTAGGTCACGTGTGTGACTGAGGGCGTGACGCGCCTTGTAACGCCTGCAATTACTTCAGATCGCGCTTCTCCAGCATTCATTTCAGTCATGCCAAGTACACGTGCTTGGTCACGGGCGTGTAACATGAAATTTCTGCCTATTTAAAGTCAGCTTCTCCAGATCCCAATGACATCCTTTTTTCGCCCCTCTTGGGCCGAAACTCTCTTCCTCTGCCCCTTTTGGGCAGAAATGCTCTTCTTACTTGTATTTTCTATCTTTATTTTTGTTTAGGTTTTACTACATGCACTTTTATTCCAAGTAATTTTATTTCATGCAATTCTTTTATTTCTTGTACTCTCTTTTTATGTAATCTAATTTCCTTTAATAAAAATGTCTTTTCCATTCCTTTCATTTTTTATTTCACGTAAATTAGATTAATATTTATATCTTAAAAATTGCGAGCTTTGAATGAAATAATATCTCTCTTTTATAATTTCGATATTCCTTTGATTTATTCTTGATTTATCTCGATTTCATATATCTATGCATGACTTCATATTTGTTTTCGTATTCTAGTCGACGAAAGGATCGTGCATACGATCGTCCGCTCAGGAATAAAAAGAGTTGCGCGCAACCCTCGAGAGAGGATGACGTAAATCTTCCGTATATGAGTGAAATCCTATAGCAGGATTCACCTCATTAAAGCGAGTTTTTGCGGTTTCGATTATCGAATGAGAGTTTGGTTGATCAACCTAATCTCAGATGAGCGTACCCTCGAGAGAGGTGCGTTAATAATTCAGGAATCTCCACAGTCAAGGATCAGATTAGAAGTTTATAAATTTATCTTTTCTATTTTATTTGAAGTGCGCTTTGATCAAGTTATATTTCTTTTTTTTTTTAGTTTTAATTATAAATTTCCCTTAAAGTTTTATTCCGATAGAATAATAGTTTGTTTTTTCTAAGTAAAGGTATTCGACAGACCTGTAGATTTATACGACCTTGATATGTCTTTTATATCCTATGTTATGAACGATAGGTACGCTTGGCTATTTCGTTTATAAACTTATAATTTTTTTCGTATCAAGTTTTTGGCGCTGTTACCAGGGAGTTTTTGTCGATATTTCAAAAAGGGGAAACACTATTAATTTTATCTCTTTTTTTCATTATTTTTTCCTTTATTCAAAAAAAAAAAATTTATGTTTACATTAAATTCTTGGAAATGGTGCTTTGAGTTGTCATCCCATCGTAGCTCCTAGTACCTTGCGTTCACCGGGTAGACCTTGGGAAGTCCAAGGCTAATTAAAACTTATCATAAAGATTTTTTTTACACCAAAAAAAAATATAAAACTTATAAAATTATCAAAAATATTTTCTCTTTTTGTATTGTTTGTTTTATATTTTGTAATTTTATTTCAAAATTTTTTGCACGTATTCGTGGTGGTCTCTCAGTCTCCAAATCAGGAGCGTGCTCTTTTTCCTTATTCATTTTCTTTTATGTTCATGAGCTTGTCTTTTTTTTTTTACTTCATACAATGTTGAATTTTAAATATGAGGGTGTATTTTCTTATCTTTAAATTTTTTGAAAAATTAAAAAATTTGCCAAAAAATATAAAATTTTCAAAACTTAGAAAGAAAATTATAGTAAGCCCTTACTTTGGTTTTTGTTATTTCCAAAATCAAACAATTATGAAGTTATTTATAAGCATTATTATTATTTTTTAATTTGCTAATCTTTTATTTTATCATGGTTAATTACATTTAATTTTTAGGTGATTCAATTTTAAGGAATATTTTGTGATTTTAATTTGATTAGAGTAATTTATTTAACACGTTTTCTCTTTCATTCTATTTAGATTCGATTTTGTAGTAGTTGTGCTTAACACCTTTAGATTTTAATTATTTCTACTCATGCTTTTAGATTCTTAGAAAATTTTAATTTACTATAGTTCCTCTCAAAATGTTTTAATTTAATCTAGAATTTGTTTTAACCTCTTCAACCTTTTAGCCCATTGCCCTTAGCCAACCCCTATCAAAATATATATATTAAAAGATCATATGTAAATAGAATAAGATAATAAAATTCATTATTCCTAAATATATGCACCATTTTTATGAAGATTATTTTGAAAAGATTATATATCATGAAAAATAAGAGGATAAAATTCATCATTTTCCTAAACATATATGAATAGAAGAAAAAAAATGGGGTGAGAGGGTAAAATTCATCACCTCCAATCAAAGTTATCTTCATGTTTACCCAAACTCTTAACCAATATGATTGATTTTAGACTTAGATTAAAATATTGGGAGAGCATAAGTAGTAGTTTGTAATTTTCCGTAAGCCTCTTTAAAATTGAAGTTTTTATAATTCTAATCTATTTTTGTTCGCAAATTAAACAATTTTGTTCACTAGTTAATTTATTTGAGAGTTCTTGGCTAAATATTTCTCTCTTTTCTTCTTATTTTCATAATTTAGGACTTATCTCATAAATCCCAAAAATTTATTTTTAGCTTTCTTTTGATTTAAATAAATTTTTAGTTTAATTAGAAATCTTATTAATAACTTATGAATATTTTTCATACTTTTACTCTGGAATAGCAAAAGCTTAAGTATGAGTGTATTTGATTAGTAGTATTTAGACCTATTTTGAATATAATATTTAGGTTAATATTAATATGAATTTGTAAATAATGTATATTTTACTTAAATAATCATTTCTTTTTATAATTGTTTACTAACTTAAGTTTATTTTCTGTTTTTTTCAGGATTTCTGGAGTTTTTGCCCAAAAATCTAAGCACACGTCCTCAGTCACGCCTGTGACCAAGGGCGTGTCAACATAAAGATCAATTCCAGTCTCCTGGCGTGTTTCTAACTCAGGCTGTGAGAATTCATAGTACACACTAGTGTACTAGAAGTCACGCCCGTGACTTTCCAATTTGTCACGCCCGTGTACCCTCCTCCAGCTCAGCCGACCTTGTCCTGAAGTCGTGACGTAAATTTCGCCATGTACACTCCCGTAACCCAGAGGTCACGCACGTGTCCGACCATGTTCCACACGCCCAACCCAGATCATGCCTGCTACCACACCTCGAGGAGATGTCGCGCTTGTCACGCCCCGAGGAGATGTCGCACTTGTCACGACCGTGTAATTTAAATGTCACGGGAGTGTAACCTCCATGCCAGCAGATCACGCGCCATCCCGCCAAAAGTTTCCCGCTAATTGCACTTTTAAAGATTGCACGCCCTAGATCATGGGCGTGGCTGAGGGCATGACACGCCTTGTCACACTTGCAATTACTCCAAATCGCGCTTCTCCCGTAGCCGTTTCAATCACGCCAGGTACACGCCCTTGGTCACAGGCGTGACCAAGGGTGTGCAACATGAAATTTCTACCTATTTAAAGCCAGCTCCTCCAGATACCAGGGACATCCCTTTTCTGCCCCTCTTAGGCCGAAACTCTCTTCCTCTGTCCCTTTTGGGCAGAAATGCTCTTCTTACTTGTATTTTCTCTCTTTATTTTAGTTTAGATTTTATTACATGCACTTTTATTCCAAGTAATTTAATTTCATGCAATGCTTTTATTTCTTGTACTCTATTTTTATGTAATCTAATTTTCCTTTAATAAAAATATTTTTTCCATTCCTTTCTTTTTTATATTTCATGTCAATTAGATTAATATTTAGATCTTGAAAATTGCGAGCTTTGAATGAAATAATATCTCTCTTTTATATTTCGATCTTCCTTTGATTAATTCTTGATTTATCTCAATTTCATATGTCTATTTATGACTTAATATTTGTTTTCGTATTCTAGTAGCCGAAACGATCGTGCATATGAATCAATCGCCCAGGAATAAAACGAGCTGCAAGCAACCCTCGAGAGATGATGACGTAAATCTTCCTGATATGAGTCAAATCCTGCGGGATTCATCTCGTTAAAGCGAGTTTTAGGGGTTTCGATTGTAGAATGTGAGTTCGGTCGATCAACCTAATCTTAGATGGGCGTACCCTCAAGAGAGGTGCGCTCATAATTTGGGAATCTCCACGGTCATGGATCAGATTAGAAGTATATAAATTTATCTTTTCTAATTCATTCGAAGTGCGGTTTGATCAAGTTAGATTTCTTTTCTTTATTTTAGTTTTAATTATAAATTTCCCTTACAGTTTTATTCCGATAGAATAATAGTTTGTTTTCCCGAAGTAAAAGTATTCGACAGACCCGTGGATTTATACGACCTTGAAATGTCTTTCATATCCTATTCTATGAACGATATGTACGCTTGCCTATTTCGTTTATAAACTTCTAATTTTTTCGTATCACTCTCCCTCGCCACCGGCTCGTGATCGTAGGTCAATCCCCCTACCGCCGCCTCGTGATCGAGCTCTTCCTCGCCGACATCGGTCCTCTCCGTTTCAGATATCCTCCTCCTCGCTGGCTCGTGATCGAGATTAAGGTACTCCTCCAGTTTCAATGGCTTTGTTCCCGCAGTCCGTGATGGCATCTAATGGAAGCTAGATTTTATGAATAGATTTTTTAATGAAAGGTAAAAGCTCATTTGATAACAAGTTTTTCTTGTATTAAGGGGGTCATCTTTTGGGTTCCATTACAAAGGAGATCAATTTTGTTTGACAATATTCTGTTATGAGATATATACACGTGTTGGTCCCACCTCAAATATCATGTCATCTTGATAAAACACAGTTATGAAATGAAAAAGTAACAAATGAGATTCTGATCATAAATTTTGGTTTCACATTTATTTTAAAGAACTGAGAACCGAACCGGAACCGAACCGACATTTCCGATTCGGTTCCGGTTCTACAATTTTGAACCGTGGGTCAGTTCCGGTTCAAAAATTTGGAACCGAACCTATACGAGTCGGTTCTTGATTCTGAGTGGAACCGAATCGAGCCGATCCGAGTTGCACCACTATAAAGAAGGGTGTGGAGTGTCAGAAATTTGCCCCTTTACAGCTCCAACCAGCGCATCAGTCCCCTTGGCCATTTGCAGTCTGGGGAATATATCTTCTTGGACACTTCTCAATGGAAAGTTGGCAACGTCATTTCATCCTGGTGATTGACAATTTCAGCAAGTGGACTGATGCTAAGACATTTGTAAATACAACCACCCAGATAGTGAAAAATTTCATCTGAAGAGGGATCGTTTGCCGACATGGAATTCCGATGACAATTATTACTGACAATGTTCCTCAATTCAACAACTCAGAAATGATAAAATTTTGTGACCAGATAGGGATCGAGTTGCAATTCGCCTCGGTACATCATCCTAGAAGTAATGGTCAAGTTGAATTCGCAAATAAGTTGATTCTGAAACTCCTGAAAAAAAAGTTGAGAACATCTGTGGCAATTGGGCAGAACAGTTACTCTCAGTTTTCTGGACCTTTAGAACCACTCTATCTTCAGCTACTAGTGAAACACATTTCTAACTCTCCCATGGGTCCGAGACTCTCATTCTAGTTGAGTTCGAGGTGACGAGCCCAAGGGTCTTACTATTTATGCAAGAAGGTGATGATTAGATGGATATGAACGATGAAGAGATAAAACGCATCCTTGATCTCATCGAAAAGTTAAGAGATGAAGCTCTGATCAGGTAAGAACTGGTTAAAAGAAGAATGGTGTGACATTTTGATAGAAATGCCAGAATAAAGCAGTTCATCGTGGAAGACTTAGTTTTGAAAAAGATTGATGCAGCGACAAGATCCAGTTTGGTTGGAAAATTGAACCCCAACTGCGCGGGGGCATTCATCATAAAAGAAGCATTCAAAAATAGTGCTTACCGTCTTCAGGATTATGACGGGGAAGGAATATCACACACCTGGATTGGTGATTATCTGAAACGATTCCTTTCTTAATAGAAGTTTTTTCACTTTCTTCTACTTCTTCATTGCTATCAAAATATTGACACTTTTCATGTCTCTTGAGAAAAGAGTTCGAATGGCTTTTTGCAAGATTGAGGCATCGTTTGGCGCGGCATATTTGCTCTGATGAGTTTGGTCAAAAACGTCATTTTAATAAAATGTATGTTTGGCAAGACAAAGGTTATGACCGCTATAATGAAAATAAACTAGTTTTGAGCATAAAATGCATGAATTTTTTTAGGTGAGGTCGGGCGTTCACGAACGACGGTTCATGACCACGACGTTCACGACCGCCACCACCGCGCCAAACGAAGCCTTAGGCTTAGCGCAGCGGACGGACGAGAATGCCCGACCTCACTTAAAGAACACCATCTACTTTTATGTTCAAAACTAGTTTTGTGTTCTTGGTGACAGTCATAACCGTTGTCATGCCAAACATACATTCTATGACGATGTCGTTTTTGTCCAAACTCACCAGAGAAAAAATGCTGAGCCAAACGGAGTCTGAATCTCAACAAGGAGAATTTGCCGAATCCTACTTGATCCCCTACAAATTGTAGTCATTAGCGCAATACCACCAAGACCACGTGCAGCGGTGAGATATCATGTCATGTAGTGTGGGCTTGACCAATCTCGTGCGGTGGACTTTAGGATGCTAGATCTTTGCCGGCATCTGACATACCCCTGCATCAAGGGAGGTCCGGGTGATTGTTCATCTCTATCGCGCATCAATGGGATATCATTACATCTTTGATGACCTCTCTGAGGAAAGCAATGTTGCTTCCATTTCACACACACCTGCCTAATTGGTCATCTTAGACTGTAACCCTCAAATACTCCTTGGCTTTCAGAGTAAGATAGCTTTTTTAGTAGGGGCGGTTGGGAGCATTTGACCGCCCTCGAGCCATGTAACATCTAAAGATGGTAAGAATTTGCGGGAGGCCATTTTGGATCACTAACAAAAAGAAAATCTTTTAGTAGGGGCGTTCAGGAGCATTTCACCCTCTCTGAGCCATATAATATCTAAGGGTGGTAAGAATTTGCGGGTGATCATCATGGATCATGCCTGGAAAAAAAGATTTTTAGTAGGGGCAATCAGGAGCATCTGACCGTCCTCTAAGCCCTGTAACATCTATGAGTGGTAAGAATTTGTCGGTGATCATTATGGATCACAATTTGTAAAAAGAAAGTTTTTTAGTAGGTGCGGTCAGGAGCATTTGACCGCCCTTTGAGCCCTGTAACATCTAAGGGTGGTAAGAATTTGCGGGTGATCATTATGGATCATGCCTGGCAGAAATATTAGCTTGTGGACCTCTCATCATTACTGCTTATTGAGAATGCAAGTTATTTTTCTGGATTTTCCAATGAATTGACAACGCAGTCAGAAATATTACCTGGGCTTATCACTTTTTGGATGTCTTTTTGAGCTGATAATACAGTTAAAAATATCATTTGAATTCATCATTCAGGGCTGCGAAAATCTGACCGCAAGTTGTATCCTCAAAATTATTTCAGGGGATATGAAATGAAAGTGCATAGTGTGCCTCTAAGAATTCTCTAGAGGGGGGGGGGGGGGGGGGAGGTGAATAGAGATTTAATTATTTTTACTCCTAACTGTGCATACACTAAAAAATACTAAGGTATTATGCACACAACAAAACCAAAGGCAGAATAAATAAGGTGAAAAAGTAAACGTGACACACAAAAAATCACAACAAAGACAAAGATTTTTATAGAGGTTCCCCAAAATGTGGATAATCCTCTCTTCTACCTCCCTGGTAGGATTGCACAACCTATACCTGAGTCTTTTGATAAGGAGACTCTTAGAACCAAAGATCTTTTGATAAGGAGATCTTGAACCACCGAGTCTTTTGCTAAGGAGACTCTTAGAACCACAGATATTTTGATAAGGAGATCTTAAACCACTGAATCCTTTGGAAGTTGGATTCTTACAACTCTTTTACAGTAAATAGTAAGAAGAAAATAAGAGGGAGAAGAAAAGAATTCTGTTCTCAGAATTCTTTAGAAGCTCTGATACTGCTTCTTTCTTTCTATCACTGGATCTAAAATGATGAACCCTTGCTTATGATTGTGATGATTTGCAAGGTCTTTTTAGCTTGATCCTTTTCTCTCAGCACTTGTTGTAGTTCTGCTACTGTATATTGATGAAGAAGAAGCAACAATATTTCTTCCTGTGCAGAGAGAGAACTTTTGTATATCTGTCTTTTAGGGTTTGAGAGGGAAGAAGATGAAGACCCTGATCGACAGAGAGAATAATGTAATAACCATGTTGTCTTGTTTTCTTCTTCTTTTTTGCATACTTATTGTGTATGATTGAGTTTTCAAAAACCTTTCTTCTTTTGGCTTGTCCTGAAAAGGAATTCCTCTTACCCACCTAATTTCCTTTCTCCTTTTGTTCTCGACCCGTCCATTCATTTTGAATACCTTCCAAAGGTGATTTGTTGTGTCCTGGAAAGCTTCATTCTATTCTTGGCAATAAATGAGCCGTTGGAGAACTGTCTCTATCCTGGTGGTCCTTCTGAAAAGGTCCCAAAAGGACAGTTGAAAAAGCTTCCTTTTTCTGACTGTATTTGACGCTGCGTCGACTTCATCAATCTTCATGTCAACGCACCTCTGAGTTCTTATCGACTTAGCTACGAATTTCTTCTTAGCTTTGGTTGAACTCATATGTCGATGTTACGTCGATTTCTTATCGACGTGTCCGTCGAGTTGAAGCCTTTGACTCAAACAATATCTTCTGCGTCGAGTTGAAGTTGAAGTTGCGTCGACTTTTAAGGTGGCTTTGACAAGCTCTTCCTTCTGCGTCGAGTTCCTTTTGACATTGTGTCGACTTTGACTTATACTTCGACAGGCTGATTGAGTTGCTTCGATGTCCAGTTAAAGTTACGTCAACATCTAGTCAAAGTTGCGCCGGCTTCTATTCGACGCAAGTCTTAACTTAACTGAATTTAAGCTTGTCTTGACTTAGTATTGACACTCTAAGTTGAGTGTGACATCCTAAGACATCTAATGACCAATTTACCCTTTCTATACAATGTGGGTAATAAACCCCAAGAGGTAAAACCACTTATAGTTAATTTGTTAAGTTAAATCAAAAGGAGTTTTTCCCAACAATCTACCCTTATTTACCTTAACAAATTTTACAGATGGTTTACAATGATTTTACACATACTTTTACCTAAAGAGAAATTCAGACATGATATACATCGACAATATGATATGATAGAACAAAATCACATGACATTTCATACATTGTTAAGGAATTATATTGCTCACCACAACTATTTGCTTCTAGAAAGTATGGTATTTACAGAATACCTAAGCCTCAATGCTCCTTCTCAGGAGTTTTCCTTTTTCTTGAGAATACTTTTGGAATTACCTTTATGGGGGCAAATGTTAGTGGTTCATTCTCTTCTTCAGAATTCCTCTCTGATTCTTTATTGATTTCATCATCTTTGGGAAGCTCCCCCTGAGATTGAGCATTCTCCTCAGCATCCTGAGCAACTTCCTTAGCAATTATTGCAACCTCATCTAGAAGTAGATCATCTACAAGGAGTTCTCCCTGATTTTCTGCAGGCAATGCAGATAGTTTATAAGGATGTAGTCTTAATCACCTAGAGGGGGGGGGGGGTGAATATGTCTCTTTTAGTTTAAGCTTTAGCCCAGCTATTTTCTGAGTTAGTATTAGTAAAAAATCAAGCACACAGAAAACACACAAACATTTATTGAGGTTCCTCAAGACAGGGTGTCTTGAGTAGTCCTCTTTCCCCCTTCACCCTTCTAATAATGAGTTAAACAAGGCCAATACCTGCAATATCAGCTCCAAGAGCTTACAACATAGATACCTCAGGATCTCTTAGGTTTTCCCAAACCTTACCTCAGGCTCAACAACCCTACCTCAGGCACAGCTGCCCTACAAGCTCAGACCTATCAAGAAGTCCTACCTCATATCTCCACTGAGATCCTACACTCAAGCTGAAATCTCAGCTCCAAACTCAGCCACAACAACCCTACACCCTCAGGAAAAATGCCCCACAAACTCAGAAAAAATGATGTTCCGACAGAAGGTAATGAAAGTGATGCTTACAAAAGACGACAAAATAGTAACTCTTTTAAGCCTTGATCTTCTATTGCTGACTTGAAGCTAGGAGGAGAACAATAGCTTCAATCCTGCCTTTCTCTGATCCTTCTCTTCAGTAGATGAATAAGGTTCAACTTGCTCTTCTTAAATCACACAGGAAGAGCAATCTTTCTCTCCTTTATAGCTTCAGGTAGCAGGAGTAGGGAACTTCTTAGCAGCCGTCAATGTAACAGTAGAACTTTGTTCTTTTTGCTAAAGCTCTTTTCTCAAAGAGCCCTAAGTTATTCTTGTATACTTCTCCAATCTTCAACGACTATCAGATGGCCCCTGACACATCATGGAGGAGATTGGAGTACCATATCTTGCTTTTCTACAGCTTGCGCCAAAAGAAAAACCCGCCATCACATTTGAATCTGTCTCAGCGGTTGGGCTGAGACAGCTTCCAGTCTCAAAGGCTACTTCTGTCCCATCCCAGCGAATCCGCTGAGACAGACAGTTGTCTCAGCGGTTTTCCTCTATCTACAGCTCAGCTGGCCCAGACACCTTCTCAGCGGCTCCTGGCCTTGTCTCAGCGGTTCAGCTGAGACTGAGAACTTATCTCAGCGGTTTTGGCAGTAAACCACTGAACTTCCTCAAATCAAGGGAACATTGAGGGTAATGTTCCCAACAATCTCCCCCTATTTGAAGAAGATAGAACACTCCCAATGCTAAGGTACATATCAAAATAATTATTTATCATGTATCTTCACTACATGGCATTCATTATAACATACACATGTAAACATTATTATGGCATCAAAGATAATATCATAACAGATAAAATTCATGACAAGCATAGTACCAACCGAGTTTATTAACCCAATAGTATGATTAGATAATCATGTCAATGCATCACAGATTAACTTAAACAATGACACATAGTAAAATTAAGCTATGACTCAGATTAGCTTACAACATAAAGTACTCAATTCAACAATTCATTCATTTTCATTTTAGATTAAGTAATGGGACATTGTTCAATTTACATTTAGAAATCCATAACACATAAATACATTCATTTAAATTTTTCTCTTCTTAAAAGAAGTTGAACATTCAGCATTATCAACAATAGTTTCTTTTCCTCTTTCAGCATTGACTTCAGCATCATCATCTTTATTTCCTGCAGCAGTGGTGGCAGTGTCCTTCTCTGCATTTGCTGCTTCAATTTCAGCTATTTTTCTCTTGTTTTCTTGCCTTTTGAAGTACAAGTATGGCTTTGCAATGTATCTTGAAGGCATTCTCCTTGGATTGTCCTTCCTTACCAGATTAGATTTGAATATTCTATCCCTTTTTGTATTTCTTTCCAAGTGTTTTATCCATTCTTTAGAGGGATAGATTTTGTCAATTTCTTTACAGACTTGGCCATGGCTTAGCCAGGCATTCAATATTATTTCCTTGGAGTCATCACTCCAATATTCATAATCTAGATCTCTGTTCTGCTCATCCCTTTGCTTGGCCATGTATTCTTCAGCCAACATTATCTTTTCTCTTTCTCTTCTCTTTTTCAGTCTTTCATTTTGAGCAATTGCTTCTTGATTGGGGAAGTCCCAATCTTCTGCTCTATTTATGTCCAGGAGAGGAAGGTTTAAGGCAAGACTTGTACCTTGCAGAACCTTGAGGGTTAGGTCAGAGTTTATGATAGCATTGGTATCCTCCCCCTTTCCGGCTTCTTCAAATATCTTCTGAGATATGTCTTGCTGAGCAACATTTATGGAGCCAGAGATTGTTTGGAAGACATTTTCAATATCAGCCTTTAGCTCATCCTTGTTCCTGTCAGCATTACCATTCAGTTGCATGGCAGTGGAGTACACATATTCTTGCATCTGGTTTGAGGATTTTTCTATTACCTCATCTGTCTTGCTGACATTGTTCTTGATATATGTCATATCCTGTTCAGAGAGTTGGAGGTGGTTGTACATTGATCTGAGAATTGTATTCTGAGACACCACTGTTGTCTCTGCCAGATCAAACCACTTGGTCATTTGCCTATTAAGGATGGTAGTGTCTTCCTTGATTTCCTTCACCTTAGCCATCACTGCAGATTTCACATTGAAGATGGACTAATCTATGTATGCTTTAACTGTAGAAGCTGACTTGTCTACATAGTCCTTCATAGATGTTAGATGAGTGCCTAACATGATTTGAATAGCATTTAGAAAGCTCTCATTTGACTATGAGGATGTGGAGGTTTGCTGATCAACAATCATTTGTGCTTGGAGTCTTTGTGGAGAACTAAGAGGAGGGACTAATTCCTTAAGAGGTATAATCTGCTCTTGTGCTGCAAGTATCAGCTGTTCTGGATTTATGACTGGAGCATTGTTTCTTTGGTCTTGATCATTCATCATATCAACAAAGGATGCTAGATCATCAATGTGATCATGGTGGACTCCATCATTATCCTGATCATCTCCAGCACCATCATTAGCAGCAACATTATCATCATTAGATTTTTCTGGCTCCTCCCCCTCAAATAGATCATCTTGATCTGATGAGTCCAAGAAATCTGGGACAATTATTTGTAGTTAGATTTAATTACTTAACAATATTAAAGATGGTTAGTTAGTCTTACCAAGTACATCATATTTACCAACTGATGGCTCTTTTAGCTTCTCCCCCTCATATGGGGCATCAGATTGCCCTTGTGGTGGTAAATCCCAGAGAGCTGGGGAGTCATCAATGTTAAGTGAAATTCTTCTTTCAAGATCTAGGATGAATGTATCAATCTTACTTTGTTTGTCCTTAGGAGAAGGTACTTTGTCGTTATCAATCTTGTATCCTTCACTCTCATTTTTATCACTGGTAACATCCATGGAAGATGGTTCTTGTTTTTGCTCCCCCTTAGATGGAGCACTCACTTGGCCTTGAGGAGCTGTGGTCCACATTATTTAAGTGTCTTTAGTGACTAACAAGTTGATTGGCTATGGTTAGATAACATTATTAGTAATGTGGAGTTTAAGGATTAATTACCAGGTGTACTAGCTATTTCCAAGTCCTGTGAATGGACAGTGTCAGCAGGAATGTCATCCAGTTGAGCATCCTTGTCATGAATACTGTGTGATCATAGATCAGCATCAACATATTCAATCTTATCTGAGTGGTCTGGCTCAGAGCTTGACATGATCATTCTTGGCTTCTTTACTGATTTGGATTTCTTTTCCCTTTCTCCTTTGCATCAGTGGGCTGGCTCATAGGGAGCACCCTGGTTAACCTATCTAAGGTCTTTATATCCATCCTTTTCAGGTAATGGATATTTGATCCTTTTAACCCTTTAAACTTCTCAGGATAGGTCTGAATTAGATATAAGGATAGAATTCTACCCATATTTGGTGCTTGCAAACATTCATTAAGTCTCTGAAATATGATTGCTCCCTAGGAAGTTTTCTTAGTCAGAATGATCCTTGTCGTAATGTCAAACATAGATTGGGAGATTGTATCATGAGACCCAGGATTGCATAGGATTGCTTTGCCCACTATATCTGACAAAAGTTTGCCTCTTTAATTGAAGAATTTTCTTTTTAATGAGCCAATCTTGGCATCACTGTACTCAGCCCACTTCAGAGCTTTCTTCTTGTCCTTGTTAGAAATATCTTCCTCCTCATCCTGACTGCATGAGGGAATGTGGAAAGCTTGTTCAATTCTTGCTGAGGAGATTTTCACTCTTTCTCCTCCTATTTTAGACTTCAAAGAGGACTTGGAAGAGGACAATTTGGCATTACTGAACCATTCCAGAACTTCAGTTCTGAGAATGACAGTGGGTTCAGAAAGAATATACTACAGGCCTTGTGCTTCTAGGAGTTGAATCACTCCCTTTATGTCTTCTGGAGCATGGGAAAATTCATTTCTCACTATTTCATATCCCTCCAGAAGATCCTTTGAACTCTTGGGTGCCATTTTTGCTGTAGAAGAAGGCGCTGGGACGGAAGAGAATATGATTCATCTCGGCGGATAGGAAGGAAAGGTTGTGTAGCTTTCATTAATTAACAATTGTCTATTTATATGGCTTGAATCTGTATTTTGATTAGCCATAATAATTAGAGTTAAGTGAACTTATTATAGTAAGGAGAATTGGGTCAATTGGGGTTGCATTTAGACAAACTGTAATGGGACCAGCCCGTCTCAGCGAAACCGCTGAGACGACAAACTAACCCGCTGGGACAGAGCACTGTCAATCGCTGGGACAATTTAGCACTTGATAGTTTATCAGTCTTAGCGGTTCAGCTGGGATTTTTCCCAGCTGTCTCAGCGGCTCAGTTGAAACAGTCTTTTCTGTTTTAGCTGACCTTACTACCTAAACATTAATCCTTTTGAGATCTGATTGTTTTATGACCTAACCATGTTACTAGGAGTATTGATGTGACAACCTTTTGAATCATAACATAACATGCATAATATCATAGATGATTGAAAGAAAGAAATATTTGACACTATTCAATATTTAACATTCCTAGCTCAATCTTGAAAGCATTAAATTTGGCCTCATCCAATGGCTTTGTAAAGATATCAGCAACTTGATTGTCAGTGGGGACAAATTCAAGGCAGATATCTTTACATTCAACATGTTCTCTTATAAAGTGATCTCTTATCTCTATGTGATTAGTCCTGCTATGAGAGACAGGATTCTTAGCAATGGAGATAACACTGGATGAGTCACAATAAAGAGGAGACTCACTTACCTAGAGGTTGTAGTCCTCTAAGATAGCACTGGATGAGTCACAATAAAGAGGAAACTCACTTACCTTGAGGTTCTAGTCCTCTAACTGATGTTGTATCCACAAGAGTTGTGCAATACAACTACCTGCAGTAATATATTCATACTCAGCAGTGGATATTGCCACACTTATCTGCTTCTTGCTGCTCCATGATATTAACCTCCTTCCTAGGAATTGACAAGTACCACATGTGCTTTTCCTGTCTTCTTTGCATCCTGCAAAATATGCATTTAAAAATCCAGTTTGTTCAAAATCCTTTTTGCAGCTGAATAGTGAGATTCCTTAGGGCATGACTGGTACCTATCACAAACACATGTAGCTTTGATGTTCTATCCATAATAGTTGTGCACAACAACTTCCTGCAGCAATATATTCAGACTCAGCAGTGGATATTGCCACACTTGTCTGCTTTTTGCTGCTCCAAGATATCAACCTCCTTCCTAGGAATTGACAAGTACCACTTGTGCTTTTCCTGTCTTTTTTGCATCCTCCAAAACTGCATCTGAAAATCCAGTTAGTTCAAAGTCATTGTTCTTAGGGTACCAAAGGCCAAGATGTAGGCTGCCTTTAAGGTATCTTAAAATCCTCTCTACAGCTGAATAGTGAGATTCCTTAGGGCATGCCTGGTACCTAGCACAAACACATGTAGCATATATAATGTCTGGTCTACTAGTATTTAGATATAATAGGGATCCAATAATGCACCCGTATATGGATTCATCAAAGGCCTTGCCCTTCTCATCCTTGTCCAGGGAAATGTTGGACCCCATGGGAGTTTTCATGGTGGAAGCTGATTCCATCCCAAACTTCTTGATAAGCTCCCTAGTGTACTTAGTCTGAGAGATGAAAATTCCCTCATCAGACTGTTTCACTTGGAGGCCTAAAAAGTACTTGAGCTCTCCCATACTGCTCATCTCAAACTCCCCCTGCATGAGGTTGGCAAACCTTTTGCAGAGGTTGTCATCAGTAAACCCAAATATTATGTCATCAACATATATTTGGACTAGGAGACACTTGCCCCTTGTTTCCCTAAGAAACAATTTGCTACCTATCTTTCCCCTCAAGAACTTGTTCTTGATGAGAAAGCTAGACAAGGTCTCATACCAAGCCCTAGGGGCTTGTTTTAGACCATATAGAGCTTTTCTAAGTAAATACACATGATAAGAGAGGGTTGGATGCACAAAACCTGATGGTTGTTCAACATATACCTCTTCCTTCAAGTCACCATTGAGGAAAGCTGATTTGACATCCATTTGATATACTTTGAACCCCTTGTGGGCATCATAGGCAAGAAATAGCCTAATTGCTTCTAACCTTGCAACAAGGGCCAAAGTTTGATCCAATGTTAGTATATGTTGTTAGGTTATTGTTTATTACGTAGACCGCAGTTTAGTTCTTTACCTCTTGTTCTTCCTCCAAGCCGGCAACAACCCCCAAGGTCTGGCAGAAAGAGCGGCCCATATAGTGGTTCATAACAGTGCTCCTCACCATCGCTTGTGCGGCCATTGTGGCAAGGTCCTCTGGTCTATTTATCCTTAGCTCCTCCAGATTCTTCCTCCCATAAAGAACTGAGGTGACCACACTAGAATCATGGCTAATCATTTCATTCTTCCATTCAGCTAGGGAAATTGAGACTGTGACATTCTTTCCCTTCTTATCCCAGCGCAGCTGCGGCTTCCCGTCAAGATCTTTGACACCTTTTCCTGAGGAGAACATTAGGAAGGGTTCGTCAGAAGAGCCCGATTCCTCAATGTCTTCATTGACCTCCCTCTCTTTCTCTCTTTTTTGTCTCATCTCTCTTTGGGTGTGCACTTTGCCTTCTGGCCTCTGCGTTTTATTCTGAGGGACGTTAAAGTCCCTAAAGAAGCAAGATGACAAATTTTGTAAAGAAAATTTGTGGCTAATGCGATTATATTAAGCTTGTTCGCAGGATACGACTTACTTTACTCAAAAGTTACATCAACGACCACCGACAAGAATGTCAGATAGTGAAGAATATCTGACCGCTCGCCGACAAGGAATTCCAGGATCTTCGTCTCAATCTCAGATAGCTTCGACAATTTGAACTGACTATCTTCGCGGTCTTGAGGTTGTGTTGGCAGACCGCCAAAGTCGCCTTCAAATATCAGAAACCTCTCAAACCAATTATTAATCTTGTTCGGCAGGTTGATGATCTTCATCTCGGCAGAGCCAAAATACAGGAGACCTTTGAACTCTTCCTTCTGCTTTTCCTCTTTCAATGACCGCACAATGAAGAAGTTCCTGAAAATATCCATGGAGAAGCGGACATGTTATGACCGTAGATAGATTACAAAAGAAAAGATCGACACGATTGAGTTCAGTGGCAACTGACTGGGGACCACCCCATAATGGTCAAAAATGACAACAACTTCCCAGAGAAGAGGGAAGTTGAAACCATAGTTGAAATGATCTTTGTAGATGTCGATCAAGTTCTCCGCGCCAGAGTTGATTCCCTCATCTTCTCGCGGAAACTGAGCGATCATCTGCGTCTGGTCCATATGCTTGCCTAAAAAGCCTCTGAATTCTGTGTTGGAAATCTTGGAGGGTTTGTGCTCTGCGGTCAAGTAAGCTTCAACAACATCTACTCACGCGAATACCATGATTGGAGAACGCCCTGACTTCTGCTTCGGTCGCATCAACAAATATTCCATTTTTGTTCCCTAGTCGACGCTATTTATAAAATGTCAAGGCAAACCCTAGCAGGATAAAAAGTAATATAATTGTGTGGTTAGAATTCAGACCGCTGACCCTAATGTCTATCCACTTAAACTCGAAAGAAAAGTACAAAGAACTTCAAGCATTAAACATCAAACCGCATTAACCGCAGAGAACATTCAAAACAAGTAATAGAGAGGTAATGAAATGCATTAAAATACATACATTAAAATTATTACTAATATTTGTCCGCAGAAAGTTAACCATCACAAATATTATAAGTTCTTATAAAAATGAAAATAAGAAGTCACGGTCAAGGATGGTGAGTCTCGTGGTCTCTTTTGATGTACACTGTGTACAACCCTCATATTTTTCGAGTCGGTGTGACCCGATGCGGATGAGATCGTGATAGAGAGGGTGACCGTGACACACAAGATCGACCCGTCGGAGATCGTCAAGACCGAAAAGAGAAAGCCGGGGGGGGGGGCAAACTTCCTTGGACGAGTGGACCTTGGCTCCACTCGCCCAAGGCCCCGGGCGAGTGGATCATTGGTCCACTCGCCCTAGTGGGGGAGCGAGTGGACCTTGGGTCCACCCGCCCAAGTGTGTGGGCGAGTGGACCCGTGGTCCACTCGCCCCATACAGCTGGGCGAGTGGACTAAGGGTCCACTCGCCCGAAGGGATGAGTGGACCGTAGGGTCCACTCGCCTAGTCCGGGTGGTGGACCTTTGGTCCACTCTCCTGACCCCCGGTAGGGAGGGGAGTGGACACCTCGTGTCCCACTCGCCCCCCTCCTCTTACGTTGGTCGTTCGGGTTCGAGGTTGAGTTGCGGATAGTAGAATTCTGGATATCCGCAGCCCAATTTTGGGAAGTCCATTAATAGACCCCCATGGGCACCTTGGGAAGGGTTGGTATCTCTACCCCCCCCCCCCCCCCCCCCCCCCCCCCCCACCCCCTCGAGTGTGTCTTGTGAGCAAGAACTTCCCCCCTATCAGTAAAGGTCGATGGTGAGCTGGTCCTCAGTGCCCTCCAAGGTGCTCAGGCTCAGTATTGGCTTGGGAGGGGAAGCTCTCTTTGAACTTCCAGGTGTGTGGTGGGACCTCCGCGCTGTAGCTTAAGGGGTCTATTTCTAGACTCAAGTGTTCTTCAAGGGAAGGTCTTTCGTTTCTTAGCAACTGGTCAAGGGTTCTAGCTCGGGTCAAGTGAGGGTTAGCTGCATCCCCCTTTCAAATGTCGAGACGAGTTCTCTGGTTTCAACATTCTAGTGTGGTGAGCGTGGAAGCAGCTAGTTCGGAAAGCTCTGAGCAAGTCTCATGGCTGGAGGTGATGAGCTGGGGGACTCACCCCCTACCAGCGAGTACGTGAAGAAAGGTGACTTCGACAAGTTCAGGAAGTCAATCTTGGAACTTTTGCGGGTCACACTCACCCCTCACGGTGAGTGCTCGGCACCACCCGCACCCGTGCTCGCCTCTCCATCTCCAATGGAGGTGGAGCAAGCGCATCGGTAAGGGAAGGAGCCAGTCGCAGGGGAGGGCTCGGGTCTCCAGGCAAGAGTGCTCTTCAACAGCTCTCCTAGGACCGCCTATCCTAGTGGGGAGGTAGAGAGAACGCCTTCGACTCGCCAGGGAGGATGGGGAAGTCCCTTATGTGAGCTGATCATCTCAACTCCCATCCCGGATGGGTTCAGCGAGCCGGACATGTCTTACTACGCAGGGAAGGACGATTCTATTCAGCACCTCCAGTGGTTCAAAGACATGGCCTCGATCAGGCAAATGTCGGATGCCTTCAAGGCAGACTCTTCGTCATCACGCTCAGGGGGAAGGCGAGAGACTGGTTCCACCAACTCCCAGTGGGAACCATCTACAGCTTCGAAGACCTGCGTCAGAGTTTCTTGCTAAGGTTCTCCACTTCGAAGAAGAGGAGGAAGGGTGCGGAAGCCCTGTTCTTGGTTCGACAAAGGCCAGGGGAGACGTTGGGGAGTCACGTGGATAGATTCCAGGAGGAAGTCCTCCTTGTCATTGAGGTTCCCGGGCACACCCTGCAGCTGGCTTTCACCCTCAGGTTACAGCAAGGGCTGTTCAGGATGAGCTTGACTCGGGACCCCCCTGTCTTTCGAAGAGCTAATGGAGCGCGCTGCTCGGAAAATTGAGTGTGAGGCTATAAACCAGGAGTTCATGGCAAGGCTGGCTAGGGGTGAGAAGGAGGAGAGGAAGGAGTATGGAGGAAGAAGGAAGGAGGAAATGAGGAGTCAGGGACACCAGGGACCCCCCGTTGTGCAGGAACAGGGCTGGAGGTCTCAACCGCCAGCCGCCCGACCAACCTGGAGGCCACCGGGAGGACCCTCTCAGGGCCAAGGAAGAGGCCATTTCCATGGAAGAGGAAACTACCAGGGGAGGCAGGGACGGTTCAACCCGGTGGGCTGGCAACCAGGCCCAAGGCCGTTGCAATCCCAACCCCTACAGGCCATGGCGATCGGCCGGAAAAATGGGGGAAAGAAGAGGGGCCACTGGGAGAATGAGGTAAAGGGATTGACGCTACCGTAATGTGACTTCCACCAATAGGAAGGTCACGCAACTGCGGCCTGCCCGGAGTTCCTCGAGATGAGGGAAGGAGGGAGAGTCCCAGCAGAGGGGAAGCAGCTCTGTCTAGAAGGTCCAAGGGGAAGAGAAGAAGGGAAGAAGAAGGAGGAAGATGATCCGTACGAAGAAAGAGTCGACTTGGGTGCCCTGGGAGGGATCGGGGTGATCCACGGAGGAGTAGGCATAGAGGCCACCCGGAAGGGGACCCTCCATGCCTTATATCGTCGGAGCATCGCGTCGACCTCCCGATCCCCACCCCCTGGCGAGAAGATTACCTTCTTGGCCCAAGATATGCCGGCCCACGAGGACCCTTTCTACGACGCACTCTTCATCAAGGCCATGATTGAGAACTTCACGGTCACCCGAATCTTCATCGACAATGGGAGCTCAGTGAACGTGGTGTTCAAGAAAGAATTCGGGGAGATGAAGGTCGAAGCAAAGCGGGTGCTTGCGTCGGATGGGCCTCTCTTTGTATTCTCTATGGAAAGGAAGGAAGTGGAGGGAGGAGTCGAACTCCTCATCACTTTGGGGGGAACTTCAAAGAACTGCCGGTTCGTCATCGTAGATGCGCCGAGTAGTTACAACGCTATCTTCGGGCGACCCCTCATCAGCGCGTACAAGTGTGTGTCGTCCTCCTATCACCAGTGCCTGAAATATAACACCAGAGGGGTCCGGGTCAGAGGAGATCCTCGGGAGGCGCGTCAGTGCTACGTCATGATGGTCAATATGATCGGGTGGATGAAGGAGGCAGAAGAAGTGGAGGAGACGATGAAGAAGGTGGTCGGGGAGCATGTGGCCGAGTAAGCGCAGGGGAGCGCATTGTAATGAACTTGTATCGCCTCAACTATGAATGCAAAAGGTTTTCTTTTTTAGGTAACACCTATGGTAAGATCCCCGACTAGAGACCATTCACCATGCTACGTGATGCCGACAGATGGGAGGCACATCGGGTCGACTCGCTACTTGGTAACTGGATTGGGAGGGTGTTGAGTTCCTCTGCCTCCAGGTAAGCTAAGCCCCTAGGATGTGGATGAGTACTTCCGCCTCCAATTGGATTGGGAAGGCGTTTAGTTCCTCTGCCTCCAGGTAAGCAAGGAACCTACGGCGCGAACGGGTACTTTCGCCTCCAATCGGTAAGATCCCCGACTAGAGACCATTCAC
The DNA here is from genome assembly GCA_033032865.1 of Dactylorhiza incarnata. Taxonomy (NCBI): domain Eukaryota; kingdom Viridiplantae; phylum Streptophyta; class Magnoliopsida; order Asparagales; family Orchidaceae; genus Dactylorhiza; species Dactylorhiza incarnata. The sequence goes on from JAWHQI010000003.1 coordinate 23,528,317, forward strand.
GGGGCTCCGTGATGCCGGCAGATGGGAGGCTCATCGGGTTGACTCACTACCTGGCAACTGGATTAGGAGGGTGTTGAGTTCATCTGCCTCCAGGTAAGCTAAGCCCCTAGGATGTGGATGGGTACTTCCTCCTCCAATTGGATTGGGAAGGCGTTGAGTTCCTCTGCCTCCAAGTAAGTAAGGCACCTAGGGCGTGAACGGGTACTTCCGCATCCAATCGATAAGATCCCCGACTAGAGACCATTCACCGGGCTCAGTCATGCCGGTGGATGGGAGGCTTATCGGGTCGACTCGCTACTTGGTAACTGGATTGGGAGGGTGTTGAGTTCCTCTGCCTACAAGTAAGCTAAGCCCCTAGGACGTGGATGGGTACTTCCGCCTCCAATTGGAGTGGGAAGGTGTTGAGTTCCTCTGCCTCCAGGTAAGCAAGGCACTTAGGACGCAGACGGGTACTTTCGCCTCCAATCGGTAAGATCCCCGACCAGAGATCATTCACCAGGCTCAATAATGTCGGCAGATGGGAGGCTCATCGGGTTGACTCGCTGCAGGTAAAACCTCAGGAGGGGTAATTAGTTCGGGAGGGTGCTGAGTCCCTCTGTCTCCAGGTGAGGTAAGCACCTAGAGCGCGGGCTGGTCCTCTGCCCCCGGTTGATCTGACAAACAAGTTTAAGACATGACAAGGTAGTGCGCTCTCTCCACCGTAGGAAGAGACCTTAAACCGAGCAATCGTTTCGCTCAAGTAGTGAAAAGTCAAACAAGCTAGACGGTTTACAAAATAATTGTTGGCTAAGTAGAAACATATGTTGCGCGGGCGATTGCTTCACCCTTAGTAGCTCATGCAGAAATAAAAAAATACAAGAAAGGCATGGTTCCTACAAAAAGCAACAAGCGGACGAGGTTCCTAGTGACTCCCGCCGTCAGGGGGAATAACCACCGTTGGAGGGAGGCAAGCCGGATTGCGTAGGGGAGGGGTAGAACTCGAAGAGGATGTCGTTCGTAGAGACTCCCCTCCAATCGTCCCGAAGAGAGTTCGCCTCGTGAAGAGAGTTCACCAAGGCCCCGACCGTCTTCGTCACGAGCCTCCTCCGAGAGCTCTCGGCCTCAGCAGGGGAGGACGGGACAAACGTCGTCGATCGCAAGGGTCGACCTCTCTCTCCTTCCCGCAGCTGCCTTTGGGCTTCAACTAGCTGAGCCCTCAGGTCCTGTTCCTCTCGTTCTGACTCCTCGCATCGCTTTCTGAGCGAGTCAGCAGCATCCTGTCCCTGCAGACAGGCAGGGCGGAGGGGTTAAAATCAACGAAGCAAAAGAAGAAAAAGGTAAATTAACGGGAAAGGTTATCAAGGTAAGTACAAACTAGGCCTCCGGATGACTTCTCCAGGAGCCTCTCGGCTGTGACCAGACGTGCGGCAAGGGCAGCGACCTTCTCCTCAGCAACTTGACTCGACGTATCGGCTTTCCTCAGTTTCTTCGAGACACTAAAACCTCGACGGGCAGTCATATGTGAGAGTTCGGCTGCACGAAGTAAGGCTTGCGAGCTCATACAAGCAAGGTCACGAGTGGACATCTCCTTATAGGAAGACACATCCTGACGGCCGTAAAGGACAATGTTAAGATTGTACGCGGCATTCCCGATGGATTCGCTCTCTACCCAGGAAGGATGCTGGGAGGAAACTGAGACCCTGTTCAGCGCCTCATCCCAGTGAAGGATGGGGTCGCCAAAGGAGTCAGCGGCATTCCCCCCCCCCCCCCCCCCATCTCAAAGTTGGGATGGTTGGCTAATGCATGGGGGTCACTCGGCTCCCACCTCTCCCTTGGCGGCGCCCATGAGCCCCCCTGTGGACATCTTTTGCTCGCCGCATCTTCGGTTCCCTTACCGGGGAGGAAGGCATACCCTCCTCCACCACTTGCTCTTTTTCTCTCTGTTGCCTCGGCACAGAGATCTTCGGGGCGGAGGCACAGGCAGCTGCCGCCTCTTTAACAAACCAACGGGCGGATGAAGAGCTCCCCCTTGCGAAGGGAGGATGCCACAGAAGAGACCGATCACCTATGAGAATCAAGATAAAATTAAACATCCATAGGTAAAAGTGAAAAGAGACACCAGGACGGTGATGGTACCTGTCCCAGGCTCAACTTAAGTGAGCCGGTCAATGCGTCGAAGCTCGCGCCCTCAAGGTAGCTATGCAACTCAATGACCTCCCCACCTATGCGAGGGGCTTTGCAGGTCTTCTCAGACTTCTGTATGGGTAAGAAGGGGATGTCACCAAGGTCACCTTGAACGAACAAGAATGTGTCGTTCCAATGTTGGACTTTGTTGGAAGTCTCGCACACCTTCACGTGCGTGCCGGTCAGGAAGCATACCCCGTCGGTAGTCGCCCGAAAGACGAAAACCTTGCGAAACACGGTCAAGTCAAACTCGACCCTTTCCTCTTGCAGGTAGCAAGCATAGGTCGTTAACATCGAAATCGCATTCGAGTTGACCTGAGCAGGGACTACGCCAAAGTAGCTTAGGAACTCCTTAACCCCAGGCCATAAGGGAAGCCGTAGCCCAGCTTCTAAGTGGTCAAGGGGGAAGGCAAGCCAGTCCCCGTGGAAAGAGTTGATAGCCTCGCCCGACAATGGGCGTCAAGACGACCACCCCTCGGGAAGGTAGGAGCTCTTGAAGTCCAAGAAATCCTCCTTAGACACCTTTCCCTCAGGAAAGGAGTGTTCAGAAAAGTTGGCCGCGCTCAGCTCTCGGCCATTCCTCGCAACGACGGGGGGGGGGGGGGGGGGGGGGGGGGGGGGGGGGGGGGGGTTAGGGGCCATCTTGTAGGGCAAGGATGAAAGAATAAAGCTGGCTTCAAGAAGAAAGCAAGGCAAGGTAGGAGGGGCGAATGAGATGACAAAGAAGAAGGGGAGGGGGGGGGGGTATTTATAGGGGGAGGATTAAAAGCAGGGCGAATGGACCATGAGGCACACTCACCCAGGGCAAGGGCGAGTGGACCACAGGGTCCACTCGCCCAGGGCAAGGGCGTGTGGACCACGGGGTCCACTCGCCTAGTGCAAGGGCAAGCAGACCATGAGGTCCACTCGCCCGGTGCATAGGAGTGGACCTCATGGTCCACTCGCCCGGAGGAGGTAGGTGGACCTCGCGGTCCGCTCGCCTGGTGCAAGGGTGTGGACCTCGAGTTCCATATACCCATGCCTTCCCCTGATCCCTTTCCCCTACTTCATCCTGAAATCGTTCATTCAAATCCTCTGCCCCTCGCTCGCTGGTCGATTGTGCCGGCATCATGTCGCTTACCCCGACATTTAGTTAGCAAAAGTGCAACAATTTAAGCGGGACGTGAATAAGCAAGAGCAATAAAACAACTTATCAGAAACAAAGCGAGATAAAGCATTCGGCCGCAAAGTGGATTGAACCACCATACGGGGCTAGTCCTTATTATTACACGGCGAATGAAAGGTCGCTAATAGAAGCTGATCAACGCGCTGTCCATTTCCAGTAGCCTTGATCCCGGGTGCTGGACGTCACCCCATGCGTAGATCCAATGCACGCTCTTGCTGATGCAACCTCCTCACTCACAATGCATACGGTAGCCTCCACCCGACGTAGGTGGTCTTCAATCGGCGCAGCCATACCTCCGGACGCAAGCCGGACCTCTTCCGTAAGCATATTGAGTTTGGTTTCCAGCCTCTCCATCCGCCGCTCCAGCGCGCAGATGTGGGCTAGGGGGTCAGGTCCGGCGGACCATCTTCCCTCCCGCAACTCATGGAGAAGGATCTCCTGCCTCCGTATCGTGTCTGCAAGTGATCCAGACGCTCAAGGACATTGGGTCTGTCCTCGAAAGGCTCCTTAACCACGACAGGGGAGAGGAGTGGCGAGAAGACCTCCCTCTGGCTCGACTGACCTGTCGAGGCCTTGTCTCCTCCTGCAAAAGTACACCTTTAGATACCAAAGCGTCGACTCAATAGAGACTCTTGCAGCAGCATTACCCTGTGAGCTCTCAATTTCCTGACTTTTCGGGGAAGGGTCGTCGTGGGCAGTTGAGAGGGCGACGGGATCCTGAATGAGAGTGGCAGGGCATGCTTGAACGCCCACGCCCATCGTTTCCATCATGCTCTGAGTCCCCCTGACATCGTCTGAAATGAGCTGTTAGCATTTAAGAAATGTATCTCAATCGTCGCGTTATATCCACGGAAGAAAAGCAGAGGTAAGAAATGAATCGACACCGTATTCAGCTCCATGCCCTAAACGAAGTCGGTCATCCTATGAGAGGATGACGCCGCCACTTCCTTCACAGGGTCAGGTCGGAATTTCTTTCGCGGTGATCGCACCGCTGGCCGGGTAAGAGAGAGCGAGGGACCGCGAACCATGGCCCTGAGCTCCGCCAGGTCATTCTGGCTTCTCCCGGAAAGAGATTTGAAACGGGCCTTGAAGTCTCGAGGAGGGTCCATCCTATTCGATGGGATGAGAGTAGGGAGATCCCTCAAGGATGGTGCCCTCCTCACCTCCCCCCTTGGGGGGTTTTTATAGCCGTCAAGCGGGGCCCTCCAGAGATTCCCTCAAAGCCCCACCTACTCGTCAAATAGGTGGGTTGGACTTTCTTTCCGATCTTAAGATAAGCTAGAAAAGAGCGGGGATTATGTATAACCCTCATATTTTCTGAGTCGATGTGACCCGATGCGGATGAGATCGTAATAGAGAGGGTGACCGTGACACAGAAGATCGACCCGTCGGAGATCGTCAAGATTGAAAAGAGAAAGCACGAAGGGACAAACTTCCTTGGACGAGTGGACCTTGGGTCCACTCGCCCAAGGCCCCGGGCGAGTGGACCATTGGTCCACTCGCCAGAGTGGGGGAGCGAGTGGACCTTGGGTCCACTCGCCTAAGGGTGTGGGCGAGTGGACCCGTGGTCCACTCTCCCCATACAGCTGGGCGAGTGGACTAAGGGTCCACTCGCTCGAAGGGATGAGTGGACCGTAGGGTCCACTTGCCCAGTCTGGGTGGTGGACCTTCGGTCCACTCTCCCGACCCCCGGCAAGGGGGGGGGGAGTGGACAACTCGTGTCCCACTCCCCCCCTCCTCTTACGTTGGTCGTTCGGGTTCGAGGTTGAGCTGCGGATAGTTGAATTCTGGCTATCTGATGTGCAAATCTAGCACACCGCAATAGGCGGTAACAAGACTGTGACACGAAACGGCAGTGTACCGATCGTTCAAGTAATATAAAATGTGGGAGTGAATCCCCAAGTATCGATCTCAAAGGAACACAGTAAGGTGGAGTTAACTTTTAAGGAAGGACTTGAGATTGAAGTCCTTTCGAGCGGATGGATTGCGAAAAAGGGTGATTTGGATTGTGGAAAATAAAAGAAAACAACTACAACTACTCCTATTCAATGCCGCTATGCAATGCTTCTCCAGGCGGGATGGAAAACTACACGGGCCGCTATGCACCGATTCGCAAGGGCGGATGGACGAGTAGGCAAGCGGATGGAGTGGTAAGTGCGGAATCGAACTGTGCAGGCCTTGAGCGCACTGCTTCGTTATGCGAATGGATTACACGGGCTGCTATGCCACGCTTCGCTATGCGGATGGAAGAGTAGGCAAGCGGATGGAGTGGGTCACACCGGCGGAATGAGGGTCGCAGGCACCTCGTCAACAAGCATGCCACTAGCAATTGCTAGTGCGGCACACGAACATGACAGCGGGATGGAGGATGGAATGGGGCGCTCCTCACTTGCATAAACCACATATAACGATTTCACATAGACAAGAAATATTAAATGACAAAACAAAGTTTAGCAAACATTGTTCATACACCCAAATAATTAAGGAATAACACACTACAATGTAAAGGAGGTTGAGATTACAACCAAAGCACGGAGACTCCTCGGAGGTTCACGGCCGGAATCTAGGGTTGTCAATCCTTGTTCGAGCTCGGGCTCCAACTGCCGTCCGGGGTCCGGAAGAGCTGTCACCTTCTTCTATTATACCCGTCTTCTCCGTCAATCTTCTTTGGCCACGATCTCACCGGAGAACCTCACAAGTGCAACACGGAATCCCTCAAAATGGAGCTTTGGAGGTGCACGAATAATGGAGGAGGCCTAGAGGATGTTCCGGGTTGAGATTTGCAAGAGAATGGCGGCCGGAGCTCCTCCCGAAGGTGGGTAGTGATGGAGCGGCGAAAAAGGGCGAAACTGGAGCTCTTGGGCACCGGAAAGAAGGTCGATCCTTGATTAGGGCGGAAATCTGCGCTTTTATAGAAAACAATCAGAAATTTGGTCACGCACGGTCGAACGCTCGACCGTGCGTGAACCGTGCGATATTAATCGAGAACAAAGGCCAGGAAGACGAAGCAGCCGCGCCCGTGCATTTTACTCACGCACGGTCGAAGCCGACCGTGCGTAAAAACGCACGAGCAAACTCAGAAACCTCGAATTCTGGCAAACAACAGGAGGTCGTGCATTTTGTTCGCGCACGGTTGAGGCCAACCGTGCATGAAGAAAACGCACGAGCGGGGCAGATCACCATATTGCCAGCCGATCATTTCGCACGACCGTGCGTCAAGTGAACGCACGACCGTGCGATTCATACAGGGTGAATTCTGGGCAGTATGGATGATCTGCCCACCTGCACAACAAATCCACACGCTGGGAACACACCTCCAGCACAAGCATAATAATAGAAAGAGAATGGGGAGCACAATGTGCTTGCCCCCAACAAAATAGTGCGCACTTGCACACCACAACGGGTCTAAATGAGCACTTAAAGTGAAAGAGCGAACAAGTAAAATATAAGCAATTAAGAACTAAAATTGAAGTGCAAAAGCAGGCCAACTAGCCCAGATGAGTCCATAAAAGTGTATATAAATGAGACTCATCACACCCCCAGACTTACCTGTTTGCGCGTCCCGAGCAAACAAATTCTAAGCAAGTGGGGAAAGAAAAGTAGATGGCTTAGAATTACAATACAGAGTACCATGCGAAGTCGCATGCTCACGTGCATAAGAAAGATAATAGAGAAGATTTCTCATTATACACAAACAGTTTATAGATTTCTAAAAGAGTAAAAGCATATTACAACCACTCAAAATGGTGAACTACGGTGAATCATCCGGTCACGCATACGGAGAAAGTAAACTAAGCGCTGAGATGAGCATTGCTCATGATTGGGGTGCAGGACAAACTCCACTGAAATCCATCGGTGTCGGTGACCATAAGCTCGCCCGGTCACATTCTCTCCACAACACTAGATTGGTTCAAGGCGTGAGTCAGTAGGACTTTAGGTTAGATATGGGGCTTGGGTTACGGTGAGGTAAACAAAGATAAACATGGAGGCTAAGCACACCTAACCCAACATGAGCATAAGATAGAGCTACCCGCACACCTATAATAAACAAGTGCACCACACCCCCAGACTTGGACTTTTGCAACATAGGTGTGTGCACCGCCCACTCCCAATACCAAAACTTATAAAATTTTCAGTTTAACTTTTTCATAACAATTTTTTTTTTCTTTTTTTTTTCTTTTTCTTCTTCATTCTTCTTTTTCTTTCTTTTCTTTTTCAGCAAATTTTTCAATGAATACACCCACAGTTTCCCCTATAAAAATTACCACATCAACACCCCCCAAAATGTAAATATAACTATAACTAAAGCTCAGATTTGGGTGTGCGACTAGGTTAGGCTTTTAAGCTTTTGGTGAGATAAAAGTGGAGCTGAATCGAGAGGAAGGGGTAGGCACAAAGGGGATAGCAAGGGTAGATGATAGACATGAAATTAAGAGCTCAACCGGGCCAAAATAATGGCATGCGTCATGTACTAGAACTATCCTATGCCAATGCTTCAAGAATCGCTTGGGGCAAGTTCTAGCCACCGAGAAAGAATCTCCTTTCTCCCGACTCAAGCAATACGAGTCTAGCGATCGTTTACACACATCCCTATGCTACCATTTGATTCACACCGGGTTCACCATGAGTAGAGGAAACAACATTTACACTAATAGAAAAATATAAAACCATAAGTATAAAAAGAAGTCTAATCTACACAAATTTATATGCAACCGAGCACCCGACTAGGAGCACTATTGGAGTCAACATTTTACTCTGTTACGTAGTCCTAAGCCATCACCTAGACTTTCCCAAATATGCAGAAGAATTAAATTCATTCAGAGCATGCATACAGATGAGTACGCGCTCAAGTGGGTGTTGTGGTGTGCGGAAATGATGAACAATACTAAATAAATGAGATAAAATTACTTCTAGTAGGCAATGCAACGTGTGCGTGCATAATGGGTAACGAGAAGCAGCTCTCCCCCAGACTTACTCTAAACAATCCAACACAAGATATAACCATGAAATTCAAAATGAAGTCTAGGGAAAGAGAGTATAATGCTCAGTAGTGAGCATACCAGAAGATTGGCGTGTAAACCAAGAAGAAGCTGCAGCATCCGCCATCAAGAAAAGGACCTGTAGGGGTGAGCTCCGCAAAAACAAAAGAAAATGTACAAAGCAAAATGAAATACAACTAACTACACTAAACTAGATGAAAATAAAAATGCAGGAAAAGGTAAGCTAACTACTGGGGTTATTGTCATCCCAGCATGACTTATTAAAATTTAAAATAGTTCTAGCTAATAGGTCTATGAAAAAGGAAATGCACATGTAAGTGCTCTAATATGCGTGTCGGTAGCGGGTACCGATACGGCAATAGAACAGTCACGCCTCTACCTGAATATAAATAACACCTGCTCGTCCCAGGTAGAGGGTAGAGAATGTAAGAAAAGGAGGAGGAGTACTCCTCACAAATCTCACCAAAAACATCCTTGCCCAGCAAGGTGTCGTCTTCATGGAGGTGGCAGGAGGAAAAGGTAATGAGTGGGGTTTCCACTATGGAGGAAGGGTCAACCTCCTCACATATGAGGTTACGCTTCTCATTGACTTGAGCAAAATGCTCCAAGTCCTCCTGAAGTACCTATGAAGATTCAACCTGCACAGGCTCAGATGAATAAGGGGGTTCAAGAAATAAAAGAGAGGAATGACTTAAATAATCAAAAATTGGGAGAGTGGTCCCGGTCTCACTCCCAGCAGGATCCAAGGATAGATCACTGTCATCATCGTAAGTATCATAGCAAGGGGGGGCTCGTGAACTCAAGGGACTCGGTGGTGAGTTGGACCTCCTCATCCCATGAAGAAGTGCAAACCTCCTCATCAGAAAGAGTATCCTCATCATCCCACCGGGGTGCAGCCTCAGGCTCAGAATCATCACCCTGCTCAATAACTTCGACAGGATCATAAAAAATATGTGTAGAAAAATCTTGCAAAGAAACTGGAGGAACAAAAAGATTTGGTTCCTCCGCAAAAAGATCTGCTAACGCCTCCCCAATGGAAAAAATACTTTCCTCATCACACTCAGGTGCATCTAGGAGCTCCCATTCCTCTCCTTATTGGCTAACAGATGAGTGATCGTCATCACTAGGAGTGAAGCCATACACATGGAGTGAGGAGTGCATGCACGAAATAAGATCGGGGGTAGAGGGAACGATTGCCTCCATGGGTAAAGAATGAGTGATAAGGACAATGTTGTCATGAGTGAAGGAGCAACGGTCAGGATTGAAGAGACTAGGACAGTCCCTCAATTCATGACCCTCTCCTCGACACAACAAGCAAACAACGTTCCTACACTTCCTAGCATTTAACTCCTTCATTTGGTCTATATAATAAACCATCTTGTTGTAAGTGCTAGGAAAAATATTCCATGACGACATTTTCAATAATTAATGCAGATATAACGAAACTGAAATTCTTTGCAAGGAAATTTACACAAACTAATAAATCTCCTTGGATAAAACTTGCCTAAAACTTTAAAATAGGGGAGAAAGAAATAATAACAAACAATATATAATTAAAAAGCAAACAAAAATAATTAGGCGGCTATACACACTGGAAGAACTACTATCTCTTGTCTCCCTCTACAGCAACTCACACGTCTGTGTTCCCCGGCAACGGCGCCAAAAACTTGATGCGCAAATCTAGCACACCGTTATAGGATGTAGCAAGACTGCGGCATGAAATGGCAGTGTACCGATCGTTCAAATAATATAAAATGTGGGAGTGAATCCCCAAGTATTGATCTCGAAGGAACACGGTAAGTTGGAGTTAACTTTTAAGGAAGGACTTGAGATTGAAGTCCTTTCTAGCGGATGGATTGCGAAAAAGGGTGATTTGGATTGTGGAAAATAAAAGAAAACAACTACAACTACTCCTATGCAATGCCGCTATGCAATGCTTCGCCAGGCGGGATGGAAAACTACACGGGCCGCTATGCACCGATTCGCAAGGGCGTATGGACGAGTAGGCAAGCGGATGGAGTGGTAAGTGCGGAATCGAACTGTGCAGGCCTTGAGCGCACTGCTTCGTTAAGTGAATGGATTACACGGGCCGCTATGCCACGCTTCGCTATGCGGATGGAAGAGTAGGCAAGCGGATGGAGTGGGTCACACCGCCGGAATGAGGGTCGTAGGCACCTCGTCAACAAGCACGCCACTAGCAATTGCTAGTGCGGCACATGAACATGACGGCGGGATGGAGGATGGAATGGGGCGCTCCTCACTTGCATAAACCACATATAACAATTTCACGTAGACATGAAATATTAAATGATAAAACAAGGTTTAGCAAACATTGTTCATACACCCAAATAATTAAGGAATAACACACTACAATGTAAAGGAGGTTGAGATTACAACCAAAGCACGGAGACTCATCGGAGGTTCACGACCGGAATCTAGGGTTGTCAATCCTTGTCCGAGCTCGGGCTCCAACTGCCATCCGGGGTCCGAAAGAGCTGTCACCTTCTTCTATTATACCCGTCTTCTCCGTCAATCTTCTTTGGCCATGATCTCACTGGAGAACCTCACAAGTGCAACATGGAATCCCTCAAAATGGAGCTTTGGAGGTGCACGAACAATGGAGGAGGCCTAGAGGATGCTCCGGCTTGAGATTTGCAAGAGAATGGCGGCCGGAGCTCTTCCCGAAGGTGGGCGGTGGTGGAGCAACAAAAAAGGGCGAAACTGGAGCTCTTGGTTGCGGGAAAGAAGGTCGATCCTTGATTAGGGCGGAAATCTGCGTTTTTATAGAAAACAATCAGAAATTTGGTCACGCACGGTCGAACGCACGACCGTGCATGAACCGTGCGATATTAATCGAGAACAAAGGCCAGGAAGATGAAGCAGACGCGCCCGTGCATTTTACTCACGCACAGTCGAAGCCGACCGTGCGTAAAAATGCACGAGCAAATTCAGAAACCTCGAATTCCGGCAAACAATAGGAGGTCGTGCGTTTTGTTCGCGCACGATTGAGGCCAACTGTGCTTGAAGAAAATGCACGAGCGGGGCAGATCACCATATTGACCAGCCGATCATTTCGCACGACCGTGCGTCAAGTGAACGCACGACCGTACGATTCATACAGGGTGAATTCTGGGCAGTATGGATGATCTGCCCACCACCTGCACAATAAATCCACACGCTGGGAACACACGTCCAGCACAAGCATAATAACACAAAAAGAATGGGGAGCACAATGTGCTTACCCCCAACAAAATAGTGCGCACTTGCACACCACAACGGGTCTAAATGAGCACTTAAAGTGAAAGTGCGAACAAGTAAAATATAAGCAATTAAGAACTGAAATTGAAGTGCAAAAGCAGGAAAACTAGCCCAGATGAGTCCATAAAAGTGTATATAAATGGGACTCATCACTATCTGCAGCCCAGTTTTGGGAAGTCTATAAATAAACCCCCATGGGCACCTTGGGAAGGGTTGGTCTCTTTACCCACCCCCACCCCCTCGAGTGTGTCTTATGAGCAAGCACTTCCCCCCCTGTCAGTGAAGGTTGACGGTGAGGTGGTCCTTAGTGCCCTCCAAGGTGCCCAAGCTCAGCATTGGCATGGGAGGGGAAGCTCTCTTTGAACTTCTGGGTGTGTGGTGGGACCTCCACGCTGCAGCTTAAGGGGTCTGTTTTTAGACTCAAGTGTTCTTCAAGGGAAGGTCTTTCAGTTCTTAGCAACTGGTCAAGGGTTCTAGCTCGGGTCAAGTAAGGGTTAGCTGCATCCCCCTTTCAAACGTCGAGACTAGTTCTCTGGTTTCAACACGCTGCATCCTCTTACATATGACTAATGGTAGTGAGCACTAGCGACATATACCGGTTAGCTTGATAAGCTGACCGATGAAGCCGCGGAATTTCTCTGTCCACTCATTCAAGAGGAATCAGGATCTCAGCCACAGTCGCCCATTTGTCATGATGCCCCGCAAGAACGTTGGACGATGTGCCCACCTTAACTGCAGGGCCTGATCTCCTCAACTTCTCATTATCGGCGGTCAAAGCCATAGATTTATTCCTCTAATATTTGAATTCGTTTTCTAGTACTCGAATGCCATCATCATGGACTCGCATCTCCTTTTAGGAAGCCGTAGCTTATGTTTTCACCTGCTCCTGCAGGGCTGCTTTGCTTTCCCACATCCGCTCCTCAAGGACTCTTGCCCTTTCTCTCATTGTTCGCATGTCCTCTATCATGGGACCTAGGATCTCCCTCAGCGATGGAGGCAATGGAGCCGTGGGCACAACCACATCTGCGGTAAACAACATAGCAAAGCGATAAGAAATTACGTGTGTTTAAAGAAAAATAGTGTGTAGGAAAGACAAATATACTTTCTATCTCTAAAGAAGGGATATTGCAAATGTGAGATGGCCCTCAACTTCTTGGGTAACCGCATGAAGTTCGTTCAGAGAGGGGCGGATAGGACGCCTTAACCGGTCAGGATCATTTAGCTTAAGTTGTTGCTTTTGCGATCGTTCGCACTCTTTCCGCCCTTGCTTCAAGTCCTCGTGACTTATTGGGAGAATGCCTGTAAGACCCCACCCCCTTTTTTTTTTGAAGTCCGGGTCTTACCGCCCAGAACTGCCGTCTTGTGGTGGTACCCTCTCAAACATGGTCCCCACCACAACACGCCAATCCTGCCGGCTATTCAACTATATCCAGGCCAACCAAAATCATAAAAGGAAGAGTGAATTAATAATACAAGTCCACAATAATCACTTCAAATAGAGAAACATGTCCAACAAGAGATATTTATATAAAGTAAGAGTACATCAGAGTGCGGAAATTAAAATAATAGAACAACATGGCCTAAGCCCGGTCCTTGGACGCTTTCTTCGCCTCTCTCCTGGCGAAGATATAACAATCTAAGCATCCACAAGGCTCGACTCCTTCGATGGCATATAACTCCGGCTTCTGACCTGGGTAGATGTGTAGCGTAGGAATATGAGGGGTCTTGCTTATCGGGGCTCTCCCGGCGGCAGCTGAGAGTCCGACTCCAGGCCTGTTCACTGTCTCAGGCACCACCCTCTGGGGGTTGACCTGCTCTTCCTGGTTCTCCTATAATAATAGGGTCCACTGACCGTCAGTCTAAAAGACTCAGCATATTCCTCACCGCCTCCACCCGCGACTCCTAGGCACCGTGCGGGAGGAGGAAGCGGAGGACATCAAGGGGTAAACCAAAGAATCAGGTGGCAGTGGCGAGACTAGCAAGTAAAAAGGTACTAAACAAGTAATGTAAGCATATCTACCCAAGCAGGAGTATGTATATAAGCAAAAGTAAGAAGCAGTATAAGTAACAGAGCAGTATAAGTAAAAGCGGTATTATTAAGGAGCAGCTACGAAAGTAACCTTAACTTATATGCACACACAATAGCACATAAGCTAAGGGATCTGGCAAGCAATAAACTCATCGTATAAAAGAGCCCACACTGATTTATACGATGAGGTCTCTGTTTATGCAAAAATGCTATGCTATGATATGCAATGCAATTGTGCAATGTTTGTATTGTTATTTCATACACATGCAACTCACACACACGACTCTGTACGTACAGACCTTTAGTTCCCACTTTTCGGAGGTAGCTAACCTCTCGGGCACCTCCCGTCGTGGTCAGTTTGTAAGACCCTCTTTTTTTTTTGCTTTTAAACCGGGTCTTACCGCCCAGAACCGCCGTCTTGCGGTGAGGCCAATGCGCCAAATGGTCATCACCACAACACGCCGATCCTGCCGGCTAATCAACATCATCCAGGCCAACCACAATTCATAGTAATAGAAGCAAATAGAAGCACAAGTCCACAAATCACATTAAATATATAAATTACAAGTTTACAATGTCCACGATGAGAAATAAAGTACAAGAGGGCATATGCCCATTACATGTTCAAATATAGTGCATCAAGACTCTCATTCTACTTTTATGCGGAAGCAATCAAACTCTGTCTTCATACATCTGTAACTGTTGTTGCGACGATGTGTAACGGTTGTTCTGCTTCACCTCGTCTTCCTATCTTGTCTCCTAAGCGGGGTCCTGCTGCTCCAGTACATCATCCCTAAAATGAAGTGGTCCACTGACCGTCAGTCTAAAAGACTCAGCATATTCCTCACCGCCTCCACCCGCGACTCCTAGGCACCGTGCGGGAGGAGGAAGCGGAGGACATCAAGGGGTAATTAAAAGAAGCAGGTGACAAGTGGTAAAACTAGCAATGTATATCAAGCAAAAGATACATAGCTTCTAGCTAGCAGGAGTACACTAATTAAGATTACTCTAGCAGTTCTACAATTAGGCTTGTAATAAGAGCAAACAATAGGAGAAAGCTACAATAGCAGTAATATGAGCAAGTAAAGTAATATGAAGAGCAGCTAGGAAAATTAACCTTAACTTATATGCGTACACAAAGGCACATAAGCTAAGGGATCTGGCAAGCAATAAACTCATCGTATAAAAGAGCCCACACTGATTTATACGATGAGGTCTCTGTTTATGCAGAAATGCTATGCTATGATATGCAATGCAATGATGCAATGTTTGTATTATTATTTCATACACATGCAACTCACTCACACGACTCTATACGTACAGACCTTTAGTTCCCACTTTTCGGAGGTAGCTAACCTCTCGGGCACCTCCCATCGTGGTCAAACGGTGGCAGAGGAGCGGGCGTCTCCTCACCTAGGTGGGTAAGTCACACTACCAGACCTAGGCCCAAATGTACGCTGTGATACCGGTACCCGGTACTCACGAGCTCCTGCGTACTAAACTGAATTGGCCAGGCAGGGTTTAGGGGATTCGTCCCGTCGGACGCGCAGTAAAACAACCTGGCCCCAATAAAAACCACTAGCACTGCCGAGTCAAAGAACTGCTGTCGGTGTGACGACTAAAACAGAACCGAAGACCCACCACAACTTACACACAAGTAACATGTATTAGTTATTTACTACTGAGCCTCCAGCTCACATATTTGCATCAACATTAATAAAGTAGAGCCTACCGCTCGCCAGGCTATACCAGCCTTAGATTTAAACTACGAGCATACCGCTCGCTAGACTATACTGGTCTTATGTTTAGACTACGAGTCTACCGCTCACTAGACTACACTAGTCTTATAAGTAAAATATGAGCTTACCGCTCACTAGACTATACAATTCTTATATATAGAATATGAGCTTACCGCTCGCTAGACTATACAAGTCTTATATATAAATTACGAGCTTACCGCTACGCCGGACTATCCCAGTCCATCCTTATAACCCGAGCCTACCGCTCGCTGGACTATCCCAGTCCATCCTTATAACCCGAGCCTACCGCTCGCCGGACTATCCCAGTCCTTTCTATAACCCGAGTCTATCGCTCGCAGGACTATCCCAGTCCTTTTTATAACCCGAGCCTATCGCTCGCAGGACTATCCAGTCCTTTCTATGACCCGAGTCTATCGCTCGCAGGACTATCCCAGTCCTTTTTATAACCCGAGCCTATCGCTCAAAGGACTATCCAGTCCATCCTTATAACCCGAGCCTACCGCTCGCCGGACTATCCCAGTCCTTTCTATAACCCGAGTCTATCGCTCGCAGGACTATCCCAGTCCTTTTTATAACCCGAGTCTATCGCTCGCAGGACTATCCCAGTCCTTTTTATAACCCGAGCCTATCGCTCGCAGGACTATCCAGTCCTTTCTATGACCCGAGTCTATCGCTCGCAGGACTATCCCAGTCCTTTTTATAACCCGAGCCTATCGCTCGCAGGACTATCCAGTCCTTTCTATGACCCGAGTCTATCGCTCGCAGGACTATCTCAGTCCTTTCTATACTTCCTTCTGGTTCGGGATGCAAGTTAACGTGTCGAGTTCTCCTATTCAACTGGTCTTGTCTATAATTTAGTTGGTCCTAGAAGTTTTAAGGGTTTGCCTTGGATCTCCGGAGGGTTACCCGGTGAGGGGCTCGCAGCGGTATTAGGAAGTGTGACGGGCTGACACCCCGAACTTCCTCCTACCAAGGAACTTAATCTTGTTGGTACCTACCCCTTTCTACTCGATCCCCATCTTCCTCTCCAATTACATTAAATCACTAAGATGAGTTAGGCTTGGCACGTAGGATTGGGGGAGTTCACTTGAACTCCGACACCACCCACTGTGACTGGGTGTTGACTCTCCATCGTCACGTTCTAAGCTCGTGTTTCCTTCTTCACCTAGGAACTACATACACACACCTAAAAATTCGCATCCTTACTTGGACCCACACTCCTATACTTCGTCATCCTGAATCCAGGGTTGGCCTTAGATACTTCTCGACTACGCCCTTGAGTATTTACATTATGATGGCTCACCCGGCTAAGGGCGGTTCTACTTTCATATGATCACCTATTACCGATGAGTTGTGTGTGTGACCCTTGACAAGGTCTAACTTCCTTTTCTTATCGTCGAAGTGCCTGCACTTATAGCTTGCTAAACACACCCCACTCCTTACTTCCCAAGTTGCCCTTAGAGATGCTCTTCCAAATAATCTGAGCCTTCATAATTAATAAGGAGTTAACAGTACTATGTGTGAAGGTCAGTGGTGGTCTAATTCATGTAAATCAGTTTCACTATTCGCAGACCGAAATAAGATTGAGCTATATTCGACTCCTATGGTGCAATCTTGATCACATCATATCCAAATGAGTTCCAATTATTACCATAGGTTCGCAATGAGTAGTGATCTAACAATCTCAAATCCTAATTTCATAAATTTTCTAGGGAACCTTTAATCATAGTTTCTATTTAAAATAGAAGATGGACAAATAGAGATTTCTACATCGAGTGTCAACTAGTGATCTCCATAAATTCTGATAAATTCACTGTAACATAATATTGGTCTAAAAACCTCAAACCCCAAGTTTCACATTTTTTTACAGGGATTATTTAACCATAAATTCTAATTAACATAAATGGGGTGCAAATAAGGATTTACACATCAAGTATTAGATTATGACCTCAACAAATTCTGGAAGAATTACTATAGCATACTACTGGTCTAAAAACACCAGATCCCGAGTCTCATATTATTCCAAGGTGTATTTATCCTTAATTATCATTTATTACATTTGGTGTGCCAATAAGGGTTTACACTACAAGTGCCATGTTAAGACTTCAATAAATTCTGGGAAAATTATTATAGCACACTATTGGTCTAAAATCACCATTATAGGCCTATGACCAGAGATCTAGAATTTTCTAGATTCAATTACCCATTTTTATTTCAATAGTTGGAAGGGGCCTATATTGAATTTAAACATAAAACCCTATAATTTTGACTCCCAAAATTCTACAACTTCAGAGGGTGAGGAATTCCATCCTCACCAACTCATAACCATAACTTCAAGGGCGTCTAATGGGGCAAATGGGCCAAAATCACCTTTTTCCCATTTTTGCTAAATGCACCCCAATTCTCACTACACCCTTAAATCCAAAGATTCAATTTGAAGCTCAGAGAAATCCACTCATGCACATGAGTTGAATTCATATTTAGAGGTGGTTGATATCATGCCTAAGGCCTGGGCAAATAATCAAGGCATTTGCTTGAGCTCAAGTCACTAAACACACCAGGTGCACTTTTATACATGTCTCACTATAAGTGGCCTAAAAGGGGCTACACTTGACCAAATGACATGAAGTCAGTGGCATTTTAAAGCTAGCATCAAGGTCTACAATGTTCATGTTGATTCAACCAATTCAAAGTTTCATAGTATATCAGGGAGTACTTATCATACTACTCAATAATCAACAAATTATCCATGGAAGATATTTCAGAACTTGAAAAGGAACTAAGCTAAATTTTCATCTAGGCCACATGAGATTATTTCTATTGATGTGCCTCATCATAAAGCTACACATTCCAGAAAATCATCATTCTTCATATATAACTTTCTCACTAATTAATTAAGTTTCCCATGGAGGGCAATTTAAAATTGTAAAGGAGCTACCCTAAAATTTTAACCATACCACATGAAATTTTCAACCAAACCACTTGAGATGGTTTCTAAGGGTATTTAATATCATAAAGGACTATGCCTAGAAGGTGGGATTTTTGCTAGTTGTTTTAATCTTATAATCTTCATTAATCTACTAGTGTGACCATTTCCTTTAATTAAAAACTTTAGGGAAATAACTTCCAAAAATCAAGAGACTTATGACAATCATGTGTAACCATATGACATACACTAACCCCCAAGGTTTCAGAAGCATGCAAGGTGATCCCCACCTTCAACCCCATCAAAAGCTCAAAAGCTCAATTTGAGTAATAGCACCCCAATTTTCCTCTTAAGACCCTAACTTCATTTTGAAGTTCAGGGGAAAATACTCATGCATATTAGATGATATTTTAACCAGTGATTTAGATATGTATGAAGAGCTTACAACCCAAATTTGGGGGTGTTTGGAGTTATACAACTCCATAAATACCAAATATTTACTTTTCCTAATAAATGGAATGCCTCAATGGATATACATCCAAAGATTCTCAAATTAAAACCGTAGGTGTGTTTTCATACCCTGCATGCATGGTAGAAAAATCAAGGGATTTGGTTAAGCCAATTGAAAGATATAGCCTTTTTAATTTCTGCCCTACACAAGGAGCAGTCCTAGGAAAGAGGGTGCCCTGATGTCCACAGTGCACCAAATCAGATTATTAAGGTGGCAAATGAAAGTAAACCCATAGGGGTACAAATGTTGTCTCTGCCTCATTTTGCAAATATGGCATCTAAGACCTTCAAAAATTGCATGCAAACTACTTAAAAATCCTAGACAGAATTATTGGGGTTTGCTAATAGACATAAAGAGCAGTCCTAGAAAAATGGCTCTACAAGGATCTGTAGTGCTCCAAATCACTTGATCTAAAATCATACAGAAAGTAGACATCAAGAGCTACAAAAGTTATCTCAGCCAACTTTTCAAGATATGGCCTATAAGACCTTCAAAAATTGCATGCAAACTACTTAAAAACCCTGGACAGAATTATTGTGGTTTGCTAATACACATAAAGAGCAGTCCTAGAAAAATGGATCTACAAGGAGCTGTAGTGCTCCAAATCACTTGATCTCAAATCCTACAGAAAGTAGACATCAAGAGCTACAAAAGTTGTCTCATCCAACTTTTCAAGAAATGGCCTCTAAGGCCTTCAAAAATTACATGCAAACTACTTAAAAATCCTGGACAGAATTATTGTGGTTTGCTAATACACATAAAGAGCAGTCCTAGAAAAATGGCTCTACAAGGAGCTTTATTGCTCCAAATCACTTGATCTCAAATCCTACAGAACGTAGACATCAAGAGCTACAAAAGTTGTCTCAGCCAACATTTCAAGATATGGCCTCTAAGGCCTTCAAAATTTGCATGCAAACTACTTAAAAATCCTGGACTTATTGTGGTTTGCTAATAGACATAAAGAGCAGTCCTAGCAAAATGGCTCTACAAGGAGCTGTGGTGCTCCAAATCACTTGATCTTAAATCCTACAGAAAGTAGACATCAAGATCTACAACAGTTGTCTCAGCCAACTTTTCATGATATGGCCACTAAGGCCTTCAAATATTGCATGCAAACTACTTAAAAATCCTGGACAGAATTATTGTGGTTTGCTAATAGACATAAAGAGCAGTCCTAGCAAAATGGCTCTACAAGGAGCTGTAGTGCTCCAAATCACTTGATCTCAAGTCCTACAGAAAGTAGACATCAATAGCTACAAAAGTTGTCTCAGCCAACTTTTCAAGATCTGGCCTCTAAGGGCCTCAAATCTGGCATTCAAGGTCTGTATATTCTTAGGTCATTTCTAAGTGGCCTGCATATAGCCTGATCTTGATCAGATCAACGGCTGTGATTATATCTTCTTCCTCCAGCCTAAGGGCGTGATTTGCCCGACCTGGAGCAATCTCCAACTCCATTTCCAGGCCATCTAACCACCTCCCCGGCCGGCCACCACCACCACAACCTCCGTTGAGGTGGGAGCTAACGTTTGGCGGCGGTCCGGCCGCCGGAGATGGTGTTTTCCGGCGAACCCAACACCACTCAAAATCCGAAATTCTTCATTTTTCTCACATGGGATCGGGCTCAATTGAGCCCGATTTCTCTCCTAAATTCATCTAGATGCTAGCACAAGTGGAGAGGGGAAGGAAACTTGCCTCAATCGAGCTTGATGGTGGACATTTCCCGGAACCGCCATGGCCGACCATGCTCCAAGCTCTCCCATGCCGATTCCTCATTTCTCCATCAAATGTCTTGATCCAAGACTTGATTTCGGTTGCTTGGCACCATTTGAAGCTGATGGAGGGGTGTATTGGGGGTGAGGTTGGCTCTAAGTGGTGTTGCCATTAAGGGGATTTCGGCCATGCCTTGGAAGCTCCTCCTTGGCTCCATTTGGCATCATTCTAACAGGAAAATGGCTGGCATTCATGATGGCAGCTGGGAGAAGGCATGAGGAGTGTGAATTGAAGCCATGTGTCCTTCATCCCATGAATTCATGGTTGGTTCTTTCCAAAATTTGGGGATTTCTCCTAATTACCCCCTTGCATGGCATCTATATTTGAAATCTGAGGTTGGACATGGTAATTAGCACCTTAGGCTGCTGGGTGGGCCTTGATTCAAGGCCTTAGCCCATTGGAATAGGCTTGGGCTTTCATTTCTCCTCTTTGGGCTTAGGTTTGACCATTGTTGACTTTGGGGTTGACTTGGTCAAAGTAATGGGTTGACTGGTCCCATATGTTGGTCTTGGATCCCTTGCCACCGCTCAATGTTGATTGGGTCATGGTGGTGCCCCAATTGGGCTAATTTTGCCAATATGTGTGATTTTGATCAAAATTGGGGGAAAGTTGACTTTGGTCAAATTTGACCAATTAATGACCACTAGATGGGGCTTTTGAGTCCATTGTACCCCAACTAGGGTTTGCAATACATTGGTGGGGTTAATTTGATCATTTGAACCCTAATTGACCCTAATAGGGATGGTTGACTTATTTGGGCATATAGTTGACCTTGGCCAAATTGATCAATTGGATTGACCCCAATGGGTCCTAAATGACCCAAGGGACTCCATAAGGGGTTTAGGGAGTGTTAGTGTGGCCCACTTGTAATTTTGAAGCTTTAGATATCAAGCCATAAGCCCTGGGCTCAATTTGACTATTTGCACACCAAGGTGATTTTTACCTATTCACCTTGGTTCTTAGGGCCATTTTGGCCTCTTAGAGCAACGTCATGACCTTGTCATGACAAAATGCATCTTAGGGGTCTAGTTGTTCTGGGGATGTTACAATGCCATCCAATGGTATAATCATTATCTCTGTCTGATTTTCTGGCGGTAAAGGTTTAAATATAGCTGGAGGGAATGAGAACAACAATCTTAGTTTTGAGAATGCCCTAGCCTTACCTGTCCTAATGGCTTCCACAACCACCTCTCAGTCCGCAGCAACAACATTTAGTGTAGCTTGCTTAGCCACAGAGCCGCTGCTCTTGTCGCTAGCCAGATTGGTTTTTCAAGCTCTATTCACAACTACATCTCCTTGCACTCCACCTCCTCTTGGTCTACCTTGGCCTTGGCATCGGCCTAGGCCTTTTCACTCTCCTCCTCGGAAAAAGTAGGGACCTATGAGTTGATCGCAAAGTTATCCTCACCCTTGTTGTGGTCATCTAGAAACTCATCCAAATCAACATCGATTGGAGCTAAAGGGTTGACCGCAAATTTCATGTTCTGATCATCCTCCTCTCTACTATTTGGCATAGTCTTGGCTGGAGACCGCAACATCTCCCCCTCCTCACTAACAACAGTATCAAGGTTGACCGCATCCTCCTTCTTGGCTAACTTTTGCTCTTTACTCTTCCTCTCTTCCTCCTTCTTATGTTTATCATGCTTAGATGACACAGTATCTGGTTGCTTCCTTTTCTCCTCTTTGGCAGATTTGCTCGCTTCCACTTGAAACTGTCTAAGCTTATCAGCCGCGGTCACCATATTCTTCATCCCCGATAGAACATTGGTGGTCTCATTTGTTGACCGCTCAATTTCGATAAGGTACTTATCCACGTCAAAACTTATTTCAATATCCAGAAGCTACATTATAATTTTTTCAGAGGAGGGAGTGTCCACCACATCAACAATGGGTGACAACCTCGAAGTGACTACAACAATATTCTTTGCAGTCTCATCAGCCTTAGCCACCTTCTTCAAGCCATCACCAGTGACCGCGCGGTCACCATTCTTCTTCGCAATGGTTTTCTTCATAGGATTAGCCAACATCCTTACTCCACTCTCAAGTCGCGAAAGCAAAGACATATTGGATTTGAGTAATGCGATTGCGAAAACATAACCGCAAATCGGGAGAAGTGCGCCATTACAGAAGAATATTTTGGAAATTCATAGTGCCACAACCATATTGATAGATTTCCTCAACATTAAAGGTATGTTGCAGTCTCCGCGGTTAAAGCGAACATTTACGAAGTTTCAAAAAACTTGAAAATATGTGAGGATCATGTTTACCCAGAATTATGCGACCAGCTTTGTACATACTTCCCAGTCATGGCGTTCAATTTATACAGTGACCACCTAGACCGCTCGAGATGTCTCAATAACCATCTTCATGAAGAGCAGAGTCTAGACTCCAGGCTAACTGCCGGACCGTGCGGTTATAGTACTCATTATTTCTCTTGCAAATTGCACACCATGTAACCTCTCATCCCTTCCCGGATCTCCTGTACCCGGGGCAACCCGTATTTTTGGAGCCTACCCATTTGGGTAAGCCCCAATACTATAAATAGGCATGAAAGGTACCCCGAAGGCACACTGATTCGAATCCACAAGCTCGCCACATGTAGTTGCGGTCTCAAATCAAGTCCCTTCTCGGTCACCTGAGTGTCGACTAGCCTTTTCTTATCTCTTGTAACCACATCTTTTGATCTATAAATTGCCCACAGTAAGTAGTGTTCGTTGCTGCGAGTAAGCCTGGTCTCGCTGCCCTGCGACCCTTTTTTGTGTCTCTTCAGTCGAGAAGTAATCGACAACTCATAATTTCTCCCCCGATATCCCTTAACATAAAGTTGTGGAAGTACGTTATTGGAGACAACATCGTTGTTGTGCCCCTCTCCCAAACATCACCAAAAAATTGGTCGCTAAAGTTTTCATCTTTTTTGAAAAATGTTATATGAGAAATGTTAAATTTTTGAAGTGGAAGTGGAGTGTCCGGGCGGTCTGTTGTTTGGAGACCGCACAGACCACGCGATCTGCGCGTCTCTGGTGTTGGCAGTCTTTTGAGGTTTGCCGGTTGTGCCCAAGTGTTCCTGGTCAGGTTTAGACTGGGCGGTATAGTACAGGAGGTCGCTTCGGGAGACTTGTACTGCGGTCTGCATGAGTTTGTTCTTTGCAGACAGTTGTGTTATGCCAGGATGTCCATGTGGCTTCGATCTTATAAGAGACTGGGCAGGTTGTATGAGCTCGGTTCTAGCGGTCTGCTCTTGATCGGTCAGATGCTCATATGTCTCTGTTCTTATAAGAGACCAGGCGGTCTGCCGGGTTGTTCTTGCAAGCTGTCTTACTTGGACAGTTTTTCTTAAGTGTAATAAAGGTCTTATAGAGACCACACGGTCTGGTTCTTGAGACCGCGTGCTTCAATAAGGAAGGTGACCATATTCCTCTGTGGCGGTGATGACATACATTTGTTTTCCTATAAATAGAGGCGTAGGGGTATCCATTCATATGCAAGAATTGAAAGAACTAAAGCTCGGATTGTTTGTGCCGGTCTCATTTTTGAGATCGCGCGGGTTGAAATTGTTGACCGGTTTGTTGTGTTCGCAGATTAGGCGGCCAGCAGTCAACCGTCAGCATTCTTCCTTCTTTCTAGGTTTAAATAAACTAGGTCGCCAGCGGTCTCGTCTGGGCGAACTGTGTTTTGAAGTTCTTGGTCTGTTTGCAGCGGACTCAGTTGATCAGGCGACCTTAAGTGGTCAGGCGGTCTTGAGTTGCGGTCTTGCAACAGAGAGCAGTTATTCATCTTATGTTCGCGGGTTCTTCTGTGATCTTGACCGTGCAGTCTGAGCGATCAAGAAGTGCGGACAGAGCTTTGTGTTCAGTAGTTCAATAAGGAGCAGATTGTGTGGTCTGTGATTGGCGGTTTGGCAGTATAGGTCAGCAACCTGTTCTGTTCGTTCGATCTCAGGGAAGCCGGTGGTCTTGCTGAGTTCGAGCGGTCTGTGCGGTCTCAGATCTTGTAGCCGCTAGAAGCTTGTTCTGTTGCATGTTCTTCTCATCTAAGTGTTCTCTTATAAATCATGTCTCGCCATGTATGCAACACATTGTAATAAAGATAGTAGTCAATTGACATTCTCTTGTCCTTCATTGTTGCTGGTTAACTGATATGAATTGAATTGAAGTCTTCCGCCGTGTCTTAGATCCATCTTTGAAATTTTAACATGGTATCAGAGGCAGGTTCGAAGCAGTGATCAGCCACAGAATCTTGCTTCAGTCTCTGAAAGGTTGTTGACCAGTGTGATATCATTGGAAGGAGGTTATACAAGAGGTCTTGGAATTGAGCTCCTTACGCAGACTAACTTCAAGAAGTGGAGGTCGTGCATGGAGAGCTATCTTCTTGGCAAAGATTTATGGGAGGTAGTCAGAGGAGATGATAGACAAGCGGTTGTAGCTGCTGAAGGGAATTCTGAGCATGGGAAAGCTTGGAAGAGAACAAATGCTAAGGCATAGTTCACTTTAAAGCGTGCTATCATTCCGGAGCTATTTGACCACATTATTGGTTGTAGGTCAGCTGCTGAGATTTGGACAACCTTGGATGGTTTGTTTAACAAGAAGAACCGAGCTCGGCTACAGTTTCTTGAAAATGAGTTGGCGAAAGCAACTCAGGGAGATTTGTCCATTTCAATTTTCTTCTTGAAGATGAAGAACCTTTGCGCAGAGATATCAACTTTGGACCCGGACGAACCTATTTCATAAGCAAGGCTGAAGAGGCACATAATCTGCGGCTTGTGGAGGGAGTTTGTGGCGTTTGTCACTTCTGTTCAAGGTTGGGCAAATCAACCATCATTGCTAGAGATGGAGAACTTGTTGGCTTCGCAAGAGAGCTTGGCAAAGCAAATGTCTGTGATATCTATCTCTGGAGGAGAAAGCGAGGTTCTATACTCGGGCAAGAAGAAGAGATGAGACAAGAAGAAGAAGTGATCTGTTAGTGACGGACCTTCAACTTCATATCAGCAAGATAGGAGTAATGATCCTAAGCGTGATGGGAAGAAGAAGGAAGGACCATGGTGCAACAAGTGCAATTAGCTTGGTAATTTCAAGAGGGACTGTAGAGTCAATCTTCAGCCAGGGCATGCTGCGGGAAAAGAAGAGGTTGCTTCCAATGCAGGAGATAGTTGGAGTGATGGAGCTTTTATGATGGGCACTTGTGTTCGGGCTTTGGCTTCTATTATCTATCAAGATGATCTGATTGTGGACTCGGGTTATGGTCATCACCTAACCGGAGACGAGTCAAAGTTCTCTTCTTTGCCTACATACTCAGGTAATGATGTTATCATTACTGCTGATGATACTATACATACATTTGAGAAGGAGGGTGTAGTTTCATTAAACGGAGATAGAGGTCCACTCACATTGAAGAGTGTCTATCATGTTTCGGGGATGAAGAAAAACCTCTTCTGAGTGACCAACATTATTGATGTTGGCTATCACGTTCTGTTTGGTCCAATAGAAGTGAAGTTTCTTCGAAACATGTCAGTGGTGAAGGCTGAAGTCACTCATGTTGGAAGACGGGTGAAGGACTTGTTTGTGCTATCTACAAGTTCCTATGCTGATAAGATGAGGACTAAAGATAGCGCTGTTATCTGACATGAAAGACTTGGACATGTTGGGATGGACAAGTTGAAAGCTATGGCTGGGAGAGGCCTTGTGAGAGGCTTGCCTAGTTTGTCATCCTTCGGTGAAGGTCACGTTTGTGCAGGTTTTCAATATGGTAAGGCTCATCGCCTTCCATTCAACAAATCACAAAGCAGATGCAAAGCACCATTGGAGTGTATTCATGGTGATCTCTTTGGACCTTCCAACACTGTCAGTCTTGGAGTCAGCAGGTATATGCTAGTTTTGATTGATGACTTCACTAGATATACTTGGGTATATTTTTTGAAGGAGAAGTCGGAAGCCTTTGAAAAGTTTGTAGAGTTCAAGGAGCTAGTGGAAGGTCGGCTTAACCCGCGGATCAAGAAGTTCAGAATAGATAATGGAGGGGAGTTCACTTCCAATGCGTACTTCAACTTTTGCTGAAAGCATGACAAATGGAGAGAGCTCTCTTGTGCTCACACCCCACAACAAAATGGAGTTGCAGAGCAGAAGATACATCATCTGGAGAAGACCTGC
Organism: Dactylorhiza incarnata; assembly: GCA_033032865.1. Classification (NCBI taxonomy): domain Eukaryota; kingdom Viridiplantae; phylum Streptophyta; class Magnoliopsida; order Asparagales; family Orchidaceae; genus Dactylorhiza; species Dactylorhiza incarnata. The sequence goes on from JAWHQI010000003.1 coordinate 23,555,042, forward strand.
AAATGTTGGCTTCAGGCCAAGAGTATCCCAAAGTCCATCTAGGCAGAGGAAATGTCTTGTGCAACTTATGTTATCAATTGGATGCCTCTTAATCTAATCAACATGAAGACCCCACATGAGTTGATGTTCAAGATAAAGCCTACGGTGGAACACCTTCGAGTGCTCGGATCTACCTGCTATGTGCATGTTCTTGATGCCCTCAGAACAAAACTAGATGCGAAAGCAAGGAAGCTAGTCTTCGTTGGTTATGATGACCTGAAGAAGGGTTGGAGATGCATGGATCCAGAGACACAGACAGCTGTGGTCTCAAGGGATGTGGTATTTGATGAACTGACATCATACCATGGTAGCTCTTCTTTTGAGTTACAAGATAGCAGGTTGGATGGTGGACCAGAACAAGCTGCAAGGGAAGTTCTCGTGGAGTTGCATGTTTCTCCAGGTGCTCCAGTTGCTTCTAGCTCTGGGTCAGGTGCTTCAGGTTCAGGAAGCAGGGGGAGCAATGCTCCAAGTATATATGAATGGAGAGCTAGTCCAAAAGTTGCAGTGTAAGAGGTGGATCAGAGTAACGCTCTGAGGAGGTCCAAGATGACTATTATTCCACCGGATCAGTATACATGGGGAAACTTGGTGAGTTTCGTCTCATGTTTCTTCGCAGGTCCCCTGGATGAGAGAGAGCCATCTTGTTTTGAAAATATCGTTGGAGTCCAGGAGTGGGAAGAGGCCATTGATGATGAGATGGCTGTCCTCAGGAAGAATAAGACTTGGGACATGGTGCCTAAGGTCGAGGGTGTTACTCCGGTGACTTGCAAGTGGGTTTTCAAGTTGAAGTAAAAGGCTGATGGTAGGATTGAGCGATACAAGGCTCACCCTGTAGCTCGAGGATTCTCTCAAAAGCATGGGGAGGATTATGAATAAACCTTCAACCCTGTTGCCAAGATGACTTCAGTTTGGGTGGTAATCGCATTGGCGGCTTGCCAAGGGTGGAAAATTTGGCAATTCGACGTGAAGAATGCTTTCCTTTACGTCGAGATTGACAAGGACATTTTCATGGATCAGCCACCGGGTTATGTTTTTGAAGTCTACCCAAGATATGTGTGTAAGCTCAAGAAGGCTCTTTACGTCTTGAAGCAGACGCCTCGGGAGTGGTATGGGAAGATAACAGAACACCTCCAATTTTGTGGATACTTTGCTTCAGATTCTGATTCTAGCTTGTTCGTAAAGAAGACGAGGGTGCTTCAGGTCTTGGTGTTGCTATATGTTGACGATATGATCATCACGGGAAATTCTGAGATGGAGGTATCTATACTTTGAGCTGAGTTAGCTATCAGATTTGAGATGAAGGACTTGAGTGAGCTCCATCATTTCCTTGGACTCGAAGTGGAGAGAAAAGAGGGCGGTATGCTTGTATCCTAGAAAGGCTATGCAGATCAAATTGTGAAGCGATTCGGCATGGAAGGGTGCAAGAGCAGCTCTACTCCACTGGAGGTTGGTATGATACTTCGACGTGATGAGGGGAAGATTCTTTCTGATCTTTTGGTGTTCCTGGTTTTGGTCAGAAGTCTGATATACTTGACGATCACAAGGACAGATATCTCTTATGCAGTTGGCCGAGTGAGACGGTTTATGGCGGAGCCTCGGAAACCTCATATTATGGCAGCTAGGAGCATTCTGAAGTACGTAAAGTCCACCTATGGTTTGGGTCACTTCTATGGGAAGGACTCGGGCTTTTGCTTGCATGGATACATGGATGCTGATTATGGAGGAGATTCAGATGACCGGAGATCGACTTCTGGATATGTCTTTATGACGGGCTCTACAGCTATATCATGGTGCAGCAAGAAGTAGGATTCCGTGTCTGTGTCTACCACGGAAGCAGAGTACAAAGCTTCGGCTTTGGCAGCTCAGGAAGCCATCTGGCTTAAGAGGCTTATGGAGGACATTCATAGGGAGGTGCGAGGTCCTACTCTGCTTCGTGGTGACAATGAGAGTGCCCTCAAACTGGTGAACAATCCAGTTTGTCATGCGCGAACCAAGCACATAGATATTCAACATCATTTCATTCAGGAGAAGGTGTTGGAGGGATCTCTTATGGTTGAGCATGTGCATAGCAAGGATAATGTCACGGACATCTTTATGAAGCCATTGTCGAATGGACCGTTTGATCGGTTGAGGAGTCTACTTGGGTTGACTTCCACTTCTGGCTTCAAAGGGGAGTGTTAAATTTTTGAAGTGGACGTGGAGTGTCCGGACAGTCTGTTGTTTGGAGACCGCAGAGACCGCAGAGACCGCGTGGTCTGCGCGTCCTTTGTGTTGGCGATCTGTTGAGGTTTTGCCGGTTGTGCCCAAGTGTTCCTGGTTTGCTTTAGACCGAGCGGTCTAGTACTGGAGGTCGCTTTGGCGGGCTTGTGCTGCGGTCTGCATGAGTTTGTTCTGGCAGACAATTGTGTTATGTCAGGATGTTCATGTGGCTCTGATCTTATAATAGACCGGGCGGGTTGTATGAGCTCAGTTCTGGCAGTCTGCTCTTGATCGGCCAGATGCTCATTTGTCTCTGTTCTTATAAGAGACCGAGCGGTCTGCCAGGTTGTTCTTGGTAAGCTGTCTTACTTGGATAGTTTTTCTTAAGTGTAATAAAGGTCTTATAGAGACCACGCGGCCTGGTTTTAGAGACCGCGTGCTTCAATAAGGAAGGTGATCATATCCCTCTATGGCGGTGACGACATTTGTTTGTTTGCGTATAAATAGAGGTGCAGGGGTAGCCATTCATATGCAAGAACTGTAAGAACTAAAGCTCGGATTGTTTTTGCCGGTCTCGTTTTTGAGGTCGCGCGGGTTGAAGTTGTTGACCGGTTTGTTGTGTTCGCAGGTTAGGCGGCCAGCAGTCTACCGTCAGCATTCTTCCTTCTTTACAGCTTTGAATAAACTAGGTCGCCAGCAGTCTCGTCTGGGCGAACTGTGTTTTGAAGTTCTTGGTCTGTTTGTAGTGGACTCAATTGATCAGGCGACCTTAAGCGGTCAGGCGGTCTTGAGTTGCGGTCTTGCAGCAGTGAGCAGTTCTTCATCTTGTGTCGTGAGTTCTTCTGTGATCTTGACTGTGAGGTCTGAGCGATCAAGAAGTGCGGACAGAGCTTTGTGTTCAGCATTTCAATATGGAGCAGATTGTGGGGGTCTGTGATTGGCGGTTTGGCAGAGTACAGGTCAGCGACCTGTTCTATTCGTTCGATCTCAGGGAAGCCAGCGGTCTTGCTGAGTTCGAGCGGTCTGTGCGGTCTCAGATATTTTAGCCGCCAGAAGCTTGTTCTATTGCTTGTTCTTCTCATCTAAGTGTTCTCTAATAAATCATGTCTCGCCATGTATGCAACGCATTGTACTAAAGATGGTAGTCAATTGAGATTCTCTTGTCCTTCATTGTCAATGGTTAACTAATTTGAATTGAATTGAAGTCTTCTGCTGTGTCTTCGATCCATCTCCAAAATTTTAACAGATCCCTTTAATATATAAAGGAAATTGGGATGCGAACATCCAATTCTCCACCATTATGGGGGGTGCGAATAGATACACCCCACCCACTATGGGAGTGTTGTTGGTATTTCCAAGGTGATCTCAAAGCAATCAACCAGTTAGTCTCACTGCTAACGCGATATGAGCCTATAGGGTCGCACATAAGAGCATTTGGATAAGTTGGAGGATGGATTGTGTTGGCCTTACTCATATTGGATATGAGTGAAGGACCAATCCTACGACTCATTGGAGTTAGGTCAAGTCGACTAAATGTTCCACAGATATTATGAATATTTTATGGAGCATGTTGGCATGTGTTCAAGACGACATTGCATCTACCGTCGAGATCATCACGACGATATTGTGAATATCGTCTAGTGATCACGATGATATAACCGACTGTCAACCTTTGATGAATCATTGAAATGCTGTGCGATATAGTCATGATTGTCACGATGATATTTTAGTCATCACAACGATATCATCGAGATCCTCTCAACGATATTGATGCCCAAAACTATATCCACAAACGATAATGGCAAGTGTACCGTATCGAATATAGTATAGGTTATAAAAACCAAGGTCGTATTAGACTCGGGGAGATTGATTACTCTTACTTCGGAAAATCTCTATTATCTTATCGAATAAAACTTGTGGTTGGTTGGTTGCAAGAAAGAGAAATAGCTTATTTTAAATTGATGAGTTAAAGACTAGTACTCAACCTTGAATCACCTTGGAAAATAAAATATAAAAAGAATAACTTCTAATTATCTTAAGAAATTACTTGACCGTGGAGGTTCCCGATTTATGAACACACCTCTCTCGAGGATACGCTCAACTGAGTTTAGTTTGATCAATTGAACTTTCATTCTAGAATCAAAATCCCTAAAACTCGCTTTATCGTAGTGAACCCCTCTATTTGATTTGACTCCAATCTGGGAGAATTATGTCATCCTCACTTGAGGAGTGCATTCAACTCTATTTATCCTTGGAATGATCGATTCGAATTCAAAACCTCTTGGTTATTAGATTACGAAAACAAGAATGAGAATTATATATCGATAATATAATCTCATTCCAAATAAGTTCAAGGATAAATCTTAAGTATTCCAAAGAAGAGAAAGAGAAGCTAGAATTTAAATCATGAATTATATTTCCCTTGGATCATCTCGGTCGAGTACTAATAGAATTTAGCTACTCATAGAGATGGAGGAAACAACGAAATAAAAGAAGAGCATGATGAAAAGTGAGAGTAGAATAAGAGAAAAGTAACTATTTTATTAATTTGCAAATGAAATTACAACTAGAAATTGGAAGTTACAAGCTTGGGAAATAAAAGTGCAAGACGGAAAAGACATAAAAGAGTAAGAAAATAGTGCAAGAAATAAGCTAGAACTCCAAAACTTCGTTCCCAAACATCTGCTGGAGCTGGCTTTATATAGCTGACAAGTTGAGGTTACACGCCCTTGGTCACGCCCGTGACCAAGGGCGTGTAAGGGGCGTGATCGAAGCAGCAGCGGAGAGGGCGCCTTCTGGAGTAAATGCGAGCGTTTCAATCATGTCACGCCCTAGGTCATGCCCGTGACCTAGGGCGTGTAATCTTTAAAACTTGCTGCTGGCGGGAAGCTTCGGCGGGAAATGGCACTGAATGAGTCACACATGTATACTGGATGTCACGCCCCATGGTCACGCCCGTGAACTGGGGAGTGTAATTTTATTTGACGTGGCAGGCTTGATCTCAGCGGTTCTGATTCGTCTCAGCGGGTCGCGGCCGTGACATGGGGTCACGCCCTTGGTCACGCCCGTGACCTGGGGCGTGTACTTGGGGAACTCTTCACGGAACGACCCCGGGGTGGCAGAAGCAGGTCTGGAACACCGCGCAGGTTACACGCCCATTGGTCACGCCCGTGACCTGGGGCGTGTAAATGTACTTTTTGCTCCAAATGTCCAGAAAACCTGAAAACACAAAATAAACTTAAGTTAGCTTATGAAATTAAAATAGGAAAGATTTATATGATATAATTTATATAAATAACATAATTTCATATAAAAAATATAATAAACTTATACTAAAAGATAAGTAAATAAATCACTCATCAAACACCCCCATACTTGCTCGTTGCTCGTCCCGAGCAAACCATTCTTCATAAGGGTAAGAAAAACTAATGCTAGAAAGAATTATGAAAACTAGAGAGTAAAATGCGAAGTATTATGCCGGCATGCGTAGAAATTTTAGTAAAAATACGTTCTTGGCATAAATACTAATTTATGAAATAATTCAAAAAATGCATTATAATTATTTATTATCACTTTTTAAAATGAGTCGACGGTCAATCAAAAAGTTATGAGAAGGGAGAAAACAACGTGGTTGCTGAGATTTAAATTACTAGACGTAGACGCTCGGGGTGGCCTCCAAAGAAATCCATCAATGTCGACGGCCATAGGCTTGCCCGTTTGCACCTTCTCCACTACACTTCAAACTAAATCAACACTATGGATCTTTTGATAATAGGATGCAATTTAAGGCTTGGGTTTAAGGGCGTGGTGAAATATGATAGATATGAAGGTGTACTCTACTTAAACGAAAAGTTTTGAGCTAAAATATAATAACTACCACAATATAAAGAAGCTTTACCCCCATACTCATGTTTTGCTAAAGGAAACACTCTCATTCACCAAAATTTATATCACAATTCTTCATAATTGGGATCATTCTAAGTATACATGCACATACCTAGGCCGTATATCATTATGAGATTTTTGCATTTTGATAAAATATTTCTTTTGAATTGACACCCATAAATTTTTTTCCTTCATAGTTGGGATCATTCTAAGTATGCATAAGCACACCTAGGCCGCATATCACTATGATTTTTTTTTTCTTTTTAAACAATCGCCCAAATATTTTTTTTTCAATAATTTAGCTCAAAATTTCAAGTGCTCATTTGGGTTTGGGCTTTTTTTGGTTTTGGTGACGAAATGGTGAGGGTGGTTCAAATAAAGGTGCAAAGCTCAAAATTGTGTGAACAATGGTAGTAAATTGAGGTTGGGCGCAAAAGCTCAAGCTATCCAAAGAAAGGCCTAAATCATTTCCGTAAGGTTAATTTTGACTAAAGTGCACATGCTTTGAAAATAGCTCAGGGCAAGTTCTAGACATCGAGAAAGGACACCCTTTTGTTCAATTCGAGTAATAGCTTTCTAACAATCTTCTACACACTCACCTAAACTACTTTTGGATAAAACCGGATTCGAATTAAAAGTAAAATAAATTATTACTACGCAAATTAATTAAAACATAATTTTAGATATATGCCAAGAATTTAATTTTACACTAACACTACTCAAAGACATGCATATGACTAGGAGCACTACATGAGTCAACAATTTTATTCAAAAGTTTCAAAAAAACTATTCTAGCATAAAAAATTCTTTGTCCATATGAAAAATAAGTCTACTTTAGAACTTACAATTTTAGCAAACATGGACGTTTTGATACAAATTAAAAAAAATGAACATTAATAATTTTTGATTTTTTTTAGTTCTTGGACTTCCCAAGGTCAACCCGGTGAAGGGCTCACAAGGTACTAGAAGCTGTGATGGGAATTCAAGCCCAAAGCATCCTTTCCAAGAAATTTAATTTAATTTTTTTTTCAAAAAAATAAAATTACAAAGAAAGCTATGCTACACCCCCATACTTATTATACATTGTCCTCAATGTTTAAAACTAAGTATGAAGGATAAAACTAAAAATGACAATACAGAATAAAGATAAATGACTAAAGTGTAAAGAGAGCTTTCCTGGTTGGTAGTCGGGGTTGCCGGTCAAACACCTGCAGAATTAAAGTAGAACAACAAACAAGAAAAATAAAAAATAAAAAGGTTAACATTGGGTTGCCTCCCAAAGGCGCTTTGTTTACCGTCGCGTAGCTTGACTAAGTGGCTTTTTCTTAATTATTTGCATTGTTTCGATGTTTCCGGTCGCTGGGTCGCCAGGGTGGTATAGTTTTAAACATTGTCCGTTAACCTTAAAAGAGCCTTTTTCCGGGTGCTCTATAAGCACGGTCCCGTATGGCCAAACTTCTTTTACTCTGAAGGGACCGGACCATCGGGTTTTTAATTTGCCCGGAAAAAGCCTAAGTCGTGAATTAAAAAGAAGGACAAAATCTCCCGGTGAAAACGTTTTTGGATGTTTAATTTTTTTATCATGATAGAACTTAGTTCGCTCCTTATAAAATTTATTATTTTCATAGGCATTTGCGCGCCATTCGTCTAGTTCATTAATTTGTATTTTTGTTTTTTCGGAGGCCAAGTCTAAATCCAAATCTAAAAATTTTAGCCCCCAAAAAGCGCGATGTTCTAGTTCTACTGGCAAATGGCAAGCTTTACCATAGACTAACCGGTACGGCGTACATCCGATGACGGTTTTGTACGCTGTCTGATAGGCCCATAGTGCGTCGTCTAATTTTAAAGTCCAATCCTTCCTATTAACGGACACTGTTTTTTCTAAAAAAAAATTTAGTTCACGATTTACCACCTCCACTTGGCCATTTGCTTGTGGGTGGTAGGCGGTTGATAGCTTGTGTGTAACTCCATATTTTGCTAAAATTTTAGCAAGTTGGTTGTTACAGAAATGTGTGCCCCGATCACTAATTAGTGCTCGGGGTGTGCCAAATCGTGAAAATAATGTTGAAATTGTTGAAGTGAAGTGGAAGTGACCGGGCGGTCTGTTTTTGGGTGACCGTAGGGACTGCGCGGTCTGTGTTTGTGATCTGTCGGTCTGCTGGTTGGCCGGTCTATTCTTGATTGCTACAGTGTGTTCCCGAGTTGGTCTGCTGGTTGGCCTGTCTTCCTTGTTGGAAGACCGGGCGGTCTGTTCTTTTGTAACCGCCTGTCCTGGCGGCTTGTGTTGGCGATCTGGCGACTTGTCTGAAGTCGGCCAGATGGTTCTTGGTTTCCCTTGGCGATCTAAGGAAGGAGGGTCTTGTGTCCGCGCGGCTTGTGCGCGGTCTTGTGATTCGCACGGCTTGTGCGCGGTCTGCCTGCTAATCTGCGGTCTTGGACGGAAGGTTGTCCAAGTTGTGTGATCGCGCAGTCTCCCTTGTGAGACCGCTGGCGATATGGCTGGTGGTGATTGTATCTCTTTTGTGGCGGTGATGACATCCGTCTTGTCGCCTATAAATAAGGGTGCATGGCCCGTCATTCATAATAAGAACTGTAAGAACTAGAGCCTGGGTTTATTCGTGCGGTCTCAACTTTGAGGTCGGGAGGTCTCGGAAGCGAGTTGACTGTTTGTTGTGTTCGCAGGTTTGCGGTCAGCAGGTTGCGGTCTCCTTCCTTGGTGATTCCCAGCGGCTTAAATAAAAAGTTCGGCAGTGGTCTGTCTGTGAACTGGTTTATGGTGTTCTTGTGCTGTTCGCATTGAGGTCAGCGATCAAGCGACCTTCGGCGGTTAGGCGATCTGAGTTGTGGTCTGGCGACAGCTTCTGTTCTTCGCTCAATTCAATAAGCTCCAGTTCGTGCGGTCTGAGGTGGCGGTCTTACAGTGCAGGCGATCTGTCTGTTTTCTGTTAGCGCGGTCTCAGGTCAAGCCGGGCGATCTCTGGAGTCGAGCGGTCTGTGCGGTCTCAGCTTGTCTAGCCGCCAGATTTGTTTTGGTGTGTTTTGTTCTTCTTTCCTCCGTGATTCTTATGAATCATGTCTCGCCATGTATACCTCGCACTGTAATCAAGTATTGTGATTCAATAAAGCTTTGTGTTGTTGTGTGACATATTGTGATTGTTTGGCTATAACTCAGTTGATGCAACTCCTTCTTACTCCTAAACGATTTAAATAAAAAAAGTTTAACAAATAATTTCTTTAAAAATTGCACGACGACTCTCGCGTCATTGGTGGGAAAAGCTTGTGCTTCCGCCCACCTTGACACGTAATCGACCGCGACAAGGATATATTTATTATTAAAGGAGGAGGGTAAAGGACCTACAAAATCTATTCCCCATAAATAAAAAATTTCGCATTCTAAAAATATATTTTGGGGCATTTCATCCCGGTTAGAAATGTTACCTGACCGTTGGCACCGATCGCAATTTCTCACAAAATTGTGAGCATCTTTGAATAAGGAGGGCCAATAGAAGCCTGCCTCTAGCGCCTTCCTTGCGGTCCGGTTTGCTTGATAGTGACCACCGGTTGGTCCTTCGTGGCAGTGCCGCAAAATTTGGACGCTTCTTCGCCCGAAATACACCTTCTTACCACTTGGTCCGCGCAGACACGAAATAAAAAGGGGTCCTCCCAAAAATAAATTTTCAAGTCCGAAAAGAATTTCTTCTTTTGCTGACTTGAAAAATCTTTTGGTAGGACCCGGGCCACTAAATAGTTGGTCAAATCCACGTACCAAGGGGTGGAAGAAGTCGTTACCTTTATGATGGCGAGAAGGCGCTCTTAACGGAATTTGTCGTCAATTTTGGCCTCCACTAGCGCTCCTGCAGCCGGGTTCTCCAACCGTGAGAGGTGGTCGGCCGCAACATTCTCCGCTCCCCTTTTGTCCTGGATCTCCAAATTGAATTCCTGTAGTAGGAGGATCCACCTTAGCAGTCGAGGCTTTGCATCTCCTTTTTGTAGTAAATACCGGAGAGCGGAGTGATCTGTAAAAACAATAACTTTCGAAAGCGTTAAATAGGATCGAAATTTATCAAATGCAAAAATTATTGCCAAAAATTCTTTTTCCGTTGTTGTATAATTTGCTTGCGCGGATGTTAGCGTTTTGCTTGCGTAATAAATTAGGTGAAAATATTTATTCACCCGTTGGCCTAAAACTGCACCTATAGCAAAATCGCTCGCATCGCACATGATTTCAAACGGAAGAGACCAATTTGGCGTGATTAGAACAGGAGAATTGATAAGTTCGTTCTTAATTTTATTAAACGCTTTTAAACATTCGTCATCAAAATTAAATGCGGATTCTTTTTCTAAAAGATGAGTTAGCGGTTTTGTAATTTTTGAAAAATCTTTAATGAACCGCCTATAAAAACCCGCAGGTCTTAGGAAACTCCTAATAGATTTTATATTAGTAGGAGGGGGAAGTTTTTCTATGATCTCGATCTTGGCCCTATCGACCTCGATCCCTTTACTTGAGATTTTATGCCCAAGGACTAATCCCTCTTGGACCATAAAGTGGCACTTCTCCCAGTTGAGTGTCAAATTCGTGTCTTCGCAGCGTTGAAGAACATGATCAAGATTATTTAAATAGTTTGTACAAGAATCGCCAAAAACAGAAAAATCATCCATAAAAACTTCCATGACGTCTTCTACAAGTTCATTAAAAATTGCCAACATACATCGTTGAAATGTAGCCTGCGCGTTGCAAAGACCAAACGACATTCTTCGATATGTGAAGGTGCTGAACGGACTGGTGAAGGTGGTTTTCTCTTGGTCTTCGGGCGCAATTGGGATTTGAAAATATCCCGAAAGACCATCGAGAAAACAATAGTGTGAATGATGATGAGTCCTGATCATATACACATATTTGGACTCATCTAGGTCAGTTTTCTAGTCGTTTCACTGCACTTTAGCCCTATTTCAGCTCATATTTTTCTTTCTATGCTAGGTGCACTACTTGGCCTAATTTGGTGTGTTTTATGCTTATTCCCTTTTAATAGCCTTATCATTTTGTTGAGTGCCACTTTCATTGGCCTGATTAGCATTTCTGTAGAAACAGGAGTCGTGCAGGTGTTCCTGGTAAAATTCTGTACAGGAACACTGCACACGATCACTGGTTCGAGTGGTCGTGCGCCGCTGATCGTGTGCACTTAACCCTTTTTTCTGAGTTCTGTCTCAGACAGTGCGCACGACCACCTATGATAGTACGCACGACCACCAGTCGTGCGCCACTGTTCGTGCGCACTTAACATCAATTTCATGAGTTCTGTTTCGACCAGTGCGCACGACCACCTACGATAGTGCGCACGACCACCGGTCGTGCGCCACTGGTCGTGCGAACATGGTATTTTATAAATTTCTTACTTTGCAGGCTCCACCCAGGTAGGCGCACGATCACAGAACTCCAGCGCGCACGACCACTGGTCGTGCGCCAATGACCGTGCGCAGTATTCTCGCCAGCGCCTATATAATGTTCTGATCCGCAAAATTAGGTATCGGGAGGTTCCAGGAGCGCGATTTGCCGTCCGTACGCCGCCATTTTCCACTTCCAGCCACCTCCACCTCATCTTCTCTGCAAGGGGAAGTCATCTCCAGCCATTCTAAGCAATCCTCCATCGTCCGGGAGCATTCTCCACCCTCCGCAAGCACTCAAGCAAGCTATCTCCAGTTCGGTCCGGTGAAAAGAATAGTCATCCTGAGGTAGAAGACGACGGAAGCATGTGGAGAGGTCGTGACAGTCTCTCAACGCTGGAAGCACAGTCCGCCCGAGTCCGGAGGTAGCTTGACAAACTACCATTCCGGCCGTGAACGGCCGCTAGTCTTCGTCCATTGGTTGATTTCTTCCTCCCCTTGTTGTACTCCTTTGAATCATTTAAACTTGAATATCATGATGTTTAGTTTAAATGCAAAGGTTGTTTCTTATCCGTTCTGCAGTATTTGCTTGTGATGTGTCTCACCTTCACTCACTCACTCACGCACTCATCGTGTTCGATTCGCGTTAGCAAGAGCTAACGGCGAGTTACGAAGAGGTGTTTGCGACCCTCACTCCCCGCACTAGTGATCACTTCATTCGCACATGCACCGTCCATCCGCCTCACGAAGCTCGGCATCGCGGCCGTTGCATCCATCTCACCTTGTGAAGCGGTGATTTCGACCCGCATTTCTTTTATTGTTGTTAACGGTAGGAAACCAAATCAAACCCCCACTTTCTGTGATTGTTCCCGCTTGTGTAACAATTGTCACACAACGCAATTCGTTCACCCAACCTGCATTCCTCAAGAGACCGACACTCGGGGATCCTATTCCCAACATTTATTACTTGCGCGACCGGTGCACTTGCCGAACATCGCATCAAGTTTTTGGCGCCGTTGCCGGGGAATGCAGACGTGATGAATTCGTCTGCGTGAAGAATCGTTGCACGAGGAACTATTCTCTTTTATTATTTCTCTTTGTTTACCTATGTTGTCTTTGTTTCTTTTTTTTACGCACACTAATTACCTTCGTTCGTCTCATCGTGCACTGATCTTTTGGTTTTCAAGTATTCCTAGCATGACCTCTATTCAGAAATACATCTATCAAGGAAGTTTAAGTGATTTAAAGGTTCAAACACAAAGGAATGATCACGACTTCGGGATTTCCTCCGACATCATTGAGTATATGACTGGGAATTGCAAGTTCAGTGGGAATAAGCATGAAGATGCGGTACAACACGTGCAGGACTTCTTAGAAATTTATTATACATGTATATTCAGTGGAGTTGGAAACGACCTGCAAAAGATCCTGGCATTCTCATTTTCCCTACATAATAAAGCCAAAAGTTGGTACTGGGATATCCGGAAAAGAGAGGCGACCACATGGAAGCAGCTCGAAGGGAGATTTTTGCATGAGTTTCAACACCGTACTCGAGTTTTGGACAAGTACAGGGAACTCATAACCTTCGGTCGGGGACAGGAGGAGACGTTAGTGGATGCCTGGGAGCGTTTTCAATCCCTGCATAGGGGATGCTACCGTGAAGACCTATCAGAAGTCTTTTTGATTCAGATTTTTTATTTCGGCGTGCTGGACAAATTTCGCCTGTTATTCGATATGGCAGCCGGAGGGGCCCTGTTTAATAAATCAGGGAAGGACGCGTGGGAAGTGGTCGTGAATATAGTTCACACCAGCCAGCACTGGAGTCATGTCATTCTTCCCCCCAGTACTGCTGAAGTTAATGCAGTGACATTCAATGGGGCAGCGGATCATGTGCCGTCAGGGCAAACGGAACAGTTAGCAACCTTGGTGGTCCGGATGCTGAATAAAATGAATGACCAATCAGCAGCAATTCAACAGCTTCACTCTACTATAGGGACTCTTACCAATGTCATTTCTGGGCTTGCAAGTCAGCATCCGGAGTCTGTGAATACCATGCGATTGAGAAGCGGTAGAGGTGTTGACAATCTTCCTCGACAGGAACCACTTGTGAGCTCCACTGACAAGTGCAATGCAGACATAGCCGAGAAGCAGACTCAAATTCATATTGAGCCGGACCCCGTGAGCGAGGCATAACCCTCGAGAAGTGTTGTTCCCCCCCATTCCCCCACAGGTTACGAAACGAGAAATCCGAGAAGCAATTCCGCAAATTCTTGGAAATAATGAAAGGAGTGCAAGTGAGCATCCCACTGATTGAAGCCATTTCTCAAATGCCGGGCTACTCCAAGTTCTTGAAAGACTTGATTTCGAAGCGGAAACTGTTGGAGCATCTCAAGACTATCGATTTCACTGAGGAGTGCTCCGCCATCGTCTCCAATATGCCCACGAAGTGCAAAGATCCGGGCAGCTTTACTATTCCTTGCAGGATCGGTCATCACCGTTTCAGCCAGGCGCTCTGTGATTTGGGAGCATCAATCAACTTGATGCCGCTCTCTATCTTTCGTGAACTAGGTGCAGGGACCTTGAAGCCGACGCAGGTAATGCTACAGCTAGCTGATCGGTCGATCAAAAAACTGTCAGGAATTGTCGAGGACCTCACAATAGTAGTAAACGGTCTCGCTTTTCAAGCCGATTTTGTCATCCTCGACATGAAGGTTGATACTAAAGTACCCATTATTTTGGGGAGGCCCTTTCTCGCTACATCTCGTGCTATCATTAATGTGGAGCAGGGGGAGCTCACACTCAGATTGGGGGAGGACGCTATATCCTTCAACGTCCACAACCCGTCGCAACTCTTCGAAATCACGGAATGCGAACCAGCAGAGCCGCTTGAAGAATTCGACGGCCAGATCGATGCGGGTTTGGATGACAGCGAGATGTGTTGGCAGCGGGAGGACGTGGGCAATGACAGTGCACATTTGGACCAGCCCGATGTTTCGCATTCAATTGGAGAGCCATCCAGTGATTCTGCTGATCCAAACATTCATCCGGCTCTCAAACAACTACCGGATTCTCTAAAGTACATTTTTCTTGGAGAAAATGCCACGCATCCAGTGATTATTTCCGCAGCTCTTTCCGCCGCCAACGAAACCGCATTGGTGGGTGTGCTGAGAAGGTACCATAAAGTCTTCGGACGCTCTCTTGCAGACATTAAGGGAATCAGCCCCACAGTCTGCATGCATAAGATCCTCCTTGAAGATCAGTACAAACCCACAGCACAGCCCCAAAGGCGTTTGAACCCGAAAATGCAGGAGGTAGTGAAGGCAGAAGTGATAAAGCTCTTAGACGCTGGCATCATTTACCCAATCAACGACAGCAAATGGGTCAGCCCAGTTCAGGTGGTACCGAAAAAGGGAGGGATCACCGTTGTTGCCAATGAAAAGAACGAGTTGCTACCTACCCGAATGATCACCGGGTGGAGGGTCTGCATCGATTACCGCAAGCTGAATGATGCTACACGCAAGGACCATTTCCCACTCCCCTTCATTAACCAGATGTTAGAAACGTTAGCGGGGCAGGACTACTACTGTTTCTTGGATGGGTACTCAGGTTACAATCAAATCTTAATAGACCCGTCTGATCAAGATAAAACAACATTTACATGTCCTTCCGGTACCTTCGCGTTCAAGAGAATGCCATTCGGATTGTGTAATGCCCCTGCAACTTTCCAGCGCTGTATGCTTGCTATTTTCGCTGACATGGTGGGAGACTTCCTCGAAGTTTTCATGGATGACTTTACTTTGTTTGGCAGCAGCTTCGATACTTGCCTTGCGAATTTGGCCAAGACTCTGAAGCGGTGTGAGGACACCAATCTTGTCTTGAACTGGGAGAAATGCCACTTTATGGTGCGCGAAGGAATTGTGTTGGGGCATAAGGTTTCCTGCCAAGGGCTCGAGGTGGATCAAGCAAAGGTAAGTGTTATCAGAAACCTCCCTCCACCTACGTCAGTGAAAGGTATCCGAAGTTTTCTTGGTCATGTGGGATTCTATCGAAGGTTTATTAAGGACTTTTCATCCATTTCAAAGCCTTTATCTCGCTTGCTTGTTAAGGACGTCCCCTTCCACTTCGACGATGCATGCATGCAGGCCTTTGAAACTTTACGGGGACAACTCATCTCAGCTCCAATTTTGGTGGCACCCGACTGAAATTTACCCTTTATTATCATGTGTGACGCAAGTGATGTGGCCGTGGGTGCTGTACTCGGTCAAAAGAAAGACAAGATTTTTCACACCATTGCGTATGCCAGTCGAACTCTTAACAGCGCGCAAGCAAACTATACCACCACGGAGAAAGAAATGCTAGCCGTGGTCTTCGCCTTTGAAAAATTTCACTCATACTTGGTGCTTTCCGAAGTAATCGTGTACACGGACCACGCTGCACTCAGGTATCTTTTCAGCAAAAAAGAATCCAAATCGCGTCTAATTCGTTGGATTTTACTTTTGCAGGAATACAATTTGGAAATCAAAGACAAGAAAGGGGTGGAGAATGTGATAGTTGATCATCTTTCGCATTTGGAGTACGACACTCCCAGCAGCTGTGTGGAGGAAACGAACGATTATTTTCCGGATGAAAAATTATTCGCAATCACTACGCCCCCTCCAATTGCCCCATGGTACGCTGACATCGCTAACTACTTGGCTTGTAAAACCTTCTCTCCGAATCTGTCCCCTCAGCAAAGACGGAAGCTTGCCTCTGACTCAAAATATTATTTTTGGGAAGACCCGCTCTTATTCCACACATGCAGCGATGGAATTATCAGGCGCTGCGTTCCTGAAGCCGAGATTCAGTCTGTACTGCAGCACTGCCATGACAGAGAAGCTGGCGGGCATTTCGCGGCCGTTCGAACAACACGAAAAATTTTGCAATGCGGATTATTTTGGCCGACCCTCTTCAAGGACGCCCATGCCTATGTCACCAAGTGTGACGAATGCCAAAGGACCGGAAATATCTCTCGGCGTGACGAGATGCCCCTCAATAACATGCTGGTTTGCGAACCATTTGATGTCTGGGGGATAGACTTTATGGGTCCTTCCCCATGTCTCATGGTAAGCATTATATCATTGTGGCAGTTGACTATGTCTCAAAATGGGTGGAAGCCGAGGCGGTTGCCACGAATGATGCCAGCACAGTGCTACACTTTATCCATAAGAATATCTTCTCCAGGTTTGGGACGCCGAGAACTATTATCAGCGACGGCAGAAGTCATTTTTGTAATAAGCAGTTTGGGCAGCTCATGAAAAAATTTGGGGTCCATCATAAGATTTCATTAGCATACCACCCCCAAACATGTGGACAAGTAGAAGTATCCAACCGCGAGCTCAAGCGAATAATCGAGAAATCGATACATTCAAATAGGAAGGAGTGGTCTAAAAAGGTCGACGACGCATTATGGGCTTACCGGATCGCTTTCAAAACACCTATCGGCATGACTCCGTTTCAACTAGTTTATGGCAAGGCATGCCACCTCCCTGTGGAGCTGGAGCATAAAGCATTATGGGCAACCAAACTGTTGAACTTGGACATTGGAGCCGCGGCCGAGGTGCGTCGTTCCCAACTCAACGAATTAGAAGAGCTCCGGCATTTCGCTTATGAAAATGCTCGCATCTACAAAGAGAAAACAAAAAAATGGCATGATCGACACATCATCCCGAAGGAGTTCAAAATTGGGGACCAAGTGCTGCTTTACAACTCCCGTCTCCGCCTCTTTCCAGGAAAGTTAAAATCGAGGTGGAGCGGTCCTTTCTCAGTGACCGATGTCTCTCGCTTTGGTGCCATCGAAATATCAGGGGGTAAGGGAGACAAATTTAAGGTCAACGAGCATCGACTGAAGTTGTACGATGGCGCCATTATAAACAAGGAGTGTCAGCTGGTGACATTGGGAGACGGGCACCATAAAAGCGCCTACAGCTGATTTTCTTTTTTATCTCTTATTTTGTAAAACTCTCTGTTTCATGCACTTTTTATTTTATTTCTGCACTCTATAAACAATTATAATACAGGTATTTGGTCCAGCTTAAGGACATAAAATAAAAGCGCTGCTGGGAGACAATCCAGATTTGCTGATTTCTGTTTTTCTAACATGTTTCAATTCAGTCTTTATACATTATTGCTTTGGTTTTGTGGAGCTCACCCACCATGCAGGTATTCATTGCACATCTTATAAGGTGGTGGTTGTGATTCTTCGTATGGTGGTGGGGCGGCCTCGGTCAGTCACGCGTCTTCTGGTATGCTCACTAGCTGAGCATGGGGTAACCTCTCTCCCTTTCTCTTTCTGATTTTCATTTTAATATCATGTGATGTACTTCTTAGGTTACGTCTGGGGGAGAGCTAGTATGTGTTACCCAATGCACGTGCACACTGCATATGCATACTAGAAGCTTTTATTGATTTATTTCGTTTAGATCATTGCATCACACACCACTTGCATCCACTTGAGCGCGTGCTTAGCTGTGTGTGTGCCGCGAGTTAAACTCATTTCTTGAGCAAGATTCGGGCAAATCATCGTGCTGACTTAGGATTGTGAAACGGAGTAAAATGTTGACTCCTGCAGTGTCCTAGTCGAGTGCTCTCGTTTCATGTAGAAATTTGAGCAGATTTAATTTTTTTGTATGCTTATAGTTTTATATTTTTCTATTTGCGTCAATACTGTTTATTCTACTCAAAAATGGTGAATTCGGTGTGAATCAAACGGTAGCTTAGGGATGTGTGTAGCCGGACAATAGGTTTGCATTGCTCGAGTCGGGAGGACGGATAGTCTTTTTCGTTGGCTAAGAACTTGCCCCAAGCTATTCTCGAAGCATGGGTATAGGTTAGTTCAGTGCACGAACGTGATGTAGGCCTTCATTTTGCCCCAATTGAGCTTTGTACCAATCCTAATGTCTTATCCTCGTTAGCCCCGTTGTGCCTACCCTTCTTTTGATTCAGCTCCACCATTATTTCACCAAAGCCTCATAGTCGATCCTAGTCGCGCACCCAAGTCGAGCTTTAGTATTTTATATATTCATTCAGGGTGTTGATGTGGTGAATATTTTTGTGAAAATGTGGATGTGCTTCAATGTTTAATCTGCTGATTTTGTTGTGAAAAGAAAAAAAAATAGAAAAGAGAAAAAGAAAATTGAAAAAAAAAATGGATAAAGAAAGAAAAAGTTTAATTGAAAATAATTGTTGATTTGTATTTGGGAGTGGGCAGTGCACACACCCATTGTTAAAAAGTTAAGTCTGGGGGTGTGGTGTACTCGCATATATTTGGGTTAGCGGATAGATTTTTTTTTTGTTTATGCTAGCTCATTTGGGTTTGGTGCGTAGCCTCCATGTTTATCCTTGTTTACCTCACTGAAACCCAAGCCCCATCTTCACCTAAAGTCCTACTGATTCGTGAGTGAGCCAAACCAGTGCCGTGGAGAGAGTGCGAACAGGCAATCCTATGGTCACCGACATTGGTGGATTCCTTTGGAGGTTGTCCTGAGCCCCGATCTTTGGCAATGCTCACCTTTGCAATTAGTTTATTTTCTCCCTACGCGTGACCGGATGATTCGCCGTGATTCTATTTTTGAGTAGTAATATATTTTTGATACGCATTTGAGAAAAGTACAAACTGTTATGCATACTTAGAAATTTCCTCTGTTATTTTTTTATGCGTGCGGGCACGCGACTTCGCATGGTACTCGGTGTCGCAATTTATCTGTTAGCTAGTTGTTTTTCCCCGTCTGCTTAGATTTTGTTTGCTCGGGACGTGCAAACAGGTAAGTCTGGGGGTGTGATGAGTCCTGATCATATACACATATTTGGACTCATCTAGGCCGGTTTTCTAGTCGTTTCACTGCACTTTAGCCCTGTTTCAGCTCATATTTTTCTTTCTATGCTAGGTGCACTTCTTGGACTAATTTGGTGTGTTTTATGCTTATTCCCTTTTAATAGCCTTATCATTTTGTTGAGTGCCACTTTCAGTGGCCTGATTAGCATTTCTGTAGAAACAGGAGTCGTGCAGGTGTTCCTGGTAAAATTCTGTACAGGAACACTGCGCACGATCACTGGTTCGATTGCGCACGACCACTGGTCGTGCGCCGCTGATCGTGTGCACTTAACCCTTTTTTCTAAGTTCTGTCTCGGACAGTGCG
This sequence comes from Dactylorhiza incarnata, assembly GCA_033032865.1. Classification (NCBI taxonomy): domain Eukaryota; kingdom Viridiplantae; phylum Streptophyta; class Magnoliopsida; order Asparagales; family Orchidaceae; genus Dactylorhiza; species Dactylorhiza incarnata. The sequence continues at coordinate 23,574,721 of JAWHQI010000003.1, forward strand.
CACGACCACCTATGATAGTGCGCATGACCACCAGTCGTGCGCCACTGTTCGTGCGCACTTAACATCAATTTCATGAGTTCTGTTTCGACCAGTGCGCACGACCACCTACGATAGTGCGCACGACCACCGGTCGTGCGCCACTGGTCGTGCGAACATGGTATTTTATAAATTTCTTACTTTGCAGGCTCCACCCAGGTAGGCGCACGATCACAGAACTCCAGCGCGCACGACCACTAGTCGTGCGCCAATGACCGTGCGCAGTATTCTCGCCAGCGCCTATATAATGTTCTGATCCGCAAAATTAGGTATCGGGAGGTTCTGGGAGCGCGATTTGCCGTCCGTACGCCGCCGTTTTCCACTTCCAGCCACCTCCACCTCATCTTCTCTGCAAGGGGAAGTCATCTCCAGCCATTCTAAGCAATCCTCCATCGTCCGGGAGCATTCTCCTCCCTCCGCAAGCACTCAAGCAAGCTATCTCCAGTTCGGTCCGGTTAAAAGAATAGTCATCCTGAGGTAGAAGACGACAGAAGCACGTGGAGAGGTCGTGACAGTCTCTCAACGCCGGAAGCACAGTCCGCCCGAGTCCGGAGGTAGCTTGACAAACTACCATTCTGGCCGTGAACGGCCGCTAGTCTTCGTCCATTGGTTGATTTCTTCCTCCCCTTGTTGTACTCCTTTGAATCATTTAAACTTGAATATCATGATGTTTAGTTTAAATGCAATGGTTGTTTCTTATCCGTTCTGCAGTATTTGCTTGTGATGTGTCTCACCTTCACTCACTCACTCACGCACTCATCGTGTTCGATTCGCGTTAGCAAGAGCTAACAGCGAGTTACGAAGAGGTGTTTGCGACCCTCACTCCCCGCACTAGTGATCACTTCATTCGCACGCGCACCCTCCATCCGCCTCACGAAGCTCGGCATCGCGGCCGTTGCATCCATCTCACCTTGTGAAGCGGTGATTTCGACCCGCATTTCTTTTATTGTTGTTAACGGTATGAAACCAAATCAAACCCCCACTTTCTGTGATTGTTCCCGCTTGTGCAACAATTGTCACACAACGCAATTCGTTCACCCAACCTGCATTCCTCAAGAGACCGACACTCGGGGATCCTATTCCCAACATTTATTACTTGCGCGACCGGTGCACTTGCCGAACATCGCATCAAATGACCAGATAAGCGTTCTAAAATTTGGTCAATAAAGGGTAATGGAAAGTGATCCTTGTGGGTAGCATCATTTAATTTTCTGTAATCGATGCATACTCGCCAACCCGTAACAGTACGGGTCGGAATCAACTCATTATTTTCATTAGTGATTACCGTTATTCTACCCTTTTTAGGCACGACTTGCACTGGGCTAACCCAAGTGCTATCAGAAATTGGGTAAATAATTCCCGCATCTAATAATTTTATAATTTCGGCCTTAACGACGTCCTTCATATTTGGATTAAGCCGTCGTTGAGGCTGAATAGCACTGCGAGTATTATTTTCTAAATTAATTTTGTGCGTGCAAAATGAGGGGTTAATCCCCTTAATATCCGAAATTTGCCATGCAATTGCATGGCGGTGATTATTTAATATTTTAATTAATTCGGAAATTTCCGAATCGTTAAGTGCGGAAGATATTATTACGAGCAATTTTGAATCTTCTTCTAAAAATATATTTTTTAAATGTTCCGGCAATTGTTTTAATTCTAAACTCGGTGGCTCCTCGTAAGATTTTTCTATTTTAAAAATGTTCAATTTTACTTCTTCAAATTTGAGCGTCCGAGTTATTTCTTTTAGACAAAATAAATTTTTAATTTCTGGATTTTCAAATAAAGGTGAAATTATTTCAGAAAATGACGTTATTTTCTCTTCAATATTTGATTCTAAGGTAAAACAAGAGTCGTCGTTAGAAAAAGAATTTCGCATAGAGTTGTTTATACTAAAAGTCACTTCTTCATCCCCAACTCGTAGGAGAAGTTTGTCATTACTATCATCAATAATTGCCCGAGAGGTGGCGATGAAAGGACGTCCGAGTATAATAGGGACTTCGGCGTCTTCCTCAATGTCTAGAATGACAAAATCTACCGGGAAGATAAATTTGTCAACCTTGACAAGCACATCCTCAATGACCCCTATCAGGTATTTTATTGATCTGTCCGCTAGTTAGATGCTTATATTGGTTGGGCTTGGGTGCCCAAACCAAGCTTTTTAAATAATGAAAATGGCATCAAATTAATACTAGCGCCCAAATCTGCCAAGACGTGTTTTATTAAGAAATTACCGAACAAGCACGGGATGGAGAACCGTCCCGGATCGTTTAATTTTTGCTGTAATTTATTTAATAAAACTGCCGAGCATTCTGCGTTTAGATATATACGCGAAAAATTTTCAAGTTTCTTTTTGTTAGACAATAAATCTTTTAGATATTTAGCGTATTTGGGCATTTGGGCGATCGCTTCGCAAAATGGCACATTTATTTGAATTTGTTTTAAAATTTCAAAAAAATTCTTGTATTGCTCCTCATTGCGTTCATCTTTAAATTGCGAAGGGTAAGGAATAAAAGGATTTTTAAGAATACGCGGAGCTAAAGTAGAAGAAGGTAGAGTAGAAGAAATAACTTGCGGAGTTGAAGTTGAAACGTTTACTTCGGGCTCGACCAAATTTGAAGAAGTTACCTCCTTTCCGCTACGGAGGGTAATTGCGTTGGTGCTCTCCCATGGGTTGGGCTCAGTATTGCCCGACTGAGCTCCTTGCTGGTGTTCGGAGAACATTTAAGCGAGCTGTCCAATTTGATTTTCCAAGCTTTTTATGGATCCGGAAAGGTTCCGGATATAGGAATCAGTAGAGGCGACGTATTTGGTGAAGACCTCTTCAAGTGAAGGGGCATTTGGTGGTTGTGGTGGAGCGAATCCGGGAGGATTCTCTTGTGGGGGGCGTTGAGCATTATTGGGGTTGCTCCATGAAAATTTTGGGTGGTTCCTTACACCCGGATTATAACTATTAGGAAGATTATTATTTGGGTTATAAGGAGGATGGTAGGAGTTCCCCATTAGTGGCGGAGGAAGCAGACATCTCTGCCATTTGCTTAGTGAGCCATTCTACTTGATATGCTAAATTCGAGGTGCCCTCGACTTCAAAGAGTCCGGTCGGTTTGTTAGGACGCGACTGTGGCGCATTCCACTGATAAGCATTCATGGCCATCTCCTCAAAAAGCTATTGAGCGACATTTGGGGTTTTGTTATTTAGAGTTCCCCAGCTGCCGCATTAATCATTTTTCTCGTTTGGAGATTCAAACCATTGTAGAATGTTTGAACTTGTTGCCATAAAGGAAGGGCGTAGTGAGGACATCTCCGCAATAATTCCTTGAAGCGCTCTCATGTGTCATAGAGAGACTCCGAGTCTATTTGCGTAAATGAGAGAATGTTCGTACGTAATTTAGCGGACTGAGCCGGAGGAAAATATTCCGTTAAAATTTTTTCCGTCATCTCGACCTATGTAGTGATGGAACCTCTAGGAAGAGATCTCAACCATTGCTTGGCCTTAGTCCGCAAAGAGAATGGAAATAAACGCAAACGAATGGCGACATCGGTGACGCCATTGATTTTAAACGTATCGCAAATTTCCAAAAAATTTAATAAATGTAAATTTGGATCTTCATCTGGTAAGCCGTCAAAGATGACGGTTTGGTGTACCATTTGATTGATACTTGTTTTAATTTCAAAATTATTATTCTCCTCCGCCGGGCGAATAATACTAGATTGTGTTCCCTCCCAATTTGGCCTCGCATAATAGGATATAGTCCGTAGCGGGGCCTCATTATGGTCGAGGTTTTCCATTAAGCCTTCGTTAGTTTCTCTGATTGACTCTTCTTGAATTATTGGTAGATCACTAAATCGGAGACGACGCCGCAAGGTGCGCTCGATTTCCGGATCAAAACAGAATTCTAGATTGACTGAAGAGTCTCCTCGGGTCATAAACCAAAACTAAAAGAGGAAAAGATGTGAAAAAGCTAAAGAAAAAAAATTTTAGATAAATATATATATATATATATATTTTTTTTTTTTTATTTTTTTTAATATATTATAATTTTTTTTTTGAAGATTTTTTTTATTTAGGTGAATTAAAATTAGTCCTGGACTTCCCAAGGTCAACCCGGTGAAGGGCTCGCAAGGTACTAGAGGCTGTGATGGGAATTCAAGCCCAAAGCGTCCTTTCCAGGAATTTAGTTGCACCTTAAAAATAAGAAAAGAAAGGATAAAATTAATAGATATTTCGTTTTTCAAAATATCAACCGCAGTCCCCGGCAACGGCGCCAAAAATTTGATGCGCAAAACTATATCTGCAAACGATAATGGCAAGTGTACTGTATCGAATGTAGTATAGGTTATAAAAACCAAGGTCATATTAGACTCGGGGCGATTGATTACTCTTACTTCGGAAAATCTCTATTATCTTATCGAATAAAACTTGTGGTTGGTTGGTTGCAAGAAAGAGAAATAGCTTATTTTAAATTGATGAGTTAAAGACTAGTACTCAACCTCGAATCACCTTGGAAAATAAAATAAAAAAAGAATAACTTCTAATTCTCTTAAGAAATTACTTGACCGTGGAGTTCCCGATTTATGAACACACCTCTCTCGAGGATACGCTCAACTGAGTTTAGTTTGATCAATCGAACTTTCGTTCTAGAATCAAAATCCCTAAAACTCGCTTTATCGTAGTGAACCCCACTATTGGATTTGACTCCAATCCGGGAGAATTATGTCATCCCCGCTTGAGGAGTGCATTCAACTCTCTTTATCCTTGAAATGATCGATTCGAATTCAAAACCTCTCGGTTATTAGATTACGAAAACAAGAATGAGAATTATATATCGATAATATAATCTCAATCCAAATAAGTTCAAGGATAAATCTTAAGTATTCTAAGGAAGAGAAAGAGAAGCTAGAATTTAAATCATGAATTATATTTCTCTTCGATCATCTTGGTCGAGTACTAATAGAATTTAGCTACTCATAGAGATGGAGGAAATAACGAAATAAAAGAAGTGCATGATGAAAAGTGAGAGTAGAATAAGAGAAAAGTAACTATTTTATTAATTTGCAAATGAAATTACAACTAGAAATTGGAAGTTACAAGCTTGGGAAATAAAAGTGCAAGAAGGAAAAGACATACAAGAGTAAGAAAACAGTACAAGAAATAAGCTAGAACTCCAAAAATTCGTTCCTAAACATCTGCTGGAGCTGGCTTTATATAGCTGAAAAGTTGAGGTTACACACCCTTGGTCACGCCCGTGACCAAGGGCGTGTAAGGGGCGTGATCGAAGCAGCAGCGGAGAGGGCGCCTTCTGGATTAAATGTGAGCATTTCAGCCGTGTCACGCCCTAGGTCACGCTCGTGACCTAGGGCGTGTAATCTTTAAAACTTGCTGCTGGCGGGAAGCTTCGGCAGGAAATGGTGCTGGATGAGTCACGCTCGTGTACTGGATGTCATGCCCCATGGTCACGCCCGTGACCTGGGGCGTGTAATTTTAATTGACATGGCAGGCTTGATCTCAGCAGTTCTGATTTGTCTCAGCAGGTTGCGGTCGTGACATGGGGTCACGCCCTTGGTCACGCCCGTGACCCGGGGCATGTACTTGGCGAACTCTTCACGGAATGACCCCGGGGTGGCCGAAGCAGGTATGGAACACTGCGCAGGTTACACGCCCATTGGTCACGCCCGTGACCTGGGGCGTGTAAATGTACTTTTTGCTCCAAATGTCTAGAATACCTGAAAACACAAAATAAACTTAAGTATGTTTATGAAATTAAAATAGGAAAGATTTATATGATATAATTTATATAAATAATATAATTTCATATAAAAAATATAATAAACTTATACTAAAAGATGAGTAAATAAATCACTCATCAGATATCATCGAGATCATCTCGATGATATAAGTCTTCACGATGATATTGTCGAGATTGTCTCGACGATATAAATCTTCAAAGCGATATCGTCGAGATTGTCTCGACGATATCGATCTTCACAACGATATCATCGAGATCATCTCGACGATGTTTAGTGATAACGATGATACTTATTAAATACTCCTATTACAGACTCGGGTCTGCGGATATCTAATTTATGCCCTGGGTATAAATAGAGAAGCGATTAGGTTTTCCCTTAGAGATTATCTTTTTGAGATTCAGACGAAAGTGTTCTACAAGGTTTTTGCGAGATCCAGTCTGGCCGACGCCGCCTCTACCTTGGACGGATCTACCAATCCATGGGATACGCTGAGGGCACTCCTTCTCCGACCCAGATCTTGTTAGACAAGAAGCTTGGGTTCTCCTTTGCTCGTGTGGACTGCTGTAGAGGCGCAGATCTACTTTATGTGTTTGGAACTCAAACACTAGTTTCTTGATCTGATTTTGGAGCACCATGTTGAGTATTAACTCAATCCCTCTCAGGTATATTGCAATGTGTTACTTTATTTATTTCTTGATTTATGAAATCGCAAGATCCGAAACTGTTTAGGGTTGTTCTTGTTTGTTTATTCCGTTGCATACATATGATGTGCTGTTTTACTCTTCTTTAGAGAAAACCCAACAAGTGTCCCTAGTGGGAAGTGGGAAGAGAAGAAACTACCCAACACCACCTGAGCGACAGAGCCACGCCCGCGCACGAGGATCTCACCCATGCGTAGGGAGCTCTCATGCGCAGCTAACTGTGTCCACCACTTCGCCGACTGTGCGGCCACCACCGCACGACCTCACCCACATGGCCCACAAGCGGGGACCTCTCTTGCGCTCCCCAATAGTGAGGATGCCCTCGTGTTGGTCGTGCGACCACCTCTGCATGGCCTCACCCACGCGGCACGCATGCACCGCCCGTGTGGTCCCCCTCGTGCTGGCCATGTGACCACCACCGCACGACCTTGCCCATACATCCCACACACGGGCAGCTCTCCCACGTGCACCAGCTACGCGGCCTCCCTCGCATCAGCCGTGTTACCACCAGAACACAGCCTCATGCGCACGGCCTATGTGGAAGGACATCTCCTAAGCGCACTAGTCGCCCTCATACCAACAATGCATCCACCACCGCAAGGACTCACCCGGGCGGTCCGCGTGCGGGGGCCTCTTCCATGCACACAGGCTGTGCAACAACCGTTGCATGGCCCTACCCATGCACACGTGTTCAAGGGATTCCCCCGCATACATCGGCGTGTGAGGCCCTCGTACTCGCCTCTTTATTCTTTTTTTCTCGTAATTACTATAGGATCTCACAACACATCGCCGTCGTCATCGATCTTACCTGAACTGCCCGAAGGGAAAATCTGTCATATTCCTAAAAATGACAATCCAAGTGCTCCAGATCAATTATTCCTATTCGCCCGTTCGATTGTTATGGTAGTTTAAGAGCACCTTGCCTTCCATCACCAGAGATAGTTCCCTCAAAGATCCTTCAGAGTTCTCCTTCGGTGTTTGAAGATTCCTTCGAAGATCTCCTTTGGGACTAGAAGACATCCTTCGGCCCCTAAAGTTCTCCTCCCCCCTTAAAGATCTCCTTCAATGGCGGCTTAAAGATCTCACTTCAAGCTCCAAGTCTAGAACTCAAGTTGTCGTAGCTTTAGAGCATGCTTCTCTATGCTCCCCCCACGAGAGCTTTGACATTCCCTAAAAACTCATTGTAATTAGTGGTTGCCTGTCACCCTAAAAAAATTTGCTATGTGTAACACACAGAAGAATAGTTCATATTGGTCATCTCCGAACTGGCCTCGTGGTTTTTCCCTTTCCGGGTTTTCCACGTAAGAAAACTAACTTATCAGCTTTTGCTATAGGATCTCACAACACATCGCCGTCGTCATCGATCTTACCTGAACTGCCCGAAGGGAAAATCTGTCATATTCCTAAAAATGACAATCCAAGTGCTCCAGATCAAGGATTCCTATTCGCCCGTTCGATTGTTATGGTAGTTTAAGAGCACCTTGCCTTCCATCACCAGAGATAGTTCCCTCAAAGATCCTTCAGAGTTCTCCTTCGGTGTTTGAAGATTCCTTCGAAGATCTCCTTTGGGACTAGAAGACATCATTCGGCCCCTAAAGTTCTCCTCCCCCCTTAAAGATCTCCTTCAATGGCGGCTTAAAGATCTCACTTCAAGCTCCAAGTCTAGAACTCAAGTTGTCGTAGCTTTAGAGCATGCTTCTCTATGCTCCCCCCCCCCCCACGAGAGCTTTGACATTCCCTAAAAACTCATTGTAATTAGTGCTTGCCTGTCACCCTAAAACAATTTGCTATGTGTAACACACAGAAGAATAGTTCATATTGGTCGGCTCCGAACTGGCCTCGTGGTTTTTCCCTTTCCGTGTTTTCCACGTAAGAAAACTAACTTATCAGCTTTTGGTCTTTCCTGTGACTGTTTGTGCGCATGACTCACTCTCAAGCTAAGGTGATTCTTTTTGATTGGATCGTGAGAGCATCGAGCGACCCACAATAGTTTACGCCATCTGTGGGAAAGGTGTTCTCAAACTCTGCAAAGACTCTTTGAAGATAGCATATGCTTCACAACAATACTCGTGACTAACATCAATGGAAAGGAAGGTCACCCATACTACTGAGGTGTCAATCTCTGAGGGGCACGCTGATCCAGCTCCCTCTCACTCACTTATCAATGTACCTCTCATGGAAGCAATGTTTCTCTCATGCACTAGAAGTGCGTATGGGCCAAATGGAAGAATTTCAGGATGAGATGTTCGCCCTCTTGAGAAACATAGGAGCTCCTTGAGCTCCCAATCTAGCCCCGGAATCAGGAAACCTACCTCTGCCAGCCCCAAATTGTGCTCAGACTGAGCGCGCCTCTCGCAAGCATCATGCCACTGAAGGAGAGTTCTCTGACATATCTAGCACAACCCATCCATTCCGGTTGACCAGAGGACCAGAGGTAAATCACCATCATCACCAACCGGGAGTAACATGCTATTGAAAGACTCACACTCGAAGAAATTTGTGACATGGTTGCAGAAGAATATAGGCAAGTCAGATGACGGGCCACATTCTCCCACTTCTCTATACTGCATGGATTTCCATTGACGTCCCAGGTTCGGGCACATCCAATCCTGCATGGCTTTAAGCTTCCAAACATCGAGACATTCGTCGGGATGAACGATCCACTAGAGCATGTCAATCACTTTACCACCACCATGAAGATCTATAATGCTCCAGATTAGCTGTTATGGCTAGTATTCTCAGTGACATTAAAGGGAAAAGCACGCACCTGTTTCCATTCCCAAAGGGAAGGAGCTATTGAAAATTTTGCAAAACTGACTAACCAATTCACGGACCAATTCATCGCTAACCGCATAATCGTCTGAAACCCCTCTCACCTTTCAGGGATCTGCCAGAACGAAGGAGAGACCCTCAAGGACTTTTTCCTCCACTTCACTACTGAGGCATGAAAAATCCCAGGGGTCGACCCCGAGCTTCTACGAGGTGTTTTCCTAGGAGGGCTCCGCCTGAGAGGCTTCTATTCAACACTAATGAGAGAAACATTGCTCATATAACTCAACTGGTGCATCGGGTCGAGATCCAGATAGTCTTCGAATCCATAGAGGCGCACATACAACATTTCAAAATAAATAAGATGGGAAAAGGGTACACGAGCAGGCCCCTAAAAGGCAAGAGGAGTGTTGTAATGCTGAGCGCCGTCAGGACCCACCGAGAGATCAAGGTGTAACTCCCCATTCCTACCAGACCTCTAATGTGAATTAGGGCATGACAAGTGCCATGTCATTGGATCTAGGGCAAGAAGTTGACCCTAGAGACCAAAGAGACAAGATGACCTCACCTAGTGAGCCTCTATAGATAAAAGTCAACCTAGGTCAATTTACCTCAAATTGAACTCACAAGATTAAATTGACCTCACCATTAACTCCATAACCCTAAAGTGGATTCAATTGACCCTAAACCACATGAATTGGTTATCCAAATTAGGGAATTTGACCAAAGTCAACTCTAGCTCAAAATAGGGCAACCAACCATAAATTGGTCCAATTAGACTTCAAATGACCAAATTGACTTCACCAATACTCTCCTAACTACTAAGTGAGACCATTAGGTCAATAATAATCAGGGGGACTCAAATAATTTCATGAAATTGATCAAAGTCAACCTTGGGTCAACAAAGCCCAATTCAACCCTAAGTCAACCAATTGGACTTCGATTGGTTCAATTGACCTCACCATTATCTTCCTAACCCTAAGGATGACTCAAATGACCATGGGCCACACCATGGGGTCCACCAAATCACCCAAATTGACCAAAGTCAAACTTAGGTCAACATTTAGTCAAAATCAGACCTTATGGCTCAATTAGCCCAATTGCGACCACACCATGGTCCAATGAGCATTGGGTGATGTCTTGGGATTCATGAAAATCAAGTGGAGCCAGCCCACCCATAAATTTGACCAAGTTAACCCCAAAGTCAACCTTAGTCAACATTTGGCCTAAAGAAGAAAAAATGAGAGCCCAAGTGAATCCCAATGGGCTAAGGCCTTCAATTTCAGCTCACTCAGCAGCCCACCACCCTAATTACCCCACTTTCCCTCTAATTTCAGAAAAGAAGAGACATGCAAGGGCAATTTTGAGAAACCCCCAATTTTGAATATGAGACAAAGAGGAACTCATGGAATTAGCTCCACTTGGCACCCAATTCCACTCCCAAAGCATTCCCCTCAAATCCCCATGCAACCCTCAACCGAAATCCATCCAGATCCATTCCAAATGGTAGCTTGGTGAGGCATTTTATGTTTGGCCAAAATGAGCACTCATGGTACTTTAAGATTAAGCCATCCCCTCCCTAAACTGACCACTCCATCATCTTCAAAAGGCTGCAAGGAGTCGGAATAGAACCTTGGAGTGGAGCTTTTGATGGAGAAACCCGAAATCGGCATAGGAGATCCAAGTAGGTGGTCGGCCTTGGCACCAAAAGAAACAAGCCCCATAGTTCGAATCAGGCAGGCATTCCTCCTCTCCTCCCCTAGTGCTAGATCTCTCATTTTTCCTTTTTGAATTCGGTTGAGAAATGACAAGTTTGCCATTTTTATTTCGATCTCCTTAGCTAAATCATGTCCCGCCGCCCCCCCCCCCCCCCCATTTCATATACAGACCACCTCCGGCCGCCATTCCTCCGGCATTCCACAAACAACCCCCGGCCGGAGGTGGTAGTATCAGTCGTTTGGCCGGCGACGGCCTCACGTGGCCGAGATTGAGCTTCAAAGAAGCTCCAGTAGGAAGCTATCTGGACCCTTGGATCAAGGAGTAAGAAGAATTTCCAGGCGTCTGATTAGCCTTTTGATCTGATTTAAATATTCCAGATTTTTATATCATTTTGTCGCATGTATTCAGCCTTTTCAATTAATTTTTTGGGCCCTTTAGAGGCTGAATCAGGAGAAATGCTCGATATGAAAGTTGTAGATCTAGGTCTAAACAAAATTTAGAAATTTGTTTCATATGATTTGGGGGAATGTAGCTCCCTCAACACCAATTTTGGTGGGCTGTGTACATAGGGTGCCCTAAGCACCAAATAATTAATTTAGAGAGTTCTACAACCCCCAATAGGCTGAATTTTTGGTCATGCATGAGTCATGCCAAAATACACCCTGCCCAAAAAGGGGGTTTTTTGGAAAAAAAAATCCTATAATTTTTGTAGTAATTTAAATATTCATGCATGATTAAATTATGTGGGTATATGAACCCAAAAGACCCCAAATTTTTGGTGGGCATCTATTAAGTCGTGACATGACTCTGGTAAACATTCCAGACAATTTGGGCATGTGTATGCTTGGGAATTACCTCATGCATGTAAGAGTAGTGTATGGAGAATGGTGTGCATTTAGCACCAAAGTTGTATTTGGTGAATTTGGACTTCTACAACTTCAATGAGGCTGAAATTTTGGACATGCATGAGTCATGCCCAAATACACCCCTGCCCAAAAATGAGAATTTTTGGAAAAACATTACCTATAGTTTTTGTAGTAATTTAATTATTCATGCATGATTAAATTAAGTGGGTATATGAACCCTAAAGACCCCAAATTTTTTGTGGGGATCTTATTAAGTCATGACATGCCTCTGGTAAAAATTCTAGACAATTTGTCCATATTCATGTTTGGGAATTACCTAATGCATGTAAGAGTAGTGTATGGAGAATGGTGTGCATTTAGCACCAAAGTTGTATTTGGTGAATTTGGACTTCTACAACTCCAATGAGGCTGAAATTTTGGACATGTATGAGTCATGCCCAAATACACCCCCTGCCCAAAAATGAGGATTTATGGAAAAACTTTACCTATAGTTTTTGTAATAATTTAATTATTCATGCATGATTAAATTAAGTGGGTATATCAACCCTAAGACCCCAAAGTTTTGGTGGGGATCTAAATAAGTCATGGCATGCCTCTGGTAAACATTCTAGACAATTTGGGCATGTGCATGTTTGGGAAATACCCCCATGCATGTAAGAGTAGTGTATGGGAGAATGGTGTGCATTTAGCACCAAAGTTGTATTTGGTGAATTTCTTCCAAATGGCTTCCTACATGGTTGTGAGATTTTGACCATGCATGTAAAATGAGGAAATTTATCACCCTTGGAGAGGTTGGAATTTTTGGACTTCTAATTTCTAGGTATTTTAATATTTCTTTATATGCCCCATTTTTAGTATGTAAATTATTAGTGACCAAATCATCTAGGAAAATACACAACTCTGCCCTAAGCAGTGTTAGGATATAAAACACCTTTGAAATTTAATTGGAGATTTTTGAGCTCCATTTACTTTACTAAATTAATTTGTTGGTATTTTACACCATGTGAATTAATGAAATAATCATGACTAAAATATTCTGGAAAATTCCAAAATTTTGACTATACCTATGATATAGTGTTATCTGTCAGTGTGAATTTATTTAGAATTTTTGAAGCAATATTTTTCATAGTTCATGTACAATTGTTGGTTAATCACTATTAGGAGATTTTTGCTAATTAGGTTGTAATATTTTTGGAAAATGATAAAAATTTGTAGAAGTTCATTTTGGATCATTATTACGCCATGTGTATTTTCTTGCAATTTTTTGTTGAAATAAATATGGTGATCCTTTGTAAATGTTGTTTAGGCCCAATTTTTGTATTAAATCATTATTGGCAGAAGATAAAATAGAAAAATTACCAAATTCTTGAAATGTGCATTTTTAACTTAGGTGAACCTCTGGAAAATTTGTAGTAAAGACAACTATCAGAAAATCATACCTCATGTTGAAATTGGAAGTCAACAATTAATTAGGGAAGGTTAAATAATTAGTCTCTTAATGGAAAATGCACAAGATTGATCATGAAGACATTACTTGGCATGTAGAGCTTCAGGAATAAATTTGAAGTCTTTTGAACATGATACTCATATACACCTCATAAGGGTCTTAGGTTACACTCATAGTCAAGTTGGTCTGCGGATAACAAATCTGCATTTAGTGTTTTAGACACCCTTTGGTCATCATACACAGCTCCAACAACCTTAGAACTGTCATGTACCACATAGGTTGGTGGGTAGGCCAGTTCAATTTGGAAATAGTCCCATATAAGTTTGGTGTCCGGTTAAAGAAATGCTTAAGTTGAATTTGTTAAGCTTAGAAGAAGTCAATCAATAATAATATGGTATGTCACCCCAGCAGTAATAATATGGTATGTTAAGCTTCTGGGATTAGACCTGGATTGTGACCAAGTGGAGGTGAGCTTAGAAGAAGTCAATCAACAACTAACATGTAGTGTTGAGGTTCAATTGAAAATCAACGCTCGCCTAAATAACTATAATTCATCTTAGGGCTCTAAAGCAATGAGAGAGTTTGTGGGAGGTATGGGTAGCCACTAATAATATTAAATATCTTGAGAAATGGTGTTTTGGGATGTCACCCCAGCATACCTCCTAGTACCGTTGCGAGCCCTTCATCGGGTAGACCTCGGGAATTCCAAGGTGCACCATAAACATCTAAGATTAACAAAATAGTAGAAAAGACTAGATTGTTTAGGAATATGAATGAATCATACACATACAACTTAGGTGAATAGTACTTTATAGAATGGAATGGACAAGTCGGTCCATGGAGTTGTAGGCTCGGTATTTATGAAGGACAGTGTTGTTTATTGGGTGTCAACTTCTCACCTAGAGGAGGGGTGAATAGGTTTTTCAAATTATATTATCCCCTTTTTGGTGTTCTTGATTTCTGGTTAATTGATCTATAAAGTAGAAAGCACAACACAGAAAAGCACACAAAGATGTATAGAGGTTCCTCAAGACCGGGTGTCTTGAGTAGTCCTCTTTCCCTCTGCGCCTACCTAGCAGTGTGCTAGGCTCGGCAAACGTCGCCAAAAACTTCAGGCCATCAAGCCTTACACCACGGAACCGCAAGTCCAACAGCCTAGGCCCGCAAGCCCCTACTGCCCCCGAGCCCGCAAGCTCAGCACTCAGGCCCTCAAGCCCTACACAACACAGACCCGCAAGTCCTGTGCCTACAGCCTAGGCCCGCAAGCCCCTAGTGCGCCCGAGCCCTCAAGTTTGACAAGATCGGACCCGCAAGTCCACTGCCCTGGCCTTCAAGCCTCAAAGCTCACCAGCCCTCAAGATAGACAGTGTCGGACCCGCAAGTCCACTGCCCTGGCCCTCAAGCCTCACAGCTCTCTAGCCCTCAAGCTAGATGGATAGGCCCGCAAGCCTTACAAAGAAATTACAGTAGAAAAATTATTTCATCTGCCGGATGAAGATTGGCAACATTAGCCTGATGAAGATCGACTTCTTTAGGTTGAAGAAGATGCTTCTCGATCTGGAGTTTCACCACTGGATCTTATTCAGCCTCCTCTTCTTTTGCCTGATGTTGATTGGCTACTTTTCTGTCGATGGAGATGACTGATTATTCAGAGAACACTTGATGCTTGTTCTCTACTTGATCTTCTTCTTCTCCGCTGAAAATTACTGTTCTATTGAAGAGTAGCGGCGGGATTCTTTTTCATTTTCTTTTCTCTATCTTGGAAGACTTCTTTTCTAGGGCATCACTGTTCCCTTTTATAGGGCAGATGAGCCGCATAACGGTCACATGTGATGTCCTTTAATGTCTGACGCCCATTCCATAAGAGCACACGCTGATTGGACAATCAGGCGGCGACAAGAGGACAAAGGGAAATCTCAACAGATGCCCTCTTAGGAAAACTCAAATCCTATGAGCAACTGCTGAAAACCAGAGAAGAGAAGGAAAGAAGAGGAAGCACTTCAACCTCCTCAAAAGATAGAAACATTGCTTTGAAAGCAACAGAAAAAGAGACCCCTATCACTGAAGAAGAATTGTTCAGCCTCCTGGCCAGAAGATTCAAGAAATGGGTCAAGACAGATGGGTCTAGAAGGAGAGAATAAAAATCAAGGTATGATAAAACTCCTACTAAAGAAATCATTTGTTATTCCTGCAGGAAACCTGGACACATAGCACCAGAATGTCCAGAAAATACTGAGAAAAAGAAAGATCTGAAAAAGAAAGATCTTAAGAAAAAGGGGAAGAAGAAAGAAAGAGGCTTCATTGCAGAAGCTTGGAGTGAAACAGATTCTGAGGATAGCACCTCATCCAAAAGTGACAATAAAGAGTCTAAGCAAGAAGACCTATGCTTAATGGCTCTTGAAAGCTCAAAGGAAGAACACGATGCCAAATCATGGAGTGAGACAGAATCAGAAGGAAGCATTTCTTCTGAAGATGATAAAGAAAATAGCCTTATTCTCATAGAGGAATCTGAGGATAAGTATGAGGTAAGCATTTTTGATGACATAGATTTTCTGTGTGATGATTTCAAAAATGATTTTAAAGAGTTGTGTTTAGATCAACTAAAAGCTAAACAAGAAATTAAGAATCTAAAAGATCAAATTAATGTCATTAAAAACTAGAGAAATATAGAAGATACTTGTTCTAAAAATCATGAGTTAAAGGCTAATATCATAGAAAAAGAAATAGAGAGGGCTAAAATAGAAAACCAGCTTCTTAAAAATGAGGTATCCCAAGCAAAAGCTTTTGAAGAATCAATAAAAATGAGAAGCCAAACACTCAAAGAAATCACAGAAAAACAAACAAGAAGACATAAAAATCTTGGACTAGGAGCTGATCCATCAGCTAGTCTAATTTCATCCAACAAGCCTGCTTGGATGAGCCCTGTTAAATTTACTAAACCCATCAAATCTACAAACCAAGAAGAAGACTCACAAAATAAGGGAGAAGACTTCAAGGAAATAAACCAATTTGATGAAACATCATACTATTCAGCTGATGACTCTCAAACTTCTTCTGAGAAGGTAACTAGGCCAAGAGAAACAACTCATAAAGAAATAAAATCAGAAAAAGGGAAAAAATAAAGTTTGTGAAAACACAATTGCGTGAACTTCATATCGACGCATGAATGATAGTGCGTCGAATTCTACTCGACGCAATCTCTCAGATGCTTCAACCTCAATTCGACGCTTGAATAAAAGTACGCCGACTTCAAATCGACGCAACTTCTTCCATGCATCGATTCCAGTTCAACGCAATCTAAAAAAAATGTCGAATATATATCGACGCAACTCTCAACATACGTCGAATAGATATCGACGCATACAAACTCAGAGCAACATAAAGACAAAACACTTCCATCCTCCAAAAACCTTCCATCTTGACCCACATTCAGGAGCCTTTCATCCTGACCAAAACTTTTATCCTGACCAAAACTTCTATCCTAATCAAAAGTCTTTTCATAATCAAAATTACTATCCTGATCATAACTTTTATCCTACTCAACACCACTATCCCTCTCTAAACTCAAATTTTCATAATCTTGAGATAATCAAGTGCTATATATGTAACAAAACTGGCCACATTGCCAAACAATGTTGGCACAATCAATCAAACTATCTGTAAAAATTAAGCCCAAGGCTGACTTAGAAAACTTAGGAATATGAAGAAATAATTTCTCAAGGAAAACCCAGAATCTGTCAAATAAAGTCACGTCGGCTTCGAATCGACACACCGTCGATAACTCAGTTCAATAAATCGACGCATGCATCGACTCCAATCGAGGCATACGTCGATAGGAAAACCTATCATCCCAAACCAGACTATATTGACGCTCACGACGAATTCCACTCGAAGCAACGTCGACTTCATGAAAACGAGCGCTAATACTAAAATATTTTCGGTCACATCCACTGTTGTACCGAATAAGCCTCGAATTGTGTCTCGTTTCGACGTTTCACCTGACTAAAATAGACTCTTCAGTTAGAAACCTTCATGACCTCTGCATCTTTCATCCTTCTTGCTCCTCAGTCCAACTATTTCTTCCTCTCTATCACTGACCTAAAATGGCTCCTAAGACCAACTCAGGATTCGACATTGACCTCAAATCCTTCCAAGCCGCCACCAAAAACTACAAGAGCATCATAGCTCTGTTTACAGAAACTGGATTAGACAAGCTCATCTCCACAAGATGCAAGCTCCTGGTGACAGAGCTCACAGAGCTCATGACACATGCTCAGATATCTGAACAAGGAGAAATCCAAGGAACAATCCATGAGACACCTGTCTCAATCTCTGCAGAACACATTAGGACCACCTTTGATCTTCCATCAGGTACATTACAATGTTATTTTTGTTCAACTCAAATAGGGAAAGAAAATCAATTTCTAAAGAGTAACTAAATAAGTCTCCTTCATCATTCCCTTATCAGGTGATGAACCTGTGGAACTCACCCCTGATGAAATCAAGAATCTGTTAATCACCATGAAGTTTTCAAAAGATAGACCAATCCACCTGAAGAAAATCGACTTTTCTGATGAATATAGATTACTGGCAGATATAGTAGGAAAAATTATACTATGCAAGATCTCTGCCCATGATGCAGTACCCAAACAACAACTGAACATCATGGGTGCCCTTGTGCTGAAGAAGAAGGTAGACTGGGCCAGCCTCCTGCTCAAAATGATAGGCTACAAATACTCTCACAAAGAGAATGCCTATATGAGAATCATGAGTCAAATACTCTTCCACTCCTTCCCTGACCTATGTAGGTCAAAAGGAATCCCTATCCCTCCAGGAAAAAGGATGTCAATAGCCCTCTTCTCTAAATGGACCAGGCAAATTCCCAAGCCTGGTTCCATTCCTGAAAGGACTCCATCTCCTCCTCTCTCTCCTGCTCATCCATCTTCTCCTCCTCCTCCTCCTCCTCCTCCTCCTCCTCATACAGACATCTCTTCTGTACCACCATCATCCACACCTTCACAAATACCAACCCAATCACCTGCTCAACCCTCCTTTATTCCTCCACCATCTCCATCCAATACACCTCATCAAAATGATACAGTCCTCTCTTCACCTTCATCACATACAACACATCCTCCTCCTCCAACACACTTTGAACCATCTCCATCCACTGACAACCTCATCACTCAGTGTATCCAATCCACAACCCAAAGATTCCAAGCAATGATGGATGGGCACTGCTCCAAGATTCATTCCTCCATCTTACACATGAAGACCCAAATAGATGAGGTAAGTGCCTCTGTGCAAAGCCTGAAGACCTCTATCTCTTCCTCTAAGGTCACCAAATCTTTCTTAACCTCCTTGGCTAAGAAGGTCAAGAAGGGGGAGAAGTTAGATGAAGAGTAGCTCTCCAACCACAAAACTCCCTCTCACAAAAGTTCTCATTCTTCAAAATCTGACAGTTTAGCTCTACTCAAGACCATTGGGAATGAAGTAGTACCAGAGCTACATACTGAAGAGCAGATATCAAATGTACTGATCATAGCAAGAGAAGCTGCACAACAAGTGGATCTATTGTAAGGGGAGGCAAGTTGAGCAGAGAATGAAGCTGAAGCTGAAGCTCAGGAGGAGCCAGATGCTGGTATACCTGAAACTGGAGATGAAAGAGAAACTGAAGAAGAAGTAAAAGACCCAAAGGAAGTTCCATCCCAGGGGGAGCAAACTACTTTGACTCAGGGGGAGCAAATTGCTGAGACTCAGGGGGAGCTGAGGGAATCACCTGCTGCTGAGAAGGAGCAACCCACAAAAGTATTCACTAGGAAAAGAAAAACTCCTCCTACCCCTGAACAATGATGATATACTCTATTTGAACAATTGTCTATGCTTAAATGCTGATTACTCAACTGAACATGAAAGTTGTTTATATAATTTCTTATTCTATTTTCTTCTGATTGCTTAGCATATTTCTTCTCTATATAAATTCTTTGCTTTGATTGATTAAAAGCTGATACAATTTCTCTCTAAATAGAGTTAAGACAAATAGGGGGAGATTGTTGGGGAAATGATTTATCTTAACCCCTAGAATTAAGAAGAATATAGATTCTAAGTATGAAAAATTAGGCTAAGTAAATATGCGTCGAATAGTATTCGACGCAACGTCGAAATATAGCCGACGTTTCTCTCAGAATGAGTCGAAGTAACTCTTAGAAGAATTCGACGTAATCATAGTCGACGTACCTCTGACTTCTAGTCGACGCATTTGATAAAGTCGACGCACCTTTGTCGACACACCTTCCTTATTCTCCTCTCGACGTCCAGCCAGGATGAAATCGACATTTACGTCGAATAGTAATCGACGCACGTCGATATCTATAAGTAATTCAAAAACATGCCAGATCTCTTTCCTTCTTTCTGTAGATCTGATTTTTATGGAATGATATTATTCTTTTATAGACGTTCTGAATCAGCCTTTCCTTCTATTTAATTCTTGGCTAATCTGATTAAGATTATTATGGATATTATTTGAAAACGGAATGAATTTCTTTCCTTCTACAGAAATATTAATTATGGAAACTCTAAATCTCTTTCTAATTCTCTGTCTGCTAATTAATCATTCTCCTTTAGCAATATCTTTCAAAACAGAGCTATAAATAAGGAGGAGGTCGGCAGAGAATGACAACAAGTGATCCACCATATACATTTGAAAAAGAGGAAGAGCTCCCAAGAGAAGAGTGAGAAAGTTGAGAAAAGAGATAGTGTACTGCAGCAAAAGAAAAAGCCTTCATCTTCTCCTTCTTCTGAAGCCATTCTGCTGCAAATTCTGAAAGCTCTCACAAAAGAGAGAAAAGCTTACAAATCTCCTTCTCACTATAGAAGAGAGATCATATTCACTATACTTGTACTTCTGATCTTCTTGCTAGGAAGAAGATTCCTTCTTATATATATTGTCTTCTATTCTTCTACTTGTTCTACTTCTTTTTCTCTTTCTTATTTCACTTTTAAACTGTGTAAAAGAGTTTTTAGAATCTCTCTTCAAAAAATTCAGTTGTAGTAGTTCTAAGAGTCTCCTTATCAAAAGACTCAGTCTGGTTCTAAGAGACTCCTTATCAAAAGACTCAGTGCAAGTTAGTGAATTCCTACCAAGGGGGTAGAAGAGTGGACTACCTAAAGTTTGGAGAACCACTATATTTTCTTATGTTGTGCTGTGATTTTCTACTTGTTATTTTTCTTCTTTATTTGATTAATTCTTGTTGGTGTGTGGAAAGCTTAAATCTGTGATTATTACATATATATATATATATATATATATATATATATATATATATATAATTGCACAAAAGTATTTTAAATCTCTATTCACCCCCCCTCTAGAGAATTCTAGTGAGGTTATCTGTGCACTTTCAAACTCAAGTACTTGACATATTGTCGATCTCTGCAAACATGAACTAGATGAAACATTAAATACAACTTGCACTTATCATTGAGCTGAGCACTTCTTCAAATCAGGAACATTGTTGGGCACTGTTCCCAACAATCTCCCCTTATTTGAAGAAGCTCTAACTTAACTCAATGATAAATGCCACTCATGAAAAGATATATCATTTCAGATAATAACATCACACTTAAAGCAGCAATCATATAAATAGATGAAATGTTCTTCAATCATATAAAATAGATTAAATGTTCAGGAATAATCATTAGCATTCATTTGCCCCAACAAAATAAATTAAGATTTTAATTTGTTGCCCCATTAACGTCTGTTGCTGCTTGCCCCTTTGGTTTTCTGCCTTTGCCTTTGATGGTAGTTGATGGGCAGGGGAATCCTCTTAGGAGAGGGAGGAGGACCTTGTGGGAATGCTAGCTTATGATTCTTCCTCCTCTCCAGCTACTTCAGATGTTTCTGCCATTCAGCTGACTGGTATGTCCTCAGATAGTCCTCCTGAGGATATCCAAACTGAATCCATGATTCAGTTATTATTTATCTTGAGACAGAACTCCACCTTCCTGATTGTGGATCCAGCTCAATTTCCCTCAGTCTATTCCATACTCAGCTGATACTGGCTGCTCTGAATTCTCTTTCTTTTTCTGGAGGTTGCTGATTCTCCAAACTCTATTCCATACTCAGCTGAGTCAGTGCTTGTAGAAGGATTGGCAGCTTCATATAATGATGGGGGTTACTTTATTGTCCGCTTTATTTGATTTTTTATCTACATCGCTTGATGTGAACTGGCATTTATTATTTCCTTCTTCCCCTTTAGGGCTTGTTCAATTACCCTTTCCTCAAGTCCTTCTCTGACTAGATTCAGCTTTTCATGCAAGTTTTGTTTAGTCACATCCAAATTGTTGTTTATTTCAAGCAGATGGGTATCTAAGGTATGAGCGTTCTCATTGACCTTATTCAGAATTTGATTTCTGTTATTTGCAGCATCTGTCTCTATTTGCTTAAAACCATAGTACACATTGTCTGAGAATGTGCCTTGCTTTTTCAGGATTTTGTGGGTCTGATGTCCCACTTTGTTTACTTCCTCGCTCATCTTCTCTATGGCCATAGCTGCCAGTGTGTAGAAGTGAGTGCACTGGGTGTTGAGGTGGAGTATGTCCTTCTTCACTTTCTGGATCTCGCCCTTCATTTCTTCCCTTAGATTATCCATAGTTTTTACTATGAATTGCTCTAGTTGTTTGCGTTGAGCATTTAGCAGGGTTGTCATCATGTGGAAAAGAGAACCTGACTGAGCCAAGGATGGCTCAGCAGTTTGTTCATCTTCCTCTTCTCTTTCCAGTGGAATTCCTTCAGAGATACTTGCAGATGATTCTTCACTGAGGTGTGTTGTTGCCTTAGCCTTTCCCTTGATATTTTCTTGTACTGTTTTGCTGGGGAATGTAAGCACAATCTTACTCGCTGTTACTAACTCTCTGCAGTCTGAGAGAGTGATGTCTTCCATGGGCTCAGGCACATTGCCTTGATCCTCTAGAGCAGAGTGCCCCTGTGGGGTCTCCCCCTCAAATTGTGCATCACCTTGAGCTGAGCCTCTCGCCTGGAGCTCCCCATCAAACATGTTTGCGTCTTGGGCTGAGCTCCCAAGTTGGGACTCCCCCTCAGCAGGAACACTCCCCAAGTTGGGGTTTCTATTTTCTTCAATAACCTCTGTGGGAGCAGGTTCTGGTACTATTTCTGGATAATTCCTTTTGGGTGGAAGTCTCCCCCTTAGTTGTACCAGGGATTTGTGGGGGTGGTGGTATGTCATCAGAGCTGCTGGATGAATCTTCTTTTTCTGAGTGGTCTGTTTGAGATGCATGTTTCTTTGGAGCAGGCTGGATATTAGATGATGGTTTGGGGATAGACCTATCCCATCAATCTAGCATTTTTGCATCCAGACGCTTGGAGTAGTGTAGAGACACTTCCATTTTCTTATTCAGTACTTCCCCCTGGGTGTTTAGTAGGTAGAGGGACAGTATTCTTCCGTAGGAGGGGGACTTCAGTGTGTTCTTCATTCTCTGGAAGAGGAACTCACTCCAGTTGGACTTTTTAGTGTGAATTATCTGGGCCATGACAACAAACATGTCCTTTGAGATTCGGTCATGAGATCCAGCTTTATTTAGCAGAACTTTATCGACGATGTCGACCATCAACTTCCTCTTGTGATTGAATTCCGCTCTCTTAATAGACCCATAGGTCTTTTCTGTGTGGCCTCACCAGGTGTAGCTCGCGGACATATTCTCCGAAGTCAGCTCTTCTTCTTCCTCCCCACCCCCCCCCCCTTGGATTCGTGGCAGATTCAGTGCTTTTCCAAGGCTTTTCGTAGATAACTTGACTTTCCTGCTTCCCACCATGGATTTTATCCGTGATTCATTGTGGTCGAGTTTTTCTTCGGCAAAGAACTCGCCTAATTCTCGGTGGAGAAGACCCGAGGGTTCACATAGGACATATTCTAGTCCCGATGCCTCCAGCAATCCTATTACTGGTCTTATTTCGTCGGAGAAGGCATTGAAACCTCCTCGCTGAAGTTCACAGCCTGAGATCACTTCTTCTTTCTTGGGAGCCATTGATTCGGAGTGAAAGAGAAGGCAACACGACAAAGGAGGCGAGGGTTTGTCGACGGAATGACTTAGGGCAAATGATAGCGTAATTTTTATTTTTGAGCATTCACTCTATTTATAGTGTCAGTAGGTGAAGAGGCGCGTACCTTAAAAAACGATCAGACGGCTCCGATGGACCCATCTAATCCCGATATAAATAGCTCGATTATATTTTGCCGATGTTGTTATTGTTGTCGAAATGATCCTTGGATACGCATCCTCCCAGCTCAAATCTTTGTCATTGTAACAACTTCTTGTATCGATGAGTCAAGTCTTCCTTACATGTCTGCCTAAGGCATTATTTTGCCATGCTTGAGAGTTTTCCTTTGAAACCAACCCTATGCAGCTTTTAGCCCTCTTTTAGTAAGATACCTGCATCAGCTTTGTTAGTAAATAGACTTTGTTGTTCTGCCTATGGGTCAGAACAGCCACCTTGTCCAAGGCCCAGATTTGCTTCTAGTGGGCACTTGGACTACCTGCAAAATAAGATTACAAGTCCTTAGAAACCCAAGTGAATTTGGGTCCTAGGAAATTGTTAGCTTTGACGGGCATACTGGATATAACTGCCCTAGGATATGCATAGTGATTGTGAAAGACATTGTTTGCAAGTTTAACATTTGTTACTCATGGAGCAGTTGGACTGTACCAACAATCAATTGCAAAGTGCCCTGTCTTTCCACAGCACCAACATTCATACCTGTTATATCTTCTTTTCTGGTTGACTGTATGAGCAGGAGTTCTTTATGTGTGAACAAATGAATGAATCAAAGATGATGAACTGTGCTGATGGTAGATGTGATGTTTGCTGTCATCATTCACTGTTTTCCATCTGGAGTCAGTCTTCTTTATGGATTTCTTCTCTTCTCTGGGCTCAGCAAATTTCTGCCTCCTCATAACTTCCTGAGATACCTTTGTGGTTTTTGGCATGTTCTTTGCTCCACTTGTGGAGCTCGCAATCTTGAAATACCCAAGATTGGATTGCCCAGCATTCTTGTTGGATGGTGAGATTACCTTCCTCAAGCTAGCCATCTTCCCACAGGGTCTGCCTGGTATGTCTTCCTTGAAGCATCCCTGCTCCCTTCTCTGAGTGGGACAACAACCATTTACCAGTAGAGGAGAGGTCTCTAGTTTGGAGGAGCTTGTCACAGGCTTTACTACAAAGGGGAGTTTACTCTCCACCCTTCTGATGTTGTCATTTTTAGATTTCAGAACTTTGTGCTGAGATTTGTCCTTCTTCAGAAGAACAACTTCTCTGGTTAGTGAGCAACACAGCTCCTTGCTCTCAATCAATGCCTTCAGAGTTTTCCCAAATTTGTCTATCAAGTCAAGGTTGGAGCTTGCCTTGAAGTCCTTTTTGAGTTGATAAAACTCTGCATTCTCTAGAGTTAGCCTTTCCGCTTTCTCTGAGAGATCAAGATTTCTTTCTTGAAGAGAGGAGATCTTTGCATCCTGCTCCTTGCACAGCATCTTGAGCATCTTGAGCATCTTGAGCATCTTGACATCTTCTAAGAGATCATTGTATAACTTGGACCAGTCATCATTGACAGATGAGCTCGTCTCCGATTCTGAGTCTGAGGTAGATAGAGGAGCTCTTATGCATACTTGTTCAGGTGAGACTTCATCCTGGACTTCTTCCTCTGACTCAGATAGGACAGTCAATCCAAACTGAGTCTTCTTTTCTGAGTCTGAACAACTTGTGTCACTGTCACTCAATGTTCTGACTTTCTCCTTAGCTGTTTTGCTTCTTTCTTCTTCTGATCTTTCCATAAGGATTGTTAGAAAGACCCATATCTCTTTTGTTGTTATGCAGTGAGCCAGTTTCTGAAATGTTGAGATGTCAACTGCACCAGCAAGAATATCTTTATCTTCTTTGTCCAGGCTGGTTAGGAGGATCTCATCTTTTATTATAGTCATGGAGGGTCCTTCTTGAGTAATTAAAAACATTCTGAGATCCATTGCCTCCATGTAAGTTCTTGCTCTAACTTTCCAAAGGGCAAAGTTCTCCCTGGAACAGATATCTATTCTTGACTCCATAGCTATGATACTTGGACACCCACTAGCAGATCTGATTAAGCTGTTAAGCTTTTCATTGAACAACCTTGCTCTGATACCACTTGTTGTTTATTGGGTGTCAACTTATCACCTAGAGGGGGGGGGGGGGGTGAATAGGTTTTTCAAATTATAATCCCCTTTTTGGTGTTATTGATTTCTGGTTAATAGATCTATAAAGTAGAAAGCACAACACAGAAAAGCACACAAAGATGTATAGAGGTTCCTCAAGACCGGGTGTCTTGAGTAGTCCTTTTTCCCTCTGCGCCTACCTAGCAGTGTGCTAGGCTCGGCAAATGCCGCCAAAAACTTCAGGCCCTCAAGCCTTACACCACGGACCCGCAAGTCCAACAGCCTAGGCATGCAAGCCCCTACTACCCCCGAGCCCGCAAGCTCGACACTCAGGCCCTCAAGCCCTACACAACACAGACCCACAAGTCCTGTGCCTACAGCCTAGGCCCGCAAGCCCCTACTGCGCCCGAGCCCTCAAGCTCGACAAGATCAGACCTGCAAGTCCACTGCCCTGGCCCTCAAGCCTCAAAGCTCACCAGCCCTCAAGCTAGACGGTGTCGGACCTGCAAGTCCACTGCCCTAGCCCTCAAGCCTCACATCTCTCTAGCCCTCATGCTAGATGGATAGGCCCGCAAGCCTTACAAAGAAATTACAGTAGAAAAACTGTTTCTTCTGCCGGATGAAGATTGGCAACTTTAGCCTGATGAAGATCGGCTTCTTTAGGTTGAAGAAGATGCTTCTCGATCTGGAGTTTCAGCACTGGATCTTCTTCAGCCTCCTCTTCTTTTGCCTAATGTTGATTGGCTACTTTTCTGTCGATGGAGATGACTGATTCTTCAGAGAACACTTGATGATTGTTCTCTACTTGATCTTCTTCTTCTCCGCTGAAAATTACTATTCTATTGAAGAGTAGCGGCGGGATTTTCTTTCGTTTTCTTTTCTCTATCTTGGAAAACTTCTTTTCTAGGGCATCATTGTTCCCTTTTATAGGGTAGATGAGCCGCATAACGGTCACATGTGATGTCCTTTAATGTCAGACGCCCATTCCATAAGAGCACGCGCTGATTGGACAATCAGGCGGCGGCATTAAATGATGACAGCGCGTCCGCAACATTTGAATCTGTCTCGACGATATTTCCAATGTTATGACGACATGGACAATATATCGACGACAGGACTTTGTCGATCCCTTAAACTTAGGTAGACTTTCAATTCTTCTAGCTTCTGCCTCTGATGCAGGTATCTCGACGATACGAGACATTCTGGCGCTTCTGCAAATACGACGATATGCTATCTCTGACTGTGTCGTCGTGATCACCTTGTTCTCTCGACGCCATGCCTTCTTTACGACGATGTTCGACGCCATCAGTCATACTTAGCCTTTTTAGTGACAAGGCTTCTTCACGATGATGTATGTTCTTCTCGACGACAAGGCCACTTTGGTGAAGTCGACGATACTGCGTCTTCTAGATGACATTTCTTCCTTTTGTCTTCATTCTTCTCTGCGTTCGACGAACGGCAATCTTCGTTCGACGAACAGCATTCTGTGTTTGACGAGCTTCATTCTTCTGTCTCATCTCAGCATTCGACGAACTCCATTCTGCGTTCGACAAACAGTCTTCTGCGTTTGACGAACACGCCAAGTCTCAGCGGTCGATGATCTTCCTTCTGCGTTCGACGAACAGCATTCTGCGTTCGACGAACTCGCCAAGTCTAGGCTTTTGCTTTGTCCATCAATATGACGACAAGCATACTTTGTCGATGACATCTCCTATTCTTCTTGACGATATAGTACTTTCAAAAATAACTCAAGTACCTGACATATTGTCGATCTCTGCAAGCATGAACTAGATGAAACATTAAATACAACTTGCACTTATCATTGAGTTGAGCACTTCTTCAAATCAGGAACATTGCTGGGCACTGTTCCCAACAGACAGGTTGGTCCTGCAAACAATAGGCTCGGTGAATATATAACAGAGGACTGGTTAGTCCTGTGAGTTGGAGGCTCGATTGATAGAGTTGACACATAAGTGCATGTGCATAGAATGTGGTGGGTCTTCGGTACTAGCCTAGTCAACACACCGACGAAACTATGTAGACTCGGCAAGTGGTAAGTGTTTAGAGGGACAGGTTGTTTTACTGTGCGAATGAAAGGTCACATTCCTTAATAACCCTAAACTTAGCCTTATAAAATGTATGGTCCCGATGGATCCAGCAAGAGTACACAAGAGATCATGAGTACCGAGGATAGGTGCCATAACGTACGTTATGTCCTAGGTCTGGTAGTGTGTTATACCCACCTAGGTGAGGAGACGCACGCTCCTCCGCCACCGTTTGACCACAATGGGAGGTGCCCAAGAGGTTAGCTACCTTCGAAAAGTGAGAACTAAAGGTCTGTCGTACAGAGTCGACTGGGTGAGTTGCATGTGTGTGAACCAATAATATATGCATTGCATTGCACTGCATATCATACGCATCATACACATTCCTCATAAACCCTGTCATATAATCTAGTATGAGCTCCTTTATACGATGTGTCTATGCAAAATGACCCTGAAAGATTTGGGTTTGACTAAATTACACCTAGAGGGGGTGATTAGGTGTTTTCAATGTTATTTAGTCCTTATAAATCATTTAACACAACACACAAGCAAATCAGAAAACACACACAGATTTATAGTGGTTCCCTTCAAGACAATGTGTCAGGAGGTAGTCCACTGTCCCTCCCACCTATCAGCAATGTGCTAGACTAAGCTACTTCTCCAAAACTCCAATCTCTTTAACTATACAACAGATCTTACAACTCAGATAACAAAGGATCCTACCTCATCCTTCACACAGGAAAGCTTACACTCAGGTTACACAAACCCTACAAAAATAACTCAGACTTTACAAGTCCTAGCAAGCACTCAGATCTTTACCCAGATCCTACCAAACTAAGGATCACACAGAACCCTACAAAATGAGAAGGTAGTTTTGTTGTTGAAGAAAAGAAGGCTTCAAGAATAAAGCTTGTACTAAATGATCTTCTTCTTCTTGCAGATGTTGCTTCAGAGATCTTTAGAATCACCAAGGATTTCTTTTGAATCTTCTTTTGAAAAATATCAAATTGAACTTCTTGTACAGGAAGAAGATTCTTTCTTGTAGTCTTCACAACACAACAAACTGAATATTTCTTGTTCAGCACTTTTCTCTCTTCTGATTGTAAGTGTGAGAGTGAGAGAATGATCAGAAGTGTCTATAAGGAATATTGATTTGGCCATAAGGAATATTGATTGAAACGGCAGAATAATATGCCATAAATGCTCTCCCCTTTTTGGAACTTGCAATATTTGGAAGTATATAACATTCTTCATTAAATGTTGTGTAACAGCTATATTCTGTAGAGAATATATCATTAATTATTCCTTGATTAGTGCACAAGATAGGCAGTGGCGTGCACATTCCCTGAATAACAATTTCCAAGAAAATATGTGCATTAAATGCAGCTTTGCATCTGTCAAGACGAAAAAATTCCTTCAAGCTTATATCGTCTTGATCAATCAAAACGATATATATTCTTCAAGCCGATGTCGTCTACATGTTCCTTTCTTCAAGACTTAACATAATCTTCTACACGATATGACTTCTTCTAGACGATATCATCTATATGTTTCTTTATATACGACTTATATTTAATCTTCAAGACGATATGACTACTTCAAGACGATATCGTCTAGATCTTGTCTGCACGATCTTTGCTTAACCAATTCACTGATAAAGCTTCTTAAAGATGATATACTTCTATTTGTACGATATAATGGCTCAGCATCAAGACGATATTTGACTTAGTGATTTTTCACTTCTTGTATAGTTTTGATACTGAAAATATAGTCTTGATACTAAACATATAATCTTGATAATAAAAGTATAGTCTTGACATACCTGTCACATCATGAACTAAAACACACATCAAAAACAACTTTGCTTATCTATACTTGTGTTCCTTCTTCAGATCTAGGAACTTGAGGGAACAATACCCAACAGATCCCTTAACTTATAAGATTGTATGGGCTTTCCTTATAAGTTAAGTTTACTTTTCTGTGATAATAAATAGCCGTACTTCCTTTGCCTATATTGTTGCTCTTAAATATAGTTCTTTATTTCCAGTTCTTACATAGTAGAATTGTTAGTGATTTATTGTATTTGCTAGTGGATCTCATAATACTTTCTGGTTTATTACTATGTGAGTGAGAGAACTGTCACCTTTCTTATATACCCCTTGTTGTTCTCTGCTTCCTCCTCTCGCCCGGTGTCACAACTCGCATTTCCCACGAATTTAATAAATATTATCAGAGCAAAGGGAAAATACGTGCTATGATGCCACGTCAAGCAGGGGACAACTACCGACGCTCAGGCAAACACTCTTTATGATTATTTTATAAAAGACATAAATGTGCTTGGATTAAAAAGAAAATTTTACATTTTAGATTAGGAACGTATCCCTCGGTCCGGTGGATCATCTAGTCCAAAAGTAGAAAACTATACATACGTAGCAGAAAATAGGTTCATTTTAGCCTACATGAGCATAAAGATCAACATCCCAGAAATGATATGCACATATCTATATTTAATATAGTAAGAAAGGATTTTCTACGATCTTCAAAGTATGTGACATTTACTTAAAATCATGATATGCAAGAATGACATTTTTATACCAATAAATTAACTAATGCATCCTAGCATAAAGCTTCCCAGAGAGCAAGTATGTAAACAACCCGATAGTAACAGTAAAACAGCTAGCAAGTAATCTAGCACAAGAAAACTAGAGCTATGGGCGTCAACAACTGACACAAACCCATAGAAAAACAAAGTGCAAGCCTAAATCTGAAACAGAAGGAACAACTACCTCACAACCGAGAGGGGAGAACGAACCACTGCAACTAATTGCAGCTCCAGAGAACACCAACTCAACTAGCCGAACAGCTACGACTCTGAGCCTGAGACATTCAAAAGAAAAGAATGCCTCAACAAGAAAGTGCAAGAAAACCCAAGGTCAGCAGCAATCAGAAATAAAAGATTTCAGAAAGGAGGACTAATCAGATAAGCATCTATAATCTTACAACAACTCGAGCCAGCTCAAACGACTGCACTCGGTAAGAGGAAAAGCCTGCACCAGAAGGTAATAGCCAAATAAACAAATCCAACCACTTGTCCGCAATTGCGGCTCAGAGGTGGTGGTTATACATATACTATCATAATACACATATATAAGCATATATGTTTATAAGTGCTTGAGACTGATCAGCTCAAGGGACGGCGTCCCCCAAAAGAAGGCACTGCGACGGTGGTACCTTCCACCAACGCCCGCAACCCAACAAACAAACAGGAGAGCTGCGGCGGTGGCTCCAATCCACTCAAACCAACAGCCCAAAAGATGCACTCTGGCGGTGAATTTTAGCTCACACGTCCAACAGACTCCAACATAACACCAAAAGCAGTGGTGCAAAAACATATATATATATATAAGTATGTATATATATAAGTATATAAATAAAACTCAGTATAGATCACCAGAAAACACTTGGAGCATTGGACAACATAGCATACTTAGCTCATAAATCCAACATAGCAAACAGAGGAGTGCCAGGCAGGAAAACAGGATTTTAGATAGTTGTAACCACAACTCAAGATGAGGGAATTAGTAAGCACCTGGTTTGACAATTAATCAATATATCAACATTAAACTTACAACAAGGTCGAAGATTTCAGAAAGCCGGCACCATGCAAGGCTTGGTGTTGGAACAAGAAGAAGATAAACTTAACACGAAGGACAAACACCAGAACAATACTCAACGGTTCATTTGAAAACACTTGGTGAGTCCACACTTGACTCCCAACGAACTTCTCGTAACAGTACAATGAATAAGGCACGAAAAGACACCATAAAAGATCACTAACCAAATACAAGACAACTCAAAGAATAAAGCATAGCTTCATCAAAAGTCTCAATAAAATGGCTTAAAATGCTTGATAACATCGCTTGAGATACCCGGGAACACCCGACAAAAGAACATATAAATATATGAGGAAACAATTCAGAATAAACGATGAAGTCGACAGAAAAACTTATCAAAAGTTGTCAGGAAAACTTAACAAAAGTTGACGAGGAAAAGACTTATATCAAAATCGATGAGACGGACTTATATCAAAGTTGACTAGAAGACTTCATGTCAAAGCCGACGGGAAACTTCATAAAAGAAGAAGTAATTGCCCGATCTTAGGGCGAGCAAACTTTTCTAAACCTAGGGAAGTCTTATCAGACAACATGGTAGCATAACTAAACAAGTATAGAAGCTATCCAGATTCCAAGGGGGATGACAGAAGGAATCAAGAACCCAGAACACCAATCAAGACCAAAAAAGGGAAACACAGCAGCCACTAACCTAAAATCAGCAGGTTAGGCAGACAAGGAAGAAGAAAGGACTGGAATGAAGGACTTTCAATCACCCAGCAAAATCAAGCCAAGGGAACTACTACTACTTGAAGGACACAACCAACAAGAGAGCCTAGCATAACTAAGCTTCGGGAAACAAAGTCATTAAAGAGAAGGACCACTATTTGCAGCCCACAACCACCAAAAAGAAATCTTTACATTCAACCAGATTGCTAAGACAGTGCAGAGGAAGCATTACCCTTCATTGAGAAAGTTAACTCAAAAAAATTACATGGAAGACTGAGTCTGGAAGGGTTTAAAATACTCAGAAATAAAAGACAGATTACGTAGAAAACCAGGGAGTTCTGGACAGAAAGACAAAAAATTCAGGGCAGATGTTCTAATAAATTCTGGACAAAAAATGCTAGAAAATCCAGGAACTGCACAGAGATAACTTCTAAACAAGCCTATGGTATAAACAGGAATCAAAATGCACAAGAAGAAACTTGATTTCCGAGAATACACAGAAGACAACTTTTTTGAGAGTATCTATCAGAACAACAAGGAAGACCACAAACAGAACTTCACTTGCAGAAAGGGGGAGAAACAATCATTAAAGGGGAATTGAAGCAAAACCAGGAAAAAGGGATTAAAAGAGAAGGAAAAAGGCAAATAGATGACCTCAACAGCTAGGCTACTAGGGTGAGATTATGAGTGACTTTATAATTTAACCAACATTTAAATATAATTGCTGAATATGACAACCGTATTCTCTTTTACCCAGGGCCATATAACCAAAGCATTTGAATGCCATAAAACAAGAATAGGCTTGAGCTATGAGCCGACTAAGCAACTTGAATTATCGAGACTTGCAACCCGAAGGCGGCCCACCAGTCATATAACAACAATTGAAAGTAATATCGAGAATAGAATTTTTATATGGCAGCCCCAAGTCCACTGGAGTTATACAAAGCAGCCCCAAAACAACTCAACTAGAACTATAAGTAGCAGCCCCACTGAACTATATAAAGCAGCCACAAACAAAGTAAT
The DNA here is from genome assembly GCA_033032865.1 of Dactylorhiza incarnata. Lineage (NCBI taxonomy): Eukaryota > Viridiplantae > Streptophyta > Magnoliopsida > Asparagales > Orchidaceae > Dactylorhiza > Dactylorhiza incarnata. Next base: position 23,607,613 of record JAWHQI010000003.1, read on the forward strand.
TCCGATAGAACCATATGCAGCAAGCCCAAATAAATCCTGCCTAGGATCATGAATAACAGCCCCCGAAACGGAATTATAAAGCAGCCACCCAAGCATAACTTTAAGTATAAAATTTCTGGAAGGGTAAACCAACCACTACCAACAGCCAACACAATCCAAAATGATGAGGTTTTTGTGAGTAAATTCCAAACAACCACTATAACAGCCCAAACAGCCACTATAGCCTAAACAACCACTATAACCCAAGATGGTGATACTTCTAACGAATATAATTCCTGGAGAATAAACCCAAACAGCCTCCATACCCCAAAAAGATAAATTTTCTAATGAATGAAATTTCCTGGAGCTAATAGACGAAATTTCCTGGAGCTTAACCCAAATAACCAATAATGAAATTGCTAATAAACGAAGATTCCTGGAGCTCAACCCAAACAACAAGCAATGAATAATGAGATTTGCCAATAACAACACTTTCCTGAAGTTTAACCCAAACAACCACTATAACAGCCACTATAACAGCCACTATAACAACCACTATAAGGAGATTTCCATGAATAAATTTCCTAGAGCAAAAACCATATCATCTATTATGAAGAAATTTCCATGAATCGATTTCCTGGAGCATAACCCGATCAGCTATTTTGAAGAATTAGTTATGAATAGATTTCCTGGAGCATAACCCAAACACTACTATAATCCAAGGTGGAAGGGAATAAAGGAGGAAGAGGGGAAAGAGAAGATTTTTCTTGCACTTTCTTGCTGAGGCATTCTTTTCTTTTGAATGTCTAAGGCTCAGAGCCGTAGCTGTTCGGCTAGTAGAGTTGGTGTTCTATGGAACTGCAATTAGTTGCATTGGTTCGTTCTCCCCTCTCGGTTGTGAGGTAGTTGTTCCTTCTGATTCAGATTTAGGCTTGTACTTTGTTTTTCTATGGGTTCATGTCAGTTGTTGACGCCCATAGCTCTAGTTTTCTTGTGCTAGATTACTTGCTAGCTATTTTTCTATTACTATCGGGTTGTTTACCTACATGCTCTCTGGAAAGCTTTATGCTAGGATGCATTAGTTACTTTATTGGTATAAAAATGTCATTCTTGCATATCATGATTTTAAGTAAATGTCACATACTTTGAAGATAGTAGAAAATCCTTTCTTACTATACTAAACATAGATATGTGCATATCATTTCTGGGATGTTGATCTTCATGCTCATGTAGGCTAAAATGAACCTATTTTCCGCTGCGTATGTATAGTTTTCTACTTGTGGACTGGATGATCCACCGAACCGAGGGACACGGTCCTAAGCTAAAATATAAAATTTTCTTTTTAATCCAAGCACATTTATGTCTTTTATACAATAATCATAAGGAGTGTTTTCCTGAGCGTCGGTAGTTGTACCCTGCTTGACGTGGCATTATAATGCGTATTTTCCCCTTGCTCAGATAATATTTATTAAATTCGTGGGAAAATGTGGGTTGTGACAGTTCGTATCAGAGCTAGGTTAGCCGGGTTGCTGGGATAGTCTGGTTGGCCCGGTTAACCACCTAGTGAGAATCATTATTCATTGCATACACACACCAAAGGTCATCAATATGTATTGGCTGAAGCATGAACACTACACTCATAGCATGATAAGAAGTATATGGGGCATATTATGTAGTATGGGATACATAATATGTGTTTGTATATGGATCCTCATAGGTGACAACATATGACTGTTATGTAGTATGGGATGCATAACGTAGGTCGCATGCGTGTCCATTAGCTCGATTTTCTTTTTCGTTACAAGCGATAATATGTAGTATGTGATGCATAAGATCGCATGTGTACGTCGCTCATAACATGCATTAAGGCATTTTTAGATTGCATAGCACTGCATGCACATCATAACATAATATTAGCACATGTGCCAAGTTAAAGACATACATGAAGACGCTCGTACACACATGATTTGAAATAAAATTTTGGCATTCATGCATTTATATTATATGCACATGAGTTGATAGGATGATGGTTTATCATCCTAAGTTAAGCATAACATCATTTCATGAATTCCCTGAGCAAGGTAACAGCAAGAGTAAGTATCTACACTTTTCTGATCTGTATCGAGTTAGGAAATTCTAGTTCCTAGTTGTTATGTCTTAAGCTAGGTGTAGTGAGTTGTTTGTTCGTAATTGCAGTCGATGACTCTTGATCGTAGTGCGTCGGAGTCGGCTCCCCAGTCAGAGGGTGAGTCTTTAGGTGCGCGCAGTGAAGCGGTAATTGAGGAGTTGCGTCAGAGTAACGAGGCGTTGTCGAGGCAGGTGGTCGATATGCAGGCGCAGATTCAGACTTTGATGGCGGCTACCTTTGGGTAGTAGCCTGGGGTGCAGAACCCTGTTGTGGGTCAAGATGCGGTGTCGAGAAAGGGAAAGAGGAAGGTTGGTGATAGCGGCCGCCCTGCTCAAAGTAGGAAGGGCAAGATGGTGTGCAGTCTTTGCAGTCGCATGGGCCAACCGTTCGAAAAGTGTTTCAAGAGACTGGGCACACAGAAGCAGCTTCAGGTGAACCAGATGCAGTTTTAGTCGTTGGCTCTTCAAGGTGCTCCGAAGGATGTCAAGTATTGCACTTTTTGCAGTCGGGTGGGGCACGATCTTACGTAGTGTTGGAAGAAGGATAAGTCGTTGTCACGGTTCTGGTTCGGTTCCGTTTCTACTAAAACCGTGAACCAAACCGCTAAGGTAACGGTTCTTCAAATTAGAACCAAAACCGTATTTGGTTTGACCGGTTCCGGTTCTGGTTTCGGTTCTAGCATTATTTTTGGAACCGTCGTGTTAACGGTTCCGGTTATGGTTCAACAAGAATCAAAACCAAACCGGCCACTAATAGTTCGGTCCGGTTCTATGTGGTTCGGTCCGGTTCCAATCGGTTCCAACTAGAACCAAAATCAAACTTGGCGGAATGAATGAGAGAGGTTAAAAAGAAAAATACTAGAGGGGAAAAGTATACCCATTCATTTTTTTTGCAAGAGGGACTTCGAAGTCTGAGGCCCGGGCACAGGAATTTCGCGTTACACCAAGGGGGAGAACTTTTTGTATAATATATAGTAAGTTAGGCTGAAAGTTAAAAACTTAAACCGCAAAACCACAAAATTGCACCAGACCACACCGATTTTAAAAATTCAAAGATCACGATCGTGTAATGCTGATGCAATGTTCATGTTGCTAAAGATCACGGCTCAACATAGGGTAAAGAACTTTTAATTGTTGCTCTTGAAATCTTATTTTACAATTAAAATTTTGTTTGAAGAATATATTAGTTAATTCAATTTGACTAATTTATCAGCTACAATTAGATTTATCTTTCATGATTACTATTAAATAGTAGTTATATATCTTCCATATTTTTAAAAGAAAATATTTCACAAAAATATGTGAGTAAAATTGAAAATACATTATATGACTGTACAAAAACCGAAAGTACACCGCAAAAACCGACTCCAAATCACACCAATGTCAAACCACACAACACGGTTTTGGTGCGGTGCGATTTTACTCAGTTCAAAACCGACCCCCTTTGTTGCGATTATGGTTTGGGTTCAAACTGCACCAGTTTCACCCATAATAGTAAGTAAAGATATTATAGATATGTTATACAAAAATAACAAAATAATAATAATAATAAACGGGTTGTGGTTCGGTTCGGTTCGGATCAGTTCTACAAATCTTGAAACCGCTTGAGACTTGTATATTGCGGTTCTGGTTCCGGTCCGGATAATAAAATGAAAGAACCACACCCGGACCAATGTTGTTCACAGTTCCAAAATTCAAACCGGAACCCAAATAATTCGCGAACGATTCGGTCCGGTTCTTTGCGGTTCCGATTCGGTTCCGGTTTGGTTTACGATTTTTGGTTTTATGTGGCAACTTTACGTGTGGGTATTGTGGGCAAAGAGGGCATGATGCGACTCGATGCCGGTTGAAGGATAGGATGTGCTATAAGTGCGGGCAGAATGGGCATGTGAAATCCCTGTGTTCGCAATTCTAGTCGGCCAGCCAGCAGTTTGCCCTTCCAACTCTTGTACCGCCACCGCCTCTGCAGCGGCAGGTGGATCGAGGTGAGGCCGAGTTAATCGTAGTAGCAACAGAAGGAGAGCAGTTTCCCCCCTGTGATTCTAGGTTAGATTCTAATCTAACTCTTAGCTTTCAGCTTTTGCCCTAGTTTGCTTTCGCTCATTTAGTTGCGTATCCGCCTTTATAAGAGAGTTTAAGGTAAGGAACTATTAGGCGTGCGTCCTCAGTGACCGCCATGTTCTAGATTCTGTGCCAGAGTTGCAGCCAAGTCTGTCCTATGTAGAGCAGCCTGTTCGTATCTTGGAGAAGCAAGTGCGGGTGTTGCAAAGGAAGTCTATCCCTATGGTGAAGGTCCTCTGGGGTAATCAGGATGTTTGGGGTGCAACTTGGGAGCTAGAGTCGGTAATGAAGGAGTCCAATCCTCATATTTTTGGCTTATTTCCCTGATAAGTTTTCGCCTCTTGTGTTGTTCCTTGTTTTGAAATATTGCTGCAAAGTTTTGGGACGAAACATTTTATTAGGAGGGGTGGCTGTAACACCCCAGACTTTTCTTATAGTCTTTTAAGCGAGGATACAAAATGATAGTGGCTTAATTATTAAATTTACCTTTTGTGTAACGTTATTGTGAGGGGGCGTTGCCGTTTCGGAAACGTCGCCTTCGTCCGACGAGTTAAGGTAGGGGGAGTCGTATATGCAGCTATATGTATGTATATGTGTATAGATACATATATATATTTATGGATATATGTGCATGTATAGAAGTTTATATATATATTTATATACCTCCTTCAAATTATGTGCATAAAATCTTAATACAAAAGTTTGCATCAATTTATATGTATACATAATATATACATATAAGTAAAGGATATATGCATATAAATTATGGAGAGGGGTTTTCATGAGAGCATATATTCATTCTTTTTTTCTGCTGGAGAAGCATCGCAAAGCCTTTCTTCCTATTTGTCTCGTGAAGCCGGCGAGCCTTCGAGGGTTAGGGTTTGCGTCGGTCGGTGTCGAGCGGCGCCGGAGCTGTCGAAGGCGGGAGGATCGTGGTCGTCGAAGCTTGTCTTCGTCGTCGGGGCTAAGGATCCGGACGGCTCCTTCCTCGCTCGTCGTAATCCGGCAGGTCGCTGTGGTTGAGGCAAGAAAACTCTTTTTTGTAACAACCCGGCCCAACCACCACACCAGAGGCCCGCTCCAACTCAGTGGCCAAGGCGCACTCTGTGGGCTAGCTGCCGCGGTTGGACAAGGGCTGCAGCCCGTGCCACCCCAACCCCTCTCTGTCCCACCACTGGGCCCATTGGATTGTTGGAGGCCACAACCCTCCTTTTAACATGAGAAGTGATTCAGTTAAGCGCCTCTACGGGGCGTTCCCAGGAGGTCACCCATCCCAGTACTACTCCAGCCCGAGCATGCTTAACTATATAGTTCTTTCACTTCTCATCACCAATTGCAGCTCAATTGGTGATGAGAAGTGAAAGAACTATATAGTTAAGCGTGCTCGGGCTGGAGTAGTACTGGGATGGGTGACCTCCTGGGAAGGCCCCGTAGAGGCGCTTAACTGAATCACTTCTCATGTTAAAGGGAGGGTTGTGGCCTCCAACAACATAATGGGCCCAGTGGTGGGACAGAGAGGGGTTGGTGTGGCACGGGCTGCAGCCCTTGTCCAACCACGGCAGCTAGCCCAAAGAGTGCGGCTTGGCCACTGAGTTGGAGCGGGCCTCTGGTGTGGTGGTTGGGCCAGGTTGTTACACCCGGTGCTTAGGAGACACCGGGGGAGGGGACAGGGAAACCACTTAGTCTTTTTGACTAATGCCCTAATGTGGCATAACAACAGGAGCCCCAGGAGTAGCGGAACCAGAACATAGAGAGGACAGAGCGTGATGCAGTGGCACGGCAGGGACTTGGAGTATCTGCAGCAGCAGGAGCAACCCCTATGAGCGTAACAAGATATTATCTTCCGAACGCCATATTTCACCCATTTCCTTATCAGTAGCTTAGTTCACTTCTGCGAGAGACTTTTATAGTGAGGCATATGATGTATAAGGCATAAGCCCTTATTTATCCCATTACTCTTCTGCGCACTTATTTATTTCATCTCATTTGTGGACCTTATCTTTATTTATGATGTGATGTGGACTGTGTCTTATCTATATTTTCTTCTATTTACTGTGTGATGAATGGTTGGCCTGTGTATGTTGAATTACCGGCAGGATCGGCATCTCGTTGTGACAACCAACCCATGTGTGGGAGTCACAATAAGGCGGCAGTTCTGGTCGTAAGACCCGGGAAACGAAAAAAGGGTTTTACACATGGTCCCTGGCCGTCTTCAATTTACAATCCATTAAACACGTCCTAAACCAATGTGTTCTATTCCTTCTAATATAATCCAATGTTCCAAAGGCCAAGAGCACTCCCCTCGAACAACAGGGGGGGGGGGGGGGGATCAATCAAAGTACTATGAGTTTCACTGCAGAAATGGGCACAACACCAAAGAATGCTCAAAGATGGAGGAGATTGAGCGCCTAGTTTGACAAGGGATCCTCGAAATATTCTTGCAAGGCCAGGTGCCTAATCAACCAAGACTGCCTAGGAAGTCAAAAGACCAGCCTCCCGCGCCTTAGAGAGAAGCTGGAGTCAAACCTATTGTGAGAGAAGCTGAGACTATTGTCGGGTCTCCCATTCTCCTCACCAAATCCTTTCCATCGCCAAACCACAAAGGGATCATGAAGATATGAAGTCTTGATAGGATACTACAATTGCCTTCGTGGATGAGGACATAGAGGAGTTGCAAAAGCCACACCAAGATTCGCTCGTAATCAGCATAGGGATCAGGGACCCCTGCTTCAACGTCAAGAGAATATTAGTTGAAAATGGGATCTCTATCGACATTTTATTCATGTCCACACTCCAGAGCATGAAGCTCACTAGAGAAAACCTCAGCCCCGCATCAGGTCCCGTCTATGACTTCAACAACCGCCCCAATCCGATTCAGGGTATGATCACTCTCCTGGTCACGCTGGGATAATATCCAAGGAAAACAACACACAACATCCAATTCATGGTGGTGCAGTCGAGTTCCACCTACAACACCATCTTCGGAAGGCCTCTCTAATCCATCTTCAGAGAAATCCCATCCATCCCTCATCTAGCCACGAAGTTCCCAACCATTAGAGGAATAAGGGTCGTTTGAGGAAATAAATAAGCAGTGTAGACCTGCTATATGAAGTAGCGGTCAGTGCATGCAATCGCCCTCAACATTGACTACTTTTGATCTGCGAGACAAAGCATATATACAGTGCGAGGCGCTCGTCGAAGGCCTCATGGAAGTGTCGCTCTCCCAGTGGGATCCAACCCGGGTGGTGCAGGTCGTGTCCCTCTTATCTCAGGAGGCGTGGGAGGAATACGCGAGTTTACTCTGCGCAAATGAAGATGTGTTTGCTTGGAGTCGAGAAGACATGTCAGGGGTAGACCCATAAATCATTCTTCACTCTTTAAATGTTAATCTTGCTTGTAGGTCAGTGATCCAAAAGAAGCAAAACTTTGCCCTAGAACGGCTCTAGGAGATCGAAGAGGAGGTGACAAAGCTCATGGAGGCACAATTCATCCGCGAAGCAGAGTGCCCTATATGACTCGCTAATGTGGTAATGGTAAAGAAGGCCTCCGGGAAGTGGTGGATGTGCGTTGACTACAACAACCTAAACCAGGCGTGCCCAAAGGACAACATACCCCTTCCAATGATTGATCGACTCATCGATGTGACAACCGGTCATGAGATCCTCAGCTTCATGGATGCATACTCAGGGTTCAGCCAGATCAGGATGAATCCTACGGACGAAGAGCACACTGCCTTCTAAACTTACAAGGGAGTCTACCGCTATAAAGTGATGCCCTTCGGTCTCAAAAATGCTGGAGATACATATTAAAGATTGATGAACATGGTGTTTAAAGACCTCATTGTGAAGACAATGCATATATATGTGGACGATATGTTGATGAAGAGCACTCGCTGTAGCGACCACCCAAAAGACCTTGAGAAATGCTTTCTACTTCTTCGCCACTTCCAGATGCAGCTTAATCCCAACAAATGCGTGTTTTGTGTGATGTTAGGGAAGTTTCTAGGTTTCATGGTTCTTTTCTGAATTCGACGCTACGTTGAATACATACATAAATGAAATGTTTTCTCCTGTCCTATTCTAACCCTTTTCAGAAGGTATCCAAAGATATAATTCAAAGTCTAATGACTCATTTATTGCCAAGAATGGAATGAAGTACTCCAGATAGACAACAAAGACATTCTTGAAAAATATTCAAATCAGATTGACGGGTCGGGAAACAGAAATAGAAAGAAGTATATATTGTCCAATGGATATTCCTTCTAAGGACAAAACAGAAGAGGAAACAAAGAAACGACATTATTCGACAGAGAACCATTATATAGAGGAAGGAACAAAAACATAACCAAGGAATTATATTCATCATTATTTTTCTTCTTCCTCAAGTTCTTACACAGGAAAGAAGAGAACATCTCTGTACAAGAAATAGAAACAGAGCTACTGCTTCCCCTTCTCTCTTACAGCAGGAAGCCATCAAGTTTACATAGATGACCAGTTTCATAATTAGCAAAACAAATCATGTATACTTCTCTATCTCAAGCAAGAGTTAATCATATACAGATCCTGAAGAACATTGACAGCATCCTGTGTGATAGATGAAGAAGGATTCAAATAGAAGAATCCCACTCTTTTTTTCTCTTCTTCTTTTTCTCATTTCACCAATTGTAACTGAGTAAAGAGTCCTAAGAATCTCTCTCCAAAGGATTCAGTTAGTTCTAAGAGTCTCCTTATCAAAAGACTCGGTGGTTCTAAGAGTCTCCTTATCAAAAGACTCGGTTGGTGGTTCTAAAAGCCTCCTTATCAAAAGGCTCAGTGAGTGGTTCTAAGAGTCTCATTATCAAAAGACTCGGTGCTTTTAAGAGTCTCATTATATAAAAAATCGGAAACTTATAGTGCATTCCTATAAAGGAGGTAGAAGAGTGGAGTACCCACATTTTGGGGAACCACTGTAAATCTTGTCTCTTTTATGTCTTGCTTTTCTGTGCTGTCCAATTTAATATTTCCTGCAATCTGTGTTTACTTTATTCTAGATTGGATTTGTTGATTGCATAGTTGATTAAAAGTTTTATTGTGAGTGCATAATTAGGGTAAAAGTTATAAATCTCTATTCACCCGCTCTAGAGAATACTCAGAGGCCACACTGTGCACTTATAATTGGTATCAGTGGCTGGTTGATCATAAAAAGTTTAACACCTTGATCAAAAGATCTCCTCACTCATATTTTTAAAATTGTAAAATTATTTTTAGAAAATGAGTTTATCAAGACCACCAGTGTGTAACCTTAATAAGTTTACACTCTAGAAGGCCAGAATAAAATTATACATGAACTCTATTGATGAAGAAATCTTTAATGTTATTGCCCCAGGTCCCCCACTCATAATAAGAAAAGATGCAGGTGGAATAGTGACTCAACAACTAGTCCCTAGAGCAGAGTGGACTAATGCTAAGAAAAGGTTGAAGGCATGTGATGCCAAGGCAATGAACATCTTGCTATCCACCATGTCAGATGATATATTCCAAAAAGTGGCTGACTACAACTCAGCAAAAGAGATCTGGGAATCTCTGACAAGACTGGTAGAAGGCAGCTCTGATGAAAGAAAGGACAAGAAGTCCCTTCTCATATCCCAGTATAAGAACTTTCAAAAGAAGACTAAAGAGAATTTAGCTGAGATGTATGATAGGTTCAGCCTTATCATTAATGAGCTAAGAAATCTAGATAAGGAGATTTCTCTGACAGAATTCAATGATAAGCATCTCATGTGCTTCCCAAGTTCATGGAACTCATGGATCTAGGCCATCAGAGAGCCCAAATGTCATTGAGAGATCTCCACATATGGTTTGCTTAGAAAGCTCAAATCCTATGAGTTGCTTCTAAAGAGCAGGGCTGAGACAGAGGCCAAGGAGATAGTCTCTACTACCAACCAAAGGAGTATTGCTCTAAAGGCTACAAAAGGAGAGACTTCCACTCCTGAAGAAGAGATGTTCAGTCTCTTAGCGAAAAGATTCAGAAAATGGGTCAAAACAGAAGACTCAAGAAAAAAGGAGTGGAGCTCAAGCAAGCCTAGGTTTGATAAGACCCCAAAGCGGGAAGTGATCTGCTTTGCCTCCAGAAAATCAGGGCACGTAGCTCCTGAGTGTTCAGAAGAGAAAAGAGACAAGATCATCAATAACAAGGAGCACAAAAAGAAGAAATCCTTCAACAAAAAGGATAAGAAGAAGGGAAAGGGTTTCATTACTGAAACCTAGAGTGACATAGAATCTGACTCAAGATCCTCTTCATCAGAGAGTGATGAAGAAACTGCCATTGATCTGCCTGCCTGATGGCCTTGGAGGCCTACTCAGGTGATCAAGAAGATTTAGTAAGTATCTTTAATGATTTTGAATTTAATTCAGAAAAATTTAAAAACTGTTTTAAGGAATTTTGTAATGATCATCTTAAAATTCAAAAAGAATTAGAAACAGTTAGGGAAGATTTAGAAGTCCTTAAGAAAGATGATTTGTATTCTAGAAAGTATGATTTGAGAAATCAAATTTGTAAAAAGGAAACAATAATCATTAATCTAACCAATGAAAACTCAAAACTAAAAGAAGAGCTCACAAAGGCAAAAGCCTTTGATGACTAACTCAATGGGAGGAGTCAAAAGCTCAAGGATATTACAGAAAATCTCTCTATGAGATTTAATCACCTAGTTTTAGAAGCAGGTCCATTCACCAACACAGAAGTCCCTAGCAGACCTGCATGGAAAAATCCAGTTAAATTTGTTAGACCTAGTAACTTTCAAATAACTAAAATCAGACCAGTAATTAAGGCACTAAACAACAATATAATGAATCTCTCACTAGACAACAATCGCCCTGATAAAATAACTATATTTAATAGAGTGAATCCAAATAATGAAAAGACATCTCTAGGCAAAAATAGTTCAGAGAAAATAACAAACAACAATAAAAAAGCTAAAGTAAAAAATAGAATAATTAGACATTCTGTAGATTTATTACATTTAGATACATTCTATGCACATTTCCAACACCAAGATAATAAATCTAGGTTTAATAAACCTATTCTTTGCCATCCAAAAAGATATCATGAAAGACCATTCTATTCTTTCATATCATCCTATAATGGTAAAAGCAAAAGGGCCCAAGGTAACCTGGGTACCTTCTAATGTTTGAGTTACTTGTGCAGGAAAAGTTAGGATTCTTTCCTCAAATATATTGAAGTGAAAGAAAGAACTCAATTCTCAATAAGGGACTAAAAACATTCAAAGGGAGTGATATTTTCTCTAAAAACCCTTTGATATCTTATATTTCATACAAAAATAACATTTTAAATGCCAATTTCATGAAACACCATTGCTGGGAAAAACAACAGAAAGTTTCTAAAGGAATACAACTGTATATTCAGAATTGCGTCGAATAGATTTCGATGCACCATCAAGTTCTACTCAACGCCAGCTTTGAGAGCTACCTGGAGTAGAGTATTCGAATTGCATTCGACGCTGCGTCGAATTCATATCGATGCATGCGTCGACTTAATAGTCGCTGTACAAAATTGAAGTGACATCGATTACAAATCATCGCAGTGTTGACAAGTCAAGCGCGCTTAGTTTCACTTCTAGAAGCTGCTTTGACATGTTTTGGCGTGCTGAATATTAATTCCTGTAGATGTTACTTCGAATACAACCCTAAGTTGCGGTGAATCATCTTCTTTTAAACAACTTAGACGTTGAAGCTATTACACTTTCAAATTTTCTCTCTCTTGATCTTGTGCTTTCTTGCTTTTCAGTTCCCTCATGCTTATCTCTCTCTCTCTCTCTTCTTTTTGCAGGTACAATATTACAGGTTCTAGGGCACCTTCTACGGTGAATTCTGGATTTGACATGGATATTGAGTCCTTCAATGCAGCATCTGACAACTTCAAGGCGATTCTTAGATTATTTCACACTGTTGGGTTGACAAAGTTGATCTCAACTAGTTGCAAGTTCTATGATGTTGAACTTACAGAGTTTAAAGATAACATCCACATTGGATATGATGGGTCACTCAATCGAAGAATATCTGGGAATGACATCAACGAGAAGTTATGTCAAACTTTTGATCTACAAGCTATAGTGATTCAGATGAACTGACAGGGAAGAGATGAGTAAGGCATTACAGGTAATGCAGTTCAGAAAGGAGAAGGCCATCAATCTGAAAAAGAATGATGTATCTGAAGAATATAGATTCTTGGCAGATATAGCGGGAAAGGTGTTGTTATGCAAAATATCAGCACATGATGCCATCCCCAAAAAATAACTCCAGATAATGGGAATTCTAATTCTAAATAAGAGAGTCAACTGGGGAAGATATCTCTTAAATATGATAGGACATAAGTATGTACATAAGGAAATGCATATATGAGAATGATGAGCCAAGTTCTGCTCTATCATTATCCAATTGTCTGTAAATCAAAAGGGGTGCGAATTCCACCAGGCAAAAGAATTAATATTGGAATCTTCTCCAAATGGACCAGGCAAATTCTAAAGCCTGGTCAAGCACCCTCCTCTCCTCCTCCTTCTCCATTTCCATAGGATCACGAGTCAATCCTACTAGGTAATCCAAGGGATAATCTAGCTCAAGAACCTACACCACAGATTTCTCTCCAACCACAACAACAACAATCATCCATCACCATCTCTGTTGAAAATCTTCCAGACATCCATTCTACTCCTCTACCACAATCTCTCTTAACTCCAGAAGACAATCAAGCATAATCCCCTACCCACCAAAATTTCCCAGACTTCAATGAAGATTCCACAGCACTTCCTCCAGTTATCCTATCCACACCTCCACTTGACACACCTCATTTGATAATCAAGGACAACCCCCAGTTGCTACACCTTCTTCTCCATTTGATGTTGATCAGATAATCTCTAAAGAAGTGGAGCTGGCCATATGAACATTTGCTGACTTGCTAGTGAATCAAGCCAGAAAATTCAACAGAAAGTACTCTCAGATGGAGTCTGAGATTCAAGAATCAAAACAGACGCTCCTGGCACTCAAGTATCTTGTGTCCTCCTCAATGGTAACCACATATTTCTTAACCTCCCTTGTAAGTAAGGTTTAGAAGGAGGAGAATATGCATGAGGAGGAGTTGTGTGCTCAAGAAAATATGAGTGGCCATGAGAAGGAAAAGATTTTACAAGAAAAAGAGACTGTTCCAAATGCCCCAAATGTTGAAGTTCCTTATCATGATATGATCATAGTATTTTAAAAAGGAATAATACATAGGGAGTCTATCACAGATGCTCAAGAAGATGTTCTCACCACTGATCATCTAGCAGAAACTCAAGGGGAGATACCTGCATCAAACTAGGGGGAGCTTGGGGAGATGCTTGTATCAACCCAGGGGGAGCCCTTAGAAAAAGATCAGCTCTTGGATGAAGTATCAAAGATTGCTAAGGAGGTTGTTCAGACTGCTGAAAAGGATGCACAAATTCATGGTGAGCCTCCCAAAGAAGATGACATTCAGGCTGAAGAGGATGAGCCTCTGTTCTTTTCTTCAAGGAAATTAACAGAAAAGTTTTTTTCAAGGAAGAGGAAAACTCCTCAAAAGGAATAAAACAATACAGACGAACATTTTCTAGAATAACTTCTAAGTAAAACATATTTGGAGTTATATAACTATGGAAGACATTCTGATTAAATTGAGAGTTTATCATGTTGGTCTATGCTGTTGTGCAATGATATTATTTTGATGTTGTGTCTTGTTATATTTGTTTGTACTATGCTTATTTAATAGCATGTTTGAAATCACTTAAAATTTTTGTAAAATTTGTTAAGATAAATAGGGGGAGATTGTTGGAATAAACACCCTTGTGATTTATCTTACAAATTATCATAAAATGATTTTATAATCTAGGATGTATTATCCATGTTGTATAGAAAGGGTAAATTGGTCATTAGATGTCCTAGGATATCACACTTACACGAGTGTGTCAAGTCCAATTCAAATTATGCACAAAAACTCAGTTGAGTTAAATTGCGTCGAATAGAAGTCGACACAACTTCAACTAGAAGTCAAAGCAACATCGAATACAAGTAGAAGTAACTCAGACTGAAGTCAAAGTATAGTTGAAGTCGACGCAACGTCGAGATGTACTCAATGCAGAAGACAGAGCTTGTCGAAGCAATATCAGAAGTCGATGCAACTTCGACTTAAAGTCGACGCAGAAGATGAAGGTCAAAGTCCAAGTCTTTAACTTGATGAATACATTGATAAGTATTCGACGCAACATCAAAATCTAAGTTCAGCCAGAGCTAAGAAGTATTTCGAAGCTGCTTCGATAAGAACTTAGAGGTGCGTTGATTAGAAGTGTGATGAATTCGACGCTACGTCGAATATAGACAGAAATGAAATGCTTTCTTCTATCCTTTTCTAACCTTTTTCAAAAGGTATCCAAGGATATAATGCAAAGTCTAACGACTTATTTATTGCTAAGAATGGAATGAAGTACTCCAAATAGACAACAAAGACATTCTTGGAAGATATTCAAATCAGATTGACTTATCAGGAAACAAAAATAGAAAGAAATATATATTATCCAATGGATATTCCTTCTAAGGACAGAACAGAAGAGGAAACAAACAAACAACACTATTCAACAGAGAACAATTATAAAGAGGAAGGAAGAAAAACATAACCAAGGAATTCTATTCATCATTATTTTTCTTCTTCCTCAAGTTCTTACACAGAAAAGAAAAGAACATCTCTGTACATGAAATAAAAACAGAACTACTGCTTCCTCTTCACTCTTACAACAAGAAGCCATCAAGTGTACAGAGATTATCAGGATCACAAGCAAAACAAATCTTACATACTTCTCTATCTCAAGCAAGAGCTAATCATATAGAGATCCTGAAGAACATTAACAACATCCTGTGTGAGAGCTGAAGAAGGATTCAAACAGAAGAATCCCACTCTTTCTTTCTCTTCTTCTTTTTCTCATTTAACTAATTGTAACTGAGTAAAAAGTCCTAAGAATCCCTCTCCAAAGGATTCAGTTGGTTCTAAAAGTCTCCTTATCAAAAGACTTAGTGGTTCTAAGAGTCTCCTTATAGAAAAACTCTGTTGGTGGTTCTAAGAGACTCCTTATCAAAAGACTCAGTGAGTGGTTCTAAAAGTCTCCTTATTAAAAGACTTAGTGGTTCTAAGAGTCTCCCTATCAAAAGAATCGGTGGTTATAAGAGTCTCCTTATCAAAACACTCAGGCACTTATAGTGCATTCCTACCAAGGAGGTAGAAGAGTGGAGTACCCACATTTTGGGGAACCACTATAAATCTTGTCTCTTATGTGTCTTACTTTTCTGTACTGTCCCATTTAATATTTCCTGCAATCTGTGTTAACTTTATTCTGGATTAGATTTGCTGATTGCATAGTTGATTAGAAGTTTTATTGTTTGTGAATAATTAGGGTAAAAGTTTTAAATCTCTATTCACCACCCTCTAGAGAATACTTAGAGGCCATACTGTACACTTTTAAGCCCCCAAGTTTATCTTTGTATACCCTTATCGTAATCTAAAACCCGTCTTAAACCAAAAGTCATATTGATTCATGTATTTGAGTCAAACCAGTGTTGTGGAGAGAGTGCAAACGAGCAAGCTTATGGTCATCGACATTGAGGGATTTCAATGGAGGTTGCCCCGAGCACCGATCCTTAGCAATGCTCACCTCAGCAACCAGTTTACTTTCTCCTTATGCGTGACCGACTGATTCACTATGATTTAATTTTTCTAGTAACAATAATATATTGATAAGCTCTTAGAAAGTTATTAACTATTTTGAATAATTAAAAATTTCTTCTACTGTATTTCTATGAGCGTGAGCATGCGACTTCTCATGGTACTCCTCCTCTGCAATTTTTATGCCAACTATTGTTTTTCTCATCTGCATAAAGGATGCCTTGCTCGAGACGAGCAAATGTTTAAGTTTGGGGGTGTGATGAGTTCGATATTTATAGTGTTTTTCAGACTCATTCGGGTTAGTTTTCACTCACTTGCACTTCACTTTTTGTTCATTATTGCTTATATTTCACTGGTCCATTCTTCTCACATGAAGTGCCATTTTGGCTCATTGTGGAGTGCTATTGTATACTATTCTGCTGGGGGGTAAGCACATTATGCTCTCCGTTCTTTTTCTTTGTTATCTAAAAATTTATGAAATTATCACCCGTGTGTTTTCTTCACACACAGTTGGATTCAACCCTGCTCAAAGGAAATCGCATGATCTGTTTGTTTCTTGGTTTTGCAGTGCTCTGTCTTGAACCATGCATTTTGTTCTCGCATGGGCTATTTTGCCCGTGCGTGATCAAAATTGCACGGTCTGCTGATGTGCTAGGCTGGGCGATTTGTTTTGGAATAAATATCGCACGATCCATGCACGGTCGTGCGTTCGACCGTGCATGCCCATTTTCTAACGTGTTTTCTATTTAAGCCGCAGGTCTCACCTTTGGGAAGGATTATCTTCTTCTTCTTCCATGATTTCTTCCGCCGCAAAGCCTAAGGTGGAGCTCCAGCTCTTCCTCCTTCCACCTTCCATAAGGGTTTTGCCCTAGGTCGCTTCACATCATCCAAGCACTTCGAGGAGAGGGTTTTACACTCATCTTCATCATCAATCAAGGAGTTCTTCGCATCCTATATTGTGGGATTATACATTATCGGAGAAGATGGGTCCATTGGGAGGAAGTGACAGCCCTCCTCTACCCCGGACGATAGTTGGGACCGAGCTAGGATATGGATTGACGAGCCGACGATTCCTACCGTGAATCTACAATAAACCTCCGGATTTGGTTGTATCTCTTGCATTTTTCTCTACTTGTGTGGATGTATTTGATTATGTTCTTATTATTGATGATGTTGTGATATAAACATACTTGCTCTTCATGATAATTCAGAGGGATACACAAGCCTCCAAAGGTGGTGTTTGCGCAATAAGTTCAGAGGGATACACATAAACATCTGGACGGTAGTGCGGGGCTCTAGTATTCAATTCGCCCAAAAATGGTAAATTCACAAAAAGCTCAAGCATAATTGTTGCTCATTCTTGTGATGAGAACCACTAAAAGCATATCGCGTAGTCTGCTCAAAGGTGTTGTGTGCTGACACGTCTGTATTCTCTACTTAGTGTGCTATTTAGGGTTTTATATCCAATGTTGCCATACTATCTTTGATATTTTCTTTTCTCTCTATTCAGTCACATTTACAGTGCATAATAATATGGCAACCATTGAGAAACTCACTAGATCAAACTTTAAGAAGTGGAAGTCCAACATCATGTTAACTCTTGAGATGACAGATATCGAGATGGCCAGGAATTTTGACCAGCTGCATCCCTCACAACGACCAACACTCAAGCTAAGAAGGATCATTATGGTACATGGAACAATTCCAACAAAATCTTCTTGTTCACTATGAAGCATTCCATTCCAGAGCACATGTTGAGTGGTCTTCCAGACACGTCCATCGCTAGGGATTTTTCGACTATCGTTGGACAGAGATATAAGGTTACTTCAAATGCCAAAATTAGGACTCTGATTCGGAACCACTTCTCCATAAGGTATTCAGGAGGAGGCGGAGTCCGCGGCTACACATTAAAGATGGTCTTTTTCCAGACCAAATTGTAGGAGATAGAGATTATTCTCCCTAAAGCATTGATAGTGCACCATGCACTCAACACCCTCTCTGCAGAGTTCAACATTCTGAAGAACACATATAATTCCCAAGATTAGGTGTGGAAGACAAATGATATGATTACCCGTTGTGTTGCTGAGGAGGAGAAACTTAAGAATGAGAAGACGCACACTGCATTGCTTGTCTCCAAGCCCACTTTTAAGAGAAATAAAAAGAAGCCCAAAGCTCCAGCCCACTTTTAAGAGAAATAAGAAGAAGCCCAAAGCTCCTTACAAGGCTCAGGATGGACACACTTCAGTGACCAAGGACGCTGGTTGAAAGAAACCTCTTAGCTGCTTCTTTTTCAATAAGAACGCGCATGTGAAGAACGAGTGCCTCAAGTTTAAATCTTAGATGGAGAAATATGGCTTCGCACCTAAGGATAACTCTTTAGCTATTGTCCTTTGTGAATCCAACTTAATAGAAGCCCCATCTAGTTCTTGGTGGCTCGATAATGGAGCTGAAAGTGGAGGTTAGATCTTAATATTACTCTAGAGGGGGGTGAATAGAGTATTAAAACTTTTCCCTTAAATTTTATAGCAGAATTAAAATAGTAATATATATGTGTATATTGAGTGAGTTATAAAAATATAATAAAACAAATCAGCACAGCACAAACAACACAGAAATTCACAAGCACACATACACAAGGAAATATAGTAGTTCCCCAATAAATCTGGGTACGTTTACTCTTCTACCACACTTGGTAGGAATCCACTAGGATTTTTGATCAGGTGCCCTAGCACCAAGGGGTTTTTGATCAGGTGTCCACACACCATAGAGCTTGCTCAAAACCAACTAGATTTTTTGATCAGGTGTCTTTCCACCAGGAGGTAAACTTTTGAATGGAGTTCTTAACAATGTACAAGAGGGGATAGAAGGGTTAGAATGTTCTTCTCTGTCAACAATCTGAGAGAAGACTCTAGTGGATTTTGATGGTGTAAAGCTCCCCCTGTCTGATTGTAATTCTTGACAGCTTGAGGATGGAGCTTTCTCTTAAGTGAAATTTTTTCCTTGATGAGCTGATGAATCTGAGAGACAGATGTTCCTCAGATTATTGTTGCTCTATAGAATATTTGAAAACTTGCAGCAGAATGACTGAGAGATTGATCTTGAAGATGTTCTCAGAGAATGGGATGCTGCTTGAGGAAGATGAACTTTTCTTTTTCTTTCTGAATAAATTTTTCTCAACAGATGCTCTGGTATTTTCTATCTGTGTGTTGTTCTTTTTCTTTCTATCTGGTATTTTGTATATTATTGAAAGAAGACGACTAATTTTAATTTCAAATATCTCTGAATAGGAATAAAATAATCTGCATTAAATCTTTCCTTGAAACTTCCACTGATTCAGCCAATCTTAATTCCTTTCCTCTACAATAATAAATGATATCCTTTTCCAACACGCCAAATGGCTATTTTATCTCGACACAAGGAATTGGAAGGAGGATAAAATAAAGGAGGAATACAACTTGTCTTATATGGAAGAATAACTCCAAATGAAGAATAAAACTGAATCTGAAGGATGAACTGAGTTCAGAGAAATAGAATAACTGATCTGAACAATCTGAGAGAAAATTCATCAATCTGAGATAAGATTTCGTCGACCGCTGAGACGCTGAGCAGCTGATAATTGAAGATAGTCGACCGCTGAGATGCTGAGACTAGAGCACGTCGTTCGTCAAACACAGTGAGAAGGCCGTTCGTCGAACGCAGAGAGCAGTTCGTCGAACCCAGAAACTTAGAGAATTTCTAAGTTCTAGCTATCTTATCAGCATAAAACTATGACCCTTAGACTATAAAATGGGGGTCAACCTAAACCTAGTCAACACAGTAATCCTAGCCCAAATCAGTAATAGGGTTGTTCCAACAATCTCCCCCTATTTGGGTTAGGATACCGTTTGACAAAATTTCAAATAATAAATAAAAAACAGAAAACACAGTAGAGCATACAATATATCTGACAGAATGAGAAACCATTTCAGCAGATAAAATAAAGAGTGCTCTGAGTTTAACAACACTACAATAAAATAGAAATGTAACAAAAACAGAAAGGTCTGAACTGTTTACTGGGAAGGAGGCTTGAAGATGATTTGTCAATTTGGGTTTTCAGATTCTTTCTTACTCATATACAGATCCTGAGCTCCCAGAATGGTTTGAGATTTGGCTCGAATAACCACTACTTCTGGGTGCTTCTCTAAGTATACTTCAGCATTGAAAACATTCTTGGATTTGTACTTATCAAATTCTTTCTTTCTGAATTCTGACATGGTTGAATGTTCAGAGTAATCTCTGCCTTCAGCTTTTGCCTTTTTAATCTTAGCTATTGCTACAGATTCACTGAATCTTGCCATGTGAGATATCCTCTCTTCTTCTGGATTGGGAGAAGGATGCATATACTCATCATTATTGTCTTGACTAGAAGAACTTTCTTGAGGACTTCTATCTCTGTGAGAGATGCCTTTAGAGACAGGATATTTATATTCTGAAGATACTAATCTTGAATATCCTGAGGGCGGTCTTGAAGACTCAGAACTTTGAGAACCACTTGAACTAGCTAGTCTCTTGGACTACTGGGAATAGTATCTTGAAGAGGAAGAGGAGTATCTAGCTGAGCCAGCTGCACCTGCTGCTGGAGGAGGAGGAGGAGGAGGAGGATGATTGAACTTGACTGGCTTATCAGGATAATAACCAATTTTCCTCATTTTCTTTCTTCTGTTAGCCTCATTCCTTGAGATCCTCATCCAAGCTGGAGAGTCCTTGGTGAGAGTAATGTTATACAAAATATAATATGGAATGTCATTTTTAGGATTTGGGGCTTGGGAGCAGCCTTTGACATGAGTTTAGATTTTCTTTTCTTTGATGATCTATCAGCAGAATCATCATCACTATCATCATCTTCACTCTCATCAGATGATGGAGGAATATCATAGATATCATTAATAGGTTTTAAAGCTTTATCAACAATTTTCTTTACATCAGCATCTAGATCAGCATCAGTATCTTGTTCAGCCTCCATTTCATCAAAATCTGGAATTGGAGAATCATCATATATAGATGTTGGAGGTGAATTCACCACAACAACTTCTTTTGGTACTGACAATGATTCAACTGATTGAACAGAAGTTTGAACTGGAGCTTCAAAGCTTTTGATAATTTCTTTCAATATAACTTTATCAATAGGAGCAGTATAGGGAATAATTGCCTTTGAATAGCCTTGATATTCTGGCAAATCTCTGAAAATTGTATTGAATAGGGAAAGCAAATAAATAATATCTATAGAGGGATTAATGGAAATATTATTTATTTCTTCTAATACTGGGAGAATTGATTCTGTCATCACTGTATCTGCCTGAACTGCTTCTGCACTGAAAGCTATGAGTTTTGGAGCTTCTTCATTAGATATCTCCCCCTGCCTGGTTTCAGGAAATCCTGAATCCAGGCCCCTTGAAGAAGGGACAAAAGAAGGGAAAGAAGATATTCTGGCAGAGAGGTCAGTAATGGCCTGAAGAACTGGAGCAAGTTTTGCAGAACTGGAGCAAGTTTTGCATCCAGAAGATCATTCAGCCTTGGAGCAATTTGCTGATAAAGTTGATCAGAAACAGATTTAAAATCAATAAAAACAAGATCTTGATTTGGGTTAGAAGAGGATGGAATGGATTGTGGGAAAGAAATGTTGGTGACATGTACTGTGGCAGAATGAATAGGGCAGTGAGGGTTGATAGGTGAGTGAGGTGGGGAGAGAGCTGGAGGGATAGAAGATTGATGTTCAATGTGGATGGGGGACTGAGGTGGAGAGATATTTGGAGGGTGGATAGGTGAGTGAGGTGGAGAGAGAGAGGGGATTTCATCAAGATGAGTAATGGTAGCATCTGGAGTGAAGGAAGATGAGGGCTCATCAGATTGAGTTGTCTGAATGAGGGGAGAAGATGGCAATGAGGTTGAAGGGGTAATGGGAGAGGTGGGAGGAGGAATGACTTCAGAGGATATAATATGTGGAGGTGGGAGAGGAGGAGAAGAAACGGCTGGAGGAGCTTCTGGAAGGGTTAAGGGAGTGACTGAGTCAGTCCTGGTATCTTCAGAAGCATGCCTGGGGGCATTTGCCCTAGAATTCTTCTTGGTGATTACTCTATCCCATTTTCCAAACAAGGCTGAGGACAGCCTTTTACTGGCATCGATGAAAATTTTTGGAGAGACCAGGAGGTCTGGATGCCTTTCCTCAAGAAATATTCCCAAAATTCTACAATAACCAACATTTGCCTTACTTAACTTTTTTCTGATTGATTCAAAAATGATCATTCCCCAATTGATTTTCTTTTTCTCTACCAAGGCCACCATCATAAGGAATTTGTGTCTGGTGATGTAATCATGAGCAGAGGTCTTACCCAACAAGACCTTTCCAACAACATCTGCTAAGAACTTGTATTCGATAGACAGGTTCTTCTTCAGAAGGTGATTAGGGTTTCAGAGGAGTGACCCATTTTAATCAATGCAGCATTGAATTCATCAGATGTGATTTCCAAATCATCATCTCCATTTACTAAGCCAAAAACTTCAGATAATATTACTGGGGTTAGAATAACCTGATTTCCTGCTATTGTTCCTGATAATGCATCATTCTCTGGCTTTACTATATAAGCCCATTCCTTAGTTTCAGCCACTGGTAGTTTGATTCTAGTTGTCATCATCTTCTTTAGTTGTTGTTCTTCAAACAAATGAAGAATATCCTGGAAGACTTGGTCAGAATGCTCGAAAGATTTGAGATCAATATCGAATTCCTACGTCGAACTTCATTGATGAAAGCACTGCTTGCGAAATCGCCATTGTTACCTGCAAAAGAGAGAGCGATCAAGTGCAAAAGGGAAACTGGAGGGAAAAACACGAGTTCTGTAGGCGCAAAAATAAAATAAGATGAAAACTTTCATTATATCGAGCGATCGGAGAAGGGCGCACACTTTTGTAGATCAGGGTTCGGCTAAACCTAATAGAATCAGAAGTCGAAAAGACTTAGGGCTTCGTCTGACTGGGTTCGACGAAAATATACTTTTCGTCAATCTCAGTTCGACAATCGCGCTTGTCTTAGTTGATCCTGACTTATTAAGTATCGTCGATCTCCGTTCGATGAATGATAGCATTTCGTCGTTCTCCGTTCGACGAAATGAGGGGATAAATAGAAAATTAATTTTATCAGATTGAATCTCCATCTATCATTCCCAACAAGTTAATAAAGAAAATATGTTTCTTTTCATCCAAGGGTTTGGTGAAAATATCAGCTCTTTGCAAATCAGTAGAGATGAACTGTAGGCAAATTTTATTTTTATCCACATTATTTCTGATAAAGTGGTGCCTAATTTCTATGTGTTTAGTCCTACTATGGAGAACTGGATTTTGTGCTATAGATATTGCACTAGTATTGTCACAAAATATAATTGAATTATTTAAGTTGATACCATAGTCTAGGAGCTGATTTTGTATCCACAATATCTATGAGCAGCAACTGCCTGCAGATATATATTCAGCTTTAGCTGTTGATGTAGACACAGATGTTTGTTTCTTACAATACCAAGACACAAGCCTATCACCAAGAAACTGGCAAGTTCCTGATGTGCTTTTCATGTCTACTCTGCATCCAGCATAATCTGAATCTGAGAATCCAGTTAATTCAAATTCAGATGTTGTTGGATACCATAGTCCTAGATTAGGACAACCCTTTATACATCTCAAAATCCTTTTTAACAAAATTAGGTGAGATTCTTTGGGGTTAACTTGAAACCTAGCACAAATACAGGTAGCAAATATTATATCAGGACTACTTGCTGTTAAATAAAGTAGTGAGCCAACAATTGCTCTATATACTTTCTGATCAACAGGTTTCCCTGATTCATTAGTATCAACAACAGCATTTGAGGGTATGGGTGTTTTCATGGTGGAGGAATCAGACATACCAAATCTTTTCACTAATTCCTTAGCATACTTAGATTGGGATATGAAGATTCCATTAGGAGTTTGCTTCACTTGAAGACCAAGGAAGTATGATAGTTCACCCATACTACTCATTTCAAATTTAGATTGCATCAGGTTAGAAAATCTTTTGCATAAATTTGAATCAGTAGAGCCAAAAATAATATCATCTACATATATTTGAACTAGTAGAGTTTGATTTTTATGTATCCTGAAAAAAAGGTTTTATCTACTATGCCTCTACAGATCTTGTTTTCTAAAAGAAAATTAGCTAAGGTCTCATACCATGCTCAGGGAGTTTGTTTGAGGCCATAGAGAGCTTTATTAAGCTTAAATACATAGGAGGAGTGAGTTGGAGAGATGAAACCTGGTGGTTGTTCCACATAGACTTCTTCTTTGATGTCTCCATTAAGAAATGCACTCTTTACATCCATTTGATATACCTTGAATTTCTTGTATGCAGCAAAGGCTAGAAAGATCCTGATAGCTTCAAGTCTTGCAATAGGAGCAAAAGTCTGATCATAGTCTATTCCTTCTTCCTGTGAATATCCTTGAGCTACCAATCTTGCTTTGTTTCTGACTATGTTGCCTTGATCATCAAGCTTGTTCCTGAAGACCCATTTAGTTCCAATGTTGGGTGGCCCTTTGGTCTTGGAACCAAATCCCAAACCTTGTTCCTTTCAAATTGGTTGAGCTCCTCTTGCATTGCAAGAATCCAGTTTGGATCTTGTTCTGCATCTTTTATGGTTTGAGATTCAACATGTGATAGGAAACAAGTGTGCATCTGATTTTGATGTAGTTGATGCCTTGTTTGAACACCTGCTGAAATATCACCAATTACTTGGGATATTGGATGATCTCTAACTGTGATGTGGTCAACAATTGGAATTGGTTCAGCAATGATATCCACTTGGGGAATTTGTTCAGCTGTCACTTGATTTGTGCTGTCAGCAAGATCTGGATGATCTTCTTCTTCACTGTCTTCAAGATTTTGTGCTGATGGAAGTAAGGATTCTTCTTCCTGTAGATCTAGTCCATTGAGCTCTTCACATAGAGTTGGTACCTGCATAGTATGTTTGGTAGAGGTGGTGTTCCTCTCCTCAAGTAACATGTTAGTCTCATCAAAGGATACATGCATGGGCTCTTCTATCTTAAGAGTAGATTTGTTGTAAACTCTATATGCCTTACTAGAAAGAGAGTATCCAAGGAAAATGCCTTCAGCAGCTTTTGCTTCAAACTTCCTGAGATACTTCTTATCATTGTTGTGCACATAACATTTACATCCAAATATCTTAAAATAGTTAGCCTTAGGCTTCTTATTCTTAAGTAATTCATAGGGAGTCTTACCCTTAAGTTTATGTATCAGGCTTCTATTCAATACATAATTTGCTGTGCTCACTGCCTCTGCCCAAAAGGAGAGTGGCAAGTTTGCATCAGCAAGCAATGTAGTTGCTGATTCAATAAGGGTTCTATTTTTCCTTTCAGCTACCCCCATTTTGTTGAGGAGATCTAGGAGCAGAGAAACATTGCCTGATCCCTTCTTTTCCACAAAATTCTCTCATCAGAAGAGACTCAAACTCAGTGACATGATCACTTCTGATCAACGCAACTACAGTAGAGTACTCACTCTTGATGGACCTGAGAAAGTCTGTCAGAACACTGAAGGTGTCAAACTTGTTCCTAAGAAAGAACACCCAAGTGAATCTTGAGAAGTCATCTACAATAACTAGAGAGTAATGCTTCCCTCCTAGCTTTGTATTGCAGTAGGTCCAAAAAGGTCCAAATGCAGCAAGTATAAAATCCTAGGTGAATCACTCTTGGATAAGGATTTAAAACTACTTCTAGTTTGCTTACCTAATTGATAGGCCCTGCAGAGTCCTTCCTTCTTGTATGAACCAGAAGGCAGTCCTCTAACAAGATTGTCCTTAGAAAGCTTAGATATAGTTCTAAGGTTAATATGTCCAAGCCTTTTATGCCATAATTCATTAGTTTTACTTATAGAATTGAATAAGCAAATATCAGAATTGGCAGAGTCAAAATTGACTAAATAAATATTTCCATGTCTAATACCAGATAATACAGTAATATTTTTATTATTGGTAATAAGACATAAGGAATGATTGAAAGATACCTGATAACCTTCATCACATAACTGGCTTATACTGAAGAGGTTGTGCTTCAGACCCTTGACATAGGCTACTTCCTTGAAGGTCACTGCTCCAACTTTGATTTGTCCATAGCCTTTGGTTTGTCCACAGTTGGAGTCTCCAAAGATTACCTTGGGTCCAAGCTTTGCCTTGTATTTGTTCAGGTTAGCCTTGTTTCCTGTCATATGCTTTGAGCATCCACTATCCAAGTACCATTGTTCTTTTATTCTTGGATAATTTTGTACCTGCAAAACAGAAAAACATTATATTTGTTCTTGACCCAGACTACCTTGGGCCTTTTTGTATTTCCATAAAAATCAGAAATAAAAGACATTTCAGGTTGGTCCTTATAACCTTG
Organism: Dactylorhiza incarnata; assembly: GCA_033032865.1. NCBI lineage: Eukaryota > Viridiplantae > Streptophyta > Magnoliopsida > Asparagales > Orchidaceae > Dactylorhiza > Dactylorhiza incarnata. The sequence goes on from JAWHQI010000003.1 coordinate 23,633,950, forward strand.
TGGATGATATCTCCTTGGAGGTATTATCCATTCAGTGAAAGGATTTTTAGTATGTGAAGAATAATAATTCTTTAAATTTTCTGTATAATTTCTGTTCGGCGAACTGGGCTGAGTTCGTCGATCGCCGTTCGACGAATGGACATGCTTTCGTCGAGCGCCGTTCATATAAGGGCTATGCTGAAAATTTGTCTTCAGAGGTCATCGAACTCTGTTCGACGAAGTGAATTCATTTTGTCGAGCTCCGTTCGACGAATTCTGCTGAATTCCCTTATTCTTGACAGCCTTACTTGAAATGTTTTTATTGGCATCTACAGCCTCTTTGCTCTTAGCAGAAATAAATTTTATAGGTGTAGAGAGTATGTTCTTCTTAATCAGATGTGGCCCACTTGATGAAGCACCCAAGCCTAGTTTGCCATTTAGTTTGGCATTTATTGTGCTTGTAATGTCCATCAGTTTGATACTTCTCCCATTTAGGGATTCTTCAAATTTCTTGGCCTCATAATGTTTATTCTCAATGAGAACAATTTTTTCTCTGGAGGCAGCCAAATCTTTCTTAAGATTAGCATTTTCTTTACTTATTTGATTCATTTCAGCTAGCTTATTTCTGAGAGTGATTATTTCTTTCTCAGATTTGAGTAAGTCTGAGAAAAGAACTTTTAATTCATCTTTGAATTCAATTGAATTGAAATCAAAATTAGAAATTACCTGATCAACATCAATGTCAGCTTCTGATTCTGATTCTTCTTCATCTGAATTGTTAGATGAGGCATTGATAGCCATCATGCAGAAGCTCTTTTCTTCTTCATCATCTTCATCATCAAAAGAGCTGGATGAAGATGCACCTGCTGACTCACTGCTTGAGTCATAAATTGCCATCAGGCACTGATCATTTTCCTTTGATTCTTCTTCATCATCAGATGTACTGGATGGTGTTTCTGATTCTGTTTCACTCCAGGTTTCAGCTACAAATCCTCTTCCCTTGTGTTTGTGCTTGTGAGAGGAAGATTTGCTGGAGTGCTTCTTGTCTTCTTTTTCTTTTCTCTTCTCCTTCTTTTGATTTTCTGGACAGTCTGGAAGAATGTGTCCAGGTTTCCTGCAGCCATAACAAACAATTTCTTTAGGTGAAGCTTTGTCATACCTTGGCTTTTCCCTTGATCTGGAGTCCTTCTTTCTGAAGTCCTTCTTATCCATCTTGTAGAACCTTTTGGCTAGAAGGCTCATGAACTCCTCATCTTTTGGAGCCTTTTCTTCTTCTTCAGCTGCTTTGAAAGCTATGCTTCTCTCCTTCTTTGTTGCTGGAGAAGAAGTGGATTGTTCAGCTTCCCTGGATTTGACAAGCTGCTCATAGGATTTGAGCTTGCCTAACAATGTTTCAGTAGTAATCTCATTGAGGCTTCTGGCTTCTTTAATAGGCCAGATCCCAGAGTCCCAAGTGATGGGGAAGCACATTAGTATCTTGTCATTGATCTCAGTGATGGAGATCACTTTGTCCAAGGTCTTCAGCTCATTGATTATGAGGCTGAGCCTGTTATACATATCAGCCACACTTTCATTTTCTCCCTTCTTGAAGTTCTCATATTGAGAAATGAGGTGAGATCTTCTGTCTTTCCTTTCATCAGCAGATCCCTCAACCATATTGTTGAGAGTGGTCCAGATCTCCCTTGCAAAGGTGCATTCCACTACTTTGTGAAAGATGTCATCAGACATAGTTTGAGCCAGAATGTTCATGGCTTTAGCATCTGCACTTCTTTGCTTCTTCTGGGCTTCAGTCCACTCAGGCGGTGGAACAGTATTGTTATTAGTTGTGGTGTCAGCACTGGTTGTTGCTGTGGGTGTAGGAGGTCCTATTAAGATAACATTAAAGATTTCCTCATCAATAGAATTCATGTACAGCCTAATCCTTGCCTTCCATAGTGGAAACTTACTGAGATTGCACATAGGAGGTCTTGTGCTAGAATATTCTTTGTTTTATGTCATGAGTTTTTTTTTAACAAAAACAAACTCTAAAATAAATTAAGATCTAATTGATCTTTATGATTCAGGTGTTAGCCTGTATATAAAATCAACTACCCTCTGATACCAATTGAAAGTGGAGGTTAGATCTTAATGTTACTCTAGAGGGGGGGGGGGGGGGGGGGGGGGGTGAATAGAGTATTAAAACTTTTCCCTTAAATTTTATAGCGGAATTAAAATAGTGTGTATATTGAGTGAGTTATAAAAATATAATAAAACAAATCAACACAGCACAAACAACACATAAATTCACAAGCACACAGACACAAGGAAATATAGTAGTTCCCCAATAAATCTGGGTACGTCTACTCTTCTACCATACTTGGTAGGAATCCACTAGGATTTTTGATCAGGTGCCCTAACACCAAGGGGTTTTTGATCAGGTGTCCACACACCACAGAGCTTTTGATCAGGTGCTCAAAACCAACTAGATTTTTTGATCAAGTGTCTTGCCACCAGGAGGTAAACTTTTGAAGGGAGTTTTTAACCCTGTACAAGAGGGGATAGAAGGGTTAGAATGTTCTTCTCTGTCAACAATCAGAGAGAAGACTCTAGTGGATTTTGATGGTGTAAAGCTCCCCCTGTCTGATTGTAATTCTTGACGGCTTGAGGATGGAGCTTTCTCTTGAGTGAAATTTCTTCCTTGATGAGCTGATGAATCTGAGAGACAGATGTTCCTCAGATTATTGCTGCTCTATAGAAGATTTGAAAACTTACAGTAGAATGACTGAGAGATTGATCTTGAAGATGTTCTCAGAGAATGGGATGTTGCTTGAGGAAGATGAACTTTTCTTTTTCTTTCTGAATAATTTTTTCTCAACAGATGCTCTGGTATTTTCTATCTATGTGTTGTTCTTTTTCTTTCTATCTGGTATTTTGTATATTATTGAAAGAAGACGACTGATCTTAATTTCAAATTTCTCTGAATAGGAATAGAATAATCTGCATTAAATCTTTCCTTGGAACTTCCACTGATTCAACCAATCTTAATTCCTTTCCTATACAATAATATATGATATTCTTTTCCAACACGCAAAACGGCTATTTTATCTCGACAGAAGGAATTGGAAGGAGGATAAAATAAAGGAGGAATAAAACTTGTCTTATCTGGAAGAATAACTCCAAATGAAGAATAAAACTGAATCTGAAGGATGAACTGAGTTCAGAGAAATAGAATAACTGATCTGAACAATCTGAGAGAAAATTCGTCGATCTGAGATAAGATTTTTGCGACTGCTGAGACGCTGAGCAGCTGATAACTGAAGATCATCGACCGCTGAGACGCTGAGACTGGAGCACGGCGTTCGTCGAACGCAGTGAGAAGGCCGTTCGTCGAACGCAAAGAGAAGTTCGTCGAACCCAGAAACTTAGAGAATTTCTAAGTTCTAGCTATCTTATCAGCCTAAAACTATGACCCTTAGACTATACAAGGGGGTCAACTTAAACCTAGTCAACACATAGTAATCCTAGCCCAAATCAGTAATAGGGTTGTTCCAACAGGAGCAACTAATCATGTTGCTTACACACTACATGGGTTCATCAAAAGGAGGAGGCAAAGAACGGGTGAGTGCAGACTCACGGTTGGCAACATTGCTGGGGTGGAGTTCATGCAATTCTAGTTCCTTGCAGGACTTTGAGGGCAAGTTCAGCATTTTTTTCAGCATTGGTATCCTCCCCCCTTTCTGGCTTCTTCAAATATTTTCTGTTCAATCCCTTGAGTAGCAGCTGTCACTGAGCCTAACAGGGTTTGGAATGTATTCTCTAGATCAGCTTTCAGATCCTCTTTCATCTTTTCAGCTTCTCCTATTATGGTGGTTCATGTGGACCACACATTTTCCTCAATGTGATTTGCAGCTTTTTCTATCACTTCATCTGTCTTGTTGACAAAGTTTTTGACATATCTCATGTCAGATTCCGCCATCTTAAGATCTTTGTCCATGGATCTGAGGATAGTGCATTGAGATACTACTTTGTTTTCTGCCAGATCAAACCATTTTATCATACGGGTGTTTAGGTAGGCAGTGTCTTCCTTTAATCCCTTGATCTCATTCATCACCTCATCCTTCTCATTTGAAATTGATTTATCAATATACTCCAGCATTGATGACATTTGTACATCAAGCAGTGTCTTGATTGAACTTAGGAGAAGTTCATTTGATTGTTGTGGTTCAACAACTACTGCTTGCTGACTTGTAGGTTGTATCATTGTAGGTAAGGCCTTTTCTTGAGCAGCTAGATTATCACACTCAATCAGAGTGGAAGGCTCATCTGTAGGGGTGGATGTGAAGTCCTGCGCATGGACCTTTGTATGCTCTTCCTCAGCTTGATCGTCCATCTTTCCAGCTCCATCATCATGATCAGCATCAACATCATCTTGATCAACATCATCATCATCTTCATCATTATCATCATCATCTAGCATCTCCTGCTCCCCCTCAGATGGAGCATCTTCTGAATTATGCTCCAAGAAACCTGTTGGTTCATCAGGGATTAGACTGATCCTTCTATCAAGACTAGAGATTATGAGATCAATCTTACTTTGTAGATCAGTAGTAGAGTCCAGTTGCTCCTCTTCATGACCTTCTGTTGTAGTATGCACATCTTGTGCATATTCATTGGTTGTGAGGTTCAGAGGACTGAGATCATAATTGTTGTCTCCTTGGTCTTGAGCATCACCTTCACCTACACTTTCAATCCCTCCTTGATTAGGGATGTTGTCTGTGTTGGATCGTGTGACGCCCTTAGAGGGCGGTGAATAAGGGTGTGTTTAAATTATAATTTTTAACTTAAGAATTTTTAAACAACTTTTACTTTTCTAAAAATTACTTATAAAAAATTTCAAACCAATGTAATTTTTAAATTAATTCAAACACAAATTTCTAAGTTAAAGATTAAGCAACCAAATTTGCAATTAAAGAAAAAGTCATAATTTTTTAATCATGAAATTCACATACAATAAAAATGATCTTAACAATGCTTAAGATCAAGGCACAAATATGATAATAAACTTTTAACAATTTGTGTTTACCAATCCTTCTCCCAAGGATCGGAAGGCTATCACTTGTCTCTCCCTAGACCAAGCCCAAGCCTATCCTCTAGATCTTCTCAAGATCTAGACGTAGCACACAAGGCCACGATTTCCTACCAAGCCACGCAAGGACTTGGACGCTCCGCACAAGGAAACGATTTTCCCCTAAGCCACGCAAGGACTTAGACGTCACGCACAAGGAGACAATTTCCCTACCAATACAAAGTGAAATGTATATAAATGAAAATACAAAATCAAAAGAAGAACTCCCTAGAAATTCAAGTCTCTGAAAGGAAGGTTGAAGCCTAGAGATGATCGTTGATGTAGAAGCGCGTCCGATCTCATCTTCAATCTCAAACCTTCTAAGCACAAATGGGAGTTGATGAGGTTCTGGAGCTCTCTGGTTCGTATGCACTCAGGAAAGAACTTAGAATATTCAATGCTTGGAATGAACGAACAAAACAAACCAATTTATAGTTTTTCACTGTCGCCTGGGCGACATCGCTGTCGGAATTCCGATAGCGCCAAACTACCGCTCATCGTGCTGTCGTGCGAGCTGTTGCTGTAACTTCTGTCCTGTCGCCTGGGCGACATCGCTGTCGAAATTCCGACAGTGCCAAACTGTTGCTCGTCGTGCTGCTGTGCGGGCTGCTGCTGTAACTTCTGTCCTGTCGCCTGGGTGACAGTAGATGTCAGAAAATTCCGACATCGAAATTCTCCATACAGTCAAATTGAGCTCCAATCAGAATTGTGAAAATCTCATACCTGTTACCTGCACACCATCATTAAAAATAGAATCAAATACAAACGGGATTTTGTTATTATAAAACCGGAAGAGTGCAAAATGCATGCTCCAACAATCTCCTCCTTTTGATAATAACAAATCTGTATAAAAAGAAATCATGTCTATTTAGGTTGTTGTTTTTAACATATGGTGTGTGCACAAAAATAACATGATATATTCCTCTTAAATGTAAGCTCCCCCTAGATGAATGCTCCCCCTAAATGAATGCTCCCCCTAAATGTTATAGTAAAATGAAATGATGTATTGTTTAGGTGGAAGATTTAGGTGGAATTGTTCTTATTGTTCTTTGATTTCTTGAAAATACTTATAATTCTCCCCCTTTTGGTATTAGCAAAAGTTAATTTGAAATGAATGAGTAGTTCTTAAGGGAAGAGAGAGGATGTAGAAAATAAGAGTAAGCAGAAGCACTTGTGTTGAAAATGATTGAAGGTCTTGAAATAATAGTAATATGCCATAGTATTGAATAAACTCAGGAAGAGGTGGTATAGCCATATGAAGTAGTAAAATAAAAAAATAACTTAAACATGATTAATGTCATTTTAAAGTATCATAGAAAGACACAATTGTGTATAGAAATTTGGAATCTTTTCGGTCCAATTCTCATGAGATGAAGGTTTATATAACATAATGATGTGTACAAGTGTTGCTTTGATCAAACATATTAAATTATTTAATTTACATGATCATTGGAATAGAAAACATAATATAAGCATATAAAAACAACTTTGACCTTGAAGATATAGCACAATAAGAATAGAATACCATTTTTTTCTTTTGCACAAGACACTTTACAATTCTTTCCAAGGTGCTCAACCTCACAATGCTTATTAAGACTTATCAGGAGGGTAAGTAGTGCTTGGTGGAGTATCCTTGTCCTCAATTTAAACTTTTTGTTGATCACATAGTTTGTGATATCTTAACTTTGTAGTTTGTATAGATATTTATTTTTAATTGACCAAGGATCTCTGAATTCACTTGAATCGCAAAAGATGGTGTATATTTGGTTGTGCTAACAAATCAAGGTTGAAAGTAGTATTTATGAAATGCTATTGTATTATGTTAAAGCAAATATGATTCATGTATATATTAAATAGAAAGACATATGTATGGATCAAAAGAAGTGAACGTGATAGCTCATTATTATATATAAACAATTTCTCATACTTAGAGGCATGCGAAAACAATTTCCAATAGTCTAAACCACTTAGCAGGAGTGTCAATACTATGATAGAGCGGAAATGAAATCATATAATCATGTAAATAGCCATTTTTAAAAAATAGAAAGCACATGGTTTGGCATCAATTCATGAGTTGTGGCATTAATAATGACATATAACTAGTGTAGAGTATCAGAGAGACCAAAATTGAAGATTAATCAAATTTGGGAGCTGTCGGAATTTTCCGACACTCACTATCGCCTGGGCGACAGATAAAAGTATAAAAAGCGGCTAAAAACCGAGTCAAACCCGATTGTACCTCATTTTCTGGACTGGAAGGCGAGAGGAAACTGTCGGAGTGCGGCGACAACCCTAGATCTAAGGTATGTTTGGTTGATTTTGAGGTTTTGACTTAAATTTTTGAAATAAGGTATGTTTGAATCTTGTGTTTTTGTTTTTGGGGTTTAAGATTTGTATTTTTACATTGATTAATTTCAAAAAAAAAGTAGATGATCTTGTTGAAGAGGGTTGAAGAAGATGAATAGGAAATGATATGTGAGAAGGTTTAGTTTGGTTCAAAAAAAAAATTTAACAGAAATATATCTTGATTTTGAGTAGATCTGGAAGTCTATGTTGAAAAAACATAGAAAAAGCTCACTGGATCAATGTCGGAAATTTTCCGACAGTCAATGTCGCCTGGGTGACATCGTCCCAGTGCACAGAACAATGATTAACTTAAATTTAGTTTTGTTATGTTTGCAGAATGGCTTCCAGTTCTAAGGCTCGCAAAAGTATACCTGAAGATGCTCATAGTTCATATCAAATATATCCGGGGATTGAGAAGGCAATTATTGGAGTTTCAAAATATGTTGATTTTGACTCTCCTAAGCACGACCATATCTACACTCTTCTTGCTAATGCAGGTATATTATCAGTAATTTTAGTAGATATGTTCTCATTTGTCTTGATCCGAGAGTTTTACAATCATTTGGAAGACCCTAAACACACTGAATTGGATGGGGGAGTGCAATCGAGAATCCAATGTCAACAAGTGGAAATAACACATGTTGATCTTAGAGATGAATTTGGTCTTCTTATGATTGATCATATGCCAGACATAGTAGAAAGCTATAGAAGGGACAGAGATTGGACTCTTGTAAATATGAGTTTACATGGAAGTAAAAAGAGGACCCTAATCACGGAAGTCTCTTCTCTCACTCCTGATGCCTATTTTGTCCAAGACATATTGAGAAACTCAGTCATGCTAAAAAGTGGTGATACAAGGAGTATCACAACACAGTTGACGCTGTTTACATATTTTATTATAGAGAAGGAACCCTTTGATGTAGCGGACCTCATCCTTGCCCAGATTCGTTATGCTATTAGATTAAAACAACCAAAATGGGTGAAGGTTCATAGTTTGCCAATGGGGGCTATAATTCAACATATTCTCTATAAGAAGTATGAATGGATAAGTCAAGATTCATACTTAGATGATTGTATTCCTGAAATATACTATACTGGTACCATGAAAGTTAAGAAGTCTCATAAAAAGCCTCATCCTGGAATAGAGATTAGAGAGCCTACAAATCCTAGAGGAGGATCACTACGAGAGTCTATAGATGATCTTCATGATTCATTTGAAGAACACAAGAAAGAAGTGAAGAAAGATTGCAGTAGACTGCAGAAATTTATGAAATTTCTGGTGAAGGGACTGAAGTTAAAGCCTACTCCTGAAGAAGCGGCCGAATGGGAAGTCCCAGATGAAGAACCGCCACGCCAATCGGTTAGGCGGACTCAACGTAGAAAGGTTGTAAGACATGGATCTTCAGAAGACTGTCCAGAAAGTAGCGGGGCTGGATATGATGATTCTGAGTAGTTTCCAGCAGGTTGCTGCTTCTGACTTATCTCGGAATTTTCCGACACTCACTGTCGCCCGGGCGACAGTGAACTTACCCAGATTTCATTTTCTGTTTGCTGAACTTAATCTTATGTTTATTTCTACTGTTTTTCTGGAACAATTTGTATGAATTATTAATGATGTGAGAATTTTTGTTAGGTCATTCAAATTCTATGTTTTGATTTAAAATGATGTTTTTCCATTGTTCTTTATCTTATTAAACTTGATTTGTCATATTAGATATGCTTAGTTTGAAATATCTAGGATTCCTAATTCAAGCCTTAGCATTGAAAACCGGGAATCTGGCAATGGTTTTGTGAATATATCGGCTAATTGATTATCCGTTCCTATGAAGGAAATTTTAATCTGATTATTTTTAATGTGGTCTCTTATAAAATGATGCCTAACGTCAATATGTTTAGACCTAGAGTGATGAACCGGGTTGTAAGTTAAATCAATTGCACTTTTGTTATCGCACCATAGCTCTATAGTTTGTTGTTTAATGTTAAAGTCTTCTAAAGTTTGTTTCATCCAAAGAGCTTGTGCACAACAACTACCAAGTGCGATGTATTCGGCCTCGGTTGTTGAGAGGGCAACAGAATTCTGTTTCCTACTCGACCATGAAATGAGTGAAGGGCCTAAAAAGTGACAAGTGCCACTAGTGTTTTTCCTATCTAGTGAACAACCGGCATAATCAGAATCAGAATTGCCAAAAAGAGTAAAATCATCGCTATGAGGATACCACAAACCAAGTTTAGATGTGCCAATTAAATATCTAAAAATTCTTTTTACCGCTTTTAAATGTGATTCTTTGGGATCGGCTTGAAATCTAGCACATAAACAAACTGAAAACATAATATCTGGTCTAGAAGCGGTTAAGTATAAAAGTGAACCTATCATGCCTCTATATAAAGTTTGATCTATGGATATTCCACTTTCATCTTTTCCTAATTTTAAAGAGACACTCATTGGAGTACTAGCTTGTTTAAGATTTTCAAATCCAAATCTTTTCAAAACATCATGTATATATTTTGATTGGTTTATAAAAATTCCATCATGTTTTTGAATAATTTGAAATCCTAAGATATATTTTAGTTCTCCTACCATGCTCATCTCAAATTCACTTTCCATCATTTTAACAAAATAATTACATAACTCTTCATTAGTGGCTCCAAAAATAATATCATCAACATAAATTTGTAAAACTATTAAATCATCATCAACTTGCTTAATGAAGAGTGTACAATCAACACCACCCATTTTAAAACCATTTTGTAATAAATATAAGGTCAATCTATCATACCATGCTCGTGGTGCTTGTTTTAAACCATACAAGGCTTTTAGTAATCTATACACGCGATAAGGAAATTTTTCTTTTATAAAGCCTGGGGGTTGTTCAACATAAACTTCTTCTTTAATCAACCCGTTTAAAAATGCAGTTTTAATATTCATTTGCACTAATTTAAATCTTTTATGACTAGCAAATGCAACAAAAATTCTAACTGCTTCCAATCGTGCAACGGGTGCAAAAGTTTCATCAAAATCTATCCCTTCAATTTGATTGTATCCTTTCGCTACAAGCCTAGCTTTGTTTCTAGTGATCCTAGAGTCAGTATCTAATTTATTTTTAAAAACCCATTTGACTCCTACCACAGGATCACTAGGTCTATCTACAAGAATCTAAACTTTATTTCTTTCAAATTGGTTAAGTTCTTCATTCATAGCTAGAAACCAAGATTCATCATTTAAAGCGGTGGCAACATCTTTTGGTTCTCTATTTGAGACAAAACATAAATTTAAAAAACTTTCATGTAAACTAGAATGTGTACGTACCCCACTTGATGGATCTCCAATAACAAATTCTTGTGGATGATCTTTTGAGAATCTTAGCTCGGTTGGAGGTACATAGCCTTGTTCTTCTTCTTCTTCACCATCTTTTTCGTCTTCTTTCTCTACTTTTTCTTCATCATCATCATCATCATTTTTCCTCATATTTTGTTCCATATCTTCTTCATTTTTCTCATTACCTGCAACTTTAGTATTTTCTACACAAGAAATATTTTCATCAAATTTTACATGAATAGTTTCTTCAACCACTTTAGTACGTTTATTATAAACTCTATAGGCATTGCTAGTTGAAGAATAACCAATGAAAATTCCTTCATCAAATTTACCTAAGTTATCTTTTGTATTCAAAATAAAGCATTTACAACCAAAAACTTTAAAGTAAGATACATTTGGTTTTCTTTGAAAATAAATTTCATAAGGAGTTAATTGTAATGTAGGTCGAATCATGACACAATTAATAATATAGCATGCAGTACTAATCGCTTCGGCCCAAAAATATTTTGGCAATTTAAATTCACAAAGCATAGTACGTCCTAATTCTTGAAGTGTTATATTTTTCCTCTCCACTGCACCATTTTGCTGTGGTGTGCGAGGAGCGGAAAATTCGTGTTTTATCCCAAATTCATTACAATATGAAATAAATTTTTCATTATCAAACTCTCCTCCATGATCTAATCTAATGCATTTTACTTTTAAATCAAGTTCATTTTGAATACGTGAAATTAGTTTTACAAATTCATCAAAAGCATCAGATTTTGAATTTAAAAACAATGTCCAACAAAATCTAGAATAATCATCAATAATAACAAACGTATATTTTCTACCTCATAGACGTTGTGTAGTAATTGGACCAAACAAGTCCATGTGTAATAATTGTAATGGTCTAGTAGTAGAAATAACATTTTTGCTTTTAAAAGATGATTTTGTAAACTTTCCTTTTTGGCATGGTGAACATAATGAAGAAAGCTTTCCATTCAAATTTGGTAAACCTTTTATTATTTTATTTTTAGAAAGCTTTACTATGCGTTTAGCACTAGAATGTCCTAGTCTCCTATGCCATAATTCAAGTTCATTATTCTTTGAAATAAAACATTTAAGTGTAGAATGAGATAAATCATGAAAAGTTATTGTATAGACATTGTTTATTCTTGATGTAGTAAGTACAATTTCATTTGTTTTGGAATCAATAATTTTGCAAAGGTTTGAGCTAGAATCAAATAAAACATTTAGATTTTTATCACATAGTTCACTAATAGAGATTAGATTATGTTTCAAACCTTTAACATATAAAACATTTGAAATTTTAAACTCTTTGTTACCTACTACTCCAATGCCTTTGACTTTACCCTTGCCATTATCTCCAAATGTCACTGTTCCACCTTTCTTCATCTCCAGGCTTATGAACTTTGATTTATCGCCCGTCATGTGTTTTGAATAGCCAGAGTCCAAATACCACACGTCTTCCTTATTCCTAGCCTGCACGCACACCTAAAAAGATAATGAGAGTAAAGATCTGGTTACCTAAGTGGTCCCTCCCATGGTATAGGTGGAAGCCTTAGGTACCCAGATTTGTTTAACACTAACTTTTCCTTTCTTCCAGCATGAGTCCGAGATGTGACCAAATCGATGACATTTGACACATGCAATGAATAATGAGGAACCATTCTTTAATGGTTTCTCTGGACTCTTGCTGTAGGAAACATCTTTATGTGTGGACTTAGAAAAAATTTCATTTTGAAAAACAGGTTTTCTAAACTGGAGCTGTCGCTGGTTCCGACATCAGCTGTCGGAAATTTCCGATAGCTTCCAGAGCTTCCAAAAACGTATCCTAGCCCAAATTTTGCTGTCACATGGCATTGGTTTGCTAAAATCATATCCAGAGATTTTTTTCCAACACCAAATTTTCCAATTGCCATGTTCAACTCATTTACTTTGGACTTTAAAATTGAATTTTCTTTTACTATCATGCCACATTTATTTGCAACATTTTTCTTATAATTCTCTAATTGAGAATGAGAGGTTTTAAAAACTTTTTCTAAGTCCTTTTTCTCTTTTAGAAGTTGATCAATTTTTTGATCGGACTTAGAAATAGTGTTTTCAAGTTCTTTTATCCTTGTCGAAGAGTGATCACACTCTTGACAAATTACCTTCTCGTTCCCAATAGATTTCAACTCATTTGATAACTTTTTATTTACTTTCAAAAGAACTTTATTTTCACATTTTAAAAAATCGATTTCCTTTATGCTTTTATCCAAAAATTTGCAAGTTTTCATAAATTCAGAATATAAATCATCATAAGATGGAGGAGTTACCTCAGTGTTGCTTTGGACACTGCAATCGTCGTTAGATGACGCATTTTCTTTCCCCATCAAGCATACATTTGCTTCTTCTTTATCTTCATCGTTTGCTTCACTTGAGCCTTCAGAAGTTGTGTCATCCCAAGTCTCCGCCTTCAGAACCTTCTTTTTGAACTTCTTATCGTGCCTCTTCTCTTTCTGCTCTCTCAGATATTTTGGGCACTTGCTTCTTATATGTCCAATCTTTTTGCAATGATAGCATTCTGGTAGCGGACGTTCTTCTTCATCATCCATTTTTCCTTTGCCTTTGTTGTAGGAAAAATCCTTCTTTTTGAAAAATTTTATAAATGAGTTTCTCCTTCAGGATTTCTCATAAACTTCTTAAAGTTCCTCACAAACAGCCCTTCATCTTCCTCACTTTCTTCAGTCTCACTTTCAATTTCCTTTTTAGATTTCAACGCCAAGCTCTTCTTTTTGGGCTCCAAATTGTACTCTTGGCTTTGAATCTTCAACTCCACTTCATGGGTTTTTAGATTACCAATGAGGCTCTCCAATTGTAAGGTCTTAAGATCATGTGACTCAGAAATTGCAGTCACTTTAGGATTGAACTTCGGGGGAAGTGATCTTAAGATTTTCCATACTAAATCTCCATTGGAGAAAGCCTTACCCATCACCATTGAATCGTTCACGATTTTAGTGAATCGTGTGTACATTGTATCAATTTCTTCATCCACCTCCATTTTGAATCTTTCGAACTCTGACTCCAGTTGAAATAGCTTCGAATCCTTTACCTGCGAAGTACCTTCATGAGTGATTTCTAAAAGATTCCAAATTTCAAATGCAGTATTACAAGCACAAACTCTATTAAATTCAGTGTGATCTAGTGCGCAAAATAAAGCATTCATGGCTTTTGCATTGTTCTTATATTTTAATTTATCATTGTCATCCCACTTGTCTTTAGGTTTGTCCATAGTTACATCTCCTACAACAAATGTTGGGGAAGTATAACTCATCTCGACCGTATTCCAAACTTTTATGTCGAGAGCTATTAGAAAACACCGCATTCGGGTTTTCCAATAGTTATAGTCTGTGCCCGTAAAAAGTGGTGTCCTACTAATTCCTTGCCCCTCAACGAACGCGTGATCGTTGTGCGACATTACTCCCGGTGGTAAAACCGTTTTGGAGTAACCTTGCTCCGATACCACGTGTTGGATCGTGTGACGCCCTTAGAAGGGGGGTGAATAAGGGTGTGTTTAAATTATAATTTTTAACTTAAGAATTTTTAAACAACTTTTACTTTTCTAAAAATTACTTATAAAAAATTTCAAACCAATGTAATTTTTAAATTAATTCAAACACAAATTTCTAAGTTAAAGATTAAGCAACCAAATTTGCAATTAAAGAAAAAGTCATAATTTTTTAATCATGAAATTCACATACAATAAAAATGATCTTAACAATGCTTAAGATCAAGGCACAAATATGATAATAAACTTTTAACAATTTGTGTTTACCAATCCTTCTCCCAAGGATCGGAAGGCTATCACTTGTCTCTCCCTAGAACAAGCCCAAGCCTATCCTCTAGATCTTCTCAAGATCTAGACGTAGAACACAAGGCCACGATTTCCTACCAAGCCACGCAAGGACTTGGACGCTCCGCACAAGGAAGCGATTTTCCCCTAAGCCATGCAAGGACTTAGACGTCACGCACAAGGAGACGATTTCCCTACCAATACAAAGTGAAATGTATATAAATGAAAATACAAAATCAAAAGAAGAACTCCCTAGAAATTCAGATCTCTGAAAGGAAGGTTGAAGCCTCGAGATGGTCGTTGATGTAGAAGCATGTCTGATCTCGTCTTCAATCTCAAACCTTCTAAGCACAAATGGGAGTTGATGAGGTTCTGGAGCTCTCTGGTTCGTATGCACTCAGGAAAGAACTTAGAATATTCAATGCTTGGAATGCACGAACAAAACGAACCAATTTATAGTTTTTCACTGTCGCCTAGGCGACATAGCTGTCGGAATTCTGACAGCGCCAAACTACCGCTCGTCGTGCTGTCGTGCGAGCTGGTGCTGTAACTTCTGTCCTGTCGCCTGGGCGACATCGCTGTCGGAATTCCAACAGCGCCAAACTGCTGCTCGGCGTGCTGCCGTGCGGGCTGCTGCTGTAACTTCCGTCCTATCGCCTGGGCGACAGTAGATGTCGGAAAATTCCGACATCGAAATTCTCCATACAGTCAAATTGAGCTCTAATCAGAATTGTGAACATCTCATACCTGTTACCTGCACACCATCAATAAAAATAGAATCAAATACAAATGAGATTTTGTTATTATCAAACCGGAAGAGTGCGAAACGCATGCTCCAACAGTCTGGTCTTAGATTTGCAGCATCCTCTTCTGAATCTGATTCAGAACAGACCATCCTTGCTTTTCTAGTTCCTTTGATCAACTTTTTCCTCTTATCTTTTGCCTCATAGGGCTGGCTCATGGGGAGCACTCTTGTGAACCTGTCTAAGGTTTTGATACACATTCTCTTGAGATAATGGATGTTTGAACCATTTGAGGTATCAAACAGATTAAGGTAAGTTTGGAAGAGATAGAGTGACCGAATTATTCCCATATTGGGGGCTTGAAGGCATTCTTTAATCCTTTGAAAAATAACTTGTGCCCAGGATGTCTTCTTCTTTAATACTATCCTAACCATTAGCTCAAACATGAATTTGCATATTGTGTCATGGGAGCCATGTTTGTAGAGAATGGACTTCCCAATAATATCAACTAATAATTTTCCTCTTGATTGAAATATTTCCTTTTTAGTGAGCCAGTTTTGGCAACACTATACTCACACCATTTTAGTGTTTTAACTCTATCTTTTTCTGAAACATCCTCTTCTTCATATTGGCTTGTTGATGGCAACTTCAGTGCTTTCTCCAGTCTTTTAGGGGTAATTTTGATCTTGTCACTACCAATCCTTGATTTCAGGAGGGGCAAGCTGAAATCCAATTCTAGCACTTCAGTTCTTAAAATTTTCGACGGCTTTGGCAGCAAAAATTCTAATCATTGAGCTTCAAGTAACTGAATCACATCCATTATTTCAGGAGGGGCATGCTGAAATCCATTCCTAACTATTTTTTATCTCTCCTGAAGATCTTTTGCAGATTTTGGTGTCATTTTGTGAGAAAGACGTGTCGCTGAGTCGGGGTTGGAAATGTCATCTCGACGGCTGGGGTTTAGGGTTTGTAACCTTATTATTACTATTACTCTATTTATAGAGATTTTAGTATAATTTTATGTTTGAGATTACACTTGAGATAATTATTGATTTATCTTATTACATTAATTTATTTAATGCCTTTGGATTCTTGATTAAGATTTGATTTTATTTAAACAACCTGTCTCAGCAGATCCGCTGAGACTGATTGATAAACCGCTGGGTTAAGGTATTGCTGAAACCATTCAGCCTTCTCAGCTGTTCCGCTGAGACCAGAGGCTTGTCTCAGCAGTTCAACTGAAACTTTCTCAGCTGTTTCAGCCGGGCACACTGTGTAGTAGTGAACAATATATCTTCTAGTTAAGGAGTAATAACAACATATAAATCATCAATTGAAATGTAAGGGAGTAATCAACACTTAACATTCCTAACTCATTTTTAAATGAATTGAACCTAGCCTCATCCAATGGCTTAGTAAATATATCAGCCACTTGATTGTCTGTGGAGATATATTCAAGGTGGATATCTTCACTTTCTACATGCTCTCTAATAAAATGATATTTAATTTCTATATGCTTAGTCCTGCTATATGATATAGGATTCTTAGCAATAGAAATTGCATTGGATGAGTCACAATATAGTGGAGAATGACTTATCTTGAGGTTGTATGATGGCGACGGCCACCACGACGACCAACTTGGTAATGAAGATGACGACCATGGCGCACTTGGTGATCATGGGATTGTGGCGGAAGATGATGATGATGAACCGCTGGCCAAAGACTTGCGGCGCCGTAGCGGTCACGGCTACAATCTTCGCACACGCAACAAGAATTTAATTTAATTTATCTTGCTAGTTTATGGTCTGCAATTATCCAATTATATGGTTTGCTTTTAATTATTTTATTTCTGTCATTTTTTATTTCTGGTGTGCGTTTAGCCACTGTTATGGGCTGCTATTAGACGTTTGGATGTAAGCCTTATATAAGGCCACAACTCTTTCTATGATGGTAGAATATTATTGAAATTAAACAAAGATTTGCTTCCTAAACCTAAATCCTCTCTCCCTCTCTCTCTCTCTCAGATTTTCGACCCCCCCCCCCCCCCCCCCCTCAATCTCCCTCTTCCTCTCATTGCCGCCGCCCCCCTTGAAGAATCTCTTCCAAGGTTCGGCCGCTCCCCTCTTTCTCTTCTCCCCTCCTCCATATTCTCTCCTCCACAATATTACTCCACCACCTTTCATCTCTCTATATCCTCTTTCATCCACGGTTCCAAATATCTTGTGCAAGAAGTAAAGGTTGTGGTGATCTTCTACGGCGTGAAGCGGGGAAGACGGACGTGTTCTTCATCCTTGGTGCACTTCTTGTGGATTTCGACGGAAGGCGATCATTTCTTGTGGATCCAACATCTCGGATCTACTTTCTCCGAGAGGGGCAACGAAAAATACTACTCAAGAGTTTTTCCTTTCTTTGATAGTTCTTGTGGTGGACGATTTTTGCGTGGATTTTCGAAGCTTTATTTATCGCGGTAGTTTTATAATAGATCTGTGGTTTTCGTTTTCGTTTTCCGATAACTCTCGAGAGGATTGGCGACCCTCATTCTTTTCTCTAGTTGGGATTAGATCCTACCACTTCCGAATCGTGTTTATTTTTGGTGGATCTATTTTGGTACAACTCAAAGCTCGTCGGAATCAATATTACTCCTTTTAGCCGGAGCGGATTTTGGCCCATAGCCATTCTCCGAACCAAGTGCGGTGTGGCTACCCGTACGTTAGCGCGAAAGATAAATAAAAATAATTGTAATGGCTGCGATTCGTTTGCGTGTGGTAAAGAGGGCGTAGAACGTAGCGAGAGGCGTTGTTGCGTCGTCCGTGTAGGATCGATTTGGTCGGCCTACATCAATTTAGTATCAAAGCGAGGTTGGTGTCAATTTCTAAATTGACGCAATCCTTAGGTTGTCGTAGAATGCCGACACTCACAATCGTCACACGATTTGGCATTCAAAATTAAAAAATAAATAAAAAATTTCGTCGGTCTGCGAATAGCGGTCTAAAATTCTCATTTTTTAACGAAATTCAAAAAAACAAATTTCTGGATATTCTACTTAATATTTCCTGTAAGAAAATCAAAAAATATTTTTACTTACCTTAGTTATTAGGCGGGAATAAAATTATATTTCGTAAAATTTCTGTCCTGATCTAAAATTCTGATCTGCATTTAGTAAAAAAAACAAAACAATTTTTCTGCAAAAAATTTACAAAAAAATCACTTGTCCCGTTGTTTATGCGCACTAGGCGTGGCACGGAATATCTCCCAACCGCTTCCACCATGGCAGACGACCATGATGACGAGCACGCTCCTGCAACGATCGCGGAGCTTCGAGACGAGTTTAATGCTAAGTTCGATGCACTCACACAGTTAATATAAGGGTTAGCATTCAATCAAGCGACGCCTCGAAATCCCGTTGCCAACCAACGAGATGAGAGACCAAACTATCCCCGTAACCAGAACGATGAGCAAGCGCCTCGAGCTCCTCATGAGTTCGATGTAACTAGAGCCGTGAAAATTGATCCACCGTCATACGATGGAATGGGTGAACCCCAAGTATTTTTAGACTGGATTATGGAGATCGAGTGTTACTTTGAGTGGAAGAATCTGACGGATGGTGAGAAGGTGCGGGTTGCGCGGATGATGCTTCTGGGTAGAGCCAAAACGTTCTGGTTGAACGAAGAGAGGCGTCTAGGTACCGTAAATGGAGCAACCCCAATTGGGTGGGCTGCCATGAAAGCACTCTTGTCTGACCAATATGTCCCTGCGTATCACCGAACCCAAATGTTCGACGAGTTAGCCACCCATCGTCAGGGTAGCAAATCGGTAGCGGAATACATGGGACTCCTGAAAGATATGATAGTGCGGTGTGACATACGGGAAATGCCCGAAGTTACATTATCTCGCTTTCGTAAGGGACTCAACCCAGACATCCAAGGCAAGCTTTTGCGTTATGGTCATACGGACCTTAACACGACATTCAATGCTGCCTTAGACATAGAGAAGCACAACGCTTACAAGTCCAAGGGACGAGCATTCCAGAAGGGAAAGTCCCTTTTAGGAGCCCCACCTTCGTCCTCCATGAGGGACAAAGGAAGGTTTCGATCGACTGATTCGAATTCTGTAGTTATCACTGCTAGGAACATTAGGAATCCCACTAGCGAGAGAGTTCCAGTAGGACGGATTAATAAGACAAACACCACATGTTATTCTTGCGGGATCCAAGGGCATTACTCTAGTGAGTGTCCCACTAAGAGTAAACCACTAGCACTATTAGACTCCACATCTGAACCCGCCGAAATCGTCTATGAAGCTGGCAATGAATCTGATGCCGAGCCGAGTGATATTGAAGATGAATCTTATATGATGGTTATGAGGTGTATTTTGGCCACACCGCGTCCGTCGGATGAGTATAATCGGACGAATATCTTTTCGTTGAATTTTAAAAGCGGTGAGAAGTGGTGTAAACTAATAATAGATAGAGGTAGTAGCATGAACGTAATTTCGGAGAACGCTATCACTCGTATGCATTTAGTCACTGAACCGCACCCCCATCCGTATAAAATAGCGTGGTTAAACAAAACGTCTATTGCGGTCTCTAAACGTTGTCTAGTGCCGCTCACGGTGAAGAGCTATATCGATAAGGTGTGGTGCGACGTCATCCCCATGGATGTTTGCCATGTACTACTAGGACGTCTGTGGCTTTATGATTATGACGTGACCCATTTCGGACGAGCCAACACATACGAGCTTAATTTCAACGGTAAAACCATTGTCTTGAAACCCTCACCGCCTAAGGATCCGTCGATTGCCTCCAATGACACAATTGTGCCTGCGGAAAAGAAAACAATAGGCTTGATAAGTAGGAAGGAACTAGAGCGTGAGACCTTCATGAATGGCGTCATCTATGATTTAGTATGTCTACAAGCTAAGGACGATTCAGCATCTTTAGAGAATCTACCGTTATCTCTGCGAACGCTTTTGGAAGAGTATAAGGACGTCTATCCGGTGGACTTACCATCTAAGTTGCCACCCATGAGAGAAATCCAGCACGAGATTGACTTTGTCCCGGGCTCATCATTGCCTAATCTCCCCCATTATCGGCTCAATCCCTCCGCACATAATGAATTACAAACTTTAATTTCAGATTTATTAGCAAAGGGATATATTCGCCATAGTAAGAGTTCATGTGCCGTCCCTGCACTTTTGGTCCCAAAGAAAGATAAATCTTGGAGATTGTGTGTAGACTACCGGGCCATAAATAAAATCACTGTTAAATATAGGTTTCCCATCCCACGTTTGGATGATTTATTAGATATGTTATCTGGAGCCACCATATTCTCAAAGTTGGATCTTAAAAGTGGTTACCACCAAATAAGGATACGGGAGGGAGACGAATGGAAAACGGCATTTAAGTCTAAGGATGGGCTCTATGAGTGGTTGGTGCTTGGAGAGGGGCTCACCAATGGACCGAGAACATTCTCGCGGTTGATGACTCAAATATTTAAACCATATATGGGTAAATTTGTAGTGGTCTATTTCGATGACATATAAGTATTTAGCCTCTCGCCGATGGACCATGAAGAACATTTGCGGACGGTCCTTACAACATTGCGCCAAGAAACTTTATTTATTAATCTTAAAAAATGCGCTTTTGGTGTGACTTCCGTAGAGTTTCTAAGATACATAGTGAGTTCCGAAGGTATTTATGTTGACCCTAAAAAGGTCCAAGTTATTCGAGAATGGCCAGAACCAAAAAATATCTGGGAGGTTAAAAGTTTTCATGGATTGACCACATTTTATCGAAGGTTTATTCGTAATTTTAGTAGTATTATGGCACCAATCACTGAATGCATGAAGAAGGGTGATTTTAAGTGGACTAAAGCGGCCACTACTGCATTTCAAGCGATTAAGGAACGGATGTCCGAAGCACCAATACTACGGTTGCCGGATTTTCGCAAAGTGTTTGAATTATCATGTGACGCATCTGGGATAGGAATCAGAGGAGTTGTAAGTCAAGAGGGAGATCTGATAGGTTATTTTAGCGAGAAGCTTGCGGGCCCGAAATTAAATTATTCCAATTATGATGGTGAGTTCTATGCCGTAATACGTTGTCTCCAACATTGGTGACACTATCTTATTTCGAAAGAATTTGTAATCTTATCAGATCATGAGGCGCTAAAATATGTAAACTCCCAAAGTAAAATTAGCCCTCGGCACGCCAAATGGATCTCGTACCTTCAGGAGTACACGTTCATTATCAAGCACCTTAAGGGTACATTAAATCGTGTGGCGGACGCTCTTAGTCGTGTCACCATATTATTATCTGCAATGGAAGTAACGGTCATAGGATTTGAGAGAATTAAGGATGAATATGTGATATGCCCGGATTTTAAGGATATATACTTAGCGGCTCAGGACAATTCCCCGTCTACTATATCTGCATACTACATCCGTGACGGTTATCTATGTAAGCAAACGCAGTTACGTATTCCCCGTTCCTCGCTTCGCCATTTCATTATATGGGAGTTACATAGTGGAGGGTTAGGTGGACATTTCGGCCGGGATAAAACTATCACACTAGTCGAGGATAATTTCTTTTGGCCAGGCCTCAAACCAATGGTCAATAAAATCGTTGGGAGTTGTCGTGTATGTCAATTAGTGAAAGGTAACAAGACCAATGCGGGTCTTTACACACCACTGCCGATTTCGTCTGTCCCATGGGAGGACGTCAGCATGGTGTACAACCCCGATGTTCGCCAGGAAGAGTCAGAAGGTTCACACCCAAGAAGGCGAGCCAAGGTGGGCGAACCCCGGTGAGGCGAGCCAAGGTGGGCGAATCCCGGTGAGGCGAGCCGAGGTGGGCGAACCCCGGTGAGGCGAGCCGAGATGGGCGAACCCCGGCTCGCCGAGGCCAGACAGGCAAGCCCGCCTAGAGTAAGTGCGGATAGCAATTCGGGGGCTCGCAGAGGCCAGACAGGCGAACCCGCCTAGAGTAAGTGCGGATAGCAATTCGGGGGCTCGCCGAGGCCAGACAGGCGAGCCCGCCTAAAGTAAGTGCGGATAGCAATTCTGGGGCTCGCCAACCCAGAGGCTCGCGAGCTCCACTCGCAAGGGAGGTGTAGCGTAGGCGAGCGGGCCAGGAAATGTGCCAATAGTAATTCTGGGGCTCGCCAACTCAGAGGCTCGCGAGCTCCACTCGCAAGAGAGGTCGCGAAGCGGGCTGACTCGCCCAGTAAAAGTCCAGGAAGGGATTTTTACCAGGAGGCCCCCAGTGGTCTGCGGTTAGCCTCTCCAAACAGCGAAGTTTGGCTGTTAGCAGACCAATCCGATGTGCGGATAGTAAGAATAGACAACGGGATTTGGCTATTGACAGACCACAAAACTAAAATCTATAAATAGGCCTCAAAGGGCACCTTGGAAGAGGACCGGTTCAGAATCTTTGAGCCTTCTTCTCTCCTTAGGTCGCTTTGGTTTGGGCTCTCTAGCTCTCCAAGGTGCCTGAGTCTTAGCTTTGGCTTGGGAGGGGAAGCGCTCAACGATCTTCCGGGTTAGTGGAGGGACCTCCTCGCTAAGACTAGGGTCTTTGTTCTTTGTCCGAGTTATTTGCCTACCTCTTCCGAGGGACCGGTAAGGGCTAGCTGCCCCTCGATTCGTAGAGGGCCCCGAGCTCCACAAGAGACCAAGAAATCGGTTTCAACATTTTGGTGCGGTGAGCGTGGAGTGTGGCTGGTTCAGGAAAGTTCCAGAGAAGGGTTATGGAGGGAGATGAAGGGCAAGGCGAGGAGTTCGGCGAGACACCCCAGGTGGCGATGGCCAGGATGCTCGCAGATTTCAGAAAGGAGGTGCTCGACACCTTGGGGTTTATGGTCACAGCTTTGCGAAGCGAATTTGCGACCCCGGCACCTCAGGTGACCCCTCCCCCAACGACGGTTGGCGAGAATGCCCCGGGGAGAAGAGCTGGAAAGGAAGTTGCCGTTGGATCAGGGCAGTACAGGGAGGGGCGAGTGTTGTTCGCCAGTCCGGCGAGCCCGAGGTCGT
Organism: Dactylorhiza incarnata; assembly: GCA_033032865.1. Lineage (NCBI taxonomy): Eukaryota > Viridiplantae > Streptophyta > Magnoliopsida > Asparagales > Orchidaceae > Dactylorhiza > Dactylorhiza incarnata. The sequence continues at coordinate 23,657,301 of JAWHQI010000003.1, forward strand.
CGAGCTCCGTGCCGGCGAGCGCCGGGCCGGCGAGCTCAGTGCCGACAAACTCGGTCCCAGCGAGCGCGGCGCAGGCGAGCGCGCGCCAGGAGGATGCGGCGACGGTCAGAGTGGTTCAGGCGAGCGCCGCCCTCGCGAGTGCAGTCCCGGCGAGCTCAAGTTTAGCGAGAGAGCTTGGGGGGCGAGTGGAGCCAGAAAGAGTGACAGGAGGGGGAAGCCCCTTTTGCGAGCTGGTGCTTTCCGCACCCGTCCCAGGGGGGTTTGAAGAATGGGATCGGGTGTACTACAACGGTAGGGATGACCCTGTCCAGCACCTGCAGAGTTTCGAAGACTCGGTCTCCATCAGGCCGATGTCAGATGCCTTCAAGTGTCGGCTCTTTGCCGTCACCCTCAAGGAGAAGGCCAGGGACTGGTTCCATCAGCTCTCTGCAGGGTCAATCTAAGCGTTTGAGGATTTTCGCCAAAGTTTTTTGCTGAGGTTCTCGACCTCAAAAAAGAGGAAGAAGGACGTTGATTCCCTCTTCGCAGTGAAGCAAGAGCCCAGGGAGTCGCTAGCTCAATATGCCGATCGGTTCCAGGAAGAAGTGCAGCTCACTCAGGAGATGCCTGGGTTCGCACTCCAACTCGCCTTCACGGTCGAGTTGAAAGAGAGTTTCTTCAAGATGGCGTTGAAGAGAAAAGCCCCCGTCTCCTATGAAGAGCTGATGGAGAGAGTGTCGGAGGAAGTCGCGAGTGAGGAAGCCAACCCGGAGCTCACCAAGAGGCTAGCAAAGCTCAGTGAGCCAGAGGTGAGGCAGCAGGAGGTCAGGAGAAGGGAAGAGCCCCGGGCCCCGGAGGGGGGATGGAGGACGCAAGGTGGAGGAATGCAAGGGCAGGGAAGGGGTTACGGCCCAGGAAGGGGTAACCATATCGGAGGTCAATGGAGGCCGCCCCAGTTAGGGTGGAGACAGGGTCCGATGCAAATGCCTCCCCCTCCCCAACAGGCCATGGCAATTGGACGGGGAAGAGGAAGAGGAAGAGGAAGGAGAGGAGAGATGGAAACGGCAGCTGCTAGGAGGAGAAGGAATAGGGTGGCAGAGGCCGATGCAGGGGAGGTGACGTTGCCATATTGTATCTTCCATGATGAGGAAGGTCACTCAACGGACACCTGCCCGGAGTTCCTGGAAGTGAAGAGGGGCAGAGCGTCCGCGCCACAGCAACTGCAGCCGGTGAGGATTGTGGAGGTCGAACCTCGAGAGGAGGATGAGGAGAGGTGTGAGGATAGAGCCGATAGGGGGAATAGAGGAGGGATCGGGGTGATCCATGGGGGGGTAGTGGTGGAGGCGACCCGCAAGGCTAGCCTCCATACCATCTACCGCCGGAGCGTGGCTTCAACCTCCACCGCTCCGCCCCCGGCCGAAAAAAATCATTTTCACCTAGAAGGACATGCCGGGCTATGAGGACCCGTTCTGCGACGCGCTGGTCATTCAGATGGCGATCGAGAACTTCACCGTCTCCCGAATCCTAGTGGACAACGGGAGTTCGGTCAACGTCATCTTCAAAAAGGCATTTGACATGATGGAGGTGGAGCCCAGAAGGGTGTTGGCCTCGGATGGCCCTCTGTTTGGATTCTCGGGGGAGAGGAAAGAAGTAGAAGGGGGAGTAGGACTTCATGTGACCCTGGGTGGGCAGTCCAGGAACTGCCGTTTTGTCATAGTGGACGCTCCAAGCAGCTACAACGCCATCTTCGGACGACCACTCATCAGCGCGTTCCGTTGTGTCCCCTCCACCTTTCATCAATGCCTTAAGTTCAACGACGAAGGGGTTCATGTGCGGATCAGGGGGGATCCCAAGGTGGCAAGGCAGTGCTACGTGACGTCTGTCAACACCATCTCCTGGATGGGAGAAGCGGAAGAGTGGGATAAGATGATGGAGGAGGCGGCCGAAGCCGGAGGTAAGGAGGTAGCCGAGGAGAAGTCAGAGGGAGATGAAGTCCATGCCCAGGAAGGGGTAGCTGAGGGACCCCGGGCGGAAAGAGAGAAAGAGGAAGAGAAGGCCCAGGAGGTAGGGGCGGAGGAGCTGATGGTGGTAGAGAAGGAGGTCGAGGAAGGAACCCAGGCTCTCGCTTCTGCCGAGGAGGAGAGGGCTTGGGGAGAGCAGTCCCGGCTGGAGGCTATGGATGAGGTCGTGGAGCTCGAGGTCACCACCCGGCTAGGGGTGGTAGAGAAGGTCCGGGTCAGCGGAGGACTCAACCCGGAAGATCAAGCGGAGATCCTGGCGTGCGTGCAGAAGAACATAGACGTCTTCGCTTGGAGCGCCGCGGAAATGCCCGGGATCGACGCGGATGTGGCTTGCCATCGCCTCAACCTCGACCCCGGCACCCGCCCTATCCGCCAGAAGAAAAGGGCCACCGCCGACAAGCTGGAAGGGCCCATCCGCGAGGAGGTGAGCAAACTCCTACAGGCAGGCTTTGTAACGGAGATCCAGTATCCAGGCTAGGTCTCCAACGTCGTTATGGTAAAGAAGGGGGAGGTAAATGGAGGATGTGTATCGACTTTTCTTTACTTAATAAATCATGCCCTAAGGATTGTTACCCCCTGCCTAGGATCGACGCGCTGGTTGACTCAGCCGTCGGTTTTCCTGTGATGTCTTTCTTAGATGCTTTTTCAGGTTACCATCAAATCCGCATGCATCCCCCGGACATCAAGGATGTCTCCTTCATCACGGGGGATGGATGCTACTGTTATAAGATGATGTCGTTCAGGCTCAAGAATGCAGGTGCCACATACCAAAGGATGAAGGACAGAGTTTTCCGCGAGCAGAAAGGAAGAAACTTAGAGGTTTATGTTGACGACCTCATGGTAAAGAGCCGAGACCTTGGGTCTCACCTCTGGGACCTTGAGGAGACGTTCGGGACCCTGCGGAACTAGAAGATGAAACTCAATCCCTTGAAATGTGTCTTCGGGGCAAGCCGAGGAAAGTTCCTAGGCCACTTACTCACCCCCGCAGGAGTGGAGCCTAACCCGGACAAGGTTAAGGCGGTAATGGAGTTGGGGTCACCGAGGAATTCGAAGGAAGTTCAAAGCCTTACAGGGAAGTTGGCTGGGCTCAGCAGGTTCCTCTCCAAGGCAGGGGAAAAGTGTGCGCCTTTCTTCAAGGTGCTACGGGGGAACAAGAAGTTTGAGTGGACCCGATAGTGCGAGGAGGCCTTCCAGGCTCTGAAGGAGCAGCTCACCCGAACCCCTTTGCTCCAGGGGCCGAGGCCAGGAGAAGACCTATCCCTGTACCTGGGGGTAGGGTCCGAAGCAGTAAGTTCCGTGTTGATTCGGGAGGAGAGGAAGAAACAGTTCCCTATCTACTACGTCAGCCGAGTGCTGAAGAAGGCAGAGCTCCGGTACCCGATCCTGGAAAGGTTGGCCTTCGCACTGGTGGTGTCGGCCCGGAGGCTCCGACCTTACTTCCAAGCCCACTCAATCGAGGTAGTGACGGACCACCCGCTCCGTAAAATCATGGAGGGGGTGGAGCACTCGGGAAGGTTGGCAAAGTGGTCCGTAGAGTTAAGTGAATTCAATATCACGTTCGTGCCCAGGACGTCCATCAGGGCTCAGGCGGTGGCAGACTTCATGGCCGACTATGCGGCCGAGGTGAGAGAGCACGAGCCGCCTCCCCCAGAGGCATGGAAGATGTTGGTGGACGGAGCGTCGGGAAAATACTCCTATGGAGGGGGGATAGTCCTGGTACGTCCTCAGGGGACTCGGATTGAGCAAGCCTTAAACATCCATTTCCCAATTACCAACAACCAGGCTGAGTACGAGGCAGTGATAGCTGGCCTTCGGCTGGCCCAGGAACTAGGGGTGCAGGACGTGGAGGTCTCCACGGACTCCATGGTGGTAGCATGCCAAATCAAGGGGGAGTTTGAAGCGAAGGACCTGACCCTCCAGCTATACCTGGAGAAGGTTAAGGGGGTCATCGGGCAGTTCCGCACCTTCTCCATCAAGCACGTGCCGAGGGAGGAGAGCACCCAGGCGGACCTCTTAGCTAAGTTCGGTCCCCGAGCGGGAGGGACGACTTCAGAACTCTTCCGGCCCTCCATCGAGGAAGGAGAATTGATGGAGGTGGATCAACGAGCCTCGTGGATGGATCCGTTCATCACCTTCCTATCCTCCGGGCAGTTCCCTGGAGAGGACGTGGACAAGAGGCGCTTCAGGTATAAGTCCGCTTATTACTCCTTGCATGCAGGAGGGCTATATAGGAAAACCCTCTCGGGAATCCTAGCCCGTTGTGTTTCCGAGGAGGAGGTTTCGAGAGTCTTGGAAGAAATCCACTCTAGGGAGTGCGTCAGTCACTCCGGGAGTCGGACCCTAGAGGGAAGGGTGTTGAGACAAGGCTACTTCTGTCCCACTCTCAGCAAGGACGCGGCGGAGTTTGCGAGGAAGTGTCCGAAGTGTCAGCTCTATGCTCCGCTCCAACTCCTCCCAGCTCAAAGGCTCCGGACCATCACGGCTCCCTGGCCCTTCGCCATATGGGGGTTAGACTTGGTAGGTCCCTTCCCCCAAGCCAGCAGCCAGAGGAAGTTCCTGCTGGTCATGATCGACTACTTCTCCAAGTGGGTAGAAGTGAAAGCAATCGCTAAGGTAACCTCTCAGGTGGTAAGGAATTTTGTGTGGGGAGAGATAATTTGCAGGCACGGGCTGCCTCTAGCTATAGTGACGGACAATGGGCCGCAGTTTGCTAGTGAAGAGTTTGTTGGCTTCTGCACTCAGCTTGGCATTGACCTCAGGTTCGCGTCGGTCCACCGCTCGAGGAGCAATGGGCAGGTGGAGGCGGCGAACAAAATAATCATTAACCTATTAAAAAAGAAAGTGGAGAACCTTCGGGGAAACTGGGTAGAACAGCTACCCTCCGTCCTCTGGGCCATGAGGACTACTCCGAACACCGCCACGGGGGAGACTCCGTTCAAGCTCACTCACATGTCCGAGGCCGTTCTCCCCATAGAGTTTGAGGTAAGACCCCCCCCCCCCCCCCCCCCCGGGTGATCGCTGCAAGCGAGAGGGATGAAGAATTGCTAGAAGATAACAGTGCAGAGCAGAGGCTATCTTTGGACCTGGTGGAAGAACTCCGGGACTTGGCCACCATCAGGAAGGAAGAGGTCAAACGACGGATAGCTCGATATTTTGACAAACATATCCGGATCAAGCACTTTCAGAAAGGAGACCTAGTCCTGAAGAAGGTCGATGCGGCCGGCAGAGGGGCCGCGGTGGGTAAGCTTAACCCCAACTGGGAGGGTCCAAATATTGTAAGCGAGGTGCTTGATGAGTCCTGATCACATACACTTTTATGGACTCATCTGGGCCGTTTAGTTAGTCATTTCACTGCACTTTAGCCCTGTTTTAGTTCATATTTGATATCCCATGCTAGGTGCACCTTTTGGCCCATTTTGGTGTGATTTCATGTTGATTTTCATTAGTAGTTTTCATGCATTGTTCGGTGCCACTTTTAGTGGCCGGATTGGTGGTTGTACGCTAGAACAGGAGTCGTGCAGGTGTTTCCGGTGCAATTCTGCACAGGAACACTGCGCACGATCACTGGTTCTATTGCGCACGACCACTGGTCGTGCGCCACTGATCGTGTGCACTTAACGCTTTTTTCATAAGTTCTGTTTGGTGTAATGCGCACGATCATCAACTCCAGCGCGCACGACCACCGGTCGTGCGCCACTGCTCGTGCGCACTGACCATTAATTTTTAAGTTCTGTTTCATCTATTGCGCACAACCACTGACGCTAGTGCGCACGACCATCGGTCGTGCGCCACTGGTCGTGCGAACATGTTATTTTGTAATTTCTGTCTTTGCAGGTTCTGTCCAGGCAGAGCGCACGATCACAGGATTCCAGTGCGCACGACCACTGGTCGTGCGCCACTGACCGTGCGCACTGTTTAATTCCAGCGCCTATAAAAGCCCTGCTCGCGATTTAGGTCGGATCCCCCGCTTTCTTCCGCCGTTTTCCGCCTGGTTTGGTCCGACTTCGCCCCTCCATCGTCGCCCACCTTAGGGAGGATCTCCGGGCTTGTTCTTCACGCCAATCTTGAGCCGGAGTTTCCTCTCGGCCTCCTCCTTCATCCAAGAGCTCCAAAGGAAGACCTAGCCGCTATCTCCATCGAGCAAGAGGAAGTTGGCAACCTCCACCGGATCGTGACACGAAGAAGACGGGTCCATTGGAGAGTCGTGACAGCTCTCTCTACCCCGGACGTAGTTGTGGACCGAGCTTGGACGCGGATTGACAACCCGGCGATTCCAACCGTGAATCTTCAACGAGCCTTCGGATTCGGTCGATTTCTTGCCTTGTTCTCCTTTTATTGATGTATTTGCAACTAGATCTAACATTATGATGAAGTGTATTTTGATTAAATAGCATTTTTACTTGATTATGTCTATATGATTGAGTATTTTTGTTTATATTATTGAGGTGCGCCTTGTGGTGTGGTTTGTTGGTTGCGTTGTGCCGCCCTAACAATTGTTAGTGGTGTGCTTTTTGAAGAGGTGCTTGCGACCCTCAATCCGTAAGCCTACTCGCCCATCCGCCTACCGAAGCGTGGCATCGCGGCCCGTATTCCATCCCGCCTTACGAAGCAGCGCGCTCAAGGCCTGCATTGTTCAATTCCGCTTGCCTTCTCGCCCATCCGCCCTTGCGACGCAGCGCGCTCAAGGCCTGCCTAGTCTCCATCCCGCCAAGCGAAGCTTTGCATAGCGGCATTGCATAGGAGTAGTTGATAGCTTTTATTTTATTTTCCAAAAGCCCAATCACCCCGTTTCCGCATTCCATCCGACGTTAAGGACTTCAATCTCAAGTCCTTCCTCGACATTTAACTCCACCTTACTGTGTTCCTCAAGAGACCGACACTCGGGGATTTTCCCCATTATTATTACTTGCGCGACCGGTGCACTTGCCGAATCATCGCATCAAGTTTTTGGCGCCGTTGCCGGGGAACACAGTCGTGTGAGTTTTCTGGAGAGGGAGAATCTGAGAAGGGAGCCCTTCCATTTGTAAATCGCATTTCTTTGTTTTATTTCCTCATTTTCTGTTTTCTTGTTTTTTTTTATAGTAGGTTGCTTTAGTAAATTTTTGTTAGGTGTAGTATTTTGCACAATAGTGTTCTTCTTTTTGAATCGTTTTATCTTCGCACTATGTGGGCACATCTTAATTTCCGTTGCCGTTGGTGTGGAGCTACCTCCCACTCTAGTGATGAATGCCCTATGGAGAATAGTAGGCATAATTCTTATAGCCCAGCATATGGAGCACCGACTTCGTCTGGTACTCCATATGGTGCGCGTAAGTCTTATGGCTACTCTGCTGAGCCTTTACCGTCTTACTTCTTTTCGGCTCCAGCCCCCGCTGTGCCAAAGAAGCCCGCAAGGCAGTGCCAGTTTTGTCGGAGCACTGATCACGCCCTGAAGGATTGTGCTGCTTTTCGTCGCCAATTGGATGAGGATGACGAGCCGGACATCCGGATCGTCCCAACTCCTAACTCTGGCGGCACACCTTCAACATCCGGTTATGTGTCTTTGTCACCTTCACATCTTGAAGGGTATGGCATGGACACGGTCACTGGATGTGTGGCTGATCTGGGCACTGACATTGCTGAGCCTATTCTCCCGGTGCATCCACCACCCCTAGTGGATTCGATTCTTTGTGAGGAATCGGTGCTCGACTTTTATCCGAGCACTATTCCTCTCCCTATTGTGCATACTACACTCGTCTCTGACGACATTGTTGATGATGTGTCGCAGGAGGAGGCGGTTGATCTGAGTGTTGTGCCTATTCCTATGGAGGAGGACAACCTTCTAGGTGAAGAGGAATTTTCCTCAGCACCGGTGGAGGAAGTCCAAATCCTAAGCCTGGCCACCGGTGATCCCGCCGAATCTTGTAGCATTGATGACAATGCAAACATTATTTTACTTCCCCAACCTAATGGGAGTGAGACCGGGACCACTCCCCCGATTTTTGATTATTTATGTCATTCTTCTCTTTTATTTCCTGACCCCCCTTCTTCATCTGAGCCTGTGCAGGTTGAGTCTTCACAGGTACATCAGGAGGACTTGGAGCATGATGCTCAGGTCAATGATGAGTGTATCCTCACATGTGAGGAGGTTGACCCCTCCTCCATAGAGGAAGCTCCACTCATTGCCTTTTCCTCCTGCTGCCTCCCTGTTGACGATACCTTGCTAGGCAAGGATGTGTTTTGTGAGATGAGTGAGGACCAGGCCTCCTCCTTTTCTTACATTCTCTACCCTCTACCTGTGAGAAGCAGGTATCTATATTTAGGTAGAGGGGTGACTGCTCTGTCTCCGTATCGGTACCCGCGACCGATGCGCATATTAGAACAGTTACCTGTGCACTTTTCTTTTCATAGGCCTATAAGCTAGAACTGTACAAATGCTAAATAAGTCGTGCTGGGATGACAATAACCCCAGTAGTTATCTTCCTTTTCTGCATTTCTATTTTTATCTAATCATGTTTAGTTAGTAGTATTTTCTTTTCAATTTTCTTTTGTCTTTTATTTTTGCGGAGCTGATCCCTGCAGGTATCTTCTCTGGATGGCGGACGCTGCAGCTTAGTCCAGGTTTTCACGCCAATCTTCTGGTGTGCTCATTTCTGAGCACTGGGTACCCTCTTTCCCTAGCATTATTCTGAATTTCATAGCTGCATTTTGCGCATATTGTTTAGTTTAAGTCTGGGGGGGAGTGTACCGAGTGTTCACTACACGTGTACACGTTTTTGCATATCAGAAGTGTATTTTTATTATTGCATACACCACAACACCCACTTGAGCGCGTACTCATCTGTTTGTTCGCCCTGTTGTGAATTTAATTCTTTTGCTTATTTGGAAAAGTCTAGATGATGGTTTAGGATTATGTAGCAGAGTAAAATGTTGACTCTAGTAGTGCTCCTGGTCGAGTGCTCAGTTGCATAGAAATTTGTGTAGATTAGACTTCTTTTTATACTTATGGTTTTATATTTTTTTCTATTAGTGTAAATGTTGTTTACTCTACTCAAATGGTGAATCCGGTGTGAATCAAACGGTAGCATAGGGATGTGTGTAAACGATCGCTAGATTCGTATTGCTTGAGTCGGGAGAAAGGAGAATCTTTCTCGGTGGCTAGAACTTGCCCCAAGCGATTCTTGAAGCATGGGTATACGGTTAGTCAATTGTGTGAATGTGATATAGGCCATCATTTTGGCCCGGTTGAGCCTTTGTGCCTATCCCTACCGCTTTGTCCTCGTTAGCCCAGTTGTGCCTACCCGTTCTTTGATTCAGCCCCACTTTTAGTTCACCAAAGCCTAAAAGCCAATCCTAGTCGCACACCCAAATCTGAGCTTTAGCTGTTATTATTTTCATGAGTTGGGTTGTTGATGTGATATTATATTTGTGAAGATGTGGATGTGTCCTATTGTTTATTTGCTGAATATGATAAGAAAAAAAAAATGAAATGTAAAAAAGAAGTTAAAAAGAAAGGAAAGAGAAGGAGTGTTTAATTGAAAATCTTTATGTATAGATTTCTGTTTGGGAGTAGGCGGTGCACGCACCCATATTGTTAAGTTCAAGTCTGGGGGTGTTGTGTACCCGCGTGTTTGTGTGGCGAATGAGGATAGTTTCCTGCATTAGCTCATTTGGGTTTAGTGCTTGAGCCGTCGTTTTTATCTTTGTTTATCCTCACCTAAACCCAAGCCCCAATTAAAACCTAAAGTCCTATTGATTCACGCAATTGAGTCAAACCAGTGCCGTGGAGAGAATGTGACCGGGAAAGCTTATGGTCACCGACACTGATGGATTTCAGTGGAGTTTTTCCCGCATCCCGATCTTGAGCAATGCTCGTCTCAGCGCTTAGTTTACTTTCTCCGTATGCATGACCGACTGATTCACCGTTGTTCACCATTTTGAGTAGTTGTAATATGCTTTTACTCTTTTAGAAATTTATAAACTGTTTGTATAATCAGTAGTCTTTTCTACTAATTTTCTTAAGCACATGAGCATGCGACTTCGCATGGTACTCTGCATTGTAATGTTAAGCCATCTACTGTTCTTTCCTAGTTCGCTTAGAATTCGTTTGCTCGGGACGCGCAAACAGTTAAGTCTGGGGGTGTGATGAGTCCTGATCACATACACTTTTATGGACTCATCTGGGCCGTTTAGTTAGTCATTTCACTGCACTTTAGCCCTGTTTTAGTTCATATTTGATATCCCATGCTAGGTGCACCTTTTGGCCCATTTTGGTGTGATTTCATGTTGATTTTCATTAGTAGTTTTCATGCATTGTTCGGTGCCACTTTTAGTGGCCGGATTGGTGGTTGTACGCTAGAACAGGAGTCGTGCAGGTGTTTCCGGTGCAATTCTGCACAGGAACACTGCGCACGATCACTGGTTCTATTGCGCACGACCACTGGTCGTGCGCCACTGATCGTGTGCACTTAACGCTTTTTTCATAAGTTCTGTTTGGTGTAATGCGCACGATCATCAACTCCAGCGCGCACGACCACCGGTCGTGCGCCACTGCTCGTGCGCACTGACCATTAATTTTTAAGTTCTGTTTCATCTATTGCGCACGACCACTGACGCTAGTGCGCACGACCATCGGTCGTGCGCCACTGGTCGTGCGAACATGTTATTTTGTAATTTCTGTCTTTGCAGGTTCTGTCCAGGCAGAGCGCACGATCACAGGATTCCAGTGCGCACGACCACTGGTCGTGCGCCACTGACCGTGCGCACTGTTTAATTCCAGCGCCTATAAAAGCCCTGCTCGCGATTTAGGTCGGATCCCCCGCTTTCTTCCGCCGTTTTCCGCCTGGTTTGGTCCGACTTCGCCCCTCCATCGTCGCCCACCTTAGGGAGGATCTCCGGGCTTGTTCTTCACGCCAATCTTGAGCCGGAGTTTCCTCTCGGCCTCCTCCTTCATCCAAGAGCTCCAAAGGAAGACCTAGCCGCTATCTCCATCGAGCAAGAGGAAGTTGGCAACCTCCACCGGATCGTGACACGAAGAAGACGGGTCCATTGGAGAGTCGTGACAGCTCTCTCTACCCCGGACGTAGTTGTGGACCGAGCTTGGACGCGGATTGACAACCCGGCGATTCCAACCGTGAATCTTCAACGAGCCTTCGGATTCGGTCGATTTCTTGCCTTGTTCTCCTTTTATTGATGTATTTGCAACTAGATCTAACATTATGATGAAGTGTATTTTGATTAAATAGCATTTTTACTTGATTATGTCTATATGATTGAGTATTTTTGTTTATATTATTGAGGTGCGCCTTGTGGTGTGGTTTGTTGGTTGCGTTGTGCCGCCCTAACAATTGTTAGTAGTGTGCTTTTTGAAGAGGTGCTTGCGACCCTCAATCCGTAAGCCTACTCGCCCATCCGCCTACCGAAGCGTGGCATCGCGGCCCGTATTCCATCCCGCCTTACGAAGCAGCGCGCTCAAGGCCTGCATTGTTCAATTCCGCTTGCCTTCTCGCCCATCCGCCCTTGCGACGCAGCGCGCTCAAGGCCTGCCTAGTCTCCATCCCGCCAAGCGAAGCTTTGCATAGCGGCATTGCATAGGAGTAGTTGATAGCTTTTATTTTATTTTCCAAAAGCCCAATCACCCCGTTTCCGCATTCCATCCGACGTTAAGGACTTCAATCTCAAGTCCTTCCTCGACATTTAACTCCACCTTACTGTGTTCCTCAAGAGACCGACACTCGGGGATTTTCCCCATTATTATTACTTGCGCGACCGGTGCACTTGCCGAATCATCGCATCAGTGCTCAAGTCGGGGGGGGGGGGGGGGGTATCACCTCCAGGATTTGGAAGGGGTGCCCCTCGACCGAGCCCGGAGTGGGGATGATTTGAAACGATTTTATCCTTGAAAGCTTTATTATGTTGTTTAATGAATGTCTTGCTCCTTTTTTATGATGCTTATAACTACTGCCGTGCCGGGGTGACAAAGGTTGTATATGTTGGTGCTGGAATGCCCCAGATCGATTCTGCTCCCGGGCTCTCACCTAGATGGGGGGTTCAGGTTGATCTCTGGGGAGACTGGCAAAGGTTGTATATGTTGGTGCTGGAATGCCCCAGATCGATTCCGCTCCCGGGCTTTCACCTAGACGGGGGGTTCAGGTTGATCTCTGGAGAGGTTGGCAAGGTTGGATATGTTGGTGCTGGAATGCCCCAGATCGATTCCGCTCCCGGGCTCTCACCTAGACGGGGGGTTCAGGTTGATCTCTGGAGAGGCTGGCAAGGTTGAATATGTTGGTGCTGGAATGCCCCAGATCGATTCCGCTCCCGGGCTCTCACCTAGACAGGGGGGTTCAAGTTGATCTCTGGAGAGGCTGGCAAAGGTTGTATATGTTGGTGCTGGAATGCCCCAGATCGATTCTGCTCCCGAGCTCTCACCTAGATGGGGGATTCAGGCTGATCTCTGGAGAGGCTGGCAGGGTTGGATATGTTGGCGCTGGAATGCCCCAGATCGATTCCGCTCCCGGGCTCTCACCTAGACGGGGGGTTCAGGTTGATCTCTGGAGAGGCTGGCAATAGGGGTCACGGTCGGAAGGTAACAAGTTGGGGTGTTAGAGCCAAGAGGGCTTGGTTCGCAAAATTGAAAGGTTCGAGGCTGACAGGGCCTAAGGTAACAGGTTGAGGTGTTAGAGCCAGAAGGGCTTGGTTCGCAAAATTGAAAGGGTTGAGGCTGACAGGGCCTAAAGTAACAGGTTGAGGTGTTAGAGCCAGAAGGGCTTGGTTCGCAAAATTGAAAGGGTTGAGGCTGGTAAGGCCTGAGGTAGCGGGTTGAGATACTAGAGTCAGGGAGGTTTAGTTCGCAGGATGCCTATGTCTGAGTTCGCCAAGGTTGGGTTCGCCGGGCAGTATCCGCGGGCGGCGACAGCCCGGGTTCACAAAATCCATAAGAGGAGAATCTTGGCGAGGCGAGCCCAGACACACACATTCGCGAGCCCCCCGGAAGCACTACCGCATAACAACTAGTCATGAGAGTTCAAAAGAAAGGGATCAAGTGCGAGAGAAAAAAAGAAACGCGAGCATGTGCATAAATACTAACGAAAAAAGCATAACTATCATTCCCCAAGATTTTTCTATGTTCGGCGACGATCTCGCCAGCCCAAAAAGAATAATATACATTCGAAGGACAGAGGGAGAAGGGAAGCTAAGGGGGTTCATTCTGGGGGGCCCTCACCATTCTTGCGAGCCCCCAACCATGGCGCGAAGTCGAAGAGATCCGGGCAGACGTCTTCGTCTGTAAACTCCATCGCGTCTTCGGCTAGTAGACTCGCGTTCTTAAGGGTCGTGAAGACGAGGTTAGCAACCTCCTGTGCATCTCGCCATCTATGTTCCTCGCTTTCGGCAACCCTCTGTTGAGACCCGGCTCGCCCAGGAGAAGGAGGTAGCACGCTGCGAACCAGCTCGTCCACCTGAGCCTTCAGCATGGTATTCTCCAAATCCAGCTCGCCGTTGCGAGCGAGAAGTTTGGTTGCTACGTCGGCATCCTGAGTTAAACATCAAATGAGTTAGACAAAGTTTGGGGGTCGCGAACAGCAAAGAAAGGAGGCCCAGGGCCGCCTACCATCTTGCCCTGCATCCCGGCGAGAAGGCTTTCCGACGCCTCCTCTCTCTCCTCACGACCTTTGATCTCCTCGCGAGCTCTCTTAAGCTCCTCCCTGTATGCGCGGATATCCCTATCCGCCTGCAGATAATGGCGCCCCGCCATGTGTGCGAGCTCCGTCGAGCGGAACTGGGCTCGCATTTCTTCGTAGACCAGTTGCCTTGGCCCCATCTCTTTATAGGCGGCGGCTTCCTCGCGGCCGTATAAGCCGAAGGAGATAGAGAACGCCTCCTCCCGGCCTTACCAAGCTCCACCCAGGAGGGGTGAAGGGTGGAGCGGGAAATCCGGTTGGCGTCAGGATCCCAAGCGAGCAGGGGCTCGCCGAGGATATCAGAAACCTTCTCACCTAGACCGAAGTTCTTGTGGCCCTTGGGTTGGGGGTTGCGGAAGAGCTCCCAGCGCCCTGGCTCGCCAAGGGGTCCGGCTGTTTCGCAGGGGAAGGGGGCGAGCCGTCGGTCTCGCTCATATCAACGACCGCGCTCTTGTCTTTGACAGCTAAAGTTTTCCCCTTTGACTTCTTGGAAGAGGGGTGCGAACCAGGCTGACTCGCAGACGGAGGCCGCTTCTTGCCAGACCCAGTGGTGGGAAGATCGCGGCAAGCCTCTGCCACCGCGGTCGCGAGTGTGTCCGCCGTAAGCGTGGTGCCTTGCGCGTGCAGAGGATTAACGGGGATCTCGCGCTCGCCTGTAGAATAAGAGCGTTACACAGCGAAGAAAAGAAAAGAGGGGTAGGGCGAAAGCGAGCCGTACCTTCCCCTTGAGGAACTGCGAGTAGCGAGTCGACGTTGCGCCTCAGATGGGCGACTTCGAAGTTTTTTCCAGAAAGGTAGTTGAGGAGCTTGGCGTCGGCGCCGCTCAGCGAGCTCGGAGGGCGGTAGGTGGCGTCATCCCGTTGAAGAGGAGTGAAGTGGAGGTTACCGAAAGGTCGCTTCACCAAAATGAATTTCTGAGTCCAGTAGTGACTCTTGTTCACCGTCTCGCAGACGGTGACGTGCTGACTCGTGAAATAAGTAGTCCCGTCCTGGAAGGCACGGAAAGAGAACACTTTGCGGAAGACGAGGAGGCTGAACTCGATCCTCTCCTCCCGCAGATAACTAGCGAACGCGACAATATCCGCGAACGCATTCGGGGTCAGCTGGCTCGGCAGCACCCCATAGTACCGTAGCACCTGCAAGGAACAGGGGATGAAAAAGTTGCGATAGCGAGCAGGGAGCGGCGAGAGGGCTAAGCAAAGTACCTGACGAATCTCAGGCCATAAGGGGAGTCGCAACCCATTCGTGAAGTGAGCAATGGGGATCGCGAGCTCGCCAGCCTCGGTCTCGTTCAGTGTAGCTCTCTCGCTTGGACAGCGAGCCGAATAGCCCTCCGAGAGATAACGATCCACGACGTATTTGTGTTCCTCCGCCGTGAGGTTCGCACAGTAAAACTCATGAGCTTGGAATGCTGAGGCGCATCTTGACCGCCCCTCGCTCTCGCCATCTACTCCCATTAAAGGACTTGTTCGCAGCGATCCAGGAAGAAGTAACCTGCAAATAGTGAAAAGCGAACACAAGCTTGCGAGAACCGAAAGGAGCGTAGAGGCGAGAGGACTTGGGAAATAAATGCGGTGGATGGAAAAGTGAATCCGAACTATTTATAGGTAAATAGGATTGTGAGAGGACCCAGCGCAACCAACTACACCAAAAGCCCGGACTGTTGGTGAAGGCGCAACTTAATCTTTATATCAATGGAAGGGCGCTACGGGTCAAGTGAGGAGACGCTGGACCCAACAATCCCCCCCCCCAGCGTCCAGCACGACCCGCAATTCAGAGGTGCTCCATATGGCCCGCAGGCTCAGAGGTGGCTTGACACATGGCTGCGGCCGCCTGACCCACCGGGACCCACACAGGTAGAGAGAATTTCAAGAATTATCAGCGCCCCCCCCCCCCCCCGGTCTCGAACCCGCAACCTGCTTTGATACCAATTGAGAGGACCCAGCGCAACCAACTACACCAAAAGCCCGGACTGTTGGTGAAGGCGCAACTTAATCTTTATATCAATGGAAGGGCGCTACGGGTCAAGTGAGGAGACGCTGGACCCAACAGATTGGCACGGGAATCGAAGCATCGGGAGTGCGGATAGTGAAAATAAAGCAGATTTCTACTCGATAAGACTACAGCCTTGCGAACCCGGGCTCGCCACTGCGCAGTAACTGAGCCCCACCTGAGGCCGGCCCGTGAGGGAAGGGGATTTGGGCGCAACGTCGCCCAGAAGTTTGTGAGCGCTCCACGAGGGCAATCATATCAAACACGGTGAACGAGCAGAATAAGCCACAGGCGCACCACAGAAATAAGGGGCAAAACAAAAAATGATAAAAGGCGAGTCACGATGGAATCGCGAGTACTATCACACCACAGATATCGTTCAACAGAAGCATCATGAAATAAATGAAAACAAAGGGACAGTAAAAATAAACCCACGGCAGGCTCAGGGGTAAGGAAGCCATTTCCAGCGACCCCGGCCTCGCTTCCCCGCGCGGGGCGGCACTCTCGGATAGTGGTATTCGCGAAGTACTTTGAGCTCGCGCAAGATCAGGTGTGCTTGGTCCTCGCCACATGAGATGTGCAAGCCGGGCGAGGTAGCGTCTGCGCGAGTCACCGGTCCCGCCTCGGCGAGCAAGCGCGCATTCGCGTCCTCCATCACGGCGAATCTCTCATTGAAGGAAGCTCGGTCCGCGTCATATCGCTCCTCCAGCTCGCGCAGCATCATACCATGCTTCTGAAGCACCTCTGACACCCGTCTCTTCATTCGCACGGGGTCGCCCGGGTCGCCCAAGAAGTCTTCCATCTGGCTCGGCGAGGGAGGCGGTGACATCTCCACCCTCCCATGCTCTGACTCAGGCGTGGCTTCTGAAATTTCTGCGAAGGAAGAACTAGTAGGATCATAGGGCGAGCGAGAAAGTGAGCCCGCACAAATATACTAACCTTGGGAGAAGGGGGACTCGCGACGTTGCTTGCGAGAGGACTCCGGTCGACCCTGGAAATTCTAGCGGAACCCTCGGACGTGGGGTTTCCCCAGACCAGGGGGATACACCACCCTCTCCGCGACCTAGGCGGCGTCGAGAAGCGAGCCGCCTGGGCTTCGCCTGCCCACAATGCCGAAGCCCGGGGTCTCCACGTTAACCTTAGGCGGAATCGGTGAGCGCACCGGTGTGGAGCCTCTCTTCTCGGGGCTCGGCGGTGGGGTATCTGCATAGGCCATAAACGCATGGATATCGCACAGACTTAATAGGAGACAAAGGTACTTATGACTTTCGGGGTTGCGAGAGAGGCGCCTGTTGGGTCGAGGTCCCAATCCCAGCACCTAGCGATCCCAGCCTCGCTGTGGACGGAGCATGAGAAGAGGTCAGCGTAAGGCCCGCCATGCGTTCCTCAGGTGGAGGATTCTGCGAGGGGAGAAGGAATGAGTAGGGAGTCGATATAAAAAAACCTAGACGAAGAATACCTGTTGCGCGAGCCCGGTATTCGGCGGCGGGGGCGAGGCAGGAGGTGACGACACGTCCTCCCCCTGTGACCTCCAAACCATCTTGGCTTTCTTAGACTGGGGGGAAGGGGATGTGGCGGGGTTGAACATCCAGGCATTGCGCTCAGCGGCCTGGGCCTTCGCCATCTCTCTGGAAACCTTCAGTCGATCCCGCGCGCTCGGCTTGGAAGACATTCTGGAGAAAGGTTGTTTTCAGCGAAGAAGAAGGGGAAGAAAAAGCTTGATCACTAGCCATGGTGGACGGTATTAATAATTTTGGGCATGGGACCCACCAAAAGATTCCCGCTACGTCAGCCGAATCGGCGAACACCAGGGGTTGGATGTTTCTTCGCGAGCTTAAGACAACCTCGCGAAGAGCTGGGATTGTGTACAACCCCGATGTTCGCCAGGAAGAGTCAGATGGTTCACACCCAAGAAGGCGAGCCAAGGTGGGCGAACCCCGGTGAGGCAAGCCAAGGTGGGCGAACCCTGGTGAGGCGAGCCGAGGTGGGCGAACCCCGGTGAGGCGAGCCGAGATGGGCGAACCCCGGCTCACCGAGGCCAGACAGGCGAGCCCGCCTAGAGTAAGTGCGGATAGCAATTCGGGGGCTCGCCGAGGCCAGACAGGCGAACCCGCCTAGAGTAAGTGCGGATAGCAATTCGGGGGTTCGCCGAGGCCACACAGGCGAGCCCGCCTAGAGTAAGTGTGGATAGCAATTCTGGGGCTCGCCAATCTAGAGGCTCGCGAGCTCCACTCGCAAGGGAGGTGTAGCGTAGGCGAGCGGCCAGGAAATGTGCCAATAGTAATTCTGGGGCTCGCCAACCCAGAGGCTCGCGAGCTCCACTCGCAAGAGAGGTCGCGAAGCGGGCTAACTCGCCCAGTAAAAGTCCAGGAAGGGATTTTTACCAGGAGGCCCCCGGTGGTCTGCAGTTAGCCTCTCCAAACAGCGGAGTTTGGCTGTTAGCAGACCAATCCGGTGTGCGGATAGTGAGAATAGACAGCGGGATTTGGCTATTGACAGACCACAAAACTAAAATCTATAAATAGACCTCAAAGGGCACCTTGGAAGAGGACCGGTTCAGAATCTTTGAGCCTTCTTCTCTCCTTAGGTCGCTTTGGTTTGGGCTCTCTAGCTCTCCAAGGTGCCCAAGTCTTAGCTTTGGCTTGGGAGGGGAAGCGCTCAACGATCTTCCGGGTTAGTGGAGGGACCTCCTCGCTAAGACTAGGGTCTTTGTTCTTTGTCCGAGTTATTTGCCTACCTCTTCCGAGGGACCGGTAAGGGCTAGCTGCCCCTCGATTCGTTGAGGGCCCCGAGCTCCACAAGAGACCGAGAAATCGGTTTCAACACATGGACTTCATATTGGGTCTACCCCTGACATTTAGGCGTCACGATTCTATTCTGGTCGTAGTGGATCGGTTTTCCAAAATGGCCTACTTTATCGCATGCAATAACACCAACGATGCATCACATGTTGCTAAATTGTATTTCAAGGAGGTCGTGGCTCATCGGGGCGTCCCCAAAACGATAGTGACGGATAGGGACGTTAAATTTACTAGCTATTTCTGGAAAACACTTTGGAAGCTTTTGGGAACTAGACTTATGTTTTCGTTGGCCTATCATCCCCAAACGGATGGGCAAACGGAAGTGGTAAACCGAAGTTTGGGTAGTTTACTTCGTTGCCTCATGGGTGACCATAAAGGTACGTGGGACCTTATTCTTCCTCATGCTCAACTAGCTTATAATAATTCTAAGAATAGGTCCACTGGTTTATCACCAAATGAGATCGTACAAGGATATAAGGCGCCCGTGCCTCTTGACTTGGTTCCGTTACCGCCATCTTTTAAATCCAGTAAATTTGCACAGGACTTCGCCTCGCATGTTCACACTCTCCATAAGCACATTAGCGAGACGTTAGCTAAGCAATATTCTATTTATCAATCGAATGCTAACGTACATAAGCGAGCAGTCCCCTTCAATATTGGTGATTTGGTAATGGTTCGTCTAATCCCAGAACGGATGTCGTCGGGCACCGTAAAGAAATTGGCGAATAGGAGAGCCGGTCCTTTTCGGGTTTTAAAGAAGCTAGGCGAAAATGCATATCTATTAAAGTTACCTGCTGATTGGGGAATTTCCCCTGTTTTTAACGTTTCGGATTTAACGCTTTATGTCGCTCCGCCACCTGAACTATCTGTCTCTCCATTTAATATTTCCACTATATCTTCTAATGGGGTGGGGGATGAGGTGGTTTCTAGATCGCTCTCTCCTTCGGAGTCTACGGGAGGTATGTTGCCTACTGATGATGAAACATGTTTTTCTTCTTTGCCTAACGCATTTCCAAGGTTCCCCCGGACCGATTTCTTGCCTGACAGGATTTTGCAGGATGCAGTGTTTCCCACTCCCGATGGTGACATTCATAGGTTTTTGATCTGGTGGCGAGGTCGCCCCGCTTCAGACGACTCTTGGCTCTCTGCCTCGGAGGTGGAACTTATGGACGCGGATCTCCTACGCAGTTACTTACCCGCACACTCATCGGTGAGGAGTCCTTTGAGCGGGGGAGGATTGATGGCGACGGCCACCACGACGGCCAACTTGGTAATGAAGATGACGACCATGGCGCACTTGGTGATCATGGAATTGTGGCGGAAGATGATGATGATGAACCGCCGGCCAAAGACTTGCGGCGCCGTAGCGGTCACGGCTACAATATTCGCCCACACAACAAGAATTTAATTTAATTTATCTTGCTAGTTTATGGTCTGCAATTATCCAATTATATGGTTTGCTTTTAATTATTTTATTTCTGTCATTTTTTATTTCTGGTGTGCGTTTAGCCACTGTTATGGGCTGCTATTAGACGTTTGGATGTAAGCCTTATATAAGGCCACAACTCTTTCTATGATGGTAGAATATTATTGAAATTAAACAAAGATTTGCTTCCTAAACCTAAATCCTCTCTCCCTCTCTCTCTCTCAGATTTCCGCCCCCCCCCCCGCAATCTCCCTCTTCCTCTCATTGCCGCCGCCCCCCTTGAAGGATCTCTTCCAAGGTTCGGCCGCTCCCCTCTTTCTCTTCTCCCCTCCTCCATATTCTCTCCTCCAACTATTCCTCCACCACCTTTCATCTCTCTATATCCTCTTTCATCCACAGTTCCAAATATCTTGTGCAAGAAGTAAAGGTTGTGGTGATCTTCTACGGCGTGAAGCGGGGAAGACGGACATGTTCTTCATCCTTG
The DNA here is from genome assembly GCA_033032865.1 of Dactylorhiza incarnata. Classification (NCBI taxonomy): domain Eukaryota; kingdom Viridiplantae; phylum Streptophyta; class Magnoliopsida; order Asparagales; family Orchidaceae; genus Dactylorhiza; species Dactylorhiza incarnata. The sequence continues at coordinate 23,677,661 of JAWHQI010000003.1, forward strand.
GTGCACTTCTTGTGTATTTCGACGGAAGGCGATCATTTCTTGTGGATCCAACATCTCAGATCTACTTTCTCCGAGAGGGGTAACGAAAAATACTACTCAAGAGTTTTTTCCTTTCTTTGATAGTTCTTGTGGTGGACGATTTTTGCGTGAATTTTCGAAGCTTTATTTATCGCGGTAGTTTTATAATAGATCTGTGGTTTTTGTTTTGGTTTTCTGAAAACTCTCGAGAGGATTGGTGACCCTCGTTCTTTTTTCTAGTTGGGATAGATCCTACCACTTCCGAATCGTGTTTATTTTTGGTGGATCTGTTTTGGTACAACTCCAAGCTCGTCGGAATCAATATTATTCCTTTTAGCTGGAGCGGATTTTGGCCCATAGCCATTCTCCGAACCAAGTGCGGTGTGGCTACCCGTACGTTAGCGCGAAAGATAAATAAAAATAATTTTAACGGCTGCGATTTGTTTGCGTGTGGTAAAGAGGGCGTAGAACGTAGCGAGAGGCGTTGTTGCGTCGTCCGTGTAGGATCGATTTGGTTGGCCTACATCATTGTAGTCCTCTAGTTGGTGTTGTATCCATAGAATTTGTGCACAACAGCTTCCCGCAGCAATGTATTCAGACTCTGCAGTGGATATAACCACACTTGTCTGTTTCTTGCTACTCCATGATATCAATCTCCTTCCTAGAAATTGACAAGTCCCACTTGTAACACCCCAAAGATCGTGGTTCAGCGAGGTAGGCGGAATGGTGGTGTTGCGCTCGGGATAGGCTCAAGATTCCAGATCAGGTCAATGCGCACGACCATTGTCCTCTTAGCGCACGACCAGTGAGCGTGCGCCAATGATCGTGCGTAACCCGCAAAGAATCGGAGTTCTGTCTCATCTTATGCGCACGACCATTGTCCTCATCGCGCACGACCGGTGATCGTGCACCAGCGACCGTGCGTTAATTCAGAAGAATATCGAGTTCTGTCTTGGACAGTGCGCACGACCATTTCCCTCTTCGCGCACGACCACTGACCGTGCGCCTGTGATCGTGCGCCCTGTTTATTCTGTTCCGCGATTTTGAGCGGAGAAGAAGATCGGACCGTCCAAATCTTTTGGGATTTGATCCAACGGCCAGGTTTAGTTGCGGGAGACCTTTAGGGCTGATGAGAGGGGGTTAAACCTCATATTCTCTAAGTCATTCTCTCTCCAAACCCTAGAGAAAGAAGGAGGAGCCAAGGAAGAAGAAGGGAGATTCCGCCATTGACGGAGCTCCGGAGCTCCGTTTCGCGAACCGTTTCCAGATCTGGAGAGTGCAGCCCGGTGCGGTCATTTCCCTCCGTCTAGAACCTCGGATTCATGGCGAAAAAGAACGCTCCTAGGGTAACGATTTCTTCTCCCATTGTTTGGACTTGTCTTTTGTCCTCTCCTTCGTTTCTCTATGCTCGCATGAGGGATCCCTTTCACCAAATGGGTGAAGTGTAGGATTCCCTCAAGTTCTCCGGAACTTTGGGTCGATTGTGTCCGTCCCGGGCATATTGCATGTAGAAAATCCGGTAGTCGTGCGGATTTAGGCATTTTGTGTGAAGCCTATTCGTGGCCGTGAGCCCGAATCGGTGATGCTTGGATTGCGACGTTGCATTTAGGTTAAGCCTAGAATGCGTGCCGGAGAATGACTCCGTGAAATCATCTATAGTATTGCGGGATTTACGTGTAGGCGTCTTGTGAAGATCCTAACGAAAGCCCCATGCTTTGAGATTGGATGAAGGCAAACCTTCACCGCGAAATTGGTGCGGAGCGTATTATACCTCCCCTTTTTGAGTATTTGTGAAGCCTAGATCCTTGTGAAGGGATTAGGTGCGTAGCTTATATTTGTGTAGCACTTGAAGGTGCTAAACCCTTACGGGCCGAGGCGAAGCCGTACCCACGTCGTGCGACAGATTGCGACGATTAGAGCACGGGCAAAGCTAAACCGAACCCGTTTCCATGCAGATCGGTAAGAGGTCCCTACCTCATGTAGCCGTGTGATCATGGGAGAGGTCGTGGAAGGTGGTTTACCTAGACCGACCAAAAGCTCTTTTTCCCACATAAGGCGATGGCCCTTATGGTGGAGTGTTTGTGGAATTGATGTTGTTAGCCTCATGCGGTTGTTTAGGCGGTTGCGGGGAACCTTCGGGTGAACCCAACCAACATCATGTGCATACCTAGGTTCCCTCCTTTTTGATGCTCAACCTAGAAGATTGAATGTGCTTGAAACCTCACCTTGTGTAGTTGCACTTTCTTTATTTTAGTACTTGTGCTAGTATGGCTTGCTTGCAGGGTAGAATCTCCGCCACCCCGGGAAAGGGGTGGGGTCGTTATAATTTGGTCAGCTGTGCTGACCGTTACCTTGTTTGCCACCGCTTGGTGGAATGTTCTTATGCAGGTGCAGGTGAGCCTAGCGGGAAATAGCGGGCGGTGGCCCCTTTGCTGAGTTGGCCCTTGAAGGCCAGCCTCCTTTTTAGCTTTCTCATGTATTGCCGGCCTGCGTGCCGATGTATGTTTTGGAGATTTTAGTACATTTGCTAAATGTAAGGCCTTAAGGCCATAACTCTCTCTCTCTTGGTTACATTCCTATGATAGTGGACAATTCTAATGGAAATGTTAAATCTTTATGCTTCCGCTAGTGTTTAGTATACTCTGTTGTAGTTTCTTTCTGGTTATCACCTTTTAACTCCTAGCTAGTGTGGCTTGTATGGCGTGGGGTCCCGGCCGGACCTACTGTTATACTATTCGTACTGGCAGGGTGTTACAATTTGGTATCGGACTTAAGGCGTCGATCCGTAGTTTAGCGAATTCGGGACGAATTCCTTTTAAGGGGTGGTGTGCACGGGATGTGCATTCACCTAAAACGACAAAAACTAATAAGAATCTCCACTTAGGAATGGGAAAATATACTTGTTTGCGGAACCTGAGCGTTCCATGATTGTTGTTTGCTATGTTTTCAGTCACTAAATTGTATCTTACACGATTATAGGCGACTAGAAGTGGTGCGGGGCCGTCTCAACCCCGTAACACCGCTGAAAGTAGTGGGTCGGCTGAAGTGCCAGCGACCACTCCTCCTGCTGAGATGATCAGGTTAATCACAGAAGCTGTCTTCGCGATGATCAATGCTCAACCGCAAAGGCTTGCACAGCCTGCTACGCCTAATACAGATGCGGCCCCGGTGATCGAACCTGCAGTGGAACCTGCGGCGGTGCAAAGGGTGGAGCGTCCGGTAGAGCGTGTAGTTGTTGCGCGAGCACGTGATCAACAGCTGCAACACTTTCTAAGCTTCCATCCTCCAACTTTCTCGGGGACCGGATCCCCAACGGAGGCGGAGGACTGGCGGTCAACGGTTAGGAAAATTCTAAGGGCGACAGCAACAGAAGAAGTTATGATGGTCACTTTAGCCACCTTCCTCCTTAACGGAGAGGCAGAGCGTTGGTGGGCTGAACAGGAAGTGCACAAGTTCGGAGGCAGGGAGATTACCGAGATCACGATAGCGGAGCTCTCAAAGTCTTTTCTTCAAAGGTATATTCCTTCTGCCCAATGCATTGCGTTGCAGAACCAGTTTCTGAAGTTAACTCAAGGCGACAGCTCAGTGGATGAGTACTTGCACGAGTTCACTAAACTGGGTCGTTATGCGGGGCCTATGATGGAAGACGAAGAGACAAAGACGAACAAGTTCTATGAAGGTCTTCGGGACGAGTTGAGGCTGCTCCTTGCAGGCCCAATGACGTTAGGCTTCCAGGTGATGGTACAAACTGCCAGATCCCTAGAGTTGGACATGAAGAGGGTACAACCAAAAGCCGTGGCAAAGAAACCTGAGTTTCATGTGCCGATCTCTCAGTCTAAGTCAGAATTCAGAAAGAACAAAAGGAAGTTCAAACCGGCGGAGCAAACCCGCTCAAATGTTTCGGGAGCAACGATGGTGCGGAGCCCTATCACGTGTTTTACCTGCGGGAAGGTAGGACACAAGGCCGCAGTGTGTCGAAGTGGTCCCCCGAAATCAGAGAATCGAGCTTTGGACTATGCTCGTGCTGCGGAAAAGGGTAAAGCTGCGGAGTCTTCGGCTTCCCAGCACATTACTCCGACTCAACCGAGAGTCTACTCGCTTGGCCAGCAAGAAGCCATACGACAAGCTGACGTTGTCACAGGTATAAATTAAAAATTAGCTTTTACATAGCTATTTGTGATTATACCGTTGTGCAACTGTATGTTTCTTTTTTGTGTGCAATTAGGCTTTGTCCTAATTCTCAACTATCCGGCGAGAGCTCTATTTGATACGGGTGCATCGCACTCTTTTCTGTCTGAGGACTTCGTGGTGCGAATCGGAGTGCCATCTACCTTCGTAGAGGATAGATTAGAAGTAGTGCTACCCAATGGATCTCGCATGTCTGCGGATAGGAAGAGCCGTGTGAAGGTGCGGATCGGAAATCAAGATTTCGATTTGGAAGCATCGTTGTTGCCGTTAGCTGAATTCGATGTGATCTTCGGCATGGACTGGCTCTCGGAGCAGCGTGCATGCATAGATTGCAATTCTAAGGAGATCACTCTGGGAAGGAACGTCGATGGAGAAACCACGTTTGCCGGTATGCGAGGAGCGAGCAAGACGCTGATGTCTGCTCTCCAAGTGGTTAAGGCGGTGAGAAAAGGCGTCGAGTTGTTCTTCACCTTGTTGGAGGCTTCGGAGCCAAAGCCCAGGTTATGTGATGTCCCAGTTGTAGCGGAGTACGCCGACGTGTTTCCTAACGAACTCCCTGGGGCTCCGCCTCAGCGAGAGATCGATTTCTGTATCGTGCCAGGTGCCAAACCTGTGGCCCGCTCACCGTACCGGATAGCGCCAAAGGAATTGGCAGAGCTGAAGGTTCAATTGCAAGAGCTGCTAGAGCAAGGCTACGTACGTCCAAGTTCTTCGCCTTGGAGTGCACCGGTCCTCTTTGTGAAAAAGAAGGACGGGAGCTTGCGTCTATGTATCGATTATCGAGAGCTAAACAAGTTGACCGAGAAGAACCGATATCCGATTCCAAGAATCGATGATCTCTTCGACCAGCTGGTTGGGTCGACGGTATACTCCAAGCTGGACCTAAGGTCCGGCTATTACCAACTGCGAATTAGGGAATGTGACATTCCAAAGACAGCTTTCAGTACCCGCTTTGGGCACTATGAGTTCACGGTGATGCCGTTCGGTCTGTCTAATGCACCGTCGGTATTCATGGACTTAATGAACAGGACATTCCGTGAGTATTTGGATCAATTTGTGATCGTCTTCATCGACGACATTTTGGTATACTCTCAATCGGAAGAGGAGCATGTAGGACATCTGCACGCAGTTCTGGGCACCTTGAGGAAGAGTCAGCTATATGCCAAGTTCTCCAAGTGCGAGTTTTGGCTACAGTCAGTAGCATTCCTCGGTCACGTCGTTAGCGGAGATGGAATTGCGGTTGATCCGTCGAAGATAGAAGCGATCCGAGCCTGGCCTTTGTTGAAGAACGTAGCGGAAGTCCGAAGTTTCTTAGGACTTGCCGGCTATTATAGGCGCTTTGTGGAAAACTTCTCGAGGATTGCACTTCCTCTCACTAAATTGACTAGGAAAGATCATAAGTTCGTTTGGTCGCCCGAGTGCGCACGAGCTTTTGAAGAACTGAAGAGCCGTCTGACCACGGCACCCATTCTATGCTCGCCATGTGGTACGGAAGGCTACGAAATTTACAGCGACGCCTCAGGGAGTGGTTTGGGTTGTGTCCTAGTGCAGTTAGGTAAGGTAATTGCCTACGACTCCCGTCAGTTGAAGGTTCATGAGAGGAATTACCCGGTCCATGATTTGGAGCTAGCGGCCGTGGTATTTGCTCTTAAGCTTTGGAGGCATTATTTGTATGGCGTGAAGATCGACATCTTTACCGACCACAAGAGCCTCAAGTACTTGCTAGATCAAAGGGAGTTGAATATGCGACAGAGGAGGTGGTTGGAGTTCCTTGGGGACTACACCTTCGACATCAAATATACTCCTGGAAAGGGAAATGTAGTTGCGGACGCGTTGAGTCGTCGGGCTCCCGCTCAAGCAAATTGGATTTTGATGCACGATGAGCGTCTAATCCGTGAGCTAGAAGAAATGGAGATCATTTGCGTTGAACGAAGAGCGTCTACTTCAGCATGCTTGAACTGGACGGAGGTTCAATACCACCTTGCCGACCGAGTTCGACAGGCATTGGAGCTGGATGAGAGCATGAAACGCTACAAAGCGGAAACCGTTGACGGGTTGAGCGCTGATTTCTCTTTCGAAGATGGCCTTATGTGGAAGAATGGCAGATTGTGCGTCCCAAACGTTGGTACTCTACGGGAGGAATTGATGTACAAGGCTCATCATACCAAGTACTCTATCCACCCGGGGAGCACGAAAATGTACATGGACATGAAGAAACTTTTCTGGTGGCCGGGTATGAAGAAGGACATTGCCCTCTACGTGGCCAAGTGCAACACTTGCGCGTTGGTGAAGGTGGAATGTCAACGTCCCGGTGGATTTTTGAAGTCCTTGCCGATTCCGGAATGGAAGTTTGACGATATTTCGATGGATTTCGTGCACGGATTACCGAGATCGCAGCATGGAAACGACGCCATCTGGGTGATCGTGGACAGACTGACAAAAGTATCGCATTTTATTCCGAACCGGAAGGATGATTCTGTAGAAAAGCTAGCGAAGCTCTATGTCGATAGTATTGTGCGGCTGCACGGTGTCCCTCGTAGCATCGTCAGCGATCGTGACGGGCGTTTCACATCGAAAGATTGGAGGCTTATCCATGAACTGTTGGGCACTAAATTGAAATTCAGCACGGCCTTCCACCCGCAAACAGACGGACAGACCGAGAGGACCAACAGGACTATGGAGGATATGCTCCGAATGTGCGCTCTAGATTTTGGAAAGAAGTGGGAAGATCATCTCTATATGATCGAATTCGCCTACAATAATAGCTACCAAGCCAGTATAAAGATGGCTCCTTTCGAGGCCCTCTATGGTAAGAAGTGTCGTACGCCGTTGTCTTGGGCAGAAACGGGCGATACTAAGCTATTAAAGCGAAAGGATGTTGAGGAAGCAACTTCGACGATCCGAACTATTCGGGAAAGGCTATTGATTGCCCAGGACAGGCAAGCAAAGTATTACAACGCCAAGCATAGGAACCTAGAGTTCGCCGTCGGTGACCGGGTTTACTTGAAGATCAAACCGTTCAAAGGGGTATCAAGGATCCGACGCTTGAAAAAGCTCAGTCCAAGGTACTTAGGACCGTTTGAGATTGTGGAACGTGTTGGTGATGCGACTTATCGGCTTGCACTATCTGCAGAGCTGAGCGGTCTGCACGACGTGTTTCACATTTCAGTTCTGAGGAAGGCAGTGCAAGAGCCTACTCATATCGTTGCGGTCGGCAAAGTGTCGGTGGATAGTGGGTTGTCGACGAAAGTCAAACCCTTACGCATCGAGGATACCGAGGTAAAGCAGTTGCGGAACAAGTCCATTCGGATGGTAAAGGTCCGGTGGGATAATTGCGGCCGAGAGGAGCTAACTTGGGAGAGAGAGCAAGCGATGCTTGCGGAGTACCCCGAGCTATTTCCCTCAGGTAAATTTTCTTTAAAAACTGTAATTTCCTGCTATTACTGTTTTCAAAATTTCGGGACGAAATTCTTTTAAGGGGGGTGGAGTTGTAACACCCCAAAGATCGTGGTTCAGCGAGGTAGGCGGAATGGTGGTGTTGCGCTCGGGATAGGCTCAAGATTCCAGATCAGGTCAATGCGCACGACCATTGTCCTCTTAGCGCACGACCAGTGAGCGTGCGCCAATGATCATGCGTAACCCGCAAAGAATCGGAGTTCTGTCTCGTCTTATGCGCACGACCATTGTCCTCATCGCGCACGACCGGTGATCGTGCGCTAGCGACCGTGCGTTAATTCAGAAGAATATCGAGTTCTGTCTTGGACAGTGCGCACGACCATTTCCCTCTTCGCGCACGACCACTGACCGTGCGCCTGTGATTGTGCGCCCTGTTTATTCTGTTCCGCGATTTTGAGCAGAGAAGAAGATCGGACCGTCCAAATCTTTTGGGATTTGATCCAACGGCCAGGTTTAGTTGCGGGAGACCTTTAGGGCTGATGAGAGGGGGTTAAACCTCATATTCTCTAAGTCATTCTCTCTCCAAACCCTAGAGAAAGAAGGAGGAGCCAAGGAAGAAGAAGGGAGATTCCGCCATTGACGGAGCTCCGGAGCTCCATTTCGCGAACCGTTTCCAGATCTGGAGAGTGCAGCCCGGTGCGGTCATTTCCCTCCGTCTAGAACCTCGGATTCATGGCGAAAAAGAACGCTCCTAGGGTAACGATTTCTTCTCCCATTGTTTGGACTTGTCTTTTGTCCTCTCCTTCGTTTCTCTATGCTCGCATGAGGGATCCCTTTCACCAAATTGGTGAAGTGTAGGATTCCCTCAAGTTCTCCGGAACTCCGGGTCGATTGTGTCCGTCCCCGGCATATTGCATGTAGAAAATCCGGTAGTCGTGCGGATTTAGGCATTTTGTGCGAAGCCTATTCGTGGCCGTGAGCCCGAATCGATGATGCTTGGATTGCGACGTTGCATTTAGGTTAAGCCTAGAATGCGTGCCGGAGAATGACTCCGTGAAATCATCTATAGTATTGCGGGATTTACGTGTAGGCGTCTTGTGAAGATCCTAACGAAAGCCCCATGCTTTGAGATTGGATGAAGGCAAACCTTCACCGCGAAATTGGTGTGGAGCGTATTATACCTCCCCTTTTTGAGTATTTGTGAAGCCTAGATCCTTGTGAAGGGATTAGGTGCGTAGCTTATATTTGTGTAGCACTTGAAGGTGCTAAACCCTTACGGGCCGAGGCGAAGCCGTACCCGCGTCGTGCGACAGATCGCGACGATTAGAGCACGGGCAAAGCTAAACCGAACCCGTTTCCATGCAGATCGGTAAGAGGTCCCTACCTCATGTAGCCGTGTGATCATGGGAGAGGTCGTGGAAGGTGGTTTACCTAGACCGACCAAAAGCTCTTTTTCCCACATAAGGCGATGGCCCTTATGGTGGAGTGTTTGTGGAATTGATGTTGTTAGCCTCATGCGGTTGTTTAGGCGGTTGCGGGGAACCTTCGGGTGAACCCAACCAACATCATGTGCATACCTAGGTTCCCTCCTTTTTGATGCTCAACCTAGAAGATTGAATGTGCTTGAAACCTCACCTTGTGTAGTTGCACTTTCTTTATTTTAGTACTTGTGCTAGTATGGCTTGCTTGCAGGGTAGAATCTCCGCCACCCCGGGAAAGGGGTGGGGTCGTTATAATTTGGTCAGCTGTGCTGACCGTTACCTTGTTTGCCACCGCTTGGTGGAATGTTCTTATGCAGGTGCAGGTGAGCCTAGCGGGAAATAGCGGGCGGTGGCCCCTTTGCTGAGTTGGCCCTTGAAGGCCAGCCTCCTTTTTAGCTTTCTCATGTATTGCCGGCCTGCGTGCCGATGTATGTTTTGGAGATTTTAGTACATTTGCTAAATGTAAGGCCTTAAGGCCATAACTCTCTCTCTTGGTTACATTCCTATGATAGTGGACAATTCTAATGGAAATGTTAAATCTTTATGCTTCCGCTAGTGTTTAGTATACTCTGTTGTAGTTTCTTTCTGGTTATCACCTTTTAACTCCTAGCTAGTGTGGCTTGTATGGCGTGGGGTCCCGGTCGGACCTACTGTTATACTATTCGTACTGGCAGGGTGTTACACCACTTGTGCTTTTCCTATCCACTTTGCAGTCTGCAAAGTCAGCATCTGAAAATCCAATTAGTTCAAAATCAATGTTTTTAGGGTACCTGATAAGTAGTTTTTATATGCCCTTTTTAGTATAAATTTTAGTCATTATATAAAATGAAATTTTCTTTTTCATGTCAATTTTAGCTTATAACTAGTTCATTTATGAAAATTGATTCTAATTTAGCTTATTTATATTTTTGCAGAATTTTAGGACAATTTGGGAAAAATTTGCATTACACGCCCTCGGTCACGCCCGTGACCAAGGGCGTGTAATCATAATACCAGTCTAGAGTTGATGCCGTGCAAGTTGAGCTCATCCACAGTAAGTCACACCCTCGGTCATGCCCGTGACTCAAAGGTCACACCCGTGACCAAGGGCGTGTAAACATACAAATCTTCTCAACGGAGCTGCCGTCGAGATGTGGAGATGTCGTGCAAAGTTGACTCAAGTCACGCCTGTGACTCAAATGTCTCGGTTGTGACATTCCCGTGTGATCCGTGCTCACCGCCACGCCACAATCAAGCCCACGTTGCATTAAATAAAGCCATCCAAGTACATGCTCGTGACCCAAATGTCACGGTCGTGACATGTCCTTTTCCACCGCGCTGTCACGCAAGACCCACGCCTCTATCCCAGCTGAGATGGTGTGTAACTTGAAAATATTTTCTATAAATTCAGGGGGTCTCCTTGAGTCCAGGTTTCAGAATTTTCGAGAGGGGGAGGTGCTGCTAGAGCTGTTAGTGACCATTTTCATGCTTTTGTTCATATCTTTTCTTTTAATGTTGTCTCTCTTTTCCTTTCAAGCAATGTCCTAGTTTCTTCCATGCAATAGTTTCTAAGCTTGTAATCTTTACATTTCTAGCATTATAATCTTGCTTATAGCTTGTAATCACTTTGATTTTCAATAAATATTAGTCTTGTTTTCTTCACTTCTCTTTCTACTTTAGTTAATTTTTCCTTCATGCACTTTTATTTTTCTATCTCTTTTCCCTCCACCATGATTAACTAATTCTCATTAGTGCTTGATCGAAATGATCCGAGGATGAGATAATGAAGTTATGATTTTCTAGCTCTCTTTTTCCGTTTTTGTAAACACTTGATTTACCCTTGATTTTTAATTAGTGAGATCATATTTTATATATGGTTTTCGCTTAGGTTTTCATACTTAGTTAGCCGAGAGGCTCAAAGTATGATTTGATCACTCAAGGGTAAAGAGAGTTGTACGCACCCCTCGAGAGAGGATGACATAAATCTCCTGGATTGGAGTCAAATACAATAGAGGGGTTCATAACATAAAGCAAGTTTTAGGTAATCGATTATAGAACGAGAGTTCGGTTGATTTTTCCTAAACTTAGTTGGGCATTTCCCTCGAAAGAGGCATGTTCAAGATTCGGGAACCTCCACAGTCAAGTAGTTTATTTAAATGGAATTAGATTTATTTTTCTTCTCTTGATTATTCTCACTCCAGGGTGATTTTAGATTGAGCATTAATCCTTTTTTTGCTATCCTTTAAACCTTAATTTAGTTTGCCATTTGTCTCTTTTAGCTAAGTAAAACAAAACCTTAAAAAATCATTAGATAAGATAATAGTGACCTCCTTAATGTAGAAGTAATTAACGCGCCCCGAGGAATATGACCTTGGTATTTCTAAAATATCATATACTATAGACGATAAGGTACACTTGCCTTCATCAGATATAGTTTGGAAAACATCATCAATCTCTTCGTTTTTCATATTTCCAAATCTCTAAGTAAGAAGTAGATTTTCTCGTACCAAGTATTTGGCGTCGTTGTCGGGGACTTTTGCGTAGATATTTTGAAAAAAAGGATAGCTATTAATTTTATCATGTTTCTTTTTATTTTATTTCACTTTCTCTAGTTTCAAAAATCTTAAAGGTGTAATCTAAATCTTGGAAAGGGACGTTTGGGTTATCATCCCATCACACCTCCTAGTACCAGTGAGAACCCCTCACAGGGTATACCTCGGGAAGTCCAAGACTAACTTAATCCGCCTAAAAGAAAAAATAATAATAATCAAGTTTTCCTCTTTCTTTCTTTTTATTTTATTATTCTCTCTTTTCTCTTTTTATTCTTTCTTCTTTCCCCTTCTTCTTTATAGTGTATGACCTGAAGTAGCGCTTCGAATGTTACTTTTGATCCATAGATCGAGCGAACCCTTTTTCGGCGCCGTCGTGATCGTGATCAGGATACTCATTTAGAATTTGAAGAGTCGATCAGGGACACTAACACAACCAATATGGATCCTAATCTTAATCCTCCTAATCCTAACACGCCCAATCCTAATGAGGCCGCGCAACAGACCATGTCCTATTATGCGCGGCCAAATTTGGAAGACACACAGTCAAGTATTGTTCGTCCCGCTGTGGCGAACAATAACTTTGAGATCAAGTCTAGCATCATATAAATGGTGCAATATCGGTGACCTTCGATGGTCTACCGGACGAAAATCAAAACTCTCATATCTCTTACTTTCTCAAATTTTGTAATACGTTCAAAATCAATGGTGACATTGATGACGCCATTCGATTACATCTTTTTCCTTTTTCTTTGCGGTCTAAGGCCAAGCAGTGGTTGGGCTCCCTACCTAAGGGGTCCATCGCTACATGGGCTGAAATGGCGAAAAAATTTCTCACTAAATATTTCCCGCCTGCAAAGACACCCAAATTGCGCACAGATATTGCGTCATTAATGCAAATCGACTCTGAGACTCTCTATGATACATGGGAGCGCTTCAAGGAGCCTTTGCGTAGATGCCCTCACCACGCACTTCCCACATGGCAACAAGTGCAAAGCTTTTACAATGGCTTGAATTTCCAAACGAGGCAAATGATTGATGCGGCCGTCGGGGGAATGTTAAATAACAAAACCCCAAACTCCGCTCAAGAGCTTTTTGAGGAGATGGTCATGAATGCATATCAATGGAATATGCCCCGAGCTAGGCCTAACAAGCCGGCCGGTATTTTTGAAATAGACGCAAATGCTATTTTTTCTTTACAAGTTGAGCGCTTAACAAAGCAAGTGGCGGAGATGTCTGCTTCCTCCGCCACTCCTCTTTGGGCTAATAATGTTTTATTTGAAGAGCAGGTTGACTACATGGCAAATCTTCCTCGACCTTCCTATAACCCAAACTCCGCTCCATACAACAACACTTACAATGCGAGTTATTGGAATCATCCGAATTTATCATGGAGCAACCAAGGAAATGCTCAACGCCTTCTAAATATTAATCAACCTCCTAATCCCCCTCTAAATCTAAATCCTCAAACCTTTAATCCACCCAGTTTTCCACCACAACAACAAAATCCCTCTACGCTTGAAGAGGTCTTTGTAAAATATGTTGCTACAAATGAATCAAACATCCGGAATCTCACCGGATCGATCAAAAATTTCGAGAATCAAGTGGGTCAGCTAGCATAAATATTCTCCGAGAGTCCGCAAGGAGCACTATCGGGAAATACGGAGCAAACTCCAAGGTAAAGCGTGAACGTGATTACTCTCCATAGCGGAAAGGAGGTGGTTTCAAAACAGGACGAACCCAAGGTAACTACTTCTCCTCCTCCTACTACTCCTATTTTATCTTCAAATTTGCCCGCTCCGCCAGCTCCGCTAGCTCCGCATGCTTCTAGTTCAAATATTTCGTATACGTCTAAGCTTAGGAGCGAGTGCGTCGAGAAAGATTACAAAAAGTTTTTAGAAATTTTAAAACAAATTCATATTAATGTTCCCTTCTGCGAGGCTATCTCTCAAATGCCGAAGTTTACAAAATATCTTAAGGAGTTGCTCTCCAATAAGAAGAAATTAGAAGATATTTTGCATATTTCCCTAAACGCAGAATGCTCTGCGGTTATACTCAACAAATTGCTTCAAAAAGCAAATGACCCGGGACAGTTCTCCATCCCATGTCTATTTGTCAATTTGTTAGTAAAACACATCTTAGCTGATCTTGGAGCAAGCATAAATCTCATGCCATTATCATTATTTAAAAAGTTAGATCTAGGTGATCCTAGCCTCACTCGAATGAGTATTCAACTCGCGGATCATTCATTAAAATATCCGGTAGGGATAGTGGAGGATGTGCTCGTTAAGGTTGACAAGTTCATCTTCCCGGTGGACTTTGTCATTCTTGATATCGAAGACGACGTCGAAGTACCCTTCATACTCGACTGCCCCTTCCTTGCCACCCCCGCGCAATTATCTACGTAAGTATCGAAAAGATCCTCCTACAGGTTGGAGATGATGAAGATACTTTTAGTATAAATCCCTTGATGTGAAACACCTTAGAGAATGACGATTCGTGTTTCTACCTAGAAGAATATTTTGAAAATGAGTTTTATCCACTTCCCGAGTTAGTCCCCACATCAAGTAACGATTCTGAGCTCACCGAGATCTTTTTTATAGAAGAAGTCTCTCGCTCCACACCACCCGAGCCGTTAGAAAAAGTAAAAATTAAAACTTCATATGAAGAGCCACCCATTTTGGAGTTAAAACAACTCCCCCCTCACCTCAAATATCTATTTCTTGAAAAAGATTCTAAGCTACCCGTTATTGTATCATCTGAACTGAGCGATTCAGAAATTTATGAATTGGCTCTAGTCTTAAGCAATCACTGTCACGTAATTGCGTGGCAAATATCAGATATCAAGGGTATTAAACCTTCCTTCTGCACTCACAAAATATTCCTCGAAGATAATTCCTGCAACACGGTCCAGCCTCAACGACGGCTAAATATGAATATGAAAGAAGTCGTTAAGGCTGAAATTATCAAACTTTTAGACGCGGAAATCATCTACCCGATATCGGATAGTACTTGGGTTAGCCTAGCACAAGTCATGCCAAAGAAAGGCTATGTAACGGTAGTAGCAAAATGAGAACAATGAATTGATCCCAACTCGTACTATTATGGGTTGGTGGATGTGCATTGATTATCAAAAACTAAATGATTCCACCCGTAAGGATCACTTTCCGTTACCTTTTATCGATCAAATCTTAGAATGCCTTTCAAGTCACTCCTACTACTATTTTCTCGATGGTTTGTCAGGATATTTTCAAATCCCTATTTCGCCCGACAACCAAGAGAAAACAACATTCACTTGTCACTTTGGCACGTTCGCTTATCGAAGGATGTCATTCGATCTTTGTAACGCGCCATCTACATTTCAAAGATGTATGCTGGAGATATTCGACGAGTTGGTAGAGGAAGTGATGGAAGTTTTCATGAATGACTTCTCCGTCTTCGGAAACTCTTTTAAAAATTGTTTAAAAAATCTTGAGTGTTTGCTACAACGTTGTGAGGAAACAAATCTAGCTCTTAATTGGGAGAAATGCCATTTTATGGTCATAGAAGGATTAGTCCTTGGCCATAAAATGTCGGGCAAAGGGATCGAGGTCGATAGGGCCAAGATCGAGGTTATCAAAAAACTCCCCACTCCAACGAATGTAAAAGCAATTTGAAGTTTCCTAGGCCACGCAGGGTTTTATCGGCATTTTATACAAAATTTTAACAAAATCATGAAGCCTTTAACCCATCTTCTTGAAAAAGAATCGTCTTTCCTTTTTAATAACGAATGTCATTTGGCCTTTAAACTTATAAAAAATAAGCTTATAAACTCCCCGATTCTAGTCGCACCGGATTGGTCACTGCCCTTCAAAATTATGTGCGACGCTAGTGACATTGCGGTAGGTGTCGTATTAGGTCAACAGGTGAGTTAGTATTTCCACCTGATTTATTATGCAAGCAAGACACTCACGTCGGCACAAGCGAATTACACCACTACCAAGAAGGAGCTTCTAGCGATCGTTTTTGCTTTTGATAAGTTTAGGTCGTACATCACTCTCTCTAAAGTAATTGTTTTCACAGATCACTCTGCTCTTAGATATCTCTGAAGTAAATCGGACGCCAAGCCCCATCTTTTGTGATGGATCCTCCTCTTGCAGGAGTTTGACTAAGAGATTCAGGACAAAAGGGGAGCTAAAAACATAGAGGCCGACCATCTTTCTCGTTTAGAAAATCCTGCTACGGAAGCGTTAATAGAAGCCGATATTAATGATAAATTCCCTGAAGAGTGCCTCCTTGCTCTCAAAAATATAAATACATCTTCCACCCCCTGGTTTGCGGATATGGATAACTATCTAGTAGCCCGGGTCCTGCCAAAAGAATTCTCGAGTCAGCAAAAGAAGAAATTCTTTTCTGATTTAAAGAATTACTTTTGGGAGGACCCCTTTCTATTTCGTGTTTGCACAAACCAGGTAGTGAAAAGATGCGTCTTGAGTGCGGAAGGACTAAAAATTTTGCGGCATTGCCATGAGGGACCAACCGGTGGTTATTATCAAGCGAACCGAATCGCGAGGAAGGCACTGAAGGCGGGATTTTATTGACCCACTCTCTTCAGAGATGCTCACACCCTTGTGAGTACATGCGACAACTGCCAATGGTTGGGGAACATCTCTCACCGGGATGAGATGCCCCAAAATATTTTCTTAGAATGCAATTTTTTTTACCTCTAGGGTATCAATTTTGTTGGTCCTCTCCCTACCTCTTATTCAAACATATATATTCTAGTTGCGGTCGACTACGTGTCGAGGTGGGCGGAAGAGCAAGCTCTCCCCACCAAAGATGTGTGAGTCATCGTTAACTTCTTACAAAAATTATTCTCTCAATTTGGTACGCCGCGTGCTATAGTTAGTGATCAGGGCGCCCACTTTTGCAATAACCAATTCACGAAAATTTTAGCAAAATATGGTGTCACGCACAAACTCTCCACTTCTTATCACCCACAAACGAGCGGCCAAATTGAAGTCATAAATCGAGAATTAAAGTGGATTTTAGAACAAAACTGTTTCTATTAATCGAAAGGATTGGGCTCTTAAGCTCAACGACGTGTTTTGGGCCTATTGAACGACATACAAGACCGCTATCGGTTGTACACCGCATCGATTGGTTTATGGCAAGGCTTGCCACATTCCGGTCGAATTAGAACACCACGCATTTTGGGCGCTTAAATTTTTAAATCTCGATTCTTCGATAGCGGTCGAACAACGAAAATTTAAAATTAACGAATTAGATGAGTGGCGAGCGAATGCGTACAAGAGCAACAAATTATATTAAGAGCAAACAAAGTTTTACCACGATAAACTTATAAAATTTCCAAAAACTTTTTCGCCGGACGATCTCCTCCTCCTTTATAATTCTCGTCTTCGCCTTTTTCCGGGAAAGCTAAAATCTCGATGGTCCGGACCCTTTATCGTTAAAGAGGTTTGGTCTTATGGGACAATTCTAATTTCCCACCCGGAAAAAGGTTCCTTCAAAGTAAATGGTCATCGTCTTAAGTTGTATCTTCCAGGGGATCTAGCCAACGAAAGAGTGAATCAATATTCCTTCCACCAATAACGTGAATGCCAATTAGGTCAAGCTACGTGACCTTAAACAAAGCGCTTTTGGGAGGCACCCCAAAGTTATCTTTTTGTGGTTTCTCATTTTCTTCTAACATGTTTTGTAGGTAACCGTTGCTTCCCCCGCGACTTCAAAATAGGGGAAGCCCTTCTTCCTTCTTCTTTAATTTTGCATTCCTTTTTTGCTTTGTCTTGCATGTTATTTGCTTTTTCTTTTACTTCATGCATAGTATTAAACATTGGTGACAATGTTTAACTTTAAGTATGTGGTGTAAATAGTTCCTAAGAAATGTGTTGTTTTTAATTTAGAAAACTTTTCAAAATATATATATATATATATAAACTTATGTCTTCTTTTATTCAAGTACTTTTCAAACCCAAAAATTCAAAAAAATTAGAAAATCAAAAATTTAAATCGTGGAAAGGGACATTTGGGCTATCATCCCATCACACCTTCTAGTATCGTTGAGAACCCTTCATGGGGTATATCTCAGGAAGTCCAAGAGTTAACAAAAAAAAATTGATGTTAGGTTTAAAACTATCTTCCTTTCTTTTATTATCAAAAATAAAATATAAAAAATTCCCCAAAAAATGAAAAACTTAGAACAAAAACCCAAAAAAAATTTATTAAACCCCTACTTGTTGTTATTGTGATTACTTAGAAATTTAGTTAAGAATATTTATAAGCATTTTTATGTTTTTAATTGGCTAAAATTTTGTTTATCATAGTTTGTTAAATCTAAATTTTAGGTAATCTTGTTTTAAGAATCATTTTATGATTTGAGCTTGATTAGAGAATTTTTTTAGCATGACTTCTCTTTTTATTTTAAATGGCTTCGTTTTGTAGTAAATTTGCTAAACGTCTTTAGAATTCTATTGTATTTTTTTCTAGCTTTTTAGATCTTAGGAAAATTAAATTTACTAGAATTTGCTCTCAACATAATTTAATTTATAAGCTAGAAATTTCTCCTACCCACCCCTTTTGATGGCATAAAAAATGCTTTAAAATATCATATGTCATGGGAATAAGAGGATAAAATTCATTATTCCCTAAACATATGCACCCAAAATCATATACAAGATTATATGACACGGAGTAAGAGGATAAAATTCATTACTCCTAAAAACATACATTTTGGGTTTTTATTAGAAGAGAATTATAAAAGATTATATGGCATGGAGTAAGAGGATAAAATTCATTACTCCTAAACACATAAAAAAAATCAATTTTGAGCTTCAAAGATCTCTTCTTATGCCAAAATTTGTGAACCCCCCTAGACAATTATCATTGATCTAGATTTAGTTTAAATTATGGAGAGAGCAATATTTAGTAGGTTATTTTTCCTTAAAGTTTTTTTTAAGATAGAGTTCTTATAATTTTAATCTAATTTAGTTTTATAATTTCTACAATTTTGTTTGCTAATTAGTTATATCGAGAAGTCCTTGTTTGAACACTTCCTCTCTTTTCAAATCATCATCATAATTTAGGACTTAATTCCTCCTAGAATTTATTCTTAACCTAATTTTGGTATAAATGAAATTTGAGTTTAAAATTAAAAAATCATATGAATGTCTTATGAATTATGTCTCATACTTTTTCTCTGGAATGACAAAATCTCAACTATGGGGGTATTTGATAAGTTGTTTTATATGCCCTTTTTATTATCAATTTTAGTAATTATTTAATATGAAGTTTTCTTTTTCATATCAATTTTAGCTTATAACTAGTTCTTTTATGAAAATTGATTCTAATTTAGCTTATTTATATTTTTATAGAATTTTGGGACAATTTGGAAAAAAATTCATTATATGCCCTCGGTCATGACCATGACCAAGGGCATGTAATCATAAAACTAGCCCAGAAATGATGTCGCGCATGTTGAGCTTGTCCACAACCAGTCATTCCCTCGGTCACGCATGTGACTCAAAGGTCACGCCCGTGACCAAGGGCGTGTAAACATAAAATCCTTCCCAGTGGAGCTTCCATCGAGACGTGGAGACGCCATGCAAAGTTGACTCAAGTCACGCCCGTGACCCAAATGTCATGGTCGTGACATTCCCGCGTGATCCTTGCTCACCGCCGCGCCGCAATCAATCATACGTTGCATTAAATGAAGCCGTCCAAGTACACGCCCGTGACCCAAATGTCACAGCCATGACATGTCCTTTTCCGCCACGTCGTCATACAAGACCCACGCCACTGTCCTAGCTGAGTAGGCGTGTAACTTGAAATTTTTTTCTATAAATTTAGGGGATCTCCTTGAGTCCAGGGTTCAAAATTTTGGAGAGGGGGAGGTGCTGCTAAAGCTGTTAGTGACCATTTTCATGGTTTTACTCATATCTTTCCTTTTAATGTTGTCTCTCTTTTCCTTTCAAACAATGTCCTAGATTTCTTCCATGCAATAGTTTCTAAGCTTGTAATCTTTACTTTTCTAGCATTGTAATCTTGCTTATAGCTTGTAATCACTTTGATTTTCAATAAAAATTAGTCTTGTTTTCTTCACTTCTCTTTCTCCTTTAGTTAATTTTTCCTTCAAGAACTTTTATTTTTCTCTCTCTTTTCACTCCACCATGATTAACTAATTCTCATTAGTGCTCGATCAAAATGATCTGAGGATGAGATAATAAAGTTATGATTTTCTAGCTCTCTTTTTTCGTTTTAGTAACCACTTCATTTCCCCTTGATTTTTAATTAGTGAGACCATATTTTTGATATATGGTTTTCGCTTAGGTTTTCATTCTTAGTTAGCCGAGAAGCTCAAAGTATGATTTGATCACTCAAGGGTAAAGAGAGTTGCACGCACCCTTCGAGAGAGGATGACGTAAATCTCCCAGATTGGAATCAAATCCAATAGAGGGTTTCACAGTGTAAAGCAAGTTTTTGGTAATCGATAATAGAACGAGAGTTCGGTTGATTTTTCCTGAACTTAGTTGGGCATTTCCCTCGAGAGAGGCA
The DNA here is from genome assembly GCA_033032865.1 of Dactylorhiza incarnata. Classification (NCBI taxonomy): domain Eukaryota; kingdom Viridiplantae; phylum Streptophyta; class Magnoliopsida; order Asparagales; family Orchidaceae; genus Dactylorhiza; species Dactylorhiza incarnata. The sequence continues at coordinate 23,697,822 of JAWHQI010000003.1, forward strand.
CGTTCAAGTTTCGGGAACCTCCACGGTCAAGTAGTTTATTTAAATGGAATTAGTTTTATTTTTCCTTCTCTTGATTTTTCTCACTCCAAGGTGCTTTTAGATTGAGCACTAATCCTTTTTTTGCCATCTTTTAAACCTTAATTTAGTTTGCCATTTGTCTCTTTTAGCTAAGTAAAACAAAACCTTAAAAAATCATTAGATAAGATAATAGTGACCTCCTCAAAGTAGAAGTAATCAATGCGCCCCGAGGAATACGACCTTGGTATTTCTAAAATATCATATACTATAGACGATAAGGTACACTTGCTTTCATCGGATATAGTTTGGAAAACATCATTAATCTCATCGCTTTTTCATATTTCCAAATCTTTAAGTAAGAAGTAGATTTTCTCGTATCAGTACCAAAGGCCAAGTGTTTTGATGCCCTTAAGGTATCTCAATATCCTCGTAGCAGCTGAGTAATGAGATTCATTAGGGCATGCTTGATACCTAGCATAGATACGTGTATCATACACAATATCTAGTCCTACTAGCAGTGAATTATAATAGGGATCCAATGATGCATTTGTACATGTATTCATCAAAGGGTTTTCCCTTCTTATCATTTTCCAGGGAAATGTTGGACCCCATGGGAGTTTTCATGGTGGAGGCTGACTCCATCCCAAATTTCTTTATAAGCTCCCTAGTTTACTTAGTTTGAGAGATAAAAATCCCTTCATCAGAATGTTTCACTTGGAGGCCTTGAAAGTACTTGAGTTCTCCCATACTGCTCATCTCAAACTCCCCCTGCATAAGGTTTGCAAACCTTTTGTAAAGGTTGTCATCAGTAGACCCAAAAATTATGTCATCTACATAAATTTGGACTTGGAGACACTTACCCTTTGTTTCCCTTAGAACAATGTACTATCTATCTTTCCCCTCAAGAATTTGTTCTTGATGAGAAAGCTAAACGAGATCTCATACCAGGCCCTAAGGGCTTGCTTTAGACCATATAAGGCTTTCTTAAGTAAATAAACATGAGATTTTAGAGTTGGATGAACAAAACCCGAGGGCTACTCTACATATACCTCTTCCTTCAGATTTCCATTCATAAGGCAGACTTTACATCCATTTGGTAGACCTTAAATCTTTTGTGGGCAACATAGGCAAGGAATAACCTTATGTCCTCTAACCTTGCAATAGGGGCAAATGTTTGGTCAAAGTCTATACCTTCTTCTTGCATATACCCTTTGGCTACCAATCTTGCCTTATTCTTGATGTCTACCCCATTCTCATCTATATTATTCCTGTAAATCCACTTGGTGACAATCATGTTGTATCCTTGAGGTTTTGGCACCAACTTCCATACCTTGCACATTTTGAATTATTGAATCTCCTCTTTCATAGCTTGAATCCAGAAGGTGTCTTGGTTGACTTCCTCAAACTTTTTGGGCTCAACCTGATATAGGAAGCTCTGGAATAGAGCTTCATTGTGAGCCCTGCTTCTGGTGATCACACGTAGGTTATCATTTCCAATAATTAGGTTCCTTGGGCGATCCCTTAGATGCATGGTTGTTGCAGGCAATGTGTCAGCATCCTGCTGTACTTCATCTACAGCAGCTACTTCTTCAGCAACTTGATCATCTTCATCTTGAAGTACCTCAATCTCTGAATTGAATCTGTTTGAGCTGGGTTTGTCTTGAATAGATAGCTCTTGCATTTTCTGAACATTTCCTATCAAAATAGGAGAACTGGACCAGCCCTCGTAAAGTAGGTTAGTCTCATCAAAAACAGCATGCATAGATACCTCAACTACATGAGTCTTCTTATTGAATACTCTATATGCCCTACTATATGAGTTATATCCAACAAGAACACCAACATTGAGTTTTTCAGCAAACTTTATGAGTTGAGTTTTTCCATTATTTAAAATGTAGCATTTGCACCCAAAGATTCTAAAATATGAAATTATTGGTTGTTTGCCTTTCAGAATTTCATAGGGGGTTTTCCCTTGGCCTTATTAATAGATGCTCTATTCAAAACATAACAAGATGTATTGACTGCCTCAGCCCAGAAATATTCTAGGAGTGAGGAGTCACTATTCATTATTCTTCCAGACTCTATTAAGGTCCTATTTCTTCTCTCAGCCACTCCATTTTGTTGTGGAGTTCTCTGAGAATAAAATTCTTGGGTGATTCCAAGATCTTGACAAAACTGTCATTGCACCAGATTGAAACTCTGTGCCATGGTCAGTTCTAGTTTTGACCACAGTACATTGTATGTCATTCTGAATTGCTTTGACAAAATTTATAAAGACATCTAAAGTATCATATTTCTTCTTAAGGAAGAATACCCATGTATACTTTGAGTGATCATCAACAACCACTAGAGTATACAACTTCCCAGGTAGGCTCTGAATGGGCATATGACCAAATAAGTCCATATGCAATAGATATAGACATTTTGCAGTGTCTTTGGAGACAATATTTTTAAAGGTGGCCCTAGTTTGCTTACCCATTTGGCAAGAATGACATTGGCCACTTTAAATACATTTTAAATATGGATTATTTCTAACTAAATTATATGAAAATAATCTATACATTGTCATATAGTTAAGGTTGTGTTGCAACCCTTCAACATAAGCTACCCTTGTTATTGTAACTATGCCATTGGTAATCATACTATAGCCTCTTATGACCCCTTTGTCAGATCCACCAAAGATCACCTTTGGTCCATTCTTTGTTGGTATGTATTCCTTGAGTAAGCATCTGGTTCCAGTCATATGTATGGAACAACCACTGTCCAAGTACCATATCTGATATAGATGGGTACTTGAACTTTCCTGCAATAGAGATTTTACTTAGCCTTAGGTGCCCAATTAATTTTGGGCCCTAGGTCCTTATTAGCATGGTAAGAAACATTTCTACAAACAACAGCTTTTGCAGGAAAGCTTTTCTTTGCATTGGGCACATTGGGGTTGTGCCAACAATCAATGGAAAAGTGTCCCAATTTACCACATCACCAACATTCATGGATGTTGTGCCTTCTCTTCTGAACATTTCATGAAATGGAAGGAGCATTAGGATGTTTATGTTCAGTGAAGAAGGTACCAACATTCTTCCTATTCCTGTCAGCAATCACTTGACTTGTTGACTGTCTATAATTTGTTTTTGCAGCCGTTATCTGATTGACATCAGATGGTCTTAGTTTGGCAGCTAAGCATGAGTTGATGGAATCAGATACTGTGTTGTTAGACTTGATTATAGGTTTGACAGCATCCATGGGTAGTGCTTGATGAGATGTAGGAGAAGCAGCTTTCTTACCCTTGAATGTGGGGGCTGGTACACCAAACACAAATGGTCCATGATGGGCCATTTGGATTTCCTCATGGGGAGCTTTCAAAGCACTCATCCCCATGCCCTTTCTACCACTATAGTTAGGAGCATTCCCCTTACTATAGAAGCTTCCATTCTTCTAGTGACCATATATACTATCGTGGCCATACCTGTTGGAAGGAAGCACAACCTTTTGTAAGGTGGAATGAGGCTTGGCTTTAGCCTAGCTTTTTCCTCCATTTCTAGCTCCTACTGCCCCTTCTTTAAAACCAAAACCCCTCCTATCATTTTGGGAGGACAAGGTGTAAATGATGGGCAATACAGATTTGGGCTTAGAGAATTGAGTCAACAAGCTTTTCTCCTTGAGAAGCTTTTATTCAAGATGATTGATGATCTTGTTCTTCTGGCTTATGGTGCTCAATTGGATAACTGTGATTCCTTTCAATTGACTAATTTTTCTACTCTTCTGAGCAAGCTGGGTAGTAGACTCGGAATATTCAAGTTTTGCCTGCTAATGGGAAGCAATATCTATAGCTTGCCTCTTGGCTAGCTTCTTGATCTTTTTCAGAGCATCCAAGAGGGCGCCATAATTGTCAATCAATTGATAGACATACACCTCATTTTCTGAAGTACTTTCATCACTAGATGAAGCAGATTTAGATTCTGGAGTTGACTCATAATCTGAAGAGGAAATGGAGTGGATTAGTAACTGTTTAGGATTAGAATTATCCTGGCTATTTTCTCCTTCATATATGGCCATCAAGCCACAACAATCTTTGACATCTACATCCACCTCTATGTCACCGTCTGAATGTGACAGAGGGGCCCTGATGTCCTTGTAGTTAGATAGCCCTCATCCTCTGTAACTGCAAACATCCCTATGTAGGCTACTTCATCTTTATCAGAATCTGATGATGAATATTCAAATTCACTCAAGCTTCTTTCCTTCTTGGCCAGGAAAGACTTTCACCTTTCCTGCCTTTTTGGTGAAGCTTCTTACCACCTCTTTCTTTTCTTTTGACTGGATAGTTTGCTATAACATGTCCAGGTTTGCTGCAACAATAGCAAACAATATTACTATAAGTATGGTTAACAGGTTTAGATTCATACCTGTCACCCTTGGGGTGTTGCCTACCAGATCTGCCATGCTCCTTGTTGGGTTGTGAAATTGAGGAAGGATTGTTCTCCCACTACTTTCTCTTCATAATCTTCTTAAAGTGCCTTAAGAAGGCAGCAAATTCTTCATCTGAAGATGTGCTGTCATATGAAATGGCCTCTGAACTTTCAGATTCAGCAGGCCTTCTTGGAGGAGATAGAATTCTCTCCTTGCTCTTCTTAGAGCTCTCAGCTTTGAGAGCCACTGATCTCTCCTTGTCATGAGTTCTGATGGTGGTCTCCTCCTCCTTCCTTGCAGATGGTTGCATTTCATATGATAGGAGCTTTCCAAATAGGGTATGGGTAGGAGTCTCATCAAGTCTGGCCCCTTCTCTAATGGCACAGACCTTTGTGTCCCATTCTCTTGTTAGAGACCTTAGGAACTTATCATTTAGTTCATAATTGTTGAAGACCCTTTTATAAGTCTTCAGCTTATTAATCACCCTGAAAAATCTTTCATAGCACATAGCTATACTTTCTAGACTATGCTGCCTGAAGGCTTCATACTCTTGGTTGAGGAGGGATTTCCTATCATCCCTCACTTCTACAGTACCCTCCATGTACACAATGAGGGTATCCCACATCTCCTTAACTGTTTCAAAGGGCGCCAAGTTTTGGAATGTGGAATCATCAATTGCATTTACTATGATATTTTGAGTTCTCTTATCCATAGTAACAGGGGCAATTCATCCTTGGTCATTTCAGCACAGGCCTTGGGCACCTGCCTAGTTGGATATATAGTGGAGGCCTTTAGGAATACAAATGGACCTTCCTTTACTGTGATATAGATCCTAGGGTATGAGGCTTTCATAAATAGCCTAACCCTTTGCTTCCATATGCCAAAGGATTCTTTCCTGCATATGGGCCGCTTCATGAGCTCATCTCCTTTTGAACTCTAGGGGATGCCATGAAGCAGTAGTGGACTACAACAAGTGGGATTTGGTCAGACTGTTAAGTCCTTTTTGACCAACTTATCTCTGATACCACTTGACAGTTTACTTGGAAGTAGTCTAACTCACTTAGAGGGGGGTGAATAGGTTCCTTTGATTTCTCTACTTATGTAGACTATTTTTGAATGATTTTGCAAGGTAGAATTAGTCCCATAGCCCTACACTCAGGCTCACAACCCTACACTCAGGCTCACAGCCCAACGCACTCAGAACAGAATGTTCTTACAGAGTTGAGAGATATTCAGTTTCTCCAACAGAAGATAATATGTAAAGACCTTCAGCTTTGGGTCTTCTGTTACAGTATTACAGCAGATGCTATCTTTGAGCAGTACAGAAGCTTTTGCTATCTCTGCTCCACTTGATCTTCCACTTCAGCTGAAGGAAAAGATTTTCTTGTTCTTCTGAGCTTTAATCAGCAAGAACAGCTGGTTGAGCTTGCCTTTGGTCGTCGACAATGTCTTTCTTTTTCAATTTTGCAAGCTTATTGTTACAATGACCTAACATATGCTTTTATACCTCCAATAGGCATCAATGACTCTTTCCATATCCTTGTCATATTATGGACAGGAATAGAAATCTTTATCCTGCTTTCTGGCCACTTGCACCAAAAGTAGATCCCACTAAGCAACATTCATATTTGAATCTGATTCAGCAGATGGGCTGAGACATGATCCAATTTCAGTGGCAGAGTGGACTTCGTCTCAGCGGATCTGCTGAGACAGATAGTCTTCTCAGCTGATTTTCTCTAACTGCAGCTCAGCTGAGACAGACTCCTTCTCAATGGCAATACAGCTGCGTCTCAGCGGTTCAGCTGAGACCAGACTGTTGTCTCAGGGGTTTTGAGAGTGATATCAAGGATCTATTCTAATATCTGGAATGACATTAGCCTGTATCACCATAATACATAAAGTATTATCAAATACAATATGTCCTTAGCATTGAGTGTGATTCATCTTCAAATCTAGGGAACATTGAAGGGCAATATTCCCAACAAGTATGATGAGTAGGACAAATCTTCCTGATTTTTTATGGGGTGAGGCACTTAAGACTGTGGTGTACATCCTCAATAGTGTACCTTCGAAGTTAGTACCCAAACCCCTTCTGAGTAATGGACAAGTAGACGACCCAACCTTATTTACTTGCGTGTTTGGGGTTGTCCTACAGAAGTTCGGTTATACAATCCATTGGAAAGTAAGATAGCTCATATGTCTTATCATTGCTATTTCATAGGCTACCCAGATCATTCTAAGAGATGTAAGATTTATTCCCCTTTAGGAAGCCTCAAAATTGTGGTGCCTCAAATACCTTAATTTTTAGAGTTAGATGTCGCTGATGAACCGAGTTGCTCTTGTACTATTAGTGAAGTCGAGGAAATCGTGCATATTAATTTATCTGCGTCCTTGCTAGGAATTCCTGTAGTACCCGAACCTATGACGGAACATGTGGAAGATGTGGATTCAGTTTTACAACCGATCCCAGTTGAGGTTCCTCCACAAGTTCAGGAGGTTCATCCACCCGTTAGGAGATCCATTAGGCAAAGAAGGCCTGCAATTTCCTTAGACTATGAAGTCTATCTAAGCGAAAGTGATTTTGACATTGGTCATGTAGTTGACCCAGTGACATTTGAGGAGGTTGTTTCTAAACCCAAACTGATTTGTGGTGGGATGCGATGAAAGAGTAGATGGAGTCTATGAAGCTGAATAAGGTGTGGGAGTTGGTTGAGTTACCTAAAGGTTGTATGCCCATTGGTTCTAAATGGGTGTTTAAGATCAAGAAGGACTCCAAAGTAAAGGTCGAGTGGTATATGGAAAGACTGGTTGCTAAGGGATTTACGCAAAGAGAAGGAATCAATTATAACGAAACATTTTCTCTCGTTTCATCTAAAGACTCTTTCAGAGTAATAATGGCACTTGTAGCTCATTGTAATTTGGAGATATAGTAGAAGGATGTTAAGACCGCATTCCTTAATGGCAACCTTGTCGAGGAAGTCTATATAGTGTAGCCTGAGGGATTCAAGTCTAGTCATTCGCGACTAGCTTGTGTGTAATGTACAACCCATATTTGCTGAGCGGGCCCCCCGGCCCAAAAGGGGGAAACAAGAGCACCCGCGGGGTAGCAACAAGTATGGGCGAGGGAGGACAAATAGGGCTTCATCTGCCCAGCATGATCGAATGGCTGGCGAGTGGAGTGGATCACCCGCCGGGTGGAGCGCAACAGACAGGAGGGCCCGCGAGTGGCGCCTTCACGGACCACTCGTCTAGAGCCCAGGAGCGCTCGATAAACGTTGGTCAGCGTTCGACGAACGTGAGCGAGTCAAATATCGCGCGCGCGGGCATTCGCCCAGCCAATCATAGCGAGAAAGCAGTCTGGCGAGTGGTGCCCTTGTCCTCGCAGACCATTCGCCTAGATGGCTTTAAGGGCAAAATGACCTAGATACCCCCTGTGGGCTGCTAATAGCCCTTCAGAACAGCGGAGTATTTTTTAACAGCGGATTCACGCTATTTGCAGTCCAAGATTAGAAAACCTATAAATAGACCCTTAAGGGCACCTTGGAGGAGAGCAGATCTTTTGAGCTCTCTCCTCCAGAAAATTTCCGGGGTTGGCTGCTAGTGCCCTCCAAGGTGCCCGGCTGAGCATTGGTTTGGGAGGGGAAGCTCTCTAAGATCTTCCGGGTGTGTGGTGGGACCTCCTCGCTATAGTCTTGGGTCTGTTCCAGATTTTCCATCCTCGGTCTGAAGAGTTTGGTGAGGGAGAAGTAGGCGCAGGCTACACCCCCAGAGGGTCCGAACTCAGAGACCGGTTGACGGTTTCAACATTTTTGGTGCGGTGAGCGTGGACCGTAGCCTGTGCAAGAAAATCCCAAGTTGAGTTCGATGACAGGAGATGGAGGAAATGGTTCTGACCCAGGCCACTCGCAGCCACCGGCAGCAATGGAGTGGCTGGAGATGTTCGATAAGTTCAAGCGAGAGGTCATGCAGACCATGCAAGTAGCTCTCACCGGCAGGGGCGAGTGCGAGACACCCGTGGTCCCGGTGGTTCCGCCCCAACAGATCGGCGAGAACGCTCCGGGCTAGCGGCTGGGAAAGGAGGTCGCGGCGGAAGAAAGCGCGCGGGATCTCCCCGGGCGGCAGCTGTTCAACCGCCCGGCGAGGGCGGAGGTGTGTGAGATGACTCCGCCCGAGAGGACCACTCGCCGAGCAGGGGACGGGAGTCCTTTTTGTGAGTTGATCCTCTCGGCCCCGGTGCCGGAAGGGTTCACGGGGCCGGAGATGTCTTACTACACCGGCAGAGACGACCCAGTCCTGCACCTACAGTGGTTTGAGGACATGGTCTCGATTCTTCCAATGATAGATGCCTTCTAGTATCGGCTCTTTGCCACCACTCTGAAGGAGAAGGCGAGGGACTGGTTCCACCAGCTTCCCGTGGGTTCCATCTACGCCATCGAGGACTTGCGGCGGAGCTTCAGGTTGCGCTTTTCGACGTCAAAAAAGAGGAAGAAGGATGCAGAGGCGCTCTTTAAGATCAAGCAAGGGTCGGGGGAGTCGTTGGCCCATTATGTGGATAGGTTCCAGGAGGAGGTCCTCCTCGTGTAGGAGGTGTCGGGGTTTACCCTCCAGATGGCATTCATAGTAGGGCTGCGAGATGGATTCTTTAAAATGGATCTGAAGCGGAAGGCCCCCTATCCTTCGAGGAACTAATGGAGCGGGCAGCAGAAGAGATAGAAGGAGAGGCCGCCAACCCGGAGTTCAATAAGAGATTGGCAAAGATGAGCGAGCCGGAGGTGAGACACCAGGAGGGAAGGAGAAAGGAGGAACCCAGAGGTCAGGGGTTTCGGGGACAGCAGCGGGATTGGGACTGCCAGGAGCCCAATAACCGGCTGGCTTGGAGGCCCCCGGAGGGTCCAGGGAGAGCTCAGGAAAGAGATCACCAATGAAGGGGAGAAGGAAGGGTTCTGGGGTGGAGGCAAGATCCCAGGCCACTTCACCCCCTCGAGAGCAAGCCATGGCGGTGGGCCGAGGAAGAGGAGGAAGAGGAGGAAGAGGAGGAAGAAGAGGAGGTGGAAGAGGGGGCAGGGTGGCGTTGCCTTACTATGACTTTCATCAGGAGGAAGGTCACGCAACGGCCACATGCCAGAATTTCTGGAGATGAGGGGAAGAGGTCAGCAGCAGCAGTGGCCTGTGAGGATCGAAGAGGTGCTACCCAGAGATGAAAAAGACAGATGCGAAGACAGGATGGATGTGGGAGCTAGGGGAGGGGTCGGAGTGATCCATGGTGGGGTGGGAATAGAAGCAACTCGTAAGAGAAGCTTCCATGCAATGTTCAGGAGAAGCATCGCGTCGACCTCCCAAACCCCACCACCCTCGGAGAAGCTCACCTTCTCGGCGGAGGATATGCCAGACTTTGAAGACCCGTTATGTGACGCCTTGGTGATCCAGGCGGCGATTGAAAACTTCACCATCACCCGGATTTTGGTAGACAACGGGAGTTCGGTGAATGTTATCTTCAAGAAGGCCTTCGACACGCTAGAGGTGGAAGAAAAGAGAGTGCAGGCCTCAGATGGACCCTTGTTTGGGTTCTCAGGGGAGAGGAAGGAAGTCGAGGGAGGAGTTGGCCTCCAAGTGACGTAGGGAGGAGTCCCCAGGAACTGCCGGTTCGTCATTATTGATGCTCCGAGCAGCTACAACGCCATATTCGGACGCCCTCTCATCAGCACCTTCTGGTGCATTCCCTCGTCCTTCCATCAATGCTTAAAGTTCCGCAGCGGAGGAGTTTAGGTCCGGATCAGGGGGGATGCGAAAGTGGCGAGGAAGTGCTATGTGACTGTCGTCAACACTATCTCCTGGATAGCGGAGGCCGAGAAGATGGATAGGGAGATGAAGGGGCTGAGGGGGCCAGGTGAAGATGGAAGGGAAGAAGGAGAAGAGGGCAACATCCCTTGAGGGGAAGAGGAAGTGGCTCCGGGGGAGCGAGTCGAGCCGATGAAAGAGGAGGATCCGGAGACAGAGAAGACCCTACCCGAGGGGAGGGAAGAGAAGAGTAAATGGCAAGAGCCGGCCCACCTTGAGGCGGCTGAAGAAGTGGTCGAGATGGAGGTCACCACCCAAGGAGGAAGGGTGGAGAAGTTGCGGATCAGCGGGGGCCTCGGCCCAGAAGACCAAAGAAGGATGCTGGAGTGCATCCAAAGGAGCGTGGACATCTTCGCATGGAGCGCAGCGAACATGCCAGGCATCGATGCAGACGTGGCTTGCCACCGGCTCAACCTTGAGCCGGGGGCCCACCCCATCCGACAGAAGAGAAGGACCATAGCCGACAAGCTCGAGGGACCAATCCACGAGGAGGTAGCAAAGCTCCTCGTAGCAGGTTTTGTATCGGAGATCCAGTATCCAGGCTGGGTCTCCAATGTCGTCATGGTAAAGAAGGGCGATGGCCGCTGGCGTATGTGTATTGACTTTCTTTGTTAAACAAAGTCTGCCCTAAGGATTGTTATCCCCTACCTCGGATCGACGCACTGGTTGACACAGCCATCGGTTTTTCTGTGATGAGTTTTTTGGATGCTTTTTTAGGTTATCAGCAAATCAGGATGCACCCCCCAGACGTTAAAGATGTCTCGTTCATCACCCGGGAGGGGTGCTACTGCTACAAAATGATGCCCTTCGTGCTGAAGAATGCCAGAGCAACCTACCAAAGGATGATGGACCGGGTCTTTCGGGAGCAAAGAGGAAGAAACTTGGAGGTTTACGTAGATGACCTCATGGTGAAAAGCAAAAGCGTGAGTTCCCACCTCCAGGACCTTGAGGAGACGTTCGCTACTTTGCGCAAGTACAAGATGCGGCTCAACCCCCTGAAGTGCGTATTCGGGGCTAGCAAGGGAAAGTTCCTGGGTCACCTTCTCACCCCCTCGGGGGTAGAACCTAACCCGGACAAGGTAAAGGCCATAATGGAGTTGGGATCGCCGCGAAGCGCTAATGAAGTCCAACGGCTAATTGGAAAGCTCGCAGGGTTGAGTAGGTTTCTCTCCCGGGCAGGGGAGAAATGCTCCCCGTTTTTTAAGGTGTTACGAGGCAATCAGAAATTCGAATGGACGGAGGAATGCGAGGAGGCTTTCCAGGCCCTGAAGAGTCAACTCACCAAGGCTCCGCTGCTCCAAGGCCCTAAGGAGGGGGAGGACCTAGCGTTATACCTCGAAGTCGGGGCTGAAGTCGTAAGCTCCGTCCTGGTCCGGGAAGAGGGTAAGAAGCAGCTGCATATCTACTACGTGAGCAGGGTTTTGAAGAAGGCGGAGCTCCGATATCCGATTTTGGAAAAGCTAGCCTTCGCCCTAGTCATCTCGACAAGGAAACTCAGGTCATACTTCCAAGCCCACTCCATCCAAGTAGTGACCGATCACCCCCTTCGAATAATCTTCGAGGGGGTAGAGCATTCAGGGAGACTCGCGAAGTGGTCGATAGAGTTAAGTGAGTTCAACCTCACCTTCCTCCCACGATTGTCGATGAAGGCCCAAGCAGTTGCAGATTTCACGGCAGACTTCGTGGTCGAGATGGAGGAGGAGCAAGTCTTACGCCACATCCCCTGGAAGCTGCTGGTCGATGGAGCCTCAGGCAAGAATTCTTTGGGAGGAGGGGTGGTGTTGGAAAGTCCTCACGGAGTAAGGATCGAGCAAGCACTGGTGATACATTTTCCCATAACCAACAACCAGGCGGAGTACGAAGCGGTGATTGCCGGCCTACGTCTGGCCCAGGAGATAGGAGTTCATGATGTGGAGGTTCTTACCGACTCAATGGTAATATCCTCACAGATTAAGGGAGAATTCGAGGCAAGGGAGCCCACACTCATACGGTATCTCGCTAAAGTGAGGGGTCTCATCGGAGCTTTCAAAACTTTCTACATCAGGCACGTCCCAAGGGAGGAGAGTGTCTCGGCCGATCGGCTGGCCAAGTCTGGTCCCAGGGTCGGGGGAACCTTGACAGATCTGTTCCGCCCTTCGATTGAGGAAGGGGAGCTCATGGAAATAGAACAGCGACCCTCGTGGAAGGACCCATTCGTGACCTTCCTATCAACAAGAAAATTTTCGGAAGAGGTTCCAGATCAAAGGCGCTTTCGGTACAAATCTGCCTACTACGTACTCCATGAGGGGGACTTGTATCGGAAGACCCTCTCGGGCTTCTTAGCACGATGCGTATCAGAGGAAGAAGCTCTGAGGATCCTAGAGGAGGTTCACTCTGGCGAATGTGGCAGTCATTCAGGGAGCAGGACGATGGAAGAAAGGATAATGAGGCAAGGATACTTCTGGCCGACCCTGAGCAGGGATGCGGCGGCATTCGCCAAGCAATGCCGAAAATGCCAGCTGTTTGCCCCACTTCAACTTTTGCCGGCTCAGAGACTAAGGAGCATCATCGCGCCCTAGCCCTTCGTCGTATGGGGTATTGATCTAGTAGGACCTTTTCCTCAGTCCAGTGGGCAAAGAAGATTTCTCTTGGTTATGATCGACTACTTTTCAGAGTGGTTGGAGGTCAAGGCACTAGCAAAGGACACCTCCCAGGTAGTCCGCAACTTCGTATGGGGAGAGATTATCTGTCGACATGGGCTCCCTCAAGCCATAGTCACAGATAACGGTCCGTAGTTCGCCAGCGAGGAGTTCATAAACTTCTGCAGCCAGCTGGGGATAGACCTCAGGTTCACATCTGTCCACCATCCCAGGAGCAACAGGCAGGTGGAGGCAGCAAACAAGGTTATTGTGAACCTGCTCAAGAAAAAGGTGGCGAATTTGAAGGGGAATTGGGTGGAGCAGCTCCCGTCGGTCCTATGGGCTCTAAGGACTACTCCCAACACCGCCACTGGTGAGACCCCCTTCAAGCTCTCTCATGGTTGCGAAGCCGTCATTCCCGTGGAATTTGAAGTCAAGACGGCGCGAGTGGGGGCAGCCTTGGAAGGTGATGAAGAGTGGAGGACAGGAAACGAGGAGGCGCTGCGGCTCTCCTTGGATCTGATCGAGGAGGTCTGAGATCTCGCCACCATTCATCAAGAAGAAGTCAAGCAACGGATGGCCAAGTACTTCGACAAGCATGTCAGGGTCAGACAGTTCGAGAAGGGGGGCCTAGTGTTGAAGAAGGTCGACGCGGCCGGAAGATCTGTCGGGGTAGGCAAGCTCAATCCAAATTGGGAAGTTCCCTATGTCGTAGAAGAAGCCTTGAAATCAGGGGGGTACTGCCTCCAAAATGTGGAGGGCGAGTCCCTCAATCACATGCGGAGCGGTGATGATTTATAATGTTTCTATCCCTAAGCCCATGTAATAAGAATGTTTCGCTTTACTACTTAATTTTCATATATGTGTATGTATGGTAGGAGTGACTTGCAAGGGGAAGAGGAGAAAGTTCCAAAGATTGGCCGCGAGCAGACCGGCTGTCCAGGCTCTCACCTAGCTGGCAGGTCCGAAGGCTCACTCGATGGCAGGTTCCAAAAGTTCCAAAGGTTGGCCCCGAGAAGACCCGCTGTCCAGGCTCTCACCTAGCTGGCAGGTCCGAAGGCTCACTCGGTGGCAGGTTCCAAAAGTTCCAAAGGTTGGCCCCGAGCAGACCCGCTGTCCAGGCTCTCACCTAGCTAGCAGGTTTGAAGGCTCACTCGGTGGCAGGTTCCAAAAGTTCCAAAGGTTGGCCCCAAGCAGACCCGTTGTCCAGGCTCTCACCTAGCTGGCAGGTCCGAAGGCTCACTCGGTGGCAGGTTCCAAAAGTTCCAAAGGTTGGCCCCTAGCAGACCCGCTATCCAGGCTCTCACCTAGCTGGCAGGTCTGAAGGCTCACTCAGTGGCAGGTTCCAAAAGTTCCAAAGGTTGGCCCCGAGCAGACCCACTGTCCAGGCTCTCACCTAGCTGGCAGGTCCGAAGGCTCACTCGGTGGCAGGTCCCAAAAGTTCCAAAGGTTGGCCCCAAGCAGATCCACTGTCCAGGCTCTCACCTAGCTGGCAGGTCCGAAGGCTCACTCGGTGGCAGGTCCCAAAAGTTCCAAAGGTTGGCCCCGAGCAGACCCGCTGTCCAGGCTCTCACCTAGCTGGCAGGTCCGAAGGCTCACTCGGTGATAGGTCCCAAAAGTTCCAAAGGTTGGCCCCGAGCAGACCCGCTGTCCAGGCTCTCACCTAGCTGGCAGGTCCGAAGGCTCACTCGGTGGCAAGTTCCAAAAGTTCCAAAGGTTGGCCCCGAGTAGACCCGCTGTCCAGGCTCTCACCTAGCTGGCAGGTCTGAAGGCTCACTCGGTGGCAGGTTCCAAAAGTCTCAAAGGTTGGCCCCGAGCAGACCCGCTGTCTAGGCTCTCACCTAGCTGGCAGGTCCGAAGGCTCACTCGGTGGCAGGTTTCAAAAGTTCCAAAGGTTGGCCCTGAGCAGACCCGTTGTCCAGGCTCTCACCTAGCTGGCAGGTCCGAAGGCTCACTCGGTGGAAGGTTCCAAAAGTTCCAAAGGTTGGCCCCGAGCAGACTCGCTGTCCAGGCTCTCACCTAGCTGGCAGGTCCGAAGGCTCACTCGGTGGCAGGTTCCAAAAGTTCCAAAGGTTGGCCCCGAGCAGACCCGCTGTCCAGGCTCTCACCTAGCTGGCAGGTCCGAAGGCCCACTCGGTGGCAGGTTCCAAAAGTTCCAAAGGTTGGCCCCGAGCAGACCCGCTGTCCAGGCTCTCACCTAGCTGGCAGGTCCGAAGGCTCACTCGGTGGCAGGTTCCAAAAGTTCCAAAGGTTGGCCCCGAGCAGACCCGCTGTCCAGTCTCTCACCTAGCTGGCAGGTCCTAAGGCTCACTCGGTGGCAGGTTCCAAAAGTTCCAAAGGTTGTCCCCGAGCAGACCCGCTGTCCAGGCTCTCACCTAGCTGGCAGGTATGAAGGCTCACTCGGTGGCAGGTTCCAAAAGTTCCAAAAGTTAGGCCCCGAGCGGACCCGCTTCCCCGGCTCTCATCTAGCTGGCAGGACCGAAGGCTCAGGGGGGAGGCAAGATAGGAACAATCCGACGAGGAGAATTAACTAAGGATAACCCATGGAGGGGAGGGCGAAAGGTGCCTATCATAATAGCACTCGCCCACAAAATGAACCATCTGAATAAGGCACTCGCCTAACGAGTGTGTGGCGTGCGGATAGTCGGCCCCAAGGGGTGCGAAAACCTAACGGTGCAGGCCTTGTTCTCGGCAGAGGTTGTCGAAATCTCAGGAACCCATAAGAGCGAGTGCGAGTGCGCGAAGGTCGAGCACAGTGATGCGAGAACGCATGAACCACATAATTACGAGATCTGCCGAGTAATAACCGCTATAAACGAGGGAATCCTTTCCGCATCAAAATGATCACAAAAGAAGTTCGACCTCCCGCATCACCGCGAAAAAAGTTAAATAAAAGAAAAATCATCACGATTGATCATCGTCCTCGTCCGAATAACCGCTGCTCTCATCTGACTGATGTCCGCCGAGTTCCAGCCTAAGATCAGCGAGATCTCCGAGACCATCCACCGGCTGGTAGAGCCACGAGAGCAGGTGAGGGCGAGAATCCTCTCGCCCTCCTCCTTCAAAAGGCTAGCTCACCGCAGCAACTCCAGCGCATGCTCCGCCGCGCTCTGCGCCGTCTTCTGCATCATCCCCTCGAACTCGGCATGAGAGTAAAGGTGCCGAGTCTCCCTCTCCGCGAGAGGGGGCTAAGCGGCGGCATCTCGCAGCCTGTTGTTCTCGGACTCCAGCTCCTTGTTCCGTTCCTCAAGGATGCGGGACCGAATAAGCAAGGCTTCATAATTGGCTATATCCTGTGAAGGAAGGAAAGGTTAAACACACGGAAATAAGAAAGTAAACTTTGCGAGAGCTCGGGTAACATTGGAAGGGGTGGTCACCTCTCAGTCCGGGCGACTGGCGAGAAGAGCTTTGGACGCAGCCATTTTGCTTGGCGGTCACTGCCTCGGCAACAGCGATGGAGCAGGTCTTTTTGACCTCAATGATGTTCCGCGCGAGAGTCATACCACGGCGAGAAGACACGTGGGTCAGCTCGTGAGCCCGCATCATGGCTCTCGCGGCCTCATGAGCGAGATACTGGGTGGATGCGGTGTCATAAGCAGCGGCACTCTCGCGGGTGTAGAACGCGTAAGAGAGGTCGTAAGCATGACAGTCGAAGGTTTCCTTTTCCATCCAGGGGAGGGAGAGAATAGATGGAGACCTGGTTGGCCTGTGTGTCCCAGTGAACGAGGGGCTCGCCAACTGAATTGGTGTATCTCTCGCCGAGAAGAAAGTTTCGATGCCCTCTCGGTCCAGGTCCCGAAGAAGACGCCACCGGCGCGACGACGGGAGGGGCCGCCAGGCCCTCCGCCGCAGGAGCAGTTGAGCAGGAGGCACCCTCCTTCGTTGTTTTGCCCTTATCAGCGGCGGAGGGGTTAGTCCGCTTAGCGGAGGGACTCGGGGCCGGGTCACGCTTCCGCTTCAGCCTCACCTTATGAATGCCGGATTTCGCGAGAGGCGGATCCTCGCGGCAGGCAGCGGCGGTAGACTTCGCGCGCTCGAGAGGAAGGTCGGGAACGACCTCAACATTCGCACTCGGTGGATGGAGGGGTAGACTCCGAACCCCTGTTCCAGAAGGGTGAGTTAAAAGAGACACGAGCGAGTGCTAGAAAAAAGGGGGAGGAGGGATCTTGAGTAAAGATGATCCCGCCTACCTTCTCCTGGCGGGACCACAGGCAACGAACCAACATGCCTCCGCAGGTAGACGACATCCATATCGTGCTTTAGAAGGAATGCGTGAAGCTTGGCCTCATCACCTCCCAGCGTTGGGGGCCGGAAGGTTGATTCGTCCTCCTGCACCGGCGCGAGTGGCACGTTGCCAAACTTTCCGGTAATAAAAACAAACCGACGAACCCAGTCGTGGTTTTTGTTGGCAGTGTCGACGACATTGAGGGGAGACTGCCCCGTGAAGAACGCAACCTCGCGGGTGGCCCTGAAGGTGAATAGCTTGCGGAACACAGTGAGCGAGAACTCGATTCCCTCCTCCCGCATGTAGCAGGCGAATGCCACCAGCATGGCGATTGAGTTAGGGTTGAGTTACGCGGGAACTACCCCGAAATAGTGCAGGGTTAGACGCACATCTGGCCACAGTGGGAGACGGAGCCCCACCTCGAAATGTTCGAGAGGAATGGCCAGGGTGTCAGGCGAGAACTGAGTGATGCGGTATCGCTTCCCCGGGTGGCGTGCGGTAAAACCTGGCGGGATGTAGTCGGCGAAGGTCTGGTGGAAATCAGCTTCCGTGAGGTCGCATGTCTCGAAGTCTCGATTCCCGAATGCTAAGGCACAGTTGGCTCTACCATCCGCGTCCTTAGGCATCACGGGTTGATGGAGTTCTCGCAAAAGTTCTAGAGAGAAGGACAAGTGGTAGGGCGAATGCAGGGAGGAGAGAGAATTGAAAGCGCAATTATGACGGTGGATGGACTAACTATTTATAGAAAAAAGGGAGAAGTCGGTCGAAGTGATCTACGCGCGGGGTGCGGATAGAGGCCGCGACATCCCTGCTCCTCGGGGTCTGGCCTACTCGTCTAAATCACGCCGCCCACCAAAGGCGAGAGTCCCACGCGAGATTCCTCCGGCGAATACACACCATATATAGAACAATAAGAACGAGAGCACTTGCGGGATGGTACCCAGAAACACATCAAAAAATGGAGTAAAACAACAAATCTTAGAAGTAGTTCGCGAAACGCGATGGATCACGCCATAGTCCAGTGAAGGATAGAACGAAGAAAGAGAAAAAAGCAGGGGTATAGGAGAACATAGGGAGCGAGACCCGGTAGGCTTAGCCCTGATCCCACCGCCATCGACCCCGGCCTCGCTTCACAGTCCTCGGAGGCACTCGCGGGTGGTGGAACGCGCTAACCGCTGTCAGCTCCTGGCAAACCAAGCGTAACTGATCCCTAGCCCGCGACATGTGCCTCCCAGGCGAGGTCTCCTCACACCCAAACCCCTGGTGATCCATCTCCCCGATCAGGTGCCCATAGTCCCGTTCGAGGACACTTATCCAATGCTCGAAAGACGCCCGGAGCTCCTTCGTCAGACTAGATTGATCGCACAGCAACAGGATCAGCTTGCCGAAGAGTTCTGTAGTTCGTTCCTTCATATTCCTGGAGTCATCGTGGTCGCCGAGAAACTCCGAGATCTCGCAGGGAGAGGGGGTGTCGAAATCGGCCCCTCCTCTTCCAGGTGGTCGGTCGGCGGCACCTGGCGATAACCTGCACGACCATAGGTTAGTCTCTTTCTGGCGCAAAGCGCGAAGTCGGCAAAAAGAAGGCGGCTTACCGGGTACATATTCCTCGACGGGGGATCGGCGAGAGGTGCTGGGACGACCCACGAAAATTTGACCGGGAGGATGGAGTGACTTCCCCTTCCCGGGACGATGAACCTGGTCAGCGACACCTGAGGCGATGGTTAGGTCTGGGATAGAGGGGAGATACTGGAGGCCCTCGCCAGCCGAGTGCTCCCGCTCGGGTGGGGGGGGCGAATGGTCGATGATCCTGCGGACGGGAAGGTCTCGCGGAGGAGGGGGCAAGCCCGTGGTCCCAAAGGTAGGGGCTAAGAAATCCAATGACGGGTCAAAAAGAGAGGCAAAGGTGAGAAAAAGGCGAGAGGGTCATAGGATGCTCACCAGGAGCGAGCAATGTCTCGCCAGGCGCAGTCAGGAGGAGGGGCTCGTGGGCCGATGGAGCACCCCCAAGAGCAGGGATTGTGTACAACCCATATTTGCCAAGTGGGCCCCCCGGCCCGTAAGGGGAAAACAAGAGCACCCGCAGGGTAGCGACAAGTACAGGCGAGGGAGGACAAACAGGGCTTCATCCGCCCAGCATGACCGAATGGCTGGCGAGTGGAGTGGATCACCCGCCGGGTGGAGCGTAGCAGACAGGAGGTCCCGCGAGTGGCGCCTTCACGGACCACTCGCCCAGAGCCCAGGAGCGCTCGACAAATGCTGGTCAGCGTTTGACGAACGTGAGCGAGTCGAATATCACGAGCCCGGGCATTCGCCCAGCCAATCATAGCGAGAAAGCAGTCTAGCAAGTGGTTCCCTTGTCCTCGCAGACCATTCGCCTAGATGGCTTTAAGGGCAAAATGACCTAGATATCCCTTGTGGTCTGCTAATAGCCCTTCAGAACAGCGGAGTTAGGCTGTTAGCAGACCAATTTGGGGTGCGGCTAGTATTTTTAAATAGCGGATTCACGCTATTTGCAGTCCAAGATTAGAAAACCAATAAATAGACCCTTAAGGGCACCTTGGAGGAGAGCAGATCTTTTGAGCTCTCTCCTCCAGAAAATTTCCGGGGTTGGCTGCTAGTGCCCTCCAAGGTGCCCGGCTGAGCATTGGTTTGGGAGGGGAAGCTCTCTAAGATCTTCTGGGTGTGTGGTGGGACCTCCTCGCTACAATCTAGGGTCTGTTCCAGATTTTCCATCCTCGGTCTGTAGAGTTTGATGAGGGAGAAGTAGGCACAGGCTACACCCCCCAGAGGGTCCGAACTCAGAGACCGGTTGACGGTTTCAACATGTAAACTTAATAAATCCCAATATGGTCTAAAGTAAGCTTCTAGACCGTGGTATCTGAAATTAGATGAGGCAGTTACCTCTTTTGGTTTTGTAGAAACTAAGGTAGATCATTGCATATATATCAAGATTAGTGGGAGTAGATACATCTTCATAATTCTTTATGTTGATGATATCTTTGTCGGAACATGATCTTCCAGATCTCCTAGGTTTGAGAATAAAAAATCCTATGTGTATTTGATCATGTGTGTTTAAGTGTGCAGGAAACAATGTCATATGACATAAGGATAACATAATGTTAGGCCCAAGTTTGAAGACAAAACTCCAACATGACCACTTGCGCCGGCAGTAGCGGATAGCGTCGGCGGTTGCTTGATGCACAAGAGGAATGACAGAGCGTGTCGTGAAATGAAAGATTCTCACACGCAGAATATTGCCTAATCCAAGAAAGTGCCGGCGGTAGGGATTGTGCAGGCGGTTTCTTGATGCACAAGAGGAATCTCAGCCAGCTTTCCTTGGAATGAAGATTCTCACACGCAAAATAATTCTTAATTCAACCTAGCGTCGGCGGTAGTAATAGCGCCGACGGTAGCAATAGCGCAGGCGCTAGCTCACTCTCCTATAAAAGGGGCCCTCTTCTCTCGTTTTTCACACACATCCTTGAGAGAGTTCTAGTGCCTAAATTTCAGAGCCATAATCTGCTGAAAGTTGATCTCCCACCAAAAGTTCTGATAGTTTCTGAAGGAGGACTTCTTCACGCGACATCCGACCGATGATCGCTTCAAGCACACTTATTCTATAGCGGTCTTTTGTCTCCGACTTCAGAAGTTTCTTAGAGGGAGTTTTTTATACTGTTGTTGTTTATTTCATTTCATAATCTTGTAATCATGTAGTGAATTCGCCTCGTGTTGGCAACTAGGTCTGGGTAGGACTTATGGAGGAATTCGCCTCATGTTGGCTACTAGATCTAGAGTAATTCTTGGGGGTGCTCGAGGCCATATCCAGGGGAGGATCGGCTAGAGCCGCTTGAGGCCGGATTCGGGGGAGGATAGGCTAAAGCCACCGGTTCGTGGGGATACGAGTCGGGATAGAAAATAAAAGGAGATTTCTCTTTTTCGCCTTTGATTTCTAGCGTCATAAGAAATCAAGTTTTGTAATCTACTATTTCAAGTTAATAAAATCATGTCTTTATTTAATTTCACTTGAGTTGTTTGGTTTTTCACTATTTTGATCTCTTAGATTTTCAAGTCATATAAAATATATTAAAAAAATTTAAAACCCTTATTCACCCCCCTCTAAGGGCGCCTACAGATCCAACAAGTGTTATCAGAGATAGGTTATTCCAAACGGTCTAACAACCAGAAATAAATGGCGTCTTATGATCTCCCTTTTCTAGAGGGTCAGGGTGTTAGTAGACCTACTCATTTTACTGGGACAAATTTCAATTACTGGAAATCTAGGATGATGTGTTTTCTTATGACCATTGATGTAGAAGTATGGAACATGGTAGAGGTTCGGTACTCTCCTCCTACAATTATAGTAGGAGAGGCTACTGTAGAAAAACCAAAGGATAGATGGGATGATAATGATAAACTCAAGTGCAAAAATAATGCTAAGGCAATGAATGTTTTTATTGTGCATTAAATAAAACTGAATTTAATAGAATTTCTGCATATGTAACTGCTTATGATATTTGGATCCAATTGGAAGTTACTCATGAAGGTACATCGCAGGTGAAAGATGCAAAGCTATTCCAACTGGAGTCGGAATATGAAAAGTTTAGGATAGATGTTGAAGAAGACATCAACTCAATGTACACACGATTCACCAAGATCGCCAATGCTTCAAAAGCTCTTAGAAAGACCTTCTCCGATGGTGACTTGGTCAGAAAGATTCTTCGCTCTCTGCCTCTGAGGTTCAATCCAAAAGTGATGGCCATCTTGGAGCTACACAACTTGAGAACGCTCTAGATTGAGAATCTCATTGGGAATCTCAAAGCCCATGAGGTAGAACTTCAGATTCAATATGATGAATACAACAAGGAGCCAAAGAAGAAGGCATTGGCACTGAAGTCAAAGAAGGAGAGCAACGTAGATGATGATGAAGATGAAGATGGTCTCATGGTAAAGAACTTCAGAAAAGTCATTAGAGATTCAGAAAGAAGGAACACCTTCCTGAAATACTACTAGAAGGATGCACGGCGAAAAGGGTCTTCCTCTTCTTCAAAGAAAGAAAAGAAAAGTGACAATGAAGAAGAAAGACTACCACCGAAGTGATTTCACTGCAGGAAGACCGGGCATATGTTAAATTTTTTGAAGTGGAAGTGTCTGTCCGGGCGGTCTATTTTTGTAGACCGCAGAGACCGCGCGACTTAGCATTGTGGTCGCGAGTTTCTGGTGTTGGCGACCTGTGTTTGGTTGCATGTTTTTCCCAAGTAAATATGTTCTGGTTTAGACTGGCGGTCTTGTTCTTGAGGCCGCTTCTGCGGTCTGCTTGAGCTCATTTCTAGCAGTCTGCTCCTGATCAGTCAGTTGCTCATGCATTCTTATAATAAATCGGGCGGTCTGCCGGTTTGTTCCTGGCATGCAATCTTGGACAATTTTGCTCGTGTAATAAGGTCTTGAAAAGACCGCGCGGTCTGGTACTAGAGACCGCGTGCTTCAATAAGGAAGGTGACTATATCCCTTGGGGCGGTGACGACATCCATTCGTTTGCCTATAAATAGGGACGCTGGGGTAGCCATTCACACGCAAGAACTGTAAGAACTAAAGTTGGCTTGACTGTGCCGGTCTCACTTTGAGGTCGCACGGTTTGAGTTGTCTGACCGGTTTGTTTGTTCGTGGGTTAGCGGCTAGCAATCACCGTCAACATTCTCCTTTCTTTCCAGTTTTGAATAAACCAGTTCGGCGGCGTTCTGTCTGTGCGGACTGTGTTTAGGAGTTCTTGGACTGTTCAGTGGACTCAGTTGATCAGGCGGCCTTAAGTGGTCGGGCGGTCTTGAGTTATGGTCTTGCAGCAGGAAGTAGTTCTTCATCAAATGTTCATGGATTCTTCTGTGATCTCGAGACTGTGTGGTCTGGGAGATCAAGAAGTGCGGACAGTTGTTTTCAGCAGTTGAATAAAGTAGCGAGTTGTGCGGTCTGTGGTTGCGGTCTGACAGCAGCGGCTTGTGCTCTGTTCGCGCGGTCTCAGGATAGCCGTGCGGTTTGCCTGTTCCAGCGGTCTGGCGGTCTCTGCTTTGGCAGTTCGTTGGCGGCTTGTTTTGTGTCTTTTGCTTCTCTCCTTTGTGATTCTTATGAATCATGTCTCGCCATGTATGTCTCGAGCTGTAAAGAGATAGTGAATAACAAAGGCACTATTCTATCTTCCCATTGTCACTGATTGTCATTCTTATAGATTGTTGTTGAAGTGTTCCGCATTTATTACTTCACTCATCAACCTCTAAAATTTTAACATGGTATCAGAGCTAGGTTTCTAAGTAGTAATCAGTGTTGTCTTCTGCTTGGATTTCTGCAAGTGGGTTGTTAATCAGTGAGATAGCAATGGAAGTAGGATATGCTAGAGGTCTTGGTATTAAGCCCCTTATGCAAACTAACTTTAAAATGTGGAAGTCATGCATGGAGAGCTATCTTCTTGGCGAGGACTTATGGGATGTAGTCGGAGGAGAAGCAAGACAACCTGTTGTTCTTGCTGAAGGGAATGCTGAGCTCGTGAAGGCTTGGAAGAGAAGGAATGCAAAGGCTGAGTTCACTCTCAAGCGAGCTATCATTCCAGATGTGTTTGACCACATCATTGGATGTAGGTCAGCTGCTGAAATTTGGACAGCCTTGGATGGCTTGTTCAATAAGAAGAATGTAGCTCAGCTACAGTTCTTGGAAAATGTGTTGGCTAAGGAAACTCAAGGAGACTTGTCCATTTCAACATTCTTCTTGAAGATGAAGAACCTATGCGCAGAGATATCGACATTGGACCCGGATGAGCCTATTTCAGAAGCTAAGTTGAAGAGGCACATAATCTGCGGCTTGTAGAGGGAGTATGTGGCCTTGGTCACTTCCGTTCAAAGCTGGGCCAATCAGCCATCATTGCTAGAGCTGGAGAACTTGCTGGCGTCACAAGAGAGTTTAGCAAAGCAAATGGCTGGGATGTCTATCTCTGGAGAAGAGAGCGAGGTTCTTTATTCGGGCAAGAAGAAGAGATGGGACAAGAAGAAGTCATCTGGTAATGATGGTCCATCTACTTCATATCAGCAAGAGAGGAGTTATGCTCCTAAGTCTAAAGGGAAGAAGAAGGAAGAACTGAGATGTTACAGGTGCAACAAGCTTGGTCACTTCAAAAGAGACTGCAAGGTCAATCTTCAGTCGGGGCATGCTGCAGGAAAGGAGGAGGTTGGTTCCAATGCAGATGATAGATGGGGTGATGGAGCTTTCATGATGGGCACGTGTGTTCAGGCTATGTATTCCATCAACTATCAGGATGATTGGATAGTGGACTCGGGTTGTGTTCATCACCTAACCGGAGATGAGTCAAAGTTCTCTTCTTTGCAGGCATATATAGGTAAAGATGATATCATTATGGCTGATGATACTATGCATGCAGTAGGGAAGGAAGGTGTAGTTTCTTTGAACGATGATAGAGGTACTCTTACGTTGAAGAGTGTCTATCATGTTCCGGGGATGAAGAAAAACCTCTTCTCGGTGACCAATGTTGTGGATGCTGGCTATCATGTTCTATTTGGTCCAACAGAAGTGAAGTTTCTTAGAAACGTGTCAGCAGTGGAGGATGAAGTCACTCATGTCAGCAGAAGGGTGAAGGACTTGTTTGTGTTATCTACAAGTTCTTATGTTGATAAGATGAGGACTAATGATAGCGCTGCTATCTGGCATGAAATACTTGGACATGTTGGGATGGACAAGTTGAAAGTTATGGCAGTGAGAGGCCTTTTGAGAGGTTTGCCTTGTTTTTCATCCTTCGGCGAAGGCCATGTTTGTGCAGGTTGTCAATATGGTAAGGCTCAACGTCTTCCATTTGACTAATCACAAAGCAGATGTAAAGCACCATTGGAGTGTATTCATGGTGAACTATTTGGACCTACCGCAACTGTCAGTCTTGGAGGCAGCAGGTATATGCTAGTTCTGATTGATGATTTCTGAAGGAGAAGTCGAAAGCTCTCGCGAGGTTTGTGGAGTTCAAGGAGCTAGTGGAGGGACGGCTCATCTTGCAGGACAAGAAGTTTAGAACTGACAATGGAGGGGAGTTTACTTCCAAAGCGTTCTTTAACTTCTGCAGAAAGCATGACATCCAGAGAGAGCTCTCTTGTGCTCATACTCCACAACAAAATGGCGTTGCAGAGTGGAAGATCCATCATCTGACGGAGACCTACAAATGTTGGCTTCATGCTAAGAGTATCCCAAAGTCTTTCTTGTGCAACCTATGTCATCAAACGGATGCCTCTCAGTCCCACCGACATGAAGACCCCTCATGAGTTGATGTTCAAGATTAAACCTACAGTGGAACACCTTAGAGTGTTCGGATCTACCTGCTACATGCATGTTCCTGATGCCCTCAAAACGAAGCTAGATGCGAAAGCAAGGAAGCTAGTTTTCGTCGGTTATGAAAACCGGAAGAAGGGTTGGAGATGCATGGATCCAGAGACACTGAGAGCTGTGGTCTCAGGGGATGTCGTATTCGACGAGCTGACGTCATACCAGGGTATCTCTTCTATTGAGCTACAAGAAAGCAGGATAGATGGTGGACCAAGAGAAGCTACAAAGGAGTTTCTGGTGGAGTTGCATGTTTCTCAAGGTGCTCCAGGTGCTTCTAGCTCTGGGTCAGGTGCTTCAAGTTCTGGAAGCAGGGGGAGTAATGCTCCAAGTCTACCTGAGAGGAGAGCTTGTTCAGAACAAGTAGCTGAAGAGGTGGTTCAGATTCAAGCTCTGAGGAGCTCCAAAAGGACTATTATTCCACCAGATCGGTATACGGGGGGAAACTTGGTGAGCTTCGTCTCATGTTTCTTCGCAGGTCTCTTGGATGAGAAAGAGCGGTCTTATTTTGAAAATACCGTTGGAGTCAAGGAGTGGGAAGTGTCCATGGATGAAGAGAAGGCTGCCCTCAATAAGAATGAGACTTGGGACTTGGTGCCTAAGGTTGAGGGTGTTACTCCGGTGACTTGCAAGTGGGTTTTCAAGCTGAAGAAGAAGGCTGATGGTAGCATTGAGTGGTACAAGGCTCGCCTTGTAGCTCAAGGTTTCTTTCAAAAGTATGGGTAGGATTATGAAGAAACCTTCGGCCCCGTTGCCAAAATGACTTCGGTTCGGGTGGTGATCGCATTGGCATCTTGCCAAGGATGGAAGGTTTGGCAACTCGACGTAAAGAATGTTTTCTTCTATGACGAGATTGACAAGGATATCTTCATGGATCAGCCACCTAGTTATGTTTCCGAAGAGCACCCAAGATATGAGTGCAAGCTCAAGAAGGCTCTTTACGGCTTGAAGCAGGCACCTTAGGCGTGGAATGGCAAGATAGCAGAATACCTTCAGTTCTATGGATACCTTGCTTCTGACTCAGAGTCAAGCTTATTCGTAAAGAAGACAAGAGAGCTTCAGGTCTTGGTGCTGATGTACGTTGATGATATGATCATCACGGCGAATTCTAAGTTGGAGGTTGCTAGGCTTTGAGCTGAGCTAGCTATCAAATTTGAGATGA
Organism: Dactylorhiza incarnata; assembly: GCA_033032865.1. Lineage (NCBI taxonomy): Eukaryota > Viridiplantae > Streptophyta > Magnoliopsida > Asparagales > Orchidaceae > Dactylorhiza > Dactylorhiza incarnata. The sequence continues at coordinate 23,724,454 of JAWHQI010000003.1, forward strand.
AGGACTTGGGTGAACTCCACCATTCCCTTGGGCTCGAAGTGGAGAGAAAAGAGAGCGGAATGCATGTTTCCCAAAAGGGGTATGGAGAACGAATTGTGAAGCAATTCGGCATGGAAGGGGGGAAGAACAACTCTACTCCACTGGAGGTTGGTATTCATCTTCGATGAGATGAGGGGAAGGTTCTTTCTGATCCTTTGGTGTTCCGGGCTTTGGTCAGGAGTCCGATATAGTTGACGATCACGAGGCCAGATATTGCGTATGCGATTGGCCGGGTGAGTCGGTATATGGCAGAGCCACGGAAGCCTCATCTGATGGCGGCGAGGAGCATTTTGAAGTATGTCAAGACCACCTATGATTTGGGTCTCTTCTATGGGAAGGACTTTGGCTTTTGCTTGCATGGATGCATGGATGCTGATTATGGAGGAGATTCAGATGATCGAAGATTGACTTCTGGATACATTTTTATGACAGGCTCTACAGCTATATCATGGTGCAGCAAGAAGCGGGATTCTGTCTGTCTCTACCACGGAAGCAGAGTACAAAGCTTTGGCTTTGGTAGCTCAAGAAGCCATCTAGCTTAGGAGGCTTGTGGAGGACATTCATAGGGAGGTGCATGATCCTACTCTGATTCAGGGTGACAATGAGAGTGCCCTCAAACTGGTGAATAATCCAGTTTGTCATGCGCGAACCAAGTACATAGAGATTCAACATCATTTCATTCGGGAGAAGGTGTTGGAGGGATCTCTTATGGTTGAGCATGTGCAGAGCAAGGAAAATGTCGCAGACATATTTACGAAGTCGTTGTCGAAGGAACCGTTCACACGGTTGAGGAGGTTACTTGGGCTGACTTCCACTTCCCACTTCAAGGGGGAGTGTTAAATTTTTTTAAGTTGAGGTGTCTGTCCGGCCGGTCTGTTTTTGGAGACCACAGAGACCGCGTGACTTAGCGTTGTGATCGCGAGTTTCTGGTGTTGGCGACCTGTGTTTGGTTTCCTGTTTTGCCCAAGTAAATCTATTCTGGTTTAGATCGGGCGATCATGTTCTTGAGGCTGCTTCTGCGGTTTGCTAGAGCTTGTTTCTGGCGGTCTGCTCCTGATCGGTCAGTTGCTCATGCGTTCTTATAATAAACTGGGTGGTCTGCCGGTTTGTTCCTAGCAAGCTGTCTTGGACAGTTTTGCTCGTGTAATAAGGTCTTGAAGAGACCGTGCGGTCTGGTACTGGAGACCGCATGCTTCAATAAGGAAGGTGACTGTATCCCTTAGGGAGGTGATGATATCTGTTCGTTTGCCTATAAATAGGGATGTCGGGGTAGCCATTCACACACACGAACTGTAAGAACTAAATTGGCTTGATTGTGCCGGTCTCACTTTGAGGTCGCGCGGTTTGAGTTGTCTGACCGGTTTGTTTGTTCGCAGGTTAGCGGCTAGTAGTCACCATCAACATTCTCCTTTCTTTCCAGTTTTGAATAAACCAGTTCGGCGGTTGTCTGTCTGTACAGACTGTGTTTAGGAGTTTTTGGGCTGTGCAGCGGACTCAGTTGATCAGGCAGCCTTAAGTGGTCGGGCGGTCTTGAGTTGCGGTCTTGCAGCAGGAAGCAGTTCTTCGTCAAATGTTCGCGGGTTCTTCTGTGATCTTGAGACCGTGCTGTCTGGAAGATCAAGAAGTGCGGAGAGTTATTTTCAGTAGTTGAATAAAGTAGCGAGCTGTAATGTTTGTGGTTGCGGTCTAACAGCAGCGTCTTGTGCTCTGTTCGCGCGGTCTCAGGATAGCCGTGCGGCTTGCCTTTTCGAGCAGTCTGGCGGTCTCTGCTTTGGCAGTTCGCTGGCGGCTTGTTTTTGTGTCTTGTGCTTCTCTCCTTTGTGATTCTTATGAATCATTTCTCGCCATGTATGTCTCGAGTTGTAAAGAGATAGTGAATAACAAGAGCACTATTTTGTCTTCCCATTGTCACTGATTGTCATTCTTGTGGATTGTTGTTGAAGTGTTCCGCAATTATTACTTCACTCCTCAACCTCTAAATTTTTAACAGCATATTCGGAGCTAGTGCCCGAAGTATCAAAAGGAGCAAAAGTAAAAATGGTACAAAGGGAAGGAGAAAAAGAAGGTGTTGAAAGTCGCGACATGGGATGATTCTTCCTCTGAAGAATCAAGCAGGTTTGAGTCAAGCGATGAGGAAGAAGCAAACGTATGCTTCATGGAAAAAGGCAACGATGACAACACCAATGTTCTTAGTGACACTGAGGTAACTCCTCCAAGCCAATACACAAGAATCTCATTTAAAAGCGGTAAAACATACTTTTAGATATTTGCTTGGTTCATCTAGATTAGGATTATGGTACCCGCACAATGACTCATTTACACTACATGACTATTCCGATTTAGATTATGTTGGATGCTCACTAGATCAAAAAAAGCACTAGTGGTACTTGCCACTTTGTATGACCCTCATTAGTTGCATGGTCTAGTAGGAAATAGTCTTCTGTTGCTCTCTCCACCACAGAGGCCGAATACATCGCACTTGAGAGTTGTTGTGCATAAACTTTATGGATGAGCCAAACTCTAGAGGAATTTTGTTTTCATCCTAAAAAATATTGATCTAAAATGTGATAACAAAGATGTCATAGATCTTACAAATAATCCAGTACACCACTCTAGATCCAAAGACATAGACGTTCGCCATCACTTCATTGGGGATCATATTAAGAAAGAGCATGTAAAAATAAGTTCCATTAGTACGGACTCCCAATTTGCTGACATATTCACTAAACCTCTTCCCGATGCAAGATTTCAATTGCTAAGACTAGAATTAGGTGTCCTAGACCTCTCGGGTTAAGTTACATACGAACACACAAATGTTTCATGCATTTTTATTCTATCTGGACATCTCCAAACTTTCTAAAATTTCTACATGAAACTAATCTTTGGACACTTAATCAAGATCAAAAAACAAAATTTTCAAAATCCCAAAATTTTGCTCACTGTCTGCCGCACTAGCGCTAGCGTCGGTGCTAGCTCGACTCTCTGATTATCTGTGCTTTTAAAATTTTTCAAAATCACTAAAAATATGTTATTTTATATGTACTACTAATTTTTGTATTTCTGCCATTGGTTGTTTTTTGAAAAATTAATGTAAAAATTTACAAAAGCCAAATTGCAAAAAAAATCATTTTATTCTTTTTTTCTTCGTTTATTTGTTTGATTTATACCCTAATATACAGAAAAAACAACTATAAAATTATAAAACAAAAAAAACTATTTTTGAACTTAACTTTTTCTATGTATCTTGTGAAAGGGAGATTTGGGATGTCACCCCGTCACATCTCCTAGTACCGGTGCAAACCCCTCACATGGTAGACCTCGGGAAGTTTAAGATCAATTATAAAAGTTCAACTTTCAATCTTTTCTTTTAAAATTTTTTTAAATATATCAAAAAAAATTGTATGGAATTTCTTGTTATTATCAAGCATGATTTAATCTATCATTTAGAACTTTCTACAATGTTGACATCCATCCTTTCAGAACTACTTTGAACATTGTTTTGCCTCTTATCATGCTTTAATAGATCTAAATATATGTGCATCAATTGTATTGAAAAGTTTGTGTAGAACCAAGCTTAGCATGCCTCTAAGTATGAGTAAATGTTTTATGATTGATAATGATATTTCTTCACTCACTTATTTTGGCAAGTCTACCTGTGCTTTTAATCTAAGAATGTTTGTTTGTTTATTGTAACTGTACAATGATTTAAAATTGCACAAGTATCTTACTTATACTACATTTATTTGCACTCTTAAAAATTAAGAAAAGTTGTGCTTTCAAAATTACATTGGTTTGCAAAATAAGTGTATTCGGAGAACTTTGTACAAAATAAAAAATCATGAAATAAATTGACAAAGATAACTCCACCAAGCACTACATGAACCTCCTGATAAGTCTTAATAAGCATTGTGAGGTTGAGCACCTTGGAAAGAATAATAGTGTCTTGTGCAAACCTTAGTTTTTTTTCAACACCACTAATTCTTAAGTACACCGGATCACAAAAAATATCGATATTGAAAAATAAAAATGTGTGATCCCCAAGCACTACTTTGCACCCTGATAAGTCTTAATAAGCATTGTGTGTGCAGAGCACCTTGGTAGTTGTACAATTTTTCTTTGTGCAATGAAGTATGTGGAAGTAAATTTATTTGTGTTTTATTGTGCACTTTACTCTACATATGTCTTATATTTCTTGATTAAATCAGCTGTTTATTTTCTTCAAAATACACTTATGTGCACATCGTTATCTTTCATAGCACTTCTTCTCATGAGTATTGGATCCTAATGCTAATTCTATACTACTCTTTATATATAAATGCACTAGGTAACCTAGCATGCTCTCTACAATGTTTGGTATGTCTTGAATTTGTGAATTAAAATAATATTGTAGTAGTCTCTTTTTGATATCTTCCTTGCGTGCTTGGTTAATTTATTGTAAACCTTAAAGATTTTAAAAGAAAATGCTTTATAAAAACATCTTCTTATTTTGAAATTTAACTTATATTTCATCTTATGCATCATCATGCTTACATAAAGGTGTTTCTTATATTTCTATAAGTCTTCCACAATATTACCTTATAACTTTTACCTTGCTCTTTCATGCTTATTTCAAGTCTTACTTTTATCTTGAATCTCAAAATTCTTTTTTCTTCAACAAGTGGTAAACTTGTTTGGTAAAGTTTATATTAGTTGTTCTAACATGCATACTTTCTACCTTATGCTAAAAACTCTGATCTTTCTAAGAAAAATCTTTTTGTGCTAAAAAACCCATTATCATTACATTTGTAATAAAAGCTCGATCATGCCTTACCTTTTTATTAAAAAGCTTCTTTCTATATCTCTTGCTTCCTTAACCCACTTTTACTAATAACAAAAGGGGGAGAACTAACATGATTAACAATAACCGCTATCAAATGGGGGAGAACTAACATGATTAATTCTTAAGATGATAGCCTACTTATAAAAGGAGCATTCACATAGGAGGAGCACTTTGAAATACCAAAATCGCAAATTATCCTAAGGCATCTCTCACACACATACAAATATGATTCGTCATGCTTTATGTATTAATGCTCTGATTTATCATTAATGGATTTGTTATTATCAAAAGGGGGAGTTTGTTGGAACATGGCCTTTCGTATCTCCTAGGTTTGAGAATAACAAATCCTATGTGTATTTGAGCATGTGTGTTTAAGTGTGCAGGAAACAATGTCATATGACTTAAGGATAACATAAGAAGGTTGCGCTCAAGTTTGAAGCCAAAACTCCAACATGGCCACTAGCATTGGCGGTAGCGGATAGCGTCGGCAGTAGCTTGATGCACAAGAGGAATGCCAGAGCTTGCCTTGAAATGAAAGATTCTCACGCGCAGAATATTGCCTAATCCGAGATAGCGTCGGCGGTAGGGATAGCGCAGACGGTAGCTCGATGGACAAGAGGAATCTCAGCCATCTTTCCTTGGAATGAAGATTCTCACACGCAGAATAATTCCTAATTTAACTTAGCACCAATGGTAGCGATAGTGCAGGCGCTAGCTCGTTCTCCAATAAAAGGAGCCCTCTTCTCTCATTTTTCACACACATCCTTGAGAGAGTTCTAGTGCCTAAATTCTAGAGCCATATTCTGCCGAAAGTTGATCTCCCACCAAAAGTTCTGATATTTTCTGAAGAAGGACATCTTCACGTGGCATACGACCAACAATTGATTCAACCACGCTTATTCTACAGTGATCTTTCATCTCCAACTTCAGAAGTTTCTTAGAGGGAGTTTTTCATATTGTTGTTGTTTATTTCAATTCATAACTCTTGTAATCGTGTAGTGAATTTGCCTCGTGTTAGCGACTAGGTCTGGGTAGGTTTTAGGGAGGAATTCGCCTCGTGTTGGTGACTAGAACTAGAGTAGGTTTAGTGGGTGCTCTAGGCCATATCCGGGGGAGGATTGGCTAGAGCGGCTTGAGGCTGAATCTGGGGGAGGATAGGCTAAAGCCACTGGTTCGTAAGGATACGAGTCAGGATAGAAAACAAAAGGAGACTTCTCTTTTTCACCTTCAATTTCTAGCGTCATATGAAATCAAGTTTTGTAATCTACTATTTCAAGTTAATAAAATCATGTCTTTATTTTATTTCACTTGAGTTGTTTGGTTTTTCACTATTTTGATCTCTTAGATTTTCAAGTCATATAAAATATATTAAAAGTTTTTAAAACCCTTATTCACCCCACCTACAGATCCAACAATCTTACTTATGAGTAGTGACTTGGAGTTATTGCATGAATTTAAGCAATTTCTGTCAAAATACTTCGATATGAAGATCTTGGAGAGGCATCCTTCATTCTAGGAATTGAGATCATTAGGGACCGATCTCACTATTCGTTAGCATTATCTCAGAAAGCCTACATTGAGCGTGTACTTGAGAGATTTAGCATGCTTGATTGTAGGTTTGGCGATGTTCCTGTTATTAAGGGTGATAAGCTTAGCTTAACACAATGCCCGAGGAATGATACAGAGAGAGAAAGTACATGACGGATATACCTTAAGCTAGTGTTTTATGCAGCTTAATGTACGCCCAAGTTTGTACTAGACCGGACATTGATTTCGAAGTAGGACTTCTAGGTAGATATCAGTCCAACCCAGGATTAGCTCATTAGGTGGCTGCCAAGAAAGTATTAAGGTATTTGAAGGGAACTAAGGATATGAAATTGGCCCACAATAAAATACAAAACCTTGAATTGGTGGGATATACAGATTTTGATTTTGCCGGGTATAAGGATGATAGGAAGTCTACCTCAAGATATATTTTTAAGTTTACTGGTGGGTCCATTTTGTGGAAGAGTGTCAAATCTACACTCATCACTTCATCCACAATGCATGTAGAGTTTGTCGCTCTTTTTGAAGCTTCTACTCACACAGTGTGGCTTAAGAATTTTATTATGGGGTTGAAGGTCATCAATTCTATAGCTGGACTCATTCAGTTGTACTGTGATAATATTTTTATAGTTATGTTCTTGATAAACAATAAAGTATCATAAGGTCTAAGCATATGGAAATTAAATTTTTGACGGTTAAGAATTTGGTTAAGAAGGGTGACATTATAGTGGAGCATTTAGGGACAGATGACATGTTAGCTGATCCACTTACTAAAGGACTTCTCCCCAATGTGTTTCAGAAGCATGCCTTTAATATGGGGCTTAAGGAGTCAATTGATGTACTAGATTAGTGAGAGGTTGCATGAGTCTCCAATTTATTTATCTGTCATTTTATTGCACTTTGTTTAATTCATTAAAAATTAAAGAATATTCATTTAGGAATATCATTAAGTTTTGATATTCATGAAAATTTATGTGACTCATCACACTACATTTAAAAGTCTCATGACTTTGGTCAGTCGGAACATAAGGCCCGGGGCACTACACTTTGGATTAGGGCATGTTGTATGTCTTTTGACATATGCATTTAAAATCTTAAGATTGGACATACTTGTTCATTTGAACACTTAAGAACTTCTCGCAGCATGATTTAGTGCATACATTTGAGAAGTTTGGTTGACCACCAAGTAGAACAACCTTCATGTGCACATTTTCATTATGTTGTTCTATGTTTTGTATAACCGCACTTTGTCCATGTCGATTGAATTCATAATCTGCTGTCACCATGGAAGGTCCTGTGTCGCTCAATGATGTGGTTGCCGCCATGATTCGGAGTGAAGGATTTGGTTCGACCAAATTGACATGGCAGTAGACTCAATATCGCATTTGCTAATTGGCACACTTAAGTTTAGTGAATATTTTATCGGATTGTCATAAAATATGATGAATACAAATCCATGTGGGAGAATGTTGGAAATTTTTCCATAAGGTGGACTCTATTCATCGAGACGATTCGTTAAAGTCATATGCAAATATTTGAGCCTATTCGGACTCCTACGAGCATGCGTTAATTCAGTCGCATGAATGGTCAAAGCCTGTGATAGGTGGTCTGGATCGTCTCGTAAATTTATGTCGTGAACCGATCTCGCTCTTGGCATGGTTTTAATTTCATTAAGTCATTTTAATTCACCAATCTAACTTCATTCCCAAGCTTGGTGTTTATTTAATTTTAGAGTTGAAGGACATATTTGTCGATTCATCATTTAACTCTAAGTGGCACTCCTATTAAAACCTCAAAGCAAGACCTAATTGAGAAATTTGTTAACAAGAGTGAACAAGTTTGCATAACTATTCTTTTCTGCTTTTGTAACCGCAACCTCACGCACGAAACCATCGCTCCCCTTTCAGCTCCAGGGTTTTCGGTTTTGAGATCCAGCCATGTAGATCGAGAGAAAAGCTGTTGATCTCCATTAATTCATTCACGGTTCTCGATCTAGTGGCACAAGGATCCATCCAGCATTTTACCTGGAGAAAATGCGTTGCAGACTTTCTCCCTTGTGCAGATCTCCACCGCATACATGCATCTATTGGCGTGAAGATTGATTCCAGTCTAGTGGTTTTCATCTTTTCACCTGTAGCCGGAAATGTATATTTCTTCATATCCATTGCCGCAAGCAAATAACAGGTAGTGCATCGGTTATCATTTCCAATGCTCATTTATTTTTATAGGTAGTGCATCATTGAAAAAAAAGGTTATCCAGATTTCTTTGTCCTTTAGCATCCATTTAAATCAGTGAGCACATAAATATGAATTGATCAATTGTTCTTGTCTTGAATTGATCAACTTGTTCGTGTTATATAGAATTCCACTTTAGTTTCTCTTGTATGTTAGAGGTGTCTTCTAAATCCGTAGAATTCATAAAGAGAAATACTTCGAGACTCTTAGGAATCATTGTCATGTTGAAACACGGGCAGGAAGCAAAGAATGGTAAACATTAAGTTCCGCGCTTCATTCATATTCAAGTACCATTCAATTGTGTGTTCTTTCTTTTTTTTTAATTGTTCAATTAGAAAAATAAATTGTTGCATAAACTCCAATTAGAGATTAGTAGAGTTTGGTTAATACGATCCTAAGAGCTTCATTAGTCGCTATATTCATTTGAATTTTTGATTATACAAAATTCAACTTAGCGACACTTCACTCCAAATTTTATAACATTCTCCTCTTTTTGAATGTTTTGTTCCACCTAAATAATATTTTACGTGTTCTATACCATTTAGTGAGAAAATGAATGTTTTTTTTTCATTTTTGTGTCTCTAAATCTAGGTCATCTAAATAATTTTTACTTAGGAATTTAATTTTTTTTTCTAGTTTTTTGTTTACCATTGTTGTATTGGTGTATATATCATTTAGAGTGGAAATAATCGGATTTTTTCTCCAAATGTATAGTTTCTATTTTTTTCACTTATGATTTAGATTTAAATGATTTCCAATTGATGCATGAAATTATTAACGTATGGAGATTACTCCGAAAAAACTTCAATCGATGTCGGAGCATATTTCATTACAAATAGGACATTTTATAGCAAGGAAAAATGATTGAATGACAGAGAAATATTGGTAAAGAATTAAGTTTTATTGTAATCATCACGAAGGCCGATAAAATTGATTCAAGGGCAAAACCTAGATTTATTCTTGGTTGTGATCGGTCCGGGTTCATAAGAGAAAGTCATGTTGGGAAAAATTCCCTTTGATTTATCTAAACAAATTAAATAAAAGTGATTTCAACAGTTATGATGTATTGCATATATTGTATAGAAAAGGTAATTTGTTCGTTAGATGTCCTAGGATATCACACTCACATTAGAGTGTCGAGACCAAGTCAAAATGAGCACAAATTCAGCTGAGTTAAAGTTTGCGTCGAATAGAAGTCGACGCATCTTTGACTAGAAGTTGACGCAAATCTGATTGAAAGTTCAAGTAACTCAGACTGCTTGTCGAAGGATCAAGTGAATTCGACGCAATGTCGAAATGAACTCGACGCAGAAGTAAGAGCCTGTCGAAGCCATCTGAGAAGTCGACGCAAATTTGACTTCAATTTGACGCAGAAGATAAAGTTTAAGTCCAAGTCCTCAACTCGACAGATACGTCGATAAGTACTCGATGCAACGTCGACATTTGAGTTCAGCTAGAGCTAAGAAGGAATTCGAAGCTGCTTCTATAAAAACTCAGAGGTGCGTCGATATGAAGAATAATGAAGTCGGCGCAGCGTCGAATACAGACAAAAATAGTATGTTCTCTACTATCATTTCTGATCCTTCTCCAAAGTTTTTCAAAGATGAAATTTGAATTACAACGGCTAGATTATTGCCAAGAATAGAATGGAGTATTTCAGAGGTACAGCAAAAACATTCTTGGAAGTTATTCAAATCAGATGGACAGGTCGGGAAACATAAATAGAAGGAAATACTAAATGTCCAATGGATATTCCTTAAAAGGACAGAACATAAGTGGAAAGAAAACAAATAGTATTTGTGATATAAAAAAAATTGTTGATTTGGATTTTATGAATTTATGAGATTTGTTGTTGATGTTATCCAATTTTATATCCGATGAAGGTAAGCGTATCTTATCGTTTATAGTATATGATACTTAAGAAAAAATATCAAGGTCATATTAAACACGGGTTTATCGAGTACTTCTACTTCGAGAAAGCTAACTATTATTTTATCGAAAATAATATTGAAAAAGAGTAATAATTAAAACTAAATAAAAGAGAACAAAAATAAAATAAAGAAAACAAAACTTAATTAGAACTCGCTTTGAAAAGAAATAAAAATATAAATATTATTATTCTAATCTAAGCCTTGACCGTGGAGATTCCTAGCTTATGAACGCACCTCTCTCGAGGAATACGCCCACCTGAGATTAAGTTGATCGGTCGGACTCTCGTCCTATAACCGAAATGCCTAATACTCGCTTTAACAAGGTGAATCCCAATATAGGATTTGACTCATATCCAGAAGATTTACGTCATCCTCTCTCTAGGGGTGCGTGCAACTCTTTTTATTCTCGAGTGATCGATTCGTACGCACGAGCCTCTCGGCTAACTAGAATACGAAAACAAATACCAAAATTCATAACCGGCATATGAACTCGATATTGTTACTTTTCGAGAATAAATTGTAGGAGAGAAGAAACGATAATAAGGAAAAGATAATTTCAAAACAAAGCTTGTAAAAACCAAGAACTGCTAAATATTAACTAAAGGAAAAAATTTATGAAAAAGAGATAAGGAGGGAAGAGGAGATTTTGCATAAATGAAAAACTAAAATTTCATTACCATAAAAAGAGAACAATACATGAATTGAAAACTAAGTTACATTGCATTAAAGTAAATCTAAACTAACTTGCATGACTTAAAGAAGAACATGACAAAAAAAACTAAAAAAATACATTAATTAAAAACTAAACCTAAAAATGAAAATAAAGAAAAACTATATAAGAACAGCCCAAATGGGCAAGGGGCAGGAGGAGGAATTGCTGGAAATGGGCTCCTGAATTTATAGGAGAAAATTTGGGGTTACACGCCCTCGATCACGGGCATGACCCTGGGGCGAGTAATCACTATTCTGCATCGGCTGGGATGGCGGCATGGAGCTTGAGTGACGGCGGGAGAAAGTCGGACATTACACGCCCGTGTAACTTGGGTCACCGGCGTGTAATCTCGGCGTGTTCATGATAAGTAGGATTTATGCTTATTTTAATTATAGTATTTAGGTTAAATTTAATATAATTTTGTAAATATTATTTATATTTTAGTTAAAAATCACTTCTTTTATAATTTTAGTTCTAAATATAATTGTATTGTTGTTTTGCAGATTTTTTGGAGATTTTGGTCAAATTTCATAGTACACGCCCTAGGTCACGCCCGTGACTAAGGGCGTGTAACATTAAGATCAGTCCAGGAGTTGTTGCCGCGCATTTGAGCTAGTCCACAGCAAGTCACGCCCTCGGTCACGCCCGTGACCCAGAGTCACGCCCGTGACCAAGGGCGTGTAAATTTAAAGATCACTTCAAGCTTTCCACGTGGACTGTCAGCCACCGAATCCAATGTTGACCCAAGTCACGCCCGTGACCAAAGAGTCACGCCCGTGTCTTCCCGCGTGATCCCAGCTCCCTGCTGCGCCGAATTCAAGCCCACGCCGCATTGATGGAGTTGACCCCAGTCACGCCCGTGACCCATGAGTCACGCCCGTGACTTTTCGCGCGTGATCGCTTTTCGCTGCAGCGTCGCACTCAAGCCCACGCCGCATTGATGAAGCCGCCCAGGTACACGCCCGTGACCAAAGTTACACGGGCGTGTAATGTCCTTTTTCGCGACATAGTCACGCAAAGCCCACGCCGTTGTCGCAGCCGTGCAGAACAAGTATTACACGCCCTAGGTCACGCCCGTGACCGAGGGCGTGTAACCTGGAAATTTTTCCTATAAATTCAGAGGTTCCCCTCCAGCATTCCATTCCCTTCCCCCTGCCCATTTGGGATGTTCTTGTATAGTTTTCCTTATTTTTCATGTTTTAGGTTTAGATTTAATTTCATGTAATTTTCTTATTTCCTTTTTAATGTCTTGTTTTCTTCTTCCATGCAAGTAGCTTAGCTTTAATTTCATGCAATGTAATGTAGCTTTCAATTTATGTAATCTCCTTTTTTATGAAATGAAATTTTGTTATCTCTTTCTTTTATGCAAACTCTCTTTCTTCCTCTTTCTCTCTCTTTCTTGTTTTATTTTTTTTCCTTTAGCAATTAGTTTGTAGTCTTGATTTTTAGCAAGCTTTGAATCGAAATCATCTCTTTCCTTATTATCGTATCTTCTCTCCTTCGATTTATTCTCGAAATATAACGATATCGAGTTCATATTCCGGTTATGAATTTCGGTATTTGTTTTCGTATTCTAGCTAGCCGAGAGGACGTGCGTACGAATCGATCACTCGAGAATAAAAAGAGTTACACGCACCCCTCGAGAGAGGATGACGTAAATCTTCTGGATAGGAGTCAAATCCTATAGTGGGATTCACATCGTAAAGCAAGTCTTAGGTAATCAATTATAGGACGAGAGTCCGGTTGATTTTTCCTAAGCTTAGTTGGGCATTAACCTCGAGAGAGGCATGTTCGAGCTTCGGGAATCCCCACGGTCAAGGTTTAGAGTTGAATGATAGTATTTATCTTTTTATTTCATTTTAAGGTTTTGTTTTAAATCAAGTTTTGTTTTCTTCATTTTATTTTTGTTCTCTTTTTAATTAGCTTTTCTTTCCTTTCCAAATTATTCTCTCCGATAAAATAATAGTCCGCTTTCTCAAAGTAGAAGTACTCGACAAACCCGAGTTTAATACGACCTTGGTATTTCTATAAAATATCCTATATTATATACGATAAGGTACACTTGCCTTCATCGAATATAGTTTTGGAAAATATCATCAATCTTCTTCGCATAATCACAAATCATAAACCCTAAGAAGAAGATTTAATTTTTCTTATCAAGTTTTTGGCGCCGTTGCCGGGGATATTTTGTCGATATTTTGAAAAGAGAGAGCGCTATTACTTTTATCAAAAATTCAAAAAAAAAAATATTATTAAGTAACTTTTATGTTTTCTTTCATTTAATCTTATGTTTTGTCTTATGGTTTTGAAAGAAAATTTTTGCAGGTAATCGTGACGGTCGTCCGTCTCCAAATCAGGGACGTACTTCTTTTCCTCTCTTTCTTTCATAATCATGCTCTTATATTTTTCTATTATTATTCTCCATACTTAGCTTTCAACATTGGGGACAATGTTGAATTTTAAGTATGAGGGTGTATTTCCCTTTCTTTTAAATTATAAAATCGTAGAAAATTTCCAAAAAAAGAAAAATCACAAAATTCCAAAAATATTTGTGTACATAGTTTTGTAAATAGTTTATTTCCTTTTTAATGTCTTTTAGAAAAGAAAAATTAGCTTTTTCAAAAAAAAATTAGAAAACCCTAAAATATTAAAAAAAAAATTTAGATAATCAAAAATTTAAATTCTCGGAAAGGATGCTTTGGGCTTGAATTCCCATCATAGCCTCTAGTACCTTGCGAGCCCTTCACCGGGTAGACCTTGGGAAGTCCAAGAATTAAAAAAAAAAAAAAAAAAAAAAAAATTAGGTTTATTAGTTTATGTTTAGCATTTTTTTTTTTTTTTTTACTTATTTCTTATCCTAAAATTCCAAAAAAAAATAATATCAAAAAAAAAAAAAAAAAAAAAATTTCAAAAAAATTGAAATAACTTAGAAAACTCCCAAAAATATAATAAGCCCTTACTTTGGTTTTTGTCATTTCCAAAACCATTTTGAGTTTATTTATAAGCGTTTATCTTTTTTTGGTTTGCTAATCATTTATTCTATCATGGTTTGCTAAATCTAGTTTTTGTTTAAGTGATTTAGTGTTAAGAAATACTTTATGATTTTAATTTGATTAGAGATATTTCTTTAGCACTTCTTCTCTTTTATTTTAAATAGTTACAATTTTTTAGTAATCTTGCTTAAACACCTTTAGATTTTAATTATTTCTACCTTAAGCTTTTTAAATCTTAGGAAAGTTTAAATTACTAAATTTTGCTCTCAAAATAATTTAATTTATAACCTAGAAATCTTTTCTCTACCCTACCCCTTTGATGGCATAAAAAAAAATATGTATTAAAAGATCATATGTCATGGGAATAAGAGGATAAAATTCATTATTCCCTAAACATATGCACCCAAAATCATTTAAAAGATTATATGGCATGGAGTAAGAGGATAAAATTCATTACTCCTAAACATATACATTTTGGGTTTTTATTAGAAGAGAAAAAAAAAAGAGAAAGAAAAAAAAAAGGAAATTTCATGGTAAATTCCATTTCCTCCTTTCAAAAGTTTCTCTTCTTATGCCAAATTTTATGAAATCCCCCCCAACCCAATATCTTTGATCTAGATTTAAATTATGTTATGGAGAGAGCAATACTTAGTAACTTACATTTTTCCTTTAGCTTTTTCAAAGTTATGGTTTTTATAAATTTTAAATCTAATTTTGTTTGCTTATTACTCAATTTTGTTAACTAGTTAATATTTTTGAGAACTCTTGGCTAAATATTTTTCTCTTATTATTCTAATTTCATAATTTAGGACTTAATTCGTTGATCCTTAAATTTTCTTTTTAGCTTACTTATGATTCAATAAATTTTTAGGCTTAATTAAAAATTTTATTAAATGTCTTATAAATATTTCTCATACTTTTGCTCTGGAATAGCAAAAGCTTAAGTATGGGGGTATTTGATAAGTAGGATTTATGCTTATTTTAATTATAGTATTTAGGTTAAATTTAATATAATTTTGTAAATATTATTTATATTTTAGTTAAAAATCACTTCTTTTATAATTTTAGTTCTAAATATAATTGTATTGTTGTTTTGCAGATTTTTTGGAGATTTTGGTCAAATTTCATAGTACACGCCCTAGGTCACGCCCGTGACTAAGGGCGTGTAACATTAAGATCAGTCCAGGAGTTGTTGCCGCGCATTTGAGCTAGTCCACAGCAAGTCACGCCCTCGGTCACGCCCGTGACCCAGAGTCACGCCCGTGACCAAGGGCGTGTAAATTTAAAGATCACTTCAAGCTTTCCACGTGGACTGTCAGCCACCGAATCCAATGTTGACCCAAGTCACGCCCGTGACCAAAGAGTCACGCCCGTGTCTTCCCGCGTGATCCCAGCTCCCTGCTGCGCCGAATTCAAGCCCACGCCGCGTTGATGGAGTTGACCCCAGTCACGCCCGTGACCCATGAGTCACGCCCGTGACTTTTCGCGCGTGATCGCTTTTCGCTGCAGCGTCGCACTCAAGCCCACGCCGCATTGATGAAGCCGCCCAGGTACACGCCCGTGACCAAAGTTACACGGGCGTGTAATGTCCTTTTTCGCGACATAGTCACGCAAAGCCCACGCCGATGTCGCAGCCGTGCAGAACAAGTATTACACGCCCTAGGTCACGCCCGTGACCGAGGGCGTGTAACCTGGAAATTTTTCCTATAAATTCAGAGGTTCCCCTCCAGCATTCCATTCCCTTCCCCCTGCCCATTTGGGCTGTTCTTGTATAGTTTTCCTTATTTTTCATGTTTTAGGTTTAGATTTAATTTCATGTAATTTTCTTATTTCCTTTTTAATGTCTTTTTTTCTTCTTCCATGCAAGTAGCTTAGCTTTAATTTCATGCAATGTAATGTAGCTTTCAATTTATGTAATCTCCTTTTTTATGAAATGAAATTTTGTTATCTCTTTCTTTTATGCAAACTCTCTTTCTTCCTCTTTCTCTCTCTTTCTTGTTTTATTTTTTTTCCTTTAGCAATTAGTTTGTAGTCTTGATTTTTAGCAAGCTTTGAATCGAAATCATCTCTTTCCTTATTATCGTATCTTCTCTCCTTCGATTTATTCTCGAAATATAACGATATCGAGTTCATATTCCGGTTATGAATTTCGGTATTTGTTTTCGTATTCTAGCTAGCCGAGAGGACGTGCGTACGAATCGATCACTCGAGAATAAAAAGAGTTACACGCACCCCTCGAGAGAGGATGACGTAAATCTTCTGGATAGGAGTCAAATCCTATAGTGGGATTCACATCGTAAAGCAAGTCTTAGGTAATCAATTATAGGACGAGAGTCCGGTTGATTTTTCCTAAGCTTAGTTGGGCATTAACCTCGAGAGAGGCATGTTCGAGCTTCGGGAATCCCCACGGTCAAGGTTTAGAGTTGAATGATAGTATTTATCTTTTTATTTCATTTTAAGGTTTTGTTTTAAATCAAGTTTTGTTTTCTTCATTTTATTTTTGTTCTCTTTTTAATTAGCTTTTCTTTCCTTTCCAAATTATTCTCTCCGATAAAATAATAGTCCGCTTTCTCAAAGTAGAAGTACTCGACAAACCCGAGTTTAATACGACCTTGGTATTTCTATAAAATATCCTATATTATATACGATAAGGTACACTTGCCTTCATCGAATATAGTTTTGGAAAATATCATCAATCTTCTTCGCATAATCACAAATCATAAACCCTAAGAAGAAGATTTAATTTTTCTTATCAGTTCATTGAATGGGGCATGGGTCTTATTGCGGTGCGGCGGGGAGCAGGGATCATGCACGAAAGTCACGGGGATGACCTATGGGTCACAGGCGTGACTTGGGTCACTTCTCGATGGCAGCTCCTCTTCTCGACGGCATCACTGCTGGCAAGATTCTATGTTTGCACGCCCTTGGTCACGGGCGTGATCGAGGGTGTGACTTTCTGTGGATGAGCTTAAACTGCGTGGCATCAACCTGGACTAGCATTAAAGTTACGCGCCCTTTATCACGAGCATGACCTAGGGCGTGTACTGTTAATTTTGAGCAAAAACTCCAGAAAATCTGCAAAACAAAAATACAACTATATTTTGAACAGAAATTATAAAAGAAGTGATTTTTAACTAAAATATAAATAATATTTACAATTTAATATTAAACTTAACCTAAATACTATAATTAAAATATGCATAAATCCTACTCATCAAATACCCTCATACTTAAAAAAAATACCCTCATACTTAAGCTTTTGCTATTCCAGAGCAAAAGTTTGAGAAATATTTATAAGACATTTGATAAAAAAATTTAATTAAAACTAAAAATTTATTAAATCACAAGTAAGCTATAAAGAAAATTTAAGGATTAACGAATTAAGTCCTAAATTATGAAATTTGAATAATAAGAGAAAAATGTTTAGCCAAGAATTCTCAAAAATAATAACTAGTAAACAAGATTGAGTAATTTGTAAACAAAAATAGATTTAAATTTATAAAAACCATAACTTTGAAAGAAACTAAAGGAAAAAAGTAATCTACTAAATATTGCTCTCTCCATAACTTAATTTAAATATAGATCAAAGATATTGGTTTAAGGGGGAGTTCATAAAATTTGGCAAAAGAAGAGATCTTAGAATGGAGGCGATGAATTTTATCCTCTCACCTCTATTTTTGTATATGTTTAAGAGTAATGAATTTTATTCTCTTACTTCATGCCATATAATCTTTAAATTCTCTTCTAATAAACACCCAAAATGTATATGTTTAGGAGTAATGAATTGTATCTTCTTACTCCCTGTCATATAATCTTTTGAAATGATTTTGGGTGCATATGTTTAGGGAATAATGAATTTTATCCTCTTATTCCCATGACATATGATATTTTAAAACACTTTTTATGCCATCAAAGGGGTAGGGTAGAGAAAAATTTCTAGCTTATAAATTAAATTATTTTGAGAGCAAATTTTAGTGAATTAAACTTTCCTAAGATTCTAAAAGCATGAGGTAGAAATAATTAAAATCTAAAGGTGTTAAGCATAATTACTACAATATTGAAACTATTTAAAATAAAGGAGAAGAAGTGCTAAAGAAATTTCTCTAGTTAAATTAAAATCATAAATTATTTCTTAAAACTAAATCACCTAAATAAAAATTAGATTTAGCAAACCATGATAAAATAAATTATTAGCAAATTAAAAACAAAAAAATAAATGCTTATAAATAAACTCATAAAAAATGATCGATTTTGGAAATAACAAAAATCAAAGAAAGGGTTAATTATATTTTTGGAATTTTTCTAAGTTTTTTATTTATTTATTTTTATTTTTGATATCATCTTTTTTTTTTTTTGATATTATCTTTTTTTTTATAAGAAGTAAATAATAAAAAAGCTAAACATAAACTAAAAAGCCTAAAACCTTTATTTGTTAATTCTTGGACTTCCCAAGGTATACCCCATGAAGGGTTCACAACGGTACTAGGA
The DNA here is from genome assembly GCA_033032865.1 of Dactylorhiza incarnata. NCBI lineage: Eukaryota > Viridiplantae > Streptophyta > Magnoliopsida > Asparagales > Orchidaceae > Dactylorhiza > Dactylorhiza incarnata. Next base: position 23,743,216 of record JAWHQI010000003.1, read on the forward strand.
GGTGTGATGGGATGTTAGCCCAAACGTCCCTTTCCAAAATATAAATTTTTGATTATCTAATTTTTTGAATATTTTCGGTTTTTTAATTTTTTTTTGAAGAAGCTAAATTTTCTTTTTGCAGAAGACAATAAAAATGAAATAAACTATGTACAAAAAGAAAATAAACTATGTACAAACAAAATATTTTTGGATTTTGGGGATTTATAAATTTTTTTGTTGAAATTTTCTAAGATTTTATAATTTAAAAAGAAAGGGAAATACACGCCCATACTTAAAATTCAACATTGTCCCCAATGTTGAAATCTAAGTATGGAGAATGATAAAATAGAAAATACAAGAGCATGATTATGAAAAAAGAACAAGGAGAGGAAAGAGAAGTACATCCCTGATTTGGAGACTGGCGACCACCACGATCACCTGCAAAATTAAAAAAACATAAAACAAAACACAAAATAAATAGAAATAAAACATAAAAGTTACTTATTATTTTTTAATAGTTTTGATTAGTTTTATAATGTTTTTGTGTTTTTAATTTTTTTTTTTTCAAACAGAAATTTTTTTTTGGTTAAGGGGGGGGGGGGGGGGGGGGGGGAAGAAAAAAAAGTAAAAAAACATGATAAAAGTAATATCCCTCTCTCTTTTCAAAATATCGACAAAATATTCCCCGGCAACGGCGCCAAAAACTTAATATAAAAATAATTGTTGATTTGGATTTTATGAATTTAAGAGATTCATTGTTGATGTTCTCCAATTCTATATCCGATGAAGGCAAGCGTACCTTATCATTTATAGTATAGGATACTTAAGAAAAAAATATCAAGGTCGTATTAAACACGGGTTTGTCGAGTACTTCTACTTCGAGAAAGATAACTATTATTTTATCGAAAATAATATTGAAAAGGAGTAATAATTAAAACTAAATAAAAGAGAACAAAAAGAAAATCAAGAAAACAAAACTCTATTAGAACTCGCTTTGAAATGAAATAAAAAGATAAATATTATCATTCTAATCTACGCCTTGCCCGTAGAGATTCCTAGCTTATGAACGCACCTCTCTCGAGGAATACGCCCACCTAAGATTAAGTTGATCGGTCGGACTCTCATTCTATAACCGAAACGCCTAATACTTGCTTTAACGAGGTGAATACCACTATAGGATTTGACTCCTATCCAGAATATTTACGTCATCCTCTCTCGAGGGGTGCGTGCAACTTTTTTTATTCTCAAGTGATCGATTACGCACGATCCTCTCGGCTAACTAGAATACGAAAACAAATGCCGAAATTCATAACTAGCTTATGAACTCGATATCGTTACTTTTCGAGAATAAATCGAAGGAGAGAAGAAACGATAATAAGGAAAAAGATAATTTCAAAACAAAGCTTGTAAAAACTAAGAACTACTAAATATTAACTAAAGGAAAAAATTAAGGAAAAAAGATAAGGAGGGAAGAGGAGATTTTGCATAAATGAAAAACTAAAATTTCATTACCATAAAAAGAGAACATTACATGAATTGAAACTAAGTTACATTGCATTAAAGTAAATCTAAACTAACTTGCATGAATTAAAGAAGAAAATGACATAAAAAGAAAACTAAAAAAATACATTAATTATAAACTAAACCTAAAAATGAAAATAAAGAAAAACTATACAAGAATAGCCCAAATGGGCAGGGGGCAGGAGGAGGAATTGCTGGAAATGGGCTCCTGAATTTATAGGTGAAAAGTTGGGGTTACACGCCCTCGGTCACGGGCGTGACCCTGGGGCATGTAATCATTGTTCTGCATCGACTGGGACGGCAGCATGGAGCTTGCGTGACGGCGGGAGAAAGTCACGGGCGTGACCTATGGGTCAACTTCTCGATGACAGCTCCTCTTCTCGATGGCATCACTACTGGCAAGATTCTATGTTTACACGCCCTTGGTCACGGGCGTGACCGAGGGCGCGACTTTCTATGGAAGAGCTTAAACTTCGCGACATCAATCTGGACTAGCATTAAAGTTACAAGCCCTTTATCTTGGGCGTGACCTAAGGCGTGTACTATCAATTTTGAGCAAAAACTTCAGAAAATCTGCAAAACAAAAATACAACTATATTTAGAACAGAAATTATAAAAGAAGTGATTTTTAACTAAAATATAAATAATATTTATAATTTTATATTAAACTTAACCTAAATACTATAATTAAAATATGCATAAATCCTACTCATCAATTTTGCAAAGAATAAGTATTCAGAAGAAGGAAAAAAATAAATCATAGTGATTTCGCATTGTTCTTCTTTCTCTAAGATAGAATTAAAAGAACTTCTTTGTACAGATACAAGGATGTTGTTGCTTCTTCTCCTGCTCATCATACAGCAACAAGCAAAACAAGTATACAGAGATCACAAGGATCAAAAACTCATAACCCTTGCATTCATCACTATCATAAGCAAGGGTTCATCTTATACAGATCCTGAAGAAGATCAAAAGCTCACAACTGTTGAAGGATATATACAGCAGAATCAAATTCTTCTTCTTCTTTTTTCCTTTGTTCTCATATTGTAACTAACAAAGAGTCCTACGAATCCCTCATCAAAGGATTCAATTGGTTCTAAGAGTCTCTATATCAAAAGACTCAGTTGGTTCTAAGAGTCTCCTTATCAAAAGACTTAGTTGGTTATTGGAGTCTCATTATCAAAAGACTTAGTGGTTCTAAGAGTCTCCTTATCAAATGACTCAGTGGTTCTAAGAGTCTCCTTGTCAAAAGACTCGGGACTGATTCTGAGAGTCTCCTTATCAAAAGACTCAGGCACTGTTGGTGCAATCCTACCAAAGTGGTAGAAGAGTGGAGTGCCCACATTTTGGGGAACCACTATAAAATTTCTGTGTCTTCTATGTGTTGCTTTTCTGTCCTGTCCCACTCATTATTTCTGTGTATCTGTGATTTTTGTATTCTGGATTGGATTTGCTAAATAGTTGTTAGTTGTTTTATTGTGTGTGTAATCCTACCAAAGGGCAAACGATTTAATTCTCTATTCACCCCCTCTAGAGAATACTCAGAGGCACACTGTGCACTTTCAATTGGTATCAGAGCAAGGTTGATCATTAAAAAGGTTAACACCTTGATCAAAAAATCTCCTCACTCATATTTCTTTATTTAAAACTATTTTAAAAGAACAATGAGTTCTAAGGACTATGCATCAACAAGACCACCAGTGTGTAACTTAAATAAATTTACACTTAGGAAGGCCAGAATAAAGCTCTATATGAACTTCATTAATGAAGACATCTTTGATGTCATTGTTTCAGGTCCCCCAACACCATAAAAAAGGATGCCAGTAGATCTGCAACAAAGGAAGTTGTGTTAAGGGCTAAGTGGACAGATGTTGAACAGAAGCAGAAGGCATGCGATGCCAAGGCCATGAACATTCTGGTCTCCACAATGTCAGATGACATCTTCCAGAAAGTTGTTGACTGCCAATCAGCAAAAAAGATCTGGCAATCTCTTTCCAGAATAGTAGAAAGGAGTTCTGATGAAAGAAAGGACAGAAAGTACCTTCTCATATCCCAATATGATAACTTTCAAAAGAAAGTTCAGGATAGTATTGTTGAAATGCATGACAGATTCATCATTATTGTTAATGAGCTAAAAAGTCTAGACAAGGAAATATCCTTGATAGAAATCTATGATAAGATCCTCATGTGCTTCCCAAGCTCATGGGACTCAAGGATCTGGGCCATCAGAGAGTTCAGATGCCATTGAGAGATCTCTATTGATGCTTTGCTAGGAAAGCTTAAATCTTATGAGATGTTATTAAAGAGCATGGCTGAAACAGAGGCTAAGGAGATAGTCTCAACTCCCATCCAAATGAGTCTTTTCTTGAAGGTTGCTGAAGGAGAGCCCTCCACTCCTGAAGATGAGATGTTCAGTCTCTTAGCAAGGAGATTCTAAAAGTGGGTGAAGATAGAAGACTCAAGAAGAAAAGAGTGGAGCTCAAAACCTAGATTTTATAAGACTCCAAAGAAGGAAGTGATCTGCTTCTCCAATAATAGGCCAGGGCACATAGCTCTTGAGTGTCCACAAGAACAAAAAGACAGGAGCAACAGCAAAGAGGAACAGAAGAAGAAGTCTTTCAGGAAGAAAGACAAGAAGAAAGGTAAAGATTTCATTGTTGAAACCTGGAGTGACTGTACAGCAGAGTTAAGCTCCTCTTCATCAGAAAGTGATAAAGAAGTTGTTGAAGCTACCTGCCTGATGGTATTGGGGATCTCCTCAGATGATGAAGAAGAACAGGTATCTCTTTTTGACAATTTTTATTTTGAGTCAGAAGACTTTAAAACTTGTTTTAAAGAAGTTTGCAATGATTACCTTAAAATACAAAAAAAAAAATAGAAATGGATAGGGAAGAATTAGAAAAATTCAAGAAAGATGAGTTAGATTCAATAAATAAGGATTTGAGAAATGAAATTCAGTATAAGGAAACAGAATTGATTGAAATAAGAAATGAAAATCTAAAACTAAAAGAAGAGCTAACAAAGGCAAAAACCTGTGAGGACTCTCTCAATGGGAGAAGTCAAAAGCATAAAGATATTACAAAATCTCTCTATGAGATTTAGCCAGCTAGGTCTAGGAGTAGAGCTATTCACTAGCACTGGAGTCCCTAGGAAACCTGCTTGAAAAAATCCAGTTAGATTTGTTAGACCTAGTGACTATAATATAAATAAAAGGAGTGTAGTATTTCAAGAACAAAATAATAATAATACTGACAAAATCATTGTATTTAATAAAGTAAATCCTAATAGTGAGAATAAACCTCTAGGGAAAAACAATTCAACGAGATCAATAAATCTAAATCAAAAGGATAAAGTCAAAAGTAGAATCATTAGACATTCTCCAGATTTACTATATTTAGATACATTCTATGCACATTACAACTACCAAGATAATAAACCTAGATTAAATAAACTCATTCTCTACCATCCAAAAGGATATCATGAAAGACCATTCTATTCTTTCATATCACCTTATAATGGTAAAAGTAAAGTCCCAAGAAAACATGGGTACCTTCTAATGTTTGAGTTATATGTGCAAAACAATGAAAGGTTCTTCCTTCAAAGATAATGATGGGAAAGGAAGAACAAAATCTTCAATGAAGAACTACAAATATTCAAAGGGAGTGATCTATTCTCTAAAAATTACCATAATATTTTATAGTTCATAAAAATAATATTATAAATACTATTTTTTAATATAAACCATTGCTGGGAAAAACAGTAAGAATTTTCTAAGAAAATAGAACTGTATACTTAGAGTTGCGCCGAATAGAATTAGACGTACCATCGAGTTCTACTCGACGCTAGCTTCGAGATCCACCTGGATTGGACAATTCGAATAGCATTCGACGCAGCGTCGATTTCATATCGACGCAGCGTCGATTTCATATCGACGCATACGTCGACTCAATAGTTGTTGAGCAATTTTGAAGGTGCGTCGATTACTAATCAATACAGCGTCGACATGATAAGCGCACAGTTCCACATCTGGAAGCTACTTCGACACATTTTGGCGCGTTGAATACTATTCTTTGTTGACGGTGCTTCGAATAGAACCCTAAGTTGCGATGAATCGTCATATTTTAAGCAACTTAGACGTTGAATTCATTACGCTTTTGAATTTTCTCTCTCCTGCACTCGTGCTTTCTCTTCTCCAGTTCTCTCATGTTCTTTCTCTTTCCCTCTCTCTCTCTCTCTCTCTTCACTTTGTAGGTACTTTACCTCAGAATCAATGGCTCCTCCTAAGATCAACTCAGGTTTCAATGTTGATGTGGACTCCTTTAATGCAGCCTCTGATAATTTCAAGGCCATTCTTGGCTTGTTTCATACTGCCGGGTTGACAAAGTTGATTTCTACAATGTGCAAAATCCTTGATGTTGAACTGATAGAGTTGAAAGATAATCTTCACATAGGAGATGATGGATCCCACAATGGTAGAATATCTGAAAATGACATTAACATTAAAGAGGAGATGTTGACTCAAACTTATGATCTACCAGCTGGTAGTGATTCTGATGAACTTACAGGAGAAACGACAAGAAAGGAATTACAGATAATGTAGTTCAGAAAGGAGAAGGTCATCAACCTGAAAAAGAATGATGTATCAGAAGAATACAGGTTCTTGGCAGTCATAGTGGGAAAGGTGATGTTATGCAAGATATTAGCACATGATGTCATCCCCAAGCAGCAGCTACAGATCATGGTGTCCTAGTTCTTATTAAGAAAATAAATTGGGGGAGATGTCTTCTAAAGTTAATTGGCCATAAGTACTCCCATAAGGAGAATGCCTATATAAGAATCATGAGCCAGGTACTATTCCACCATTATCCAAAGGTGTGCAAGTCAAAAGAAGTGCATATTCCTCCTGGAAAGAGAATGAACATTGGAATCTTCTCCAAGTGAACCAGGAAGATTCTAAAGCCCGTGTTGGGAAAAACCCCTTGTGATTTAACTTAACAAATTACTTATAAGTGATTTTACCCTCTAGGCTTATTACCCACATTGTATAGTAAGGGTAATCTGGTCATTAGGTGTCTTAGGATGTCACACTCAACTTAGAGTGTCAAGACTAGGTCAGAGCAAGCAAAATCTGAGTTGAATCAATTCTTGCGTCGAATATAATTCGACGCAACCTCGACTTGCTATCGACGCAACTCAGACTAGAAGTCCAAGAAACTCAAACCCTCTGTCAAATTATATCAAGTCGACGCTACGTCAAATAGGATTCGACTTAGATAAAGGAGCATGTCAAAGTTATCTTAGAAGTTGACGTAACTTTGACTTCAATTCAACGCAAAAGGAAGTACCTGTCGAAGCCATCTGAAGTCGACATAACGTCGACTACAATTCGACACAGACAATGAAGTTCAGAATGATGTCTTCAACTCGATGGTTATATCGATAAGTAATCGACGCAACATCGACAACAGAGTTCAACCAGAGCAAGAAGGAATTTGAAGTTGCTCTTACAAGAACTCGAAGGTGCGTCGATAAAAAAGAAACTGAAGTCGACACAGCGTCGAATACAGTCTGAAAAATGAAACTTTTTCAGATGTCCCTTTAGAACTCTCTCTGAAGGCCCGCAACACTAAAGACCGTTCTACAATAGCTTGTTTATTGCCTAGAATAGAGAGGAGCAGTAAAGAAGAATGGAAAAGCTTTCTTGGAAAGGATTAAAATAGGTTGCAAATGGGTCGTGAGCAAATGAAGAAGGAAGGATTAATTGTCCAAGATTGTGCCTTTTAGGACAATCCAAAAGAGGAAAAGAATTCAAAAATTAATCATGGATAAAAAATAGGAAGAAAAGAGAGAAGAAGACAGAGCATTCATCACCTTCTGCTTCACTTTTGTCGATTAGGGTTCTCACTTCTTCTTCTTCCTCCCGGAATCCTAACAGAGACAATACAGAGCAAACAAGATCTCTTTGAGAACAGAAAACTGAGCTGCTGCTTCATCAACATCTTATAGCAGCCAGATAGCAAGCAAAAGAAAGAGAGAAGGATCTGAAGAAAAATAACCCTTGCAAATCATCACAATCATAAGTGTTGGAGTAGGAGAACACTTCTGGACAGGGTTCGTCAAACGGCGTTCGACGAATGGAGGAGGGTTCGTCGAATGGCGTTCGACAAATGGAGAAGGGTTCGTCGAGCTCCGCCTGCGTTCGACGAACGAGTCCTTAAGGAGAAGCCGTCTCAGCGGATATGGCTGGACCGTCTCAGCGGTTATACATGCCGTCTCAGCGGATGTGGCTGGACCGTCTCAGCAGATATACATGTCGTCTCAGCGGATGTTGCTGTGTCATCTCAGCGGATGTTGTTGAACCGTCTCAGCAGATGTAGTTCTGAGTCCGGTTTGGCGCCCTATTTAAAGGGTGCGTAACCCTGGTTTAGTGTTAAGCCCAAAAGCCTAAGAGAGTGCAACAGTGTTTTTGCGCGGTGTTCCTTGGCGGTGGTTCCTCTGTTCTTGTCTAGGAGGGTTGTGTGAGGTAGGATTAGATTTGATCCTTGTAACCTTGTAAGCTGTAATCCATCTTGGTAAATAGAAAGAAAGAGAAGAGGAAGGGGGAGAGGGGATGTAGCCCGGCTTGGGTGAACCTCTGTATATCTGTGTCTTCTGTGTTTTTTTGTGTTTTGTGTTTTCTTGATTTCTTTCGAATTTCTCATCTCGGCACACCCTGTTTTTCTTTACATTTAGTATCAGAGCCAGGTTCCTGATCCTGGAAATGGGTTCTGGCGGCGTGCGGATCGAGATCGAAAAGTTTGACGGAAGTCGATTCGATCTATGGAAGATGAAGATGGAAGATATGTTGATTGATCGAGATCTATGGTCTGCGATCGAAGAAGATCCTCCTGTTCCTAAGGTAGCAGAGAAGGATGTGAGTGCATCGAAGGGAAAATTTGCAGATGCGACTGCAGATGGTGCAGCGGAGGCGGCGGCCTGGATGAAAACCGATCGGAAGGCTAAGGGCCTAATCGGTTATTCCTAGCAGATTCAATCTTGACTAACGTCATGGAGGAGTCCTCGGCGCGAAGTCTGTGGCGTAAGTTGGAATACCTCTACCAGAGCAAGTCCCTGGAAAACAAATTGCTCTTGAGGAAGAAGTGGTATAAACTTCGGATGCGTGAGGGTGACTCGTTTTCTGAGCACCTGACTCAATTCAACACCATTGTGAGTCAGCTAATCTCTATCGGTGAGAACATCTCAGATGAGGATAGAGCCATCACCTTGTTATGCTCACTGCCAAATTCATGGGACAATCTGATTGTCGTGATTGGAGGGAGTGGAGACAAGGAACTGTCATACGATTCTGTATGTGCAGCTCTTTTATCTGAGGAGACCAGGAGAGGAGGTTCTGAGGCGATGAGCAAAGGAGCGTTGAGTGTATCTAGATCCCGCTCTCAGCGAAGGGAGAGCAAGCAAGGCGGATATCGAGATAAGTCTCGAGGGAGATCCAAGAGCCAGGAGAGGGAGAAGAGTAAGAAGCCCGTTCGGTGCTGGAAGTGCAATGAGACTGGTCATGTGAAGTCTCAATGTCCAAATAAGGTCGTTCAGAATAAGGAGACACCGACAACTTCTGGTACGAAGAAGGAGGGCGATGGCAGTGATATGTACATCGCTGCTGCGTGCGTTGCTCAGAGAGATTCTGACTTGTGGTATGTAGACACAGGAGCATCATACCACATGATCCCTCATAGGCACTGGTTCTGTGAGTATGAGAGGTTTGAAGGTGGAGATGTCATGTTGGGTGATGATTCTGTTGTGCAGATCATTGGGCGTGGAAAGGTGATGTTGAAGTTGTCTAATGGGACCACAAGGTCTCTTCCAAATGTGATGCATATTCCTAGAATGAGCAGAAATTTAATCTCGGTGGGTTTCATGGCAGATGTCGGAGTGCACTTCAGCTGTGACAAGCAAACTTGCAAGATGTCAAGGGGGGCAATGGTGATTGCCAGTGGAGTAAGACATGGAACACTGTATACTCTGCTTGCTGATACACTGGTTCCAAGTGGGGCTCTTATCTCTAAGAGCCAGGAGGTTGACCAGGAGGAGGTGTCCAGGTTGTGGAATCATCATCTTGGGCATATCAGTGAGAAGGGGATGTCGTCCATGGCATCTGGTCAGATGGTGGAAGGCGTGCCGGAGTGCTCCACAAGCCTTGGGTTCTGTGAACATTGTCTGCTTGGCAAACAGACCAGGGTAAGCTTTCGTGGGACGGGCACGAGGGCAACTGATGTGCTGGAGCTAATACACAGTGATGTGTTTGGGCCAACTCCAGCTCCATCTCTAGGCGGCGCAAGGTATTATGTGTCCTTTACTGATGACCTCTCACGGTATTCCTGGATCTATTTTCTCAGGTCCAAGTCAAAAGTTCTGGACAGGTTCAAGGAATTTAAGAACCTGGTGGAGAACCAGTTGGAGAGAAAGGTGAAGGTCCTCCGTTCTGATAATGGAGGGGAGTACTGTTCTGATGCCTTTGAGCAGTACTGTACTGAGCAGGGGATTGCACGGCAGAAGACCACACCGTATACTCCAGAGCAGAATAGAGTGTCGGAGAGGCTGAATAGGACCTTGATGGAGAAGGCCAGGTGCATGCTCAGTTGGGCAGATTTGGGGAAGGAGTTCTGGGCTGAAGCAGTGGCGACTGCAAATTACCTGAAGAACAGGTCCCCTACATCTGTTGTGGAGGGATGTACTCCCTTTGAAGTCATCTTCAAGAGAAAGCCAAACTTGGCTTATGCTCGTGTATTTGGGTGTGATGCATATGTTCACATTCCAAAGGAGAAGAGGGGGAAGCTTGATGTCAAGTCTGAGAAGTGCATCCTTATGGGATACAAAGATGGCATTAAAGGCTACAAGCTTTGGAACCCTATGACCAAGACTGTTACATTCAGCAAGGATGTGGTGTTTCATGAAACCAGTCCACAGGCAGTCACACAAGCTGAGAAGGCCAAAGAAGTAGAGAAAGGGACAGTGGTGGTGGAAGAAAGCTTTGAGAAAGAAGCTACTACTGTTGGGGCTGAATCTGATTCTGAATCAGATGATTTGGAGGTGGTGAGAAGTGATGATGAGTCAGAAGATGAGGCTGAAGAAATTCCACTTCTGAGGAGATCGACAAGGGAAAGAAAGGCACCAGTGAGATATCCCCAATGTGCAGTGGCTGCATAATGTTGCCTAAGTATGCTTGGTGAAGATCCAATCTCTGTCATAGATGCTAGATCAAGGGATGATTCAAATCAGTGGGAGCTAGCCATGGTGGATGAAATGGAGTCTCTGAGGAAGAATCAGACTTGGAGTCTGTGTAAGCTTCCAAAGGGGAGGAAGGCCATTGGAAGTAAATGGGTCTTCAAGCAGAAGGTGAAGGGGGATGGCACTGTGGAGAAATACAAGGCAAGGTTGGTTGCAAAGGGATTCTCCCAGGTAGAAGGTGTTGACTATGATGAGATCTTCTCACCTGTAGCCAAGATGACATCGATCAGACTGGTTCTCTCTATTGCGGCGGCACATGATCTAGAGATTGAGCAGATGGATGTGAAGACGGCTTTTCTTCACGGTGATCTGGAGGAGGAGATATACATGAAGCAGCCGGAAGGATTCGAAGCCAAGGTCAAGGAGGATCAGGTTTGCAGGCTGAAGAATTCCTTGTATGGACTAAAGCAATCTCCGAGGATGTGGTACCAGAAATTCGACACCTACATGCCGGAGTTAGGTTTTGAAAGGTCGAATTCGGACCACTATGTGTACATCCAGAGAAAGGGAGAGCAGTTCATCTTCCTGACACTCTATGTAGATGATATGCTACTAGTGGGAAATAGTGTCAGGATGATCCAACATGTGAAGAAGCTGCTCTCAGCCAAATTCAAGATGAAGGATTTGGGGTCAGCAAGTGTCATCTTGGGAATGCAGATTTCCAGGGATCGAAGAAAGAAGAAGCTTTGGTTGGGGCAGCAGAGGTACGTCGAGGAGATGTTGAAGAAGTTCAACATGACGGATTGCAAGCCAGTGGGAGCACCAATGCCAGTTGGGTGCAAGTTATCTGCAGAGTTGGGCCCGAAGACACAAGATGAGGTCGAGTACATGGCGAAGGTCCCTTATGCTAGTGCTGTGGGAAGCTTGATGTACACCATGGTCTGCACTCGCCCTGACATTGCTCAAGCAGTGGGCGTGTTGAGCCGATATATGGCTACACCTGGAAAGGAACACTGGAACGCGGTGAAGCGTGTGTTCAGGTATCTCCGAGGCACTTCAAATTACTCCCTATGTTTTGAGGGTGCTGGTGAAGGAGGAGTCCTGGACGTGGTTGGGCACGTGGACTCAGATTGGGGAGGTGATCTGGATAGCAGGAGGTCCACCAGTGGGTACGTTTTCACACTATTTGGAGGTGCTGTCAATTGGATGAGTCGGAGGCAATGCGTGGTGGCACTCTCGTCGATGGAGGCAGAGTACATGGCTCTTACTCATGCGAGCAAGGAGGCCATATGGCTGCGGAGGCTATGTTTGGAGCTCGGTTTTGAGCAGGGGCCAGTGAAGCTGTGGTGTGACAGTCAATGGGCTATTCAGCTAGCCAAGAATCCTGCCTTCCACGCACGTACTAAGCACATTGACATCCAGTATCATTTCAACTGGGAGAGGGTGGAGAAGAAGGTAGTTCAACTAGAGAAGGTGGACACGATGGAGAACAGCTCAGATTTTCTTACCAAGGCGGTTCCTGTTGCCAAATTTCAGTGGTGTGCAACGGCCGTAGGGTTGAAGAAGAAGGTTGGAGGAGCAGCTCTCATCGGAGGAAGGTGTTCACCAAGTGGGAGAATGTTGGAGTTGGAGAACACTTTTGTACAGGGTTCGTCAAAAAGCGTTCGACGAACGGAGGATGGTTCGTCGAACGGCGTTCGACAACTGGAGAAGGGTTCGTCGAGCTCCGCCAGTGTTCGACGAACGAGTCCTTAAGGAGAAGCCATCTCAGCGGATGTGGTTGGACCGTCTCAGCGGTTATACATGCCATCTCAGCGGATGTGGCTGGACCATCTCAGCGGTTATACATGCCGTCTCAGCGGATGTGGCTGGACCATCTCAGCGGATATACATGCCGTCTCAGCGGATGTTGATGTGTCGTCTCAGCGGATGTTGTTGAACCATCTCAGCGGATGTGGTTCTGAGTCCGGTTTGGCGCCCTATTTAAAGGGTGCATAACCCTGGTTTAGGGTTAAGCCCAAAAGCCTAAGAGAGTGCAACAGTGTTTTTGCGCGGTGTTCCTTGGCGGCGGTTCCTCTGTTCTTATCCAGGAGGGTTGTGTGAGGTAGGATCAGATTTGATCCTTGTAACCTTGTAAGCTGTAATCCATCTTGGTAAATAGAAAGAAAGAGAAGAGGAAGGGGGAGAGGGGACGTAGCCGGACTTGGGTGAACCTCTCTATATCTGTGTCTTTTGTGTTTTTCTGTGTTTTGTGTTTTCTTGATTTCTTTCGAATTTCTCGTCTCGGCACACCCTATTTTTCTTTACAATAAGCAAGGGTTCAACATTAGCAGATCCATTGAAGAAAAGAAATAGAAGTAGAAAGCTTCTACAGAATTCTGAGTATAGAATTCTTCCTCTCCATCCTCTTTCTTCTTTCAACTTCCCAACTGTACAGAGTTTTAAGAATCCCTCTTCAAAGCATTCAGTGGTTCAAGATCTCCTTATCAAAATATCTGAGTGGTTCATGATATCCTTATCAAAGGATCTGATTGGTTCAAGATCACCTAATCAAAAGATCTGAGTGGTTCAAGATCTCCTTATCAAAAGATCTTTGGATCATGAGTCTCCTTATCAAAATACTCAGGAACAAGTTGTGTATTCCTACCAGGTGGTAGAAGAGAGGACTGCCCACATTTTGGGGAACCTCTATAAAATCTTACGTCTTCTGTGTTGTGCTTTTTGTGTGTTGTCCCCTTATTTATTGCTTAATGTCTCTCTGTTTTTATAATTACTGTACTCTATTTATTCTGCACCTTGGTACTGCTTAAGCATAATTCCTTATGTGTTTTATTGTATGCACAAGTAGGATAGAAATATTTTAAATCTCTATTCACCCCCCCCCCCCCCCCCCCCTCTAGAGAATTTTCAGAGGCACACTATGTACTTTCAGCCTGGTCAAGCACCTCCCTCTCCTCCTCCTTATCCAATTCCACAAGATCACGAGCCAATTCTACCAAATCCCCCAAGGAATAATTTAAAAGTTTAATAAGATACTATTCTATATGATGGCACTGCTCAAAACCTCCAGTCCATTCCATCTACCCTAGCTCCAGAATCTACACTACATATCTCTCTCCAACCACCACAACAACAACCCTCCATCACCATTTCTATTGAAAATCCTCCAGACATCCATTATGATCCCCTACCACAATATCTCATTACTCTAGAAGATAATCAATCATAATCCCTTATCCACCAAAATCTCTCAGACTTCAATGAGGATTTAACAGCATTTCCTCTAGTTATCCTATCTACACCTCCACTTGACACTCATCTTGCTTATATCTCTCCTCCTACACCCCCTTTTGATGCTGAGAAAATAATCTCAAAAGCAGTAGGGCTGGCTAATGGCACATTTGTTGACATATTGCTAACTCAAGCCAGGAAGTTCAACAGAAAGTATTCACAGATGGATAGTGAATTGCAAGAATCAAAAGAGTCTCTCTTGGCTCTCAAAACATTTATGTCCTCCTCCATGGTGAATAAAAAATTTTTAACCTCCCTGGTCAGTAAGGTTCAGAATGGGGAGAACTTTCATGAGGAGGAAGTGATTGGTAAAGAAAAAGAGGGTGGCCAGGAGAAGGACAAGTACACTGAAGCTTTTAATCCCAATAAGCTTACTGTATTTCAAACAGCAATTTCAGATGCTCCAGATGTTTCACATCCAGATGCACATATCCAGGGGGAGCCTCTTGCAAATCCTCAGGAAAATCATGAACTAAATCAGGTGGAGCTTCTTACAAACTCAAGGGGAGATGCTCTCTTGGAGGAAGATCCATTGGCAGATGATCAGCTCTTGGAAGATGTATCGAAGATTACTAAGGAGGTTGCTCTGACTGTTGAAAATAATGCACAATCTCAAGGGGAGCCTCCCAAAGAAGATCACATTCATAAAGAAACAAACAAGGCTGCTGAAGAAGAAGATGATCCACTGGTGTTTGCACCAAGAAAGGTAACACATCAAATTTTCTCAAGGAAGAGGAAAACTGCTCCAAAGGAGTAGAACAATACAGGTGAACAATCTCTATAATAACTTCTCAGTAAACATATTTTGGAGTTATATATTTATGGAGGACAATTTGATCAATTGGAAGCCTATCATGTTGATTTGTGCTTCTATGCCATGATGATATTTTATGTGTATGATACATTTGTAAGTATTTTTTTACTCAACTACATATTTGAAATCACTTCCTTAATTCTGTAAAATTTGTTAAGATAAATAGGGGGAGATTGTTGGGAAAAATACGCTTTGATTTATCTAAACAAATTATATAAAAGTGATTTCATCAGTTAGGATGTATTGCCTACATTGTATAGAAAGGGTAATTTGGTCATTAAATGTCCTAGGATATTACACTCACATTAGAGTGTCAAGACTAGGTCAAAATGGGCACAAATTCAGGTGAGTTAAAACTTGCGTCGAATTTAAGTCGACACAACTTCAACTAGAAGTCGACGCAACTCTAACTGAAACTCGAAGTAACTCAGACTGATTGTCGAAGGATCAAGTGAAGTCGACGCAATGTCGAAATGAACTCGGCGCAGAAGGAAGAGCCTGTCGAAGCCATCTGAGAAGTCGACACAACTTCGACTTCAATTCAACACAGAAGATAAAGTTCAAGTCCAAGTCCTCAACTCGACTGATACGTCGATAGGTGCTGGACGCAACGTGGACATCTGAGTTCAATCAGAGCTAAGAAGGAATTCAAAGTTGCTTCTATAAGAACTCAGAAGTGCGTCGATATGAAGAATAATGAAGTCGACGTAGCGTCGAATACAGAAAGAAATAGTATGTTTTCTGCTGTCCTTTCTGATCCTTCTCCAAAGTTTTTCAAAGATGAAATTTGAATTACAATGGCTCGATTATTCCCAAGAATAGAATGGAGTATTTCAGAGGTACAACAAAAACATTCTTGGAAGTTATTCAAATTAGATGGACAGGTCGGGAAACATAAATAGAAGGAAATACTTAATGTCCAATGGATATTCCTTAAAAGGACAGAACAGAAGTGGAAAGAAAACAAATAGTATTCGACAAAGAATAATTATTCAGAAGAAGGAAAAAAATAAATCATAGTGATTCTGCATTGTTCTTCTTTCTCAAGCTCTCTAAGACTGAATTTGAAGAACTTCTCTATACAGATACAAGGTTGTTGCTGCTTCTTCTCCTGCTCATCATACATCAACAAGAAAAATAAGTGTACAGAGATCACAAGGATCAAAAGCTCATAACCCTTGTATTCATCACTATCACAAGCAAGGGTTCATCTTATACAGATCCTGAAGAAGATCAAAAGATCATAACTGCTGAAGGATATATATACAGTAGAATCAAATTCTTCTTCTTCTTCTTTCCTCTGTTCTCATATTGTAACTAACAAAGAGTCCTAAGAATCCATCTTCAAAGGACTCAGTTGGTTCTAAGAATCTCCTTATCAAAAGACTCAGTTGGTTCTAAGAGTCTCCTTATCAAAAGACTCAGTTGGTTATAAGAGTCTCCTTTTCAAAAGACTCAGTGGTTCTAAGAGTCTCCTTATCAAAAGACTCAGTGGTTCTAAGAGTCTCCTTGCCAAAAGACTTAGGGCTGGTTCTGAGAGTCTCCTTATCAAAAGACTCAGGCACTGTTAGTTCAATCCTACCAAGGTGGTAGAAGAGTGGAGTACCCACATTTCAGGGAACCACTATAAAATTTATGTGTATTCTGTTTGTTGCTTTTCTATGATGTCCCACTCAATATTTCTGCATATCTGTGATTATTTTACTCTGGATTGGATTTGCTGAATGCATAGTTGTTAGTAGTTTTATTGTGTGTGCATAATTAGGGTAAAAGATTTAAATCTCTATTCACCCCCACCCCCCCCCCCCCCCCCACCCCCTAGAGAATATTCAGAGGCACATTGTGCACTTTCAAGTCAAAATAAGGGTTTCATTAAAAGAAATTTGAGAAAATCAAGTTCTAAGCAGTGTGGATGCAAGTTTGCTATTAGGGGACGTAGAGAAGTCATTGATGAATGGAAAGTTGATGTTATGTGTGGTGTGCATAATCATGTGTTGGTTCTGTTGGGAAAAACATCCATTAATTTATCTTACAAATTATATACAAGTGATTTCATTATCTATGATTAATTACTCATGTTGTATAGATAGGTTAATTTGGTCATTAGATGTCTTAGGATGACACACTATCATTAGGGTGTCAAAGACCAGTCCAAAATTCAGTTGAGTTAAATCTGTGTCGAATAGAAGTCGACGCAGCTTCGACTACAAGTCGAAGTAACTTTAAATAGAAGTAAGAATAACTCAGACTGAATTCGATATATAAGTTGAAGTTGATACAACTTCAAGATGTACTCAACTCGGCGCAGAAGATAGAGTTAGTCGAAGCAGCATTTGAAGTCGACACAACTTAGACTTACATTCGACGCAGAAGGAAGAGATCTGAGTCTAGGCTTTCATCTCGACAGATACGTCGATAAGTATTTGATGCAGCGTCAAATGCAAAATTCATTTCTAAGCTGAGGAGGATTTCATTGTAGCTTCCATTAGAAGTCAGAGGTGTGTCGATAAGAAGGCAAAAAGATATTCGTCACTACATCGAATATAGACAGAATTAGAATATCTTCTTTATTCTTTTCTAAATATGATTCAGAGGTTATACATGAAATTGATTTGATCTATAACAGGTCGATTATATCCAAGAATGGAAAGAAGGACTCTAGAAACACAATAAAGATATTTCTAGAAGAAATTCAAAATGTGATTGATGGGCAGTCAACAAAAATAGAAGGAGAATTTTATTATCCCTTGGACATTCCTATTAGGGATACAATAGAAGAGGAAAGGAATTCAAATTCTATTCGACAGAAGAATAAGGTTATTCAAGAAGATTGACAACACAACAATTCTATTATTCTTTCATCTTCTTCTTCCTGAAGGTCTCTCTCTCAGACAACACAAGAAATCTCTGTATAGGAATCATCAAAAGGCTTCTTCATCTTCATCTTCTCACACAACAAGAAGCTTACAGGAACATAAAGATTCTGTGGATCAAAGATTGAACATTCCTTGCATCTCTCTCTCTCTCTCTCTCTCTCTCTCTCTCAGCAAGGACTCATCTACTGAAATAGAGATCCATCAACAACACTAAGTGTATGAATCCTCAGTGTTGTTGAGGGAGAATTCAACCAGAATATTCTTTTTCATCTTCTTCTTCTCTCTTTTACTCTTTCTATTTTTATTGTAATCTGAGTAAAGAGTCCTTAGAATCCCTCTCCAAAGGATTCAGTTGGTTCAAGATCTCCTTACCAAAATATCTAGTTTGGTTCTAAGAGCCTCCTTACCAAAAGACTCAATGGTTCTAAGAGTCTCCATGTCAAAAGACTCAGTGGTTGGTTCTAAAAGTCTTCTTACCAAAAGACTCAGTGGTTCTAAGAGTCTCCTTGTCAAAATACTCAGTGGTTGCTTCTAAAAGTCTCCTTATCAAAAGACTCAGTGGTTAGTTCTAAGAGTCTCCTTGTCAAAAGACTCAGTGATTGGTTCTAAGAGTTCCCTTACCAAAAGACACAGTGGTTCTAAGAGTCTTCTTATCAAAAGACTCAGGCACTGGATAGTGTATTCCTACCAAGGTGGTAGAAAAGTGTAGTACCCATATTTTGGTAACCATTATAGCTCTTGTCTCATTTGTGTTGTGTTTTTCTGTGCTGTCCATTTACTTTATTTATGCAATCCGTGATTGTTTTATTATGTGTTGAATAGTTGAATGCATAGTTGTTATAAGTTTTTATTGTTTTGTGCATAATAAATAAAAAAAGGTTTTAAAACTCTATTCACCCCCTAGACTCAGAGGACTCATTGTGCACTTTCAATTGGTATCAGAACGAGATTGATAATAAGAAGGTTAACATTTTGATCAAAAGATCCTCTCACTCAAATGTTATATTTTAAAATTATTTTCAGAAAATGAGTTCTAAGGACTATGTATCCACAAGACCACTAGTGTGTAATCTGAATAAGTTCACACTCTAGAAAGTCAGAATAAAACTTTACATTAACTCTATTGATGATGAAATATTTGATATTATTATTTCAGGTCCCCCAGTCCTCTTCAGAAAAAATGCAAGTGAAACTGTGACTCAAGAACTAGTCCCTAGAGCAGAGTGGACTGATGCTGAAAAGAATCTGAAGGCATGTGATTCCAAAGACTTGAACATTCTGGTATCAACTATATCAGATGACATATTCCAGAAGGTGGGTGATTGTAACTCAGCAAAAGAAGTCTGGAATCTTTGACCAGATTGGTTGAGTGCAGTTCATGTAACATCCCACAAACCACCAAACCCTAGGTTGAATTTTTGTCATGACTATGTAATGACAAAAAGGGGGGACCTGTCAAAAGTCTTAGGAACCTAAGAGAGTAGGTGAATTGCATATTGGAGTGCATTTAACAATTTTTGGTGGCCTAGCCTAGGAATGAAAAGGAGGCTTCAGAATGTCAAGGTAACCTCACCTTGACCCATATGACCATTCAAGGATTTCAATAGGTCACCATGGACCCTTTGAGTCAACCAAAATGGTCAAGTTGACCAAAGTCAACTTTAGCCCAAATTAGGCCAAACCTCCTTAATTGAAGTCAATTGGACTTCATATGACAAATTGAACTTACCTCTACAAGGCAACCATCCAAGGGGACCCAATGGACCCAAAAGCCCCATCATGGGGCCACCAATTGATCCAAATTGACCAAGGTGCCCTTTAGGTCAGCCTAGGTCAATCCTCCATCAATAAGTCCAATTGACCCCCAAAGCATGCAATTTACCTCACCCTTAGTCTTATAACATCATGGGGGATCAAATGGACCCAAAAGCCCCATCAAGTTGTCAGCAATTGGTTGAATTTGACCAAAGTCAACTTTCCCCAACTTTGGTCAAAATCACACCAATTTGCTAAATTGGCCTAATTAGGACATCTCCATGACCCAATCAACATTGGGTGGTATCAAGGTGCTAAAGACCAACACATTGGACCAGTAAACCCATCAAATTGACCAAGTCAACCCCAAAATCAACCTTGGTCAAAGTGAGACGAATTATGAGATTATCAATTGGGCCAAGCTCTAATCCAAGCCCCTTTCACCAAGCCTAAAGTCATCCCAATAGGTGCCCACGGACCCAATGCCACTAATGTGACTCAAATTTCACCATGGTTGACCAAGGGTCAACATTGGCCTTAAAATACTCATTTAGGCTAACTTGGGTCAAGTGGACCCAAGACCCAACTCAATTTGGCCCAAGACTATTTAATTAAGTCCAAATGACATGGAGTTAAAGGGAAGTAAAAGAGCCCATCATGGGGGTGGCCGGCAACTACCATGGGGAGACCATGAAGAGGAAAATGGGGTTGGGTGCCACTTGGCAACCCAATCTTCTTCCCAAGCATGCCACCACCCTCCTAATTGATTCCCCCAAGCTGAGAGAGCTGACATGGCAGCTGGAGAGGGGAGGAAATTGCATGGGTGGGAGGAGGGCCGACCAACATTAATGGCAATCCCTGAGATGAGCTGCCACTGGACCAATTCTCTTCTCCTCGGTTTGAATTCGAGCTGGGGAGTGAATTCTGGATTAGCTGGAGCATTGGCAGTGGCTGGAGAGGGAGGTGGAAACATAGCCAAACTTGCCCATTAATGGCTTTCAGTGATTAAGCCAACTATGCTGCCCAACGGCTGCCTCACTAGTTTCAGATCACCAAGAGGAAGAGAACCCCCAAGTCAATTGAAGGAGAGGAGCTGAGACAGAGGAAATTCTGCAAGCTTGCCGGAAAATTGTGAAATGGCCACCAGGAGGAATACCCGCACCACCAGCCACATCCAGGTCGGAATCCTTCTCCTCTCCATTCGTGTTAGTCTTCCTCATCTTCAGTTTTACAAATTAGTACGGCATTAGTGAGTGCCATTTTTAAAATCTTCATGTTCTAGCTGAAAAAATGAAAACAACGGGGGACCTATTCCGACCACCTCCGGCCGCATTCTCACCATCGGTGGATAGCCCTACCTCAGCCGGAGGTGGTGGCTTGGGGATTTTGTCAGAGGTGGTTGGAGGTCGCCGGAAATTGGGTCCAATGTTGGCCCAAGGAGAACAAATCGAGGCCCTTGATTATTTGGGGACGACGACGGGGAGCCGTCTTATCTCATGATAGTGGATATTCGCAGCCCAAATGTATTTAATAGGAAATATTTCATATTTTATCACATTTATACAGGATTCTTTATACCCATTTTCGACCACCAAGGAGACTGATCCAGAAAAAGTGTGAAATATAAAATATGTAGCCCTAGGTCATACCTTCACATGGGCACTGATTTCACCTAATTTGGTGGACCACAGTTCCTTGAGCACCTATTCTAATGTAAGGTGTACCATGAGCACTTACATGTGTATTTTGTGAATTTATTTGAAACTACTCCATAAATGGGTATGAAATTTTAACCATTGTTGTGATAGGACCAATTACATAGTCTGTCCAAAAATTGGAATTTTTGGAGAACATTTTTTCAAGGTTTTAGGAATAATTTAATAAAACATGTGTGGTGTATATTTTGGATTGATTTGACTCAAATACTACCAAATCTTTCGGGAAGATTAATTGTGTGTATATAAGTGTCTGGTAAAAATATTAGGTCATTTGGACACATGCATATGGATAAATCTAAGTATAAATGAATCCTAGTAGAACATATTTTTAAGGATGTGACATGAGGAGTATTTTGTGAATTTTTCCCAAATACTTGGGAGAATGAGTCTGAAATTTCTAACATAGAAATAATATATCTAAGTACATCCTCTCCCCAAAAAATAGTAAATTTGGAAAGCATTTCCCCATGGATTTTGAAAACATTTTATAAAGCATGTATGCGTGTCACACATGCTTAGACCCCACCAAGTGAACCCAAATTTTGGTGGGTGGTGGGGTAGGTTCCTATAAGTCTCTGGTAGGAATTTGAGACTAGTTGGCTCCATGCATAAGTAGGAATCCACCTATATATGCTAAGTGGGAGGTGTTGGTGTGCTAATAACACTATTATATAGGTCAAGAATTTTAGGATCAAACATACTCATTTTAAACTAAAATTGGGGTGACATGATAATAAGACCATAAATATGTACTAGTTAAAGTTTGAGTCCAATTGGACTCTTGCATGTGAGGGAAATACACATGATAAGGCCTAGGTGTTAAAAAGATGTTCTTGAAGATAATTAAGCAACAATGTTTTGGGAGTTGAAGGGTATTCCATTGGTCATTTCTTATGAAACTCAAAACATACACTTAGGATTATAAGATGATACACCTTAGAGAAAAATATTGAAGTTTTGGGTTAATCTACCTAGGAAGTTGAGATTTATATAACTTTGTCACAAAAGTCTCAAATGATCATGCTGTTGGAGTTACCATTGTGATCTAGAAGTGGTCAAACATGTAATGTCACTGCCAACACGATATGAGCCTGCAGGGTCGCACATAAGAGCATGTGGAGAAGTTGGAAGATTGACTATGTTGGTAAAGGTTACAAATCACCATATAGAATGGGGGAAGTCCAGCAAATGTTGTTGTCTGAATTCGTCGGGTTTACACGGATAGAATTCGTTGGATTCGTCGGGATTCGTCGGATTGTTCCGTGGAATCTCGACGAATTGTTACAGAGATCCTTAACTCGGCAAATGTTGCCGTCTGACATGATTCGTCGGATTCGTCGGGATTCGTCGGATTGTTCCGTGGAATCTCGACGAATTGTCACAGAGGGCATTAACTCGGCAAATGTTGCCGTCTGATGTGATTCGTCGGAATTCGTCGGATTGCCCCGTGAAAACTCGACGAATTCTATTCCGTGGAATCCCGACGAATTGTAACCGAAGCCCCTATTCTGCTGTGTGGTCTGCGGATAGCGATTCTTCTAGAAGCTGTTTATCCTTTCGGTATAAATAGGACTTCTTTTTAGGGTTCTTACAACTTGCGACAAGTTGAGCCGACGGAAAGAGTTCCGCCTCTCGCCCTAGCCGACGGAAGAGTTCTGCCGTCTGAATCGCCTCCGCCGACCTCCTCTCCGGCGATCGTCGTCGGGTGCTGTTCTTCCTGAAGCGGATCTAGCAATCCGTGGAAGTGCAAGGTGCAGTTGTTCTTCCTTCCGAGTTGCGTGCGGCGTGATTTGGTGTTCTCCCGGCTCGTGTGGACTGCTGTAGAGACGTAGACATTATTCTACGTAAGGACTCGCATAGCCGCTGAAGGAATCTTCTTCTTGGAGCATCTAGGTTGGATTTGATCCAATCCCGCCAAGGTAATTTTTGCCTAGTATTTTATTAACTTCTTGATTCAATATTCATGGCCCGATCGAAGTCTTTTGGGTTGTTTCTCTTTATTTCTGCTGCGCCTACATTTGATGTATGGTCATAGAAAAACCCAACACATGCTGGGGTCAAAACTTTCTGAAAAGTCATGAGACTTTGGGTTTCACTTAGAGGAGTGAGATTACACCTTGTGGAAATTAGTTAGAATTTTTGTAAGTGTTATAGCCCATCACTTAGTGATTATTCAATTACCCCCAATTTACCTCACCTCGCCTTTGGGTAAGTTAATGAACTCATAGTTGTATGACATTATGTATTTAGGTTGTAAAGACCATCATGAAAATCTGGAAATTTTGTTAGAATTAATTATTAAGAAATCCTCATACTTCCTTCACAATGTGGAACCTTGTGTTATAATTTGAAAAATAGGTATCTTGAAATATTAATGCTGGAATATTCTAGAAACTTGTATATAGACTTGTGATCTCAATATGAACATCTGGAAATTTTATTAGAATTAATTACTGAGAAATACTCATACTTCCCACACAACGTGGAACCTTGTGTTATGATTTAAAAAATAGATATCTTGAAATATTAATGCTGGAATATTCTAGAAATTTGTATATAGACTTGTGATCTCAATATGAACATCTGGAAATTTTGTTAGAATTAATTACTGAGAAATCCTCATACTTCCCTCACAATGTGGAACCTTGTGTTATAATTTGAAAAATAGATATCTTGAAATAATGATGTTGGAATATTCTAGAAATTTGTATATAGACTTGTGATCTCAATATGAACATCTGGAAAATTTGTTAGAATTAATTATTGAGAAATCATCATACTTCCTTCATAATGTGGAACCTTGTGTTATAATTTGAAAAATAGATATCTTGAAATATTGATGCTAGAATATTCTATAAATTTGTATATAGACTTGTGATCTCAATGTGAACATCTGAAAATTTTGTTAGATTTAATTACTGAGAAATCATCATACTTTCTTCACAAAGTAGAACCTTATGTTATAATTTGAAAAATAGATATCTTGATATGTTAATGCCAGAATATGCTAGAAACAAGTATCTAGACATATGATCTCAATAGACAAATCATGTTCAAATCTAGTCTCACCAGATTTATATAAGTTAATTAAAATAGGCCCAAGTAAGTCCATTTGGAGAAACAAAATTAGAAATCTGAATGTGAGCACCCCTACAACTTCTGAAACTAGATTGAACTCCTTCTTAATCAGGATTCATATAGTCACCATTTTTGAACATGTGGATTTGCTTAAAGGTAAACAGTCTGCGAATAGTAAAAACTAAAATGTTAGATTTAGACCCCTCCCTTCAAGTCACCACCCCTAGAGCTATTAACCCTCTGGTGTTTGCATATGCATAGTTAGGTTGGAAGATTAACCATTAATGGCATACACTAAAAGTAAAGGTTGGGGTGTGTTTAGTAAAACTATCAGTTCAGAATTTGACAACGACATGATAGGAGAGATGAGGAGTGACCCTATAAGAAGTATAAGTGTAATTGAGGTATGGATTTGGAATCATCATGTAGGGGTTGAGTGAAGACATGAAGGAATAGCCGGTCACCAGGAAAGGCAGGGTTCGTTGTTCAATTAAACATCGACACTCTTCTGCCCGAGTCATTTGGTAATCCACCTTAGGATATTAGTGAAAGATTATAGGTATGTAATCTAATTCACCTAGAGGGGGGGTGAATAGGTCTTTTGATTTCTACTTAGATGATATTGATAGTTAAAATTATTCTAAGCAAGTAATCAAGCAAACCCAGAAAACACACAAGTGTTTATAGTGGTTCCCCAAGACAGTGTGTCTATGGGTAGTCCACTTTCCCCCTTCACCCTTCTAACAGTGTGTTAGACAGGGACAACTCCTCCAATCTCAGTTATAATAGCTTACAACACAGATCCCTCAGGATCTCTCAGGTTTGCACAAACCCTACCTCAGGCACAGCAGCCCTACCTCAGAGGAATCCACCTCCTACAACTCAGACCACCTGTTGGTCCTACCTCAGATCGTACAGATCCTACCTCAGAGGAATCCACCTCCTACAGCTCAGACCACCTCCTTGTCCTACAACCTCAGGCCAAATGGCCCTACAAACTCAGGCCTAATAGCCCTACAAACTATGGCCAACCAGCCCGACAATCTTAGGCAAATAGCCCTACAAACTCAAGCAAATAGCCCTACAATAAAAGAGTATTTGAAGCTTACTGCAGCAGACAGCGGAGAGAAGAAGTCTCATGTAGTTCCTGTACAGCTTGTGCTTTCTTGTAGCTGGAGATGATGATGGCAGCTACAAACTGATCTTCCTCTTCAGTTGAAGGATGGAAGATCACCTTGCTCCTTCTTGTAGAGGATCTATCTCTATCTCTCGGATTCTTCTTGCTTGTTCAGTGAGCAGGAGGAGAATGACGAGAACAGGGGCCGTCAATGGAATAGTGAATTTGTTTTAGCACTCGACCAGCACTTCTTAAAAGTGCCCTAACTTCTTCTTTTATACATCCCTGATCTTCAACGGCTCTCGGTCGTCCTTCTGACAGATATGGGAGTGAATGGTGGACCCCACAATACTTTTCTGCAGCTTGCGCCAAAAGCAGTACCCGCCATGTCACATTTGAACTGTCTCAGCGGTTGGGCTGAGGTGGCTTCCTCTTCTTAGCGGATCCTGTCGACCTGCAGAGAAGATTCTATGTTTGACAAACTGTATTCTGCGTTCGACGAACAGCAATCTGTGTTCGACGAACTCGCCAAACTCAACGTTCGACAAACTTCATTCTTCGTTCGACGAACTCACCAAGTCTCAGCGTTTGCTTCTGTCCCGTCTCTGCATTCGACAAACTTCATTCTTTGTTCGACGAACATGCCAAGTCTCAGCATTTGCTTCTGTACTGTCTCTGCGTTCGACGAACTTCATTCTTCGTTCGACGAACATGCCAAGTCTCAGCATTTGCTTCTGTCCCGTCTCAGCGTTCGACGAACTTCATTCTTCATTTGATGAACAGCATTCTGCGTTCGACGAACTTCACTCTGCGTTCGACGAACTTGCCAAGTCTCAGCGGTTTCTTCTATTTGCAGCTCAGCTTGCCCAGATGCCTTCTCAGCGGCTCCTGGTCTTGTCTCAGCAGTTCAGCTGAAAAAGTGAGACCTTCTCAGCTGATAAAATAGCACACCTTTGAATCTATTCCATGTACAATACTTGAGACAATATAGAATGTATCAAATACAATATGTACATAGTATTGTGAGTGATGCCTCTTCAAATCAAGGGAACATTGATGGAAATATTCCCAACAATTATAGTAAATAGAGTGAAAATGGGCATATAAGAATGGGTAGTTACCAATAAGAGTAAGTATCCTAGAAAGGAGGATTTGGGCTTCAGCCCATTATATTCCCTAGTACCGCTGCTAGCCCTTCACCGGATAGACCTCGGGAAGTCCAGGATTCTTCCTAAACTTCTAAGTATAACTAAATGATAGACGAGAGTAGCAAGTAGGAGAACTTGATAAGTAAACCTCGTCCCAAATTTGGGATGGAACGGTACATGACTAGATAGTCCTGCGAGCGGTAGGCTCGATATTGTCTAAGGAGGACTAGATAGTCCGGCGAGCTGGAGGCTCCGCAAAATATAATAGAGGTGTGCTTACCAATTAGTATGCGGATACCCTGGTGTGTTCTTTAGGGGGATATATAAGGTCTAGGCCGGTAGGTGTTTTGAGAAGAGCCTAGAAGTAGACACGCCCAATCCACTGCCCTCGTTCTTCCTAAACTTCCTGTCGACCCTTAACTTCCACTGGAAGGAGTGTTGGTAGAATCGCTAACGCCCGGTGGTAAGGCTACCGCTGGCGTTAGCGCGTCGACTTGTCGACGGGAAGGGGTAACTTCCCGTCGACCCTTAATCTCGATGGGAAGGTTGGCTTCCCGTCGACATCGACGGGAAGGATTAAATTCCCATCGACATCGACGTGAAGGATTAGCTTCCCGTCAACATTGACGGGAAGGATTAGCTTCCCGGCGACATCGACGGGAAGGACTAGCTTCCCATCGACATCGACGGGAAGTTGTCGTCTGGACTACTAACGCCCAGTGGTAGCGCTACAGCTGGCATTAGCACACAGTGAATTTCAGGTTCTCCCCCTTTGGATGGTAGGAGTTCCTGGATTCCCCTGTCAATTTGGTGAGGTGTAGATGAATGTTATGATTATGAAATGGGACATTGCGATGCATAATTGAATGAGTAATTGAGAGGATATGATTATATAATGCTCACATCGTTTGATAATCTATCGGATGATTAGATTTGTGATAACCTCTCAATATGGGTGATGGCTCCAAGGGTGTTGAAACACGTCGTGAATTGAGCATGTGAATTGAATATTGATGATAAGTTGGGTTTACTAATTTAGTAAGATATGAATATGTCTCTATACGCACAAGTAGTCCTGCAGTGTCTCATAGAGTAATGTTGAAACCGATTTCTCGACCTCTAGTGGAGCTCGGGGCCCTCACCGAGATGAGGGGAAGCTAGCCCTTATTGATCCCTCGGAGAAGGCAGACCGAAGACTAGGAAAATGACTAAGACCTTAGCCACAGCGAGGAGGTCCCTCCACTAATCCGGAAGATCGTTGAGCGCTTCCCCTCCCAAGCCAAAGCTGAGACTCGGGCACCTTGGAGAGCTCTGGAAATGCTAACCAAGAAGAGCCTGAGGAGAGAAGCTGAAGTGAGGTCCTCTCCAAAGGTGCCCCTAAGGTCCTATTTATAGGTTTTTTGACATGGCCTGCAAATAGCCAGATTCCGCCTTTTGATTTTACTATCTGCACACCAAATAGGTCTGCTAACAGCCAAACTCCGCTGTTTGGAGAGGCTAAAGGCAGACCACCAAGGGTAAAAGGATAATTTGACACTATCGGCTTATGGGCAAGGAACTGCGAGAATGTTCCTGTGAGATGCTCTCGCGGCCCCCTCGCGAGTCCTGCTCGCGGTACCTCTCCTGGGCGATCGCCCTGCGAGTACCTCGCTGGCCCCTCCTGGTGATACCTACCGAGGTCCGGATCTCGCGGCTGATCATGCGAGACCGACCCTTTGGCTTCGTCAAGCTCAACACAGCTTTCGCCGATCGCAGGTCGCCTCGCCTAACGCGGACGAGGTTGACGAAATATAGGACGTCAAGTTACTCGCCGACCGCTGTGACGGGCGGTTCGTCGACCGCTGCTATTGAACATATTTTGTTCGTCGGGCTCCGTCCGACGAATGCCGAGCTCTGTTCGACGTTTGTCGAATGCAGAATTGAGCTCGCTGGACGTTGAGGCTCTAAACTCGCGAGCCCTCATGCGGGATCGCCCATTGACTTTGCCGCGCACTAAACCTGCTGATGGGTCTCGCATCGACCCTTCTCGCTCGCCTCTTAGCGAGTGCTTCGAGAGAGACTTCTCCAAAGTCTCCCTCGTGAGGTCTTTGGCCCTTCTTTAACCGGGCCTCTTCGCCTGGCGAATATCGGGGTTGTACACTATCCCCGCTCTTCGCGAGGATATTTATGCTCGCGAAGAAACATCCAATCCCTAGTATTCGCCAGCCCCTTGATGATCTGTCAGGAATCTTTGGTGGGGCCCACCCCAAGGGCTATAAATATCGTCCCGAGTCCTTAGTGGCGCGTGCCACCACTTCCTTTACTTTTTCTTTTTGCCTGACACTGTAGCTGCCTGGAGATGCCTCTTTCCGAAGAAGCCGAGGCTCGCCTGAGGGCGGTGAGAGCCGGCGGGCTACCCTCCACGACCAGGGTCCCCGCCTGGATGAATCGGCCGCCTCCTGCTCAGTCGCCGAAAATCAAAAAGGCGAGGGCGGCTCGCCGAACCGGGGACGACTCTGTGTTGTTGGACTCCTCCCCGGACGATCGCCGCCACGAGAAGGTACGAGCTACTCCTCAGGTCCACGTCAATTATGTTGCTTGTGATTCATATCTACTCGCAGGATGCTTTGCCGAACGAGAACACTTGAGAACCCACTGATGGGTCTCGCAAAAGCCCGCCGACGGATGCGAACCTCGCTGGGAAAAACGTCACCGGTATGATCTCGATCTCACATGCCAAAATGTTTCTTGTCAACCATCTGACCTTCGTTCCTTACTTCTTATACAGTCTCGCCCCGTGAGTCCCCGGCTCGCCAGGCATTGCGGCCTCCGTCTCCGCCTCCTCCCATCAAAACTATAGATAAGCCAGGGTTCCGGCTCCTGACGAGCGAGGAGACCGACGTCTCTGTGCTGCCAAAGGTCCCCCCCTCCCCGATCAACAGCGAAGCCTGCCCTCCTGTCCTGGTTAAATATCTCTATCCCCACTATGGCAACCTCTTCCACGGCCGCCCTGAGGCTTCCCGCCCCCCTCTGGGTAAGCATTCCGACAGCCCCTTGCCCTACGCGAGCTCAAGCGTGTTATCTGACCTTTCCGTAATACTTCGCAGAGAATAATGAGATTCCTCCTACCGATTCCGAGTTGGGCGACGATGAGATGTCCCCCCTTCCTGACCAAGTGGAAGACTTCTTAGGTGATCCGCGGGATCCAGAGATGATGAAACAATGAGCCGCGGAGTTGCTGAGAAAACATGGTCGGATGCTGATGGACCTCAACATGTAGGCGAGACGGGACAGAGAAGCCGCCGAGGACAGACATGTCGTTTTCATGGAAGATTGTGCAAGGCTCCGGGCTGCGAGACAACGCGATCGCGATGAGAACGTCACGACGCCGGAGGTGCATATAGCGAGAATGAGGGATTACACCTTCCTCATTGACCGGGAGGGCCGCGCGGTCGAGGATTACTATAACTCTAGGATACCGCCGCGATCCGGGTCGCGGGGAGGGGGTAGATGGAAGTGGTTGCCCCATGATTCTCGCTAACTTTTCCGTCGTCGCGGCCTTTTAATTCCTGCAAACGACTGTTGTTATTCTATGCAATCTTGCCATGGCTTGTAATTCGTATACTTGTCACTTACATGTTGGCTTTATTTCGTCTGACAATAAGTATTACTGGCTTTTTATTATTTCTCGCTGGCTGCTAATAAATCTGTTTCATTCTTATGTTATATTATGCTCGCAAGGACCCTTTGTTCTCGCTAAATATATCTCGCGAAAATGTTGTTTGTACTAACCCCGCAGGTTTTTCTCGCCCGCGGACTTGATGTGATGTTTTTTGCTGCTACCCGCGCCCACCGGCGCTTGGACTTCTTCCCGCCATTTTGCTTTGGCTATAAATAGGCGGCCATAACTGAGTCAACCACCGCATTTACTGTCAACCTCCTTCCTCCTCTGCTTCAGAGCTCTCGCTCCTTCCCGTTCTCGCTTTACTTCCTTTCTCGTAGGTCGCTAAGATGGGCGGCGACGCTAACGAGTCGGAGGGTCGGCGAAAGATTGCGAAGGCTTTCGCCGAGCACACCTTCTACCACCGCAACTTGACGGACGAGGAGTATTTCAGCGCGGTGGCTGATTATGTCAACCCCCCCCCCCCCCTTCGAGGCACGCCGTCCTAGCGAGGACGACGTGATCAACGCCCCGCGGGTCGACGAGTTGGCCATTCCCACCGCCCATTTCGCGGTCGTCCTGCGCCTCCCCCTGTGGCCGGAAGTTCGCCAGGTAATAATCGCTCTCGCTCGCTTCTTATTTTCTGCATTTCGAGTCTCACTCATTATGTGAACTAATCCCGATCTTCTCGCTGCTCATCAGGTGCTCAAGCACTATAGCGTTGTTCCGGGCCAGCTCACGCCTAATGCCATGGCGGTAATCACGGCGTTCGCCTGCTATCTTCGCGAGGAGAGCATCGAGTTCAGCCTCCCGGTCTTTCGGAAGCTGTTCTCGTTCCGCGCCTTCAAGGACGGGACTGCCTACTTCGTGGGCTAGGGTCCTAAGGTTGACGAGACCGTCAACAAATCCCACTTCTGGGCCCAAAAGTTCCTTCTCGTCAAGGGGAACTTCGGTAACATCCCGATCTCGCCCGTCCAGCACGGCGAGACTACCTACCGGCCCGCTGCCCTTGGAGGTCACGACACCCTTCTCTACCAGTTCTTCTGCAAGAAGAACTTTGAGGTTGTCCATCTCCGCCGCAACCTCGACAAGCTGCTTCCCGTACTCGTCGGGGAAGGTACAAGATCTCGCTCTATCATTGACCCCCCCCCCTTTTCTTTTTCGGTAATCTCATACTTATTGACGCTTCAATTATTTTCTAGGCGAGCGGGATCTTCCTCTCCATCCCTACTACGCTAGCAATCGGAAAACTGACGCTACCTTGGCCCTCGCGACCATGGGGGAGGAGGCTTGCCGAGGCGCCGTCACTCCAGGTGAGCCCTCTTATCGCAATAGACCGGGAGCTTCTGGTGGTCATGTCGTTCCCCCGAAATCTCCGCCAAAGAAGAAGAGTAAGAAGAGCGGGGTCTCGCTCGCCTCCTCGAAAGGAAAGGATCCCCGCGAGGTGGCTTTCGACGAGTTTGACCTCACCGGCCTCTCCGCAGGGGGTGAGGGCGACGAGCCCTGCCAGGAGGCTTCTATAACCTCCGTCCTGCCCATCCCCGTCAACCATTACAACTTCGGCCTCGGCCAGAGGCGCCGCGATGAGACCGGTGAGCTCCTGGTCAACTGGAAATCGGAGACCAACCGGGTGGACATCTCCACCATCCTTCCCTCCTGGGTGGAGAAGGAGACCGTCAGCGGTCACGCCTTCAACCTCTCGTTCGCTCTCTATGGGCGCGAGGACGCGGGGTCTTATAAAGATGAGACTGCGAGAACTCTCACTTTCGAGAGCGCGAGGTCGCAGTTGCGCTCTGCCGAGCTTGCCCATATGACAGGGAGGCGCTGCTTAAAGCTAGAGCTTCAGAACGTGGAGCTCGCGAGGGCCTATCAGGGGCTCCTTGCCGAGAACACGCAGTTGAAGGAGAAGCCACTCGCCGTAGAGGGCAGTGTGGTGAGTCACCTAGACTTCCTTATCTTTTTTCCCTTTGGCCATTTCGCTTTTTTAATTGAACTTATTTGCAGGATGTCGAGGCTGCCGGAAGAGCCGACGATCGCATCAAGGAATTGGAGGGCGAGGTGGCTGGGCTAAAATCCCTAAACTGCGATCTCACCCGTGTCGTCGTTCCCCCTTTCCCCCGCCGTCTGAAGGAAGAGCGGCGAGCGCGAGACGAGGACATTTGCCTGGAGTCTACTGAGTCAGCTCGCTACATCTTCTCGGCGATGAAGGCGGCCGGTCTCCTAGCTGCCGACGCGGCTGACATGGTTCTGGAGGATATCGTCCCGGAGCTCTTCATCCCGCTTCCACCAGTGAAGAGCAGTGATGACGAGGAGTAATTCGCGAGCGACTCATGATGCTTATAGATTTTTGATTTTATTTTCTGTTTTGTTTTGGGCTGGCGAGATCGCCGCCTTTTGTAATTTAACTGTGAAATGCATGGATGCACATTTTTAGCCTTGTATTGTGTTCGCCCTTTCTGCGGTTGTCTTTTTTGTTGGCATCTCGCTCTCGCTTATCTCGATGTTCATTTTTATGCAGGCTATCCCGCGATGATCGTTCGCATCTTGCGTTATTGAATAGACAGGCACAGGACTTTTTTGGCGGCTCTGGCCTTTCGTCATTTGCCTTAGGATTATTACCCTTTAGGTATGCGTTTTTTCTCTAGGTCTCGCGAGGTATTTTTTCTTCTCGGCAAGGGCTCGCCTCTTACCCTGCCGGCGACCTTTCTGCCGAGCACCGGATACCCCAGAGCGCATAGGATTGATTCTCGTTCCTCGCATACTATCGTGCGAAGTATCTCTTTGCCGAGCGAGAAGGAGTATTCCAGCATAAAGACTTGTCACCTTTCTAGCCTCTCCAGAGATCAACCTGAACCCCCCGTCTAGTGAGAGCCCGGGAGCGGAATCGATCTGGGGCATTCCAGCATAAAAACTTGTCACCTTGCCAGCCTCTCCAGTGATCAACCTGAACCCCCCATCTAGTGAGAGCCTGGAAGCGGAATCGATCTGGGGCATTCCAGCGCCAATACTTGTCACCTTGCCAGCCTCTCCAGAGATCAACCTGAACCCCCCGTCTAGTGAGAGCCCAAGAGCGGAATCGATCTGGGGCATTCCAGCATAAAAACTTGTCACCTTGCCAGCCTCTCCAGAGATCAACCTGAACCCCCCGTCTAGTGAGAGCCCGGGAGCGGAATCGATCTGGGGCATTCCGGCATAAAAACTTGTCACCTTGCCAGCCTCTCCAGAGATCAACCTGAACCCCCCGTCTAGTGAGAGCCCGGGAGCGGAATCGATCTGGGGCATTCCAGCACCAATACTTGTCACCTTGCTAGCCTCTCCAGAGATCAACCTGAACCCCCCGTCTAGTGAGAGCCCGGGAGCGGAATCGATCTGGGGCATTCCAGCATAAAAACTTGTCACCTTGTCAGCCTCTCCAGAGATCAACCTGAACCCCCCGTCTAGTGAGAGCCCGGGAGCGGAATCGATCTGGGGCATTCCAGCATAAAAACTTGTCACCTTGCCAGCCTCTCCAGAGATCAACCTGAACCCCCCGTCTAGTGAGAGCCCGGGAGCGGAATCGATCTGGGGCATTTCCAACACCAATACTTGTCACCTTGCCAGCCTCTCCAGAGATCAACCTGAACCCCCCGTCTAGTGAGAGCCCGGGAGCGGAATCGATCTGGGGCATTCCAGCATAAGAACTTGTCACCTTGCCAGCCTCTCCAGAGGTCAACCTGAACCCCCCGTCTAGTGAGAGCCCGGGAGCGGAATCGATCTGTGGCATTCCAGCATAAGAACTTGTCACCTTGCTTGCCTTCGCATAGTAGTTATAACTATCAAGTGAGGAGGTAAAATATTAAACTAACATCATCATAAAATTTTCAAGGATAGAATCGCTTCAAATCATCCCCACTTCTTGCTCGGCCTAGAGGTACCCCTTCCACATCTCGGAGGTGATACCCTCCTGACTTGAGCACTTCACTTACAATTTATGGACCCTCCCAATTGGGGTTGAGCTTACCTACCGCGGCCCCTCTCCTAGCCGCGTCGACCTTCTTCAAGACCAGGTCCCCTTTTTGAAAGTATTTTACTCGGATGTGTTTGTCAAAATACCGGGCCATTCGCCGCTTGATTTCCTCCTGCCTGATGGTGGCCTGGTCCCGGAGTTCCTCCACCAAGTCTAAGGATAGCCTTTGTTCTTCATCGTTGTCAACCAGCCACTCTTCATCCCCTTCACCTGCGACGATCACTCTGGGGGTCTTTACTTCGAACGCGATGGGAAGGACTGCTTCGGATCCATGGGAAAGTTTGAAAGGGTCTCCCCGGTGGCGGTGTTAGGGGTAGTCCTCAGGGCCCAGAGAACGGATGGTAGTTGCTCTATCCAGTTCCCTCGGAGGTTCTCCACCTTCTTCTTTAGCAGGTTGACGATTACTTTATTTGTCGCTTCCACCTGGCCGTTGCTTCGTGGGTGGTGAACCGATGCGAACCTGAGGTCAATGCCAAGCTGGGTGCAGAAGCTAACAAACTCTTCGCTAGCAAATTGCGGCCCGTTGTCCGTCACTATAGCCAGGGGGAGGCCGTGCCTGCAGATTATTTCTCCCCACACAAAATTCCTCACAACTTGAGAGGTTACATTGGCAAGCGCCTTCACTTCTACCCATTTGGAGAAATAATCGATCATGACCAATAAGAACCTTCTTTGGCCGCTAGCTTGAGGAAAAGGGCCAACTAGGTCCAACCCCCATATGGCGAAGGGCCAGGGAGCAGTGATGGTTCGGAGCCTCTGAGCGGGGAGGAGTTGGAGCGGAGCATAGAGCTGGCACTTTGAACACCTCTTTGCGAACTCCGCCGCATCCTTGCTGAGGGTGGGCCAGAAGTAGCCATGTCTCAACACCCTTTCTTCCAAAGTTTGGCTCCCAGAGTGACTTCCACATTCTCCGGAGTGAATTTCTTCTAGGACTCTCGGAACCTCCTCCTCTGAAACACAACGGGCCAGGAGTCCCGAGAGAGTCTTCCTGTACAGCCCTCCTGCATGCAAAGAGTAATAAGCTGACTTATACCTGAAGCGCCGCCTGTCTTTGTCTCCCTCAGGGAACTTCCCCGACGACAAGAAGGAGATGAAGGGATCCATCCACGAGACCCGCTGATCCACCTCCATCAACTCTCCTTCCTCGATGGTGGGTCAGAAGAGTTCCGAAACCGTTCCTCCTGCTCGGGGACCGAACTTGGCTAGGAGGTCTGCGGGGGTGCTCTCTTCCCTGGGCACCTGTTTGATGGAGAAAGTGTGGAATTGCCCAATGACTCCCTTGACCTTCTCCAAGTACCGCAGGAGGGTCGGGTCCTTTGCCTCAAACTCTCCCTTGACTTGGCATGCTACCACCATGGAGTCCGTCGAGACCTCCACATCTTGCACTCCCAGTTCTCGAGCTAACTGCAGGCCCGCTATCACCGCCTCGTACTCCGCTAGGTTGTTGGTAATCGGGAAGTGGATGTTTAAAGCTTGCTCGATCTTGGTCCCCTGGGGGCTTACCAGGATGATTCCCCCTCCATAGGAGTGCTTTCCTGACGCACCATCCACCAACATCTTCCACGCCATTGGGGGAGGCGGTTCATGTTCCCCCACTTCGGATGTGTAGTCGGCCATGAAATCTGCCACCGCTTGGGCCTTGATTGATGTCTTGGGTACGAACGTAATATCAAACTCGCTCAGCTCCACGGACCATTTTGTCAATCTTCCCGACTGCTCCACCCCTTCCATGATTTTGCAAAACGGGTGATCTGTCGCCACTCTGATGGAGTGTACCTGAAAGTAGGGCCGGAGCCTCCGAGCCGCCACCACCAATGTGAAAGCCAACTTCTCCAAGATTGGGTACCGGAGCTCCGCCTTCTTCAGCACTCGGCTGACATAATAGATCAGGAATTGCTTTCTTCCTTCCTCACGGATCAATACTGAACTTACCACTTCAAGTCCTACTCCCAGGTATAGGGATAAGTCTTCTCCTGGTCTCGGCCCTTGAAGTAGGGGGGTTTGGGCGAGTTGCCCTTTCAAAGCCTGAAAAGCTTCTTCGCACTCTGGGGTCCATTCGAATTTTTTGTTGCCCCTTAACGCCTTAAAGAAGGGCGCACACTTTTCTCCTGCCTTGGAGAGGAACCTGCTGAGTTCGGTCAGCTTCCCCGTGAGGCTCTGGACCTCCTTCGGGTTTCTTGGCGACCCCAACTCTACTATTGCCTTGACCTTGTCGGGTTTAGGTTCCACCCCCGCCGGGGTGAGCAAGTGGCCTAGGAACTTCCCTCGGCTAGCCCCGAAGACACACTTCAAGGGGTTGAGTTTCATCTTATACTTCCGCAGGGTTCCAAATGTCTCCTCAAGGTCTCGCAGGTGAGACCCAAGGTCCCGGCTCTTTACCATGAGGTCATCAACATAGACCTCCAAGTTTCTTCCTTTTTGTTCGCGGAAGAAC
The DNA here is from genome assembly GCA_033032865.1 of Dactylorhiza incarnata. Classification (NCBI taxonomy): domain Eukaryota; kingdom Viridiplantae; phylum Streptophyta; class Magnoliopsida; order Asparagales; family Orchidaceae; genus Dactylorhiza; species Dactylorhiza incarnata. The sequence goes on from JAWHQI010000003.1 coordinate 23,779,818, forward strand.
CGATCCATCATCCTTTGATAGGTGGCACCTGCATTCTTGAGCCGCAAGGGCATCATCTTATAATGGTAGCATTCGTCCCCCGTGTTGAAGGAGACATCTTTGATGTCCGGGGGGTGCATGCGGATTTGATGATAACCTGAAAAAGCATCTAAGAAAGACATCACAGAGAAACCAACGGCTGAGTCAACCAGCGCGTCGATTCTAGGCAGGGGGTATCAATCTTTCGGGCATGATTTATTAAGAAGTGAAAAGTCGATACACCTGCGCCACTTACCTCCCCCCTTTTTTACCATGACTACATTGGAGACCCAGCCTGGATACTGGATCTCCGACACAAAACCTGCTTGTATGAGATTTTTCACCTCCTCGCAGATTGGTCCCTCCAGCTTGTCCGTCGTGCCCCTCTTCTTTTGGCGGATGGGGCGGGTGCCGGGGTTGAGGTTGAGGCGGTGGAAGGCCACATCCGCATCGATCCCGGGCATCTCTGCGGCGCTCCAAGCGAAGACATCCACATTCCTCTGTACGCAGGCTAGGATCTCAGCCCGCTCCTCCGAATTGAGCTCCCCGCTGACTCGGACCTTCTCCACGACCCCAAGCCGAGTGGTGACCTCAAGCTCCGCGACCTCGTCCATGGCCTCCAGCCTAGATTGCTCTCCCCAAGCACTTTCCTTCTCTTCGCCGCAAGCGAGCGCTTGGGCTCCCTCCTCCGTCTCTTCCTCCCTTAGCATCATCAACTCCTCCACCCCTCCTTCCTGGGTATCCCCTTCCTTCTCCTCTTCTCCTCCTCCCTCCGCCCTGGGTCCTTCAACGACCCCTTCCTGGGCACGAACTTCTTCTTCCTCCATCCTCTCCTCGACTCTATTCTCTACTCCGGCTCCTGCCGCCTCCTCCATCACTTTATCGAACTACTCCTCTTCTCCCATCCAGGTGACGGTGTTGACAGCCGTCATATAGCACTATCTCGCCATCTTGGGGTCTCCTCGGATCCGGACCTGGACTCCACCCGCGTTGAACTTGAGACACTGGTGGAAGGTGGAAGGGACGCATCTGAACGCGCTGATGAGAGGCCGTCCGAAGATGGCACTGTAGCTGCTCGGGGCATCCACTATCACGAAGCTGCAGTTCCGAGACTGCCCTCCGAGAGTCACATGGAGTCCCACTCCACCTTCTACCTCCTTCCTTTCTCCAGAAAAACCGAATAGGGGGCCATCCGAGGCCAACGCCCTCTTGGACTCCACCTTCATCTCATCGAACGCCTTCTTGAAGACGACGTTGACCGAGCTACCGTTATCGACTAGAATCCGCGAGACGGTGAAGTTCTCGATGGCGGTCTGGATGACCAGCGCATCGCAGAACGGGTCTTCATAGCTTGGCATGTCCTTCTGAGAGAAAGTAATTCTCTCCATCGGGGGTGGAGCAGTGGATGTTGAGGCCACGCTCCGCCGATAGATGGTATGAAGGCTAGCCTTGCGGGTTGCCTCCGCCCCTACCCTCCCCCCCCCCCCCCATGGATCACCCTGATCCCTCCTCTACTCCCCACATCAACTCTGTCTTCACACTTTTCTTCCTCCTCCCCTCGAGGCTCGACCTCCTCAATTCTCACATGTTGCCTCGGCGCGGGCACTCGGCCCCTTTTTGTTTCCAGGAACTCTGGGCAGGTGGCCATCGCGTGACCTTCCTCAACGTGGAAGTCACAATACGGCAACGTCACCTCCCCTATCTCACCTTCCGCCACCCTATTCCTCCTCCTTCTTGCTCCCGCTTCTTCTCTCGCCTCTTCTCTCCTTCCTCTTCCTCCTTTTCCCCTCTTGATCGCCACTGCTTGCTGAGGTGGGGGAGGCAATGGCCTCGGACCCTGCCTCCATCCCAGTTGATGGGGTCTTCCTTGACCCCCATAAAAGTTACCCCTTCCCAGGCCGTAACCTCTTCCCTAACCTTGCATTCCTTCGGCACGCTGCCTCCACTCCCCCTTCGGGGCCCTGGGCTCTTCCCTTCCTTACCTCTTGCTGCCTAACCTCCGGCTCACTGAGCTTTGCTAGCCTCTTGGTGAGCTCCGGATTGGCCTCCTCACTCTCAATCTCCTCTGCCACCCTCTCCATCAACTCCTCGTAGGAGATGGGGTCTTTCCTCTTCAAAGCCATCTTAAAGAAAGTTTCCCTCAGCCCGACCGTGAAGGCGAGCTGGAGTGCAAACCAGGGCATCTCCTGGGTGAGTAGCACTTCTTCCTGGAACCGATTCGCATAGCGAGCCAACGATTCCTTTGGCTCCTGCTTTACTTTGAAGAGGGACTCGGAGTCCTTCTTCCTCTTCTTCGAAGTGGAGAATCGCAACAAGAAACTCCGGCGCAGATCCTCGAAGGCGTAGATCGACCCTGTAGGGAGTTGATGGAACCAGTCCCTGGCCTTTTCTTTGAGAGTGACGGCGAAGAGCCGACACTTGAAAGCATCCGACATCGGCCTGATGGAGACCGAGTCCTCAAAAGACTGGAGATGTTGGACAGGGTCATCCCTGCCGTTGTAGTACACCCGGTCCCACTCTCCAAACCCCGCCGGGACAGGTGCAGAAAGTACCAACTCGCAGAAGGGGCTTCCCCTTCTACCACCCTTTCTCGCTCCGCTCGCCCCCTAAGCTCTCTCGCCAGACTCGAGCTCGCGGGGACCGCGCTCGCGAGAACAGCATTCGCCTGGACCACTCCCACAGTCACTGCATCCTCTGGGCGCTCGCTCCCCCGCGCTGCGCTCACCGGCGCAGAACTCGTCATCACAGAGCTCGCCGGCACAGAGCCCGCCGGGCTGGCGAACAGCACTCGCGCTTCCATGTCTTGAACTGAACTTCCTGCGACTTCCTTTCCGATCCTCCCTCCCGGGGCGTTCTCGCCAACTGCCGCTGGGGGAAGGATCGCCCGAGGTGCCGGGGTCGCGAACTCGCTCCGCAGCGCCGCGACCGTGAGTTCGAAGGTGTCAAGCACCTCCCTCCTGAAGTCCGCGAACATCCTCGGTGTCACCACCTGCGGTGGCTCGCTGAACCCCTCGCCTTGATCCTCGCCTCCTGTCATGTCTGCTCTTTGGAACTTTCTTGGACCAGCCACGCTCCACGCTCACCGCACCAAAATGTTGAAACCGATTTCTTGGCCTCTAGTGGAGCTCGGGGCCCTCACCGAGATGAGAGGCAGCTAGCCCTTACTGATCCCTCGGAGAAGGCAGACCGAAGACTAGGAAAATGACTAAGACCTTAGCCACAGCGAGGAGGTCCCTCCACTAACCCGGAAGATCATTGAGCGCTTCCCCTCCCAAGCCAAAGCTGAGACTCGGGCACCTTGGAGAGCTCTGGAAATGCTAACCAAGAAGAGCCTGAGGAGAGAGAAGCTGAAGTGAGGTCTTCTCCAAAGGTGCCCTTAAGGTCCTATTTATAGGTTTTTTGACATGGCCTGCAAATAGCAGGATTCTGCCTTTTGATTTTACTATCTGCACCCCAAATAGGTCTGCTAATAGCCAAACTCCGCTGTTTGGAGAGGCTAAAGGCAGACCACCAAGGGTAAAAGGATAATTTGACCCTATCGGCTTATGGGCAAGGAACTGCGAGAGCCTTCCTGCGAGATGCTCTCGCGGGCCCCCTCGCGAATCCTGCTCGCGGTACCTCTCCTGGGCGATCGCCCTGCGAGTACCTCGCTGGCCCCTCCTGGCGATACCTACTGAGGTCCGAATCTCATGGCTGATCTTGCGAGACCAACCCTTTGGCTTCGTCAAGCTCAACACACCTTTCGCCGATCGCAGGTCGCCTCGCCTAACGCGGACGAGGTTGACGAAATACAGGACGTCAAGTTACTCGTCGACCGCTGTGACGGGCGGTTCGTCGACCGCTGCTATTGAACATATTTTGTTTGTCGGGCTCCATCCGACGAATGCCGAGCTGCGTTCGACGTTTATCGAATGCAGAATTGAGCTCTCTGGACGTTGAGGCTCTAAACTCGCGAGCCCTCCTGCAGGATCGCCCATTGACTTTGCCGCGCACTGAACCTGCTGATGGGTCTCGCATCGACCCTTCTCGCTCGCCTCTTAGCGAGTGCTTTGAGAGAGACTTCTCCAAAGTCTCCCTCGTGAGTTCTTTGGCCCTTCTTTAACCGGGCCTCTTCGCCTGGCGAATATCAGGGTTGTACAAGTAATTCCTGTGTCATGCGCACGCCACTACACAAGAGTTATAACCACTCGGTATGGATAGCATTGATGGCTTGATGCGATATATAAGATATGGTCGTATCTTATGGGGCAATGTTAAGGACCCGGTGGTTGGGGGCCTTGGATGCTAATTAGCATCGGCATTGATTGTAGGAGAAAGGTAATAAGACTCCTTCTGTGAGTCCTTTGGTGCTTGACAGCATGGGTGTGCATGGGAATTACATGAAGGTGCATGGTTTACATGTGGTGGTGTAATGATCCTGGGTGGAGGATTACTTGTGGCGGGTCTACAGGCTTGCTAGTTGTGACACCGACGGAAGCTGGCAGTTAGACTCTAGACCGATTGGGATGTGTTCTTGGTGTTCACTTCCCAAGACCCCTTCCGTGTTATGAAGACTCAGCATGATGTGAGCAGTATGCAGGGTCTTCGTTGTGTGTTCTTAGCATTAAGGCATACATAGGTCTAGATCTGGTAGTGTTCATACACGCCTAATAGTGGAGGAGCCCATTCCACTGTCTCCGTCTGGCCATGACGTGAGGTGCCTTAGTGGTTAGCTACCCTCAAAAAGTGGGAACTATAGGTCTATGTCGACATAGCAAATATGCATGTGTGAGTCATCATATCATAATCATTGCATTGCATTCATCCTTTCATGATCATAGCATTGCACCGCATTGGATCCTCATCATATAAACTTGTATGGGCACCTTTATATGATGGATTACCTTATGTTCGGATCCTTAACTTATAAGTTTGTATGGGCATCATTATAAGTTAAGTTCAATTCAGTTATCTATATACTCTGCTTGCTTATACTCTGTCGCTGACCATACTACTTGTTAGATGTACTTTTTATACATTTAATATACTGCTGTGATTACATCTTTCCTTGCCACCTGCTTTTGCCACTATTGTTTATATTGCAGCTTCTCTTCATTCCCTTTCGCCCGGTGCCTTGGAGTCGCCGGGGGAGAGGATATGAAACCACTTAGTCTTTATGACTAACGGTTGTTGCGCCCCTCTTTTTAGGAGCGCACCCAGGAGCAGCAGCGCACGACGCTGGAGGCGGATAGCCAGGTCAGGATGATAGGTTCGGAGACTACGATACCATCATTACCGTCGGTGACAGATGTGAGCGATAGTTTTGAGATGTAGCCCTTGGGGCATTTCTTTTGATACTCTGATACTTGCGGGAGCTCTTGGAGCTACCTATCTTTTGTATAATTGTGACACCTTTACTTATATGTGAATTATAGGCTTCTTGTTTTTGTATTATTGATGGGTTGGCTCGATGACATTGGTTTGGCCTGCAAGATAGGCGTCTTATGGAAGAGGCTAGCTCGTGTGTTGGCGCTTCTGCAAGGCGGCTGTCCTGGGCATAGGACTCCCCTCGATCGTGTCTTATGTTCCGGGAGGGGGGTCTTACACAGTGCACTACAGATAATGAAGTGCAACAGAGAGAAGGCAATCAATTTAAATAAGAATGATGTCTCAGAGGAATATAAGTTCTTGGATGACATTGTAGGGAAAGTTCTACTGTGTAAGATTTCTGCACATGATGCAATTACCAAACAACAACTGCAGATTATGGGAATACTGGTCCTCAATACAAGAATCTACTGGGGGAGGTGCCTCTTGAGGATGATTGGTCTTAAGTATGCTCATAAGGAAAATGCATACATGAGAATAATGAGCCAAGTTCTGCTCCATCATTACCAGTGGTGTGCAAATCAAATGGAGTGCCCATTCCTCCTAAAAAAAGAATTAATATAGGCATATTCTCCAAATGGACTCGGCAAATTCTAAAGCCTGGTCAAGCTGCACCCTCTCCTCCTCCTTCTCCAGCTCCTCAAGATCATGAGATAATCTTAACAAACCTCCCAAGTGATACTCCAGCTCAATATCCTGCAACAGCTCCATAAGACACAACAACTGAACTTCCAGCAATAACCACTCCTCAACAACAACCACAATCTACCATAACCCCAGAAGATAATCAAATACAATCCCCTATTAACCATAATCTCACAGACCTCAATGTTGTTTCAACGGAAATCTCTCCTATCAACCTATCTCCACCTCCTGTTGATACACCCTCTACATCCCATCCTATCCACTCCTTTGACATTGATCAGGCTATTTCTAAATCAATGGGGATGGCTAGTGGGACCTTTGCTGATCTGTTATTGACTCAAGCAAGGAAATTCAACAGAAAATACTCCCAGATAGGAAAAGAACTAAAGGATTCATAGGAATCTATCCAGTCAATCAAGGCAGTGATATCTTCCTCCAGAGTGACAAGATCTTTCATAACCTCACTTGCAAGTAAGGTTCAGAAGGGGGAGACTATTTAAGAAGAGGAAGTTCTTGCCTTAGAAGATAACAACAACTTAGAATCTGGTGATCCTAATAAGATCACTTTATTCAATACAGTAATTATTGCTCATCAAAAAAGAATTCCAGATGTTTCAGTTCCTGTTCTAGAAGTGTTTGCACTGACTCTGGGGAAGCCTCTTACAGTTCCTCATGAAGAACAAATTCAAGAAGAAAAAATTACAGTTGCTCAGGGAGCTGTCCTCAATACTGAACACATTGCATTAAACCAGGGGGAGCTTGATAAGTAGTTTTTATATAACTTATTTTTGTATATATTTTAGTAATTAATTAATATGAACTTTTCGTTTTCATGTAAATTTTAGCTTATAACTAGTTCTTTTATGGAAATTGTTTCTAATTTCTTTTATTTGTATTTTTGCAGAATTTTGGGACAAATTTGGAAAAAATTGAATTACACGCCCTAGGTCACGCCCGTGACCAAGGGCGTGTAATCATAAGTTCATCCAGAATTGATGTTGCGCAACTTGAGCTCGTCCACAACAAGTCACGCCCTCGGTCATGTCCGTGACCCAATGGTCACGTCCGTGACCCAATGGTCACGCCCGTGACCAAGGGCGTGTAAACTTAGAGTGATGCTCCTGGAGATGTCGTCGAGACGTGGAGATGCCGTCGAGAAGTCAACTAATGTCACGCCCGTGACCCATATGTCACAGCTGTGACATTTCCGTGTGATCCTTGCTCGTCGTCACGCCGCAGTCAATCCCACACAGCATTAAATGAAGCCATCACAGGTCACGCCTGTGACCCAAATGTCACGCCCGTGACTTGTCCCTTTTTGCCGCGCCGTCACGCAAGACCCATGCCACCGCCGAAACTGAGCTGAAAAGTGGTTACACGCCCTTGGTCACGCCTATGACCGAGGGCATGTAACTTGAAAATTCTTTCTATAAATTCAGAGGTTCTCCTTGAGTCGACGGTTTAGAATTTGGGAGAGGGGGAGGTGCTGCTAGAGCTGTTGGTGAGCTTTTTCATGCTTTTGTTCATGTCTTTCCTTTTCATGTTCTCTTTCCTTTGCCTTTAAGTAATGTTCTAGATTTCTTTCATGCACTAGTTTAGTAAGCTTGTAATCTTAATTTTCCTAGCTTTGTAAACTTCTATAAGACTTGTAATAGTTTTTAATTTCAATTAAAGTTGGCAAGTTTTTCTTCATTCTCTCTTTCTACTTAGTAATTTTTCCTTCATGCAATTTTATTTATCTTTCTTTTCCCCTCCGCTATGATTAACTAATTCTCATTAGTGCTCGATCGAAATAATCCAAGAATTAGATAATCAAGTTATGATTTTCTAGCACTCTTTTTCCGTTTTGTAAACACTTGAATTACCCTTGATATTAAATTAGTGAGACCATTTTTTGATATATGGTTTTCGCTTAAGTTTTCATACTTAACTAGCTGAGAAGCTCAAAGTATGAATCGATCACTCAAGGGTAAAGAGAGTTGCACGCACCCCTCGAGAGAGGATGACGTAAATCTCCCAAATTGGAGTCAAATCCAATAATGGGGTTCACAGCGTAAAGCAAGTTTAAGGTAATCAATTATAGGACGAGAGTTCGATTGATTTTTCCTAAACTTAGTTGGGCATTAACCTCGAGAGAGGCATGTTCAAGCTTCGGGAACCTCCGCGGTCAAGTAGTTTAATTAAACGGAATTAGATTTATTTTTCCTTCACTTGATTATTCTCACTCCAAGGTGATTTTAGATTGAGCACTAATCTTTTTACCATCGTTTAACCATTTCTTTTATCTTGCAAATTATCTCTTATTAGCTAAGTAAAACAAAACCTCAAAAATTAATAGATAAGATAATAGTGATTTCCTCGAAGTAGAAGTAATCAATGCGCCCCGAGGAATACGACATTGGTATTTCTAAAAATATCACATATTATAGACGATAACGTAAACTTGCCTTCATCAAATATAGTTTTGGAAAACATCTTTAATCTTTCGCTTAACTTAAATCCAAAATTCTATATCAAGTTTTTGGCGTCATTGCCGAAGAATTTCGCATAGATATTTTGAAAAGAGGATAGCTATTAATTTTATCGTGTTTCTTTTTATTTTCATTTTACTTTTTCTAAATAAAAAAAAAATCTTAAAGATGTAATCAAAATCTTGGAAAGGGACGTTTGGGTTATCATCCCATCACGCCTCCTAGTACCGGTGAGAACCCTTCACAGGGTATACCTCGGGAATTCCAAGACTAACTTAATCCGCCTAAAAGAAAAAATATTTATAATAATCAAGTTTTCCTCTTTCTTTATTTTAGTTTTATTTTTCTCTAGCTCTTTTCTCTTTTTCTCTTTTTCTCTTTCTTCTTTCCCTTTTCCCTTTTTCCTTTTTAGTGTATGACCCGGAGTAGCATTTCAAATATTTCTTTTGATCCAGAGATCGAGCGAACCCTTTCGCGGCGCCGCCGTTCTCATGATCAAGAAATACAATTATTATTCAAAGAGTCAATCAGGGACACTGACACAGCAAATATGGATCCCATCCTTAATCTTCCTAATCCTAACGCGCCAAATCCTAATGAGGTCGCGCAATGGACAATGTCCTATTATGCGCGGCCGAATCTGGAAATCACACAGTCAAGTATTATTCGCCCCGCGTTGGCGAACAATAACTTTGATATCAAGTCCAGCATCATACAAATGGTACAGCAATCAGTGGCCTTCGATGGTTAGCCGGACAAAGATCCAAACTGTCATATTTCTAATTTTTCTCGAAATCTGCGACCAATTTAAAATCAATGGCGTCACTGATGATGTCATTCGATTACATCTTTTTCCTTTTTCTTTTCGATCTAAGGCCAAGCAGTGGTTGGGCTCACTTCCTAGGGAGTCCATCACTACATGGGCCGATATGGCGGAAAAAATTCAAACTAAATTTTTCCCGCCTGCAAAGACCGCCAAAATGCAAACAGATATTGCGTCATTAATGCAAATCGACTCGGAGACTCTCTATGATACATTGGAGCACTTCAAGTTGCTTTTGCGTAAATGCCCTCATCACGCACTTCCCGCTTGGCAACAAGTGCAAATCTTTTATAATGGCTTGAATTTCCAAACTAGGCAAATGATTGATGCGGCCGCCGGGGGCACACTAAATAGGAAAACCCTGGAGGCCACTCAAGAGCTTTTTGAGGAAATGGCCATGAATGCTTATCAATAGAATTTTCCCCGAGTGCGGCCTATTAAGCCAGCTGGTATTTTTTAAATAGACGATAATTTTACCTTAGCTTTAGAAGTTGAGTGCTTAACAAAGCAAGTGGCGGAGATGTCTACTTCTTCTGCCACTCCTCCTTGGGCTAATAATGCTTTAATTGAAGAGCAGGTTAACTACATGTGAAATCCGCCTTGGCCTTCCTATAACCCAAACTCCGCTCCGTATAACAACACCTATAATGCGGGTTATAGGAACCATCTGAATTTCTCATGGAGAAACCAAGGAAATTCTCAGCGTCCTATGAATCCCAATCAACCCCCCCCCCCCCCTAATCAACTTCTTAACTTAACTCCCCCTCTAAACTTTAATCCTCCGGGTTTTCCACCTCAATAGCAAAAGCCCTCTCCGCTTGAAAAGTTCTTTGCAAAATATTTTGCTACAAATGAATCGAACATCCGGAACCTCGCCGGATCAATCAAAAATTTAGAGAATCAAGTGGGCTAGCTCGCAAAGATGTTCTCCGAGCGTCAGCAAGGAGCACTACCGGGAAATACGGAGCCAAATCCAAGGGAGAGCGTGAACGTGATTACACTCCGAAGCGGGAAGGAGGTGGTTTCAAAATAGGGCGAACCCAAGGTAACTTCCTCTCCTACTCCTACTCCTATTTTATCGTCAAAGTTGCCCGCTACGCTAGCTCCACACGCTTTTAGTTCAAATATTTCGTATCCATCTAAGCTTAGGAGTGAGTGCACCGAGAAAAATTACAAAAAAAAATTAGAAATTTTAAAACAAATTCATTTTAATGTACCTTCTGTGAGGCTATATCTCAAATGCCGAAGTATGCAAAATATCTTAAGGAGTTGCTCTCCAATAAGAAGAAATTAGAAGATATTTTGTATATTTCCTTAAACGCGGAAAGATCCGCGGTTGTACTCAACAAATTGCCTCAAAAAGCAAATGACCCGGGACGGTTCTCCATCCTGTGTCTATTTGGCAATTCGATAATAAAACACGCCTTAGCGGATCTTGGAGCAAGCATCAACCTCATGCCTATTTTGTTATTCAAAAAGTTAGGTCTAGGGAATCCTAGCCCACTCGAATGAGTATTCAACTCGCCAATCGTTCATTAAAATATCTGATAGGGATAGTGGAGGATGTGCTCGTTAAGGTTGACAAGTTCATCTTCCCGGTGGACTTTGTCATTCTTGACATCGAAGAGGATGCCGAAGTACCCCTCATACTCGGCCGCCCCTTCCTTGCCACCTTGCGCGCAATTATTGACGTAAGTAGTGAAAAGCTCCTCCTTTGGGTTAGAGACGATGAAGTTACTTTTAGTATAAATCCCTCGATGTGAAACACCTTAGAGAATGACGATTCGTGCTTCTATTTAGAAGAATGTTTTGAGAGAAAGTTTTATTCACTTCCCGAGTTAGTCTCCACATCGAGTAACGATTCCGAGCTCGCCGAGCTCTTTTGTATTAAAGAAGAACTCTCTCGCTCCACACCACCCGAACCACTATATTTAGAAAAATTGAAAATTAAAACTTCATATGAAGAGTCACCCGTCTTAGAATTGAAACAACTCCCTCCTCACCTAAAGTATCTATTTCTAGAAAAAGACTTTAAGCTACCCGTTATTGTATCATCCGAACTTACCGATTCAGAAATTTCTGAATTGATTATAGTCTTAAGCAATCACTGACACGCAATTGTGTGGTAAATATTTGATATCAAGGGTATTAACCCTTCCTTCTGCGCTCATAAAATCTTCCTCGAAGATAATTCCCGCAACACGGTCCAGCCTCAACGATGGCTAAACCCAAATATGAAAGAAGTCGTTAAGGCCAAAGTTATCAAACTTTTAGACACAGGAATCATCTACCCGATATCGGATAGTACTTGGGCTAGCCCAGTACAAGTCATGCCAAAAAAGGCGGCGTAACGGTAGTAGGAAATGAAAATAACGAATTGATCCCAACCCGTACCATTACGGGTTGGCGGATGTGAATCGATTATCGAAAACTAAATTATGCCACTTGTAAGGATCACTTCCCGTTACCTTTTATAAATCAAATCTTAGAGCGCCTTTCAGGTCACTCCTACTATTGTTTTCTCGATGGTTTGTCAAGATATTTTCAAATCCCTATTCCGCCCGACGACCAAGAGAAAACAACATTCACTTATCCCTTTGGCACCTTCGCTTATCGAAGGATGCCATTTGGTCATTGTAACGCGCTGGATACATTCCAAAGATGTATGTTGGCGATATTTGACGAGTTAGTAGAGGAAGTGATGGAGGTTTTCATGGACGACTTCTCCGTTTTCGGAAACTCTTTCAAAAATTGTTTAAAAAATCTCGAGTGCGTGCTACAACGTTGTGAGGAAACAAATTTAGCTCTTAATTGGGAGAAATGTCATTTTATGGTCAAAGAAGGATTAGTCTTTGGCCATAAAATATCGGGCAAAGGGATCGAGGTCGATAGGGCCAAGATCGAAGTCATAGAAAAACTCCCCCCTCTAACGAATGTAAAAGCTATTAGAAGTTTCCTAGGACACGCAGGGTTTTATCGGCGCTTTATACAAAAATTTTCCAAAATCACGAAATCGTTAACCCATCTTCTCGAGAAAGAATCTTCTTTCCTTTTTAATGACGAATGTCACTTGGCCTTTTAACTTATCAAAGAAAACCTTATAAATTCTCTTATTCTAGTTGCGTCGGATTGGTCGCTAGCTTTCAAAATTATGTGTGATGCGAGTGATATTGTGGTAGGCGCCGTATTAGGTCAATGGGTGAGTAAGTATTTCCACCAAATTTATTATGCGAGCAAGACACTCACATCGGCATAATCGAACTACACCACTACCGAGAAGGAGCTTCTAGCAATCGTTTTTGCTTTTGATAAGTTTAAGTCGTACATCACTATCTCAAAAGTTATCGTCTTCACAGATCACTTTGCTCTTAGATATCTTTTAAGTAAATCGGACGCCAAGCCCCATCTCTTGCGATGGATCCTCCTCTTGCAGGAGTTTGATCTACAGATCCGGGACAAAAGGGGAGCCGAAAACTTGGCGGCCGATTATCTTTCCCATTTAGAAAATCCCGCCACTGAAGTGTTAATAGAAGCCGACATTAATGATAAATTCCCTGAAGAGCGCCTCCTCGCTCTCAAAAATTTAAATACATCTTCCACCCTGTGTTTTGCGGATTTGGCCAATTATCTAGTAGCCTGGGTCCTACCAAAAGAATTCTCGCGTCAGCAAAAAAAGAAATTCTTTTCTGATTTAAAGAATTATTTTTGGGAGAACCCCTTTTTATTCCGTGTTTGTGCAGACCAGGTAATGAGAAGATGCGTTTTGAGTGAGGAAGGTCTACAACTTTTACGGCATTATCACGAGGGACCAACCGGTGGTCATTATCAAGAGAACCAAACCGCGAGGAAGGCGCTGGAGGCGGGCTTTTATTAGCCCACGCTCTTCAAAAATGCTCACACCCTTGTGAGTACTTGCGACAGCTGCCAGCGATCGGGGAACATATCCCGCCGGGAGGAGATGCCCCAAAATATATTTCTTAGAATGCGGAATTTTTGATCTTTGGGGTATTGATTTCGTTGGTCCTCTCCCTCCCTCTTTTTCAAACAAATACATTCTCGTTGCGGTCAACTACGTGTCGAGGTGGGCGGAAGCGCATGCTCTCCCCACCAACGATGCGAGAGTCATCGTTAACTTCTTAAAAAAATTATTCTCTCGATTTGGTACGCCGCGCGCTATAGTTAGTGATCGGGGCACCCATTTTTGCAATAGCCAATTCACAAAAATTTTAGCAAAATATGGTGTCATGCACAAACTCTCCATTGCTTATCACCCACAAACGAGCGGCCAAGTCGAAGTAGTAAATCGAGAATTAAAGCAGATGTTAGAAAAAAACTATTTCTATTAATCGGAAGGATTGGGCGCTTAAGCTCGATGATGCGCTATGGGCCTATCGAACGGCGTACAAGACCGCTATCGATTGTATACCGTATTGATTGGTTTATGGCAAGGCTTGCCACCTTCCGGTCGAACTAGAACATCGCGCATTTTGGGTGCTTAAATTTCTAAATCTCGATTCTACGTTAGCGGTCGAGCAAAGGAAATTTCAAATGAATGAATTAGATGAGTGGCGAGCGAATGCGTACGAAAGCAACAAATTATATAAGAAGCGAACAAAGTTTTACCATAAAAATATAAATTTCCAAAAACTTTTTTGTCGGGCAATCTCGTCATCCATTATAATTCTCGCCTTCGCCTTTTTCTGGGAAAGCCAAAATCTCGATGGTCCGGACCCTTTATTGTTAAAGAGGTTTGGTCCTATGGAACAATTCTAATTTCCCACCCGGAAAAAGGTTCCTTCAAAGTTAACCAGAATCGTCTTAAGTAATATCTTCCAGGAGATCTGTCGAATGAAAAGAGTGATTCAATAATTTTTCCACCAATATCGTGAGCGCCAATTGGGTCAAGCTACGCGACATTAAACAAAGCGCTTTTGGGAGGCACCCCAAAGTTATCTTTTAATTGTTTTCTCTTATTTTTGTTTCTTCTTTAACATGTTTTGTAGGTAACCGTTGCTTCTCCCCGCATCCTCAAAATCAAGGAAGCCCTTTTTTCCTTCTTCCTTCTCTTTTATCTTGCATTTCTTTTTGTTTTGTCTTGCACATTATTTACTTTTTCTTTTTTTTACTTCATACTTAGTTTTAAACATTGGGGACAATGTTTAACTTTAAGTATGGGGGTGTAAATAGCTCTTAAAAATGTATTTCATAATTTAGAAAATTTTCAAAAAAAATTTATTTTCTTATGTTTTGTTTTATTTATGCACTTGTAAAATCCAAAAATTCAAGAAAATTAAAAAATCAGAAATTTAAATCTTGGAAAGGGATGTTTGGGCTATCATCCCATCTCACCTCCTAGTACGGTTGAGAACCCTTCATGGGATATACCTCGGGAAGTCCAAGAGTTATCAAAAATTGTTAGGTTTAAAACTAGTTTCCTTTCTTTCACTATAAAAAAAAGATAATATCAAAAAAAAATCAAAAATATATATATATAAAAAACTTAGAACAAAAACCAAAAAAAATTGTTATTAAACCCTTACTTATTGCTTTTGTGATTTCTTAGAAATCTAGTTGAGAATGTTTATAAGCATTTTTAGGTTTTTAATTGTCTAAAATTTTGTTTATCATAGTTTGTTAAATTTAAATTTTAGGTAATCTTGTTTTAAGAATCATTTTATTATTTAAGCTTGATTAGAGAATTTTTTTAGCATAACTTCTCTTTTTATTTAAAATGGCTTTGTTTTGTAGTAAATTTGTTAAACCTCTTTAGATTTTTATTATATTTTCTTCTAGCTTTTTAGATCTTAGGAAATTTAAATTTACTAGAATTTGCTCTCAACATAATTTAATTTATAAGCTAGAAACTTTTCCTACCCACCACTTTTGATGGCATAATAAAAAAAGGTGTTTTAAAAAGATCATGTCTTGGGAATAAGAGGATAAAATTAATTATTCCCTAAACATATGCACCCAAAATCATTTAAAAGATTATATGGCATGGAGTAAGAGGATAAAATTCATTACTCTTAAACATATACAATTTAGAAAATAAATTTTCAGTTTCAAAGATCTCTTCTTATGCCAAAATTTGTGAACCCCCCCCCCCCCCCCCCCCCCCTCCCTTTAGCCAATATCTTTGATCTAGATTTAATTTAAGTTATGGAGAGAGCAATATTTAGTATGTTACTTTTCCTTAAAGTTTCTTTTAAGATAGAGTTCTTATAATTTTAATCTAATTTAGTTTTATAATTTCTATAATTTTGTTTGATAATTAATTATCTTGAGAAGTCCTTGCCTAAACATTTCCTCCTATTTTCAAATCATCATCATAATTTTGGACTTAACTCCTCCTAGAATTTATTCTTAACTTAACTTTTGATCTAAATGAAATTTTAGTTTGAAATTAAAAAATTATATGAATGTCTTATGAATTATGTCTTATACTTTTGCTCTGAAATAGCAAAACCTCAAGTATGGGGTATTTGATAAGTAGTTTTTATATAACTTATTTTTTATAAATTTTAGTAATTATTTAATATGAACTTTTCTTTTTCATGTCAATTTTAGATTATAACTAGTTCTTTTATGAAAATTGTTTCTAATTTAGCTTATTTGTATTTTTGCATAATTTTGGGACAAATTTGAAAAAATTTGCATTACACGCCCGTAACCAAGGGCGTGTAATCATAAGATCGTCCAGAATTGATGTTGTGCAACTTGAGCTCTTCCACAGTAAGTCACGCCCTCAGTCACGTCCGTGACAAAAGGCGTGTAAACTTAGAGTGATGCTCCCGGAGATTTCGTCGAGATGTGGAGATGTCATCGAGAAGTCAACTAATGTCACGCCCGTGACCCATATGTCACAGATGTGACATTCCGGCATTGTTGGGGAAATGATTTATCTTAACCCCTAAAAATGAGTAGAATATAAATTCTAAGAATGAAAAATTAGTCTAAGTAAATATGCGTCGAATAGTATTTGACGCAGCGTCGAAGTGTAGTCGACGTTCCTCTCAGAATGAGTCGAAGTAGCTCTAAACAGAATTCGACGTAACCTATGTCGACGTAACTCTGACTTCTAGTCGACGTATCTAGTGAAGTCAACGTATCTTAGTCGATGCACCTTCCATATTCTCATCTCGACGTCCAGCCAGTCTGAAATCGACGCTTCCGTCGAATAGTAATCGACATACGTCGATTTCTATGTCAAATTCAAAACACGCCAGATCTCTTTCCTTCTATCTGTAGATCTGAATTTTATGGAATGATATTATTCTTTTCTAGCCGTTTTGAATCAGTCTTTCCTTCTAAATGATTCTTGGCTAAATTGATTAAGTTTATTATGGATATTATTTGAAATCAGAATAATCTCTTTCCTTCTACAGAAATATTGATTATGGAATCTTTTCTCTCTTACCATTTCTCTAACTGCTAATTGATTATTCTCCTATAGTATTCTTTGAATAAACAGAGCTATAAATAAGAGGGAAGTCAGCAGAGAAGAATGAGAAGTGATTCACTCCATACATTTGAAATAGAGGAAAAGCTCCCAAGAGAAAAGTGAGAAAAGCTGAGAGAAGTGATAGTGTGCTGAAGCCAACAACAAGCCTTCTCCTTCTCCTCTTTCTGAAGCCATATTGCTGCAATCTCTGATAGCTCTCATTGAAAGAGAAAAAGACCTACAATCTCCTTCTCACTATAGAAGAGAGATTTCTTTCACTATTTCTTGTGCTTCTAATCTTCTTGCTAGGAAGAAGATTCTTTCTTATTTAAAATTACTTCTTCTACTTCTTCTTCTTATCTTCATTTCATTTTCAAACAGTGTAAAAGAGTTTTTAGAATCTCTCTTCAAAAAATTCAGTTGTACTGGTTCTAAGAGTCTCCTTATCAAAAGACTCAGGCTGGTTCTAAGAGTCTCCTTATCAAAAGACTCAGTGCAAGATAGTGAATTCCTACCAAGGGGGTAGAAGAGTGGACTACCCAAAGTTTGGGGAACCGCTATATTTCTTTGTATTGTGCTGTGATTTTCATTTTGCTATTTCTTTCTTTATTTACTTAATTCTTGTTGGTGTGTGTGTGGGAAGCTTAAATCTGAGAATATTACACACATATATATATATATTTGTTAACTTTGCAGAAAGTACTTTTAAATCTCTATTCACACCCCCCCCCCCCTCTAGAGAATTCTAGTGAGGTTAACTGTGCACTTTCAATTGGTATCAGAGCCAGGTTGATCTAAAAATGGTAACTCCTTGATCAAAAAGATCCTACCTCATACATATATATAGATTTCTAAAAACTATTTCTCACATGGCTCAAATCAAAGATTATGCTTCCACCAGACCACCAATTTGCAACCTTGAAAAGTTTGCACTTTGGAAAACAAGAATTAAAATTTATCTAAACTTTATTGATGGAGAATTATTTGATGTTATTATGACAGGTCCTCCCAAGCCATTCAAGAAGGACTCAAGTGGAAAGGTCACACAAACCCTTGCTCCAAAGGCTGAATGGACAGATGAAGAAAAGAGAGCTCATGCAAGTGATGCCAAGGCTATGAATATCTTAGTCTCAACCCTCTCAAATGAAACCTTCCAAAAGATTGTTGAATGTGAGTCAGCTAAGGAAATATGGGAAGCTCTCACTAAAATGGTAGAAGGGAGTGCTGATGAGAGAAAAGATAGAAAGGCATTACTCATCTCTCAATATGAAAACTTCCAGAAGAAAGACAGTGAAAGTGTTGCTGACATGTATGCCAGATTCAGCCTCATAACAAATGAGTTAAGAACACTTGAGAAGGACATATCTCTCACTGAGATAAATGACAAATTGCTAACTTGCTTCCCTAGCTCTTGGGACTCAAGAATTTGGCCAATTAGAGACTCCATAAGCCAAAATGAAATCTCAACAGATGTTCTGTTGGGTAAATTAAGATCCTATGAACAGTTGTTGAAAACATGAGCTGAGAAAGAAGTGAAAGAAAAGACTCCTTCACTCTCAAAGGAAAAGAGTATTGCCTTAAAGGCCACTGCATATGAACCCTCTACAAGTGATGAGGAGCTGATCAGTCTACTGGCCAAAAGGTTGAAAAAGTGGATCAAAACAGAAGGGTCTAGAAGGAGAGATTCAAAAACTAGGTATAACAAAACCCCAACTAAAGAGATTATATGTTACTCTTGCAGGAAACCTGGACACATTGCACCTGAATGTACTAAAGAACTCAGCTATAAGAAATATCTGAAAAGAACAGATCTAAAGAAAAAGAAGAAAGAGAAAGGATTCATTGCTCAATCATGGAGTGATTCAGAATCTGAAGAAAGTACCTCATCTGAAAATGACCAAGAAGGGCTAAGCAAGAGGAAACCTGTTTGATGGCCACTGAGAAGCATGATGATAAATCTCTGGTAAATATATCTGATGATATAGATTTTCTTCTACTGATTTCAAAAATAGTTTCAAAGAATTTTGTTTAGATCAAGTCAAATCTGAGAAAGAAATAAAAAGACTAAGAAATGAATTAAACAATCTCAAACAAATGGATACACAATATAAAAACTATGAGCTCAGTCAAGAACTCTCTAGATCAGAGGAGCAGCTAGATAAAATAAATACTGAAAATCAAACACTGAAAAATGAGCTAGCAAAGGCAAAAGGCTTTGAAGATTCTCTAAATGGCAGAAGTCAAAAACTCAAGAAAATCTCTGAAAATCTCACTGATAGATTTAGACAACTAGAGTTTAATACTGACTTAGAACCCAGGCCTCAGTCACCCAGCAAACTTGTTTGGAGACATCCTATCCACTTCACTAGGAAGAATAATCTCATAGGAGAAGAATCACAAGAAAATCCAGAAACAACTACTGTTTTCAATAAAAATAATTTCACTATGTATGAAGGAATCCTTGGTAAATATCCTCTGAAAAGAAACAAATTTATGTCAAATCAGTATCGACGTGCGTCAAATTCTACTCAACGCAACTCAAATAATACGTCGACTCCCAATCAAAGCAACCTCTCCTATGCTTCGACTAAAAGAGAACACAGAATGAAGGAAGCGTCGACTTCGACTCGACGCAACCTTAAACATATGTTGAATTCATATCGACGCAACCAATTTAACAGAAATATCTCCTTTTCCAAAAAGTCTCCTCAATCCATTTCTTTTTATTATGAATACTATTTCTGCAATATTACTAATGACTGTTGGTATGATAAGCCAACACTCCTAAAGAAGAAAGGGTACTCTGAAAAACCTACTTACTCTTTCATTGAACCTTTTTCTGTTGGGAGGAAGGGACCCCAGCTTAGCAGTGTCCAAACTAATGTTTAACATCTTATGTGCAGATGTATCACACATTCAGGCTGGTGTGGTACTTGGATAGTGGATGCTCCATGCACATGACAGGGTACAACAATCTACTAACCAACTTTGAAGATAGACATGGACCATCAGTGACCTTTGGAGACTCTAGTTGTGGGCAAACCAGGTGCTTCGGAGATTTCAAAGAAGGGAATTTTACCTTCAAGAATATGGCAGTAGTCAAAGGACTGAAGCACAATCTGATAAGTATAAGTCAGATATGTGACAATGGTAAGTATGAGGTAAAATTCACCACACTGTTTTGTCATATTATTGATGTCAAGACTGGTGCCATAGTACTCAGTGGAATTAGAAAAGGGAAAGTATATATAGTAGACTTTAGCTCCACACCTACAGAAGTTTGTTTGTTCAACAATATTATTGATAAAAGTGAATTATGGCATAGGAGACTGGGTCATCTAAACTACAAGACCATTAGTAAACTAGCAAGGAATAACCTAGTCAGAGGCCTACCAAAGGGGAGGTACTCTAAGGATTCTCCATGTAGACCTTGCCAACTAGGAAAACAGACCAAATCATCCTTCAAACCAATTGGTAAGAATGACTCCCCCAGGATTCTCTACCTACTGCACATGGATCTCTTTGGTCCCATATCCACTCAGAGCTTAGGTGGAAAGTCTTATACCCTAGTCATTGTGGATGACTATTCTAGATTTAGCTGGGTATTCTTTCTAAGGGCTAAGTCTGAAACCCACAAGATTCTCTCAAGATTCATAAGACAGATTCAATCTGAATTCAATACTCATGTTTCCATAATCAGAAGTGATCATGGGACTGAATTTGAAAATCAGTTAATCTGTAGTTTCTGTGAGGATGTAGGTATCAAACAAAGCTTCTCAGCACCTAGAACTCCTCAACAAAATGGAGTTGCTGAAAGAAAGAATAGAACCTTAATTGAATCAGGAAGGACCTTGCTTGCAGAATCAGGATTACCAAAAACCTTCTGGGCTGAAGCAGTCAACACTGCAAACTATGTTCTAAATAGAAGCCTCATACATAAAACTAAGTCAAAAACTCCATATGAGCTCCTGAAGGGAAAAATACCCATTGTTAAATACTTTAAAAATTTTGGATGTGCTTGCTTTATCCTAAATAATGGGAAAGATCATCTTGCCAAGTTTGGCAAGAAGTCTGATGATGGAATATTTCTGGGGTACTCATCATCTAGTAAAGCTTATAGATGCTATAACAGGAGAACTCTCAAAATTGAAGAATCCATGCACATTATATTTGATGAAACTAACATGTTGTTCAAGGGGGAGGAAACTTCCACTAGTCCTTTTCCACAGGAAAACAGCAACATAGAGACTCAGCTTGAACATCTGACTCTAAAGAACACAGACACTGGGAAAGAAAACCAGCTACAGGAACCAAGTGAGGAGTCTAAATAAGAAGATGAAGAAGGTTCAGAAAAGAGCATTCAAAACCAACTCTCACAAGAGAACATGGTTCAGGAGGAATAGTTGGACAATGATCCCATTGTTAATGAGGAAGAAGAGCATCTGACAAATCCAAGCAGGACAGGGATCAATATGAAAAATCATCCTCAATCCCAAGTAATTGGAGACCCCAATACTGGAGTAAGAACAAGACACCAAGTCTCCAGTGGGATGATGCTCCAATGCTTCTTATCACAAATTGAACCAAAGAAGTTTGAAGAAGCAAATTGTGATCCTCACTGGATCATAGCCATGCAAGAAGAACTAAGCCAATTTGAGAGAAACAAAGTGTGGAACTTAGTTGAGAGACCAAGAAACTGCCCAGTTATTTGTACAAAGTGGGTATACAGAAACAAACTGGATTCCACTGGAGTAATTGTCAGGAACAAGGCAAGACTTGTAGCACAAGGATACAGACAAGAAGAAGGAATATACTACAATCAAATCTTTGCTCCAGTAGCCAGATTGGAAGCAATCAGACTCTTTCTTGCCTATGTTGCTTTCATGAAGATGAAAGTCTACCAGATGGATGTCAAGAGTGCTTTTCTGAATGTTGACCTTCAAGAAGAGGTATATGTAGAGCAACCACCAGGTTTTATCAATCCCTCCTCTCCTAACTTTGTTTATAAACTTAACAAAGCTCTTTATGGTCTTAAGCAAGCACTTAGAGCTTGGTATGAAACTCTCTCCAACTTCCTGATAGAAAATTCTTTTGAAAGAGGTAAAGTAGATAAAACACTTTTACTAGTACCCACAAGAATAAACTTCTGCTTGTTCAAATCTATGTAGATGACATCATCTTTGGCTCAACCCATCCCAAACTCTATAAAAGATTTGCTAATCTAATGCAATCTAAATTTGAAATGAGTAATATAGGAGAACTCTCTTATTTCTTAGGGCTACAAGTAAAACAAAGCAGTGAGGGGATCTTTATCTCACAATCTAAATACACTAAAGAGTTAATCAGAAAGTTTGGTATGGAATCAGCATCTACCATGAAAACACCTATGACAACTAATGTCATCATAGAAAAGGATGATAAGGGAAAATCAGTAGATCAAAAGACCTATAGGGAAATCATAGGTTCCCTTCTCTATCTAACAGCTAGCAGACCTGACATTATGTTTGCCACCTGTATATGTGCTAGATTTCAGGTTGGTCCAAAAGAATCTCATCTCTCCTCTGTAAAAAGAATTCTTAGATACATAAAGGGAACACCTGAACTAGGTTTATGGTACTCAGCAGAAACCAACTTTGAATTAGCAGGTTTCTCAGATGCAGACTATGCTGGTTGTAGGGTTGATAGAAAAAGCACATCTGGTACTTGCCAATTCCTAGGTGACAGATTAATATCATGGTTCAGTAAGAAACAAACCTCAGTCTCAACCTCAATAGCTGAAGCTGAATACATAGCTGCTGGGAGCTGTTGTTCACAAATTCTATGGATGCAAAATCAACTTCTTGGCTATAAATTGGAAGTCAGTAACTCTAAAATCTATTGTGATAGTTCTAGTGCTATATCCATAGCATCCAACCCAGTCCTTCATAGTAGAACCAAACATATAGAAATCAGACATCACTTTCTTAGAGACAATGTGGAAAAAGGCAAGATAACCTTAGTATATATTCCTACTGATAGCCAAAGAGCAGACATTTTCACCAAACCCTTGGATGAAACTAAGCATACTTACTTCATCAACACCTTAGGAATGCTTGATGGAAGCTTGTAAACATCATTGTTGGGCACATCTAAAAAAAGAGCACTTGAAGATACGTTGATTACCTATCGACGCACCGTCGAAAAGAACTCAACGCTAGCATTGATTTCTTAACAGACAAAGATACGTCGATCCCTTCTCGACGTACCGTCGACTTGATATCGACGCAAATCTGCGAACACGTTGACAGGTCACTAGGCTGACAAAAATTCGACGGAGCATCGACTCCATATCGACGCATGCGTTGACTTCATGATAAAACTGGAAACAAATCTTTCCTTCCTCTTTTGATGATTGGTTTACCTAATATACCTCGATTTCTGTTTCCGTTTCGACGCCTCACCTACTTTAAATAATACCTCATATTTCATAAACTCCTACTCTCCCAAACTGCCAAAAACTTCATCTTCTACCTTTCTCCTTGCATCAATGGTGCCGACTCCTGTTCAATCTGCCGTCATCCAACCAATAAACGATGCTCTGGAACAACTCGTGAATGAATTTCAGACACGATTGAACAACTTCTCAAATGAGTGTGCCGCCATGCTAACTACCTGTGAAGCCAAACTGGCCAACCTGTCTGCTTCTCTTCCTGAGCTTCATGTTCTTCTTAAAGAACAACCTCTGTCGCCAAAAGGGTTTACATCCTTTCTACATGATATAAACCAGGGGGAGAGTTGCTCCAGAAACCCCCTATTCTGGTTCTATATTCTCTTAAAGCTCAGGGCTAACTCTTCTCTAATCTCTAAATACTATCTCTAAATATTAAACCAACTTCAGTTTTTCTTTTACCATAGGCTCAAATCTTCTCCAATCACTCTAATTATACCTTCAACAAACACTTTGGTGAATCCTCCTCCTACCATACAGAAGGAGACCATGCTGTGGATTCAGCATTCAGAGTAGATGCCCCATATATTCAGGGGGAGATTGTTGCAGTACAAAATACAGAAGTCCAGGGGGAGGAAGAAACAGCTACTTCTGATGACCTAAAAGGGCAAGTCTGGATTGAGGCACCCTTGTGTGTGGAAGAATATTAGCATGACTCTCCTGGCTTCTCTGCTAGCTATATCAAACTCAAGATACCCCTACTTGAGGATATTCCTCCAGAAGAGATTGAAGGAGAGAAACAGTCCTCAGCACAGTCTACTCTACCAGAGGACATTTTGCCTCCTGTTTCAGAACAAATTCCCTCTCCTACAAAAGTTCCTTCTCCACCTTCTCCTTCTAAAGAGAAAACTACATCTCCACCTCTGCCTCTTCCACCACTTCAACCTCCTTCTCTACCTCCTCTACTACCGTTACCTCCACAAATGCCACCTAGGGAAAGACCAAGAAGGCAAATGAAAAGAAGAAGAGAAGCCATCCCTCATTGGCAAAAATTCTCCAAAGAAGAAAGGAAAGACTATGCAAAGGAAAAGAAATACAGAAAGGTTGTTGAGGAGATAAAAAGGTTTGAAAGAATGCCTAATATCACTTATACTAGTCCTGTAAAGGAGTACCATGATCCTGACATGGAAAAGAGGCATGAATAAATAAGAGAAAGAGAGTTGTATGAATTTGAAGCAGCAATGAAAGAGACAGAGGTTAAGAAGAATATCTCGATGGAAGAGATCAAGAAGGGGATGACCAAAGAACAGATTCTTGCTGAATCTTCCATCAAACTTCCAAAGAAATTGTTTGATGTTGAAGCATATCAGAAGAAAAATCCTCAGGCAGGGCATATCCTAGACAAAGGACAGAAGCACAAAAGGGGTGTAGGGTGTTCAGAAGATATCTACATTCCCTATAAAAAGCCTAACAAGCCAGTAGGATTAGACAAATTGCATAGTTCACCCTGGAAAGGGAAAGGAAAAGTGTCTGAGATCCCTGAGAAACAAGAATCAGAGAAGAAGAGAAAATATAGACCCAAGGTTGACAATAAGGGACCATCTGAGCCCAAATATACACAAAAGAAACCTCATAGCATTACAATTGAAATGATTGATGAAAAGGCAGCAATTATCATTAGTAAGGGCTATTCCATAAATGGCACCCTTCCTGATGCTGAAAAGATCCTGACAAAGCTGCATACAATTATCAGAAATGTTCAGGAGCATCCTGATAAAGCCAGGCCCTACATTTTTGAAGCTATTGAAAATTTATCCAAGAAACTTTACTCTGCATTTGTCAACTTCATGTATAACAAGAAGTTCTTAGTTTAAATCTTGTGAAAGATACTTACATGTTACATGATTTCTTTCTCTACTTTCTTCTGAGTACTTAACATATTTCTTTCCTATATAAATGCCTTGATGTGTTGATTAAAAGCTGGTATAATTTCTCCATGAATAGGGTTAAGACAAATAGGGGGAGATTGTTGGGGAAATGATTTATCTTAACCCCTAAAAATGAGTAGAATATAAATTCTAAGAATGAAAAATTAGTCTAAGTAAATATGCGTCGAATAGTATTCGACGCAACGTCAAAGTGTAGTCGATGTTCCTCTCAGAATGAGTCGAAGTAGCTTTAAACAGAATTCGATGTAACCTATGTCGACGTAACTCTGACTTCTAGTCGACGTATCTAGTGAAGTCGACATATCTTAGTCGACGCACCTTCCATATTCTCCTCTCTACGTCCAGCCAGTCTGAAATCGACGCTTCCGTCGAATAGTAATCAACGTACATCGATTTCTATGTCAAATTCAAAACACGCCAGATCTCTTTCCTTCTATCGGTAGATCTGAATTTTATGGAATGATATTATTATTTTCTAGCCATTTTGAATCAGTCTTTCCTTCTAAATGATTCTTGGCTAAATTGATTAAGTTTATTATGGATATTATTTGAAATCAGAATAATCTCTTTCCTTCTACAGAAATATTGATTATGGAATCTTTTCTCTCTTACCATTTCTCTAACTGCTAATTGATTATTCTCCTATAGTATTCTTTGAATAAACAGAGCTATAAATAAGAGGGAAGTCGGCAGAGAAGAATGAGAAGTGATCCACTCCATACATTTGAAATAGAGGAAAAGCTCCCAAGAGAAAAGTGAGAAAAGTTGAGAGAAGTGATAGTGTGCTGAAGCCAACAACAAGCCTTCTCCTTCTCCTCTTTCTGAAGCCATACTGCCGCAATCTCTGATAGCTCTCATTGAAAGAGAAAAAGACCTACAATCTCCTTCTCACTATAGAAGAGAGATTTCATTCACTATTTCTTGTGCTTCTAATCTTCTTGCTAGGAAGAAGATTCTTTCTTATTTAAAATTACTTCTTCTTCTTATCTTCATTTCATTTTCAAACAGTGTAAAAGAGTTTTTAGAATCTCTCTTCAAAAAATTCAGTTGTACTAGTTCTAAGAGTCTCCTTATCAAAAGACTCGGGCTGGTTCTAAGAGTCTCCTTATCAAAAGACTCGGTGCAAGATAGTGAATTCCTACCAAGGGGGTAGAAGAGTGGACTACCCAAAGTTTGGGGAACCACTATATTTCTTTGTGTTGTGCTGTGATTTTCATTTTGCTATTTCTTTCTTTATTTACTTAATTCTTGTTGGTGTGTGTGGTAAGCTTAAATCTGAGATTATTACACACATATATATATATTTGTTAACTTTGCACAAAGTACTTTTAAATCTCTATTCACCCCCCCCCCCCCCTAGAGAATTCTAGTGAGGTTAACTGAGCACTTTCACGCGTGATCCCTGCTCACCATCGCGTTGCAGTCAAGCCCACGCAGCATTAAATGAAGTTGTCACAGGTCACGTCCGTGACTTGTCCTTTTTCGCCGCGTTGTCACTCAAGACCCACGCCGCTGTCAGAACTGAGCTGAATAGTGGTTACTCGCCCTTGGTCACACCCGTGACCGAGGGCGTGTAACTTGAAAACATTTTTTATAAATTCATAGGTTCTCCTTGAGTCCAGGGTTCAGAATTTTGGAGAGGGGGAGGTGCTGCTAGAGCTGTTAGTGAGCTTTTTCATGCTTTCATTCATATCTTTCCTTTTCATGCTCTTTCCTTTCCCTTTAAGCAATATTCTAGATTTCTTTCATGCACTAGTTTAGTAAGCTTGTAACCTTAATTTTCCTAGCTTTGTAAACTTCTTTACGGCTTGTAATAGTTTTTAATTTCAATAAAAGTTGGCAAGTTTTTCTTCATTCTCTCTTTCTACTTAGTAATTTTTCCTTCATGCAATTTTTTTTTCTTTCTTTTCCCCTCCGCTATGATTAACTAATTCTCATTAGTGCTCGATCGAAATGATCCAGGGATGAGATAATCAAGTTATGATTTTCTAGCTCCCTTTTTCCGTTTTTGTAAACACTTGAATTGCCCTTGATTTTTAATTAGTGAGACCATATTTTCGATATATGGTTTTCGCTTAAGTTTTCATACTTAACTAGCCGAGAGGCTCAAAGTATGAATCGATCACTCAAGGGCAAAGATAGTTGCACGCACCCCTCGAGAGAGGATGACGTAAATCTCCCGGATTGGAGTCAAATCCAGTAGTGGGGTTCACAGCGTAAAACAAGTTTTAGGTAATCAATTATAGGACGAGAGTTCGGTTGATTTTTCCTAAAGTTAGTTGGGCATTAACCTCGAGATAGGCATGTTCAAGCTTTGGGAACCTCCACAGTCAAGTAGTTTAATTAAATAGAATTAGATTTATTTTTCCTTCACTTGATTATTCTCAAGGTGATTTTAGATTGAGCATTAATCTTTTTACCATCGTTTAAACCTTTCTTTTAGCTTGCAAATTGTCTCTTATTAGCTAAGTAAAACAAATCTCAAAAATTAATAGATAAAATAATAGTGATTTCCTCGAAGTAGAGGTAATCAACGCGCTCTGAGGAATACAACCTTGGTATTTCTAAAAATATCCAATATTATAGACGATAAGGTATACTTGCCTTCATCGAATATAGTTTTGGAAAACATCTTTAATCCTTCGCTTAACTTAAATCCGAAAATTCTATATCATAGCTTCACACAACAAATGAACGCTCTTAGAAGATGAACAACTCTTAGAAGATGTCACAAAGATTGCTAAAGAGGCTGCCCAGATAGTTGAGGATGATGCACTTATTCAGGGGGAACCTCGGAAAGAAGATGACAAAGCTGCTGAAGAGAAGGATGAGCCCCTGGTGTTTCCACCAAGAAAAGTGACACCATAGGTTTTCTCAAGGAAGAGAAAAACCCCTCCAAAAGAATTGTACAAATACAGGTAATCAGCAAATGAACAATTTTTATTATAACATCTCAGTAAACATATTTGAGGATATAGTTATGGAAGACAATCTAATCAATTGGAAGTTTCTCATGTTGGTCTGTACTTCTATGCAATTATGTCATTTTGGTTTATTGTATATTTATTTGTACTCAATCTTATTTCTTAGTATGACTGAAATCACTTAAAATATTTGTACATTTTGTTAAGATAAATAAGAGGAGATTGTTGGGAAAAACATCCTTTAATTTATCTTACAAAATATATACAAGTGATTTCATTATCTAGAATTTATTACCCATGTTGTATAAAGAGGGTATTTTGGTCATTAGATGTCTTAGGATGTCACACTCTCATAAGGGTGTCAAAGACCAGTACAAAATTCAATTGAGTTAAATCTGCGTCGAATAGGAGTCGACGCAGCTTCGACTGTAAGTCGAAGTAACTTCGAATAGAAGTAAGAATAACTCAGACTGAAGTCGATGTATAAGTTGATGTCGACGCAACGTCGAGATGTACTCGACGCAGAACATAAAGTCAGTTGAAGCAGCATTTGAAGTCGACGCAACTTGGACTTACATTCGACGCAGAAGGAAGAGCTCTGAGTCTAGGCTTTCAGCTCGACGGATACATCGATAAGTATTCGACGCAACGTCGACTGCAAAGTTCATTTCTAAGCTGAGGAGGATTTCGATGCAGCTTCCATTAGAAGATAGAGGTGCGTCAATAAGAAGGCAAATGTATTTGCCGCTACGTCGAATACAAACAGAACTAGAATATCTTCTTTATTCTTTTCTAAAGATGATTCAGAGGTTATACATGGAATTGAATAGATCTCTAACAGGTCGATTATATCCAAGAATGAAAAGGACTCCAGAGACACAATAAAGATATTTCTGGAAGAAATTCAAAAAGAGATTGACGGGGGCAGTCAACAAAAATAGAAGGAGAATATTATTATCCCTTGGACATTCCTATTAGGGATACAACAGAAAAGGAAAGGAATTCAAATTCTATTCGACAGAAGAATAAGGGTATTCAGGAAAATTGACCACACATTAATTCTGTTATTCTTTCATCTTCTTCTTCCTAAAGATCTCTCTCTCAAACAGCACAAGAAATCTCTGTACAGGAATCATCAAAAGGCTTCTTCGTCTTCATCTCACACAGCAAGAAGCCTACAGGAATACAGAGATTCTGTAGATTAAAGCTTGAACAGTCCTTGCATCTCTCTCTCTCTCTCTCAGCAATGACTCATCTACTGAAATAGAGATCCATCAATAATACTAAGTGCCTGAATCGCCAGTGATTGTTGAAGGAGGATTCAACCAGAAGATTCTTTTTCATCTCCTTCTTCTTCTCTCCTTTACTATTTTTGTTCTTTATTGTAATCTGAGTAAAGAGTCCTTAGAATTCCTCTCTAGAGGATTCAGTTGGTTCAAGATTCTTACCAAAAGATCTAGTTTGGTTCTAAGAGTCTCCTTGCCAAAAGACTAAGTGGTTCTAAGAGTCTCTTTGTCAAAAGACTCGGTGGTTGGTTCTAAGAGTCTCCTTACCAAAAGACTAAGTGGTTCTAAGAGTCTCCTTGTCAAAAGACTTAGTGGTTGGTTCTAAGAGCCTCCTTACCAAAAGACTCAGTTGTTCTAAGAGTCTCCTTATCAAAATACTCAGGCACTGGATAGTGTATTCCTACCAAGCTGGTAGAAGAGTGAAGTTCCCATATTTTGGGGAACCACTATAGCTCTTGTCTCATTTGTGATGTGATTTTCTCTGTTGTCCATTTACTTTATTTCTACAATCTGTGATTGTTTTATTCTGTGTTGGATAGCTGAATGCATAATTGTTATAAGTTTTTAATGTGTTGTGCATAATAAATAGAAAAAGTTATTAAAACTCAATTCACCCCCCCCCCCCCCCACCCTCTAGAGAATACTCAGAGGACTCATTGTGCACTTTCAGGTTCATCTTGAAATGCATCCATATGCCGAAAGGCTGGATGAAAGTGAGACAATAATTGTTGAAGATATGTATAATAACATGGGTGAAACCGAGAATGATATTATCGATTGAATAGTAGAAATCCTTTGAACATTACATCAATGAGAACTATTTACAATGAAAAGGTCAAGATCTATAAATTTGAATTGGCGTGTAGTACTCTAATTCAATATTTTATATAAATGCATTAGTGAAGCCGGTTATACTAGTTACAATGAAGTGAATGGTATCACTAATTACTTAGAGAGTATTTTTTGCTCATCATACCGTGGTTATATTAAGTAACTTGTTTCCAAATACTTTCTTGATTGACTGCACATACAAGACCAACAACTACAGATTTCCGATTTTTTGTATTGTTGGTATCACTTAGAGCAGCTCCAATCGTTCTCCATATTTGCTGAAATCTCCATATTTGCCGAAAATATAACCTCCAACCGTTCTACAAATGGATCAGCATTTTTGCGGATCCCCTCTCTCTCCCTCTAAATTTAGAGGAGGGAGAGAGAAAATAGAGTGGCTGCATTTATTTTTTGTTGCTTTTTTTTGTTTTTTTAATTATATAATTAATGTTTTTAGAAAAGTTGCCTATATTTTATAACTTCTATAATTTCTAATATATTTGTCCAATTATGTCACATAATATATCAATAAATTTATTTTGTCGAGATCTACAAAATGAAACTAATATTGAATATATTTTAATTATTATTAAAAATTGTTAGTCGCAAACCAAAAATAATTATGTACACTATTGTTAACAACAAATCATATTTTTATGGAAATTATTAATTGCATAAAAATCGAAATACATTCATCTAAAAATGCATAAAATATTCAAAATTATATTACTTCATTGCCATGTCGCGCCCACAAATGTCCAATCAGTGCATCTCAAAGTGCAAAATGTGCATCCCTGTCTTTGATCTTTTTATGTCGATTTAGGAACTGACGAAATCTTTCAGCTTCACTTGTGCTCATCTCTTCAACATTCTGAGCGAGTGGTGGAGTGGAAGTTTCCCCATATTCATTTTCATCTCGCTCGTCTTCAACAATCATATTATGCATTATAATACAAGCAGCAATGATATCATGTAACACATGTTTATCCCAAAAATGTGTTGGCCCCTTAATAATCGCAAATCTTGACTGAAGAACTCCAAATGCCCGCTACACATCTTTTCGGCATGCTTCTTGCATCATTGCGAAGTGTTGTTTTTTTTATCTTGGGACTGAGAAATTGTTTGAACTAATGTTGACCATTTCAGATATATTACGTCGGCTAAATAATAACAAATGTCATAATTTTTTCCCAAGATTTTATAATGAGTAGGAGATGTAATACCTTGTGCTGAGTTAGCAAATAAGTGAGACGATTGCAAGACATTGATATCATTGTTCGAACCTGGTAAACCAAAATATGTGTGTCATATCCACAAGTCATACGATGTTACCGCCTCGAGAATAATTGTTGGCCCACCATGACGACCTGAATATTGGCATGCCCATGCAGTTGGGCAGTTCTTCCAATGCCAATGCATGCAATCTAGACTCCCCAATATCCCTGGAAATCCTCGTTCTTCTCCTTTCTGTAATAATCTTGCAACATCATTGGCATTGGGATATCTCAAATATTCATCTTTATATGCTTGCACAATTGCCCTACAAAATCTCTTCAAACATTGAATAACGGTTGACTCGCCAATTTGAATATACTCATCACAACTATCAGCTGTTGTTCCATACGCCAACATACGAAATGTTGCTATATTTTTTTGTAAACTTGACAGTCCAAGCTTATCAACACCATCCTTCTTTTGAATGAAGAAATTATCGTGCTCCTGCACTGCGGAGACAATACAAAGGAATAGATTCTTTCGCATGCGAAATCGTCTTTGAAAATATGTTTCCCCATATGTGGGATGCTCAGAGAAGTAATCATTCCACTGTCTAGTGTTACCTTCAATTCTCCCCCGATTGATTACTACGTGACCAGGTATTGAACCTCTGCGTCTCGGTCGCGCATCTTCTTGAAGTTGAGCTACAATTTTGGCCTTGTTGGAGGTATAAATATGAGCTAAAATTTCATCTTCTTTCTCCCAGTCATCTAGCTCTTCTTCCCACTGAAGAATTGCTTGATCGAATAATTCATTTTGTGTACGATAGTAGTATATGTGGCTAGCCGGAAGTGATGTTTATATAGATTATTTTGAAAGAGCTATCTCATCATTGGATTCTTTCTCTCCATCAAAATCATGTCATGCATCAATTTTGGTGCTTTATTTTTATCTCAGCATTGGATTCTTCCTCCACTAACACATCACTTTCTCTCCATCAATCATGTCATGCATCAATTCTGGTGCTTTGTTTTTATCTCAGCATTGGACTTTTTCTCCCCTCACACATCACTTTCTCTCCATCAATCATGGCATGCATCAATTTTGGTGCTTTGTTTTTATCTCAGCATTGGATTCTTTCTCCACTCACACATCACTTTCTCTCCATCAATCATGTCATGCATCAATTCCGGTGCTTTGTTTTTATCTCAGCATTGGATTCTTTCTCCACTCACACATCACTTTCTCTCCATCAATCATGTCACGCATCTATTCCGGTGCTTTGTTTTTCATCATGTCTTCCAGCCATGGAGTAGCTTTCTCCCCTAAAGAAGAACAAGCATTATGCTATGCTTGGCTTGAGGTCTCAGAAGACCCAGTTATGGGGAGCAATCAAAAAGAGCACAAGATGTGGGAAAGAATTTCTGTCATATTTCACAACACAAGACCTAATACTTGCGTAGGACAAAGAACCACAAAATCTCTCTCATGTCGCTAGTCATTATTAGCAAGTAAGGCTAGCAAATTTCGAGGGTGTATTCGACAGATTGAGCAATGAAACCCCAGCGGTTCGTCTGAACTCGATATTGTAAGTATTTATTTATATATTATATTCATTATTTAATATGATATTATAATAATTATTTTTTTGTAGCTCACTCAAGCCAAAGTGTTATATGGAGATGATCCGAAAGAAAAGAAAGGGTTTTTGTTTGACCATGTTTGGTATGAACTTTATGAATATTGGCATGTCACAAACTTTAGATTCTTACTCTCCCAGTCAACAGAAAAGTATAGACTTAAATACAGACAGCAATGAAATGAATCTTGCTAGTACTGGTGATGAAGAATCCCCGATCTCAAATTCCATTAATCGACCTGATGGAAGAAAGAAAGAAAAAGAGAGGAGGAGAAAGGTGAGTGGTAAGAGTTGTGATATTGAGGCCAAGACTGCTGAAAATGAAGAAATCATGGATATTTTAAAGAGGGGGCAAGTAGAACGAGCAAATGATAGGTCTTCTATAAAACAACTCATGAAGTTAAAACTCAAAAATGCTAAGAGACAATTAGATCTGCGGAGCACTAAACAAGATCATGATATCATGATGATAGATTTGGAAAACATCAAAGGAACTCCAGAGCGACAGTATTTCCGTCAAAAAAAACAAGTTATTTTGGATAAAAACATTAAAAAATCATTATTTCAAGGATCTTGATCACTCGAAGGAACTGAATATGTAGGAGGTATGTATGAAGGTAGTGGTTACGAAGGAAGCCAATATGGGGGAGACCAATATAGAGGACCTCAGTTTCATGGAGGCCAGCATGGAGGAAGCCAATATGGAGGAAGCCAATATGAGGGAGACCAATACAGAGGACCTCAGTTTCATGGAGGCCAGCATGGAGGAAGCCAATATGGAGTACCCGGGTTTGGAGGAAGCCTGTACCGAGAAAGCCAGTACGGCGGAAGCCAATATGAAGGAGACTGAAAGTGCACAGTTAACCACACTAGAATTCTCTAGAGGGGGGTGAATAGAGATTTAAATAAATTTTGTGCAAAGTTAACAAATATATATATATATATGTACTAATCACAGAATTAAGATTCCCACACACACCAACAAGAATTAAGTAAATAAAGAAAGAAATAGCAAAATGAAAATCACAGCACAACACAAAGAAATATAGTGGTTCCCCAAACTTTGGGTAGTCCACTCTTCTACCCCCTTGGTAGGAATTTACTATCTTGCACTGAGTCTTTTGATAAGTAGACTCTTAGAACCAGCCTGAGTCTTTTGATAAGGAGACTCTTAGAACCAGTACAACTGAATTTTTTGAAGAGAGATTCTAAAAACTCTTTTACACAATTGAAGTTGAAATAAGAATGAGAAGAAGAATTTGAAGAAACAATTAAAACAAGAAAGAATCTTCTTCCTAGCAAGAAGATTAGAAGCACAGGAATAGTAAATGTAATCTCTCTTCTATAGTGAGAAGGAGATTGTAAGCTTTTCTCTCTTTTGTGAGAGCTTTCAGAATTTGCAGCAGAATGGCTTCAGAAGGAGGAGAAGATGAAGGCTTTTTCTTTGCTGCAGCACACTATCTCTTTTCTCAGCTTTCTCACTCTTCACTTGGGAGCTCTTCCTCTTTTTCAAATGTATATGGTGGATCACTAGTCATTATTCTCTGCCGACCTCCTCTTTATTTATTGCTCTGTTTCAAAAGATGTTGCTAAAGGGGAATAATCAATCAGCAATTAGAGAGAAAAAGTTTCCATAATAATTAAATCTGTAGACGGAAAGAATTCATTCTGATTTCAAATAATATCCATAATAATCTTAATCAAATTAGCCAAGAATCAAATAGAAGGAAAGACTGATTCAGAACGGCTATAAAAGAATAATATCATTCCCTAAAAATCAGATCTACAGAAAGAAGGAAAGAGATCTGGCGTGTTTTTGAATTTCTTATAGAAATCGACGTGCGTTGATTACTATTCGACGTAAATGTCGATTTCATCCTGGCTGGACGTCGAGAGGAGAATAAGGAAGGTGCGTCGACTAAGGTGCATCGACTTTATTAAATGCGTCGACTAGAAGTCAGAGGTACGTCGACAAAGATTACGTCGAATTCTTCTTAGAGTTACTTCGACTCATTCTGAGAGAAACGTCGACTACATTTCGACGTTGCATCGAATACTATTCGACGCATATTTACTTAGCCTAATTTTTCATTCTTAGAATTTATATTCTACTCAATTCTAGGGGTTAAGATAAATCATTTCCCCAACAATCTCCCCTATTTGTCTTAACCCTATTTAGAGAGAAATTATATCAGCTTTTAATCAACACAGCAAAGCATTTATATAGATAAGAAATATGTTAAGCAACCATAAGAAATCATATAATAAGTAATTGTCTTTCACAAGATTTAAACTAGAAACTTCTTGTTATACATGAAGTTGACAAAGGCAGAATAAAGTTTCCTAGATAAATTTTCAATAGCATCAAAAATATAGCCCCTAGCTCTATCAGGATGCTCCTGGATATTCCTGATAATTGTGTGCAGTTTTTCCAGGATCTTGTCAGCATCAGGGAGGGTGTCATTTATGGAATAGCCCTTGCTGATGATAATTGCTGCCTTTTCATCAATCATTTCAATTGTAATGCTTTGAGGTTTCTTTTGTGTAGACTTGGGCTCAGATGGTCCCTTGTTATCAACCTTGGGCCTATATTTTATTTTCTTCTCTGATTCCTGTTTCTCAGGGATCTCAGACATTTTTCCTTTCCCTTTCCAGAGTGAGTCATGCCATTTGTCTAATCTTGCAGGTCTTTTAGGCTTCTTATAGGGAATGTAGATATCTTCTGCACACCCTACACCCATCTTGTGCTTTTGTCCTTTTTCTAGGATGAGCCCTGCCTGAGGATTTTTCTTTTGATAAGCTTTAACATCAAATAATTCCTTTGGAAGTTTGATGGAAGATCCAGCAAGAATCTGTTCTTTAGTCATCCCCTTCTTGATCTTTTCCAACCAGATATTCCTCTTATCTTCTACTTCTTTCATAGCTGCTTCATATTCATACATCTCTCTTTCTCTTATTTCTTCATGCCTCTTTTCCATGTCAGGATCATGGTACTCCTTTACAGGACTGTTAGGAGTGATATTAGGCATTCTTTCAAACCTTTTTATCTCCTCAACAGCCTTTCTATATTTCTTTTCCTTTGCATAGTCTTTTCTTTCTTCTTTGGAGAATTTTTGCCAATGAGGGATGGCTTCTCTTCTTCTTTTCATTTGTCCTCTTGGTTTTTCCCTAGATAGCATTTGTGGAGGTAAAGGTAGTAGAGGAGGTAGAGATGGAGGTTGAAGTGGTGGAAGAGGCAGAGGTGGAGATGTAGTTTTCTCTTTAGAAGGAGAAGGTGGAGAAGGAACTTTTGTAGGAGAGGGAATTTGTTCTGTAACAGGAGGCAAAATGTCCTCTGGAGGAGTATCCTCAAGTAGGGGTGTCTTGAGTTTGATATAGCTAGCAGAGAAGCCGGGAGAGTGATGATGATATTCTTCCACACACAAGGGTGCCTCAATCCAGACTTTCCCTTTTAGGCCATCAAAGATAGATGTTTCTTCCTCCCCCTGGACTTCTATATTTTGTACTGCAATAATCTCCCCCTGAACATATGGGGCATCTATTCTGAATGTTGAATCTACAGCATGGTCTCCTTCAGTGTGGTAAGATGAGGTTTCACCAAAGGGGTTGTTGAAGGTGTAATCAGAGTGATTTGAGAAGATTGGAGCTTATTGTAAGAAAAGGAGTTGGAGAAATATTTTAGAGATAATATTTATAGTTTAGAGAAGAATGAAAAATTAGCCCTGAGTGTCAAGAGAGATAGATAACCTGACAGGAGGGGTTTCTGGAGCAACTCTCCCCCTTGTTTTATCCTTCAGAAAGGATGTAAACCCTTTTGGCGACAGAGGTTGTTCTTGAAGAAGAACATGAAGCTCAGGAAGAGAAGCAGAGAGGTTGGCCAATTTGGCTTCACAGGTGGTGAGCATGTCGGCACACTCATTTGAGAAGTTGGTCAGACGTGTGTGTAAGTCATTCAGAAGTTGTTCCAGAGCATCGTTTATTGTTTTGATGAGAGCAGATTGAGCAGGGGTTGGCGTCATTGATGCAGAGAGAAAGGTAGAAGACGAAGATTTTGGCGGTTTGGGAGAGTATGAGTTATGAAATAAGAGGTGTTATTTAAAGAAGGTGAAACGTCGAAAAGGAAATAGAAATCAAGGTATATTAGGTAACCAATCGTCAAAAGAAGAAGGGAATATTTGTTTCCAGTTTTATTATGAAGTCGACGTTACGTCGAATTGGAGTCGACGCATGGTCGATGTGTCGGAGCATCTGTGATGTTGGTCATTGAAGTCGACTTATGCGTCAATATGGAGTCGACGCTCCATCGAAACATTGTCAGCCTAATGTCCTGTCGACGTGGTCGCAGACTTGCGTCGAGATTAAATCGACGATGCGTTGATAAGGGATCGACGTATCTTTGTCTTTAAGAAGTCAATGCTAGCGTCGAGTTCCTCTCGACGGTGCGTCGATAGGTAATCGACGTGTCTTTAAGTACTTGCATAGTTTTTCTGATCTCTTTTAGATTTCCCCAACAATGGTGTTTACAAGCTTCCATCAAGCATTCCCAAGGTGTTGATAAAGTAAGTATGCTTAGTTTCATCTAAGGGTTTGGTAAAAATGTCTGCTCTTTGACTATCTGTAAGAATATATTCTAAGGTTATCTTACCTTTTTTCTATATTGTCTCTAAGAAAGTGATGTCTGATCTCTATATGTTGGTTCTACTATGAAGGACTGGGTTGGATGCTATGGATATAGCACTAGAGCTATCACAATAAATTTTAGAGTTATTGACTTCCAATTTATAGTCAAGAAGCTGATTTTGCATCCAGAGGATTTGTGAACAACAGCTCCCAGCAGCTATATATTCAGCTTCAGCTGTTGAGGTTGAGACTGAAGTTTGTTTCTTACTGAACCATGATATTAATCTGTCACCTAGGAATTGGCAAGTACCAGATGTGCTTTTTCTATCAACCCTACATCCAGCATATATAGTCTACATCTGAGAATCCTATTAATTCAAAATTTGTTTCTGCTGAGTACCACAGACCTAGTTCAGGTGTTCCCTTTAGGTATCTAAGAATCTTTTTTACAGAGGTGAGATGGGATTCTTTTGGATCAACCTAAAATCTAGCACATATACAGGTTGCAAACATAATGTCAGGTCTGCTAGCTGTTAGATAGAGAAGGGATCCTATGATTGCCCTATATGTCTTTTGATCTACTGATTTTCCCTTATCATCCTTTTCTATAATGGCATTAGTTTCCATAGGTGTTTTCATGGTAGAGGCTGATTCCATACCAAACTTTTTGATTAATCCTTTAGTGTATTTAGATTGTGAGATAAAGATTCCCTCACTGCTTTGTTTCACTTGTAGCCCTAAGAAATAAGAGAGTTCTCTCATACTACTCATTTCAAACTTTGATTGCATTAGATTAGCAAATCTCTTACAAAGTTTGGGATGAGTTGAGCTAAAGATGATGTCATCTACATAGATTTGAACAAGAAGGAGTTGATTTTTATGGGTTCTAGTAAAAAGTGTTTTATCTACTTTTCCTCTTTCAAAAGAATTTTCTAAAAAGAAGTTGGAGAGAGTTTCATACCAGGCTCTAAGTGCTTGCTTAAGACCATAAAGTGCTTTGTTAAGTCTATAAACAAAGTTAGGTGAGGAGGGATTGACAAAACCTGGTGGTTGCTCTACATACACCTCTTCTTGAAGGTCACCATTCAGAAAAGCACTCTTGACATCCATCTGGTAGACTTTCATCTTCATGAAGGCTGCATAGGCAAGAAAGAGTCTGATTGCTTCCAATATGGCTACTGGAGCAAAGGTTTGATTGTAGTCTATTCCTTCTTCTTGTCTGTATCCTTGTGCTATAAGTCTTGCCTTGTTCCTGACAATTACTCTAGTGGAATCTAGTTTGTTTCTGTATATCCACTTTGTACCAATAATTGGGTAGTTTCTTGGTCTCTCAACTAGGTTCCACACTTTGTTTCTCTCAAATTGGCTTAGTTCTTCTTGCATGGCTATAATCTAGTGAGGATCACAATTTGCTTCCTCAAACTTCTTTGGTTCAACTTGAGATAAGAAGCATTGGAGCATCATCCCATTGGAGACTTGGTGTCTTGTTCTTACTCCAGTATTGGGGTCTCCAATTACTTGGGATTGTGGATGATTTTTCATATTGATCCCTGTCTTGCTTGGATTTGTCAGATGCTCTTCTTCCTCATTAACAATGGGATCATTGTCCAACTGTTCTTCCTGAACCATGTTCTCTTGTGGGAGTTGGTTTTGATTGCTCTTCTCTGAACTTTCTTCATGCTCTTGTTCAGACTCCTCACTTGGTTCCTGTAGCTGGTTTTCTTTCCCAGTGTCTTTGTTCTCTAGAGTCAGTTGTTCAAGCTGAGTCTCTATGCTGCTATTTTCCTGTCGAAAAGGATTGGTGGAAGTTTCCTCCCCCTTAAACAGCATGTTAGTTTCATCAAATATAATGTGCATAGATTCTTCAATTCTGAGAGTTCTCCTGTTATAGCATCTATAAGCTTTACTAGATGATGAGTACCCCAGAAATATTCCATCATCAGACTTCTTGTCAAACTTGGCAAGATGATCTTTCCCATTATTTAGAATAAAGCAAGCACATCCAAAAATTTTAAAGTATTTAACAATGGGTGTTTTTCCCTTCAGAAGCTCATATGGAGTTTTTGCCTTAGTTTTGTGAATGAGACTTCTATTTAGAACATAGTTTGCAGTGTTGACTGCTTCAGCCCAGAAGGTTTTTGGTAATCCTGATTCTACAAGTAAGGTCCTTCCTGATTCAATTAAAGTTCTATTCTTTCTTTCAGCAACTCCATTTTGTTGAGGAGTTCTAGGGGCTGAAAAACTTTGTTTAATACCTATATTCTCACAGAAACTATAAATTGACTGATTTTCAAATTCAGTCTCATGATCACTCCTGATAATTGAAACATGAGTATTGAACTCAGATTGAATTTGTCTTATGAATCTTGAGAAAATCTTATGGGTTTCAGACTTAGCCCTTAGAAAGAATACCCAGCTAAACCTAAAATAGTCATCTACAATGACTAAGGTATATGACTTTCCACCTAAGCTCTGAGTGGATATGGGACCAAAGAGATCCATGTGCAGTAAGTAGAGGATCCTAGGGGAGTCATCCTTACCAATTGGTTTGAAGGATGACTTGGTCTGTTTTCCTAGTTGGCAAGGTCTACATGGAGAGTCCTTAGAGAATCTACCCTTTGGTAGGCCTCTGACTAGGTTATTCTTTGATAGTTTACTAATGGTTTTGTAGTTTAGATGACCCAGTCTCCTATGCCATAATTCACTTTTATTAATAATATTGTTGAACAAACAAACTTGTGTGGGTGAAGAGCTAAAGTCTACTATATATACCTTCCCTTTTCTAATTCCATTGAGTACTATGGCACCAGTCTTGATATCAATAATATGGTAAAATAGTGTGGTGAATTTTACCTCACACTTACCACTGTCACATATTTGACTTATACTTATCAGATTGTGATTCAGTCCTTTGACTACTGCAACATTCTTGAAGGTAACTTTCCCTTCTTTGAAATCTCCAAAGCCCTTGGTTTGGCCACAGCTAGAGTCTCCAAAAGTCACTGGTGGTCCAAGTCTATCCTCAAAATTGATTAATAGGTTTTTGTACCCTGTCATGTGCATGGAGCATCCACTATCCAAGTACCACACCAGCCTGGAGATGTGATACATCTGCACATAAAATTTTAAACAATAGTTTGGACCCTCCTAAGCTGGGGCCCCTTCCTCCCAACAGTGAAAGGTTTAATGAAAGAATAAGTGGGTTTTTCAGAATATCCTTCCTCCTTTAGGGGTATTGGCTTATCATACCAATTGTCCTTGGTAATGTTGCAGAAATAGTGTTCATAATAAAAGGAAATGGATTGAGAAGACTTTTTGGAAAAGGAGACATTTCTGTTAGATTGGTTGCGTCGATATGAATTCGACGTATGTTTAAAGTTGCGTCGAGTGGAAGTCGACGTTTCCTTCATTCTGTGGTTACTTTTAGTCGAAGCATAGGAGAGATTGCGTCGATTGGGAGTCAACGTATTTTGGTGTCTGCGTTGATTAGAAATCGATGCATTATTTGAGTTGCGTTGAGTAGAATTCGACGCACGTCGATAATGATTCGACGCAAGTTTGTTTCTTTTCTGAGGATATTTACCTAGGATTCCTTCATGCATAGTGAGATTATTTTTGTTAGAAACAGTGGTTGTTTCTGAATTTTCTTGTGATCTTTCTCCTGTCAAATGATTCTCCCTAGTGAAGTGAATAGGATGTCTCCAGACAGATTTGCTGGGTGATTGAGGTTTGGGTTCTAAGTCAGTGTTATATTCTAGTTGTCTAAATCTATCAGTGAGATTGTTAGAGATATTTTTGAGCTTCTGACTTCTGCCATTTAGAGAGTCTTCAAAGGCTTTTGCCTTTGCTAGCTCATTTCTTAGTGCTTGATTTGCAGTATTGATTTTATCTAGTTGCTCCTCTGAGAGTCCTAGACTGGGCTCATAGTTTTTATGTTGTGTATTTATTTGTTTGAGATTATTTAGTTCATTTCTTAGTTCATTTACTTCTTTCTCAGATTTAACTAGATCTAAACAGAATTCTTTGAAACTATTTTTGAAATCAATGGAAGAGAAATCTATATCATCAAATATATTTACCAGAGATGTATCTTCAGGCTTTTCAGTAGCCATCAAACAGGTTTCCTCTTGCTTAGCCTTTTCCTGATCATCTTCAGATGAAGTACTTCCTTCAGATTCTGAATCACTCCATGATTGAGCAATGAACCCTTTCTCTTTCTTCTTCTTCTTCTTTAGATCTGTTCTTTTCAGATCTTTCTTATTGCTGATCTCTTTAGGACATTCAGGTGCAATGTGTCCAGTTTTCCTACAAGAGTAACATATAATCTCTTTATTAGGAGTTTTGTCATACCTGGTTTTTGAGTCTCTCCTTCTGGATCCTTCTGTTTTGATCCACTTCTTGAACCTTCTGGCCAGCAGACTGATCAGCTCTTCATCACTTGTAGAGGGTTCACCTTCAGTAGCCTTCAAAGCAATGCTCTTTTCTTTTGAGAGTGGAGGAGCCTTTTCTTTCTTTTCTTTCTCAGCACTTGTTTTCAACAACTGTTCATAAGATCTTAATTTACCCAACAGGACATCTGTTGAGATTTCTTTTTGACTTATGGAGTCTTTAATTGGCCAGATTCTTGAATCCCAAGAGCTAGGGAAGCAAGTTAGCAATTTGTCATTTATCTCAGTGAGAGATATGTCCTTCTCAAGTGTTCTTAACTCATTTACTATGAGGCTGAATCTGGCATACATGTCTGCAACACTTTCACTTTCTTTCTTCTGGAAGTTTTCATATTGAGAGATGAGTAATGCATTTCTGTCATTTCTCTCATCAGAACTTCCTTCTACCATTTTAGAGAGAGCTTCCCATATTTCCTTAGCTGACTCACATTCAGCAATCTTTTGGAAGATTTTATCTGAGAGGGTTGAGACTAGGATATTCATAGCCTTGGCATTATATGCTTGGGCTTTCTTTTTTTCATCTGTCCATTCAGCCTTTGGAGCAAGTGTTTCAGTTACTTTTCCACTTGAGTCCTTTCTGAATGGCTTGGGGGGACCTTTCATGACAACATTAAACAATTCATCATCAATAGAGTTTAAATAAATTCTAATTCTTGTTTTCCAAAGTGCAAACTTTTCAAGGTTGCAAATTGGTGGTCTGGTGGAAGCATAATCTTTGATTTGTGCCATGTGAAAAATAGTTTTTAGAAATATATATATATATATATAAGAGGTAGAATCTTTTTGATCAAGGAATTAACCTTTTTAGATCAACCTATCTCTAATACCAATTGAAAGTGCACAGTTAACCACACTAGAATTCTCTAGAGGGGGTGAATAGAGATTTAAATAAATTTTGTGCAAAGTTAACAAATATATATATATGTGTGTAATAATCACAGAATTAAGCTTCTCACACACACCAACAAGAATTAAGTAAATAAAAAAAGAAATAGCAAAATGAAAATCACAGCACAACACAAAGAAATATAGTGGTTCCCCAAACTTTGGGTAGTCCACTCTTCTACCCCCTTGGTAGGAATTCACTATCTTGCACTGAGTCTTTTGATAAGGAGACTCTTAGAACCAGCCTGAGTCTTTTGATAAGGAGACTCTTAGAACCAGTACAACTGAATTTTTTGAAGAGAGATTCTAAAAACTCTTTTACACAATTGAAGTTGAAATAAGAATGAGAAGAAGAATTTGAAGAAATAATTAAAACAAAAAAGAATCTTCTTCCTAGCAAGAAGATTAGAAGCACAAGAATAGTGAATGTAATCTCTCTTCTATAGTAAGAAGAATATTGTAAGCTTTTCTCTCTTTTGTGAGAGCTTTCAGAATTTGCAGCAGAATGGCTTCAGAAGGAGGAGAAGATGAAGGTTTTTTCTTTGCTGCAGCACACTATCTCTTTTCTCAGCTTTCTCACTCTTCACTTGGGAGCTCTTCCTCTTTTTCAAATGTATATGGTGGATCACTAGTCATTATTCTTTGCCGACCTCCTCTTTATTTATAGCTCTGTTTCAAAAGATGTTGCTAAAGGGGAATAATCAATCAGCAATTAGAGAGAAAAAGTTTCCATAATAATTAAATCTGTAGACGGAAAGAATTCATTCTGATTTCAAATAATATCCATAATAATCTTAATCAAATTAGCCAAGAATCAAATAGAAGGAAAGACTGATTCAGAACGGCTATAAAAGAATAATATCATTCCATAAAAATCAGATCTACAGAAAGAAGGAAAGAGATCTGGCGTGTTTTTGAATTTCTTATAGAAATCGACGTGCGTTGATTACTATTCGACGCAAACGTCGATTTCATCCTGGCTGGACGTCGAGAGGAGAATAAGGAAGATGCGTCGACTTTATTAAATGCGTCGACTAGAAGTCAGAGGTACGTCGACAAAGATTACGTCGAATTCTTCTTAGAGTTACTTCGACTCATTCTGAGAGAAACGTCGACTACATTTCGACGTTGC
This sequence comes from Dactylorhiza incarnata, assembly GCA_033032865.1. Classification (NCBI taxonomy): domain Eukaryota; kingdom Viridiplantae; phylum Streptophyta; class Magnoliopsida; order Asparagales; family Orchidaceae; genus Dactylorhiza; species Dactylorhiza incarnata. Next base: position 23,823,939 of record JAWHQI010000003.1, read on the forward strand.
GTCGAATACTATTTGACGCATATTTACTTAGCCTAATTTTTCATTCTTAGAATTTATATTCTACTCAATTCTAGGGGTTAAGATAAATCATTTCCCCAACAGAGACCAATATGGAGGACCTTAGTTCAGAGGAGACCATCATGGAAGAAGCCAATGTGGAGGAAGCGGCTATAGAGTACCCGGGAATGGAGACGAACAACTCGGGGGAACTGTGCGCGGAAGTCGTAATGAACCAAGTGATGACCTACCAGAATTTTACTATTAGTTCCAATGTAATATTTTTATTTTGAATTATGTAATTTTTATTGTCTTTTAGCTTCTTTTTTTTTAATTCCAATGCTCATTTCTTTTTGTTGTATGTTAGCAAACCCACTAAGTTTTGTTGTATTTTAGCATTTCTTTTTGTGATTATTTTAGTCATTTGTATTGTGTGGTTATTAATTTCAAATGAAAGTTCTATTTGTCGTTATTTTTATTTTTGTTGTAATAAAATTTGAAATAAAAAGAACTTAAAAAATTTTAATCAAATAAAATAAATTATTAATAAAAATACTAATTTATTATTATAAATATAAATATATTTATATATAATATACATATAAAAAATAATTTAATATATATATATATAGATAAACATAAAAGTATATATATAATAATCATGTTCTCTAAATATAAATAACATGGTTGAAGTTGCTCTACCATGTTCTCTATATTTAGAGAACATAGTACAAGGGGGATCTCTATATTTAGAGATCTCCCATTGGAGTTGCTCTTATACAAATGAGTCGTTCTTCTAATCCTTTGCTTTTTTATCGAATGAAACTAGTTACAAGTGGGTCTTGTAATGTTTTAAGCGCATTTTTAATGAAAATATTTTGTCAAATATTTTTGTAACAGACATGGAGATTGCTTTATTGAGTGCACTTAAGTTTGTTTCCCCGCAAGCAAAACATATATTATGTTGAGTACCCTTGGACTTCCATGTGCACATGAACTTGTTCCATACATAAATCAATGTTCTCCTTTTCCATTAGGTTTAATTCATAAGCATTGGAGAGTGGTTTGAATGAGATTACGGAGAATCATGCATCTACTGCGGAAACAAATGAGCCTAATGATCTAGAAAATGAACTTGACGGGTTATTAAAAAGGTACAACAACATTAGTGATTTACAACTGAAGGAAATGAAAAACAGATTACGTGAGATTGTTAACCATCCAATTAGTCAAACATTGGAACCCAAAATGCCTGCAAAATCAATGGGTCGTCCTAAAGGTAGTCGGAAGAAATTTACGGATGATTATAAATCAACAAAGAGAGATCATTCTAACTTTGAGCATGTCTTGATGCTTGAACATAAATAAAAAAATCTCAACATGAAAAGGGTGGCAAGAAAGATACGGAGAACTAAAAGATGGAACTTTGTAGAAAGGGTCAAAGAACAAATGTTATCTTATATCTCTCCGCACATCATAGATGTCATTGATGTGATGGGTGATGGCTATTGTGGATATAGGGCATTAGTGCTGCAGTTTACATGAATGACAATTGGAATCAAGTCTGACATGATCTTTACCAAGAGATATATCAACATAAGGTGTTGTATAATGACATCTTTGGAATTACTAGAAGAGTTGAATGGTTGAACTCCCTAGATTGTCAAATGGTTCCGGCGCCGGTAGAGAAGTGGATGTCGATGCCGCGCATGGGGTTGGAAATTGCATATTGCTACAACGTCCAACTTGTGCATGTCTCGTTCGAGTAATGGTTTACTTTTCTTCCGCTACATTCAACTCCTAATGAGACTCGAAATCTTATTTACATTGGTTTTATAAATGAAAATCATTACATACAATTATGATTGAGTGAAGGTCCACTACCGTGGGTATTCCCTGTTTGGGCAAGACATCATACAGAGGTTGCAGAACAATGAGACATACCGTTCATAACGCGACTATAAGATTAGAATGACATGCATATTTTTTTCTTAATATTTGTTGACTATTAAAATTGTTGTAACAAAATTTTTAATTATACAATATGCACAGAGATGGCAAGATATTTTATGACCCTTCAAGCTACACAAGAAGATTCAAAGTGTGTGCCAATATGGTAAGTTCTTTATCATTTTATGAACTTGAAAGCTCACTTTTAATAGAATATTATTTACAATAATATTTTTAATTTAATTGTGCAGGGGGAATTTATTTTGTGACGTGTCAATGTTATCACTACAATGACGTGATGTAAAATATTTTGTGTTTGTAAGAAACAATGGACTTTTACAATATATTTTGGTCGATTTTGTTGATGGATAGAAAAAATTGTGGTTGAAAAAAACTATGGACTATTATTTTATATTTTTTGCCTTAATAAATTAATTAAATGTGGTTGTATGTATAACAAAAAAATTGAATTTTAGGATGACAATATTCGACGGGCTGTCAATATCGCTTTGTTGGGCTGCTATTATATTTGGGGTGCCAATAGCCATAGGCGGCCAATATAAACGCCCTACAAATATATTTCAATTTAAATTTTTGATTAATGACAGTGGATTTCCCTAGAATGTATAGCAGGAGAAATATGACCAAATATTCACTGAACAAAATAGGGAACTATATTTTTTAGCTAAAGAATGGATATGAGAAGCCATCTAATACTTCTGAAATTTTAAGAGATATTTGAATCAGTTATAGTTTAAAGAAAATTAAAATTTTATTTTATTAACTTTTTATCAAATAAAACTAATGTAAAATGAATAAAATTAGTCAAAAATATATAATAAATTAATCTTATTCGGTTTAACAAAATAAGGTTTATATTTGTTCTTTTAAAACCACGAAGGAAGTAGACGTTCTTTTTTTTTTAAATAAATTGTATGGATGTCAAAAATGATTTGCTCTAGTTTAAAAAATATATATGAAAAAGACTTGGTAGAACAGTGAAAGGAGAAGCTATTGGGCCCACCACGCCTCCGCCTAAATTTAAGTCCCAAGAAAAGGGTCGTAAACCATATTTTCTTTACAATAAAATTGAAAGTCATTAATTTCCCCAAGGAAAGACCCATCTTCCTTCCACCACGTGCATAATTTGGCAAAAGAAAACCCTAGCAATGCATGCAAAACTTGGGGCTCGTTTGGCGGGGCTCATTTGGCGGGGCTGCGGCCGTGCAGAGGAATCCGCCGCCCACCCCACAAATTCCACAGTTTCCCACAGATTTCATCTGCGGGAAATAAGTCCCGCCAAACAGGGCCTTAATCAAGAGAATGAGAAGGGAAAAAAGCAACAGGAGCGAGAATTTCAATAATAAAAAAGGTGGCTTGAACACCCTAAAGAACAGCGGATGAAAGTATCTCTGCATGAATTTTGTAAAAACAATACAATCCTTTTGAACAAAGACTTAGAGAATCTGTGCCTCTTTCTCCTTGGGAGCAGCTCTTACCTTCCAGGGCTTATAATCATCAGCACTCAGCATCTTCTCCACCTCCTCAAAAGGCAGCCCTTTTGTCTCCGGCACAAGAAAATAGATGAGGACGAGCGCAACAACGGAGTAGCAGCCGAACAGCAGAAAAGTGCTGGCTGCCCCAATGGCCTTGGTCAGGCTCAAGAAGGTCTGGGAAACAATCAAGTTCGAAATCCAATTCGAGACGGCCGCCATTCCTCCGCAAATTCCTCGAAATCTCAGCGGATATATCTCGGAGTTAACAATCCAAGGGGCTGTTCCCATGCCGGGGGAGTAGGAGATTATGTAAGCTGCAAGGCTCACAAGTGCTATCCAGCCAAAATTAGTTGGGCACCCCTGGGTATACCAATCTCTGCCCTCACCTTGGCAGGCATGCTTCATGGGACCATTGGATTCTGGATTGTCCATGCAAGCACCAGCCAAAAGCTGCAGATATATATATGTGTAGGTTAGAGTCATCATCTTATATTTTTCTCTTTATTATAGAGAGTTGATATTAGCAGTCCAAATTCTCGCTATTCGCACCCCAAAAATTGTAAAAATCTTAATTATATTTGCAGTCCAATTCTCACTAATCGCACCCCATCGAATAACCTCCTCCTCTCCATCTCTCTCATCCCGTTGCCTAAACCCTAGCCGTAGTTCTATCAGTCGCGGCGTCTTCCCTCTCTTAGATTCTCCTTCTTCACTTCTTCAAGAAGGAAATTATATAGCAAAAATCTCAAAAAAGTAGTCAGTTTTCTGGTTAGAGGAAGGTTTGCATGTCATTTAACTTGTTTTAGAGTTAATTCCTCTATGGATGTCATTTGACTTGTTTTCCTGCTAGGTTTAAATTGTTTTAGAGTCTTTAAGATGTTTCTCTAGACTTCTAGTGCTTAATAATTCAGCAAAGTGTTTCGTTTATTTGGGACGGGAGTGGGGTGCAAATATAATTTTGGACTACAAATAAAATTTGTGGACTACGAATAGTGATCGACTGCGAATAGCCAGTTCTGGACTGCTAATATCAACTCTCTTATTATATTTTGTTGATAACATAATCTCACATCGGGAAACTCATTTAGTCTACTGCACTAGATATAGATCTTGGGCGCCTCCACCAACAATCGATTGATTTTAGCAGACTAGGCCCAACGACCCACTTTCATATCACTCGTCTCAAAGAAGAAATTTACATGTTAGAGGCCAAACACCAGGTATGTGAGGGGCTCTTGAGAATATAATCTTGGAAACCCTTGTGGTCTTGAGCATTATTAATATAGATCTATCTTGAGCACCTCCACCTTATGACCAATTGGCTTTAGGTTAGATGGGTAGGTTTTAGCATGGTATCAGAGCAAGTTACACCCAATGCTTCACTTACACACCACCCAATTAAACCACAAGTCCACAAGTTAGAGACCAAAAAACCGACACACGATGAGACGTATTGAGAAAATTGTCTCACATCGAGAAACTCATGTATCCTTGCGTACTTTAACAAAAATTCAAGGTCACACATGTAACCACTTGATTTATAGACTGGATACATAAATTCTAACATATTCTATAGCAAATACTTGGTGCCAGAGAGGAGAACACATATATAAATATATCTATATTATATTAATAAGAAAAACTTGGGATGACAATGGTCCTGAGAAGAGTATCAAATGAAACTGAGCCCTTCAATTTTCATATCCCCGATCTAATGAAAAGCATGATTATTGTTAATACATAGGGAGGCCACGCACAGGGTCCCCCGTGCACAGCGTGCAAAAACACCTGACAGTGACTCGGGCGATGGTAAGGTACAATCGTCATCGCACACTAGGCATGAGGTGAGTTGTGTGAGAGTGTGCAGGGTAGTTTACCGGAACTGTTACGGACGCGGAGGAGGGAGAGGCACGTCCACTAGTGTGGAGGGTATACCAGCGTTGCAAAATACCCGCTAATAACACGACTGCGGAAAGTGATTAAGATGCGCATATATTTTGGGAAATCAAATGCATCTTTCCTTGTTTTGTAATTGGACCGGGAGTGTTATATAAACTCACGATGCTATGTATTTTTCTTTATCTTGGTGGTATTAAGAAACTTGGGAACCCTAGTGGTTATTTCTCTTCCTCCCTCTTTCTCTCTTTCCCTCTTTTTCTCCTCTCGGACTAGTACGCAGGTCTTCCTTTCTGAAAAAGCGAACAATTTGGTCCAACAAGCTTCTCTTCCGGCCATGGTTCCCGTCGCCCGAAGACATCCCAGTAGCTTCCGCGTCTGCTGCACGCTTCTCTCGTGCGCTTTGCTCTGGGTCGATTCCGCACGCGTCGCCTCTGCCACAACAGATCCCATCCGCGACTCTACCGTCCGCGTCGGTTGCGCCTCTCGCTGCCAGCGCCGACCTCGCCTCTTGCCGACAACGCCGTTCTCACATCCCCGTCTCTTCCTAACCGTAGCTTTCTCCGCGACTCCACTGCTGCCGACTATGACGTTCTGTAACCAAACCTGACAGCTCCTCACTCGCTCTTCCAGCACCACACCGCCCTTCCTCACGCGCATATGCCCCCACGGCTCCGATTAATGGCACACTTCGACACACCCGCACCTCAGCCTCCTACGGATACGGACATTTCACGCCGCTTTGATGCTCACGAGGAGTCCATTGCCTCGCTCTAGGGCCTAATATTGCGGATAGATGCTAAGTTCGACGTCATACTGGCCGGCCAATCGAGTGCTTCATCGTCCTCTAACGCTGAGTCCCCGTCGCTTCTCAGGGCACATCCAGACCTTTCCGGGGATCCAATTCTTCCACCAGAGGGCTTTCCGCCTGCACTCCTACGTTTGATGTCCCTTCCTTCAACGACACCGATCTCATGGGGAGGATTGCCCGCACGGAGCAATTCTTCGACATTCATCAGATCCCGGAGCCGCACAAGGCCAGCACGGATCTCATCAGCATGGAGGGCTCCGCTCTCCATTGGGTACGTTGGCTACGTCAGTCCAAACCCACTCTCTCTTGGTCAGACCTTCATCAGGACCTTATTCGTCGTTACTCGGGCTCTGTCGTAGAGCGTCTTTGTGGAATCCGTCAGACGGGGACCCTCGACGACTACATTGACGAATTTATTGCCTTAGCCACGCATGTGTCGGGTCTCTCTCCCGACCACTACCTCAGTTTCTCCATACATGGCCTAGTACTGCATATTCACGCCCTCCTGCGCAGACACCGCCCGCCTTCAATTGTCAAGGCCATGGACCTCGCCCGTTTGGTCGAAGCAGAATTCCAAGTCAGGTCGCTGGATACTGGACGCTCACCCACGGTGGCCCCTCCATGTCTGCCCCCAGACCCACAACTGTGTACCGTCCACCACAGATGGAGGCCCACGACATCCCCATCCGCCCAGGCCCACCACCGCGCCCTTCAAGGCCCCCTGCACACCCCGTCTGCCCAATCAAAAGTACCAAGATCTCTGCATGAAGGGCTTGTGTTTCCTCTACAAGTAAGCATACTCTCCAACCCATGACTATCCACTGAAGGACCTCCGGGTCCTCATTGGTAGGAGGAGCCCGAGGTTACCCTCGCCGACTTTAAGCCACTGGAGGCTGATGCTGATGTCGATGATCCTCCGCCTACAGCCTTGCATCGCCTTGACCTTCCCCTATTTACCATCAACGAGATTTTTGGCCCACGGACAATGAAGCTTCCCGGGACACTTCAGGGGATTCCAGTGGTCGTCATGATTAATAGTGGTGGGAGCCACAACTTCGTATCGCAGCGCCTGGTGGATTGTTTGGCATTGGCGTTGACCCCCGTTCCACGCTTTTGTTTGTTTGGGGGATGGTCGTTGTCGGGAAACTGGCGGCCTTTGCTTAGGGCTAGACCTCACGGTGGGCCCTCCGGACCGACTTCTACGCATTTGCACTGGGTGGGATGGATATTATTCTGGGAGTGGCATGTCTCCGCACACTGGGAGGCGTCAGTGTCAATTGGGATCGCATACAATGCGGTTCATCCAAGATGGGACACCATTAATGTTGGCGGGTGACTCTACTCTCTTGTGACAATTCATCTCACTCTAGTCTCTTCAGAAAATGACCAACATCGATTTGGTCCCCCTCAACCCTGCAAGCTATTATGGACATGTTTCTGGGCATCTTCGCCAACACGGCCCACATTCCACCGCTTCGTCCGATGGATCACCGCATCTCATTACAAGCGGGCATGACGACTATATTTCTTCGACCTTACTGTTATGGCCACGCGCAGAAGGACGAAATTGAGACACTTGTGGGTGACATGCTAACCGCGGGTATAATCTGTCCCAGCGCAAATCCATTTTCGAGCCCGATTCTCCTGATCCGCAAGAAAGACAGCAGTTGGTGTTTCTTTGTGGACTACCGGGAGCTCAACAAGGTCACTATCCCAGACAAATATCCCATTCGGTCATACATGAGCTACTGGATGAGCGGGAGGGTGTAAGACCCCAATTTTTGTGTGCACACAAAGTGGAGGTGTTCTGAAGCTAAGGAGCTAGCGGCAGCGACTAGTGCTAGCGCCGGCGGTAGCTCTATAGACGAATGTAGCATATCGACGAAGGGACTTGTGTGTATCGACGAAAGCATCAAGGGGATTCGTCGACGAATGCTAGCGCCGGCGGTAGCGCTAGCGGTAGCTTTTTCGTCGACGAATGTGTCCCGACGAATGCATTTCGACGAACCGTGTTGAACGCAAGAGGATTCGTCGATAAATGCTAGCGCAGGCGGTAGCTCTAGCGCTAGCGGTAGTGCCCTAAAGCGGTGCCGACTCTGGGCTAGCGTCGGGCGCTTGTAGCTAGCGTCGGCGGTAGCGGAAAACTATATATGAGATGGTTTTCGGCTTTCCTTCTTATTTCTGAGAGAACCTCTGCCTTTCCAAGAGTGGTAGGCTGAGAGCTTGAGGAAGGAGACCATTTGGGGCAAATCCGCGAAGGAGATCCTGCGTGCTTGTGCCATCATCGACTCAGTGGAGAGGAAGCTATTTCAGCAAGTTCCCTTCGGATCAAGCGCAGTTATATGGCACGGAAACGAGCGCCGAGGGTAACGATTCTTCTCCCTACATCTTTGGACATGTGCATCCTTTGATTTGCATGAGTTGGAAGACTTCTACTAATTAGTAGATGGGTTCTTCCAGTGGGTTGATGTTATCCCCACAGAAATTTGCATATAGAGTCCGGAATCGAAGTACAGACATAAACATGTTGTGTGAAGCCCATCTGGACAGGTTGGTCTGGATTGGTGATGTTGCTTGTTGCATGCCGGAGAAGACTCTGTGATATATGCTGTGTTTTTGGGTTCTGAGTACTGAGACGTGCTGCGAGGAGTTCTGGAGGGGTTTCACAGACAATACCCGAAAAAAGGTAGCATACTTCTTCAGAATGGTCAGGTAGCATACTTCTTCAGGCTATGAAATTTACAGCGATGCGTCAGGGAGCGGCTTAGGCTGCGTACTTCTTCAGAATGGTCAGGTGATAGCTTATGGCTCTCGCCAGTTGAAAGTGCATGAACGGAATTATCCGGTCCACGACTTGGAGTTGGCGGCCGTGATTTTCGCTCTGAAATTGTGGCGGCACTACTTGTATGGTGTGAAGGTTCATATCTTTACAGACCATAAGAGCCTAAAGTATCTGTTGAACCAGAAAGAGCTTAATATGTGACAGCGAAAGCGAATGGAGTTTCTGGGGGACTACACTTTCGAGATACACTACACTCCCGGGAAGGGAAATGTCGTCGCAGATGCTTTGAGTCGGAGGGCTTCTGCGCAGGCCAGCTGGATTCAGATGCATGATTCGCGTCTGATCAGGGACCTGGAAGCCTTAGAGATCTCCTGTGTGGAGCGGAGTTCTAGTGCAAGTGCGTGCTTAAACTGGACGGAGGTGCAATACGACCTCGCAGACATAATACGACAGGCCCTGGAGCTTGATTCGAGCATACATCGCTACTTGACAGAGACGGGGGATGAGTCTGCTGCAGAGTTTGTGTTAGACGACGGTCTTATATGGAAAGACGGTCAGTTGTGCGTCCCAAATGTGGGCAAGTTACGGGAAGAATTGATGTACGAGGCACATTTCACAAAATACTCAATTCACCCGGGGAGCACAAAAATGTATCAAGATATGAAAAGGCTATTTTGGTGACCAGGTTTGAAGAAGGACATCGCTCTTTACGTGGCAAAGTGTAAAACTTGCGCACTTGCGAAGGTCGAATGTCAGAAACCTGGAGGGTTCCTGAAGTCGTTGTCTGTACCGGAATGGAAATTTGATGACATTTCGATGGATTTCGTGCACGGTTTGCCGAGATCGCAGAGTGGGAATGATGTTGTTTGGGTGATCGTGGATCGCTTGACGAAGGTAGCCACTTTATTCCAAACAGGAAGGACGATTCAGTGGAGAAATTAGCAAAGCTATATGTTGATAGTATTGTACGTTTGCACGGTGTGCCTCGTAGCATCGTAAGTGACCGAGACGGGCGCTTTACTTCGAAAGATTGGAGGCTAATTGTAACAGACGAAGGCGAGAGGTCGCCGGAGGGGTGAGAGAGAGAAGGGGGACGGGAAGAAGACGAATAGAACAGGAAGAAAGACAAATTTCATTAATTGCATAATCCTTTCATTACATCGTTATTATATTTATAATCCTCTGCTAAACAGCAGTTACAACGGTAATAATATCAACGGTTGCCATTGTATCTTGGATTCATCGCTGGTGGTTGGATAGCTGCCACTTGGATGGCGCTGATATAAAATTTCAATGCGGAAGTCTTTGATGGCTGGCACGTGGTTGTTGCTGTTCTCTTTATTAATTGATGTAGCTGTTCGATGCGGACATGTGTCCAGATCTGATGATATTTAACTTTATTCTGTGCGCTGGTGATGTTGGCACGTGGCTTGGCTTTGTCTCGTAACAATACCCTGTGCTTTAAAAGATGCCCTCATCTTGGTGCTGCGACTGAGAGAAAAGGGAAAAGAGAAACCCTAACTGGGTTTTGCTGCGGCGGAGGGAGAGGTCTTGGTTATGCTGGAGTGGAGGCGCAGACTTGCTGTTGGCGTTTACTTGGTGGTACTGGCTGGAAAGAGGTCTTGATGCCTCTAGTTCGAGCTGTAGCGCTTTGCTCTAGAATGGCAGGTAACCTCTGTGTTGTTGGTTGTTGGTTGGTGAAGCTTTCGTGCTCGTGGTGTCCGTCGTTTTGTTTCTGTCCAGGTTGGACTCATGTTCTCGCGTAGATCTGAGGTTTTAGTTATCACGGTGGATGTCGATGCCGTATTTTGCAGGGATCTGGGTAAGGTAGCTAGGTCTTCCCACGTACTGTCTTCGGGTGGAAGATCCTTCCACTGGACCAAGCCTTGCGGTATGTTGAGATCATCCCTGATGATTTCGTGGTAACTGACTATCGCCAGCGGAGTATGTAAGGGCATATTTCGATGACTGTGAGTTGGTAGAGGGGTAATCTGAATGTCAGCTTCCCCTTTGTAAGGCTTCAATTGTGATACGTGTACAACGGGATGTATTTGACAGTCGGCCGGAAGCCGTAGTTTGTAGGCTACTTCTCCCACTATTTCTTCAATCTGGAAAGGGCCATAGTATCTGAGAGCAAGTTTTCTGCATTGGGTCCGATGGAGCGTTAGTTGTCGGTAGGGATGCAGCTTTAACAGCACCCATTCTCCTTTTTGAAACTTCATGTCTGTTCTTTTCTTATCTGCCATGCACTTCATCCTCTGTTGAGTCTGTTGGAGGTTCTCCCTTAGTTGGTGTATTTGCTCATCTCTGGTTTGCATTGTCAGCTCCACTGCTTCATTGTTTGTGCTTCCTGCACAATAAGAAGGTAGCCCGGGGGGCGATCGACCAAACATGGCTTCGAATGGAGTCATGCCGGTCGAGGTGTTAACTGTTGTATTGAAGTGATATTCAGCTAGGCTTAAGTATAATGACCATTTTTTTGGGTTTGTGTGTGTGAAAATACGTAGGTATTGCTGTAGGCAACGATTTGTACGCTCAGTTAACCCATCTGTTTGTGGGTGGTATGAGGAACTGTAGTGTAAGTTTGTTCCTTGCATTTTGAATAATTCTTGCCAAAATTGTGATAAAAAAATTGAATCACGGTCGGATACGATTGACTGTGGAATTCCATGAATTTTCCCCACATTTTCCCAAAAGGCTGCTGCAACTAAGGGTGCAGATAGTGGTTGGGTCATAGGGGTAAAGTGTGCTGCTCGTGAAAGTCGATCTACTACTACCATAATTATGGTGTAGCTGTTAGACTTTGGTAAATGAGTAATAAAGTCCATTGTTAAATCTGCCCATAGCAATGTTGGGACTGGGAGGGGTTGCAGCAACCCATAGGGCAGATGGTTGGCTGGTTTTGCCTTTTGGCACAATTCACACTGGTTTATGTGCTCAGTGACGTTTTTTTTCATATTTGGCCAATGAAAATGGTTGTACAATCTGTGTAGTGTGGCATTGATTCCAGAATGGCCTCCATAGAGGCTATTGTGTGATTCCTGTATAATTTGTGGTATTTTGTTTGATCCTGGAGGTATATATAGCCTATGTTTAAAGAATATGTGCTCCCCTCGTTTTGTCCAATCTAGATGTGCAGAGGGGTTTAGTAACCAGTCAGCCAACAATTGTTGTGCAAACTGATCCTGGGCGTAATCCTGAGATAAACCATCTAATAATGATGATGTGCCGCTAGATAATGATAGAGTTTTTAATTGAGCTGTGTCTATTTGTGTTGGTTGTGTTTCTGTGGTTGATGTATTGTCATGGGAAAAGGCTCTGGATAATGAATCGGCTATTATGTTTGTGTTTCCTGGTTTATATGTTATGGTGTAGTCATACCCAATAAGTTTTGATAAAAACATTTGTTGCTCGGGGGTGTGTAAGTCCTGGGTCAACAAGTTGTGTAGGCTTTTATGATCGGTAAAAATTTGAAACGGGTGTCCCAAGAGATATTGTCTCCACTTAGCTACGGCCGACGTAACTGCGTACATTTCACGTACGTATGTGGATTTTCTTTGCATTAGTGGGGACAATTTCTTACTAAAGAATGCTATTGTGTTGTGTTTTTGTAGTAGGACAGCTCCAATGCCAATGCCTGAAGCATCCGTTTCAATTGAAAATTTTTCGTTAAAGTTAGGTAATGACAGAATTGGTTTTGAAATTAACAGTTGTTTAATTGTTTCAAAAGCGTTTTGGGCCTGATCATTCCATAAAAATTTAGTGTTTGTCAGTAGGTCCGTTAATGGTGCAGCTATAAGGGAGTAATTTTTGATGAATTTGCGATAAAATCCCGATAAGCCTAAAAAAGATCTTATTTCTCTCTGTGTTTTAGGTGTTGTGTACTGCTCCAAGGCAGCTAAATTTGTATTGTTGGGATAAACCGTGCCTTTTGAAATGCAGTGCCCCAAAAACTCAATTTCCTCTTTTAAGAAAAAACATTTGGAGTATTTTACAAAAAGTTTATGTTGTGTTAATATTTGAAAAACCGTTTGTAAATGGGTTAGATGCTCCCTTTCAGTATTGCTAAAAATCAAAATATCATCAAAAAATACCACAATGAATTTTCGTAGGTGCTCACGGAAAACTGTATTCATGAGTGACTGGAAAGTGGAAGGCGCGTTTGTTAGGCCGAATGGCATAACTGTGAATTCGTAGTGGCCGTGGTGCGTGCGAAACGCGGTTTTGTGAATGTCTGACTCGGCCATCCTAATTTGGTGGTACCCTGCTCTAAGATCTAGTTTTGTAAAAAATCGAGCGTGAAAAAGTTCATTTAGTAATTCGTCTATCGTGGGTATCGGAAATCTGTCCTTAATTGTAGAGTTATTGAGGACTCGATAGTCTACACAAAAACGCCAAGTACCGTCTTTTTTTTTGACTAAAATAACCGGTGAGCTGAAACTCGAGGTACTGGGTCTTATGTGTCCTGCGTTTAACATTTCTATCACGAGTCGTTCGATTTCGTTTTTTTGGTAATGTGGGTATCGGTATGGTTTGATGTTAGCTGGCTGTGAGTTTGGCAATAATGAAATAGTGTGATCGATGGGTCGTTCAGGAGGATATGTTGGTCGGTCCTGGAATAATTCCCTATATTTGTTTAAAAGATCTAAGAAGGGTGGAGGTAGGGTGTTATCGAGTGCTAGTGTATCCTTACCTGTGGTTGGTTGGGTATGTTTAGTAAAAACATATAATGTGGATGCCTGTAATGACATTAAACGAGCTACCTGCGATGATGAAACCTCAATGTCAGGGGTAGATTGATTCCCCTGTAATGTGATCGGTCCATGATCTGAATTGTAGGTTATTGTGAGGGTTGAGTAGTCAGTGGTGACGGGGCCAAGGGACCGAAGCCACTGTACTCCCAACACAATATCCGCACCTTGTAGATCGAGAACATATAGGTGCACCGTGAAAGTAACGGTTTGAATGAGCAGGGATAAATTTAAACACTTGCCTGTACAAGTGATAGACATACCATTTCCCATATAAACGAGAAAGGGTTTTATAGTTAAAATTGGTAAGTGTAAAAACTTTGCGATTCGTGACGAAATAAAGTTGTGTGAGCTGCCACTATCAATTAAGGTTTCTAGTGGGTGATTGTGTAAATATGAGGTTAAACGTACACAATTTCCCGGGGTATCACTAGATAGGGCGCAAAAACAAATGGAACCGTTGAGTTTTGCGTTGTCTGGTAAGGGGTCCTCTGGGATGTCTTCTGGTTCTTCGTTTTCATCAGTGCCTTGAAAGTATAATAGGGCGCCGGAGCCTTTACAGCGATGGCCGTAGGAATATTTATCGTTACAATTGTAACATAAACCTTGGTCACGACGACGTTGACGCTCCTCTTGTGAGAGTCTTTTAATTGGAAATTTGGGCGCCTGGTGTGTGTTTTTGGGTATATTTATAGCTGGGGTCCATTGTATACGTGGGATTGTGGTGCGTGTGTTTGATTCGTCCTGTCGTTGTGTTTGACGTTGAGGGTTGTGTTCGAAATTTGGTGTTATAGTAGTCGCCCGTTCTTGATCCTCAAACATACGAGCCAGGGAATAGGCATCATGTATTTCGGTGGGTTGATGGATCAAGACCGCGTTCCGAATACTGGGTTTTAGGCCGGAGACAAACATACTAGATAAAAATTCAGGGTGCAGGCCTGGTACTTTGGTTGTATATTCCTCAAAAATTGATTTGTAAGCCATAACCGTGGTCGTTTGGTGTAATTTTGTTAAAGTGCCGGCTGGGTTTTCATAAGTAGAGGGTCCGAATCTTTTAAACAATGCCTCTACAAAGAAAATAAATGTAAGTTTAGGGTGGTCGATTAAAGTGGCTTGATACCAGCGGGATGCTGGGCTATCAAGGTGTAGTGCTGCGATTAATAGAAAATCCCGCTCTCGTATATTATGGAATTGAAAATACAATTTCAAATTGTAAACCCAATCAGTGGGGTCACCGTCAGCGAATCGAGTGCAAGAAAATTTAACTGAGGGATAGGGTTGTGACGAAACGACCTGGGATGGTTGGAAGACTGGCGATTTGCCCAATACGCCCGCGGATGAAGAGGTTTGTCCAATTTCTGGCTGTGCGAAGCGTTGTGTGAGTACGTCCAGTGATTGTTGAACCTTTGAGAATTGGTTCATCATTTCTGTGCGTAGGCCGTCGACCTGATCTGTGGCCGCATCTCTGGTTTCCATGATTTGTTGTGCAAGAATCGATTCTCTGCCCAGTAAATCCTCCCTGAGTTCGTTGATTTGCTGTTTGCGCGCTTCTTGTTCATCGTGAATGGCCGTCTGAACTTCAAGAAGCTGGTTGATTGTATCCTTATAACGTGTATTCTCTGCCATTGGAGTCGGCGAGAATAAGGAATACGAGAGCACCAATGTAACAGACGAAGGCGAGAGGTCGCCGGAGGGGTGAGAGAGAGAAGGGGGACGGGAAGAAGACGAATAGAACAGGAAGAAAGACAAATTTCATTAATTGCATAATCCTTTCATTACATCGTTATTATATTTATAATCCTCTGCTAAACAGCAGTTACAACGGTAATAATATCAACGGTTGCCATTGTATCTTGGATTCATCGCTGGTGGTTGGATAGCTGCCACTTGGATGGCGCTGATATAAAATTTCAATGCGGAAGTCTTTGATGGCTGGCACGTGGTTGTTGTTGTTCTCTTTATTAATTGATGTAGCTGTTCGATGCGGACATGTGTCCAGATCTGATGATATTTAACTTTATTCTGTGCGCTGGTGATGTTGGCACGTGGCTTGGCTTTGTCTCGTAACACTAATCCACCAGTCGTTGGGTACAAAGTTAAAGTTTAGTACTGCCTTCCACCCTCAAACGGATGGGCAGACTGAACGTACTAACAGAACTTTGGAGGATATGCTTCGCATGTGCGTCCTGGACTTCGGTAGAAATTGAGAAGATCATTTATTCATGATCGAATTCGCTTACAATAACAGTTATTAAGCAATTATAAAGATGGCGCCCTTCGAGGCCCTCTATGGTAGAGCCTGTCGTACTCCCTTGGCATGGGCGGAGACAGGCGAGACGAAGCTGTTTAAGCGGAAGGAAGTCGAAGATGCAAATTCGACTATCCGAACAATCTGGGAGCGATTATTGGTGGCGCAAGATAGGCAGGCAAAATACTACAATGCCAAGCACACAAACGTTGAGTTCGCCGTGGGCGATTGGGTGTATCTCAAGATCAAGCCTTTCAAGGGAGTGTCAAGGATTCGACGCTTGAAAAAGCTGAGTCCACGATGCCTTGGCCCGTTTGAGATACTAGAGCGTGTTGATGAAGTTGCCTATCGGCTCGCTCTTTCGACGGAGCTGAGCGGTTTGCACGATGTGTTTCACATCTCTGTGCTGAGGAAAGCTGTGCCAGAACCTAGCCAAGTGTTGGTGGCGAATCAAGTGTCGGTCGATGATGGGTTGAAGGCGTTGGTCACGGACGTGGTCTGTTTGCATGAGTTTCCCTGCTCCATTGTGAATGATCGTGACCCTTTATTCCTGAGCTCCTTTTGGCAGTCGATGTTCAAGATGCAAGACACTCAGCTTCATATGGGTACAACTTACCAACCCCCAGAAGGACGGGGCAGTCCAAAGTAATGAATCGTTGCTTGGAGACATATCTGCGATATTTTGTCTGCAATCACCCTCGGGCATGGGTGGATAGGTTTTCCTGGGCTGAGTACTCGTACAACACCTCTTTCCACACTAGTTCTGGTACCACTCTGTTTGAGACAGTCTATGGTAGAGACCCACCATCCCTCGCACGCACTCTCCCCAACAAATGCGTTGTGTGTCCCTGTCTGATCTGCTCCGTGATCGGGAATCCATACTTCTCCAGCTGCGCCATAACCTTCAGCGTGCGCAGGACCGGATGGTTGCCTTTGCCAACCACCACGATTTCAATTTACTGAAGGCGATATCGTGTTCGTCAAGCTTCGTCCACACCACCATATTTCGGTGACCCTGTAGACCCATTCCAAGCTAGCGACCAAGTTCTACGGCCTGTTTGAGATTGTTGCACGGGTTGGCACCCAAGCATACCGCCTCCGTATTCCCCCTAAGAGCCACATCCACCCGGTGTTTCGCGTCTCTCAGTTAAAACTGGTTATTGGAGACCATCTAGTTGAGGCGACTGCCCCCTCCAGCTCCCGGGCTCACCTCACCAGACTACCCCCCTCAGTTCGTCACAGACACACGTAATATCAATCGAGAGGAGTCCTCAGTCGAGCAAGTCTTGGTGCACAGGCGTGATCGTTCACCATCAGATGCCACATGGGTTGACTTGTCTGTTTTCCGTGCTCAATTTCGGACTTTTGCCTTGAGGACAAGACAAATTTTCTAGAGGGCGACATTGTTACAGATGCGGAGGGTGAGGGACGTCCACCAGTGTGGCGGGTATACCAGCGCTGTGAAAGGCCTGTTAGTGACACACCGGCGGAAAGTCATTAAGACTCATGAATATTTTGGGAAATCAATTGTATCTTTCTTTGTTTTGTAATTGGACCAGGGGTGTTATATAAACCCACGATGCGATGTATTTGTCTTTATCTTGGTGGTACTAAGAAATTTGGGAACCCTGGTGGTTATTTCTCTTCCTCCCTCTTTCTCTCTTTCCCTCTTTTTTTCCTCTCAGAATCGTACGCAGGTCTTCCTTTCCGAAAGAGCTAACAGGACCTCCCTTATAAATTTGCAAAATTTGCGGTTGCAACCCTCTACCTTTTGAAATTACAAAGACCTCTCATGTAAGTTTAAATTTCATAATATAATGCACCACAAAAACCTCTGGAGAAAATAGCCGGGGGTATTTTTGTGCATGTGTTTGAAATGTAAACATAAAGGTGAAGTTTTTGTAATTTCAAAAGATAGAGGGGTGCAACCTGTAATTACGCTAACTCCCTGGGGAGATTTGGGTAATTTATATATATATATCAAAATAGTAAGCATGTATACTCACTTTATTGTGGCTGTTAGCACAAAATGAGCACTGAGCATTGAGACAGTCCACACATTTCCATTTGTTGATTGTAGCGGGATTATATGCAGTGCAAGTGAAGTTGCTAAAGTGCTGTGTCTCTGTGAAACCAACGGCAGGAGATTTCACAGAAGAAGCATAGAAGACACTGCTCAAGATGCCCAGCCATATGATGATTCCACATAAGCTGATGATCATCAGCCTTCTCCTCCCTGATCGGTCCACAAAAAACATACTCACAATGGAGCCAATGGCGTTGAGACCAGAAGTAATGAGGGAAAGGGCCAAGGCGGTCGAGTTTGAAGAATACCCAGCCAGTTGAACTATGGTGGGGGCATAATACATCACTGTATTGATACCGCAGAACTGTTGAGCCACTTGGCAGACGATTCCTGCAATTAGACCCCTGCGAACCATCCTCGTCGTCCAAGCCTTCTTCACTCGGCCAAAGAAACTGACGCCGAGGGTGCCTTCCTCGGCAATTTCGGATTCAACCGATTGCCCCAAAAGCTCGAGCTCCCTGCTAACCTCATCTTCGGGGTAGATCTTTCTCAAAATTGCCTCAGCCTCCCCCTTCCGTTCCTGTTCATTTGATTCAAATCCGAAAGAAAGACAAAGACATCAACAAAACACGCAAGATAAAATAATTCTAATAGTTAACAGAAAAACTGCATCTTAACATTAGAAAAAGCTGGGCTCGAAATCATGTCTTCAGGTAGAATTACAAGTATTCTAATAATATAATCATGTGAAATACATGCCTTCCAACGCAATATACTTGTTGGAGCTTGCTTTCCGCATCTCTTGGTTTGAGAATAACAAATACCGTGTTGTATTTGATCTAGTCTTTTGTGTGTTTATAGTGGCCAGGTTGTACATGTTCAATGAGGAGACAAGTCCTCGTTCATGGGCATGATCCGAGAACGACAAGTCTCAGGTTGGATGAGTTTTGTGTGCTGATCTTAAAATGGCCATAACTTTCAATCCAGGAAGAGTTACAGAACGTGCCACCCCATTTCGGAGATGAGAATGACTCAATCTACATGCTGGAGCTAAATTTGAATGTGGGAAATTTCACTGTCGGAAAATTCCGACAGCCACTGTCGCCTAGGCGACAGCAGAGAAGTTACAACTACTTCCCTCCACGGCAGCACGACGAAAAGCAGTTTTGAGATGTCGGAAATCCGACATCGATGTCGCCCAGGCGACAGCTCGACGGTTACACCAACTGCCCACGACTCCACCCACGACGGCACTCCAGCGGCAGTTTAGCGCTGTCGGAAAATTCCGACAGTCACTGTCGGAAATTCCGACAGCGATTTTCTATAAATTGACACCTTCTGTTCGTGCATTTCAACCATTGAATATTCTAAGTCCCTTCCTGAGTGCATTCCATCCAGAGAGCTCCAGAACCTCATGAACTCCCATTTATGCTGAGAAGGTTTGAATTTGAAGACGAGATCGGACGCGCTTCTACATCAAGGATCATCTCGAGGCTTCAACCTTCCTTTCAGAGATCTGAATTTCTAGGGAGTTCTTATTTTATCTTGTATTTTCATTTATATACATTTTACTTTGTATTGGTAGGGAAAATCGCTTCCTTGTGCGGAGCGTCTAAGTCCTTGCGCGGCTTAGGGGAAAATCGCTTCCTTGTGCGGAGCGTCCAAGTCCTTGCGTGGCTTGGTGGGAAATCGTGGCCTTGTGTGCTACGTCTAGATCTTGGGAAGATCTAGAGGATAGGCTTGGGCTTGGTCTAGGGAGAGACAAGTGATAGCCTTCCGATCCTTGGGAGAAGGATTGGTAAAAAAAAAGAAATTTACATTTGTACGCCTCCGATTTCTAGCGATATAGAAATCAAATTTATGTAAACACGTTTTCATATATATAATCATGTTTCTTTTGTGTTTACTTGATTTGTATCATTTGGCGTAATCTCTATTATATTGTGTTCTAAGTTTTCAATTCTAAATCTAAATTGTTTATTTCAATCTCTTTCATTATAAAACAATTTAGTAATTATCTTGGAAATTATAAAAAGAATTTTATTCCCTTATTCACCCCCCCTCTAAGGGCGCCGTAAGATCCAACAATTGGTATCAGAGGAAGGTTATTCCAAATCGGCTTAACAACCGGGAATAATGGCGCCTCTTGATCATGATCTCGCTTCTACTAGTGGGGAAAATTTTAATATAAATGAAAAAGTATTATCACCACCATTATTTATGGGTGAAAATTTTAAAGGGTGGAAAATATTAATGAAAAATTTTCTTAAGGCCTTAGATGAAAAAGTTTGGAATATTACGATTAAAAAGCCATCTAGCGTACTAACTAGAAACGAAATTATTTTAAATGCAAAATCTATGAATAGTATATTTTGTGCGTTAGACCAAAATATTTTCAAACTTATTTATACTTTACCTACCGCATATGAAATTTGGAATTTTCTTGAAAGAACTTATGATTCTCCTTCTACAGGTACGAAACTTTCACAAGAACCGGAAAATATGCAAGCCTATGCAAATATTCAAGAAAGCTACACAAAGGATGGATCCATAGAATGCTCATCAAGCGGAAAGGATGATGGACACTCTTGTTTGGAAGAGGAAGATGAAGAAGACAACGTCACAATATTGGACTCAGTTGATGGCAACACATCAAGCAAAAGAGAAGACGGAAACTATTGCAAGGTAAGAAAATCTAAATCTTCTTTTTTTGTAAAAAATTCTATTTCTACATCTCGTATGCTTAAAATTGCTAAACGCAAAATTTTAAAGTTAAAAATTGCTAATTCCAAATTACGTTTAGAAAATAAATCTTTAAAAGCAAACGATAACGTAGAATCAAATATTGATGTGTTAAATTCTCTTTCATGCTCTTTAGATAAAATTCATATTCCTTGTTTAGATTGCAATCTATTAAAAGAAAAATTCAAGGAAATTGAAAAAGGGCTCTTAGTTTCTAAAGAACATAATGAAAAATTGTTAGTTGAAAATGATGCTTTAACTTGTAAGTTAATACAATTAAAATCTTTTGTTGAAAAATTTCAAATGTCATGTAATGAATTTCATCATAAGATTTTAAATAACAAGGATAAATTAACTTACAAAATTATTTCTAAAAAGGATCATTTTCACACATTAAATCAAAAGGAGTTTAGTTTCAAAAAGAATTATGATCCTCACAAAATTCTTAAGAGTCATTATTATAAGTCTCAATATATTTTCAATCATGACTCAAATTTAAAAACTCCTTTTCATGAAAATCAAAATATAAAATATTATCCTTCATATTATAAGAGTATGTCTATAAGAAAGAGTGGAAATGAAAATCATCAAAATAATAATCATTCTTTTAAAACATATTGTAATTCACTCTTTCAACAATCACTTCTAAAGAAAGACACTCACTGTTATAAACTTTCAAAGAATCCATGTAATAAAATTCATGATGATTATCAACATCAATCTACTTTGAAAAATAATTTGAATAAACATAAATCTCAAATGAATTATTTTTCAAACAAATATAATCATATAAAGATGTCACATAATCATAACATGAATTTAAAAGACAAACAACCAAAGTATGAATGGAGGCCCAAAATTAAAAACGAAACACTAACTCCACTTGTAAAGGCCCATTCATCACTATCTCTCCAAAAGCCTACACGATGTATTTGGGTACCCAAAGGAACCATCACACTTGGTCCCCTTTGGATACCTAAATCTCTCATTCACTAGGAATCATCATTTGCATGAAGTAGAAACAATTAAAAATGAAATATCAATTCTCTACTTCATGATATGCTTATTTTCTCTTTATCTTTTGTTTATTTTATATTTTTTTTTTAAAAAAAAACATGCTATGATCACTTTATATATCATGTAATATGACTTTCATATATTAAGCCTAATGTTTATCAAATCAAATTTGTATTAAAATTGAACATTAAGTCATATATCTTTCAAAGTGATCTATATCTCATCTTTGATTGTACTTTATCCGTTTAAATCCTTTACCCTTAATTGTCTTGAATTATCATTAGAAATTGAATATTGAAATTATTTTCAAGACTAATGAAATTAGCTTTAAAAATGGATTTAAATGGTTTATTAAAGG
Organism: Dactylorhiza incarnata; assembly: GCA_033032865.1. Lineage (NCBI taxonomy): Eukaryota > Viridiplantae > Streptophyta > Magnoliopsida > Asparagales > Orchidaceae > Dactylorhiza > Dactylorhiza incarnata. Next base: position 23,846,013 of record JAWHQI010000003.1, read on the forward strand.
GCTTAAGGTAAAAATTAAAATGCGCAACGTTATGATAATCTTCAATTTGCTGCATATGATAGCCCCTATAATGAAAAATATTATCAAATAAAATCGAAAACAAAAATTCATCTAAACGCATGCTTAATCTTTCAAAAAGCGAGTTTTTGATCAAAACTTCATATAGCCATATCTTTTGATCCGCTCGTCCGATTTTCGCGTTTAATATCTTTTCGGAAAGAGCACAGAAATCTCCATCTATTGGCAAACTAGGCTTGTTCATTTGAGTTCTTTTGGTGCTGTCAGTTTGCCCAATTTCAACTCCATTTTTAAATGCTATCTTAGTTCGCTTGATTTGGAAATTTCTATGTTTATGGATTTTTTTCCATCACATGCTATCCTTAGTATAATTGTTTCATATCTCATATTATGTGTGTGATGTGTGTCACCAATGTTTGCATGTAATTTAGACCTTAGAATCATCTTATATCATTAAGATCAAATCAAAAGTTTAATCATTTCATTATAGGTCTAAAGAAAATTAATTTGTAAACTTCTCATATTACATGCAACATTATCTCCATTAATTCTATGTAATAACATTGCATTCAAATGTATCATTCTAGCATCACTTCTTAATTTGTGCTTAAATTTTTATGCTGGGTAGAACATTTATAATGTTATTAAAATATCATGATAACTATGTGATTTGATATATATATAATACTAAAATTCCAACAAACACATAGTTTATGGATTATTCATTAGAATATTTATGAATATTGTTTCATGAATCATTCTTATCATGCAAAACCAAAGATCAATAAATTTAATTATTGAAAGCAATCTTATAAAAATTCAAAAACTTTATATATATATGATCTTTGTCTTTTATATGATTGGATGATCATTATTTTTCCTAGACTTACAAATCAATCATGTTCTTTCAAAAGAAAATCACTATATCACTATATCATAAGTCTAGAAGGATTAGAATTCTCATACATCATGATGATCTAACATATATTCTATGCAAAAATTCTCTTTAATCATAAATCATAATTCATGTTCTATCAAGACATATCTCAAATCTATAATAGGAATTATGAATCTTATGATAAAAATTATGAATAATGTTTTCATTACATTATTTATTGATTTGCTTTGCTAGTGATTGCATGTATCTCTCATATTTGTAGACCCTAGAATCAACTTTGCAATGAAGATATACATCAAACTTAATTATCACTCTATTCTAGATCTATAATTTGAAATTCTATTTTGGAATACATGCAATTTCAATATAAATCTTATGACATGACATTAAACTCAAAACTCATCATACTAGCATTGTCACTTATTGAATATTAGTAATTGTGCTAGTCATCTCATTTCGTCATCTCATAATAAGTAGAAAAACTATACGGCTTTATAACTCTTCACAAAAACCCATAGTTTACATAACAACCCATAGATTTAAAAAGCATAGGTTGTCCAAAAGATTATTCACCTATGACTTCATATCTCACAATAGCGAGGGTGTAGGGTTGTATGCATTAGAGACCTAACCTCTAAGTCATGTCTTGTCCTTAACCGGGGAGGGTTCCAGTGGGGCCTTGCGAGGCACTGGGGGGAAAGAGTGCTAGGTTGAGCGTCGTCTTTTGTATGCATATGGGATTAACACCCCAACCTACGGCATGTGTGCAGCTCCTCATGCCCATCCGTCACTTAGTACGGGGCTAGGGTGTAGACATTTAGTCGGGGTAGCCTTTAATCTTAGAACATACTTATATTACTCACTGCATGAACATTTTTATTCACTTATTACTTAAATCATGCATATTTTGGGTTGTTTAATAAAAATGTCTTCATGTGTTTGCATAATTTATCTTTTTGAGTTTAAATGTTTTTGTAAAACACATGTATTTGAAAAAGCTAAAGTTTTATGCAAATTTGAGCAATCAAGTCATCTGTGAAAATTCCAAAATTTCTGCATAAGACTACTCTAAGGACATTTAATAAATATCAAAAATCAGATTTTTAAAATTCTCAAAAAATCGAGTACTGTTTCCAGCGCTAGCGCTAGCGCCGGCGCTAGCGTGGGTGTTGGAATTTTCTGATTTTTAAAATTTCAAAAAAAATCCATAAAAATATGTTGGTTCATATTTTCTACTTATTTGTTGTGTTTCTGACTTTTGTTATTTTAGTTTTATTTATATTATGAAAAATCAACTACAAAAGATCAAAATTCAAAAATACAAAATTTTTTTTTGTTATTTATGTTTTTCTTCATATTATGAAAAATCTACTACAAAAATTCAAAATTCAAAACTTACAAAAATATGTTTTTTTTTTGTGATTTTTCTGTTTTTGATTTAAAAAAAAAATTATAAAACAAAAAAAATTGTATGATCTTTATTGCCAATATCAAGCATGTATGAATTCTATCATTTAGAATTATTTACAATGTTGAAACATATTCTTTCAAATTACTATGAACATTGTTTTGCTTATCATGCTTTGATATATCTATTTAAAGTGCATCAATTGTATTGAAAAATGTGTAGAACCAAGCTTAGCATGCCTCTAAGTATGAGTAAATGTTTTATGATTGATAATGATATATTTCACTCACTTATTTTGGTAATCAACATGTGTGTCTAAATCTAAAATGCTTGCTTGTGTATTGTATTTGTACAATGAATTAAAACTTGCATAAGTTTTTTACCTACACTACATTTGAATTGCACTTATGAAATTTAGAAAAGTGGTTAAAAGTTAAAAAAAATTGGGTTTGCAAAACAAGTGTATTCGGAGAATGTTGTCTCACAAATGTGAACAAAAAATATATATATGTAGACAAATATAACTCCACCAAGCACTACTTGAACCTCCTGATAAGTCTTCATAAGCATTGTGAGGTTGAGCACCTTGGAAAGAATAGTAAAGTGGCTTGTGCAAACCTTAGTTATTACACCACTTTGTTAAAAAAAAATTAAATTAAATTATGTGCATTAAAAGTGTGTGAAAGTAATTTACTTATGTTTTATTGTGCACTTTACTTTACATATGTCTTGTATTTTGATGATTTAAATCAATTGTTAACATTGCCCAAAATACACTTATGTGCACATCATTATCTTTCATAACACTTCTTCTCATAAGTATTGGATTCTAATGCTTTATCTATACTACTCTTTATATAAAAATGCACTAGATAACCTATCATGATCTCTACAATGTTTTGGTATCTCTTGAACTTAAAATTAAGTAACATTGTAGTATAATCTCTCTTTAATATGTTCATTTCATGCTTGGTATCTTTATGAAAAACTTTGAGATTTCAAAAAGGTTAAAACATCTTTCAATTTTGAACTAAAACTCATATTTTTACTTATGCTTTTCATGCTTACAAAAATGATGTTTCTTATAATCTTCCGCTTGCTTACAACTCTTATCTTTTTATTTGAAATCTCTTTGATATACTATGCTTCAACTCTTTATCATTTCATATATTTAAAAGCTCGATCATGCTTTGTTATTTAAATGCCTCCTTACTACCCTCACCCCACCTTCTTTTGATAATACCAAAAGGGGGAGATTAATTCAAGAAATCTAGAAGATTAAGGGGAGAATAATTAAATAATGCACCATTGCAATTAATTATAACATTTAGGGGGAGCATACATTTAGGGGGAGAATACAATTTAGGGGGAGTATATTAAAAAGTTTTCATGGAAAGCGTCTATTGCTCGATCATGACAACCCACTTTTGGTAATAACAAAAGGGGGAGAATAAAATGAGAAATCTAGTGACATATATATTTAGGGGGAGTAAAATCTGTCACGCAGTAAACCTTTTATTCATGCATATCTTTTATCGCACTTATCTATAAACTCACTAATTTCTCATATGGGTATTTGTTATTATCAAAAGGGGGAGATTGTTGGAGCTTGCTTTCCGCATCTCTTGGTTTGAGAATAACAAATACCGTGTTGTATTTGATCTAGTCTTTTGTGTGTTTATAGTGGCCAGGTTGTACATGTTCAATGAGGAGACAAGTCCTCGTTCATGGGCATGATCCGAGAACGACAAGTCTCAGGTTGGATGAGTTTTGTGTGCTGATCTTAAAATGGCCATAACTTTCAATCCAGGAAGAGTTACAGAACGTGCCACCCCATTTCGGAGATGAGAATGACTCAATCTACATGCTGGAGCTAAATTTGAATGTGGGAAATTTCACTGTCGGAAAATTCCGACAGCCACTGTCGCCTAGGCGACAGCAGAGAAGTTACAACTACTTCCCTCCACGGCAGCACGACGAAAAGCAGTTTTGAGATGTCGGAAATCCGACATCGATGTCGCCCAGGCGACAGCTCGACGGTTACACCAACTGCCCACGACTCCACCCACGACGGCACTCCAGCGGCAGTTTAGCGCTGTCGGAAAATTCCGACAGTCACTGTCGGAAATTCCGACAGCGATTTTCTATAAATTGACACCTTCTGTTCGTGCATTTCAACCATTGAATATTCTAAGTCCCTTCCTGAGTGCATTCCATCCAGAGAGCTCCAGAACCTCATGAACTCCCATTTATGCTGAGAAGGTTTGAATTTGAAGACGAGATCGGACGCGCTTCTACATCAAGGATCATCTCGAGGCTTCAACCTTCCTTTCAGAGATCTGAATTTCTAGGGAGTTCTTATTTTATCTTGTATTTTCATTTATATACATTTTACTTTGTATTGGTAGGGAAAATCGCTTCCTTGTGCGGAGCGTCTAAGTCCTTGCGCGGCTTAGGGGAAAATCGCTTCCTTGTGCGGAGCGTCCAAGTCCTTGCGTGGCTTGGTGGGAAATCGTGGCCTTGTGTGCTACGTCTAGATCTTGGGAAGATCTAGAGGATAGGCTTGGGCTTGGTCTAGGGAGAGACAAGTGATAGCCTTCCGATCCTTGGGAGAAGGATTGGTAAAAAAAAAGAAATTTACATTTGTACGCCTCCGATTTCTAGCGATATAGAAATCAAATTTATGTAAACACGTTTTCATATATATAATCATGTTTCTTTTGTGTTTACTTGATTTGTATCATTTGGCGTAATCTCTATTATATTGTGTTCTAAGTTTTCAATTCTAAATCTAAATTGTTTATTTCAATCTCTTTCATTATAAAACAATTTAGTAATTATCTTGGAAATTATAAAAAGAATTTTATTCCCTTATTCACCCCCCCTCTAAGGGCGCCGTAAGATCCAACAATACTCACTAATAGCATATGATACATGTTGAGATGTCATGTATCCTAATATGTTTGAAACCCATTCAGTTGACCCTATTTTAGTTTATGGCCTATTTGCAGATCTTATTAAAACTCTCGCTGCCCGGAAAATGAGCGTGAAAGACTAAATGTCGAGGTGTATTTTATTTCTAGTTTCTCAGAAAAACTCAAAAAAGATACTTCTGTGAGGTGTATTTTAATTGAGAGTTGATATTAGCAGTCCAATTCTCGCTATTCGCACCCCAAAAAATAGTAAAAATCCTAATTATATTTGCAGTACAATTCTCGCTAATCGCACCCCATCGAATAACCTGCTCCTCTCCATCTCTTTTCTCCCGTTGCCTAAACCCTAGCCGTAGTTCTATTGGTCGCGTCGTCTTTCCCCCTCTTAGATTCACCTTATTCAAAAAAGAAGAAAATTATCCAGCGAAAATCTCAAAAAAATAGTCAGTTTTCTGGTTAGAGGAAGGTTTGCATGTCATTTAACTTGTTTTAGAGTTGATTCCTCTATGCATGTCATTTAACTTTTTTTCATGCTTGATTTGTATATTGTTTTAGAGTCGTTAAGATGTTTCTCTAGGCTTCTAGTACTTAATAAATCGACAAAGTGTTTCGCTTATTTGGGATGGGAGTGGGGTGCAAATATAATTTTGGACTGCAAATAAAATTTATGGACTGCGAATAGTGATGGACTGCGAATAGCCAATTCCGGACTGCTAATATCAACTCCTTTTTAATTTTGCTTTCTTAGAAAAAAGATACTTATGTGAGGAGTATTTTATTTTTGGTTCCTTAGAAACAGTATAAATGAGAGGCATGTCATTTCAGGTTAGTTATGTATTTTTCTATATGAGAAATTCACTTTATGTTACGGATTGCGTATTATGATAGTACCACGCATTATTATTTATTTTATCTAGGTGTCTAGTTGTCATCTTTATGTAGGGACCTCGAGCTCCGGGTCTACTATTTGGTGTCATTATCATTATTAAGTCTTATTATATGTTGTAGTCTATATAAAGGCATTAGAGGTGTTGTATGAAGCAAGCAAGAAGAAATCTAATTCCCTTCTTTGAGTGTAAGGTCTTGGTAGCTCTCTCCTCCAAGGAGCAAGCCCCGCTTAGGCAGCCGCAATCATGGCTCCGTAGTATCTCCGTCATCATCGTCTCCATCTCCGGCCACCTCCGACCAGGGTCATAACAACTTGGTATCAGAGCTCTCGGTCCTCTTCCGCCGGCGCACGTCATTCCACTCCAACTTATCTCCTCCGATCGGTGCCTCACAGATCTCTGCACCCTCTGATCGACTACTTCGGCGCCATCGACGTCAGACTCCACAAGCAAAACCGAAGCCACTGCCTCCTCTGCGTCAGCCGGGCCCTACTCTGACGCTACTATCCTCCAGCGACGTCGTCCTTCCTCACTGTCAACGTCTCCGCACACAGCCATCCAGAAAAGCCGCACCAGTCCGTCGACTGCACCAGTTGGTCGACCGCACCAGTCCATCGAGCCAGTCGCCCCTTCAAGGCCTTGTTCCATACACAACCCTTAGCAGAACACGCCGACCGCGGGACGTCGAGCTCCCTCTCTCCTTGAGCCCCGCACAGCACGCCCCTATTGTTTTCGAGCCCCGCGCGTGCCTCTGCTATTTTCTTGCCCTGCGAGTCAGCGACCCCGCCTCCCTCCTGGGATTTCCATCAAACCGCCTGCTATCTTTTAATTTCATTTTTGTTTCTCTCTGTGGACCCCACCATCACTCTCTCCCACACTTGCCTTTCCCATACACGCATGCCATATCACTTCTCACGTCATTTCCTCTCCATTATTATTATTATTATTATTATTATAATTCCTTCTCATTTAATTACCTAAGCCACTTCATTAATTACCTCAAGCCGCACACCCAACCAGCCTATTTCTATTTTTCTTTTCAACTATTCACCGGCGCATTATTATTTGAAAACATTGGGCGCAACCGCGGCGCCCGTGGACACTCCCAATCATCCGACTCGGCGCAATCCGAACACCCTATCACCCGCTCCTCTTCTCGCTCCTCATCTCGCACTATGGGTGACTCGTCTGACCAACTAAGTCAGATTATGACCATGCTGCAGGCCGTCATGGCACAACAGACCGCACAAACTGCACTCACGGAACGACAATAGGAGATCATTACTGCGCTCTCCAAGCGCCTTGATGATCTTTCTACCGCCCCCGCACACAATCGTACAAGCAGCAGTCAGGCACCACCACTTCTCCGCCAAGCCCCGCCACCACTGACCGCCCACGAGCCATCACCGCCAGTCCTCGCGCACCAAGTCGTTGCGATTGAACCACGCTACACCAGATTAGAATTTCCAACCTATGATGGGAAAAGTGATCCCTTGTGCTGGCTCACCAAATGTGAGCAATTCTTCGGCCACCAACAAACTCCGGCAGCAGACCGAATCCATCTAGCATCTTTCCATCTGCTCGACTCCGCTGTTTTGTGGACCTCTCGACTTCTCACCGACCGACTGAATCTGCTACGGGACGACTTCAAAAGGCTATGCAACTTGCGTTTCGGAACTCCTATCCGCAGCAACCCCCTCGGAGAACTCACATCTCTACGACAAACGGGGTCAGTAGACGAGTACCTGGAACAATTTCAGCTTCTCTTTGCGCATGTTCCCCTTTCCCCGGATATGCAAGTCAACATTTTCACCGCTGGACTTCGCGAGCGCCTGCGACTGGATGTCGAGTTTGAGGCCCCGCCAGACTTAGTGACTGCTATGAGTCTGGCCCGGCTCTGCGATCGTCGCCTCCAGCTAGCACAGACAACCTACCCTCCTGCCACCAACATCGTTCAACAAGGTCGTATCGAGGGTCCTCAAGCCCCTCCGGTCCGCCGATTATCTCGGGCGGAGATGCTGCAACAACGTGCCCATGGATTATATTTTAATTGCGACGAGCAATACACTCGCGGTCACAAGTGCAACCGGCTCTTCTATCTACACGTCGAGGACTCTGACAACGAGGGCATCGGATAAAGCTTGAGGACAAGCTCTTTTTAGAGGAAGGGTGAGATGTTACAGATCGCGTATTATGATTGTACCACGCATTATTACTTCTTTAATCTAGGTGTCTAGTTGTCATCTTTATGTAGGGGCCTCGAGCTCCGGGTCTACTATTTGGTGTCATTATCATTATTATGTCTTATTATATGTTGTAGCATATATAAAGGCATTAGAGGTGTTGTATGAAGCAAGCAAGAAGAAATCTAATTCTCGTCTTCGAGTATGAGGTCTTGGTAGCTCTCTCCTCCAACGAGCAAGCCCCGATTAGGCAGCCGCGATCATGGCTCTGTAGTATCTCCGTCATCAACGTCTCCATCTTCGGCCACCTCCGACCAGGGTCATAACATATTCCAGTGTATTGCATAACTTCTGTTGTAGTATTTGAGTGGTGCGGAAGTCACAACTGCCTGCAATACACTGTTTATCTTTGTAGCACTAATTCCTCGTAGTAAACCATTGTGTCGACCGTGTACATATCATCCTTTTTTGGAAGTCACAACGGCCTACAATACACTGTTTATCTTTGTACCACTAATATCTCGTAGTAAACCTTTGTGTCAACCGTGTACATATCATCCTTTTTTGGAAGTCACAACTGACAGAGATCGGCACTGGACTACGGGTCACCAGTCGGCGGGGCCCACTTTCGTATATTCACGCATGAGGCGATGATTGGATCAGCGATCCGAGACCACGAGCGCGTCCGACTCACCGTTCTATTATTTTTATGTATTTTATTTTATTTTATTGGACTTGTTTTTGGTGTTTTAGGACATCGGGCGTAACGACTAATCATAGTCATTCACGTCCGGGGCCCAATCGCCCCTCTTGTTATAAATAGGGGTGGATGCTGCATTTTACATTCATTGTTTATTTTGCGAGCGAATCCAGAATCGGCAATCATCCGTGGTGCGATGCCGCGAGACCCGGGGTGCGACGTCTCGGTTTACTTTTCATTTTCCCATTTTCCTTCAGTTATTTTTCTATTTCCCCGTGAACCAACACTGCTTGCCCCTCTAATTCCATGATCCCCTCTACAAACCGCCACTGCTCATCTGAAAACCGCTTGGCCTGTTCCTGTTCAGCGGCTTCTTCCTCGACGGGAACGAGAGCCCGCCTCTCGATCTCATCGGCTCAGCCCTCCTCCACCGACGAGCAAAGCAATCTCATCAGTGCTCCTCGTCAACCCTAACCGATGGATGCTCGACATCAACCCGTCAATCCCTTCTGCTTTCCTGCTTCGTTTGTCGTGGAACCTCCATTCATCGCTACAGTTAAGCCGCAAACCATCTCCTCCACTGTTCTTCTTCCTCCATCCCTCCACCCCTGTCGTGGATCCACCAGAATCTACCCTACTTCTCAGTCCAGTGATCCCCACGTCAACATCCCGCCGACTGAAGTCCTCCAGCTAGCCTACCTCCGTCCACCGTGCTTCTCCTTCTCGCTTCTCTCTCTGTCGTGGAGGCACAACCGATTACTTCCGGAAGATCCCATATTTCCTCCACCCCAATAGTGAGCCCCAATTTCTGGCCAGCATTCCTGCAGCCAAGTCTCTTTTCCCTGGAGCAGTCGTCTGCCATCACTTGACCATTGCCGGATCTCCAATGCTATGTGAGTTTTAGTGTATTGTGTTGCTATTGGATATTGGAAAACACTAATTGTTTGTATGGGAATTCGCCTCGGTTGTGTAGTTGTTTTCATTTTCCGTATTTTCCTATTAAGTTCATTTGTGAAGGCTCGTAGTTGAAAGCACTTCATGCGTAATCGAATATATGATTGCTTAAAATCAAGTTCACCCTACGATTAACTTGCCGAGCTTATACAAATATAACTGCTAAGTTTTATTTCCGGAATAAATTAAAATTGTGCATGCATCATTTAGGTTGGCATTGTTGAGTTCGTGGCATTCACCACATATGATTGCATTAGCGTCAGCACACCCACGTCACACGGCCTACCCTGCGTCAACAACTACCTACAATACACTATTTATCTTTGCAGCACTAATTACTCGTAGTAAACCTTTGTGCCGACCGTGTAAATTTCTTGTTTTGTGTGATTGTGTTCCTTCTTTTTTTTAACTTGATTATCTGTGACAATATTTAAACTCCGTACCAAACTAGCAGAAAGTACATAAGAGAAAGAAGATAGACCTTTCTGTACAGCCACCTAGGTGATTCAGGAAGCATCAGCATCAGGAAAAACTGAATCAAAGCAGGAAGTCCAGCAATTCCAAGCATCCAACGCCATGTCCCATTAACCTGCACCAATCAAAGTTATTTTTGATATCATAGTTTTATAGGAATAGTTACAAAAAACACCTCACAATCTTTGCATAATTACAGGGACCTCCACTCTATCTTTTAAAATTACCAAAACCTCCTCTCTAAGTTCTATTGTTCCATGGAAACCCCTCCAGGGTTTTGTTTTGTACATGTTTGCTAACAATGCAAACTAAGTGGTAAAGTTCTGGTAATTTTGAAAGATCAAGTGAAGGTCCCTGTAATTATGCAAAGATAGAGGGGGCCTCCCTAAAAATGACCCTAGTTTTACATTTCATTAGCTCAAATGTGATCAATCTTCCAATGAGTACAATGGCAGTAGTAGGTAGTACCCTAGTGAAAGCAAGATTTATAAGATAGGCCAAGAACTGCCCTCCTGTGATCAGTAAACCATTTAAGCTAACTAGTGCTCCTCTAATCTTGTGAGGAGAAGCCTCTGAAATGTAAAGTGGAGCCGTCATCGAAGCCATCCCTACTCCAAGACCCACGAAAATTCTTCCAAGAATTATAATTCCAGGAGTAGGAGCAGCTGCCATCACTACAGCTCCAATAAAGAACAAGACATCGGCAAAGAGAATCGAGAGCCTTCTTCCAAATCTGTCATTCATCCATCCACCCACCCCTGCACCAAGAATAGCACCAGCAACAGCCATGCTGACAATGGTTTCCTGTAGTCACATGAAACATAACGTATGCATGTAATTTTATTCGCTTTAAAATTGAATTTAAAGGTGTTTCATATTTAAAAAAGACGTGTGAAATGTACCTGGAGAACGGTGCTCCGTTCAACTTGGCCAATGTCATCTCGTATGTAAAGAAGCGCACCAGATATAACACCTATATCAGTCACACTATGAGTAAATGGCAAGAGAAAGGAAGTATAAAGAACAAGGAGACATCCAGATATAGTTTGTGTTTTGGTTCAATATAGTTGGATCAATGGATGTCAGAGTTATTAAGATATCAGTATTATTAGATGTCAGGGTTATCTATCAGATATCAAATGTTCCGTTCAGCGACATCTGAATGATCAAGGCTGTGATTTTATGCAATTTACAAGATGCTATTGTTTCAATTTACGATTTAAATAACACGACATTACATTAGAATGTATGCTTACCTAACAACGATGGTTTTCAAATCATCTTTATCTAGCATCAGAGGTTTAAAAAACCATAATTACTAGTAAATTAAATGGCGATTTAATCATGTCTTGCCAAGTATTTACAATCTCAATCCGAGAATAAATGTGGGAGGGAAAGTAGGGGCAGTACCAGTATCGTAGCCGAATAGGAGACCTCCAATACCAGCTGAAAATGCTAATTTCAAGATGTATGGCCTCTGCAGACTCAATTTGAAGCAGTCCTTAAATTGCGACGAGTCTTCTTTTAGAGGGCCAACCTCCATCTTTTCTCGCTTGGCTGGTTACCTGTAGATAGTTTCTATAGGAAAGGCCACACCTAGGTCTTAATTCAACCCAGCTTCTATCATGCAGGGAAAAAAAGAGTGAGAAGTGGATATACCAAGAACAAATTTACAGTGCAAGATAGTGAAGCTTAATTTTTTGTTTACACGCAAAAAAAAGAGAGAATAAAATTACTAATGCAAGGTAAAAAACAGAGGTACCCATTCTGTAATAGAACTATTTTTTTCCATTTCTTTGATCAGTGGCAGTAGCTTTTATCTCCTATGTCCAAGGCAGTAAAAAAAATTGGGATGGGGCCAAATCTTATTTTCTCAAAACCGAATCATCCTGAGTCATGAACAACTCTTATTTGGAGAAGATATTGTGACAATACATCAATCATGTCACAGAAGCTGTAAATGGTTTAGAGTTTGAAGATTAAGACCGTTGAAATCGAAGACAAGACGATCAGGGATTCATGGGTGGAACAGATCATAAATTGGACTTCAGACGACCAAGATCGAGATGGAGACACTACAGCCCGATCATTATTTCTTAGGATTGTAGACCATGTGGGTGAAGATGGATGAAATTACTGTATGATTCTTTATGATTTTAATAAGCTCATATATATATATATATATATGTGTGTTTATTTACTTATTTGTGGTAATGTCTTTGGATGAATGATGTTATTTCGCATTTTATGTGATATTTCATATCTTGAATGTATCAGTTTATTATTAATTTATTTATAATAATATTATAGTGTAAGCTTACTTAAGGGTTTTGAATCCTAATTAAATTCATCTTTCAAAGTCAAAAACGTTTATGTTGTACCTTTTATCAAAGTTCCCTATCATGATTTAGGGTCTTCTGGAGTTTCTACTCCACCCTCCTCTCTCCTAGCCACTGCCAGCCAACCACCACCTCAGGCAGAGAACTTTATTCGGGTGTAGATAGTGGCCCTGGTCCGCCGGGTTGAGGACCTAGACGGAGTTGCTCAAGTGAGCAAGTAGATGTTGCTGACATCACGCCCAGTGAGTTCAGCAGGCAACTCCGCATACTCCGAAAAAAGGTATTTTTTTCTCTAGACCTACGAATTTTTGTTTATTTCTCATCGCACTAGCAATCGTGACATAGTGCCCCCCACGCATAAATGATTTTTTTGAAACTATAGAGAACTAATTTTGCTGAACATGCTAAAGAGAAAATGAACTATGGTGGTTGTATAAGACTAATTATATGTAGTCCATGCTTTTACACACAGCAAAGACAAGTTTCAAAAATTGCAATAGTAGAAGTCTTCAGAAGATGCACAGGTTGAGCTGCACCCGCATCATGCAGTTCGGCAGGACACAAACCTTTTGGTACACCGTTGTTTTAATGGTGACTGAGCAATGTCCACAGGCTGAACCGCACTTGCAACATGTAGTTCGGCATGAGTAGGGGCCCTTTTAGCATGTTATTTACATGGGAGAGGTTGCGGGGGATTGGAAAGTTCATCTCTCAAGGCAAATGCTCATATGTATTTTGGGGATTTGTGGACCCAATGGTTTGGGTGTCATGAGAGCACTGATATTGATGTAGGGCTGATGTTTAGCCAAAAGATGATAGCTCGTGTGTTGAGAACGGGCACTGTGTTGTATATTTATTCATGATGTATGTAACGACCATAAGGCCTTGGTTATTACTTGAATATTAATGTAACATTGTGGTTTAAGTTTGATGGGCATGCTCTTAATAAAGTTTTTAGCTTCTGCATGGTGTATAATAATACTCTGATGATTCGTGTGGTTTTCTAGTTATTATCTTCTAATACATCTCTTGGGTAAATTATATGTTGTTAGGCCCGGACGGACCCATATTATATGATGAATATAGATGGGGTGTTACAACTTCCCACGAAAGTATAACCCACAAGCGAAGAAATTGAAGGCTCAAACAACAAAGGGCAAAAAGATGTCCTGAAAGGACAAAGGGCTGTTACAGTCAGCATGCCATAAAATGGTATCTTACAGTCGATGTCCTGCATAGTCATTCAGGTGCTCGTCGCACACTCGACAAATATTTTTCCACCCCACTTAATAAGCCTCCTGATAAACTACAACTTTTGAGAGACATCCAACACACTATATACTTGTATCCTAGTGGGTCTATTGAGTCAGCAGATCATCATTTGCATGACTTGCATGATCAACATCTATTGCATTTAGTTATTCAGCGTAATGATAAATTAAATGGTGAAATATTAAAATCTAGCGCAAGCAATCACAAGTGAGAGCATAAATTTAAAAAAGGTGACCAAATTATGATTCACAAATAATCTGAGTGTACAACTCCATATTCGCCGAGTGTACTCCTAGGGGCCCCTTAGAGTCTTATCTGGTAGCATGGTCCCAGACAGGAAGAGTAGTAGAGGCGAGGGGGCGAGCGGTGGAGGCGGAGGCCTCCCGCTCGCCCAGCCCTTGTGGAGGGGCGAGAGGAGGAGGGGCCAGCCCTCCCTCTCGCCCCGCCCCCAGCAGCAGGGGGCCGACCCTGGCTGGGTCTCGCCCAGGCCCAGCAGGGGGGCGAGGGGAGGAGGCCTCCGGCCCCCCCTCGCCCCCGCCCCAGCAGGGGGGCGAGACCAGCAGGGGGCCGACCCTGGCTGGGTCTCGCCCAGCCCCAGCAGGGGGGCGAGGGGACGAGGCCTCCGCCCCCCCCCCCCCCCCCCCCCCCCCTCGCCCCCGCCCCAGCAGGGGGGCGAGACCAGCAGGGGGCCGACCCTGGCTGGGTCTCGCCCAGCCCCAGCAGGGGGGCGAGGGGAGGAGGCCTCCGGCCCCCCTCGCCCCCGCCCCCACCCCAGCAGGGGGGCGAGACCAGCAGGGGGCCGACCCTGGCTGGGTCTCGCCCAGCCCCAGCAGGGGGGCGAGGGGAGGAGGCCTCCGGCCCCCTCGCCCCCGCCCCAGCAGGGGGGCGAGACCAGCAGGGGGCCGACCCTGGCTGGGTCTCGCCCAGCCCCAGCAGGGGGGCGAGGGGAGGAGGCCTCCGGCCCCCCTCGCCCCCGCCCCAGCAGGGGGGCGAGACCAGCAGGGGGCCGACCCTCGGGTCTCGCCCCACCCCAGTTAGTGGGCTCGCCGAGCCCCGCGTGGTACCCCCTCTCGCCCAGTTCCGGGGGGAGGGTTTGGTCTGCGTTTAGCGCTGCAGAACAGCGGGATTTGGCTATCCGCAACCAAATCCGAGGGTATTTTGGTAATCTGATAGGCCAGAGTTTGGTTATTTGCAGCCCAAATCCAGAAATCCTATAAATAGGACCAAGGGGGCACCATTTGGGAAAAAGCTGGTTCTTGGCTAGCTCTCCACCTCTCTCTCTCCCTCCCCAAGTCTCTCTAGGGGGTGAGGAGAGCCTCCAGTGGTGCCCAAGCTTAGTAGTGGCTTGGGAGGGGAAGTTCCTAAGGGGTTTCCGGGTATGTGGCGAGACCTCCCCACTAAGCCCTTGGTCCAGTCCATAGTTCCTCAACCTTCAACCTAGAGCTCTCCCTTGGGGGGAGTAAGTGTTGGTCGCCCCTCAGCTTGCTGAGGGCCCCGAACTCCACTGAGACCGAGAAATCGGTTTCAACATTTTGGTGCGGTGAGCGTGGAGTGTGACCAACTCAAGAAACTCTCAAGATGAGCTCCATGGACGGAGGTGGAGGAAGATCCGACCCAGGTCACTCGCAGCCCCCGGTGGCTGGGGTGACGTTGGAGATGTTCGAAAATTTCAAGCAAGAGGTCTTACAGACCTTCCAGGTTGCCTTCGCCATGATAGTCGGAGGCAGAAGAGGAGATGGTCCGGAGGTCCCGCATCGGCGGGTGGACGAGGGAGCCCTCGGCCAACAGTCCAGGAAAGAGCTTCCGGTGGGGGGGGAGTGGGGAGGTGCCATTCCCCCACTCGCCCATCCCCAAGGGGGCGAGCTCAGGAGGGAGGCGCCCTCCCAACTCGCCCCGCCCCTTCAAGGGGGCGAGCTCAGGAGGGAGGCGCCCTCCCAGCTCGCCCCGCCCCTTCAAGGGGGAGAGCTCAGGAGGGAGGCGCCCTCCCAGCTCGCCCCGCCCCTTCAAGGGGGCGAGCTCAGGAGGTAGGCGCCCTCCCAGCTCGCCCCGCCCCTTCAAGGGGGAGAGCTCAGGAGGGATGTGCCCTCCCAGCTCGCCCCTCCCCTCCTAGCCCAACCCCAGAGGGGGGCGAGCGGGGAGGCATCAGGCCCCCACTCGCCCCGCTCCAAAAGGAGTCGAGTGAATGTTGGTGGGCGAGATCACCCCGGGTGGCGGCTACCCAATAGCCCGGCGAGCGCAAAGGTCAGCGTTTCGACTCCGCGAGAGCAAGGAAGGAAGGGTTTTCAAAGGAAAAGAGCCAACCGATCGAGGTGGAGGCGGGGATCGAACACACCCTCTCCACCACCTCAGCAAGCCATGGCAATGAGCGGAGGTAGAAGGAGGGGATCCAGAAAAGCAGAAAGAAGAGGAAGAAAAAATGTTATGTTTGAGTTACCTAACCGTGACCTCCACGATGAGGAGGGGCACGCGACGACCGCCTGCCCTGAGTTCATGAAATGAAGGATACGAGGGGTCTAAGGCGACAATAGCAGCTACCAGAAGAAGTCGAGGAAGACTGGGCATGCGAGTGGGAGACTCAGTTCGGTTTCCACGCTTAGTTTTCTTTTCATTCCCCAAGTTCATGTAATGCGATGTTTCGTTTTCATGCCTTGTTTTCCCCAAGTTCATGTCTCGCCCAGCCCCAGCAGGGGGGCGAGGGGAGGAGGCCTCCGGCCCCCCTCGCCCCCGCCCCAGCAGGGGGCGAGACCAGCAAGGGGCCGACCCTGGCTGGGTCTCGCCCAGCCCCAGCAGGGGGGCGAGGGGAGGAGGCCTTCGGCCCCCCTCGCCCCCGCCCCAGCAGGGGGGAGAGACCAGCAGGGGGCCGACCCTGGCTGGGTCTCGCCCAGCCCCAGCAGGGGGGCGAGGGGAGGAGGCCTCCGGCCCCCCTCGCCCCCGCCCCAGCAGGGGGGCGAGACCAGCAGGGGGCCGACCCTCGGGTCTCGCCCCACCCCAGTTAGTGGGCTCGCCGAGCCCCGCGTGGTACCCCCTCTCGCCCAGTTCCGGGGGGAGGGTTTGGTCTGCGTTTAGCGCTGCAGAACAGCGGGATTTGGCTATCCGCAACCAAATCCGAGGGTATTTTGGTAATCTGATAGGCCAGAATTTGGTTATTTGCAGCCCAAATCCAGAAATCCTATAAATAGGACCAAGGGGGCACCATTTGGGAAAAAGCTGGTTCTAGGCTAGCTCTCTACCTCTTTCTCTCTCTCTCCCTCCCTCCCCAAGTCTCTCTAGGGGGTGAGGAGAGCCTCCAGTGGTGCCCAAGCTTAGTAGTGGCTTGAGAGGGGAAGTTCCTAAGGGGCTTCCGGGTATGTGGCGGGACCTCCCCACTAAGCCCTTGGTCCAGTCCATAGTTCCTCAACCTTCAACCTAGAGCTCTCCCTTGGGGGGAGTAAGTGTTGGTCGCCCCTCAGCTTGCTGAGGGCCCCGAACTTCACAGAGACCGAGAAATCGGTTTCAACACTGAGAGGTTCCATTTGGGAATTACCATGAATTTGAGTGTTAGGAAAATAGGTCCATACACTATCCTGAGATAGATTGAGTTAAATTCGTATAAATTTGATATCTCTAGTAATATAGGCATGCATCTTGCATTTTGTGTAGAAAAATTGAATCTAGATGATGAGTCACCTAGTTATTAGGATTTCCAATTTGACACTTCACTATGCCAGCAATCACATCTTCACTTGCGATGACTTCATGACGATGATGCAACTATTCTAGATTGTGAGATCGAGATGACATCAGAAGGACCTCCAAAACACTAACTGATGTAGCACTACCGGGCGTGCACGACTACGGATGAAGATTATTAAAATTAAAAATTAGGCGAAGGTTCGCTAAGCCTCTTTAGATCTCTCAAGGGCTATAAAGCCAATGTTCAATCAAGCGAAAGGGACCGACCCGATCCGATCGATGCGCAAACAGTAATAAAAATAAACTTCCAAGAAATCACCACTTAAACCACTCAACCCCTAGAGGTTCGCACACGATTTTCCAATGCACGCGCAAGAAGATATTACGGTAACCCTTAGCATGCATTCAAGTGATCCTCCTACGAAAATTCGCCATCACAAATTATTTTCAATGTTTTCGCGGCGACTTCGCGGGCGCAGCGTTTGAGCGCTGAGATTCTTCCGGGTTTGGAGAAATCCCAATGAAAAATTTCAACCACGCGCGTTTACTTTCCGATCAATTGAACGGGGACGCGGCGACGAGCAGAACTCGCTCCGATTTGTTTTCAAGTTATCCGATCACACACCAAATCTTTCACCACCACAAGAACAACGAAATAGATGAATCACACAAGACGGGAGTAGAGAAAACGATACCCACGCGAGAGATCTCGCGAGATGAGCGGAGGCGCCAGGAGGGGTAGAACCTGCAACTCGGACAAGGACTGTCTTCCTCTTCCTGTCTTGGACGGGGGCGGAGTTGCTGAAATTGCACCGGGCGGAGGCGGGGATAGAGAGCCGGCGTCACACCGAAAGGGGGAGAGGGAGGTCGGCGTCTCACCGAGTGGAGGAGGGGTTGCCGGCGTCGCACCGGGTGGAGGAGGGGCTGTCGGCGTCGCACCGGGTGGAGGATGGGCTGCCGGCGTCGCACCGAGCGGAGTCGTCGCAGGAACCGGGGTTGAGGGCGTCGCACCCTAGCCGACGGAGCAGGGAAGATTTTTTTTCTTCTCAAATCAATTTCTTCTTTTTTTTTTCTTTTTTTTTTTGCCAATTTTCTCAATACCTTAAGGCTCTGTTTGGCACACCGTCCCGGCGGCACGCCGGCGAGGAGAGAGGTAAGCGCCGTTCAGAACGACGGATGGAGCTCGGGAGTCCAGTTCAACTTTTCCCGGTTTGGCACCGTTTCGCGCCGGTCGTTCCCGCCGGAGCCCGCGAAAACCTTCCCAAACACTTTTCTCGCGGAAAAAACCAGTCCGTTCTAAACGAAACGGCGCGCGGACGGTCTCCCAAACAGAGCTTAAATTAAAATGATGGGGTATTTATACTCTCATGAGGAGAAAATCTAGCCCCTCATCATGAGAGTTAATCCTAGCCATCCGTCCTTTTTTTTTTGACAAAATAAAATGCAGGAAACATAAACGGTGCCGGCTCTCGGCCGCCTAACAGTTTGGTCGAGCCGGCCGGGCGAAAATGCTGAAAATAAAATAGTAAATAACATGAGACAAATTTCGGAGCATGTCGCGGTAGGATTTCCTCGTGTTGGGGCGGAGGTTGTAATGGTGCGTCGCGCTGTCAAGTGGTACCGGGTCGGAGACATCAATCCTCCTCCGCTCAAAATCACTCATCACCGATGAGTGGTCTAAGCGGTAAAGGTGTAGCATGTAAGTATCAAGACGCTCCAACTCCGCGGCGGTCACCCATGTGGTGTCATATCCGGGGCGGTCCTTCCAACGAACCAAGTACCGGTATATGCCGCCCTCCGTGGAAGCAAATGGTGGACCCTCCAAAATCTGAGTTGGAACAAAGGGAATCTTCGAGAACCTGAGACAAGCATCAGTAACAAGCATAATATGACTTGGAACCCCTCTAGTAGGTAAGGGGGCAACTCCAAGTTAGTAAAATGTTGGGACATGGAATCACTCTCTAACCCAATAGAATGGTCGTGAGGAGATGAAGAAGGGGGGAGAAGTAATTCTTGCGGTGTTTCATGAGACAGTGTAAGTTTAGAAACAAGAAACATGAGGTGTATGCCCCAATCGGTAAACAAGTCAAGAATGTACGCGTTATCACCCAACTTCATTAAAATCTTAAAAGGGTCGGCGCGTCGGTTGACTAATTTCATTACGGAACCCGTGGGTAACCGTTCGGGAATTGACTTAACCAAGACTAAATCTCCAACATCAAAAACTCAAGCCCGTTTGTGCACATTCGCTTGGGCGCGGTATGTAATGTATGTAGTGGTTAAGCGGTGGTGGATCTCGTGGTGCAACACATGCAAGTGAGGAGCAACGTCATTTGCACATGGTCTTGATTCATACGCAGGAGGTAATGAGATCAAGTCAAACGGCACACGTGAATAGGAGCCATACTCAACTTCATTTGGAAAAATACTCGTAGACCGAATGGTGGAAGACGGAGGGGTGTGGTCGGAGAAGTTATAAATAAGGGGAGCAGCCCAAAAAATTCCCAAGTTTTTGTTCATAACACAATTTGAAGATAGAGTTTGGGGTTCCTCGTGCACACTAGGATTGAGTGGATAAAGTGATAGGTGGGGAAGTGAAAAACCTGGAATAAGGTCGAGGGCGTGTTAGGTATGCCTATGAGAGGGAAATTCGGAGGGAGGGTCCTCTACCATGTCGCTTGGGGTGTCCGAAGCCTCAACGACACTATGTTCGTCATAGATGATATCATCGCCCTCGGAGGTGGGTTCAATCATGGGCACTAACTCTGGGGTTGTAGGACATGCGATCTCTGAGTGGACGAGTTTGGTGCAAGATGTAACATCGACCTTGTTACTCTTCCCCGAGGGTATGCACTCACTCGTGAATTTGTCGATTGGAGTGGGTCGAAGGTAAGCGGGGTCAAAGTGAGTAGTGAGAATATTACGCATTTGCGGCCATGTGTGTGGAATGCCACCAACACAATGCTCCTCATTTAACCAAAATATTTCGGCACGGTCTTCTAAGTTCGCGCGAGTGACGACAACCTTTTGGAGGTCGTTCAAGTGGTGCCTAGCGTGATAACACTCCATTTTCGCTAGCCAATCCCTAAAAATGTTTGGGTGCCCATGTCCGTCAAATGTAGGCGCATCTATCCTAATGCGAGGAGGTGTGTGAGGATGTGGGTGTGTGTTTTGGAAACCATTAGTGAATGTTTGGGTCAATATGGTGAGTGCCGTATTTAATTGAGCGAGTTGGGTGGTGAGATCGCGTTGGACGGCTGCTAGGTGGGTTTGTGTGACTTTCCTAGTATCGTGAGTGTTGTCCATGTTAGTGGACGCGGAGGAGTGCGGAAAGTACACGGTGTCGGAACGTGTGTGCAGAAAAGTGAAGCAACAGGACCGGCAAAGATTAAGAAATCTTTGTGCCGAAGTCTGATACCAAATTGATGTAGCACTACCGGGCGTGCACGACTACGGATGAAGATTATTAAAATTAAAAATTAGGTGAAGGTTTGCTAAGCCTCTTTAGATCTCCCAAGGGCTATAAAGCCAATGTTCAATCAAGCGAAAGGGACCCACCCGATCCGTTCGATGCACAAACAGTAATAAAAATAAACTTCCAAGAAATTACCACTTAAACCACTCAACCCCTAGAGGTTCGCACACGATTTTCCAACGCACGCGCAAGAAGATATTACGGTAACCCTTAGCATGCATTCAACTGATCCTCCTACGAAAATTCGCCATTACAAATTATATTCAATGTTTTCGCGGCGACTTCGCGGGCGCAGCGTTTGAGCGCTGAGATTCTTCCGGGTTTGGAGAAATCCCAATGAAAAATTTCAACCACGCGCGTTTCCTTTCCGATCAATTGAACGGGGACGCGACGACGAGCGGAACTCGCTCCGATTTGTTTTCAAGTTATCCGATCACACACCAAATCTTTCACCATCACAAGAACAACGAAATAGATGAATCACACAAGACGGGAGTAGAGAAAACGATACCCACGCGAGAGATCTCGCGAGATGAGCGGAGGCGCCGGGAGGGGTAGAGCCCGCAACTCAAACAAGGACTGCCTTCCTCCGGGTCGGCGCCATCACTAACTACCCATCGAAGGCAACGTCTAGTCATCGATTATAATTGGGTGGCGTCTGAGGATATAAATTGATTCTCTCTTGACCAGTATCAGCAGCATGACAACGTCCACTCATCAGAGATGAATGCTTCCCAGACTCGGAGAATTAATATGGATCCCGTCACACAAGTTATGCGCATCAGGACTTCTTCAAAACCTCTTCTCACAATTGATGGTTACAGGATCATCATCTGGTTGTTTGGTTCACATGTAATGAGATGTAATATCATGTTAATTATTAACCGTTCTAGGCTGTTTCATTTGTTGATATCTTCAAGCAGTAGCAGTCTATATGATATTTATAGCATATAATATACTAACAACCCCAGGAGACTTCTAAAGATGTCACAAACATCTTATAAGAACATTAAATCAAATACCTTGTAATTTGGCATATAACGTTGACATCTGAATGACATGAGATCAAAGAGCCCATTGTTATCCACTAAACATGAAGTTTATTTAACTTTCTTTTAATATAAGCGATGTTAGAACCAAAGCATCCAACCTAAAATTAATTGGTTTAAATGAAGAGACATATAATTTATATTATATGAACAAGACTATATTAGTTTCTCAATGTATGACTACTATATTAGCCTCTAACACATGAGCAACTTTTTTAATTGGGTAACATGGGAGTGGGCAGTTGGAGCTAACATGTTATGCTATCTTATAAGAATTTAAGCATCCAACATAAAACCCAAGATCTAGATCAAGTACACACAACTATATTTGTTTTCTAATGTGAGAATATTTTCAACAATCATGACCAAAAAAATTATAAAAATGACAATTTTCAATTCTGTATAATGAAAAAAATAGAAGGGAGGTATAATAAATAATTAATTTCCAAGAACACTAATATAGTACTCACCCCAAAAAACACCAAACGCCAAATATTTTCAAAATATACATGAAATCATCATGTAAATATATAATAAGTTAATCCCAACTCGGAAGTAAAACAAAGAGCACTATTTATTCAAATCTCACCGATTGCCTTTTTCCTCAGAAAAGATTGTATTGCTCCTCCTTCCCACACAGTTTCCTGTTCGCTTCTCCTCTAAAGTACTGTTCAGGGTGAATGAAGGATAAAATGTTAGCCAGTAGAGAGAGGTTTGGGGGGAGAGAAGGGAGGGAGAGATGGAGGGCGAGGAGGAGAACGTTTATGGATGATTTCAGAGCTATAAATGGCAAGAAGAGAACACCGTGCGCGATTTTCCCCGGTGGAAGGAAGAAGGCGATGGTCGAGCTTTTTTCCCTCCGATTTGACCGCTTAAAATTGAGATTTCTTTTGCATTTTCCCGGGATGTCATCCCGATCATGATGCCGCCGTTTGAAGATAGATTTTTAAACTTCGAACTTTGCAATCCACATCCCAAAAGCACGCGTACGATTAACGAGCAGAGATATCCATGAGCTTTCCATGAGCTTTAGAGCGACTCAAATCGTCCTGTATTCTTCAAATATGCCGAAATAATCACCTCCAATGGATCGGCAAAAGCAGCTCTATAAATGCCGATCCTCTCCAATGGAGAGAGGAAATGCCGGGTTGGCATTTACTTTTTTTATTTTATTTTGTTTTTTTAATTATTTAAATTGTTTGTTTACAAAATCTTTGTATTACTCTATAATATATCAATAAAATCGTTTTTTTTAGACCTACATAATGAGATTAATATTGAATATCTTCTGATTATTATTTATCATATAAATACGAGAAGATATAAATATTAATAATAAAATAATAATTTATTATTATAAATATATATATATATAATATACATATAAAAATAATTTAATATATATATATAGATAAACATAAAAGTATAAATATAATAATCATGTTCTCTAAATATAGAGAACATGATTGGAGTTGCTCTGTCATGTTCTCTATATTTAGAGAACATAGTACAAGGGGGATCTCTATATTTAGAGATCTCCCATTTGAGTTGCTCTTAAACTTGCGGAATGTCGGAATTACTATTTGGACATTATAGGCTTATACCAAAAATAATAATTTATATTTATATGGCTTTTTGGCACTTTGCACCCTGAAAATATAGGTTTTTGGAACTTTGCACCCCCAAAATATGAGTTTTTGGAACTTTGCACACAGAATCTTTAAAATTGGCATTTTGCGCCCCAATTACCAACTTCTACCACTTTGTACCGCCATGCCAAAATTTCAAGGGTATTTAGGTCCAGACAGCACTAAAAATGTTCATTTCGACAATTTGCACCTCGGATTATTGGTGCTGTCCGGACCTAAATACCCCTGACTGAGCATTTTTGGTGCTGCACAGACCAAGATACCCTTGATATTTCGGTCTGCGAGTGCAAATTGCTAGAAATCGATAATTGGGGGTGCAAAGTGCCAATTTTAATGATTCGGGATGTAAAGTGCAAAAAAATTGTATTTCAGGTGTGCAAAGTACCAAAAACCATATTTATATTTATCAATTTACATCATTTTGGCTCTTAAGGAATTGGAATTATTGTTCGGCTGCATGATGATTTTGTGTAACATGAATTGGCTAATTCTATTATACGGCTGCAAGTAATGTTATCAAAATTCTAGTTCGATTTCAGTTCTACTAAAATCGTGAACAGAATCGTTAAGATAACGATTCTTCAAATTAGAACCATAATTTTGTTTGGTTTGACCTGTTTCAATTACTGACATAATTTTTTGAACCATCGCTCCTACGATTCCGATTCAACAAGAACAAAAATGAAATTATTCACTAGAGGTTCGATCCGATTTTATGCACTTCTAATTTTGTTTTTAATCCACCTGAGTGAACACAACGCGACAGAAATATCAAAACATGTTAGATTTTGTCCTTTAATTCAAACTCGACATGAATTTTCTCACAACATCGTTTGAATATCAACTATTGCAAATATCAAGAGACTCCTATATTTTTAAATATCAAATATCTTGAATTACAATAACATTAGTTATTTTAATGAGTAAGACTGAAATAAAGAAATACAAAGCGTAAAAATTTGGCTAAAAATATCATTAAATGTAAAATCATTGAATACTCCTACATGAAATTTAACTAGACGAACACGAAGTGGAGGGTGAATTCCTTTTGACTGCTATAGCCGGTGAGAGTGAGAGAAATGAGAGGAGAGGTAGAGTGCCTTTTCTTTATTGAGAAGCGGCAAGAACGAGTGTTTTTACGTCGAGAGCGTCAGAAATGCAGAGATGTTGGAGACGACGGGGCGTTGCGGAGATGCAGAGGTAGGGAGATTGACGAGAGCACGAGAGGTTTGAGACAGGTTGACGCTTGTGAATTGGGTGAACTTTATACATGCACAAAATTGTTTTTATTTTATGTACGAATATTATATATATATATATATTTATACTACTTATAAAGATATATGAATGACTTTTTAATTACATGCATTTAAAAGTCATCACACAAATCATGTCCGTCGATCTCAAGATCTAATCCTAATGTTGGACTGCCAATAACAACTCTAAGCAAAGATGGCTAAAACGGATTTCCCCAGCCCCCCCCCCCCCAGGTAGAACGGAACCCACGTCTTGGGTTATCACCGCCGGCGGCCTGGCCAGAACCTACCGGCGGGGTCGCCGGTCCCCGGTGAACCCGTTAGGAGTAGTCCGGCGGGGCTCCGACAAGGCCACCGCCGACGGGTGGCCCTGACCGCGACTGACTCAATAATGATTTGTGGGTCATTTGGTCTTTCCCAGCAATTATTCCCCCCAAATTTCATTTACCGTGCTCTATCACATCAAAAAGCTTTTTCCAAATATATCTGTTGCACACAATCTATTGTCGAGCCTCCAAGACGTATCCTCCTCGACATCTCCTCCTGGACGACTCTACTTCGACATCTCCTCACCTCCATTGACTCCTCCTGGACGACTCATCACCGCCATCGACTCTACTTCAGCAAACATGCCTCCTTTGGCGACTGACTCCTCGACGCAATAAAAGACCACTTCTCGCTTTCAGGTTAGGGTTTCTCCATTTGCAAGCTAACATCAATTGTCATTTTGCAAACACATCAGAGAGCTAACAGATCTCCTCACCAATGTGTGTTCATTAAACCCTAAAAACCTCATCTATATATCTCCCTACTACGCAGATCCAACAGATTTCTAAGTCCCTTTTCCCTGGAATTCTTCTGTCCCGTCATCCCCAAGTTATAAGCACCCTAAGCTCATCCACTTCATCCAAAGCATCTACAAGGGAGCGGGTAGCAGCATACCTCTTTGATTATGTGTGTTATTTTGATTTATTAACATGGTGTCGGTTCAATACATAAAAAGGTTTCTTATATTACTTTTTCCCTGTCTTTATTTTGCAGCTTCTCTTCTTTGGTAGATGAATCGAAGAAATCTTTATCCCAAAAGGAGGAAGCTTCACCCTCATGGCGCAATATTTTTAGCTCCATCTTCCTTCCAGAATCGATGGTATTGTTCTTCATTTTATTTTATTTTCTATAATTTTCTATTTCATTTTATTAAAAGCTTGATATTTGACATTAAATTGTGAGAAGCAAAGCAAGAACGTATCTTTCATCTACAAATTCGGGGGTATGAAGTTGGTTAGGTCTCAATAAACTCATCGGTCATCATAATCATACGTTCCCTTTTTCACTTCTATCTCTCACTATTTCCTCTTCGTTTCTTCATTTTCCCCCATTTTTCCACTTTTTCAGAACTTTGTATTTGATGTTCTATAATATCGTGTATGCACATTTGTATATGGTGTTTTTGTAAAGGTATATTCGAACATATAACGGGTTTGGGGGCTTTGCGCGTGGAAACCCTAGGTAATCTTCTATATATACCTAGCTGGGGGCAACGAAGAGAGAGTTCCATTTTGACCCTCCTTCGGATGTTTCAGGCACCCTTCTACATTCTCGAAATCTGCCCTAGGGACCGCTCCCGTCCGAAGCAAGTCGGCCGATCACGCCCCCTTTCGCGAGTTCCTGTAGACGCGAAGGAATCGTGATCCTCCATGTAGCTTCCGTTGTCGCCGCTCGTGAAGCTCTTCGATCGTGTCTCCCCGTCGCTGCCCCGCAGCCGCCGTTCGCGAGAGTGAAGTTTGCAATCCTCCTTGCTCTAGCCGTAGCTGCCGTTCACGATAAGGAGACCAAGGTAGCTGCTGGCTCGTCCCTGCCGCACGTCGCGTGGATGAGGAAATCTCGTGTTGTTCTCGCGATCCAGTCCTGCAAGCCGCCGCCTCTGCCGTGTGCAGTCGCCGGAATCGCCGGATCCTTTGCCTCCCGCCTCAGATCCGTCGCGCCGCCGCCCCTACCGTCTCAGATCTACCGCAGCGCCGTCGCCATCGCCTCCAGATCCCACCCAGCCGCCGCCATCCGTAGCTCCCGCTGCCGCCGTCTCCAAGCCCAGGAACTGCTGCCCTAAGCGCTACCGCCAGCGCTACCTTCTAGCGCCTGGCGCTAGCAGCCGAACAGGCTACCGCCGGCGCTAGCTATAGAGTTTTGACTCCTCTGTCTGGTGGCTTGTTCTCGTCTGTCGGGCGCATAATGATGAAGGGGAACAACATGGCGTCCCCCGTTCCGATGACAAAGCTGGAGAAGTTCACGGCGACTGAGTTGCCTGGAAGTTGAACACTCAATTCGGGATGAAGTATCTGAACGTGTTCTATACAGTTCAGTCTGATGGTGCTGAGGTCGTAGGGACTGCTGAAGAGGCACAGTGGATTTCAGATGAAGACTTCTGCAAAGACTACCTGCTCATCTGTCTGTCCTCCAGCTTGGCCCAGACCTACATGAAGATGAGCACTGCAAAGGAGATCTGGGATGCATTGCAGGAGCACTTCAGGCAGGAGGAGGACGTGTCCAAGACGCACCTAGTGGACAAGTTCCACTCCTTCAGTTTCGACGAGGAGAAAGTCATTCTCCCTCAGTTATCAGAATTTGAAAATTTAATTAATTCCCTGCATAGTGAGTCTATTAGTCTGCCCGATAGCTTTGTTGCGGGCACGATTGTGTATAAGTTGCCCTCCTCGTGGTACAATTTCAAAATGGAAATGTACCGCAAGAAGATGCAGGTTGGTCTGAACGACCTCAAGCGTTTCATACGCATTGAGGACGAGAACAAGACGAAGCACGCTTTGGAAGCTGTTGGCAAGCAGAATGTTGCTGCCAACATGATTTCAAGCTCCAAGCGGCCTCCTCCCCCTCATAAGACCAGAACGTCTCGTAGTAACCCCCAGATTGCAGGCCCGAGTAAACCCTCTAAGAAATTTAAGGGTAAATGTTATAACTGCAATAAGTGGGGACATTGCGCATCTGATTGCAAGCTACCGAGGAAATAAAGAACCCGGAGACCACAAGAAGGCAACCAAGCCCATCTGGTTATCCAAGCTGAGTCATCCGACTTTGTTGTCATGGTCGGACACGCGCATGCCAGCACGAAGTGGTACCTGGATTCTGGGGCAACGTTCCACGTTTGCAACAATGCTAATCTTCTAACAGAGCTGAAGGATGCAAAGGAATCAGTAACTGTGGCAAATGAAGACTCAGCTGATGTCATAAAGGTGAGGAACGCAACTCTGGTGCTCTCCTCAGGTAAGTCTTTAATTTTAAAGAACGTTAAATTTATTCCTTCAATAGCTGCTAACTTAGTGTCTATCAGTTTATTATGTGATGCGGGTATGCCGCTCAGCTTCTGTAGCGGTAGGGTAACTCTGTCAGTTAACTCGCACTATTTTAGATGTGCTTATGTCCAAAATAGGATGTACCGTCTGAGTCTAGCAAGTGAGGTAGTCCAACAAGTTCAATTGAACTTAGTTAGCCCTAGGACTCTACACGAGAGACTAGGACACGTAAACTACAGGAAAATATTCCAAGTAGCTAGAACTCACAAGATCACATTAGACACTAAGTCTCCACTTGAAAAATGCGAAGTGTGCGCTCAAACTAAGATCACTAAAAAACCTTTTGGCACGGTTACTAGGAGCACAACACCTCTTGAGCTTATACATTCCGATATTTGTGACTTTAAGAGTTTTGTCACTAGAGGTGAGAGGAGGTATATGATCACGTTTATAGATGACTGCACGAGATTTTGTCATATTTCATTGCTTAAAACTAAAGATGAAGCGTTTGAAAAGTTGTCTTTTCAAAACCGGGTAGAAAACCAACTAATCATGAAAATAAAATATTTTAAGAGTGATAGAGGAGGATAATATATGTCCAGTGAGTTCAGATGCTTCCTTACTTCACAGGGCATCATAGCAGAAACCACTGCTCCTTACTCCCACCAATCTAACGGCATAGTCGAGCGCAAGAATAGAACGTTAATAGAGATGTTGAACTCTATGTTGCTCACTGCAGGCATGCCTTCCGCTTATTGGGGTGAAGCAGTCTAGACTGCGAACCACATTCTGAATAAAGTTCCTCATGCTAAGTTAGAGGTTACTCCCTACGAGCTTTAGTTTAAGAGACCCCCGTCGTTTACTCGACTTAAGACCTGAGGTTGTATAGCCTATGTCAGAGTTCCTGACCCTAGACGGCCTAAAGTTGGACCTAAGACCAATACTTGTGTCTACCTAGGTTGTGCTGAGGATAGTGCTGCAGATAGGTTCCTTGATATTTCTAATAATATCATAATAGAATCTAGGGATGTGGTGTTCTTCGAGGATAAATTCCTCAAAGATAAGAACTTAACGATCCCAAGTATGCAAACAACTATTACTGAGGAAGATCCTGAATCAGTACCGAGCACCTCTTATTCCGTTCTGGTAGATAACTCTGGCCTAGAGTCTAGAAGGACTTCTCTAAGAGAGCGAATTCCCAGAACCTTCGGTAGTGACTTTGTGACTTACCATGTTGAGGCCGATCCATCCACCTATAAGAAAGCGATGAGATCCAGGGATTCACTACTCTGGAAAGAAGCTATAGATGAAGAGATGAATTCTCTTCTTCAAAATAACACCTGGACGTTTGTTGAAAAGCCAAAATGGGCTAAAACCGTAGGGTGTAAGTGGGTTCTGAAAAAGAAATTGAATCCTGATGGTAGCGTAGCTAAGTATAAAACACACCTGGTGGCTAAAGGTTTCACACAAGTCAGCGAAGTAGATCACTTTGATGTCTACTCACCCGTGTGTCACTTAGCAACCATTCGGGTTCTCCTTGCTATTGCATATATTGAGAACTTTATTGTTCATCAATTGGACGTTAAGACTGCGTTTTTGAACGGAGATCTGACCGAAGAGATCTACATGATTCAACCTGAAGGTTTCATTGTAGACGGTCACGAAACGAAAGTCTGTAAATTACTTAAGTCTTTATACGGACTAAAGCAAGCACCGAAATTATGGCATGAGAAATTCGACTATAGTGTAAAGAACATGAGATTCATGTCAAGTCTTTCGGATAAATGTCTTTATATACGAAATAGATCGGATAAAGTCGCCATAATATGCTTGTACGTAGATGATATGCTCATTCTAGGGTCTGATCAATCCGAAGTGGATGACGTTAAGTCAGATCTAATAAAAGAATTTAGCATTAAAGACCTAGGTGTAGCTAACACTATACTAGACATGCAAGTGAGCTTTGGGAAGAATGGTATCTCCCTAAGTCAAAGCCACTACATAAAGTCCATGTTGGACACGTGGGGATACAGTGCCAGTAGAGCATCTGAGACACCATACGACTACATTAACCACCTAAAGCCCAATGAAGGAGCTATGGTTAGACAGTTAGATTATTCTAAACTGCTTGGTAGCCTCATGTATGCCATGGTCTGCACTAGACCTGACATAGCCTTTACGGTCGGCATGTTGTGCAGATTCACTAGTAATCCTGGAAAAGACTACTGGAACGCCTTAGATAGGCTAATGAGATACTTAAAGCACACCCAAAAGTATGCTTTAGTTTACACTGGTCATCCTTCAGTTCTTGAAGGTTATTCTGATGCATCTTGGTGCTCAGAATTAAATGACAACAAGTCCACTAGTGAGTTTGTATTCACACTAGGAGGAGCAGCTGTACCCTGGAAGTCCAAGAGGCAATCTTGTATTGCACTCTCTTCTATGGAATCCGAACTCTACGCTCTTACGTCAGCAGGAGAAGAAGCCGAATGGCTGAGAGATTTGGTGATGGACATTCCTTTGTCGAGCCTGAAAATGAGTTCTTTTGCAGTTTACTGCGACAATCAGGCTACTAAAACGATTGCTACGAACTCTTTGTTCAATGGCAAAAGAAGGCATCTCAGGCTGAAACAATCCTGGTTGACCTCTCTCACAAGTCAAGGGATTATGACCCTAATTGATGTGAGATCGAAAGACAATGTTGCAGACCCCTTGACCAAAGGATTGAATAGAGCTCTCACAATAAAAACATCGGGGGAAATGAGACTAAAGTTCATAGATGTATGAAACTTTCCTCCGCAGTTTTATGTCTTGACAGTGAGAACCTACATTCGCAACATTCAAGCATTTAATAACAGACTGAAAACCCCAAATAATTTCTTGATGAAAACCCAAGATGGTTTGATGCTGGTTATTCCACACTTGATAACCAAACACCACTCTCATTGTAAGTTGATTCGAGAGTTATTCAACTGGAAATTGAAAGTCGTTGTAAATGTTAATCTAAACATTATTGGTCACAACACATTATTCCACATCTGATAATGTTGCACGTGATGTGTGCCCACATGTGTCGGTGAGGCACATAGTGATCAGTAATGAGTAAGATAACGTGACTAGTCCAAGTTAGACTGGATGAGATGCTGACAGAGTTACTTCACCGTTGCTAGAAGTGTTAAGCTCATTAAGTAAGAGCTAGTTTACTTTAAACGTTACTGCATATGATTATGAATTCATAGAGTCTGCCTCGTGAAATTCCTTGCAGGCCACAGTGGAGATTATGGAGGAGAAGTAGACTTGGACATGGATGACGATGATCTACTAGATGAGTAGAATCATCAAACGTTTTAATTCATGTTATCTTGTAATAATTATTCAGACTATGTTTTGGGATAGAATTTGTGCCTTTTGGTTTGCCGTTTAGGCAAAAACCTTTTTCATGTGTTAATTAGTATGATCTGTCCTGAACGCTTTGCTTAGCTTGGACTATTATTTTGTCTACTCTCCAGCACCCTGAAATGTTACCGTTATTAGTCACGAATATAGGAGGAGATTGTAAAGGTATATTCGGACATATAACAGGCTCGGGGGCTTTGCGCGTGGAAACCCTAGGTAATCTTCTATATATACCTAGCTGGGGGCAACGAAGAGAGAGTTCCATTTTGACCCTCCTTCGGATGTTTCGAGCACCCTTCTACAGTTTTTGCATCTCTTTATTTTTCATTTTTTTTAATATCATGAAGATGAATCTCCATCTATGGCCATCGCTTTTTTGTATCTCATTAAAACTAAAGCTTCTCTATCCTCACATTTCTTATTGTGAATATGAGGGGAAAATGACTATGTTCACAGAGGTTCTGATTTATTACACTCATATACTGTGATCAAAGCAAAGAGTTTGAGCCCGGGAGGAAGAGAAAATGTTTCACTTGGTAAGACTGCCCACATTTTTTTTTACCTTCATGGCTTCACCAGAGCAATCTCTTCATGTCTCCTTTTCTACGGGCCATCTGGATCAGGGAGGAAGACTTTGAACATGGCTTTGTTGGACAAAATGTTTGCAGCTTCTATAGAAAAAGGTATGCTTGCTTGCCTGACCCCCATTATATTGCTGAATCCCATTTTATTGCCGAATTTGTTGTCCCATGCCCACTCGATTATTTTTTTTCCTTTTTCAGGTGAAGTTAGAGCAAAAGGCATGGAAAATTAATGTAAGCCTTTAAAATTTGTGTAATATGCCCAAGGATAGTTTTCGTTGACGCCATGTCAATATGCGACATAAATGTTATTAACATTTCACTAAGAGATTTGTGCATGAGTTTCTTAATGAGAAAGTCTTTCGTACATCCTAAACAACTTTATTTTATTCAATATCATAAAACTTGCATCCACATCAAAGAATAACACCCTATGAGGATTTTTGGCAACCTGTGAGGACTTTTAGCAAACCTTATAACATTCATCTATGATGTAAATGAGTGGGAAATTGAGTATTATTACAAGAAAACTGATCTTTAGTGACAGAAATTTTGTGACGAAATATATTTCGTCACTAAAGATATGTCTTTAATGACGAAATATATTTGGTCACTAAAGACGTGTCTTCAGAGATGAAATAGACGTTCGGTCACTAAAGACAGTGACCGCATATAAGTTCAGTCACTAAAGACGCATCTTTAGTGACGAAATATAAGTTTCGGTCACTAACTTTGTTAACAAAAATAATTTGATAATTAAATTTGGACTTTCCCTCACAATATTTATTTCTTCCCTCCTAAAAAAACAGTTTATAATAAAATAAAATCATTAAACATCTGGGATGGCGACGTGCAAGTAGCCACATCCTCGAACAGTAATCCC
Organism: Dactylorhiza incarnata; assembly: GCA_033032865.1. Classification (NCBI taxonomy): domain Eukaryota; kingdom Viridiplantae; phylum Streptophyta; class Magnoliopsida; order Asparagales; family Orchidaceae; genus Dactylorhiza; species Dactylorhiza incarnata. The sequence continues at coordinate 23,879,345 of JAWHQI010000003.1, forward strand.
ACCTCTGCTCGACGACGGCCATCGATTCTCAGTTCCCACCTTGCCCGAAGCATCTCCTACGCTTCGCCTCCTCCTCAACTAAATTCATAGTCAACCTAATTTGAAGTCGTCGTCTCCCTCGCTAGAAGCCGTCACAACCGTAGTTGCCTGCATACACATATCACTTGTGTAACTATCACGACTTGTTCAATGTTGAATTATGTGTTGGTAAACTTTTATAATCTAATCTCCACTTGTACATATGTAATTTATATTGTTGGTTAATTTTGATGAATCAATTGATGTTTTTTTTTTGCAAGTTACTAAAGAGTATCAAGCTGTGAATGCATAAGTTAGATGTCATTTTGCGACAAGAAAAATGGTTGTATTGAGCAGTCATTATGTTACGCTCGCCCGCGCATTTTTTACCTTGTTTTAGTTTATTGCTTATGGTTATCGTTATGTGAGCCCCCTACCTATATAAGGAGGTGGTATGGGAGTATGTTGGTATCTTGGATGTATTAGGGTTTTGGGCTCTCTTTGGAGAGAAGGATTATAGGAGGACCCAGCCTCCATAATCTTGGTCGGAGCCTACTCCAGATTTGTATCCGTTGTTTCTTCCAGTTATTGCAATCGAATCGAAGTATTTTCTTGTTCGTAACATTGGTCCGACCCTGCCGATTCCGCCTGCTTCGTGCTGCCGGGTTCGTCCGCTATTTCTTCGTCGGCTCCTGCGCGTGCTTCCGCGCTTTCTTCGTCGGCTTTTCTTCGTCTTCCGCGTCACCCTAGCCAGCTGTCGGCGCCCTCCAGGACCCCCCCTCGCTGCTGTGGCCTAGACACACCGTCGTCCGCCAGGGCCGTCGCCGACATCGAGCGCAACATTAATCGAGCGCCGCGATTGTCCTCTCCGCCGCATCCGCCGCTCCGCTCGCCACCCTGCACGTTTCTTCGTCGACTCCTGCGCAACGTCATCCGTCCGCTATTTCTTCACATCAAGCGCAACGTCATCCATCCGCTATTTCTTCGTCGGCTCCTGCGCGAGCTTCCGCGATCGTCCATAGCGCCAGGGCTTTTCCTCCGCCAGTCCGGGTCTTTTCCGCCGCCCCTGCTCTTCCGGCACTCTTCTGCCGTATCCGTCAGTCCAGGACCTTTCCGGCTCGCTCTGGCCAACCTCCAGCTCGGTGCAATCGTCCTCCTATGCCAAAAAGCCGAATGGAATCCCGCGTGGACGCCCTCGAACACAACCTCGCCGCCGTCAACTCTCGTCTCGACTCTCAGGCCGAGCAACTCACGACGATTATGGCGATGCTCCAAAACTTACAAACCGGGCAGCACTCCGGTCCTCCTCCTGCGGCCTCTACCTTGGGGTCCCCCTGCGCATTGGGCCCCGCAGCTTCCGCACTGCCAGATGTTCTTCCACAGCCCCCACGCCTCGACATCCCCACATTCCACGGGATTGACCCCCTGGGGTGGATTGCCCGCGCCGAACAGTTCTTTGACATCCACCAGATTCCACGGGCGCAGCAGGTCTCCACAGCAATTGTTGGCCTGGAAGGGTCCGCTTTCCACTGGGCCCGCTGGCTCCGCCAGTCCTCCCCCGACATCACATAGACAGCTCTTACGGAGGCCCTCATTCAGCGCTTTGATCACCGCTACTCCGGTTCCATGATCGAGCGCCTGTGCGGAGTCCGTCAGACCGGCTCCATTGATTCGTACGTGGACTCTTTTATCGAGTTGGTCACCCATGTTCCAGGACTTCCACCCGACCATTACTTGGCCTACTTTATGCACGGCCTACAACCCCATCTCCGAGCCCGCCTTCGCACCCTTCAACCATCAACTGTTCACCAAGCCATGCACCTCTCTCCACTCGTGGAGGCCGAATTCCTCGCACTGTCCGGGGACCCGACGTTTTCTTTACCTCCCGCCAAACCTCCCTACCAACCATATTTTTCGCCCCCGCCTAAACAACCACCACCGCCACCCCCTCTACCTCACCTACCCTTGATGGGCCCACGCAACAACCGTCCTGTTCCTACTCACCGCCTGTCCAACCAAGAGTACAATGACTTACGGAGTAGGGGTTTGTGCTTCCGTTGCAAACAACCCTACTCGCCTACTCATGATTGCCCGGTGAAGGAGTTCCGCCTTCTCATCGGAGAGGACGCAAGCGACATCGGCCCGCCTGACTTTGCTGCTCTTATGATCACGGATGTACCACCGGACGACGCTCCGGGCACCTCGACGAATGCCCACCCGCAGACCTTTCACTACTAGCCGGCGGGCGGCACTCCGACCTTGAGGGCAAGGTCGATTTTTTGGCGGGGTGTATTGTTACGCTCGCGCGCGTATTTTGTACCTTGTTTTAGTTTATTGCTTATGATTATCGTTATGTGAGCCCCCCTACCTATATAAGGAGGTGGTATGAGAGTATGTTGGTATCTTGGATGTATTAGGGTTTTGGGCTCTCTTTGGAGAGAAGGATTATAGGAGGACCCAACCTCCATAATCTTGGCCGGAGCTTGCTCCGGATTTGTATCCGTGTGTTTCTTCCAGTTATTGCAATCGAATCAAAGTATTTTCTTGTTCGTAACATTGGTCCGACCCTGCCGATTCCGCCTGCTTCATGCTGCCGGGTTCGTCCGCTATTTCTTCGTCGGCTCCTGCGCGTGCTTCCGCGCTTTCTTCGTCGGCTTTTCTTCGTCTTCCGCGTCACCCTAGCCAGCTGTCGGCGTCCTCCAGGACCCCCCCTCGCTGCTGTGCCCTAGACACACCGTCGTCCGCCAGGGCCGTCGCCGACATCGAGCGCAACATTACTCGAGCGCCGCGATTGTCCCCTCCGCCGCATCCGCCGCTCCGCTCACCATCCTGCGCGTTTCTTCGTCGACTCCTGCGCAACGTCATCCGTCCGCTATTTCTTCACATCGAGCGCAACGTCATCCGTCCGCTATTTCTTCGTCGGCTCCTGCGCGAGCTTCCGCGATCGTCCATAGCGCCAGGGCTTTTCCTCCGCCGGTCCGGGTCTTTTCCGCCGCCCCTGCTCTTCCGGCACTCTTCTGCCGTATCCGTCAGTCCAGGACCTTTCCGGCTCGCTCTGGCCAACCTCCAGCTCGGTGCAATCGTCCTCCTATGCCAAAAAGCCGAATGGAATCCCGCGTGGACGCCCTCGAACACAACCTCGCCGCCGTCAACTCTCGTCTCGACTCTCAGGCCGAGCAACTCACGACGATTATGGCGATGCTCCAAAACTTACAAACCGGGCAGCACTCTGGTCCTCCTCCTGTGGCCTCTACCTTGGGGCCCCCCTGCACATTGGGCCCCGCAGCTTCCGCACTGCCAGATGTTCCTCCACAGCCCCACGCCTCGACATCCCCACATTCCACGGGATGGACCCCTTGGGGTGGATTGCCCGCGCCGGACAGTTCTTTGACATCCACCAGATTCCACGGGCGCAGCAGGTCTCCACAACAATTGTTGGCCTGGAAGGGTCCGCCCTCCACTGGGCCCGCTGGCTCCGCCAGTCCTCCCCCGACCTCACATGGACAACTCTTACGGAGGCCCTCATTCAGCGCTTTGATCACCGCTACTCCGGTTCCATGATCGAGCGCCTGTGCGGAGTCCGTCAGACCGGCTCCATTGATTCGTACGTGGACTCTTTTATCGAGTTGGTCACCCATGTTCCAGGACTTCCACCCGACCATTACTTGGCCTACTTTATGCACGGCCTACAACCCCATCTCCGAGCCCGCCTTCGCACCCTTCAACCATCAACTGTTCACCAAGCCATGCACCTCTCTCCACTCGTGGAGGCCGAATTCCTCGCACTGTCCGGGGACCCGACGTTTTCTTTACCTCCCGCCAAACCTCCCTACCAACCATATTTTTCGCCCCCGCCTAAACAACCACCACCGCCACCCCCTCTACCTCACCTACCCTTGATGGGCCCACGCAACAACCGTCCTGTTCCTACTCACCGCCTGTCCAACCAAGAGTACAATGACTTACGGAGTAGGGGTCTGTGCTTCCGTTGCAAACAACCCTACTCGCCTACTCATGATTGCCCGGTGAAGGAGTTCCGCCTTCTCATCGGAGAGGACGCAAGCGACATCGGCCCGCCTGACTTTGCTGCTCTTATGATCACGGATGTACCACCGGACGGCGCTCCGGGCACCTCGACGACTGCCCACCCGCGGACCTTTCACTACTAGCCGGCGGGCGGCACTCCGACCTTGAGGGCAAGGTCGATTTTTTGGCGGGGTGTATTGTTACGCTCGCGCGCGTATTTTATACCTTGTTTTAGTTTATTGCTTATGGTTATCGTTATGTGAGCCCTCCCTACCTATATAAGGAGGTGGTATGGGAGTATGTTGGTATCTTGGATGCATTAGGTTTTTGGGCTCTCTTTGGAGAGAAGAATTATAGGAGGACCCAGCCTCCATAATCTTGGCCGGAGCTTGCTCTGGATTTGTATCCGTGTGTTTCTTCCAGTTATTGCAATCGAATCAAAGTATTTTCTTGTTCGTAACACATTATATGTGACGATTTCCTAGGATATAGGTTGCAGAACTATTCGGTTTATTTTCATATTATGTTTGTTAGATATTGAACTTTTGTTGGCATGCATTTTTGCAGATTTCCGTGTGGATCCTATCAGGGAAAATGAATTAATAAATCTCTGGTAGCTTGTTTGGAGAAGACAAATGGTATCCTCAATCTCTGCTTAATCTGAAAGAAACCTGTAATATTAATTTTTTATTTCTCTATTGTTGCAAGAACATCATGTTCAACTAAAGTTTTAATTTATAATTTGCTTTTAAGATAGTCTCGGTGAAAATCATCCAATCTGGACGAAGTAGATGCTTGACTTTGATTATGATCATTATTTGATTGAAATTACCAATTATAATCAATATTATAAGAATTGTGGCGAGAAGGAGAGTGACATACACGTAATTCTTCAAAGTCAAAATTAGAAAATTGTTTAAATGGTGATTGCACCAACACGACAAAATATAGTGCAAAAATTATATTTAACTACAAGAGCTTTCAGATTTCAATGGACTATTTTACCTACAACTGTATCTCAGCCAACCTTTTAAGAACAATAACAGTTGTCCCTTAAAAATTATTTGAAGTAATAATTACTTATTCTTGCAGTTTTGATTAATGATAATTCAGTTCAAATTTATTTTTATTCTTCGCATGAAAGACAGAAGTTCCTATGGAGTTTCACTTCATTTGGTATGGTCTCATGTCAACTGGAGTCTCCAAGAACCATTCCTCAAGACCGGATGTTGTAAACGTTGGAGCCATCTTCGCGTTCATCTCCATGATTGGGATATCCAATTGTTGTTCGCACGACTAGACTTGTTGTGCATCAACAGGACTCCAATTGTAACATCTACGACAGGAAAACCTTCAGTTCCCGAGCCAATTGTTGCATACGTCTGGTCTGCACAATTCGGCGAGTCACATATCTACATATCTGGGTAATTGACTAACTTCAACCATAGATGTAGAACTTCACACCTAGTACATGAAAACAAATTTACTACCAGATGTGGAACCAACCCATATTCATGAATTTATATGCTTTGATTTTTATAGAGGATCCCCTTCCTGAATTTTTCATAAGATATTTACTCATTCATGCATAATCAATCTATTTTTTGCTCACTCATGCATAATCAATCTCTTGTTCTAAAGCTGGGTTCAGATTGGTGTCCTCATTATAGATTTGGCTCTCTGATGACATTATAGATTATGCTCTCCGATGACATTGTATGAGTTTGTTCAAAATCTAAACTTACATCAATAATCATATTTTCAAGATCTAATGGTTTGGCATCATTCTTTGAGTTCATAAGCCTAGTTGGATCTGTTAGGAAATGTAACGACCCAGCATTTTGGCGTTCGAGCGGGACCCAGTCCACGATCTGACCTCAGCTGGCCTCGTTACCGGGCTGCAGCCCAAGCACTCAACCCTTCTCCAGCCCACTGGCGGGTTGTTGGTGGCCACAACCTCCCTTCGATGAGCCAAACTCGATAGTCAAGCATGCACCACGGGGACTTCCCAGGAGGTCACCCATCCCAGTACTACTCCAGCCCGAGCACGCTTAACTATGGAGTTCTTTCACTTCTCATCACCAATTGAGCAGCACTTTTTATTGTAACGACCCAGCATTTTGGCGTTCGAGCGGGACCCAGTCCACGATCTGTCCTCAGCTGGCCTCGTTACCGGGCTGCAGCCCAAGCAACCAACCCTTCTCCAGCCCACTGGCGGGTTGTTGGTGGCCACAACCTCCCTTCGATGAGCCAAACTCGATAGTCAAGCATGCACCACGGGGACTTCCCAGGAGGTCACCCATCCCAGTACTACTCCAACCCGAGCACGCTTAACTATGGAGTTCTTTCACTTCTCATCACCAAGCAAGCTCAATTGGTGATGAGAAGTGAAAGAACTCCATAGTTAAGCGTGCTCGGGTTGGAGTAGTACTGGGATGGGTGACCTCCTGGGAAGTCCCCGTGGTGCATGCTTGACTATCGAGTTTGGCTCATCGAAGGGAGTTTGTGGCCACCAACAACCCGCCAGTGGGCGGAGAAGGGTTGGGTGCTTGGGCTGCAGCCCGGTAACGAGGCCAGCTGAGGACAGATCGTGGACTGGGTCCCGCTCGAACGCCAAAATGCTGGGTCGTTACAGGAAAAACGACGCCTACGGAAACCACAAGAATTGCAGAAATACGCAGACAAAAACACAAGGATTTTAACGTGGAAAAACCTCAAATCCGGGGAAAAAACCACAACCACCCGCGCCCAGAAAATTCGTGGTGAGTGTCAAGTACTCCCAACGCAGTTAGGCTCCACAATCCAACAAGATCGTCCTTCAACAGTGGTTTTACTCTAATTCATTTTCCTATGTTTTGTTTATGTTTATAATATGTAATTATGTTCTGATGCATGATTTGTAATTGCAGTCAATTGATAATGTGAAATCTGCTGCAATCGAGACAACAATTCAACAACTACTTTCCATTATGTTCTTATCCATTTGCATTAATTGGGCTCAGTAGCTTTTCTAACACAACAGTTCAACAACTGATATTTTAGGCAGGTGCAGTTATTCCAAGTAGACCTGAAGTTAGGTCCTCAAATGATGTAACTAAGATCTTATGGAATTAAGTACTTTAAACTATGTCTTCCTTTCAATGAATTTTTACTTATTTTGTTTTGTTTGAGCTCTTCATGAACTTGAACATGCGGTGTCACTAATCTGTTTTCTAGCTGACATTACACTTGGGCATATCATTCTGATATTACTTTCATTAGTGTACTTGATAGTGCATTTCAACTCTTGAAAATTGGACATTTTCCAGAATTTACAGGTAAAGGCGTCACTCCCTTCTCAAACTACACCTATACAGAGTGATCCTGCTATTATTCAGGTAATAGTTTGTTTGATTTTGTTGGACCCCAATTAATGCACTTATTATTAGCACTATTTTGTGCAGTCACACTACCCTCATCGTTCATCTGCGCCTTCAAGCCTTCATTTTATGGCAATGAATATATGGACATGTAATAAACTTGAGAGCATGAGTGGAAGAATTTTGGGGAAGTTGAGTTTCCATCTGTGTTGTAAGTTTTGGGATAAATTATTTTTTTGTAAGTTTGGGCTAAATTATTTTTTCATTGCGTCAATAGGAATTTCTTTTAACAAAGTAATGTTGTTGATCTATTATCTTCATTCATATATGCATTTTTGTGAGAATTTGTATGCATTTTTGTGAGAAATTGTTTGCGTAATGTGAAAAACACATGCTTGAGTTTATTTTTTTGTCTTCTTTTAGTTTGTTTTAGTAATATTAGGCTGTGGAATTTCACTATCAATATAGGGGAGTGTGTTGTGAGTTTTGTAATGCTCCTTATGCTTCCCCCCTTTTGTTGGCTGGAATTTGAGTTTATTATTACAAGTATCAAATATTGGCATTATTTTCATACTATAACAAAGAATGCATGTATCGTTCATGATTAATTCCATATGAATATAATGAATCCCTTGAAGAATATGATTCGAGGATTCAGGATTTATGCACATGATTTATATATTGTTGTATTCAGATTACTCTTCCCTAATTAATGAATTTTCATCACTATGCAGGCTACAAGGGATTTTTGATACTCAGTTAGCATGTTCTCACTGCTTAGCATGGCGTACTGGACGTAAATGAGTTTTCCTCCTACAACATGCCTCTTGTGCACCTTCCTCTACACTTCTTAACATGGAGTTGGAATGTCGAAGGAGATCTACGTAAATAGAGCAGGCTACCAGCTCCTGTTCTACAAATGACATTGCTTTGTGTCGAAGCGGCATTGTGAGGAGGTGGAGTCGCAGAAGAAACCACTTTACAATTTTTGTAGCATAAATACTATTTTATTTTGTTTATTATAGATTTTTTCATGTATTGAGTATTTGAGTGTAATAGAGATAAGAGCTATATTGGTCTGTATTGAGGGGTTTGGGCTATCTCCCCCCTTCATTTTTTTATTAATAAATTTAAAAGAAAATTTCTCTTCATTCATTAGATTTTTTTAGCAAATGAATATTTTACTTGTTGTATTTAGTGATGAAATAAATAATTTTAGTAACCAAAAAATTATTACTATATTGCATTTCACAACCAATAATAAAAATAATTTGGTCACAAAAAGTGTTTCTAGTGACAAGAAATATGATCACTAAAATTATTTCGTGACAAAAATGATTTGTCATTAAAAATGTACATTTAGTGACGAAAATCAGTTGTGATTAAAATTGTACATTTAGTGACGAAAATTAATTGTCACTAAAAATATACATTTAGTGATAAAATTTGATTTGGTCACTAAATACATTTAGTGACGGAGCTTTTGCAATCACCTCTTGACGGGTTAATTTTGGTCGCTAAATATCTTTAGTGACCAACCCACAATATTTATTTAATTTCATTCTTTGGATTTTTAAAACAATGTGATGAAATGTTTGTTGTCACCTAATTACTTAAAATTTTTAATGCTTTTGCGTGAAAGGTGATGCTCATCTACTATACTTGACAAATAGCGCCTTCACAATCCTGCAAGCTTTCCGGGTAATCCTCCGGAGGCCATTTTGCTTGGGTTTGATCATCATAATTTTAATACAGATAAATGGCTTAGATTAGAGTTTGAGACTTAGATTTTCAGTATTCATCTTTCAAATTCTCAAGCACTTTGAGCAGGCCAAACAACTGTCTGCTTCTCCAGCAAAAATTCGGCCAGCCCCGTCCTCTTTCTTCAGAAAAATCGACCAGCTCGATCCCGCTTCTCTAGAGGGTTGCTGTTCGATTTGTTTCATGAAGAACATATAGGTTTTTCATGTTTATTATATTTTGAGTGTTATTTCTTTGCCCGCAATAAGTATATGATAAATTTTGGACGTTGTTAATAGCAAACCTTGAACGGATATTAGCAAATCATGAAAACTTAAAAAATATGCATTATTTAAAAATACGCTTTATAGGTGCATTTTTAGAAAAAAAATTCAACATCAAAGTTGTAGATCTTGTCGAGATCTACAACTTTCGTGTTGAACATTTTGTCTAAAAATGTACAAGTTAGACGTATTTTCAAAATGCACAAAACATTTCACAATAATCTCGCGCATTTTGAAAATACGCTTAACCCGTGCATTTTTAGGCAAAATGTTCAACACGAAAGTTGTAGATCTCGACTAGATCTACAACTTTAATGTTGAACACTTTTCCTAAAAATACACCTATAAGACGTATTTTCAAAAATCACGTATTTTTTTAAGTTTTGATGGTTTGCTAATATCCGTTCAAGGTTTGCTATTAACAACGTCCTAATTTTTTCATAATAATTTTATAGCATATATTCTATTTCCCTCTGATCACTCAGTGTTTTCAATTTAATCTGTACATGGATTAATTAGGTGTAGCTTAATTGGTTGAAAGAAAGTTTCTTTGAAGATAATGAAGATAAGTGAAAATCTTAACTCAAATCATGGAAAACCACTCCATTTTAAAAAAATTTAACTCAAATTAAGTGGAAATCTTTCTTCAAACATTCTCAATATATAGACATTGGTTCCACTTTTTCTACAAAAAAGTATATCATTACACCGCAATTAGGATAAGGGCGAATGCCCGTCATCATTGCATGTTTTTAGGATACGTGAATCCCTAAGAGCATCTCCAACCGGACTCCATTTTCCGGAAAATGGAGTCCGGTGGGCTCCAACGGAGCGCCATTTGGCGCTCCAAATTTGGAGGGAGCGGCATTTCCGCTCCCTCCTCCTCTAAATTTAGAGGAGGATAATTTAGAGGAGGAGGAGCGGAAATGCCGCTCCTCTATTTTTTTTTGTATTTTTTTAAATTAAAATAAATTTTGTATTATTTTAAATTTGCGTATAATTTTATAACGCCCGTAGCCGCCAATATATTTCTCCAAATTTTACATATAATATATCAAAAAATTGTCTTTCCGTTACCTACAAAATGAGACTAATATTGAATATTTTCTAAATATTATTGATCATGCAAAGAGCAGAATAATCCGACCTCTTGTTTTTTTCCCCAGCATTGGATTCCTTCTCCACTCACACCAGGGTTTTGTCATATCAATCTTGTCAACATCTAATCCGGCCTCTTGTTTTTTTCCCAGCATTGGATTCCTTCTCCACTCACATCAGGGTTTCGAGGATGTATTAGACAGATTGAGCAACGAAATCCCAGCGGTGCATCTGAACTCGATATTGTAAGTATTTTTTAGATTTTAAATATTAGATCCATTAATTGATATGCTATTAAAATATGTTATTTTTTGTAGCTCAATCAAGCAAAAATTTTATATGCCGAAGATCCAAAAAAGAAGAAAGGTTTCTTGTTTGATCATGTTTGGTCTATTTTGAAAAACACAGAGAAGTGAATAGATACGTCTGGGTCTACGAAAGGTAAGAACTCTCAGAATATTGACATGTCGCAAACATTAGGTTCTAACTCTCCCAGTGAACGGAGAGGTATAGACTTAAATACAGATAACAATGAAATGAATCATGGTAGTACTGGTGATGAAGAATCTCCGATCTCAACTTCCATTGATCGACCTACTAGAAGAAAGCAAGAAAAAGAGAGGAGAAGAAAATTGAGTAGTAAGAGTCATGATATTAAGGCCCACACTAAAAGAAATGAAGAAATCTTAACAGTTTTAAAAAGAGGTCAAGAACAGCGAGAACTAGATATGTCTTCTATGCAAGAGCCCATGAGGTTAAACGCAGAAAATGAAAGGAGAAGATTAGACCTTCGGAGTGCTAAACAAGATCACGATATCATGATGATAGATTTGGATAGTATCAAAGGAACTCCAGAGCGACAATATTTTCGACAAAAAAACAAGCAATTATCAATAAAAATATTAAAAAACCATTATTTGGAGGATCTTCATCAGTCGAGCGAACTGAATATGGAGGCGGCGTATATGGAGGCAGTGGTTACGGAGGAAGCCAATATAGAGGAAGCCAGTATGAACGTGACTCACATGGACGACCTCAATTTGGAGGGTCACAATTTGGAGGACCTCAATTTGGATGGCCACAATTTGGCGGACCTCAGTTTGACGGACCTCAATTTGGAGGGCCTCCATTAGGAGGAAGTCAGTACCGAGAAAGCCAGTATCGAGAAAGCCAATACCGAGAAAGCCAGTACGGTGGAAGCCAATTTGGAGGACCTCAGTTCGGAGGAGACCAGCACGGAGGAAGCCAATATGGAGGAAGCGACTATGACGTACCAAGATACGAAGGAGAACAACACGGCGAACCTAACGATGACCTTCCAGAATTTTAGTTTTAATTGCAGATGTAATATTTTTTTTGAATTATGTAATACTTATTTTATTTTAATTATGTACTCGTAACTTTTAATTACGTAACGCTTTTTTTTTTGAATTTCATAAAAGAATATAATAAAATAATATAATACAAAAATAATAATAATTATAATAATATAAATATATACATACATATATACATATCATATAAATACAAAATACATAAAATGTACATAAAACCTACCTAAAATATACAAAAAAAAATATACGTCATGTTCTCTAAATACAGAGAACATGGTTGGAGTTGCTCTAACCATGTTCTCTATATTTAGAGAACATGGTACAATGGAGAGCTCTAAATATAGAGCTCCCCATTGGAGTTGCTCTAACACCGTTAAAGTTAGGAAATGGGTAATATTTCCGACCACCGAATGTTGCCGCCCCTCAAACCCTCATGAATGTGGGTGAAGCCTGCCGAATGATGTCGCCCGCTGAATGATGTTGCCTGCCTGATGTCGTGCCCGCCGGATGTTACCACACGCATAGGGGCCCCATGCCCGAATGTTTCGCTCGCCAGATGTACTGCCGGCCGAATGTATCGCCCGCCGAATGTACCCTCCCCGGATGTTTCGCCCGCCGGATGTTTTGCCCGCCGGATGTTTCGCCCGCCATATGTTTCGCCCGCCGGAGGTTGCCGCCTTCTCCGGATGTCGCCGCCCCCGCCGGCTGTCGCCGCCCCCATAGGGGCCCCATTTCCGAATGATTCGCCCGCCAAATGTATGGATCACCGAATGTATCGCCCGCCGGATGTATCGCCCGCCGGATGTTTCGCCCCCCGGATGTATCGCCCGCCGGATGTTTCGCCCGCCGGATGTTTCGCCCGCCGGATGTTTCTCCCGCCGGATGTTTCTCCCGCCAGATGTTTCGCCCGCCGGATGTTCTCGCCCCCGCCGGATGTCGCCGCCCCCGCCGGATGTCGCCGCCCCCGCCGTATGTCGTTGCCCCCGCCGGATGTCGCCGCCCCCGCCGGATGTCGTCGCCGCCGCCGAATGTCGTCGTCGCCGCCGCCGCCGCCGAATGTCGTCGTCGCCGCCGCCGAATGTCGTCGTCGCCGCCGCCGCCGCCGAATGTCGTCTCCCCCCGCACAATGTATGAGTGACTGTGTACAGGGGTGTGCCCCGCACGGCAGTAGTCCCGCCTCTCTCCTTTTTCCATCTGCAGCACGTTGCGGCGATCAAATCCCCAGTCTCACTTCAAGAAATCCATGAAATGCATTTTTTTTTGTGGCTAAACAATTTTTAAAGTAAAATATTTCTTAAATAAATGTTATAAAAATAAAATGTCCATCCTATTTTGACATCTCTGTGGCCAATTCCAAGTCAGTGAGGGAGCAGCTCTCTCTTGGTCTTTGTGCACATTCAATTATATGCTATTGTATTTTGAATTTTTTTTTTGAAATGAATTAGAAAATATGAAATCATTCAATTTTAAAGGAAGGTACTATTGGTATTATGAATATTTCATCAAAGACAATTTTTTTCTTTTTAATATAGTATAAATATGTCTCGCAATTTGCAGGGCTGCAACACTTAATTTTATACAGTGCCAACTAATACGATGGACAAAATTCAACGCTACTAGAGAAAATAACATGATCAGTGCCACATATCAGCAAAATAAATATTGAGATGGTATATTGGAAGTGAATAAGAAGCTTGTGAAGACCTCGGAAGGATTGCGACTTGTGCGATTTACGAAGATGTTGATATCGGGTTTGACATTTTGACGTAAAAACTGAAAAGTGATAACTGATAAAAATATGAAATTATATTTTTATATTATCATAATAGGTATGGGCTTTATAATAATAATATTATTATATTACTATAATATAATAGTAATAATAAACAGGTTTTAGTTCGGTTCTGTTTCTGTCTAGTCCGAATCGGGTCTAGAAATTCTGAAACCGCTTGAAACTTATATGTTGCAATTCTGATTCCGGTCTGGATAATAAAATGAAGGAACCGCACCCTGACCATTGTTGTTCAGGGTTCCCAAATTCAAAACCGACCCAAATAATTCACAAATGATTCGATTCGATTCTATATTGTTCTGGTTCAGTTAACAGTTCATTGCTTCTAAGTGACAACTCTACATGCATGATGTATTTGATACCGGTGCGGTAATTGATATTCACAAAGTAGAAAAAATCATTGTAAATTTTTATAAATTTATAGTCATACTACTTTCACCAACATATATTTCGAGAGCCTCCATGTGATAAAAAAAGTTCTCATACATGAAATAGTCAAAACAGTAGGTTAAAATGAAACATAGAAACACTAATCATAATGCTGCATTCGGAGCCATGCTATCTTCATTTCATATGATAAACCATGAATAATCCAAACTTAATGGCATCACGAAAGAGCATATCCATGACTTTGAAACATACATCACTAAAGAAATGACTTTCAATAATACACATTTTAATATCTTACTTGGGGATTTTCTAATATAATGATAAGAGGTTAGGTTCAGAACACCTCTCTCTATCATATTGAAGTCTTATTTATTTTCTTCCTTCTTCTATTCTCCCTAATTATGGGGGTTAAATAGGTCAAGATTCAATAATTGGTTTCACATAAATTGATTTTTATGTGGATTTTATATAGTAAACAAATTGTTCATTTCTCCTTAAGAGCGACTTTCAACTAAAATCATGTTTGAGTGAATCATTTTACTTTGAGATTGTTACTATCCACTTACATTGCTCCAAATAGGATTGTCTTTTTCTGGTCTTGTTCCACTTGTAATATAAATTTCACTTTTATATTTTCTAGTCATTTTCCACTAGATTAACTATGCTCGGTTATTGTAGGCACAATTATTTTTTCCTTAGGATATGGACCGGATGGAAAGATCAAATCAAGCATTATAAACATACACTTTTCTTTACTAAATATATCTTCTCCGTGGCATACTCAAGTCATTTTCTCATCTCATAAATGTCAAAAAGGGAAATCATAAACAAAAAAATATCAAAAGAAGGATGTAATGAAATGGAAGGGGTGGAATGAGGAGATGAGTAAGAAGAAGATGAAGAGGAAAAGAGAAGGAATAAGTCGAAACAACGAAATAAGAGAAAAAATAAAGGTGAGATGGAGGAGAAGAAAAAAACAAGAAGAAGAGGAATGAGGTGGAAGTGCAAGGAGGCGCAATGAGGAGAGGAAGAAGATGAAAATGAATAATATAGATAAGATAAAGAAGAAAGGGAGGCGTATGCGAATCTTACCGACACTGATATGGGAGCGACGACAAGGGAGCGGCTGCTAGGCGCCAGGCGTCGGGATAGGGCTCATTTCCTAAATCTGTGTAAAGCATGGGAAAACCGTCGTTTATCCCTAAGAATTGTGGGAAGCTATATTTCTAAACCCTTGGAATTGGTCAAATTCTAATTCCGAGCCAATTCCATCAATCTGAGCGATGGAATTAAAATACTAACCTATTCCAATTCTGAATTCCAATTCGGTTTCACCGAACCGGCTCTCATAGTTTATATGGAATCCATTCGTTCTACTTTTTCTTATTCCTATTACTTTCATTTATTATAGTTTTTATTTATAATAATTATTTATAATATAATATGGTAATAGAAATCTATCATTTAATCTCTTTTTCTATCCAGTTTTATCATTATTATATTTGAAGAAATTAAGTCCAAGATAGACAAAGGCCCCTTCGAGGTAATTGAACACCTGCAAAACTGTTTACTATTGAGCACAATCCACAGAGTTGAGGAATGCATTGTTAGAGTCTAGTCAGAATATTGAAATAGTTTCATAGCAGTCGATGAACACTTGATAATTGTGCTTCGACCAATGTGCATTGAGGACACTATGGTTGAAAATTGTGAAGCAAAAAATTTAAGCTTTGTGAAGGTTCCACAAATAGGCAAAGCTATTCGAAGTAATTTAAGCTTTGTGAAGCTTCATGATGTATTCCACAAGAGAGAATGAGCTTGTCATGAGAGGAGTATCATAGTTGTTTGTTTCAGGTATATCTTGCATTTAAATTTCACAGATGAAATATCTTTAAGGATAATATAATTGTAATGCCATGTTTTCCCTTACTCCCCCATTGTTTGGTCGCTGACTTGATGACAGAGGATTACTCATACATGCATCGGGCTTGTATATACCTCAAAAATACATTTCTGGGACTGCACCTTGTGTTTCTAACACAAGTGTTTTTTGGAGAGTTACACGGCCGGTGACATACTCGTGACGCGGAGCTTGTTGAACTACACAGTCGTATACCCCCTCTCATCATGTTATACTACTGAAACCCCATAGTTCTAAGATTCGCGACACGTCCATTTAACTTAACAATGTGAAAGTCCAGGGGTGTCTTCACCTAGAGTGAGGGTGAATAGGTGATGTCAGCTATTTTAAATTTATAGTGGATTTAGTAATTTAAGCACACCAATCACACACAAATCACAACATTGACACAAGCTATTTATAGTGGTTTCCCGAGACATTGTGTCTCTGGGTACTGCACTGTCTCCATTCACCTATATAGTTGTCTGCTAGACTCGGCAATCTCCACCAAAACTCAGATACGCAGATCCTACAACTCAGAGACCATGTCTCCTTCCTCAGGTCCTAAGAACCCTACAACTCAGAAGCCATGTCGGACTTCCTACCTCAGAGACCAAGTCTCCTACCTCAGATCTCACAAGATCTTACAACTCAGAAGCACTAACTGGTTTCTTACCTCAGAGACAAAGTCTCATACGCTCAGGCCAAACAGGGCCCTACAACTCATATTCCACTCGAAAATCTTACAGCTCAGATCTTAAAGAGATCCTACAGTTCCAATAAGTTTTTACAAACTTTCTATAGATTCAAAATGATAAACTTGAATGCGTTGGAGTCTTCTATAAGCCTTGATGAGGATCAACTTCCACTAGAGTCTTCTTGCAAAGATCTTGTGTAACATCCCCCAAACAACTAGACCCCTAGAGTGGTTTTGTCATGACTAGGTCATGACAAAAACCTAGGAAGCTTGAAGAGATCACTTGGCCTTAGGCTTGAAGGAGAAGAGCACCTTGGTTTACAAATAGCAATTTCTAGTTACCAAGCATAGGGTTGGACTTAAGGGCCTCACCTTGACCCTTTAAACCCACCATAGGATACCTAACCCTTTATGGGTTCCCTTAGAGCATCAAGGACCCATTGGGGTCAACCAAAGAGGCCAAATTGACCAAAGTCAACCCTAACATTAAATTGGTCAAAGTAGCCTAATTAAGGTCAATTGGCCTCCACCATGCCAAATTGACCTTTCCCTACCCTTATAAGGTTATTAGGGACTCAATGGACCAAAAAGCTCCATCATGGGGCCACCAATTTAGCCAATTTGACATAAGTCAACTCTAGCCCTATTTTGGTCAAATTGCCCTAATGTGGGTCAATTGACCTCCACTTTGCCAAATTGACCATACCTAGACCTTCCTAACCCTCAAGAGAGGCCAATGGGTCACTACCCACCCATTGGGGCCAACCCAAACGGTCAAATTGACCAAAGTCATCTCCACCCTAAATTTAGGTCAAAATGACCTATTTTGACCTAATCAAGCCCAATCCACTTGGGCTAGACTCAATTGAGGTTGTCCACCACCTAATGGGGTTGGTAATTACTGAATTAACCATTCAAATTCAGGAAATTCGGCCAGGAGGGAGAAAGCCCTAATTTGAAAGAGAGAGAAGGAAGGGGGAGTTAATGGAGAGGAAGAGGAAACCTCCCATCTCCTCCAATAATGGCACCATTCATCTCCTCTTGGGGAGAGGAGAAGTTTCCAGCCTTCTCCCGGCTAGATTGAGTACCTATTCATCTCCCCCAAGCCAAAACCGAAAATACCTTGATGGCCATTAATGGCATTCAAGGTTGTAACCTCCCCCTCTCCCAATCAAGGCCTTTAACATCTTCAAAAGAGTGAGAGGAGTGAAACCCCCAACTTTCCCGAAAGTATTGTGCACTCTAGGCTTGGATTGACATGGCTCCAAAAGCTCCCTGAGCTCCCATGGTGAACCCAAGATCCACAAGGAATTCTGCACCAATTCAGGTCCGATCCTCCTGTCCTCCCCTAGTGCATAGATCCACATCAAAATGGGCTTTTATCCGAGCCAAATAGGGCTCGGATCAAGCTCCATGAATGGCTGTTTTCAAGCCATTTATTCCCTCCCTAAAAAGCTTATTCCGGCCACCCCCGGGCCGACCAACCACACCAATCGCCGGCCACCACCTCGGTGAAGGTGGTGGTGGCATTGGCCGGCCGGGGAGGGGGCTTCGTGGCCGAGAAAATGGGCTGGAAGGGTGCCCAGGACGGGCTTTTTCTGTCCAGAGGCGTGATGGGGACGAAACCCCTCAGCCGTCCGATCTGTTTAAATGATTTTGGTATATTATATATCCTATGTTATTATTTATGCATCAAATAAACTGCTGCACCTTCTTGTAATTTTTAAAATATCTTGGACTCATAATATGAAAAAGTAGCCAACATCAAAGTTGTAGCCCTAGTTGTGTACTTTAATTCAAAATTTGTTTCAGCCCAAAAGGAGCCTTGTAGCTCCCTGTAGAGCCAAAATGGTGGGACTGGTCCCTAGAGTAGGGCAGCCACTCGTTCTTGCATATCTTTTTATTGGTAAATGGTATGGCCTTGATATTTAAAACCTAGGCTAGATACACCTACCCACACATCATACCCAAAGATGGGAATTTTAGGGGAACCTTTTTCTAAGGTTTTGTAATAATTTCATAAATAATATATTAATTAATTATTGGGTCAAATGACCTCCAATACCATCCAAATTTTGGTGGGTACTCCTTAGGTTTATTGTATGACCTTGGTAAAAATCTCAGCCCAATTGGGACTATTTTGATTGGGTAATTTGTCAATCCAAGTTGGGTCAACTAGGTCAAAATAGGGTATAATGCTCATTTTGGGGTATTGAGGTCAAGTCTCATCACCATGAGGTGAAACCTTGGTCCATGGTTTAGGATTACCTAAAACAACTCCATGAGTGATATGGGGTGGTGTGGAGGTGGTTATGCCCTAGGACACTAGTTTTAGCCCTAGGTGTGCATATAGGACCTTGTGAAGGACATGAAGTCAAATGTTCTTGAATGGTTATGAAACTTGGTGGATAAGTTCATAGGGGGTAAATAGGCCCTAGGTAATTTTATAAGAATTTTAGGAACAATTATTCCCGTGAAATAGGTCATAACCCCTTTAGGGAAATTCCTTATAAGAGAAATTTACATGCTTAAATGGTTTTGGATGATGATGAAACTTTGGTAGTGTCTTTATTATCATGATATACACCTCTGGTAATTTTTATGTATTTAATTGAATGATTTAACCAGCACTTCATTCACAAGGCATTTATTTTGTCTTAGGCTTAAGAAAAATAATTCAGGGTCCAATACTCTTTGATAAATTGTGCAAATTGGTGATAGGACATTTCAGAGCCTTAGGAAGCTCTGTGAATTTTTATATAATTTTTGAAGACTTAAATGAGTAGGCTACTTCACAACTTATCTTATTTAAGGATTTCTTAAAGTATTTAATTATGTGGGAAAATGATTTCCATAATTTCTACAATTTAGTCAGTAGACTTTTTTGATGAATACAAAGGTCTGGTAAGTTTTCCATAATTTTGGTGTAAGTATTTTTGATGGTTCCTTCATAAATCTACAAATTTGGATATAAGTTAAATATTAAAAGTAGAGGACATTTCCTTTTTGTAAAATTGTGATATTCAGTATTTACTGTATTTTTGGCATGATAGATTTATCTTGATTTTATGGGGGCCATATCATAAGGATAGAGTACACTTCATGTTCAATTTCATACTTGGCCAATATTGAGGAAATTAAAAATAAATGCCAAATAAATAGGGAAAATTATGATTCTCTGGATTTCGTCATATGATATTATGATAGACTCCAGTAATAATCTCGGGTCAATTGGATGAACATTTGGAGTACCTCATCTTATGCAACCCATATAACTCATTTGGTCTGCGTATAGTAAAACTGTGAAATTTGAGAATCAAGTGGATCCTTAGGAGGGAATGGGAGGTAAGTGATTTACCTAGTTTAGTTTACAAGGTGTGATGGTCAACAAGAAGGATTATAGATGGTAAAGGTGTGCTTGGTGAGTTAGAGGTAAGTTGCACTCGGGGTCGACGAAAGATCGTCTTGGAAAGTCATAAGTCACTTAGGGTTAATCCAAGAGTAATGACAAGGAGGGTATTCTTACGGGTAGATACCAATAACACTAAGTGTCTTGAGAAAGGGAGCTTTGGGGTTTCATCCCATTGTGGCTCCTAGTACCGTAGCGAGCCCCTTATAGGGTAATCCTCGGGAAGTCCAAGATTAACCGTAAATTATAGGGATAAGTTGATATACAAGATTAAATTAACAATATACACACCCACACCCCGTGGTTACAGGAGGTTAGTTGGTTTGGTTTTATGAGCGGTAGGCTCGGTGGTTGAAGCAGCAGACTAGTTAGTCTGGTGAGCTTGTGACTCAGTAGTGTTTGTTTGTACGGACGGGTTGGTCTGGCGAGCCGGTGGCTCGGAAGGTTATTGATGACGGGCATGTTAGCCCAGGGAGTTTATGGCTCAGGATATAGTAGAACATGTTTGCATGTTGAAAGTGAGTTTTAGTTCTTAATATTATTAAAGGATCTTATTTAAGTTTGCTTCAAAATAAATGATATATATATAGGTGTGTTGTATGAGTAATTAAAATAAACAGTAAGAGTGCATAAAATACACAGCACAAATAAGAACATAAAAACAAAGCAAACCAAAGCACATTCAGATGACACAAGAAATATAGTAGTTCCCCTCAACTGGGTACATCTACTCTTCTACCCACTGGTAGGAATCCACTGAAGGTTGTTGATCAGGTGCCCTCACACCAAGGTGTTTTTGTTCAGGTGTCCACACACCAATGGAGGTTTGATCAGGTGCCCAAATTACCTATAAGCTTTTGATCAGGTGCTTATAAACCAAGATGCACGTTTTTGCTAAGGTGGTCTGTCACCGGGATTAAATTTTTGAAGGGAGTTTTAACCCTTTACAAGATGGGAGGAATAAAAGAAAACAGAAAAAAGTTTGGTTGTTCTTCTCTTTCTAAGAAGACACTTGATGAAGATGTTGAAGAGAGCTCCCCCTGTCTGATTTAGTTTGATGACAGATTATGGATGAAGCTTCTTCTCTAGAAAGCAAATCCTCTGTTCTTCTTTTTGCAGTTTTAGATCCCTGAGCAATTGATATTTGATTTGGTGTTTCAGGTTGTATATGATCTGCAAAGAAGAAGTTAGGCAAAAAGAAGATATAATATAAATTGAATCTGCTTCTTCTTTTTGCTATGTTCTTCTTTTTCTCTTCTTCTTCTTCTTCTTCTTCTTCTTCTTCTCTTTTCTCTGTACATCAATATTGATATGTTTCGTTCTGTCTTGCTCTTTCTCTGTTAGCTATTCTATATCATATTCTGCTGCTTACTTTTCTTTGATCTTCCTCTGTATATTTAATCTGGAAGCTTTCGATTGATTTGAATCCTTGCCGACAGAAGAGGAAAGGATATAATATTTCTTTTATTTCCCAGATTCTCGAGCAGAACAATTTCCTTCTTTAGCTTGCTGTAACAGCTACAACATTTATTGTTTCTGCCAAACGGCTATAACATTTAATGCTTTAACAGCTGTAATGTCAGATCAGCAATATATCTATATAGCAATATATAAAATAGAAATAATAAATATTGCTTTATAAATAAATCTGACAGCATATGTATATATAATATAATATTTCAGACGAGCTGAAAGATATTAAAATAATGCTGGGAGAAATTCGTCGAGCTCAGCTTCACGTTCGTCGAGCTCATCATTTGATTCGTCGACCTGATCATTTGATTCACTATTCTGAATATCTGCTGAATATTCGTCGAACGCAGACTTGAGTTTGTCGAACGAAAAGATTCATCGACCGCTGAGACGGGCTGGATCGCCGACCGCTGAATATTGAGCTGTTCGTCGAACGCAGACTTGAGTTCGTCGAACGCAGGATTTCGCCGACCGCTGAGCCAGGGTCTGTTCGTCGACCGCTGATATAATCTGTTCGTCGACCGCTGAACCAATCTGTTTGTCGACCGCTGAGCTGAGGTGGGATCGTCGAGCGTTGCTTGGATTTCGTCGAACACAGCTTTGAACCTTTTCGTCGACCGCAGAGCGCCGTTCGTCGAACGCAGATGGCCGTTCGTCGAACGCAGAGAATTTGTGTAAATTTAATTCTTCTCTTATTTTCTGCCTATTAAATATATGTCTATTTTAGCCTTCTTTCTTAATAGGATTTAATCCAAGTTATAAGATATGTTATGATATAAACTTAGACACTAAAGGTGGATCCTAATTCAAATCAAAACTAAGTTTCCAACAATCTCCCTCTATTTGAGTTGGGATCCTAATCCAAATTAAGACTAGGTTCTAACAATCTCCCCCTATTTGGTTTAGAATTCCTAAGCATAAAAAGTCTTTAAAGATTTAGGGTCAGAGATTATTTTCTTCTTATAAAATTTATTTAAGCAATTCTGATTTCCTAGATTTTGATTTAAATAAGATTTTAATAAAATAAATTGCTGGTTGTTATAGGATTCTAAGAATTTTAAAATCAGAAAGACAAAGTCTGATAGTTTCTTTCTATAGAATCCCCTTAATCAGAAGAGACTCACACTTAGTGCTTTGATCATTTCTGATCTATGCAATCTGAGTAGAATGCTCAAACTGATTTTGGAGAAAAATCTGTAAGAAAGTGAAGTTATCTGACATTGCTTTAAAATAGAAAAATTCCAAAGAATCTTATAATTGCTGTTTAATTATAAGTATTTTAAAATAGGTAACAACAAATGCTTTATAATTAGATATGTTGGTCTTTTTATTTCATTGAAATATAAATTTGAAAATTTATTTTGATGTTGCTGAATATAAATTTTGTCTTTTTCTTTAAAAGATTGTTTAAAGTTTTCAGCCTTAACTAACATATTTTTTAAACAAATATTTTGTTCTGCTGATATTTTAAAGTTTTCTTGAAGTTTATTATATTCAGGAGTTAGAATGTTTATTTTTATTAACTCTTTTATAATTTTATTTTCATATTTCATTAAACCTGTACATGGTGAGTTGAAAACAGATTTAACATCAGAGGTAGAAATAAAATTTAAAGATACCTCTTTTACCTTTTCTGAATCAGATTCAGATTTGTAGTTTGAGCCATAAATTGCCACATGCAAAAATTTCTGGCCTACTGTTCTTCTTTTTCTTCTTCTTCACTTAGAGTAAATGCTGGTTCAGCATCAAAAATGCAGTTAGTGAAGGAAGTAAAGGTGGATCCATTTACCATCCTTGAGAGGGAGTTCCAAATGCTCTTTGCTGAAGTGCAGTCATTAAATTTTTGAAGAATGTCATTTGACATTGATTGAGCTAATATCTTCATGGCCTTTGCATCAACACAGATCAACTTTTCTTGATCATCAGATGAAGGGATTGAAGATGGAATTCCTGTAATAACAAATTTGTAAATATTTTCATCTATGACATTCATATATAATCTGATTCTAACTTGCCATAAATCAAATCTATCCAAATTACAAACAAGTGAGTCTGAAAATAAAAATTCTGCTTGTGCAATTTAGAAAAACCTTTTTAAAAATAAAATAAGAACTAAGTGATCTTTGCGATTTCAGGTGTTAGCCTGTGTGAAAAATCAACCTCCTCTGATACCAATTGAAAGTGAGTTTTAGTTCTCAATATTATCAAAGGATCTTGTTTAAGTTTGCTTCATAATAAATGATATATATAGGTGTGCTGTATGAGTAATTAAAACAAACAGTAAGAGTGCATAAAATACACAGCACAAATAAGAACATAAAAACAAAGCAAACCAAAGCACATCCAGATGACACAAGAAATATAATAGTTCCCCTCAACTGGGTACATCTACTCTTCTACCCACTGGTAGGAATCCACTGGAGGTTGTTGATCAGGTGCCCTCACACCAAGGTGTTTTTGTTCAGGTGTCCACACACCAATGTAGGTTTGATCAGGTGCCCAAATCACCTATAAGCTTTTGATCAGGTGCTTATAAACCAAGATGCAGGTTTTTGCTAAGGTGGCCTGTCATCGGGAGTAAACTTTTGAAGGGAGTTTTAACCCTTTACAAGATGGGAGGAATAAAAGAAAACAGAAAAAGGTTTGGTTGTTCTTCTCTTTCTAAGAAGACACTTGATGAAGATGTTGAAGAGAGCTCCCCCTATCTGATTTAGTTTGATGACAGCTTGTGGATGGAGCTTCTTCTCTAGAAAGCAAATCCTCTGTTCTTCTTCTTGCAGTTTTAGATCCCTGAGCAATTGATATTTGATTTGGTGTCTCAGGTTGTATATGATCTGCAAAGAAAAAGTTAGGCAAAAAGAAGATATAATATAAATTGAATCTGCTTCTTTTTGCTCTGTTCTTCTTTTTCTCTTCTTCTTCTTCTTCTCTTTTCTCTGTACAACAATATTGATATGTTCTGTTCTGTCTTGCTCTTTCTCTGTTAGCTGTTCTATATCATATTCTGTTGCTTACTTTTCTTTGATCTTCCTCTGTATATTTAATCTGGAAGCTTTCGGCTGATTTGAATCCTTACCGACAGAAGAGGAAAGGATATAATATTTCTTTTATTTCCCAGATCCTCGAGCAGAACAATTTCCTTCTTTAGCTTGCTGCAACGACTACAACATTTATTGTTTCTGCCAAACGGCTATAACATTTAATGCTTTAACAGCTGTAATGTCAGATCAACAATATATATAGCAATATATAAAATAGAAATAATAAATATTACTTTATAAATAAATCTGACATCATATGTATATATAATATAATATTTCAGACGAGCTGAAAGATATTAAAATAATGCTGGGAGAAATTCGTCGTGCTCAGCGTCACGTTCGTCGAGCTCATCATTTGATTTGTCGACCTGATCATTTGATTCACTGTTCTGAATATCTGCTGAATATTCGTCGAACGCAGACTTGAGTTCATCGAACGGAAAGATTCGTCGACCGCTGAGATGGGCTGGATCGCCCACCGCTGAATATTGAGCTGTTCGTCGAACGCAGACTTGAGTTCGTCGAACGCAGGATTTCGTCGACCGCTGAGCCGGGGTTTGTTAGTCGACCGCTGATATAATCTGTTCGTCGACCGCTGAACCAATCTATTCGTCGACCGCTGAGCTGAGGCGGGATCATCGAGCGCTGCTTGGATTTCGTCGAACGCAACTTTGAACCTTTTCGTCGACCGCAGGGCGCCGTTCGTCAAACGCAGATGGCCGTTCGTCGAACGCAGAGAATATGTGTAAATTTAATTCTTCTTTTATTTTCTGCCTATTAAATATATGTCTATTTTCAGCCTTCTTTCTTAATAGGATTTAATCTAAGTTATAAGATATGTTATGATATACACTTAGACACTAAAGGTGGATCCTAACTCAAATCAAAACTAAGGTTCCAACACATGTGCATGAAGGTGGCGGGTCTTCGGTATTGGACGGTCATTCACACCGACGTCAATACGTTGACTCGGCAAGTGTGGAATTTGCACTTAGCCATAAAAGTCTAGTGGTCCAGCCAGTAAGAGTACACAAATGCTTTGCGTTGAGGCGTACGATAGGTCTAGGTAGGATAGTGTGAATACCAACCTAGAGGTGGGCGAGGCCCAACCCACCGCTTCCGTTTGCCACTACGGGAGTATCCTGGGAGTCTTGCTAGCTCCAAAAAGGGGGAACTAAAAGTCTATGCGCATAGAGTCGTAGTGTGTGAGTTGCACTTGTGTGAACATAACATTTAACATCATACCTTGCGTGACATAGCATAAACATTACATTTCAAACCCTACCCCTATCATATAAGTCGGTTATGGGACTTCTTATACGATAGGCCTTGCTAAACGACCCCTTGGTCTATAGGTTTGTGTGGGCATTCCTATAAATCAATGGTTACTTTCTATTATATACATGTCTTTACTTACTGCACTTTACTTATTCTTTACCTGCTCTTACTATGCTCTTTTACTGCTTCAATTATATATATATATATACATGTGTAGTATAGACATTCCCTGTACCCCTGTTATCTGCTATTGTTATACCCCTTGTTGTCCTCTGGTTCATCCTTCCCGCACGGTGCCTAGGAGTCACCGGAGGAGGGGTGGGGGATTGGCTTAGTCTTTTGACTAACGGTCGGTGGACCATATCATTTTAGGGGATCGAAGAGACGCACTAGAGGCCGGTGCAGATGGAGACGGGCTAGTTTATTATAGGAGCACCAGATTCAGGATCAGGGAGTGATTGTAGTTAGCTTCCGCGAGTGATCTTATAGTGAGGACATGATGTACAGGGCATGAGCCCTTTATTATTGTAACCTTCTTTATATTATTGTTATCTTTGTATTCAGTTATTATCATGTGGACATTCAAATATATATATATATATATATAGCATGTGATTGTGGACTTGAACTTCTATTTGTTCGTTTATTCTTTTCTTCTTCTGTGATCGATATGGCCGGCATGATTGACGTTTTGTAGTGGCGACCTTCCCAAGTGGGGGTGTCACTGCAAAGCGGCGATTCTGGGCATAAGACCCGGGTTTTTGAAAGAAAAAAAGGGGTCTTACATCTTGGATGAAACAGTAAAACTATCTTCTGCGCTGATGAAGACTCTTCTTCTAGCTGAACGATCCTTGATCTGAATAAGCAACTTGAATCGCCGTCTTCTTGGAGAAGTTATTTGATATGCTTTCTGTTTGACTTCTCCTTTCTTAAGCTTTTCAATATATCAGTGCTTGAGCGGCGAAACAGTTTTCTCTGTCAATTTCCACATTAATTCCAAAGGTTAGGGTTTGCGTCCATCGCATTCCATTTTAAAAGACAAATGATGTCTAACGGTTGATTCTAGTATTGACATTATGTAAAAAATTTCTTTCCTTAGCATGCGTGACTGATTGGCCCAATTCGCGATGACATTTATTGAGAAAATGCCAAATCTACACTTTAATTTAAATTCCGCCTTTTCCGTAATTCGACTAGATGTCTAGTCGAATGTGTTCTTCTTAGTATGCTTCTAGTAGAATTCGACATGTCTGGTCAAAACCTTCTGATTCAGACGAATTTATTCTTTATAGCTATATTCTGGTCGAATCCCACTATTCTGGTCAAATTCTGTCTTAATAGCTTGCTTCTGGTCTAACTGACCCATCTAGTCAAATTCGCCCTATTTAGTCGAATGATGTCTTCAAGGTCTGCTTCTGGTCAAATTGGCTTATTATTATATCGAATTCTTACTTAGCGTAATTCTGTTGAAGACTTGTTTCTTCTGTGCCTCTTTAGGTCGAATCTTCTTGACCTATCTGCACGACCGTGTAGATGTTCTATACGAACATTATGCACTTTACCTGTCATCTACATGAATCGTCTTGATTCATCAACATGATCGATCTTCTGTTCAGTCGAATCTTCACAACGCTTTGTATTCTAAGTGTCTTAGCCCGAATCGCCTTATTAGTTCTGCACGATCGGTCTATCGTTAAGCCGAATCTGGTCCTAGCTTATTTTTTAATATAAGTCATCTTGAAGAGTGACTTGGATTCTTCTAGACGAGTAAATGTGTCTTCTTGTCGACTTTATACTTAGATCTTTCCCAGTCTTCTTCCACACGATTCTTCTTGAAACTCAGGCACATTCGTTTAGTTGAATTGTAGCTTAAAGTGAATTCATGCCCTCTATTGATGTCTACCCGATTCGTCTTAACTCTTCAGCACGATCGGCTAGACTATCTAGGTGATCGACTACATATTAAGTCGAATTTTGACTTAGCCTATTTCTTGTTGATGTCTACCCGATTCGGCTTAACTCTTCAGCAAAATCAGCTAGACCATCTATGTAAGACCCCATTTTTTTCCTTTTGAAAACCCGGGTCTAATGCCCAGAATCGCCGCTTTGCGGTGGCACCATCACTTGGGAAGGTCGCCACTATAAAATGCCGATTCTGCCGGCCATATCGAGCACAGAAAGAGAAGTACAATTGAAGACATTTAGAAGTCAAGTCCACATCACATGAAATATAATATCAAGAATAAAAGATGTCCACATGAAATAACTGAATAAAAGATAACAATAAAATGGCTCATGCCCAGTACATCATAGCCTCACTACAAAATTCACTCGCGGAAGCATAGTCTACTAAAACTACTAGAACACTCATGGATCCTGTCATCGGTGCTCTCGTGCTAGACTGCCCCGCCTCCATCTGCACCGGCCTCTTGTGCTGCAGCATCTCCTCGGTCCCCTAAAATGATAAGGTCCACCGACCATTAGTCAAAAGACTAAGCCAATCCCCCACCCTCCCCCGGTGACTCCTAGGCACCGTGCGGGAAGGATGAAGCGGAGGACATCAAGGGGTATAATCAAAAGCATGTGACAATGAATCTAACTACGAAAAGGTCTATCGCTATGTAATATATAGTATAATGAGTAAAGCAGTAGGAGGTAAAACAGTAACAAGTAAGCAGTAGCAATAAGTAAAACAATACTAAGCATAATAGTAATAAGGAAACCGTATTAAAGAAGTGTAACCTTAATTTATAGGAATGCCCATACAAACCTATAGACCAAGGGGTCCTTTAGCAGGGCCCATCGTATAAAAAGTCCCATAACCAATTTATACGATATGGGTAGGGGTTGAAATGCAGTGTTTATGCCATATCATGCAAGGTTATGCAGTTTAATGCTATGTTCAAACAAGTGCAACTCACACACTTCAACTATATGCGCACAGACCTTTAGTTCCCCCTTTTTGGAGCTAGCAAAACTCCCAGGATACTTCCGTAATGGCAAACGGAAGCGGTGGGTTGGGCCTCGCCCACCTCTAGGTTGGTATCTGCACTACCTAACCTAGACCTATAGTATTGCTTTGAAGGCTGTTGAAGGAATACCCTCTACAAGTGATGAGGAGCTGATCAGTCTACTGGCCAGAAGGTTCAAGAAGTGGATCAAAATAGAAGGATCCAGAGGAAGAGATTCAAAAACCAGGTATAATAAAACACCTACTAAAGAAATTATATGCTACTCTTGCAGGAAACCTGGACACATTGCACCTGATTGTCCTAAAGAGATCAACAATAAGAAGGATCCAAAAAGAACAGATCTAAAGAAGAAGAAGAAGAAAGAAAAAGGATTCATTGCTCAATCTTGGAGTGATTCAGAATCTGAAGAAAGTACCTCATCAGATGATGATCAGCAAGAGGTCAAGCAAGAGGAAACCTGTCTGATGGCCACTGAGAAGCCTGATGATACATCTATGGTAAATATACTTGATAATATAGATTTCTCTTCTACTGATTTCAAACAAAGTTTCAAAGAATTCTGTTTAGATCTAATCAAATCTGAAAAAGAAGTAAAAGAATTAAGAATTGAATTAAAAAATCTCAAACAGGAAAATACACATCATAAAAATTATAAGCTCAATCTAGAACTCTCAGAAGAGGAATTAGACAAAATCTATTCAGAAAATCTAACACTAAGAAAGGAGCTTGCAAAGGCTAAAGTCTTTGAAGACTCTCTAAATGGGAAAGGTCAGAAGCTCAAAAACATTTCTGAGAATCTCACTAATAGATTTAGACAGCTAAATCAGAATACTAATGAAGCATCTAAACCTCAAACTTCCAGCAAATCTGTCTGGAAACATCCAATTCACTTCACTAGGGAGAATTATCTAACAGGAGAAAGATTACAAGAAAGTCCTGAAATAACCACTGTTTTTAATAAACCTAATCCCATTACAGATAAAGGAATCTTAGGAAAATATCCTCAGAAAAAATTTGAACATGCATCGAATTCTTACCAACGTGCGTCGAGTACTAATCGACGCTTATACCAAAATGCGTCGACTTCTACTCAATGCAACCTCTCTCATGCTTCGACTGAAAGTAGACTCAGAATGAAGAAAGCGCCGACTCCATATCGACGCAACCAGAAAATCAGTTCCTTAAGGATAAGGTTTCTCAGGCAAAGGCCTTTGAAGAATCAATAAAAATGAGAAGCCAAACTCTTAAAGAAATCACTGAAAAACAAACAATAAGACACAAAAATCTTGGGCTAGGGGCTGATCCATCAATCAACCTAATTCCATCCAACAAGCCTGCATGGATGAGCCCTGTAAAATTCACTAAGCCCATCCAATCAGCAAACCAAGAAAAAGAATAACAACATAAGAAAGAACACTTCTTCAAGGAAATAAAGGAATTTGATGAAACATCATATTATTCAGCTGATGACTCACAAACTTCATCTGAAGAGACCACTAAACCAAAAGAAACAACATACAAAGGAGTAAAAACAGAAAAAGATAAAATGAAAATTTATGAAAACACAGTCGCGTCGACTTCATATCGACGCATGAATGATAATGCGTCGACTTCTACTCGACGTACCCTCTTAGATGCCTCGACCTCTACTCGACGCTTGAATAAAGATACGTCGACATCCAATCGACGCAACTTACTCCATGCGTCGATACCAGATCAACGCAATCTAAGGAATGCGTCGAATATAAATCGACGCAACTATCAACATGCGTCGAATAGATATCAACGCACAAAAGTTCAGAGTAACTTAAATACCTTTCCTCCAAAAGCCTTTCATCCTAACCCACATGCAGGACCCATTCATCCCAATCATGATTTCTATCCTAATCAACACCTCTATCATGATTTCTACCCTAAACATGGTAACCAAAATTCCCATTTTAACCAAAATTTCTATCCTAACCAAAATAAAACTTTCTATCCTGATCAACCCTTCTATTCTTCTCTAAACTCAAATTATCATAATAATAAGATAATCAAGTGCCATATTTGTAACAAAAGTGGCCACCTTGCCAAACAATGCTGGTACAACCAATCAAACTATCTGTAAAAAATTAGTCCAAGGCTGACTTAGAACTAGACACATAGAATTCTTCAGGAAAATTAAAAGTCGCGTCGATCTCTAATCAACGCACCGTCGATAATTCAACTCAATAAGTAAAATCGACGCATGCGTCGACTCCACTCGACGCATACGTCGATAGGAAACCCTATCATCCCAAATCAGACTATATCGATGCTCACGTCGAATTCCTCTCGACGTAACGTCGACTTCATGAAAATGAGCGGCAATACAAAAATATTTTCGGTCACATCCACGGAAGTACCGAATAAGCCTCGACTTGAGCCCAGTTTCGACGCTTCACCTGACTTAAATAGTCTCTTCAGTTAGAAGCCTTCACTTCTCTGCATCTTTCATCCTTCTTGCTCCTCAGACCAGCCGACTTCTTCCTCTCTCTTTCATTAACCTAAAATGGCTCCAAAGACCAATTCAGGCTTCGACATTGACCTTGAGTCTTTCCAAGCAGCCGCAGAAAACTACAAGAGCATCATTGCTCTCTTTACTGAAGCAGGACTGGACAAGCTCATCTCCACTAGGTGCAAGCTCCTGGAATCAGAGCTCACAGAGCTAATAACTCATGTTCAGATATCTGAACAAGGAGAAATCCAGGGAACACTATATGAGACACCAGTCTCAATCTCAGCAGAACATATTAGGGACACCTTTGATCTACCATCAGGTATATCCTAATATCATCTTTGTTTAAATGAAATAAGGAAAGAAAAAGAGCCTCTAAAAAGAATGACTAAACAAGTCTTAATTATTTCCCTATTAGGTGATGAATCCATTGAACTCACACCTGATGACATCAAGCACTTGCTCACCACCATGAATTTCTCAAAAGATAGGCCAATCCATCTGAAAAAGATAGACTTTTCTGATGAGTACAGATTGCTGGCAGACATAGTAGGGAAGATACTACTATGCAAGATATCAGCCCATGATGCAGTGCCCAAGCTGCAACTGAACATCATGGGGGCCCTTGTGCTGAAGAAGAAGATGGACTGGGTCAGCTGTCTTCTCAAAATGATAGCTTCCAAATACTCTCACAAGGAAAATGCCTACATGAGAATCATGAGCCAAGTACTCTTCCACTCCTTCCCTGACCTATGTAGGTCAAAAGGAATCCCCATTCCTCCAGGGAAGAGGATGTCAATTGCTCTCTTTTCTAAGTGGACCAGGCAAATTCCTAAGCCTGGTTCCATCCCTGAAAGAACTCCTTCTCCTCTTTCTCCTCCTCCTCCTCAAAGAGACAACCCTTCTCTACTACCATCATCCACTCAAATACTCTCTACTACCCTCACAACTCCTACTCTACCTACCTCTTCTCAAACACCTGCACAGACAGAAGTTTCTCCTTCTCTTCCTCCTCCAAATTTCCCATCTTCTCTACCTCCATTATCACCCTTACCTCATGAATCAACTCACTTCTCTCCTCCTCTGTCACCTCTTCCTCCTCCATCACCTCCTCACCTTTCACACCATGAAACATCTTCATCCACTGAGGCTCTCATCACTCAGTGCATCAAATCAGTAGCTGAAAAATTCCAAGTGATGCTGGATGAGCATTGCTCCCAAATTCATTCCTCCATCCTTCACATGCACACCCAAATAGATGGGGTCAGTGCCTCTGTGCAAGGCCTAAAGACCTCTCTCTCTTCCTCTAGAGTGACAAGGTTTTTCTTAACCTCCCTGGCCAAGAAGGTCAAGAAGGGGGAGAATCTAAATGAAGAGCAGCCCTCCAATCCTAAATCTCTCTCTCACAAGTCCCCTCCTTCTTCAAAATCTGACAAAATCCTTGGGAATGAGATAGTACCTGAGCTACACAATGATGAACAAACTATAGAGGTACTTCATATAGCAAGAGAGGCTGCAAGTCAAGTAGTACTATTACAAGGGGAGGCAAGCAGAGCAGAAACTAAAAAGGAAGATATGGCAGTTGGGAAGAAAGGTAAAGAAACTACAAATCAGGGGGAGCTGGATACTGATATGAATAAAGCTGGAAATGAAAAAGGACAGCTAGATGCAACTGGAGCTGGAGATGATAGAGAAATAGAAGAAGTAGAAAGATTAAAGGAAGTTCCATCCCAGGGGGAGCTAGGTGAACTTCCTACAAATGAGAAAGAGAAACCCTCCTCTCCTAAAACAATAGTATTCAAGAGAAAGAGAAAAACCCCTCCTACCCCTCCTGAGTAATATTTGAAAACAATGCTGATATATCTTACCCTATAGTTGAATACTACTTGGTATGAACATGAAAATCTGTTTATATGATTTTGAAAATTTGTTTATATGATCTTTTCTTCTAAATTTCACTTTTAACTGAGTGACATATTTCTTTTCTATACAAATGCTGTGCTGGGTTGATTTTATGATTTCTCTCTAAGTAGGGTTAAGACAAATAGGGGGAGATTGTTGGGGAAATGATTTCTCTTAACCCCTAGAAATAAGTTGAATATGAATTCTAAGAAAGAAAAACAAGGTTAAGTAAATATGCGTCGAATACTATTCGACGCAACGTCGAAATGAAGTCGACGTTTCCTTCAGATTGAGTCGAAGTAACTTTAGGAAGATTTTGACGTATGTGTTGTCGACGCTACTCTGATTTCTAGTCGACGCATATGGAGAAGTCGACGCACCTTAGTCGACGCACCTTCCTTATTCTCCTCGCGACGTCCAGCCAAGAAGAACTCGACGTTTACGTCGAGTGGTAATCGACGCACGTCGATTTATATGACAGATTTAAATATGCGCCAGATCTCTTTCCTTCTTTCAGTAGATCTGATTTGTATGGAATAAATGTCAATATTTTATAGCCGTTCTGAATCATTCTTTCCTTATATCTGATTCTTGGCTAATTTGATTAAACTTATTTGGACATTATTTGAAATCAGAACTAGTTCTTTCTTTCATCTTTCTATTTTTCTGACTGTTAATTGATTATCCTCCTATAGTATTATTTTGAATTAACAGAGCTATAAATAAAGAGGAGGTCGGCAGAAAAAGTAGAACAAGTGATTCACCATTTTACATTTGAAAAAGAGGAAGAGCTCCCAAGTATAGAGAGAAAATTGAGAAATTGTTCTGCAGCAATATTCAAGCACTTCTTCTTCTCCTGCTTCTGCTGCAAGTTCTGATAGCTCTCACAAAGAGAGAAAAGCTACAAATCTTCTTCTCTCTATAGAAGAAAGATTTAATTCACTTCTTGTGCTTCCAATCTTCTTGCTAGGAAGAAGATTCATTCTTGTTCTTATTTCTTTCTTCTTTCTTATTCTTACTTAAATATTGTAAAAGAGTTTTAGAATCTCTCTTCAAAAAATTCAGTGTAGTGGTTCTAAGAGTCTCCTTGTCAAAAGACTCAGGGTGGTTCTAAGAGTCTCCTTGTCAAAAGACTCAGGGTGGTTCTAAGAGTCTCCTTATCAAAAGACTCAGTGCAAGATAGTGAATTCCTACCAAGGGGGTAGAAGAGTGGACTACCCAAAGTTTGGGGAACCACTATATTTTCTTGTGTTGTGCTGTGATTTCTTTTCTTGCATTTACTTTATTTGTTTAATTCTTGTTGGTGTGTGGGAAGCTCTAATCTGTGATCATACACATATATATTAACTTTGCACAAAATATTTTTAATCTCTATTCACCCCCCTCTAGAGAATTCTATTGAGGTTAACTGTGCACTTTCAATTTTCATATTTTTTGTAATATGAAATCAAAAAATTGTGAAAGAATTATACAAAATTGGTTGTAAGAATAAAATGTTAAAAAATTGAAATAATAAGTCTAATCGATTTAAACGTACATAATATAATATTTATAGACGATTTAAACATATGCTGCTAGTCTGCAAATATAACATAAAATAAAATAGCGGGTGCTATATTTAAAAGTCGTGTCTATCGATATATCAGAAAAAATTAGACATGTCTGTCTATATTTTACAAAAGGACATAATCTATTTTTTTTTTAGAAAAATATATCGTTTTACCCTAAAAATGACATGTCGGGAGACAAGTCGGACATGTCAGAGGACATTTAAAATGCCGACCTTTGGAGATCTCCACCTTATCCTTATTATAGTCAATCTCTCCTCTATAGGGAGCAGAGAAACTGTCTATAATAGGGAGCACCGACTTTGGCTTTGAGAAACTTGCTGCAAGCTTCCTTTCAGCAAGGAGCTTGACCTCCAATGACTTGAATACTCTACTCTGAGCTTCATACTTCTTTTGAAGTACCATAAGCTCATAGGACATTTTAGTCACTTCCTTGGTCTTCTCATATACTTGAGATTTGAATGACTTGAGGATCCCTATCTCCTCAACCTGAGATTTGACTAACTTCTTGCTCTTCTTGAGAGCAACCAAGATCTTACAACCCAGAGATAAGCCTCCTACCTCAGGAACACTAGCTGGTTCCCTACCTCAGATCCCCTATCTCAAGATCCTATCTCAGATTCCGCAGGAGGAATCCTACCTCAGGCTCACTCAAGAACCCAACCTCATATTTCAAAGAAATCCTACCACAATAGTTTTTACAAAATGGTTTACAGATTTTCTAGACTCAAAAGATAGGTTTTGAAAAATGTTGAGTCATCTTGAAGCTTGATTAAGAATAGCTTCAATTGGATCACCAAATCAGATCTGGAAGAATGACTTATAGGTAGTGTTGGCTTCTTGAATCGGAGAGAACAAACTTGACTTGTGAAATAGATCTGATCTGGATCTTCTAACAAGATTAGGGTTTGACATACCAATCTCTTCATTATATATATGATTGAGAGAATCAACGGTCAAATCCAAAAACAATAATGACAGAAAGAGAATTCCTTAAATGATATTTGGGTAATGAATTGGATTTCCCAAGGACCTGTCCAGCATCTCCTTCAAGCTATTTATCAGATACAAAGAAATTATTCTTCCAAAATTTGGAGCATTTAAACTCTCCTTTACTTTATCAAACAAAACCTTAGCCCAATCAGTCTTCTTTTTCAGAATTACTCTTTCCATGAGTTCAAACATCTCTCTGGAGATTCTATCATGAGATCCATGCTTGCATAACAATACCTTCCCAATGATGTCAGCAAGCAGCTTTCCCTTCTGATTTATCTTGGATCTTTGCAAGGAATTATACAAGTTTTCAGTATAATCACACCATTTCAGGGCTTGAGTGAAATATGTATCACTGATTTCAAATTCTTCAACTCCTTCTTCAAATCTTGGCAGATGAAGAGCTTTAGATAGAACTCTTACAGTTACTCAAATGAACTTATCAGTCACATATGTCTTGATTGAATTGCCAGAAGAACTGATGTTAGGCTTTGAGGAGAATTGAAGTATTTCCCTTGTCATGATTACTACAGATTCTGAAAGAACTTACTCCAGACCAGCTTCTAATAATGGTTTGATCACTGACTTTACATCTTCTTCAACACTTGCAAAACCACCTCTTACCAGTTCACCACCCACAATGAATTTCTCGACAGATTTCTTAGGATCCATTGCAATGCATAACTGCTTGTAACTGAATTTTGCCGGCTAGCGGTCTTGGGAGAATTCACAGAGCTCAGACTTGTCGACGAAATAGCTTAGGGAAAATGTTTGCTTAGTCTAATTTATAGCATTTAGGCCCATTTATATAAAGTATTTTAAAATGTCAAGAGTCACGTACCTGTTTGCGCCAATTGAATTCCTTGATATGAGATCCAATGGCTCAGATTATAGAGCCCAAGATAATTAGATAAGTTATGTCACTACAACAAACTGCACTTATAGTAAGGACCTAAATCGTTACAGTAAGTGCCAAAAATCGTTACAAAAACTCTTTGGTAACGAAAAAAACTTTAAGTAACGGTCCTCCTCTAAAGCTCGACGCTAAAAGTTCTTGTAACGAATGCATGCATGTCGTTACAAATAAATTAATTGTATCAAACGATACTTTCTCACCAAAAAGAGATTCTTCCTCACAATAAATTGGTCACAATAATTATTATTTCGTTACGAATGTTTTTTTCCTCACAAAAAAATAGTTACGATTAAAACTATTTCGTTACAAATGTTTTATTTTTTCCTCACTAAAAATAAACTAACTTCGTTACAATAAAGTATAATAAACATTATTTCGTTACAATAGATTAAACAATAGTAACGAAAAAATCGTTACATTTGTTTTCCATTCTTCTTACTATAGCCAATTCATTTATATATCAAAAATATTAATCTTGAAAACACATATATTTAATATTTCGTAACAAGATCAACATGTATTTATTCACACCAAAAAGTATTACATAGAGTACAAGTTATTATCATCTCTTCTAAAATAATACAATATTACATTACAAGATCAACATGTTTCTAATAAATCTTCCGTCATTTTTCAAAAAATGAATCGTCCATCACTTTCTGACTAATGAATCTTTCGTCACTTGTAGGTCAATGCTCGAGCACCCTACAAATAAAAGAGAGCAATTAAGATCACCCTACAAATAAATGAGAGCAGAAATATCCATACAAACTCACATCCATACATACATAATCCATACACACCCCATTAAACAAGCGTACAATAAAACACACACTTGTCGCCCGTTGTTTAGTCTAATATTGCAGTACAGAATCTGTTGATATTAAAGTGTCACAACCCTGAGTTGGAGAAGCTATATGATTAGTCTAATATAAAAGAAAAGAGAGGGTTGTATAAAAGCAAAGTATACATTCATCCATAGACATTATGTGGCCGATAGTTTTTCTATGTCGGCTAGGTATTACGCCGATAAGACCT
The DNA here is from genome assembly GCA_033032865.1 of Dactylorhiza incarnata. NCBI lineage: Eukaryota > Viridiplantae > Streptophyta > Magnoliopsida > Asparagales > Orchidaceae > Dactylorhiza > Dactylorhiza incarnata. The sequence goes on from JAWHQI010000003.1 coordinate 23,917,052, forward strand.
TGAATAGATAGAGTTTCTAGTCGACACAGACAGTTCCTTGATACAATTTAAGCATTTCACTTATGAAAATTTTGCATTAAGTTTGTTAGATACCATGAAAATAATACTTGTAAAATACTAAAGTTCATAAATAATAAACTTAAATTTTGAGAGCATGATAAATTAATCTATATTTGACATTCCTAATTTAATCTTGAAAAAAGTTGAACCTAGTGTCATCCAGGGGCTTGGTGAAAATGTCTGTCACTTATCTATGTGTTGGCACATATTCCAAGCATATATCCTCCTTCTCCGCATGATCTCTAATGAAGTGATATCTGATCTCTATATGCTTTGTCCTGATGTGTGACACATGATTATTTGCAATTGATATTCCACTTCAAGAGTCACAAAACATGGATGTCTTGTTTATCTTCAAGTTATAATCCTCCTGTTGGGAACAGTGCCCTGAAATGTTCCTGATTTGAAGAAGTGCTCAGATCAATGATAAGTACAATTTGAATCTGATGGTATACTGAGTTTATGCTTGCAGAGATTGAGTCATATGTCCAGTATTTCTCTAATCTCACTAAGTCTAATATCGTCGAGAAGGACTGGACATATCGTCGAATAAGCACGCATACATCGTCGAGATGATACTCAGAGTTAAGCAGAAGGATCATGTTAACTATCATCAAAATAATATGGACATTGCAACGATATCGTTGTGACATCAAAGTACACACAACGATATCATTGTAAGAATAAGAAGAATCGATCTACGTCCAGTATCGTCATGTTAATCGGAATCACACGACGACATCACGGTAGAGTCTAAGAAGAGCTAAGTCAAAGAATTCGGCTTTGTCAACGACATCGTCGTAAAAGAATCCATGTCGTCGAAAAGGCTAAAGGAGAACTCTTGAAGACAGCTTATGGAAGAAGAACTGCTTGTCGTCATAATGATCAAGACAAGATCGTCGAAATGACAACATGATTTCGATGACATCATCGATATGATAGTATGGTTTCGACGACATCATCAGAATGACGGTATGGTCTCAACGACATCATCGAGAAGACATTAAGTTGACAACAAGATTACGACGACACGTTTAAGATGACTTTATATCGTCGTAAGTGCAAGTGCAGCAATGATATCTTGTATCATCGAAATATCATTGTCTAAAGAAGATTGAAGAAGACTTGAAGATTTGTCCAAGTCTAAGATGGATCATCGTAACAAAAAATTCTATCGTCGAGATGTTGCAAATATCATCGAGACAGATCAAGACATTTCAAATCGCGCTGTCTGCATTTAATGTCGCTACATGATGGTCCAATCAGCACATGCCGTTAAGGAATGGGCCTCTGACACTTATAGTACAACCTAGAAGACTGTTAGCCGGCTCTTTAGTCTTATAAAAGACATAAGTGTCTGCCTTAATAAGCAACAACAAGAATCGCAGAACATTCACGCCGAATCAATAGAATAGTAAAGCTGCGAAAAGAAGGAACAAGAACCAGGGAACAAAGCTTCCTCATCAAGCGTTCTCCAAGTTTTAGTCCAGCAACATCGGCCGATAAGTATTGTTCCAGAGTAAAGAAAGGATTGAAGAAGAATTTGTGTTGTCCAAGAAAAGATCAAAAGCATTCTCTTCAGATCCAAGAAGCCAATCTTCATCCGGCTCAAGTTTCAGTCAAGCAACACCGACTGATAAGAAGTATTCTAGATTAAAGAAGGGACTGAAGAGGAATCTTTCAAAAAGCATTCTCTTCAAGTTCAAGAAGCCGATCTTCATCCGACTAAGAAGTTTTTCTTAAAACTTTTCTTGTAGGGCTTGCATGCCTGAGTTTGTAGGGCTTGAGGGACTGAATTGTAAGCCTTGAGGGGCTGAGTTGTAAGCCTTGAGGGGCTGAGCTTTGTAGGCTTAAGGGACTGAGTTGTAAGCCTTGAGGGGATGAGTTGTAAGCCTTGAGGGGATGAGTTGTAAGCATTGAGGGTCTGAGTTGTAGGGCTTGAGGGCCTGAGGTTGTAGGGCTTGCTGGCTTGAGATTTGATGGAGTTTGCCAACTCTAGTACACTGCTAGATAGGCGCAAAGGGACAATGGACTACTCAAGACCCTCTGTCTTGAGGAACCACTACAAAATCTTTGAGTGTTTTCTGTGTTGTGCTGTTAATTGCTAAATTCATACACTAGGATACTCGCAGAGAAAGACTCAGCAGTAAGAGGGAAACAGATTTTAAAATACCTATTCACCCCCCTCTAGGTGATTTGACAACATCCATAACTAACACCTCCAACTGATGTTGAACCCAAAGTAACTGAACACAACAACTTCCTGCTGATATGTACTCTGATTCAGCTATTGAAATTGTCACACTAGTCAGCTTTTTGCTACTCCATGAGATTAGTCTTTTTTTCCTAGAAATTGACAAGTACCAGATGTGTTTTTCTTGTCTTCCTTACAACCTACAAAATTTGCATCTGAATAGCATGCGTGTTCAAAGTCGTTACTCCTATGGTACCACAAGTCAAGATTTGGTGTACCATTAAGGTATCTCAAGATCCTCTTTGCAGAGGTCTAGTGAGATTTCTTAATGTTCACCTTATATCTAGTATATACACCTGTTGAGAACATTACGTTTGGATTACTAGCAATAAAGTTGAGCAGATATCCACTTATGCTTCTGTACAAGTGTAATATCAAGTTGCTAACCAAAATCACCTAGAGGGGGGGGGGGGGGGGGGGAGGGGGGGAGGGGGGTGAATAGGTGATAACTGCGTCTTTTGCGGAATTGAAAATCTTGAGAATAAGGAACACACAGAATGCAAATCACAAACACAGACGACGCAAGAGATTTATAGTGGTTCCCCGTTCTTGGGTACTCCACTTGCCGGCCTCGCCAATCTAGCACCACAGCTAGAAATGACTACTTCACTAAATCTCGGATCAAGAAAGATCCTTCAATCTCGGAGACAAAACTCCTACAACTCGGAGACAAAACTCCTACAATCTCAGAGAATACCTCTTTTACAACTCGGAGAACACCTCTCCTACAACTCAGAGAATAACCTCTCCTACAATCAAATGAAAATAGAGAATGATACAATACTTATCGAATCACAATCAGCTCTGAAAACTCTTTAGGGATCCTCTTCCTTCTTGAGATAGGAACGACTTTGACTTGATGTTGAAGAGGAAGATTCAAAACGACTCAAATCTGATCTACTAAGATTCCGATCAATCCAATAGAAACAGAGCGGATGAAGCAACGATCGATCGAACCTTTTCCTTCCACTTGGAGATGATAACAGAGAACTATAGATCGATCTCCAACAATGGCGATGTGCACGGCACTTAACGACTTTCTTAATCAGATTAAGTTTTTGGGAGAGATAAGAACTCTGATCTTCTTAATGTTATGAAGTAATCTTGTTTCTTTCTTAAGAGGGAAACCCTTATATAGATGAAGGTTTAATGAAAAAGGATTAACCTTAAACGCAGAAGGACGTCACGTCAAACAGACGGAAAAGACTTGTCGTCAAAAAGAATTAACGATCACGAGAAATACGAGAACCAGATTTCTTGAGAGATGCAAGAATTCTCGAGAGATGACTGCTTGATCTCGAAAAAGAACTTGGAAGAGAATTTCAGACTTTGAAAGGACTTCTCGAGAAACAATGAACTTCTCGAGAAATGATAACGATTAACTCTTCGAAGTAAAAGGACTGAGTTCCCGGGAGAACTGACTTCTCGAGAGAACAAAATACTTCTCGAGAAAAAGGACTTCTCGAAAGCTGCTGCTGAGATAAACTTCTCGAGAACAACTGCTGAGAAGCTCACTCGAAAGCTAAGAGGACTTTTCGAGATAACACAAGGATTTCTCGAAAGCTCTTCATGACTTCTCGAGAGATACCTTAAGTTCTCGAAAAATGGACTTAAGAAAAATTCTCTTTCCTCTTGCACAACTGCTGCACCTCCAAGCTTTGAACTTTGATTATCTTGATCATAAAGTGTATCCCAAATGAGAGATCACACATGAGTCAACCCCATATCCCACACACTGAGGAATTACAATGTATGAGACTGTGCTTATTGACCCATTGTGACCTGACATTGGTCTACACTTAACAAAATGGACCTGCAAGAACAATACTAGAGAAGCATATCAAATACACAAACAATTCAATCTTGGTTCAAGGATGACTTCCTACCAATCAAGGTTATTGTGGATACAATACCCAACAATCTCCCCCTATTTGTAGAAGTCAGAACCCTACTTACCAAGATGAATTGTATCAATATAAAACACAAAAAGATATACCACTGATTAAGTAGAAACAAATAGAAAGAGCATCAAAAACAATATCTATATATGTGTAAAGGATTGTCTCATCAAAATCAAAACTATATATAGATTTAAGATTTTCTTATGAATTAATGTTCACACAATCATATAGAAATAAGGTTCTGATGATCTTCATAGACTTGTCTTCAGATATTGGCACTTCTCTTCCTCTTCAGTTCTTGTCTGTCAAAATAAGCATATGGCTTTGGATGGTACTTTGGAGGAGCTGCTGGAGCTGAGGGATTGTTGTATCCATAATTCTTGAAGTGAATTCTTCTCTTAGTTTTGCTTGTCTCATATTTCTTCCATTCAGTTGAGCTGAAAAGTTCAGAGACTTTTACATTGCCTTCCTCTACAAGCATGAGAGAGTCAAGAATAATAATCTTAAAGACTGGGCTCCAAACCTCTGGATAAATTTCAGATTCATTAGCAACTGCTTTTCCAGAACCTGCTGAACTAGATCCAGGAACAGACCTACTGGCAGAAGGTCCTTCACCATATTTTCGTTTCTTAGAGCTAGGCATAGAGGAATGAGCCTCTACAGAAGGATTATAATCTGACAGCCCTGCTGGCCTTGGAGGGAACTGAGGAGCAACAGACTGTGAAGGAACAAACTGAGGAGGGGGCTGAGCAGGGTCAAATCCTAAATCAGGAAATATCTCATGGTGGAGCCAAACAACAGTGTTAGTGGTGGAATCTTTTATATCAGCTACCTGCTTTTGGACACCTTGGGACAACTGCTCAAACTTGTTGGTTAAGTGTTTATGAAATTTGATCCAATAACTCAGTCAATTTGTCCTCCCCCTTTCTGACTTCTACAGTTAGGGTTTGGATTTCAGATTCCTTAAACTGGCCAACCTCATCAATTATCTTGAAGCTGTGCTCTTCAGCCTTTTCAACCATGATTTCCTGAGTCTTCCTGACCTGAAAAATTTCTTCAAGAACTTTGCCTACACCTTGAATGATGTGATCAATAGCCTTGCCACCCAGAATAACCACATCCTTTAGTTGATCTGAACTTGCTTTGAATTCTTTTAGCTTCTTATCCATTTCTTTTTCAATATCAATGAGTCTAGCATGGACCTCTTTGAAAGAGTAATCAATTTTGGCACTTTGCCTTTGAAGCAAAAATTCTATTTTACCAATCAAAGAATTTTCATCAAATAAAGATGGGGGAAGGGGGCAGGCAGAATATCTTCTGGAAGTTCTTCAAGAAGAACAGAACTTAGTACCTTAGGAGAAGAAATGTTGATCTTCTCACCTTCTTCAACAACAGGCTCTCCTTGAGCATTCAGGTTGGATTCCAAATTGGATTCTTGCTCCCCCTCAGCATGTACTGGGGGAGAAGAAATATTATGCACTGAGACATCATCTGGTTCCTGATTAAATTCAAAGTTAGCACCTGATCCATCCATGTGATCACTAGTGCTATGCTCATCATTAGCACCTTTTTGAATGTCATTAACAACATTTGCTATGGTTGAATCAACAAATTCTACATCATTGACTGGAGGAGGAGAAGGAAGAACTACATCTTCTTATAAAAGTGGAGTTTCTTCTTCATGAATAGCTGGAGTATCAGAAATGACTGTTTCAGAAGGAACTTGATCTGATGGTAGTTGATCTGATGTAGGAGGAAGAACTGTCTCTGATGGTGGATGAAGAACTTGCTCTTCAGAGGAATTGATATCTTGTGGAACTGAAGATTGAGGTGGCTCTGAGTCTTGATGCTGTGCTGGTGTATCTGGAATGTTTTGCTGAGCTTGAGGTGGAGCTGGAGTTGTGGAGACATCTGGAGAAGGAATAGCTAAGGAAGGAGCTGGAGCCACATTCTCAGGTTCTGAATTGACTGAAGAAAGATGCTCCCCCTGAGGATCTGCACCTGCATTGGCTGGCTTGGTAATCCTAATGTTCCACCTTTGTATTGTGGAGACATCAATCTTCTTCAGATGGTGTAGGATTGCACCTTTAGACATGTCAAACACCTCTTGATTGAGCTTATTTAGATATAAAGACAGGATTCTAGCAAAGTTTGGAGACATAATGGTGTCTTTAATCTTGCTGAAGAGAAGGTTTGCCCAGTTGCACTTCTTTCCACAAATCACAGTTGTTACCAAGCTGAAAACTTCTGCTGAAACATAACCCAGACTTCCAGTATTGCACATCAATATTTTTGAAATAATGTCCACCAATAGTTTTCCGACATCATTCATTTTCTGTCTACGAATGGTTGTAGCTCTTTTATCTAAACCACAGAAGGTTATTGCATGAATCCAATCATCATTATCTAGGGTATCCTCAGTTTCAACCATTGGAACCCTCAAATACTTGTAAAGAGATTTGGGACTGATCTAGATTTTGAAATTTCCGATAGTAGACTTCATCCTATTGTCGTCTTTATGAACCTTAATATTGATAAATAGGTCCTCTACCTCTTTAAACAAGATTCGACATGGATGTTCAAGAATGAAAGATAAGCCCGCTGCGTCTAGAAGATAAAATAAATTTTGAAACTCATCTGAAATCGAGCTAAGACCTTCTCGCACCAGTTCACTGCCGACACCGACCTTATGTTTTGTTGAAGGAGCCATAGATCGAGAGGAGAATGCAGAATGAGAGCTGAAATGGGAGAAAATTCGTCTAGATGCGAACCTGAAATCTGATTTCGCGAAAGGAGAAGACGAAGAGTCGGCGGCGTTTCGAGAGGAACGAAAAGAGACTTCGCGTGAACATTAATTCCTTTCGTATGTCTATTTATAGTTTGATTTTATTGGACAAATTTTAAATGAATTATATGAAAGAATTTAATAAGCGCGTACCTGACTTTTCGAAATCTCGAAACTAAAATATAGAAATCCGAAATGTATAATGTATTTCTCGAGGGGTAATCTGATTTCTCTAGAAATCCCAAAATTCTGCCGAAAGTGCATTTCTCGAGGGATAACCTATTTCTCGAGAAGTGCAAACTCATTTCGCGAGAAGTAAAGTCATATTTTGAAAAAATTTTATCTTCATCCATTTTCACCAAAGGTTAGTCATTTCTCGAGATGTCAACTTCATTTCTCGAGAAATCCAATGAAGACTTAGATTTTTGTACTTTACCAAAGACAAACCTCTGCTTCCCTTAGAAAATTTGACAAATAATCTATCTTCTTGTCTTCTTCTTTGCTTTGAGCATTATTCCATGTTGAGCATTCCAAGTTCTATCTTGAAGAAGGAAAATTTGGTCTCATCCAGTATATCTGCAACTTGCTTATCCGTTGGGACATAGCTTAGGTTGATGTCCCCATTCTCCACATGTTCCCGGATGAAATGATACCTTAGTTCGATATGCTTTGTCCGACTGTGGGAGACTGGATTGTTTGCTATAGCAATTGCACTGGAGGAGTCGCAAAACATCGGAATATTTTTTATCTTCATATTATAATCTTGAAGCTGATTCCTTATCCAAAGAAGTTGTGCGCAACAACTGCCTGCAGAAATATATTCTGACTCGGCGGTTGAAATTGCAACACAATTCTGCTTCTTGCTGCTCCAGGAAATAAGTCTTCTTCTAAGAAATTGACATGTTCCGGAAGTGCTTTTCCTGTCGTCTCTACTACCTGCAAAATCTGCATCTGAATAACCTATTAGCTCGCTATCATTACATCTTGGGTACCATAAGCCAAGATTTGGTGTACCCTTAAGATATCTCAAAATTCTCTTTGCAGCAGTATAGTGAGATTCCTTAGAGTTCACCTGATATCTAGCACATACACATGTAGAGAACATTATATTAAGCCTACTAGCAGTAAGGTAGAGCAGAGAGCCAATTATGCTTTTGTACTTAGTTTCATCGAAAGGTTTCCCTTTCTCATCCTTGTCCAGAGACATAACTGAGCTCATTGGAGTCTTCATAGAGGTTGCACTCTCCATTCCAAATTTCTTAATCAACTCCTTGGTGAATTTTGTCTATGAGATGAAAATTCCATCTTCAGATTGTTTCACTTGAAGTCCTAAGAAATATTTAAACTCACTCATACTACTCATTTCAAACTTTCCTTGCATAAGTTTTGAAAACTTTTTGCAAAGATTGTCGTCCGTGGAGCCAAAAATAATGTCATCGACATAGATTTGCACTAGCAAAATCTTGCCTTTTACTTCCCTAAGAAATAATGTTTTATCTATCTTTCCTCTTGTGAACTTGTTCTCAAGAAGAAAGTTAGACATCATCTCATACCATGCTCGAGGAGCTTGTTTCAATCCATACAAAGCTTTTTGCAGTAAATAAACATAATTAGGATGTTCAGAATCTACAAAACCTGGAGGTTGTTCAACGTATACTTCTTCTTTTATATTACCATTCAGCAAAGCTGACTTGACGTCCATTTGGTATACGGTGAATCCTTTGAATGTAGCATAGGCTAAAAACATTCTGATCGCTTCGAGTCTTGCTACTGGAGCATAAGTTTGATCGAAGTCGATCCCTTCTTCCTGTCTGTAACCTTTTGCTACAAGTTTGGCTTTGTTGTTTATAATTGTTCCTTCTTCATCCAACTTATTCCTGTAGACCCACTTCGTTCCAATTATATTTTTATCCTTGGCTTTTGGAACTAGTGTCCACACCTTGCAACGCTTGAATTGATTCAACTCTTCTTCCATTGCAATTATCCAGTGGGGGTCTTCATTTGCTTCTTGAAACTTCTTCGGTTCAACCTGTGAAAGGAAGCTTAAATGCATGTTTTCGTTAGTAGTACCTCTTCTCGTTCTAATGCCGACTTGAGGATCTCCTATGATTTGATCAATAGGATGGTCCCTCATATGTCTGAACTCAAGGTTCCTTGCATCAGTTTGGACATCTGGAACATCTTCTACAACTTGAATGTCTTCTTCCACTTGTATTGGTTCTTCATCAATATGATCTTCTTCTTCATTTGAGGTTGGGGAAGAGATCTTGATGAAGGTTTGAGCATCAACTTTAACTGGCTCATCCAAGATTATATCTTGTACGTTTGAACCTGCAACTTCAATAGAAGCACTAGAAGAGATGTTATGTAGCATGCTCGTTTCATCAAATACAACATTGATTGACTCTTCTACCAGCAGGGTTTTCTTATTAAATACTCTATAAGCTCTACTATGGCTGCTATAGCCTACAAAAATACCTTCAAAACTCTTTTCACTATACTTGGTTTTGTAATGCTTTCCATTATTAAGTACAAAGCATTTGCAACCAAAGATTCTAAAACAAGAGATGGTTGGTCTCTTGCCTTTTAGTAGTTCATAAGGAGTCTTTTCATGTTTTTATTTATGAGTGCTCTGTTTTGCACGTGACATGTAGTGTTTATGGATTCGGCCCATAGGTATTCGGGTAGTGAAGTGTCACTCAACATCGTTCTGCAAGCCTCAATGAGTGTTCTATTCCTTCTCTCAGTTACCCCATTTTGTTGTGGAGTTCGAGGAGAGGAAAACTCATGAAAGATACTAAGATTTTCACAAAAATATGTCATGGCCCCAGATTCAAATTCTGTTCCTTGGTCACTTCTGATTTTGACCAGTGAACAATCAAATTCATTCTGGATTTGCTTGACAAACTTAGTGAAAATGTCAAATGTTTCTGACTTGTGTTTTAGAAAGAATACCCATGCAAAATGTGAGTAATCATCTACAATAACTAACGTGTAAGACTTACCTCCTAAACTTCTAATTTGCAAAGGACCTAAGAGGTCCATATGAAGTAGGTATAAACACCTAGTTGAATCTTTGCCAATTATGCTCTTAAAGGTAGCTCTTGTTTGCTTGCCTTTTACACAAGCATGACAAGGTCTATCTTTAGTGCACTTAATATTTGGCGCATCACGCACTAAGTTTTGTGAAAATAATTTATTTATAGTTTTGAAATTTATATGTGCTAATCTCTTATGCCATTGGTCAGCAAGAGATGCACTATCTTTTGCTAAAAGACACACTGGTGTAGAAGATGATAAACAAAGGAAATTCAAACAGAACATATTTCTACAATGAGTGCCTGATAAAATCATTTCTAGATTATCAGCCGATTATATCAAACACTTATCTCTACGAAAATCAACTATGTATCCTTTATCACAAAGTTGACTTATGCTTATCAGATTATGTTCTAATCCTTCCACATAAGCTACATCTGAAAAGGATACATTACCGTTAGAAATCATACCATAGCCTTCTGTTATTCCTCTGTCAGATCTGCCAAAAATAACTTTTGGACCGTTCTCAACTGGAATGAAATTTTGCAAAAGGCTTCTTGTTCCGGTCATATGCCGAGAACAACCACTGTCCAAATACCAGATAGGATTTTTGTTGGCCTTTGGACATATCTGCAAAAACAAATTATTTTGCCTTAGGAGCCCAAACAAATTTGGGTCCTTGGTCCCTTGTTAGTTGAGCACCACGATGAACATTAACATTGCGAGCGGTCTTTCTTGCATTGTTAACTTGTGGTCTCTTGGAATAGGTGGAATTGAACCAACAATCTACGGCAAAGTGACCTATTTTGCCGCAACACCAACAGTTAAACCTGTTGTACCTTCTCTTAATATTCTCCTGCTTAACTCTTTGAATGTTAGTTTTGGCAGGAACAATCCTTCTAGATGAGGATGCCTCATGAGTACAGCACACACATGGTAGTGCTTTCTCCTTTGGCTTTGGTGCAACAGTCTTTACTATTGGTGCTCTCATAGCACTCAGACCATGAACATAAGGACCATAATCTCTCAGATTTACTTCTTCATAAGGTGCTTTGAAAGCACTTTGACCGATGTTTTGAGGACGAGCCCACCCCTTATAGTCATTGACAGACGCAAAATTAATTGGTCGTGTCAAGTGACCATAAGAGCTTTCCATATCATAAACATTTGTGGGAAAGAGAACTTTCTTAAATTCCTCTTGTTCTTGATGGGCTTTCCCTTTTTCTTCGATGGTAGCTTTCTTAGCATTCTTATTTTTCTTCTTGGCAAGGGTGCCCTTAGAAGAATTACTTGGCCCAGCCACATGACCTAAACCACTGCTACTTGCTTTAGCAGAGAAAGTATCAATTATTGGAAGAATGGTTTTCGGTTGTGAAAACTTTTCAACTAGCTTCTTCTCAGCGGCTAGCTGTTCTTCCAGAACTTTGATGGAGTTCTCTCTCCGATCAAGGAGCTCATCTGAGCTTTTGATCTTGTTTTTCAAGATTTGGTTTTCCTCTTTGAAGGAAGAAAGTTGTTCAACTTCCTTTCTCAAATTCGATTCTACTTCTTTGAGAGACATGATCTCCTTGGCATGAATTTTGACTACCTTTCGGCATCTGTCAAAGCTTTTAAGCATTTCAGTATATTGGGTCATGAGGTTCGAGTCATCATTTGAAGGATAATCCTTTTGTTCAGCTGAGGCATATTCAGAATCAGATAAGATGGTGTGAGAATTTACCTTCCCGGTATATGGGGGTTCTTCTTCTTCATCGGTCATAGCCATCAGCCCGAAGTAGGCTTCTTCTTCACTACTTGATTTCTCTGAGTCACTGTCGCTTAAAGTTTTGGACTTTTTAGCGACTAGACTTCTTTCAGTCTTCTTTTTCCCGTGGGTGGATTTCTTTTCTTCTTTTCTTCCACCCTCTTTCTTTTTGTAAGGGCATTCAATGATCATGTGCCCTGGCTTATTACAACAATAGCAAACTATGTCAGAAGAAATATGTTTACTAGTTTTAGATTTATACCTGTCATGATTGCTAGAACCATTTTTGTGATGATCACCATCACATCGAGAATGTCTATATTCAGAGGAAGACTTATTCTTCATGTGCCTTCTTTTGCTGAGCAGTTTCTTGAACTGACGAGAGATTAAAGTAAACTCCCCATCATACATTTCAGAACTGGAGGAGCCGACTTCAGATTCTTTTTCATCATCAGATTCTTGTGCTCTATTTGGAGACAAGGCTCTGCTTTTTCTGGAACTCTCAGCCTTCATAGCCAAGGTCCTTTCCTTGCTAGAAATTCTATTCCCGTCTTCTTCTGTTTTGCGAATGTTCATTTGCAGCTCATGGGATAATAACTTCCCAAACAGATTCTGAGGGTCTAGGTTTGGTAACTTTCCAAACTCCCTGATTGCAACTATCTTGCTATCCCAGTCTTTCGTCAGGGATCGCAGGAATTTGTCATTTAGTTCACCATTAGTAAACTCCCGACCATAATTCCTTAGGCCGTTTACTATTGATGAGTACTTTTTATACTCATCTTTTAGTATTATTTTAATATAATTTTAAATTGAATTTATATAAATTATATGTATTTTCTTATTTAATCTGTTCCTTTTTAATTTCTTCAACTAATTTAAGCTTATTTTATGTTTTGCAGGTTTTCTGGGCACTTTGAGTAAAAATGTCAAGTACACGGCCAAGGTCATGGCGTGACCAAGGGCGTGTCAGCCTAAGATGTGTTCCAGACCTGCTGCCGCGACTTCGTGCCCATTCCGTGAAGATTCGCCAAGTACACGCCCCAGGTCACGGGCGTGACCAAGGGTGTGACATCCAAGTCACGGCCGGGACCACGCCACCAGCATCCAGATCGAGCCGCCGCGTCATTTAAAGTTACACGCCCTCGGTCACGGGCGTGACCGAGGGCGTGACCTCCAGTCACGGGCGTGACTCGCCCCGAACTTCTTCCCGCCAGAGTTTCCCGCCAGCAGCACTATTTCAAGATTACACGCCCCAGGTCACGGGTGTGACCTAGGGCGTGACACGGCCGAAACGCTCGCAATTACTCCAGAAGGCGCCCTCTTCGCTGCTGCTTCGATCACGCCCCTTACACGCCCTTGGTCACGGGCGTGACCAAGGGCGTGTAACCTCATTTTTCCAGCTATATAAAGCCAGCTCCTCCAGATCTTCAGGGATGAATTATTAGGATTAGAATTTCATTTTCTTGTACTATTTTCATGTTTCTAGTAGTTCTTATGCTCCTCCTTTATTTCTTATGATGGTAGCTATTTCAATTCAAAGCTTGTAGTTTCTCTTGTAATCTCAATTTTATGTATTCTTCTTTTTACAATTGACACTAATAAAATCGTAATTTTTAGTCTCTAATTTCCCCGCTCTTTTGGCTATGTTTTCTTCCTCCTCCTCTTATGATTCCTCCGTGATCATGAGCAACTAATCACTTTTGTGCTCGGCTTAGATGATCCAAGGATGATGCAATCTCTTTTTGTGTTTTAGAATTCTGTTCTTAGTGTTAAAACGCTTACGATTTACCGTGGCCAACTCGTTTTAGTAACGGTTTTCGTCTTTTGACGGCCGAGAGGCCCTTAAGACGGATCGGTCATTGGTAAAGAGAGTCGAACGTACCCCTCGAGAGAGGACATACGTAACTCTTCCGGACGGGATTAACATCCCAGTGACTTCCTTCTCTTAAAGCAAGTCTTAAGCCACTTGATTATAGAACGAGAGTTCGGTCGTGTGCAACTTAAGCTTAGTTGAGCCAACCCTCGAGAGAGGAGCACTCATGCTTTTGGAACCTCCACGGTCAAGGCCACTCTAACACGGGATCGATTTCTACTACACGTTTCTTTTGCTTAGTCTAAGGTGATTCGAAAGCCGTGCGCTAGTTTTTATTAATTAGTAAAATTAAATTACATAAACCCAACCTTATTCTTCTATCGGTAAAATAATAAACATTCACTCGAAGTAGAAGTACTTAACATGACCCGAGTCTAATACGACCTTGATCTTGCGAGATCCTATACTTCACTCGATACGGTACACTTGCCGTTATCGTTTGTAGTTATAATTTTGCACGTCAAGTATTTTTATAACTGGGACGCATTTTTATGCATCAAGTTTTTGGCGCCGTTGCCGGGGATATTTGTTGATATTTTGAAAAGAGTGAATTTTATTAATTTTATCAATTTTTTTATTTATTAAAAAATATAAAAAAAATATATATATATTTTTTTATTTTTTATTTCAATTCCATTCATTTAAAATCCGTTTGTTCTTCAAAAAAAATATGTTTTGGCTATCCGACACGCTTGAGAATGCTAATAATGTCTTAGAACTTTCTGCTTCTATTAACGCGCTTCAAGATAAAATCAATGATTTAGAAGCCGCGGTTAGGATAAATAATGTTATTAGGGAACATTCTTCGCAAAATTCTCAAAATTTTAATAAAGAAAATAGTTTTCATAACAATTATCAAAATAATTTTTCCTATGAAAGTAATTTTTGTGAAAATAATTTTTCAAATTTCTACGAGAATAATTTTCCTAACGCTAATAATTCTAATTTTCAAAATTCTCAAAATTTTAATAATGAAAATAATTTTTATTCGAATTATGGAAATAATTTTTCTCAAAATAATTTCTATGATTCTTATGAAAATAATTTTTCTAACTCTTATGAGAATTCTAGCTATAATTTAAATTCTCAAAATTTTTCTTATGAAAATATTTTTAATTTTAATAAAGGTAATTCTCATGAATCTTATGAAAATAATTTTCATGATTTTTATTCTAATAATTTTCATGAGGAAAATAATTATTATAAGAAAAATACTTTTTATAATCCAGATAACGCTGGTGATTCTTTTTCACTCACCGACGTGGATTATTCATGGTGGGCAGGCCACCCGGATAGTCTTCGCGGCAATGAAGAAATTTCATCTCCTAAAAATTTTGTTTCCCTAATTTCTCCTCCCTCCCAGATTTTAGAAAATTCAGTAAGTCAAGATTTTTCGCATTTTCATGATAATTCGCTAACGCCACCTATTTTTGAAAATGAAATAAATGAAAATGATGATTCTACGCGTTTTGACATAACGATTATTTTAGGGGAGAAAACCTTTATTTTAAACGAACAATCGGATTTTAATCTTTTTCTTTCACAAGTGACTCCTCGTGAAATTGTTTCTGACCCCTTTGCTTTTGATTCTTCAATTCCTAATGATTTTCATGTAGAGGATGAGCCGTCGCAACTAAACGTCATCGTGGACCCATTTGCCGCTCATCTACAAAAATTCAAATCACCTCAGGTATGGATAGGTGATTCGAATTTACACTCTCAACCTAAAAGCAACAAGGAGAATCAAATAGCAAGTGGAGGAGTCGCCGGGCAACGGATCACATCCAAATTCCCGCAATGCATATTCAGGGAGTTGCCCGTGCACTTTAAATTCTATTTTCCTTTTAGCTAACACTAACCGTTTAGCTTAAAGACGGGAAAAACAAAGCGCTCTTGGGAGGCACCCCTTGCTCATCTTTAATTTCTTATATTCTTCTTTTACAAGTTTTTCTTTCAAGTATTCTTCATACTTAGTTTTAAACATTGAGGACAATGTTTAATTTTAAGTATGAGGTGTAGCTTTGCATTCCCTGTATTTTTATTTGATAAAAAAAATTTTATAAAAATTATAAAAATGTAATTTCTTGGAAAGGGCGCTTTGGGCTTGAATTCCCATCACAGCTCCTAGTACCTTGCGAACCCTTCACCGGGTAGCCCTTGGGAAGTCCAAAAAATAATAAAAAAATAATAATAATAAATACGCCTAGCCTTGTTGTTTTTAATGTTCTAGAAATTTAGTTTGAGGTATGATTATAAGTATTCCTACATTTTTAAATTAGCTAAATATTTTATTTGATCAGAATTTGTTAAATCTACAGTACCTTCCAATGCACTCCTTTCGTATTGCATTTTTAAATTAGCTAATATTTTAAAGAATCTTTCGTATGCATCGGCAATGCACTCCTTTCTACTCTGCTTGAAAGCCTCGTACTCTTGATTTAGAAGAGATCTTCTGTCATCTCTTACTTCTTCAGTACCTTCCATAAGAACTATCAAGGAAGTCCACATTTCTTTGGCAGATTGGCAGTGAATTAAGTTTTGCAACATCGAATCATCCACTGCACTGGCAATTATGTTCTTTGCCTTTTTGTCCAAGGCAACTAGAGCGATCTCATCCTTGGTTAAATCCATCATCTTTTTAGGTACTTTTAGAGTTGGGTCAATAGTAGAAGCAGTCATAGGCACATGAGGGCCTTCTTCCACGACTTGGAAAATTCATGGGTCTGCGGCTTCCATATAAAATCTGACTCTTTCTTTCCACATAGGAAAAATAGCCTTAGTGCATATAAGCAATTTCAACGAAGACGATTCCTTGCACTTTTCCATGATTTGCTGGCAACTAGAATGGAAAGATCCTATTCAAGGTGTTAACCTTTCAAGAACAACGACCCTCTGATACCAATTGTAATATCTAGTTGCTAACCAAAATCACCTAGAGGGGGGAGGGGTGAATAGGTTATAACTGCGTCTTTTGCGGAATTGAAAATCTTGAGAATAAGGAACACACAGAATGCAAATCACAAACACAGACGACGCAAGAGATTTATAGTGGTTCCCCGTTCTTGGGTACTCCACTTGCCGGCCTCGCCAATCTAGCACCATAGCTAGAAATGAATACTTCACTAAATCTCAGATCAAGAAAGATCCTTCAATCTCGGAGACAAAACTCCTTCAACTCGGAGACAAAACTCCTACAATCTCAGAGAATACCTCTCTTACAACTCGGAGAACACCTCTCCTACAACTCGGACAATAACCTCTCCTACAATCAAATGAAAATAGAGAATGATATAATACTTATCGAATCACAATCAAATATGAAAACTCTTTAGGGATCCTCTTCCTTCTTGAGATAGGAACGACTTTGACTTGATGTTGAAGAGGAAGATTCAAAACGACTCAAATCTGATCTACTAAGATTCCGATCGATCCAATAGAAACAGAGCGGATGAAGCAACGATCGATCGAACCTTTTCCTTCCACTTAGAGACGATAACAGAGAACTACAGATCGATCTCCAACAATGGCGATGTGCGCGGCACTTAACGACTTTCTTGAATCAGATTAGGTTTTTGGGAGAGATAAGAACTCTGATCTTCTTAATGTTATGAAGTAATCTTGTTTTCTTCTTAAGAGGGAAACCCTTATATAGATGAAGGTTTAATGAAAAAGGATTAACCTTAAATGTAGAAGGACGTCACGTCAAACAGACGGAAAAGACTTGTCGTCAAAAAGAATTAACGATCACGAGAAATACGAGAACCAGATTTCTCGAGAGATGCAAGACTTCTCGAGAGATGACTGCTTGATCTCGGAAAAGAACTTGGAAGAGAATTTCAGACTTTGAAAGGACTTCTTGAGAAACAATGAACTTCTCGAGAAATGATAACGATTAACTCTTCGAAGTTAAAGGACTGAGTTCTCGGGAGAACTGACTTCTCGAGAGAACAAAATACTTCTCGAGAAAAAGGACTTCTCGAAAGCTGCTGCTGAGATAAACTTCTCGAGAACAACTGCTGAGAAGCTCACTCGAAAGCTAAGAGGACTTTTCGAGATAACACAAGGATTTCTCGAAAGCTCTTCATGACTTCTCGAGAGATACCTTAAGTTCTCGAAAAATGGACTTAAGAAAAATTCTCTTTTCCTCTTGCACAACAGCTGCACCTCCAAGCTTTGAACTTTGATTATCTTGATCATAAAGTGTATCCTAAATGAGAGATCACACATGAGTCAACCACATATCCCACACATTGAGGAATTACAATGTATGAGACTGTGCTTATTGACCCATTGTGACCTGACATTGGTCTACACTTAGCAAAGTGGACCTGCAAGAACAATACTAGAGAAGCATATCAAATACACAAGCAATTCAATCTTGGTTCAAGGATAACTTCCTACAAATCAAGGTTATTGTGGATACAATACCCAACAAAAAGGTTTATGCAAAATGTTTCCCTTTTTCATCTATATCCAGAGACACATTTGATCCCATTTGAGTCCTCATAGAGGTTGCACTCTCCATTCCAAATTTCTTTATCATCTCCTTAGTGAACATTGTCTGAGAGATGAAAATTTCATCCTCAGATTGTTTCACTTTGAGGCATAAGAAATATTTTAGCTCTCATATATTGCTTATTTGAAACTTTCTTTGCTCAAGTTAGCAAACTTTTTGTAAAGGTTATCATCAGTAGATCCAAAGATAATGTCATCTATATAGATTTGGACCAGCAGAATCTTGCCTTGACTTCCCTTAGGAATAATATCTTATCTATCTTTCCCCTTGAAATTTATTTTCAATAAAAAAGTTAGATATGGTTTCATATCAAGCTTTAGGTGCTTGTTTTAACCCATACAAGACCTTTTTAAGAAAATAAACATAGAGATGATGAGTAGGAATGACAAAATCTGGAGGTTGTTCCATATATACTTCCTCTTTGAGATCTCCATTGAGGAAGACAGACTTCACATCCATTTGATAAACCTTGAATACTTTGTGAGTTGCATATGCTAGGAACAGTCTTATCGCATCCAATATGGCAACTGGTGCAAAGGTTTGATCAAAATTTATTCTTTCTTCTTATTTATAATCCTTTGCAACCAGCTTTGCTTTGTTCTTTATGATGACTCCATTCTCATCCAGCTTGTTCCTATAAACCTATTTTGTTCCAATTGTTGTATCTTGAGGCGCCATTAGAGGGGGGGGGGGGGGGGGGTGAATAAGGGTTTAGAAAACTTTAGATATTTTATTAGAAGTAAGTTAAATCAAAAGCAAAGAGAAAGAAATTAGAAATCAAATCAATTTTATTAAACAAGAAAAGACATGATTATCATTTATAAAATTGATTACAAAATATGATTTCTATGACGCTAGAAATCCAAGGCGAAATATGAAATACTCTTTTTGTTTTCTATACTGACTCTTCTCACTAAGAACCGGTTGGCTTTAGCCGATCACTCCCCAGATACGGCCTCAAGCCGTTCTAGCCCTTCTATCCCCAGAAAGGCCTCGATCACCCCCTAGATCTACTCCCTAGACCTAGTCGCCAACACGAGGCGAATTCCTCCCTAAGTCCTACCCAGACCTAGTCTCTAACATGAGGCAAATTTATGATCCGATTACAAAGATAAATATAAAATACAAATATAAAAACTCCCTATAAGGTAATCTGAAGGAGACGCCGAAGAATCACTGTTGGGAAAATGATTTCTCTTAACCCCTGAAAATGAGTTAAATAGGAATTCCAAGAAAGGAAAATCAAGGTAAGTAAATATGCGTCGAATAGTATTCGACGCAACGTCGAAGTTGTGTCGACGTTTCTATTAGAATGAGTCGAAGTAGCTCCAAGCAGAATTCGACGTATCCTATGTCGACGTAGCTCTGACTTCTAGTCGACGTATCTTGATAAGTCGACGCACCCTAGTCGACGCACCTTCCTTATTCTCCTCTTGACGCTCTGCCAGGACGAATTCGACGCCTACGTCGAATAGTAATCGACGCACGTCGATTTCTATGATTAATTTAAAAATCGCCAGATCTCTTTCCTTCTTTCATAGATCAGATTTATATGGAATCAATTTATTCTTTATAGCCGTTCTGAATCATTCTTTCCTCTAATAGATTCTTGGCTAAATTGATTAAATCCTTTATGGACATTATTGAAATCAGATTGAATACTTTCCTTCTATGGATATAACTGTTATGGAAATTTCTCTTTCTTTCTAATACTCTGCCTGCTAATTGATTACTCTCCTATAATGTTATTTTAATGAACAGAGCTATAAATAACAAGGTGGTCGGCAGAGAGCAAGAAGAAGTGATCCACCATTTTTACATTTGAAAAAGAGGAAGAGCTCCCAAGTGAAAAGAGAAAATTGAGAGATAGTGCTGCAGCAAAGATCAAGCTTCCATCTTCTTCTGCTTCTGAAGCCACTCTGCTGCATACTCTGATAGCTCTCACAAAAGAGAGAAAAAGGGCTACAATCTCCTTCTCACTATAGAAGAGAGATTTTATTCACTACTTCTTGTGCTTCCAATCTTCTTGCTAGGAAGAAGATTCTTTCTTGTCTTTTTATTATCTCTCTTTCTTCTTTACCTTATTTTCACTTTCAAATATTGTAAAAGAGTTTTTAGAATCTCTCTTCAAAAAATTCAGTTGTACTGGTTCTAAGAGTCTCCTTTTCAAAAGACTCAGTTGGTTCTAAGAGTCTCCTTGTCAAAAGACTCAGGGTGGTTCTAAGAGTCTCCTTATCAAAAGACTCAGTGCAAGATAGTGAATTTCCTACCAAGGGGGTAGAAGAGTGGACTACCCAAAGTTTGGGGAACCACTATATTTCCTTGTGTTGTGCTGTGATTTATTTTCTTGCATTTATTTTCTTTACTTGGTTAATTCTTGTTGGTGTGTGGGAAGCCTTAATCAGTGACCACCACATATATATATATAATTATTAACTTTGCACAAAAATATTTTTAAATCTCTATTCACCCCCCCTCTAGAGAATTCTAGTGAGGTTAACTGTGCACTTTCAATTGGTATCAGAGGGAGGTTAATCTAAAAAGGATAATTCCTTGATCAAAAAGGTCCTACCTCTTATATATATATATATATATTTTTCTAACAATTATTTTTCATATGGCACAAATCAAAGATTATGCTTCCACCAGACCACCAATGTGCAATCTTGAAAAGTTTGCAGTTTGGAAAACAAGAATTAGGATTTATATGAACTCTATTGATGAAGATTTATTTAATGTTATCTTGACAGGTCCTCCCAAGCCTTATAGAAAAGACTCAAGTGGTGAAGTGACTCAAACTCTTGTCCCAAAGGCTGAGTGGACAGTTGAAGAGAAAAAGGCAGGAACATGTGATGCAAAGGATGTAAATATTCTGGTCTCAACCCTCTCTGATGAAATCTTTCAAAGGGTGGTTGATTGTGAATCAGCCAAAGAAATTTGGGAGGCTCTCATAAAGATGGTAGAAGGAAGTGCTGATGAAAGAAAAGATAGGAA
Organism: Dactylorhiza incarnata; assembly: GCA_033032865.1. Taxonomy (NCBI): domain Eukaryota; kingdom Viridiplantae; phylum Streptophyta; class Magnoliopsida; order Asparagales; family Orchidaceae; genus Dactylorhiza; species Dactylorhiza incarnata. The sequence continues at coordinate 23,938,218 of JAWHQI010000003.1, forward strand.
GGCTCTATTGATCTCTCAATATGAGAACTTCTAAAAGAAGAATGAAGAAAGCATCTTTGAGATGTATGACAGATTTAGTCTGATCATCAATCAACTAAGGGACTTGGATAGAGAAATCTCTCTTACAAAAATCAATGACAAATTGCTGATGAGTCTCCCAAGCTCATGGGATTCAAGGATATGGGCAATAAGAGACACAAGAGGACAAAGGGAAATTTCAACAGATGCTCTTTTAGGAAAACTCAGATCCTATGAGCAACTGCTGAAAACCAGAGAAGAGAAGAAGAGAAGAGAAAACACTCCAACTTCTTCAAAAGACAGGAACATTGCATTAAAAGTAACAGAAGAAGGAAGCACTATCACTGAAGAAGAACTATTTAGTTTCCTGGCCAGAAAATTCAAGAAATGGGTCAGGACAGATGGATCAAGAAGGAGAGAGTCAAAACCAAGGTATGACAAAACTCCTACTAAAGAAATTATTTGTTATTCTTGCAGGAAACCTGGACATATTGCCCCAGAATGTCCAGAAAATGCTGAGACAAAGAAAGATCTGAAAAAGAAAGATCTCAAGAAAAAGGGGAAGAAGAAAGAAAGAGGCTTTATAGCAGAAGCCTGGAGTGATACAGACTCTGAGGACAGCTCCTCTTCTAAGAGTGACAATGAAGAGCCTAAGCAAGAAGATCTGTGCTTGATGGCCCTTGAAGGATCAAAGAATGATGATGGTGCTAAATCATGGAGTGAGACAGGATCAGAAGAAATCTTATCTTCTGAAGATGAAAAAGAAGATAGCCTTATTCTCATAGAGGAATCTGAGGATGAGGATGAGGTAAGCATTTTTGATGAAATAGATTTTCAAAGTGATAATTTCAGAAATGATTTTATGGGAATGTGTCTAGATCAACTAAAAGCTACACAAGAAATTAAAGATCTAAAGGAACAAATTAATGTGGCTAAAAACCAGAGAAATAGAGAGGATAAATGCTCTAAAATTTTTGAAGTAAACATCATAGAAAAGGAAGTAGAAAGGGCTAGAATAGAAAACCAGCTCCTTAAGGATAAGGTATCCCAGGTAAAAGCCTTTGAAGAATCAATAAACATGAGAAGCCAAACTCTCAAGGAAATCACTGAACAACAAACAAGGAGACATAAAAATCTTGGTCTAGGGGCTGATCCCTCAACCAGCCAAGTTCCATCCAACAAACCTGCTTGGATGATCCCTGTAAAATTCACAAAACCCATCAAATCAAACCAAGAAAAAGACTCACTAAATAAGGAAGAAGACTCCCTCAAGGAAATAAAACAATTTGATGAAACATCATATTATTCAGCTGATGACTCTCAAACTTCATCTGAAGAAGCAACTAAGCCAAAAGAAACAATACATAAAAGAACAAAATCAGAAAAAGGGAAAAAGAAAATGTGTGAAGATACAGTTGCGTCGACTTTATATCGACGCATGAATGATAGTGCGTTGACTTTTACTCAACGCAACCTCTCAGATGCCTCGACCTCTACTCGACGCTTGAATAAAAGTACGTCGACTTCCAATCGACGCAACTTTTTCCATGCGTCGATATCAGATCAACGCTATCGGGAGAAAGCGACGAATATAAATCGAAGCAACTATCAACATGCGTCGAATAGATATCGACGCACAAAAATTCAGAGCAACTTAAATGCCTATTCTCCAAAACCTTATATAATTCCCATTCAGGATCCATTCATCCTAACCATGATTTCCATCCTAATCAACACCTCTATCCTAACCAAAATTTCTACCCTAAACCTGGTAACCAAAATTCCCATCCTAATCAAACTTTCTATCAACCCTTATATCCTTCTCTAAACTCAAATTATCATAAGAATAAAATAATCAAGTGCCATATATGTAACAAAACTGGCCACCTTGCCAAACAATGTTGGCACAACCAATCAAACTATCTGTAAAAATTAGTCCTAGACTGACTTAGAACTAGGAAGAGATAAAAAGAAATAAACACCTAAAATTCTTCAGGAAAATCAAAAGTCACGTCGACTTCTAATCGACGCACCGTCGATGACTCAACTCAATAAGTAAAATCGACGCATACGTCGATACGAAACCCTAACATCTTAACGCGGGCTGTATCGACACTTACGTCGAATTCCACTCGACGTAACGTCGACTTCATAAAAACGAGCGGCAATGCTAAAATATTTTCGGTCACATCCACTGAAGTACCGAATAAGCCTCGAATTGAGTCCCGTTTCGACGCTTCACCTGACTTAAAAAGACTCTTTAGTTAGAAACCTTCACTACTCTGCATCCCTTATCCTTCTTGCTCCTTAGTCCAACCATTTCCTCCTCTCTTTCACTGACCTAAAATGGCTCCCAAGATAAACTCTGGTTTCGACATTGATCTCGACTCCTTCCAAGCCGCTGCAGAAAATTATAAGAACATCATAGCTCTCTTCACTAAAGCTGGATTGGACAAACTCATCTCCACAAGATGCAAGCTCCTGGAAACAGAGCTCATAGAGCTGATGACTCATGTTCAGATATCTGAACAAGGAGAAATCCAGGAAACAATCTATGAGACACCAGTCTCAATCTCTGCAGAACATATTAGGACCACCTTTGATCTTCCTTCAGGTATATCCTAATATTATCTTTGTTCAAATAAAATAGGGAAAGGAAATCAATTTCTAAAGAGTAACCTTATAAGACTTTATCATTCCCCTATTAGGTGATGAATCTATAGACCTCACACCTGATGAAATCAAGCATCTGCTAACCACCATGAATTTTTCAAGGGATAAACCAATCCATCTAAAGAAAATAGACTTTTCTGAGGAGTACAGACTGCTAGCAGATATAGTAGGAAAGAAACTACTATGCAAAATTTCAGCCCATGATGCAGTACCCAAGCAGCAACTGAACATCATGGGGGCCCTTGTATTGAAGAAGAAAATAGACTTGGCCAGCTGTCTGCTCAAGATGATAGGCTCTAGATATTCTCACAAAGAGAATGCTTACATGAGGATTATGAGTCAAGTACTCTTCCACTCCTTCCCTGACCTCTGTAGGTCAAAAGGAATTCCTATCCCTCCTGGAAAGAGGATGTCCATTGCCCTCTTCTCCAAATGGACCAGGCAAATCCCCAAGCCTGGTTCCATTCCTGACAGAACTCCCTCTCCTCCTAATTCTCCTGGTCATCCATCTTCTCCTCCTCCTCCTCCAAGAAACACTCCTTCTCTACCACCATCATCTACTCCACTAGTCTCTTCCACTCTCATAACTCCTACTCTACCTACCTCTTCTCAAACACCTGCTCAAACAACAGTTTCTCCATCTCTTCCTCCTCCTACATTCTCATCCTCTCCACCTCCTTTATCACCCATACCTCATGTATCAACTAACTTCTCTCCAGCTTCATCACCACCTCCACCACTCTCTACTCATCACCAACCACAACATGAACCATCTGCATCCACTGAAGCTCTCCTCACTCAGTGCATTGCATCAGCAGCTCAAACATTCCAAGCAATGCTGGATGAGCACTGCTCCCAGATTCATTCCTCCATCCTACACATGCACACCCAAATAGATGGGGTCAGTGCCTCTGTGCAAAGTCTGAAAAACTCTCTCTCTTCCTCAAGAGTTACCAAGTCTTTCTTAACCTCCTTGGCCAAGAAGGTCAAGAAGGGGGAGAAGCTAGATGAAGAGCAGCCCTCCAATCTTAAATCTCCCTCACACAAATCCCCTCCTTCTTCAAAATCTGACAGTCTTGCACTGCTCAAGACAATTGGAAATGAGAAAGTACCTGAGCTACATATTGAAGAACAAACAATAGAGGTACTCAATATTACAAGGGGAGGCAAGCAGGGCAGAAAATGAAGCTGAAAAGGAAGATGTGGCAGATGGTGAGAAAGACAAAGAAACTGAAACTCAGGGGGAGCTGGATACTGCTATGAACGAAGCTGAAAATGAAAAAGGACAGCCAGATGCTGTGTTGGCTGAAGCTGAAGCTCAGGTGGAGCCAGATGCTGTTTTAATTAATACTGAAATAGAAATAGAAGGCTCTGAAGTTCCATTCCAGGGGGAGCACACCACTGTGACTCAGGGGGAGCTGAGGGTACAATCTGCTACTGAGAAAGAGCAACCCACCAAAGTATTCAAAAGAAAAAGAAAGACTCCTCCTACCCCTCCTGAATCATGATTAAAAATAATGCTGATATACTTTACCTTATAGTTGAATACTAAACATGAAGTCTGTTTATGTAACTCTGGGAAGTTTGTTTATATGATCTCTCTTTCTAATTGCTCTTCTGATTGTTTGACATATTTCGGTTCTATATAATTGCCCTGCTGAGTTGATTAAATGCTAGTACAATTTCCCTCTAAATAGGGTTAAGACAAATAGGGGGAGATTGTTGGGAAAATGATTTCTCTTAACCCCTGAAAATGAGTTAAATATGAATTCCAAGAAAGGAAAATCAAGGTAAGCAAATATGCGTTGAATAGTATTCGACGCAACGTCGAAGTTGTGTCGACGTTTCTATCAGAATGAGTCGAAGTAGCTCCAAGCAGAATTCGATGTATCCTATGTCGACGTAGCTCTGACTTCTAGTCGACGTATCTTGAGAAGTCGATGCACCCTAGTCGACGCACCTTCCTTATTCTCCTCTCGACGCTCTGCCAGGATGAATTCGACGCCTACGTCGAATAGTAATCGACGCACGTTGATTTCTATGATTAATTCAAAAATCGCCAGATCTCTTTCCTTCTTTCATAGATCTGATTTGTATGGAATCAATTTATTCTTTATAGCCGTTCTGAATCATTCTTTCCTCTAATAGATTCTTGGCTAAATTGATTAAATCCTTTATGGATATTATTTGAAATCAGATTGAATACTTTCCTTTTATGGATATAACTGTTATAGAAATTTCTCTTTCTTTCTAATACTCTGCCTGCTAATTGATTACTCTCCTATAGTGTTATTTTAATGAACAGAGCTATAAATAACAAGGTGGTCGGCAGAGAGCAAGAAGAAGTGATCCACCATTTTTACATTTGAAAAAGAGGAAGAGCTCCCAAGTGAAAAGAGAAAATTGAGAGATAGTGCTGCAATAAAGATCAAGCTTCCATCTTCTCCTGCTTTTGAAGCCACTTTGCTGCATACTCTGATAGCTCTCACAAAAGAGAGAAAAAGGGCTACAATCTCCTTCTCACTATAGAAGAGAGATTTTATTCACTACTTCTTGTACTTCCAATCTTCTTGCTAGGAAGAAGATTCTTTATTGTCTTTTTATTATCTCTCTTTCTTCTTTACCTTATTTTCACTTTCAAATATTGTAAAAGAGTTTTTAGAATCTCTCTTCAAAAAATTCAGCTGTACTGGTTCTAAGAGTCTCCTTTTCAAAAGACTCAGTTGGTTCTAAGAGTCTCCTTGTCAAAAGACTTAGGGTGGTTCTAAGAGTCTCCTTATCAAAAGACTCAGTGCAAGATAGTGAATTTCCTACCAAGGGGGTAGAAGAGTGGACTACCCAAAGTTTGGGGAACCACTATATTTCCTTGTGTTGTGCTGTGATTTCTTTTCTTGCATTTATTTTCTTTACTTGGTTAATTCTTGTTGGTGTGTGGGAAGCCTTAATCAGTGATCACCACATATAAATATATATAATTATTAACTTTGCACAAAAATATTTTTAAATCTCTATTCACCCCCCTCTAGAGAATTCTAGTGAGGTTAACTGTGCACTTTCAATCACTGAAGATCGTTGAAGTCCAAGCTTGCATTCTTCGCGTTGAGTTAGCGTGTTATTCCAAGCCTCCTTTGATTCCTCCTTTTGAAATTTAGTGGGAGATCCTTTGTGGTCTGGAAATACGGCCCTCACAATTAATTCAGAGTGCTGGAATAGGGCTCCTTAGCATTAGTTGTTGAAGAAGATGAAATCCACCTATTTATAGGACTGGAAGCTAACGCCGGCGTTAAGGCTAACGCCTGGCGTTGACCCAGTATAGAAATGTTTTAATGGCTCGGATCTTCAAAACAGGAAGGTGATTCTGCATCTTTGGAAACATTCATTTTAGGCAACCTTAACGCTGGCGTTGAGTCTAACGCTGGCGTTAGGTCAGATCATTCCTAAAGTGCACCTACAATCACGGCTGCTTCCCTCCTTGCCATAATAATCATGATGGGAACGAGAGTCAACGCCCAGCGTTAAGTCCTAATGCCTGGCGTTAGACCACATCCCTCTTTTCATCTTGTGAGCAAATCCAGACCAACAACAGCAACCTAGTGTCATCTTTGTTCAAACCTGCATGCTAAAAACACAATGGAAAACAAGATCAAATACAAGTAGGAATTGTTATTCTCAAATCAAAAGGATGCGGAAAACCGTGTTCCAACACCAATAACATTCTGATCTTGGGGTCTAGGAACCAATTTCCATATTATGCATCTCTTGGATTGGTTGAGCTCCTCTTGTATATCCATTATCCATGATGGATATGAGTTGACATCTTCAAACATCTTTTGCTCAAACTGGGATAGGAAACTGAGATACAAAGCTTCATTATGGGTATTCCTTCTTATCTTCACTCCTTGATTTATATCTCTGATGATTGTTTCTGGTGGATGCTCTCTCCGGTGTCTTATGGTTGTATGGAGTCTTCTTATAGTCCATATTGCTTCATCTTCTGCAGGATGATATGCTCCATCTAGATTTGGTGCTTCTTCTTGATTCTGATCATCATCTTCAATGACTGCATCTGGTGAGGTTATTTCTTTAGGTTCTCCATGATCACCAATGGTCATCTCTTTGAATCTCAACTCTGTACCTGTAGCAACAGATGAACTAGACGAGTTTTCATGTATCATACTTGTTTCCTCAAATACAACATTGATTAATTCTTCCACACTCCTTGGTTTCTTATTATAAATCTCGCTTGCCTTACTGCGGCTACTATACCCTACAAATGTACCATCAAAACACTTTTTAACAAACTTGGTAAGGTAAGAATTTCCATTGTTCAATACATAACACTTACTTCCAAAGTTTGTGAAGTAAGAAAAGGTTGGTTTTCTGCCCTTTATAAGTTCATAGGGAGTCTTATTGTGATCATTGTTGATTGAAGCGTTGTTTTGTACATGACAAGCTGCATTGACTGCTTCAGCCCAAAAGTACTCTGGTTGTAAGACCGCCCTCCTAGAACACAAGACATGGCCGAGGGGAGTCATATGCCCAGAACAACCACCTTGCGGTAGCATCAGCACACGGGCTAACCTGTACCACAAGACGCCTATCCTGTCGGCTAAACCAATATCATCATGCCAACCCATCAATAATAGAAAAACAATAGAAGTCATAGATTCACACAATTAATTAAAGATGTGCCATCAAGTACAAAAGGACAAGTAGCTACGAGAGCTCCTGCAAAATATCAGAGTACTAAAACTGCCCTAATGGCTACATCTCAAAAACAATCGCTCACATCTGTCACTAACGGTAGAAAAGGTAACGTAGTCTCAAGCCTTGTCATCCTAGCCCGACTGTCCTCTTGCGTCGCGCGTTGCTGCTCCATCTGCTGCGGGGTGTCCTCCTAAAAATGGTGACGTATTAACTGTTAGTCATACAAACTAAGTGGCTTCACATCCTCTCCCCCGACGACTCTTAGGAACCGGGTGGAAGGGAGGAAAGAATGCTGCAATATAATCAGTAATGTACAATATATTAGGTGGCAAGGAAATAGTAATCACAACATATATAACAAGAGTATAAGAGTATATCTATTCTAGCAACATAGTCAACAACGGAGTATAGGTACAATAGAGTATATAAAGAACTGAATTGAGCTTAACTTATAAGGATGCCCATTGTTAGTTATGGATGTTGCCAAATCACCTAGAGCGAGATGAATAGGTATTTAAAAATTCTTGACCCTCTTTCTTTTGAGTCTATTTCTATGGAGTTTCTAGCATAAGGATTTAAAGCTTTTGAGCACATTACAGGAAACACTCAAAGATTTATAGTGGTTCCTCAAGGCAGAGTGTCTTGAGTAGTCTACTGTCCCTCTGCGCCTATCTAGCAGTTTGCTAGGGTCAGCAAACTCTACCAAAAACTTAGGCCCACAAGCCCTACAATCTCAGGCCCTCAAGCTCTAGTACAGCTCAGGCCCTCAAGCCCTACAACTCAGATCTGAACCAGATCCTACAATACTCAGGCCCGCAAGCCCTACAACTCAGCCCTTCAAGCCCTAAAACTTAGGCCCTCAAGCCCTACAACTCAGATCTGAAATAGATCCTACAAACTCAGGCCTGTAAAAGCCCTATAGAGAAAGAGTAAGAAAAACTTCTTTAGCCGGATGAAGATTGGCTTCTTGGACTTGGAGAGAATGCTTTTGATGTTTCTTGGACATCACGGATTCCTCTTCAATCATTCTTCAATCTGGAACAATTCTTATCAGCCGATGTTGCTGGACTGAAACTTGGAGAACACTTGATGAAGATCATTTTGTTCTCGGGTTCTTGTTCCTTCTTTACGCAGCCTTGTTACTATTCTATCGATTCTTGCGTATTTTCTGCGTTCCTTGCTTTTTCAAATTAGGGCAGACACTTATCTATTTTATAAGACTGAGGAGCCGACTAACGGTCTCCTATGATGTCCTATAAGTGTCAGAGGCTCATTCGTTAACGACATGCTCTGATTAGACCATCAGGCGGCAGCATTAAATGCCGACAGCGTGATTTGAAATGTCTTGATCTGTCTCGACGACATTTGCAACATCTCGACGATAGAACTTGTCGTTACGCCGATCCATCTTGGACTTGGGCAAATCTTCAAGTCTTTTTCAATCTTCTTTAGAGAATAATATCTCTACGATACAAGATATCTCAGCTGCACTTGCACTCACGACGATATGAAGTCATCTTAAAGATGTCGTCGTAAACTTGATGACGACTTGCGATCTTCTCGATGATGTCATTGAAACCATACTGTCTTATCGACGATATCATCTTGATCATCTTGACGACAAGCGATTCTTCTTTTGTAAGCTGTCTTCACGAGTTCTTCCTTAGCCTTCTCGATGACTAGCCTTCTTTACGATGACGTCGTCGACATTGCTGAATACTTTGACTTAAGTCTTCTTAGACCTTACAACGATATCATCACGTGATTCTGGTTGACATGATGATCCTGGACTTTGATCGATTCTTCTTGTTCTTATGCCGATATCATCGTGTGTACTTGATGTCACAACGATATCGTCGAATTGTCCATATTATCTCGACGATAACTGACATGAACATTATGCTTATCTCTGAGAGTAATCTCGACGATTTTAGACATAGTGAGATTGGAGAAGTACTGGACATATGATTTAATCTGTGCAAGCATAAACTAAGCATACCATCAAATATAAATTGTACTTATCATTGATCTGAGCACTTCTTCAAATCAGAAACAATGTTAGGCACTGTTCCCAACACCCATACAAGCTTATAAGTTAAGGGTCTTCCACAATAATAAGTAACTCATCATATAAAGTTGCCCATACAAATTTATATGATGAGGAACTTTATGCGGTGCAATGCAATGAATGTATGTATGATGACTCACCCATGATTTACGCACACACTCTGATTTGCTATGTCAACATAGACTTTTACTTCCCACTTTTCGAGGGTAGCTAAACTCTCAGGCATCACCCGTCATGGCCAGATGGTGATAGTGGATCGGGCTCTCCACTACTAGGTGGGTATGAACACTACTAGACCTAGGCCTTACGTACGCCTCGATGCTAAGAACACAACAACGGAGAACCTGCGTACTGGACACAAAAGGGGCCAAGATCTATCTGTCAACTCCCATCGGTGTGACGACTGACGAGCCCGTAGATCTGCCACATGCAATCCTCAACACATGATCATAACCATCGTGTGCCAACAGCCGCACTTGCCGTATATCCCATGTGCCCAAGGGCTCCAACGGAGCCCCTTTCATTTTTCAACATACTCGTGCTTTTAAACACGCAAGGGCTTTCACCGAGTCCCTTTCCATCATACCCTAGGTTGTCATTGCATCCTAACTATTTGGTCGAGCCCTTACTGCTACCTGACTCTAAGCAGTGGCTACATGTATCAGGGATTTTTCACTCATACGATCCTATAGACTACATGTGTATCTGATTATCACAATGGGAGCGTCAACATTATAAAATTATTCGAGTGTATTATCTGGGCCATCCAATTCACATTTCCATCACGGCTCATAACGGTTAACCATTTGAAATCCTTCCACCCATTTCATCCCCAACCAAATTCAATTCACAATTACGTGACAAGATAACTCTTAACAATTAATAAGACAAGGAAATTCTCAACCTTTAATATGACAAGATATATCTCGACAATGGTGGTAATGTCTTAACACATAAGTATCCATATCTCATAAAACATAACAGGGGCGTGTACAACAATATTAAGTTTAAGTCTATCAATTTTCATAAGTGTCCGATGACTAATTTAAGAGAAACCCAATTACATCAAAATCTGTACACTATGGACACTGTTTACGGAAACTGAATTTCTCGGAGCTATAGACCACCAAAAATTATGTGCCACCCCATTCCGAAAAGGTATTTCTAAGGGATACAACTTTCGTGTTGAGCCCAAGATCCAGATCTAAGCCTATCCTATTTAAAATCGGGTTTGAACCTAGCAGAGTATTTCTGGACAACAAGTTGTCCTGTACTTAAACAGAATCATCCTCTGCACAGCCATTTTCGATTTCACTTTGCGGGAGATACAGAGCTCCCTAGAAAATGCACAACCAGTTGTTAGATAGGTATTTACGAGGGCTACAACTTTTGTGTTTAGCACAAGACCTGAATGTGGCCGGATCATGCCTAAAAATAGGCCTGAAGTCCATCGCGTGCAGAAAACAGACTCCATCGCGTGCAGAAAACAGACTTTCCAAAGTTATAAAATCTGCACGGATCTCAAGACAGATGAACAACATCTGTTAATCTTCTTCCTCCAGCACCCACAAATATTATTTTACCTTCTCTCCTCCAATACTCTCTCATTAGACCACCGTTCTTCATGAAATCAACTTCAACAACTTCGTATTGAAGAGAAGAGTAGATTGAAGAAATTATCTCTACGAACGAAGCCCTAGAATAGAAGTTCTAGCGTGGTCTCTGTCACAATCCACATTTTCTCAATATATAAAATATTGTCAAAGAAAGAGAAAATACGCGTCATGATGCCACGTCGTGCAGAGGACAACTACAGACGCTCAAGCGGTTCTAACTTTACACTTTTCCTTGTAAAAGACATAAACTTTATGCTTACAACATAATTTAAGTTTGAAGGTCTCAAACACCGTGTCCCTCGGTTTAGTGGATCATCTAGTCTACAACCAAGAAAGTATAAATATACGCAGCGGAAAATACATATTTTACTTTAAGTTGTCCTACATGAACATGAGAAATCAACTAGCAATGTAATGATATGCACTTTCTAGATTTAGTGTAGATATAAAAGGAACTTTTACTCGTTTCAAAATAGAGTGTTATTAGCTTGAAAAGATGTAGTGCATGAACAAATATGCAACTTTACCTATATAAAATTATCTACTATGCAACCTAGCAAAAATCCTTCCCAGAGAGCACTTGCCGTAACAATAAATTAACAATAGTAGCATAATAGCAGTTACAGTCTAACACAAAAAGAAGTTTATACTACGGGCAATATTCAGGGTAAGATTGACTCATTTATATTCAACCTAGAGCAAAGTATTAAACTAATCCCTCTTGAACCAGCAGATTTCTGGGGAGATGATCAGGACAATGATGATCCTTCATCTAAGGGGGAGCAACAAAAGAAAACTCCTGATCAGGAAAATGATGATGCTCCAAGTAAGGTGGAGCAAGAAAGAATTGCTGAAGAGGAAAAGAAAAAGGCTGTAAATTCTCAAGTTGCTTCTCAGCCTAGTGATCGAGCTAAGGGGGAGCAAATCCTTGCTCAGGCTGAGGGGGAGCTCAATTTAGTGACTGATGTCCCCTCCACATCAGCAATATCCAATAAAAAGCTGCTCAGCTCCATCAATACAGTAATTGAAAATTAGATGATTTCAATAAAGAATTATATTGACAGTTCAATCATGTCTGTAAAGGAAGAAGTCATGGCTGAAGTGAAAGATATTAAGGAAGAAACTGCCTTCCTTAATAAGTAAATGACTAAATGGTTTGATCTGGCAGAAAAGTCAGTGGTTGCTTAGAGTACAATCCTGAGGTCAAGGGACAAACAACTCAAAATGCCTGAGCAAGATATGTCCTATATAAAGAACTATGTAAGCAAGACAAATGAAGTTATAGAAAAAGCCTCCAACCATATAGAAGAGTATGTCTAGAATATTGCCATCACAATGATTAGTGAGGCAGAGAAAATGAAGGATGAGATGAAATCTGATTTGGAAAATGCTTTCCAGACCATCTCAGGCTCTGTAGCAGCTGCCTCCCAGTCCCTAGAAGCTAAAATAATTGAAGAAGCCAGAAAGGGTGAGGTGGCCAATGCTGAGACCAATTCAAAATTGTCTCTCTAAGTGCTGCAAGGAACCAGGGTTGCCCTAAATCTGCCCATGCTGGGTAATTACAGGAAAGAAGATTTTGACTTTCAAGGGCAGGCCAAAATTGCTCAAAATGATCAATTGGCAAAGAGAAGAAATAGAGAACAAGTGATGCTAACTGAAGAATATATGGCTAAGCAAAGGGATGAGCAGTGCAAAGACCCATATTTTGAATATTGGAGTGAGGACTCCAAGAGCATAATCCTGAATGCCTGGCTAAGCCATGGTCAAGTGTGCACGGATATTGATAGAATCTATCCAGCCGAGGAGTGGATTAAGCACCTGGAAAGAAACACAAAAAGGGAGAGAATCTTCAAGGAAAACCTAGTAAGAAAGTACAACCCAAGAAGGATGCCCTCAATATATATTCCAAAACCATATCTTTACTTCAAGAGGCAAGAAAATAAAAAGAAGCTAGCTGATATAGAAGCAGCAAATGCTAAAAAGGACACTTCTGACAAGGATGTAGCTGCTGAAGACAAGGAGGCCACTACAAAAGGAAAATACTGACAATGCTGAATGCTTAACATCTTCAAAGAGGAGAAAAGCTTAAATTAATGTATTTAGTTTGTCAGGAAATCTAACTGTAATTTGAACTATGCTTCAACATTATGACAGGGATGAAAATGAAATTTTTGCTGAATCAATTGGTTTGTGTTATAGGCTTTTCTTAGTCAAAGCTTAATGTTATTCAGTATTATTGCTTTATATATTCTGTGATGCCTAGACATAATTAGTTAACAATGTTATTGTTTTGACAATCAATGTTGTTATGTTGTCATGAAAATAATCTCTCATGAAATTTTTTCTGTGATGCCAAATGAATGTCAACATTTATATGTTATGATATCATGTTGCTATATAATTCATTTGCATGATAAGTTTTTGTTGGTTATGTATCTTAGCATTGGGAATGTTCTGCCTTCATCAGATATGGGAAGATTGCTGAGAATATTGCCCTCAATGTTCCCTTAATTTGAAGAGGCATCACTCACAATGCTAAGTACATATTGTATTTGATAAACCCTATTTTGCATCAGGAATATACATGATTAAGATATTCCAAGCATTAGAATAAGGTCAGGGGTTTGCTGTCAAAACCGCTGAGAAGAACTCACTATCTTAGCGGAACCGCTGAGATGAGGCCAGAAGCCGCTGAGAAGAGACTGCCTTAGCTGAGCGGCAGATAGACAAAATCCACTGAGAAGACTATCTGTCTCAGCGGATTCGCTGAGATGGATGTCTGTCTCAGCGCAACTGCTGAGACAGATTTAAATCAGAAAGACGACCCAGTGGGGACTTGCTTTTGGCGCAAACAGCTGTAAAGGGAAGATAAAGTTTTGTATCCTCTTCCAAAGTATCAGGGCCACTTCCTAAGAGCCGTTGAAGTCAAATGAAGTATAAAAGAACAAGTTATGGCACTTTCAGAACAACCTATTGTTGTGCTGAAAAGAAGAGAGTCATTATCACTGTTCCATTGATGGCTTTCAAGCTTTCTCTCAATCTGCTAACTGAACCAGCTAGAAGAAACAAGGAGAGAAGATAACTCTTCTTTCCAGAAGAGCAAGAAGATCTTTACTCCTTTACTGAAGAGAATGATCAGAAAGAAGCAAGAAGTGAAGATTTCATTCAACCCAGCTTCAATGTAGCACCAACTGTGTAGGAACAATAGAAGACATCATACTACTGCTGTCAACTGTTGTAAGCTAAACATTTACTCACTGTAGGAGCTGTGGAGTTATGAGCTTGTCAGGCACATTGCCTGAGTTTGTAGGGTTGCTGAACCTGAGCTGTAAGGCACTTTGCCTGAGTTTGGTGGGGCTGTTGAGCCTGAGCTGTAAGGTATTTTGCCTGAGAAGGAGGGCTTCTTGATAGGCTTGAGGTAGGAGATAATGAATATCTCTGAGCTGTAGGAGTGGGAGCACTCTGAGTTAGTAGGGAAGTTAGGCCTGAGGTAGGGCTTGGAGCAAGCCTGAGAGATCCTGAGGGGTCTGTGGTGTAAGCTCTAGGAGCTGAGATTGGTGGAGTTTGCCTTGTCCAACACACTGTTAGAAAGGTATAGAGGGAAAGTGGACTACCCATAGACACACTGCCTTGGGGAACCACTATAAACAATTGTGTGTTTTCTGTGTGTTCTTGAGCTTTTATTTGCTACTCCTTAACTGCTAGAAATAGTTAAGTAAAACTCAAAGAGACCTATTCACCCCCCTCTAGGTGAACTAGACTACATACCTATAAACTATCAAGTGGTATCAGAGAGAGGATGGTCAAAAAGGACTTAATAGTTTGACCAGATCCTACATAGGTGTAGTCAAATCTGAATCCAATGGCTACCAATGGAGTTCAGAAGGAGATGAGGTCAATGAAGTTGCCAATATGCAAAAAGGAGACCTTTGGCATTTGGAAGCAAATGGTTAGGCTTTTCATGGAAGCCTCAGACCCTAGGATTTTTATCACTGTCCAGGAGGGTCACAAAGCCCTCCACTATTGATCATACTAGACAGGTAGCCAAGTCATACACTGAAATGACAAGGGATGAGATTGCATTGGCAACAATGGACAAAAGAGCACAAAATATTATAGTCAATGCAATTGATGATTCACTTTCCAAAACATGGTACACTGTGAGACTACCAAGGACATGTGGGAGACACTAATAGTGTACATGGAAGGGACTGAGGAAGTGAGGGATGATAGGAAATCCCTCCTTAATCAGGAGTATGAAGCCTTCAGGCAACAAAGCCTAGAATGCATAACTGATTGCTATGAAAGATTCTTCATGATAGTGAATGAGTCGAGGACCTATGAAAGGACCTTCACTCACTATGAGCTAAATGACAAATTCCTAAGATCTCTAACAAGAGACTGGGATACCAAGATCTGTGCCATCGGGGAGGTAGCAAAGCTGGGCGAGACTCCTCCCCATACACTATTTGGAAAGCTTCTCTCCTATGAGATGCAACTATTTGATAGGAAGGAGGACACATTCTACAGGCCTCATGCAAGGGAGAGAACTGTGTCCCTCAAGGACGAGGACTCTAAGAAGAGTAAGGCAAGGATACCTACACCTCCAAGAAGGGCTGCTGAGTCAGAAAATTCAGAGCCCAGCTCATCAGATATCAACTCTTCTGATGAGGAGTTTGTTGCCTTCTCAAGGCATTTCAAGAAGATGATGAGGATGAAGCAGTGGAAGAACAAGCCTACCTCCTCCTCACATCCCAGGAAGGATTTCATCAGATCAAACAAGCAGCAACCCAAAGGGGATAGGTATGATTCTAAACATGTTTCAAATAATGTGATTTGTTACTACTGCAGCAAGCCTGGACATGTCATTGCTGACTGTCCAGTCAAGAGGAAGGAGAAGGGTGATTAGAAAGCTCATCACCAAATGAGAAGGAAGGGTGAAAATTCCTTCCTAGCCAAGAAGGAGAAGAGCTGGAGTGAATCTGAGTCATGATCCTCAGATTCAGATGAAGAAGAAGAAGAAGAAGCCTATATTGGGTTGTTTGCAGCTGAAGAAGATGAGGACTTTCCTGCTGCAAAGGTGGGCATCAGGGTCCCTCTATCACACTCTGACAGTGACATAGAGGAGGATGAAGAAGATAGAGAACATCATGGCTTGATGGCCATAACTAATGATGATGAAAATAGTCAGGACAATCCTGACAAGGTATCAATCACTCTCAATCCTTCTTCTGATTATGAGTCACTGCCAGACTTTGAAGCATGCTCATCAATTGATGAAAATGATTCAGAATCTGAAGTGGCTGCCAATCAATTGATTGACAAGTATGATGCTTTATTGGATGCTCTGAAAAAGAGCAAGAAGCTGGCCAAGAGGCAAGCTCAAGAAATAGCTTCCCTTAAGTTGGCTAAGCAAGATTGCACTGAGTCACCTACCATGGTGGCTCAGATGAGTAGAGAGATATGCCAACTAAAGGGGATATCAATTGTCCAATTGAGCACCATTTCCCAAAAGAACAAGGTCATCAAAGACCTTGATGAGAAGCTTCTTAAAGAGAAGAGCCTAGTGGCTCAAATATCCAAGCACAAATCAGTGCTTCCAATCATTGACACCTTTTCTTCTCAAACTAATAGGAGAGGAATATGGTTCAATAAAATGGAAGTGGGTGAAGGGATTGAAGAAAAGAGCAAGGCTAAGACTAAGCCTCATACCACCTTTCAAAAGGTGTTACTTCCCTCTAACATGTATGACCATGACAACATGTTTGGTCACTAGAAGAATGGGAGTTCTTATAGGAAGGAAGACACTCCTTCCCATAGTAGAAGAAAGGGCATGAGGATGAGTGCTATGAAGGCTCGCCATGAAGAAATCCAAATGGCCCATTCTGGACCATTTGTCTTTGGTACTTCAGCACCTTCATTCAAGAAGAAGGAAGCAAGCTCTTTCAAGTTCATTCCAATAAAGCACTTGGGTGCTGTCAAACCTGTAGACAGGCCTAACAGCTCAGTGTCTGATTCCATCAAATCTTGCCTAGCTTTCAAGCCAAGGCAAGCTGATATCATTAAGACAAAGATTGTTAAGACTGATCACATATTAACCTTCAGCTAGATCATTGCTGAAAGGAACAAGAAGAATGATGTTGGCTCCCCTCCTGAACAAAAGCATATTACTGCTCCTTCCACCTCAAGGAATGTTTAGAAGAGAAGATACAACATTCATGAATGTTGGTGCAGTGGTAAGGTGGGACACTTTGCCATAGATTGTTGGCACAATCCCAATGTGCCAAGTGCAAAGAAGAGCTTTCCTGCAAAGGTTGCAGCAGGTGTGAATTCATCCTTTTATGCTAACAAAAGCATTGAACCCCAAATTACTTGGGCTCCAAAGGGTAAATAAATTTCTTCTTACAGGTTAGTTCAAGTACCAGCCTTGGGAAAATATGGTACTTAGACAGTGGGTGCTCAAGGCACATGACAGGTACCAAGATTCTTTTACAGGGATACAAAGCTGTGTGGAATGGACCTAAGGTCATCTTTGGTGGATCAGAAAAAGGCATCACCAGAGGATATGGTATGATTACAAATGTCATAGTCTCCATCACACGAGTGGCTTATGTAGAAGGGTTGCAACAAAATCTTGCAAGCATAAGTCAACTATATGACCTAGGCTATGTCATTGAATTCCACAATGATAAGTGCTTGATCAAAAAGTCACATGACTTAGAGATCATTCTCTCAGGTACTAGGAGTGGGAATGTTTATTGCTTATATTTTATATGCAATTCTTCTTTATCTCCTGTGTGTCTTGTGGCTAATGAAAGTGAGTCTCTTTGTGTTTAATGACACAAGAGACTTGCTCACATTAACTACAAGAAGATGCATAGACTGTTTTCTAAAAACCTAGTTAGAAATAGTCCTAATTTAAAATGTGTTAAAAGTGGTCCATGTCATGCATGCCAAATGGGCAAGCAAACAAGGGCCACCTTTAAAAGCATTGGCTCCAAAGACATTGAAAGATGTCTTTATCTATTGCACATGGACTTGTTTGGTCCTTTGCCAATTCAGAGCCTAGGTGGGAAGTTGTATACCTTGGTGATTGTTGATGATCATTCAAAGTATACATGGGTATTCTTCCTTAAGATGAAATCTGATACTTTATATGTCCTTACAAACCATGTTAAGGTAATCCAGAATGAACTCCAATGTACTATAGTCAAGAATAGAACTGATCATGGTACATAATTTCAATCTAGGGCTATGACAAGGTTTTGTCAAGAATTTGGTATCACCCAAGAATTCTCCTCCCCAAGGGATTCATAACAAAATGGTGTGGCTGAGAGGAGGAATATGACCTTGATAGAGGCTTGGAGAACATTGCTTAGTGACTCCTCACTCCCAGAATATTTCAAGGCTGAGGCAGTCAATACTGCATATGATGTTCTCAATAGAGCATCTATCAATAAGGTCCTAGGAATAACCCCTTATGAGATCCTGAAAGACAACCAACCAACTATTTCATACTTTAGAATCTTTGGTTGCAAATGCTACATTTTAAATAATGGAAAATCTCAATTAACTAAGTTTGCTGAAAAATGCGATGTAAGGGTTCTTGTTGGATATAACTCTCATAACAAAGCCTATAGAGTATTCAACAAGAAAACTCATGTTGTAGAAGACTCTATGCATGTAGTTTTTGATGAGACCAGCCTGCTCTATAAGGGCTGGTCTAGCTCTCCTATTTTGACAAGTAATGAACAACAAATGCATGATATGTCTCTCCAAGAAATACCCAACACAAGCAAGGTCAATTCAGAGGTAGCAATCCCTGAAGTTGAAGATCAGCAAGCTGCTGAAGATGATGTTGTTCAAGAAGAAGAGCTGCAGATAGCTGACAGGTTGCTTGCAACAAACATGCACCTAAGGGATCATCCAAGAAACCAAATAATTGGAGATATTAACCAAGGAGTGGTTACCAGAAGCAGGGCTCATAATGAAGCCCTATTCTAGAGCTTTCTATCACAAATGGAGCCCAAGAAATTTGAAGAAGCAAATGAAGACACCTTCTGGATTCAAGCAATGCAAGAAGAGCTGCTTCAGTTCAAGAGGTGCAAGGTATGGAAATTAGTGCAAAAGCCTCAAGGACACAACATCATTGGCACCAAGTGGATCTACAGGAATAAATTTGATGAGAATGGCACCATCATCAAGAACAAAGCCAGACTGGTGGCCAAGGGGTACAGGAAAGAAGAAGGTATTGACTTTGATCAAACCTTTGCCCCAGTTGCAAGGTTATAAGTAATAAGGCTATTCCTTGCCTATGCTGCCCACAAGGAGTTTAAGGTGTACCAGATGGATGTCAAATCAGCATTCCTGAATGGAAATCTAAAGGAAGATTTATATGTGGAACTACCCTCTCCTCTTATATTTATTTACTTAGGAAAGCTCTATATGGTCTAAAGCAAGCCCCTAGGGCTTGGTATGAGACCTTGTCTAGTTTTCTCATCAAGAACAAGTTCTTGAGGGGAAAGATAGATAACACATTATTTCTTAAGGAAACAAAGGGAAAGTGTTTTCTAGTTCAAATTTATGTTGATGACATAATCTTTGGGTCTACAGATTACAATCTTTGCAAAAGGTTTGCCAACCTTATGCAAGGGGAGTTTGAGATGAGCAGTATGGGAGAGCTCAAGTACTTTTTAGGCCTCCAAGTGAAACAGTCTGATGAGGGGATTTTCATCTCTCAGACCAAGTACATTAGGGAGCTTATTAAGAAGTTTGGGATGGAATCAGCTTCCACCATGAAAACTCCCATAGGGTCCAACATTTCCCTGGATAAGGATGAAAATGGTAAGCCCTTTGATGAATCCATGTACAAGTGTATAATTGGGTCCCTATTGTATCTAACTGCCAGTAGACCAGACATTATGTATGCTATATGTGTTTGTGATAGGCTCCAAGCATGCCCTCAGGAATCTCACTACTCAGTTGTAAATAGGATTTTGAGATACCTGAAGGGCAGCCGACATCTTGGCCTTTGGTACCCTAAGAACAATGATTTTGAACTAATTAGTTTTTCAGATGCAGACTTTGCAGGTTACAAGGAAGATTGGAAAAGCACAAGTGGAACTTATCAATTCCTAGGAAGAAGGCTGATCTCATGGAGCAGCAAGAAGCAGACCAGTGTGGCAATATCCACAGCTGAATCTGAGCACATTGCTGCAGGAAGTTGTTGTGCACAACTATTGTGGATACAACATCAGTTAGAGGATTATAACATCAAGGTAAGTAATTATCCCATATATTATGACTCATCCAGTGCAAGCTTTATAACTAAAAATCCTGTCTCACATAGCAGGACTAAGCATATAGAGATAAGGTATCATTTCATTAGATATCATGTAGAAAGTAAAGATGTATGCCTTGAATTTATCCCCACTGACAAACAAGTTGCTGACATCTTTACAAAGCCATTGGACGAGACAAAGTTCAATGCTTTTAAAATTGAGCTTGACATGTTAAATTTAGAATAAATCTTAAACTGTCAATTATCTACCTTGCTCATTTTGTTATTCTTAGCTTTATTTAGTGAAACATGTAAACACGTTTAATAAGCTTTGATAGGAAAAGTTGCTATATAAATGATTAGTAGCATGTTTAGGTATTGGAAAATGCCTAATAATACAATTCACTGATAGGCAGTGGAATCAGCTGAAACAACTGAGAAGGTTTCAGCTGAACCACTGAGATAGCTGAGAAGGTCTCAGCTAGTGCGCTGAGACGACTAGAACTGTCTCAGCGGTTGATAATACTTTGTCCCAACGGATAACCCCTCCATCTCAACGGTTCCGCTGTGATGGGTTGGCTAAATGAAATCATGCTCAAATTGACTCGTCATCACTGTTCAAATTGATTAGTCAAATCAACACATATACTTAGGGAAAATCTAAACCTAAATCAAGCCCCTACAAATATAAAAATGTTGATTAATTTATTACACTTTCCATTAACCTAGCCGACGAGACAAACCCTTCTACCTCCCGTCTCAGCGACCTATCCTTCAGAAGAAATGGCACCAAAAATGGCAAAAGATCTACATACAAGATATGAGATAGTTAGAAATGGATTTCAACATGCTCCTACAGAGATAAGAGAAGTGATTCAACTTCTTTCTGACCAAGGACTGGACTATATGCTATCTGAGCCAACAATGATTCTCAAAACTGAAGTTCTGGAATTCTTCTCCAGTGCCAAGATGTCCTCATCAAACTCTTCAATCAAGGGAAGGATAGGGAGTAACAAGATAAAAATCTCTCCTAAGAAAATGGAAAAGGCCCTTCAGCTGACCTCTTGCAGTGAAGAAGAGGAAGAAGCAATTTCTGAAAATGACAAAGACCAATCTCTACAATGGTGTGAATATAGTGATGCCAAAATTGGCTCACTAAAGAGGAAGTTCTTTAATCGGAGAGGCAAACTGCTCTCTGATATAGTTGGAAAAGCAATATTGTGTAAGCCAGGATCACATGACACCATATCCAATCACATGTTTGAGTTTATGTCAAGAGTTATTCTGAAGAAGAAGACATCTTGGGTTGAGGTGATCTTTCAAAGGATAAGGGAATGTCTGCAGGCCCCCAATCTAGGCAGAATTCTCTCCCTCTACCTCTTAAACACCTATCCAGAAAAGTTTGACAAGTCAAAAGGAACAAACCTCCATTACTTGAAGAGAATGGACATAAAGACCCTAAACAGATTCTCAAGGGTCCTCCCCATGAGTGGTATCAGAGCCCAAGGAGAAAAAGAAGACCTTGGTTAAAGGACTGAGGAAAGCAAGAATAGTCTGCTCTGATACTGAGTTAGAGGCTGAAGGCAATGTCCCAGGTGTGGACAATCAGGAACTAGCCAGCAGTACTCCAAATGATCAAGAAGGAGAACATGACACTGAAGGTCATTTAGATCATGTTGCTGAGAAAGAGCATGGTAGGGAAAAAGATGCTGCTGCTGAGAAAGTGCATCAAAAGGATGAAGATGTTGTTATTGCTGATAAGGTCATGTCAGAAGAACATGAAGAAGATCACATTATTTGTGATTCCTCCAATCCTGCCACTGCTGATAAAGGTGTACAGATTATACACTCCTCCTCAGAAGATAATGAGGATGATGAAGGCATTGTTGCTGCTAATCTTCAGGGTAAGATTGACTCATTTATATTCAATCTAGAGCAAAGTATTAAACTAATCCCTCCTGAACTAGCAAACTTATGCGGAGATGATCATGACAATGATGATCCTTCATCTAAGGGGGGGGGGGGGGGGGGGGGGGGGGGCAGCAAAAGAAAACTCATGATTAGGAAAATGATGATGCTCCAAGTAAGGAGGAGCAAGAAAGAATTGCTGAAGAGGAAAAGAAAAAGGCTGCAGATTCTCAAGTTGCTACTCAACCTAGTGATCGAGCTAAGGGGGAGCAAATCCCTGCTCAGGCTGAGGGGGAGCTCAATATAGTGACTGATGTCCCCTCCACATCAGCAATATCCCATGAAAAGCTGCTCAGCTCCATCAATACGGTAATTGAAAATCAGATGACTTCAATAAAGAATTATATTTACAGTTCAATCATGTCTGTAAAGGAAGAAGTCATGGCTGAGGTGAAAGAGATTAAGGAAGAAACTGCCTTCCTTAATAAGTAAATGATTAAATGGTTTGATCTGGCAGAAAAGTCAGTGGTTGCTCAGAGTACAATCCTGAGGTCAATGGACAAACAACTCCAAATGTCTGAGCAAGATATGTCCTATGTAAAGAACTAAGTAAGCAAGACAAATGAAGTTATAGAAAAAGCCTCCAACCATATAGAAGAGTATGTTTAGAATACTGCTACCACAATGATTAGTGAGGCAGAGAAAATGAAGGATGAGATGAAATCTGATTTGGAAATGCTTTCCAGACCATCTCAGGCTCTGTAGCAGCTGCCTCCCAGTCCCTAGAAGCTAACATAATTGAAGAAGCCAGAAAGGGTGAGGTGGCCAATACTGAGACCAATTCCAAATTGTCTCTCTAAGTGCTACAAGCAACCAAGGTTGCCCTAAATCTGCCCCTGCTGGATAATTACAGGAAAGAAGTTTTTGACTTTCAGGGACATGCCAAAATTGCTCAGAATGATCAATTGGAAAAGAGAAGAAAAAGAGAACAAGTGATGCTAGCTGAAGAATATATGGCTAAGCAAAGGGATGAGGAGGGCAAAGACCCAGATTTTGAATATTGGAGTGAGCACACCAAGAGCATAATCCTGAATGCCTGGCTAAGCCATGGTCAAGTGTGCAAGGATACTGATTGAATCTATCCAGCTAAGGAGTGGATTAAGCACCTGGAAAGAAACACAAAAAGGAGAGAATCATCAATGAAAACCTAGTAAGAAAGAACAACCCAAGAAGGATGCCCTCAAGATATTTTCCAAAACCATATCTTTACTTCAAGAGGCAAGAAAATAAAAAGAAACTAGCTGAGATAGAAGCAGCAAATGCTAAAAAGGACACTGCTGGCAAGGATGCAGTTGCTGAAGACAAGAAGGCCACTGCAAAAGGAAAAGAAGTTGTTGCTGACAATGCTGAATGCTCAACATCTTCAAAGAAGAGAAAAGCTTAAATTATTGTATTTAGTTTGTCAGGAAATCTAACTGTAATTTGAACTATGCTTCAACATTATGACATGGATGAAAATGAATTTTTTGCTGAATCAATTGGTTTGTGTTATAGGCTATTCTTAGTCAAAGCTTAATATTATTCAGTATTATTGCTTTATATATTATGTGATGCCTAGACATAATTAGTTAACAATGTTATTGTTTTGACAATCAATGTTGTTATGTTGTCATGAAAATAATCTATCATGAAATTTTTTTCTGTGATGCCAAATGATTGCAATATTTATATGTTATGATATCATGTTGCTATATAATTCATTTGCATGATAAGTTTTTGTTGGTTATGTATCTTAGCATTGAGAATGCTCTGCCTTCTTCAAATATGGGAAGATTGTTGGGAATATTGCCCTCAATGTTCGCTTAATTTGAAGAGGCATCACTCACAATGCTAAGTACATATTGTATTTGATAAAACCTATTTTGCATCAGGAATATGCAGGGTTAAGATATTCCAAGCATTGGAATAAGGTCAGGGGTTTGCTGTTAAAACTGCTGAGAAGAACTCACTGTCTCAGTGGAACCACTGAGACGAGGCCATAAGTTGCTGAGAAGGAGTCTGCCTTAGCTGAGCTGCAGATAGACAAAATCTACTGAGAAGACTATCTATCTCAGCGGATCCGATGAGACCAAGACAGCTAAACCGCTGAGACAGAAGTCTATCTCAGCCCAACCACGAGACATATTCAAATCGAAAGACGACCCTAGGGGGACTTGCATTTGGCGCAAATAGCTGTAAAGGGAAGATAAAGTTTTCTATCCTCTTCCAAAGTGTCAGGGCACCTTTCTAAGAGCCGTTGAAGACAAATGAAGTATAAAAGAATAAGTTAGGGCACTTTCAGAACAATCTGTTGTTGTGCTGAAAAGAAGAGAGCCATTTTCACTGTTCCATTGGCGACTTTCAAGCTTTCTCTCAATCTGCTAACTGAACCAGCTAGAAGAAACAAGGAGAGAAGGTAGCTCTTCTATCCCGAAGAGTAAGACGATTTTTACTCCTTTGCTGAAGAGAAGGATCAGAAAGAAGCAAGGACTGAAGATTTCATTCATCCCAGCTTCAAAGTAGCACCAGATGTGCAGGAACAACAAAATACATCATACTACTAATGTCAACTGTTGTAAGCTAAACATTTACTCACTGTAGGAAATGTGGAGTTCTGAGCTTATAAGACACATTGCCTGAGTTTGTAGGGTTGCTGAACCTGAGCTGTAAGGCACTTTGCCTGAGTTTGGTAGGGCTATTGAGCCTGAGCTGTAAGGTATTTTGCCTGAAATGGAGGACTTTTCATAGGCCTGAGGTAGGGGATAAAGAAGATCTCTGAGCTGTAGGAGTGGGAGCACTCTGAGTTAGTAGGGTAGTTAGGTCTGAGGTAGGGCTTGGAGCAAGCCTGAGAGATCCTGAGGGGTCTGTGTTGTAAGCTCTAGGAGCTGAGATTGGTGGAGTTTGCCTTGTCTAACATACTGTTAGAAAGGTGTAGAGGGAAAGTGTACTACCCATAGACACACTGTCTCGGGGAACCACTATAATTAACTATGTGTTTTCTGTGTATGCTTGAGCTTTTATTTTCTACTCCTTAACTGCTAGAAATAATTAAGTAAAAATCAAAGAGACCTATTCACCACCCCCCGCCCTCTAGGTGAATTAGACTACATACCTATAAACTATCAGAATTTACCTAGCTACTCGACAGATTCTAACAACTAGCTACTCGGCAAATTATGCTAATGAATCAAAATTATTTAGGTAGAAATCTATCTACGATTAATAGAAAAGGAGGGGGGTAGCAGGAGATGTGAAGAGAGAACATAGCAAGGGGAAATAGACCACAACTTGCCTCAAACCTTCCGATCACCGGCCTCCACGCACACCACGCCAAGGATCGGCCAAATGAATACTCCTACGAACAACTTCTGAAACTTTAGAACGAAAACAAGGCTTAGGGTCAAACAGTTCAACGTCAAAAACCCACGAAATCAAAAATACTCACCGCACACACACTAAGATCTCGGCGAGAGCTTTTCGAATCTTTGCTTAGATGGAGATTTCGTCCACTAGAACTCTCGCCGCGGCCGACGGAAGCTCCAAGGGAGTCGCGACCTTCACGATCTCTTGCTCTGGCTCGGCGGAAACGAAAAGAAGTAGAAAAGGAAAACCTAATTTCCTAAGGTTGTCCGTTTAAATGAAATTTAAGAAATTAAATAATTATTATCATTTAAAATGAGTTAAATCCTTTACCTAAGGATTTGGACTACGACCAACCTGGATTTTGACGAAATTTGCACTGAAGGCAAATACCGGTCCTCCGAAACCAACGACGAAGTCAAAATCAGAGTTCGACGAGCCGATTACGAGTTATAATTTAATTTACATAATTTTCAACAACGAAACTTGACAATTTCGATTAAATTAATTATTTTAAATTTTTTAATCTCAGAAATTTCTACACTTCGGCAAACCCCGCTAACTTCACATTAACGTAACGCCCTTACATCATTATTACTCCGAAATATTATTTAATTAAATTATCAAAAATTCAGGGGTATTATAGCCACCCCCTCTAAAAAGAAGTTTCATCCTGAAACTTGAAACACAAACCAAACTTAAGAGATAAACGAGTAAAACCGAGGCCCTATCGGGTAGAAAAACTTACCGAAGAAAATTAGGAGAAAAGAATTGGATGAGATTCCCTCATAACAGATTCCAGCTCCCAAGTCGCGCTCTCGACATCTTGGTTTCGCTAAAGGACTTTGACCATATGAATCGTCTTCTTTCGCAACACTCGATCCCGAGTCTCTAGAATACGGATAGACTCTTCAACAAAAGACAAATTAGGTTGCAACTGAGTCACCGAGTTAAGGACATGACGATCACTATGCACGCACTTTCTTAACTAGCTCACATGAAATACATCATGAACACCTGGGAAAGAAGCAGGAAAATCCAGCCTATAAGCTGACACTTCGATGCGCTCAACAACCTGGAAAGGTCTCACATACTGGGGATCCAACTTGTGATTCCTTCCAAATATTTTTACACCTAGCATCAGAGAAACCTTCAGAAAAACCATGTCCCCAACTGTGAACTCCAGGTCAATCCTTCTCTGATTAGCATACTTTTCGTAACGCTCTTGAGCAACGCGAAGCTTCTCGCTGACATGCGTCACAAAAAAACTCATTTCTTCTAAGGCTTCTGGACCCAACAACGATCTCTCACCAACCTCGGCCCAAAACAAGGGAGTTCGACAACGCCACCCATACAAAGCCTCAAAGGGGGTCATCTGTAAACTCTCTTGATAACTATTATTATATGCAAACTCCATAAGTCTAAGACGATGGTCCCATGCTCCACCATGGTCTAGGATATAACATCTAATCATATCCTCCACAATCTGGTTAACTCTCTCTGTCTGACTATTCGTCTGCGGATGATAAGCGGTAGAATATCTGAGGTCAGTGCCCAAAGCTCCCTGCAAGCTCTGCCAGAAACGAGACATATACCTAGAATCTCGATCTGACACAATACTCAAGGGCACACTGTACAGCCTGATGACCTCATCTAAATAATGCTCTGCTATTTTCTCCATCAAATAGCCAATCTTAAAAGGTACGAAATGAGCGCACTTTGTAAATCTATCCACAATAACCCATCCAGAATCATGCCCTAGGGGAGATCTCATCAAACTGGTAATGAAGTCCATAGGGATACTCTCCCACTTCCAATTTGGAATATCCAAGGGGTTCAACTTACCTCCAGGTCTTTTGTGGTCTACTTTGACACGCTGACCGATATAACATTCAGATACAAACATAGCAATGTCATTCTTCATTCCTGACCACCAAATGGTATGTTTCAAATATCGATACATTTTTGTAGAACCAGGGTGGTAGGCAACACTAGATCCATGTGCTTCCTTACAAATCCTTGTCCGAATATCCCCAATATCAGGAATGCAATATCTACCTTGGTCCTTCAAGGTACCAGTCTCATCAATTGAGAAATCCAACAATTCTCCTTTTTTGGTTCTACCTCGGAGGTGCTGCAAGTCCGGATCTTCTTTCTGATGCAACCTCGTGAGGGTAATCCATGACAGCTCCTCAACTTTTAAGCTACAAGGTGCGCTACCACTTCCAATTGAGATATCCATAAGTAAAAACTCTTCCACCAAAGACTGCACGGAAATGTTGAAGATTTGCGCGATCTTTCTACCCAGGGCATCGACCACCACATTAGCTTTGCTCGGATGATAAAGAATATCAACTTCATAATCCGCGACATACTCTAACCATCTACGCTAGCGCAAATTCAACTCCTTCTGAGTGAAGACATACTTTAAACTCTTATGGTCTATATAAATCTTGTAGTCTGCGAAACATCTGACTCACGGATCCGCAACCCATGGTAGCCTGAATGAAGATCAATCTTCAAAAACACCAAACTACCACGCAACTGATCAAACAAATCATCAATTCTAGGGAATCGATATCTGTTCTTGATGGTTACCTTGTTCAACTCTCTATAATCTATGCAAAATCTCATAGAACCATCCTTGTTCTTTACAAATAGGACTGGAGCACCCCACTGCGAAGAACTTGTCATAATAAATGCACACTGCAGTAACTCTTTCATCTCGCGCGGGGCCATAAGGTACGGTGCCTTAGCAATAGGACGAGTACCTGGCTCAAGGTCAATAACAAACTCCACATCTCTCTCAGGTGGAAGACTAAGGAGAATAATTGGGAAAACATCAGGGAACTCTCGCACCACATGAATCTCCTCGACGCATGGCAAACTACTAATAGTTTCTAACATAGAAATAAGGTAAGCAAAACAACCAGAATTTAAAAGTCTCCGAGCACATATCGCATAAATAATCGGGGAACCATGGCGTGGAAAGCCATACACACTCATGGGTTGACTATTGACCGTCTTGAAGTCCAACGCTTTACCTTGCATTAGATAACATCATCATATCTGGACAACTAGTCCATGCCCAAAATCACATCATAATCTTCCAGGTCTAGCGCTTTTAGATCAGCAAAAGCTAAGAAATCACCTAAGAGGATAGGACAACTCTGGATACCCTGGCTCGACACCACAGAGTCGCCAGAGGGAAACTTAACACAAAACAAATCGCCAATTTGATCGAGGGTCAAATGATGACTCTCTACAAAAGTCCTAGCCACAAACGAGTGGGTAGCACCAGAATCGAAAAGGACGCACGCCCAACGGTTCTTTACCTTAAATTCTCCTATAAAATCGGATATGTAACTAGCTGAACAGAAATCGAAAACTAAAGTTGAAGGCTAAGAGTTAGATTAGGGCCTAACCTGAAAACATCTAGGTAGAAGTCTGCGCTTCTTCCCTGGTCACCACATTTAACTTGCCCCTTCCTTTATCTTGATGATGCAGCTGCGGCGACGACAAAACCTGAAGTGGTACTGGCTACAAAGGAGGCTGGAATTGCGGGCATTTAGGCTTAGTGTGCCCCTTCTGTCCACACTAGAAACAGACCTTGTCCTTCGACCAACAACGGGCAACACCATGCCCCTTCTGCTTACAAGAAGTGCAGATTAGATCTCCTTTGGGAGTACTCTGAATTGCCAGCACTTGTTGCTGCCTCTTAGCCCCAAATCTTTTGAAACATTTTTCGTAGGGATGGCCAGGGCGACCACAAAAACTACAAACTTTGATGCCTCACTTCTTCGGAGAAGGACCGGATACTATGGGGCTTCCACCGCCTTCAACCTTTCTCTTTTCCTTTCCCATCATCTCACCTCTGTTCTTGGCGTTGTCGATTGCCTCGACTCTCAATGTTGATTCTACCACATCAGCATAGCTTTCGGACCTGTATGCACTAGTCAACTGTTGTACGTCGCTACAAAGTCCTCCCAAAAACCGCTTCACCCTTCCTGCCTCAGAGGCTACTAAGTTTGGAGAAAATATGCTCAACTTACTAAATTTGATCTCATACTCACTAACCGTGAGTTGCCTCTGCTTTAGGTGTAGGAAATTGTTCATCATATGGTCTTGCTCGATCGTCGGCATGAGTTTCTTCAGCAACATCGCCTTGAATGTGTTGAAAATATTGAAGTGGAAGTTGGCGGTCTGGGAGGCGGCCTGGCTAACCGCGCGGTCTTACGGACTCCATCTGCGGTCTGATCTCTTTGGTCTAGCCGCAGGTCTATTCGGCTTGACCGCCGTTCTGTCCAAGGTGTCGAAGTGAGGCCGCGCGGTCTGGTTTGTGTGACCGTGTGGCGAGCTATTTTTTTAGGAAGGTGAGGCCGCGCGGTCTGGTTCGTGAGACCGCGTGGCGGGCTGTTCTCTGTACCATGCGGGTTAAGCTGTTAACCGCGCGGTCTGTCTTCTGTATCCGGTAGTCCAGTCTGGTGGCTGTTTGGTTTCTTTTGGTACGCGCCGACTAAGGTCTTCTTAGTAGCGTGGTCTCCCCTTTTGAGTTCGCATAAGCTGGTCCTTTGGCGATCTGCTGGTGTATGCGGTCTCTGGTGTTTGGTCAACTTGGCGGGTTCTTGCCTTGGTCGACTTGGCTGTGTTTGCGGTCTATGGAGGAGGTCTCATATTGCGAACACAGGTGGTGAGCGTCATGACCGGGCGAGTTGTCATGATTGCGCGACTTCTTGGAGGAGTGGCGATCTTCGGTCAGGGTTGAAGTCGGCGAGCTCACGGCGCAGAGCGATCTGCTGACCACGCGGGTTGACCGCTCTTGGTCACGTGGTCAGGGCGGTGACTCTATCTCATAGGGTGGTGACTAGATCAGGTCGCACGCCTATAAATAGGAGTCACTATAACAACAAAATCATCGCACCAAGTGTAAGCTGAGCTCGCGCCTATTTCTTGCGGTCTCATTTTTGTGACCGACCGGTTAGCTGATTGAACTTTCCTTGTGCAGCTTCTGTAGATTGTGTGGACAACAGCGGTCACCTCGTCTTCTAAGGTGTTCGGGCGGTCTCGCGGCTTGCAGTGCGGGTTGCTGGAGTTCGGGAGAATCAGTGGAGTTCGGGAGGTTGCGGAATTCTCGGTTGGTGTTGTTCAAGTCGCCGGCAGTGTGTGTTCGCGCGGTCTCGTTTTCTAGTCACGCGAACAGCCAGGTCGTGCGGTCAGGCGGTCTCAGTGTTCAGACCATTGGTTATCTTTCCTTCTGCATTGTATTTTCTTCTGGTTTTGTGTACTGGCGAAATCATGTCTCGCCATGTATACCTCGCTATGTAATGAAGATCTTTGCTATTTTCAATAAAGTTTGCTTTGCTTCATGTGCTTCTGATTGTTGGCTATAACTTTAATTTGTACGATTCCTGCTCACTCCTAGATCTACGAAAAATTTCACATGGTATCAGAGCAAGGTTGGAGTGGATAGAGCAGTGAACAACTTAAAGTTGCCATCGCCTTTGTGAAGGAGGAACCAGTGGTAGAGCCATGGAAGCAAGAGGTCTTGGAATTGAGATGCTTACCTCGACTAACTTCAAGAAGTGGAAGTCGTTCCTGCAGAGTTATCTTCTGGGCGAGGACCTTTGGGAGGTTGTTGGAGGAGATAGTATGGAGGAAGTTGTCCCAGTTGGGGATAATGTTCATGAGGTGAGGATTTGGAGGAGAATTAATGCGAAAGCAGAGTTCACTCTAAAAAGGGCAATATCACCTGACCTATTCGATCACATCTTGGGGTGTGGATCAGATGCGGAGATCTGGAGAGCCCTGGATGGGCTGTTTAACAAGAAGAATGTAGCAAGGCTACAGTTTCTGGAAAATGAGCTAGCTAGGTTGGCTCAGGGTGATCTCTCTATCTCTACGTTCTTCCTGAAGATGAAGAACCTGTGCGCTGAGATTTCAGCACTGGATCCTGATGAACCAATTTCTGAGGCGAAGCTGAAGAGGCACATCATCCACGGCTTGCGGAAGGAGTATGTGGCCTTTGTGACGTCGGTGTAGGGTTGGGCAAATCAGCCGTCTCTACTGGAGCTGGAGAATCTGCTTGCATCGCAGGAGAGTCTGGCAAGGCAGATGGCGGGGGTGTCAGTGTCTGGGGGAGATGGTGAAGTTCTCTTCACAGGGAAGAAGAAGAAATGGGATAAGAAGAAGAAGACCACCGGAGGCAATGTGCCTTCAACTTTGGGATAGCAGGAGAGGGGCTATGCTCCTAAGGCTGAAGGGAAGAAGAAGGGAGAAGGACCCAAGTGCTTTAGATGCGGTAAGCTTGGTCACATCAGGAAGGATTGCCGGGTGAATCTTCAGCCAGGGCATGCTGCTACAGGGAAGGAGGAAGCTGAGGCTAGGCAAAATGATGGAGGATGAGGTGGAGCCTTCTCGGCTTCTGTCGGAGTTATGGATCCTATCAACTGTCAGGAGGACTGGATCGTGGACTTGGGGTGTGGTCATCACCTCACCGGGGACGAGTCAAAGCTTTCTTCAGCACAGCCTTACTCTGGTAATGATGCCATCATAACTGCTGATAATACTGTGCAAAGTGTCGAGAAGGTGGGGGCTGTTTCCTTGGGCCGTGATAGGGGGCCACTAACGTTGAAGAGTGTCTATCATATGCCCGGAATGAGAAAAAACCTCTTCTCCGTGACCCATGCCATAGACGCTGGGTATCACGTTATGTTCGGTCCAACAGAAGTGAGGTTTCTTCGAAATGTTGAGGTGGTAAAGGCAGATGTTGTTCATGTCGGGAGAAAGGAAAAAAAACTTGTTCGTTTTATCAATAAGTTCTTATGTTGACAAGATGAGGACAAATGATAGTGCTGTCATATGGCACGAGAGGTTGGGGCATGTAGGGATGGATAAGCTGAAGGCTATGGCGATAAAAGGTCTGGTCAAGGGCCTGCCTAGTCTATCTTCCTATGGTGATGGTCATGTTTGAGAGGGATGCCAGTTCGGCAAGTCTCATCGGCTGCCATTTGATAAGTCGCAGACAAGGAGTAGTGTGCCGTTGGAGTGCATCCACGGTGACTTGATGGGACCAACTGCTACCCCAAGACTCGGAGGCAACAGGTATATGCTGGTGTTGATCGACGATTACACCAGATATGTTTGGGTTTATTTCCTGAAGGAGAAGGCGGAGGCGTTTGCCATGTTTGTGGAGTTCAAGGAGCTAGTGGAGGGCCGGCTAGGTCTGCGGATAAAGAAGCTGAGAACTGATAACCGGGGGGGGGGGGGGGAGTTCACCTCTGGTGAGTTCTCTAGTTTTTACAGGAAGGCGGGCATCTGGAGGGAGCTTACTTGTGCGCATACTCCACAACAAAACGGAGTTGCAGAGCGGAAAATCCATCATTTGACGGAGACCTGCAAGTGTTGGCTACATGCCAAGAGTATCCCAAGGTCCTTTTGGGCAGAGGGAATGTCTTGTGCTGCCTACGTCATCAACATGATGCCTCTCAGTCCCATCAACATGTTGACCCCGCATGAGATGATGTTCAAAGAAAATCCAAGCGTGGCACACCTTCGGGTGTTTGGTTCCACCTGCTATGTGCACGTTCCAGATGCGCTTCAGACGAAGCTAGATGCAAAAGCAAGGAAGCAGGTCTTCGTGGGATATGATGATCAGAAGAAGGGCTGGAAGTTCATGGACCAGGAGACACGGAGATTTGTTGTATCTCGCGACGTCGTGTTTGACGAGGTGACATCTTACAAGGGAAGTTCTGGTGTTGAATTACCTGAAAGCAGGGTGGAGGAGCCAGAAAGAGCTGTGGAAAATCTTCAGGTGGAGCTGCCTTCGTCACTAGGTGGTCCATCCATTTCTAGTTCTGTGATGGAGGCTTCTGGATCAGGAAGCAGGGGGAGCGATGCTCCTAGTACGTCTAGAAGGGAAGCTAGAGAAGAAGCAGTTGAAGGTAATGTGAGTTAGGGGAAGAAGCTGAGGAGATCGAAGCGAACGATCATTGCCCCTGATCGCTATATAGGAGGAAACATTTAGAGCTTTGTCTCGTGTTTCTTTGCTGGTCCCATGGATGAGCGGGAACCAGTGAGCTTTGAGAAGACCAAAGGCGTGAAGCAGTGGGATTCGGCTATAGAAGAAGAGACGACAGCTCTTGAGAAGAATGAGACTTGGTCTTTGGTGCCCAAGCCCAAGGGTATCACCCCTGTGACATGCAAGTGGGTCTATAAGCCCAAGAAGAAGGCAGACGACAGTATCGAGCGATACAAGGCTCGCCTTGTGGCTTGTGGATTCTCGCAGCAATACGGTGAAGACTATGAAGAGACATTCGGTCCGGTGGCAAAGATGACTTCAGTTCGGTGTGTGATTGCCTTGGCAGCATTTTGGGGTTGGGAGATTTGGCAACTCGACGTAAAGAATGCTTTCTTGTACGGCGAGATTGACAAGGATATCTTCATGGTCCAGCCACCAGGATTCGTATCTGAAGATTTTCCAGACTATGTCTGTAAGCTGAAGAAGGCCCTGTATGGGTTGAAGCAAGCGTCGAGGGCGTGGTACGGGAAGATTGCAGAATATCTCTTATTCTGTGGATTTGGTGCTTCAGGCTCTGACTCAATCTTGTTTGTCAAGAAGAGCGGGGAGCTTCAAGTCGTCGTGCTGCTTTACGTCGACGATATGATCGTGATGGGGAATTCGAAGTAGGAGGTAGCAATGCTTCAGGCTGAGCTATCCATCAGATTTGAGATGAAGGACTTGGGTGAACTCCACCATTTCCTTGGACTCGAAGTGCAGAGGAAGGAAAGTGGAGTGCTGGTGTCCCAGGCTGGATATGCGGAGTGAATCGTGGAGCGATTCGGCATGAAGGAAGGGAAATGTATTTCTACACCTCTAGAGAGGGCCATGAAACTTCGGAAGGATGAGGGGAGGATTCTGGAAGATCTGATTGTGTTCCGAGCTCTGGTTGGGAGCTTGATTTACCTGACGATCACTAGGCCGGATATTGCATATACAGTTGGCAGGGTGAGCCGTTATATGGCGGAACCACGGATGCCTCATCTACTAGCGGCCAAGAATGTTTTGAAGTATGTCAAGGAGACTTTGGATATGGGTCTCCTATACAGGAGGGATGCGGGCTTCGAAGTGCATGGGTGCATGGATGCTGATTACGGGAGAGATTCGGATGATCAGAAATCGACGTCTGGATTCATCTTCATGGCGGGCCCCATGGCTATATCATGGTGTAGCAAGAAGCAGGATTCTGTGTCTGTTTCTACCACGAAAGCGGAATACAAGGCTTCGGTATTGCAGCTCAAGAAGCCATCTGGCATAGGAGGTTGGTGGGAGACGTCCACAAGGAGGTTCGGGGTTTGACTCTGCTCCGCGACGACAATGAGAGTGCACTCAAACTGGTTACTAATCTAGTGTGTCACGCGAGAACCAAGCATATGGAGATCGAGCTTCATTTCATTCGTGAGAAGGTGCTGGAGGGGTCTCTTTCGGTTGAGCATGTTCGGAGTCAGGACAACGTTGCTGGCATATTCACAAAGGCGCTGGCGAAGGGGCCGTTCACTCGGCTGAGGAGTTTACTTGGGCTGTTTTCAACTTCCCACTTCAAGGGGGAGTGTTGAAAATGTTGAAGTGGAAGTTAGCGGTCTGGGAGGAGGTCACGCGGTCTGGCTAACCGCGCGGTCTTATGGACTCCATCTGCGGTCTGATCACTTTGGTCTAGCTGCAGGTCTATTCGGCTTGACCGCCGTTCTGTCCAATGTGCCGAGGTGAGGCCGCGCAGTCTGGTTTGTGTGACCGCGTGGCGAGCTGTTTTTTAGGAAGGTGAGGCCGCGCGGTCTAGTTCGTGAGACCGCGTGGCGGGCGGTTCTCTGTACCGTGCGGGTTAAGCTGTTAACCGCGCGGTCTATCTTCTGTATCCGACAGTCCGGTTTGGTGGTTGTCCGGGTTCTTTTGGTGCAGGCCGACTAAGGTCTTCTTAGTCGCGCGGTCTCCCCTTTTGAGTTCACATAAGCTGGTCCTTTGGCAATCTGCTAGTGTATGCGGTCTCTGGTGTTTGGTCGACTTGGCGGGTTCTTTCCTTAGTCAACTTGGCTGTGTTCGCGGTCTCTGGAGGAGGTCTCGTGTTGCGAACACAGGTGGTGGGCATCATGACCGGGCGAGTTGTCATGATCGCGCGACTTCTTGGAGGAGTGGCGATCTCCGGTCAGGGTTGAAGTCGGCGAGCTCACGGCGCAGAGTGATCTGCTGACCGCGCGGGTTGACCGGTCTTGGTCACGTGGTTAGGGCGGTGACTCTATCTCATAGGGTGGTGACTGGATCAGGCCGCATGCCTATAAATAGGAGTCACTGTAGCAGCAAAATCATCGCACCAAGTGTAAGCTGAGCTCGCACCTATTTCTTGCGGTTTCATTTTTGTGACCAGCCGGTTAGCTGATTGAACTTTCCTTGTGCAGCTTCTGCGGATTGTGCGGATAGCAGCGGTCACCTCGTCTTCTAAGGTGTTCGGGCAGTCTCGCGGCTTGCAGTGCGGGTTGCTGGAGTTCGGGAGAATCAGTGGAGTTCGGGAGGTTGCAGAGTTCTCAGTTGGTGTTGTTCAAGTCACCGACAGTGTGTGTTCGCGCAGTCTCATTTTCTAGTCGCGCGAACAGCCAGGTCGTGCGGTCAGGCGGTCTCAGTGTTCAGACTGCTGGTTATCTTTCCTTCAGCATTGTATTTTCTTCTGGTTTTGTGTACTGGCAAAATCATGTCTCGCCATGTATACCTCGCTATGTAATGAAGATCTTTGCTATTTTCAATAAAGTTTGTTTTGCTTCATGTGCTTCTGGTTGTTGGCTATCACTTTAAGTTGTACGATTCTTGCTCACTCCTAGATCTACGAAAAATTTCACAGAATGACTACCACGAACATCCTCCTGCGAGGCTCTCTCTCTCCCTGATCCACCAGCTCTTGGGAAGACCCTTCAGCTGGTAAGCAGCGACCATCACCTTCTGGCCCGTTGAGATTCCCGAATACAAAAACATCTCTTCGATGACAATCAACCAATCATCCAAAGACATGAAATCGGCTCTTCCGTCATACGTAGGGGGTCCTAATCGCTAAAAATGCGATATAAAATTCATCTCTGGTGGCAGCAGAACTGGAGGCACGAGAGGAGCATGAGGAATATGTACAGTCTGACTCACTACAGGGTCCTTCACCTCAGGCTACTGCGCAGAGGCGGCAGTCAACAACGTCTGAATCTGCGATTGCATTGCAACCAACTGCATTGACAGAGCCTCATTACTCTATTGTAAACCCTCAATCACGGCTTCACTTTGCGCACCCGAAGACTCACCCTCAGATTGGGGAGTCGACCTTGTCGCAACACGCTTCAGTGCCATTTTCTAAGAACACAAACGAACGTCATGTCAAAACTTAGCTAAAAGCTAGGATTACTTAACTCAGGACAACTGAAAATGTGAAGACACTGGCTCTTGCTACTACCTTGCTTTGGGATTTTCAATAATGATGTTATGCCCTAACTTAGGATGATATACAACCATCCTTTGATTCTTGTGCATATCATATGTCTGCATGAATGTTTAAATTTTTATTTCAAATCGTGTGTGTACGAGTGTCATCATGTATATCTTTAACTTGGCACGTATGCTAATGCTATGTTATGATGTGCATGTTATGCTATGCATTCTAATGAAAGCCTTAGTGCATGTTATGAGCAGCGTACACATGAAATATTATGCATCCCATACTACATAATATCACATGTGACAAAATTTGCATCTAGTAACATCCGTGGGATAATGTTAAGACGCCCATACCACATAACAGTCACATGTTGTCACACCTATGAGGATCCATATACAGACACATATTTATGCATCCCATACTACATAATATGCCCCGTATACTTTTTATCATGCTATGAGTGTAGTGTTTATACTTCAGCCAAGATATACGGATGACACTTTGGTGTGTGTATGCAATGAAACAGATTCTTAAAACAGATGGTTATTTGACTAACCGTCCAACAACCGATTTAAACCTAGCTCTGATACCAACTATTCAATGTCTTTAGATTTGAAGAAGGAACACAAGTATAGATAAGCTAAGTTGTTTTTGATATCATGTTTAAGTTCATGTTGCAACATATACTTCAAAGCTACATCATAGTATATAGATGATAAAAGTAATGAAAATTAACTAAGATATCGTCTCAAGACTCAGCAGAAGAATCATGGATAAAAGTATTATATCGTCAAAATAGTTTCGATGATATCGTCTTGATGAAGACACATCATCTTAAAAGTTGAAGAAAGCTTGTCGTGGATAAAGCTAAGTTCAGATATCGATGACATCGTTTTGAAGAAAGCTTATTGAGGATAAAGCTAAGATGTCTCGATGATATCGTCTTGAAGAAGAAGTTTAACCATGAAGGCTAAAAGACATAACTCCTTAAGTCATGAAGAAATGTTCATATGGACAAACATCGGCTTGAAGACCTCATATCGTCTAGAAGATCAAGACGATGTCGTCTTGAAGAAAGATAGTCAGCCTGAAGAATAAGTCTTAAGTCTTATTGAAAGTAACATCTCGACGATGTCGTCTAGAAGAAGTAAGATCGTTGAGATATCAAGTAGAGCCGTGAAGAAGGGAGTATGTCGACGATATCGCCGTGAATTATATCTGTCGTATGCACTGATCAAGACGATATCGTCTTGAAGGATTAACATCGTCTTGACAAATTACAGAGCAGCATTTAATGCGCAGACTTTCTTGGAAATTGATATTCAGGGAATGTGCACGCTGTCTATCTTGCGCAATAATCAAGGAGCAATAAATGATATATTCTCTACAGAATATAGCCGTTGCACAGTACTTAAGAAATAAATTTATTATTTCTATATTCTG
This sequence comes from Dactylorhiza incarnata, assembly GCA_033032865.1. Classification (NCBI taxonomy): domain Eukaryota; kingdom Viridiplantae; phylum Streptophyta; class Magnoliopsida; order Asparagales; family Orchidaceae; genus Dactylorhiza; species Dactylorhiza incarnata. The sequence goes on from JAWHQI010000003.1 coordinate 23,976,789, forward strand.
CAAGTTCCAAGAATGGCTAGTAGTTATGATGAAGTATTACCAATTCTGCAAGATGTTTTTAAATGGGAAAATTGATTGGAATAATCAACAAGGGTGCTTTAAGCAAAATTACAGAGCAATATAAAAGGAGATATTTTTTATCTACAACAATACGTTTTTGCTCAGTATTCCCGCAAGATTTATTCTCCTACATACTTCCTGAAGAGAGAAAAGAATCAACAAAAAGAAGAAAACTTCATTGTTGCTGTGCTGTGAAGGTCTACAAAAGATTCTAAAGAAAGGTTCATTGATCCACAAGATCTCTGGGCTTATTGTTACAAGAAGAAGAATAAGATCTAAGATTCAAAGCTTTCATCCTGAAGTCTTCTCTTCTACATCAACATCTCTGTATTATCTTGTAGGGTTCTTTGTGAGCCTGAGCTGGTAGGATCTAGTGATAGATCTGAGTTGGTAGGGTTCTTAGTGAGCCTGAGTTTGGTAGGATCTTGTTGAAGATCTGAGATATTGTAAGACTGGTAAAGTTTGAGCTTTGTAGGGTTCTGTGTGAACCTGAGTTGTAGGATCTGTTAATAGTGAAAAGATCTGAGTTGGAGAAGTTGCCTAGTCTAGCACACTGTAACATCCCCCAAACTACTAGGCCCCTAGATAATTTTTGTCATGACAAGTCATGACAAAAATAGGATAAGTGACCTAGAACCCTAGGATGATAATGAAAGAGGTGAAAAACACATGGTGTGCACTCAGCCACCATGGACCACCCTAATGAAAAGTAAACTAAAAAGGAGGCTAAAATATCTTATACACCCCACATAACCATGAATATTTTCCTAGGATGAGTTAAGTATACAAAGTAGACCAAAAAGGCCCCATGAACTCACTAAGATAGGAAGAAATGCATTTGGGGTGCAAATAGCAAATCTTGATGTCCTAGCCTAGAGGTGACCAAAAGTCTCCAAAAAGTCAACACGACCCCACTATGATCCCTATGACCATCCAAGGAGGTAAATGGGGCACTAGGGACCCTTGGGATCAACCAAATTGGTCAAATTGACCAAAAGTCAACTTTGAGCAATCCTAGGTCAAACCACCATAAATAAGGGCAATTTAACCCCAAATGATCAAAGTGGACCCACCCTCATATGGCAACCTCCCTAGGGGACCTAATGTACCCAAAAGCCCCATCATAGGGCTATCAATTTTGGGAAATTAGGCCAATTTCTAAAAAGCCCCAAATTGACCTAAATGTGCTAAAAACCCAAATTGACCTTCAATTGACCTAGTATGATCAAATTGATCACTCCTAAACACAAAGGGGAGTATATGAGAACCAAATGAACCAAGGTGCTCAGTCAATGTTGGAGCATTAGGGCAAAATCAACAAAATACCCAAATTGCCCCTATAGGCAATTAAGTTCAATCAAGCCCCAATTGACCCCACCTTGACTCAATTCTTCTTGGAATAGGTCCATAGGGTCTTAGGGAGCAATGTTACTCAGTCACATTAAGTGGAGTGAGCTTGGGTCAAACCCAAACTCAAAATCCTCAATTTGGCCTTTTTTAGGCAAGTGAGCTCCAAACCCAAGCAAAGTGGCTTAACCCAACCCCTCAGCCCAAGAAGGCAGCCCTCATGATTATCAGCCCCCCCCCCCCCCCCCCCCCATGACATCTGAATTTCGAAATTGGGTAATTAATTGGGGTTGAACAAGTGTGGTTAATTGAAGAAGAGGACAAGAGGGAAAAGAGGAGGAAAGTAGGGGATGGGTGCCAAATGGCACCCCCTCTTCATTCCCCAAGCATTCTCTGAGCTTGGGGAATGAATTCCTGTCAGTTTTGGGCAGTGGGAGGAGGCTTTGATTGGCTACCAAGGGCGCAAGGTGGTTGGCTGAATGGCCTTAATGGCAGCCGGCCATATACACTCCCTCCCTCTCCTTTCTCCCTCTCACCATCTTCAGGAGCCCTCAAGCAGCCGAGCCCCCCCTTCCGTTGGAGATTTCAAGCTCAGCCGCACAGGAAATGCCATGGACGCTGGAAACACCAACCAGGTCTTCCTCCGCCGCAACACCCGCCGCCAAGGCCGCGCTCAGGCAACGTTCCTTCCCCTCTCCACTTGTGCTAGCTTCCTTTCTCTCCTCCCGTCGAATCGAGCCGTGTAATGGCGGTTTCACTTCTCAATTTTTATGTTCCTAGCCGCGAAAAATGTGAGATGCCGGAGAGCTCCTCCGGCCAAACGGCCACCGCCACACGGAAGCCCTATGTCTAGTGAAGGTGCAGGCTTGGCAGTTTTGCCGGAGATGGCCGGAGCTCGCCAGAATAGATCCCGCAAAATGGCCCAGGCGCATGAGATCTGGGCTGTTGGTTCATCGGGGACGATAACCCCTGGCCGTCCGATCTGGCTGATTGGTTATTCGCAGCCCATGAAATGATTTAATTTATATTGATTGTTTAAGTGTCACACATATTAGCCCGACTTTGTAGGCTGAATTTGAAGCCCTTAGAGGCCAAAAATAAAAAAATGCCCAGAGACAGAACTTGTAGATCTCTGAGTCTACTTTACATAAAAATTGAGATCAGGTCATTTGGTGACCTGTAGCTCCCTCGCTAATGGTTTTAGTGGACTGTGTACATGGAGTGCCCTTGGCACAAAATAATTAATTTAGGGAGTTCTACAACTCCAAATAGGCTGAGATTTTAAACATGCATGTGTCATGCCCAAATACAACCCTTGAGCAAAAATGAAATTTTTTGGATAAACTTTTTCTATAGTTTTTGTATTAATTTAATATTTCATGCATGGTGATATTAAGTGATTATATGAACCCTAAAGACCCCAAGTCCTTGATGAGGGACCTATTAGGCCATGACATGGCCCTGGTATAAATTCTAGGCCTTTTTGGCATGTGCATGTTTGGTATTTTTCTCATGCATGCAAAGTAGTGTGTGGAAAGTGGGGTGCATGTAGCATAAAGGTGGGGTTTGAAGAACCTCTCTCAATGGCTCATTACTTGGCAATGAGATTTGTCCATGCATATGATATGAATGGATGCAGCACTTTTAGGTGAGTTGGAAATTTTGGGCCCTTAAAAATCTAGGTTGTTCATTAGTCCCACTTTAGGTAACATTTTATTTATATAAGTATAAATGTACTTTGTAAGTTAAATATTGTGTACAACTTGCATGTTGACTTCACTTTGGCTAGGATCATTTCTGGAGAAAATGATCAACATGAATAGTGTAACCCTTTAGGTTACCTTCAAAATGCCATGGATTTCATGCCATTTGGATAAGTGTAGCTCTTTCTATGTCATTTTTGGTGTGACATGTCTATAATAATATTTTGTTGTGTAAAATATTTGTACAACACTTGTATGTTAATTTCACCTAGGTTAAATTCATTTCTGGAGAAATTGATCAACATGAATAGTATAGCCCTTTAGGTTACCTTCAAAATGTCACTGATTTCATGCCATTTGGATAAGTGTAGCTCTTTCTATGTCATTTTTGGTGTGACATATCTATAATAATATTTTGCTGTGTAAAATATTTGTACAGCACTTGTATGTTAATTTCACCTAGGTTAAATTCATTTATGGAGAAAATGATCAACATGAATAGTGTATCCCTTTAGGTTACCTTCAAAATGCCACTGATTTCATGCCATTTGGATAAGTGTAGCTCTTTCTATGTCATTTTTGGTGTGACATGTCTCTAATATTATTTTGCTGTGCAAAATATTTGTACAGCACTTGTATGTTAATTTCACCTAGGTTAAATTCATTTCTGTAGAAAATGATCAAAATGAATAGTGTATCCCTTTAGGTTACCTTTAAAATGCCACTGACCTCATGTCATTTGGCTAAGTATAACTCCTTCTATACTATATTTAGTGTGACATGTACAAACCTGTAATTTAATTAGTTAAACAATTTGTACAACACTTATATGTAAAACCCATCTAGGTTAGGATCATTTCTAGAGGAAATGATCAATATGTTCTATAGATATTGATGTCACCTTTAAAATGCCACTGACCTCATGTCATTTGGCTAAGTATAGCTCCTTCTATACTATTTTTAGTGTGACATGTACAAACCTGTAATTTGATTAGTTAAACAATTTGTAAAACACTTATATGTACAACCCACCTATGTTAGGATCATTTCGGGAGGAAATGATCAATATGAATTCTGTAGATATTGATGTCACCTTTAAAATGCCACTGACCTCATGTCATTTGGCTAAGTATAGCTCCTTCTATACTATTTTTAGTGTGACATGTACAAACCTGTAATTTGATTAGTTAAACAATTTGTACAACACTTATATGTTAATTTCACCTTGGTTAAATTCATTTCTGGAGGAAATGATCAATATGAATTCTGTAGATATTGATGTCACCTTTAAAATGCCACTGACCTCATGTCATTTGGCTAAGTATAGCTCCTTCTATACTATTTTTAGTGTGACACGTACAAATTTGTAATTTGTTAAGTTAAATAATTTGTACAGCTCTTGTATGTTAACTACACCTAGGTTAAATTCATTTCTGCAGTTAGTGATTAACCCAAGTAAGGTAGACCTTGAGGCTACCTTTGAAATGCCACTGATTTCATCTCATTTGGTTAGGGGTAGCTCCTCTTAGGTCACAGCTAGTGAGACGTGTATGAAAGTGCATCTGGTGGGTTTAGTGATTTGGACTCATACAAATACCTTGAAGATTTGTCCATGCCTTAGGCATGATAACAACCACCTCTAGTTAAGAATTCAACCCATGTGCATGAGAGGAATTCTCTGAACTTCAAGTTGAAGTTTTGGACTTAAGGGTGTAGGAAAAATTTGGGTGCATCTAGCAAAGATGTAATAAATGATAATTAAGGATAAACAACCCATGGTTTAATACAAGACTTAGGATCTGGAGTTTTAGACCAACATTGGACTGTAGTAATTATCCTAGGATTTATTGAGGCTTAGATATAGTACTTATAGTGACCCCTAACTGATACTCAACGTACAAACCCTATTCGCACACCATCCATTTTAAATAAAATTCATGAGTAAACACCACCCCAGAGTTACTAACCTCAGGAAAATATAGCGGATGCCCAATTGAGTTAAGGTCTTACTCACCATGGACCGTCATTAGAAATAGAGACGGGGTGCATCTAGTGAAACTAGCAATTCAGGGAATTGACAAGGACCTAGTAAGGGAGGCTAGGGATGACTTACCAAGAAGTGAAAATGGTGATTGAGAGGTAAATCAAGGAATAGTCGGACACTAGGAATGACATGGTTCGGTGTTCAATAGATCACCGACACATGTCTGCCTGAGTCAAAAGGTAATCCACCCTAGGACTGTAGAGCAACTGGAGAGCAAGAGGGCATACAAGAACGGGTAGTAACAAAATGAAATAAACATCGTGGAAAGGGGGATTTGGGCTTTAGTCACCAGCATATTCCCTAGTACCATTGCGAGCCCTTTACCGGGTAACCCGCGGGAAGTCCATGATCCACCCCAAGCTTCTAAGATCAACTAAATTATAGACAAGACTAGCTAAGTAGGAGAACTAGACAAGTTAACCTTCATCCCAACAAGAACGGGTTATAAGGAAGGACTGGGATAGTCCTGCGAGCGTTAGGCTCGGGTTATATGGAAGGACTGGGATAGTCCTGCGAGCATTATGCTCGGGTTATAAGGAAGGACTAGGATAGTCCTGCGAGCGTTAGGCTCGGGTTATAAGGAAGGACTGGGATAGTCCTGCGAGCGTTAGGCTCGGTTATAAGGAAGGACTAGGATAGTCCTGCGAGCGTTAGGATCGGGTTATAAGGAAGGACTGGGATAGTCCAGCGAGCGTTAGGCTCGGGTTATAAGGATGGACTGGTATGGTCTAGCAAGCGGTAGGCTCATAGTTTATTATGAGACTGGTGTAGTCTAGCGAGCGGTAGGCTCGTAGTTATTATAAGACTGGTGTAGTCTAGCGAGCGGTAGGCTCGTAGTTATTATAAGACTGGTGTAGTCTAGCGAGCGGTGGGATCGTAGTTATTATGAGACTGGTGTAGTCTAGCAAGCGGTAGACTCGTATTTATTATAAGACTGGTATAGTCTAGCGAGCGGTAGGCTCGTAGTTATTATAAGACTTGTGTAGTCTAGCGAGCGGTAGGCTCGTAGTTATTATAAGACTGTGTAGTCTAGCGAGCGATGGGCTCGATATTTGTTTTTGAGGTCAGATCAGTACTATGATCTGGAGGCTTGTTGTAAGAAAGATATAAGTATATAGTGCATGTGCATAGAAGGGTGGTGGGTCTTCGATTCTGGCTTAGCCGTCACACCGGCAGCAGTACGTTGACTCGGCAGTGCTAGAGGTTAAAGAGGGACCAGGTTGTTTTACTGTGCGTCCGACGGGACGGATTCCCTAAACTCTGCCTGGCCAAATAAAGGTCTGGTATCTTCTGATCCAGCAAGAGTACGCAGGAGCTCGTGAGTACCGAGTTCCGGTATCACAGCGTACGTTAGGGCCTAGGTCTGGTGGTGTGACTTACCCACCTAGGTGAGGAGACGCCCGCTCCTCTGCCCCCGTTTGACCACGACGGGAGGTGCCCGAGAGGTTAACTACCTCCGAAAAGTGGGAACTAAAGGTCTGTACGTACAGAGTCGTGTGGGTGTGTTGCATGTGTATGAAATAATAATCCAATCATTGCATCATTGCATTGCACATCATTGCATCGCATGTCTGCACTACCAGAGACCTCAGCGTATAAATTTGTATGGGCTCTTTTATACGATGAGTTTACTTCTTGCCAGATCCCTTGACTTATGTGCCTCGTGCGTACGCATATAAGTTAAGGTTAGTTTTCCTAGCTGCTTTCATATTACTTTACTTGCTCATATTTCTGCTACGATAGTTTCCTATATTTTATTGCTCTACTTTGTGATTGATAGTAGAACTGCTAGACAATTATTTTAATGTATTTCCTTAGTTTTCCTTGCCACCTGTCATCTGCTTATTTTGTTACCCCTTGTTGTCCTCCGCTTCCTCCTCCCCGCACGGTGCCTAGGAGTCGCGGGTGGAGGCGGTGAGGAATGTGCTGAGTTTTTTAGACTGATAGTCAGTGGACCCTATTATTACAGGAGAACCAGGGAGAGCAGGTCAACCCCCAGAGGGTGGTAGCTGAGACGGTGACCAGGCCCAGAGTTGGACTCTCAGCTGCTACCGGGAGAGCTCCGGTAAGCAAGACCCCTCATATACCTACGCTTCACATCTGCCCAGGTCAGAGGCTAGAGTTATATGCCATTGAGGGCGTCGAGCCATGTGGATGCTTAGACTGTAATATCTTCGCCAGGCGAGAGGCAAAGAAAGCATCGTTAGATCGGGCTTAGGCCCATGTTGTACTTTTCGTTTTAATTTCCGTGCTCTGATTAACTCTTAATTATGTATGATTATCTCTCATGTTGGACATGTTTCTCTATTTGATGTGATTGTTGTGGACTTGTGCTTTTAATTTATTCTTCCTTTTATGATTTTGGTTGGCCTGGATATTGTTGAATAGCCGGCAGGATCGGCGTGTTGTGGTGGGAACCATGTTTTGAGATGGTACCACCGCAAGATGGCGGTTCTGGGAGGTAAGACCCGGTGGTTGTTCGCAAAAAAAAGGGGTCTTACAAACTGGTATCAGCTTAGACAACATCGATCCAAAATAAGGAAGTCCACAACCCTAGGGCAACCCCGCTCGAGTTAGTTTGAGGACAAACTAGCTGCGGAAGCAATGGTGTGCCCATAGGAGAAACCACGTTACACGGTCCATCAAATGAGATGCTTTAGGCCAACCTTTCTAATCATACCCCTTTCTCTTATGTAGCCTCCGGTGAACGTCCCCACCCGGGGGATGATTCCCCATGTACAGAACTTGATCCCTCCAGTACAAGAGGAAGTCCCTCCGGCACAAGATGCGGTTCCTCCCCCACCAGATCCCACCCAGTTCCAGCAGACGGAGCTGGGCCAGACGTTGGCCGCCATTCTGCATGCATTTTCTCAACAGCAGGCCCCCAACCCAGGGGCAAACTGGTTGAGTGTCTTCCGGGGCCTCTCCCCTCCATCTTACACAGGATCTGAGTCAGTGGTGCAAATAGAGGAATGGCTGGATGCAATCCAGGAAATGCTGGCGGGGATTCGTTGCCCGGTGGATGTAGCGGTGTCCTTAGCTATTTCTGCCCTAAAATCTCATGCTGAGAGGTGGTGGAAGTCAGCTCTAGACACCACCTTTGCCGATTTAGAGTACGCGGACATCACGTGGGAAGAATTTAAGGAGGCACTACTTGAGCACTTTGTGCCTCAATCAGCATGAGACGAACTGGAGGAAAGATTCTTGCATCTGAGGCAGGGGAATCTATCAGTGTTGGATTACCAGCGGGAGTTCTCTCACCTGGCTCGCTTCGCTACATCACATCAGCTAAGCGACTCTGGGTACGCCAAAAGGTTCTTCAAGGGCCTCCGAGATGACCTCAGACACTCCCTACAGTATGTGGCGGACTCCAGTTTAGCCCGAATCAGTGAAGCAGCAAGAAGACTGGAGGCAGACCAGCAAATGGTGAAGGGCCGAGGAAAAAGGCCAGCGGAAGATGGAAACGGGAATAGAGGACGGGACCACCGACAGCGCGGTGGATTTATTAGACATCAAGGAGGCAGGCGACGACCTCATCCAGACCCCCGACCAGACCAGAGACCCCCGGCTGTACTTGCACCTCAGCCGTTACGGATCCAGGAGCCCCAGGGTCAGGCAGGCGGGGCACATCCTCCTCCGGTGTGCTTCTGGTGTCATCAACGAGGCCATGTGCGGGCATATTGCCCTCAGAGGTGGGGTAATCCCCCACAACTACCTATATCAGCACCGCCTGTTGGATCCGTCGGCGCCCTTAGAGGGGGGGGGGGGGTTGAATAAGGGTTTTCAAAAACTTTAGATTATATTTATAAAAACTTTGGAATATTGCAAGATTAATAAAGAGACATCAATTAAAACAATAATAAAGAGATATGCTTTATTAATATCAAATAATGTTTTACAAAACTTGATTTCTATGACGCTAGAAATCGGGGGCGACTAATAAAAATTCTTTTTCGTTTTCTATACTGACTCGTATCCCCATGAACCGGTTGGCTTTAGCCGATCTCTCCCCAGATACGGCCTCAAGCCGCTCTAGCCAATCTATCCCCAGAAAGGCCTCGAGCACCCCCTAGACCTAGCCTAGATCTAGTCGCCAACACGAGGCGATTTTTAGCCCTAAGTCCTACCCCAGACCTAGTCGCCAACACGAGGCGATTTCACTACCGTTTACAAAGAAAGACAAATAAAATAATAAAAACTTCCCTTAAGATGAACTTCTGAATATGGAGGCGAAGATCCGATGTAGAATCAGCGTTTGTCGAAGCGGACTTCGTTTGGCTTCGGCGTGATGGAATCCTCCTTCAGAAGTTGGTAGAGCTTCGCCGGGACCTCAAATTTCGGCCAAGATAGGCCTCTGGAATTCTAGTACTCTCTCTCTGAGGTGTATGCAATTGGTGTACGAAAACAAGAAGAGAGGGGGTCCTTTTATAGCCCAAGCGCTATCGCCGGCGCTAGCGCTATCGCCGGCGCTAGCCCGGATTAAGAAACAATTTGCGCGGCAGAATCTCCCATCCGCGACAACCTATTTCTCCATGCCTCTTGTGCGCCAAGCTACCGCCAGCGCTAGTAGCTACCGCCGGCGCTATCCCTGATTAAGAAACTTCTTGCGCGGCAGGATCTTCAATCAGCGGCAATGAGGCTTTCATTCCTTCTATGTTCACCGATACCGCCGGCGTTATCCGCTACCGCCAGGCGTTAGCGCCTTCCATAACAGCTCCCGGAAATGCTCTTATCATCGCTAGCGCCCGGCGTTAGTTGCTACCGCCGGCGCTAGTGAGCCTCTTCGAATTTTGGCCTCAATTTTGGGGGCAGACATCATGAGTACTCCTTGAGTCATGTGGACTATGTTAACCTGCACACTTGAACACACAAGATCAAATACACATAGGATTTGTTATTCTCAAACCTAGGAGATGCAGAAGACCGTGTTCCAACAAACTCCCCCTTTTGATAATAACAAATCCATTAATGATAAATCAAAGCATTAATAAATAAGCATGATAAGACTATACTTGTGTGTGTGTGAGATTGATGACTTTAGGATGATTATTGATTCTAGCATGTTAGACTTGCTCCCCCTAAATACATGCTCCCCCTAAGTGAATGCTCCCCTAATATGTAAGCTATCATCTTAATTTGTCATGTTGGGTTTTTGATAGCGGGTTATATTTATCATGTTAGTTCTCCCCCTTTTGCATTTTATCATGTTAGTTCTCCCCCTTTGTTATTAGCAAAAGTGGGTAGGAAAACAAAGCACTAAAAATGTGTAAATAAAAGAGAAGGCATGATCGAGCTTTTTAAGTAAATGATAAGGAATTTTAGACTTGTCTTTCATTGAAAATGATCAGAGTTATGATTTATTTTATCCCTTTTGTTTGTAGTTCTCCCCCTTTTATATATCATAGTTTAAGCAAAAATAATGATTTCCCCTTTAAATAAGAGTTTTAAGTAAAAAAAATCATGATTTCCAAGTAACCAATCTACCCAGACAATATGTCAACACCCTAGTCCCGTACTAAGTGACGGATGGGCATGAGGAGCTGCAAACATGCCGTAGGTTGGGGTGTGAATCCCATATGCAAACACTAGACAAAAAACTTAACCTAACACTCTTTCCCCCCAGTGCCTCGCAAGGCCCCACTGGAACCCTCCCCGGTTAAGGACAAGACATGACTAGAGATAAGGTTATCTAATGTCTACAACCCTACGCCCCCGCTATGGTGAGAAATGAAGTCATGGATAACAATTATTGGAAACATTAAGCATTTAAATCTAATGGGAAATTTCATAGCATATGGGTTTATATTTTTATTTGAATTATTTTGAAATAAAACTCACATAGCTATATTGAGATGAATGAATCAGAGTTTGAGTATTGCGGAAGATTTCAAAAGAACATCATAATACTAAATAAGAGTTCAAGCTCAAAAAGAAGATGTTTTGGAATTAAAAAAAAAGCTAACTTTATAAAGATAAGAGTTAAAGCATTTTGGAATAAAGAAACAACATCCTTATAGCAATTAGAGAAGAAAATATTGATTTGAAATTCAATAAAAAGAGGATATTTTTATCGGTGATATTTTACTTGTTGGAGGATTGTTTAGCATGAAAGTTTTCATAGAAATAAATCAGAGTTTTTATCATAAGAAATGATATGCGTGTTGGAACAACCAATATAAATTCCACCAAGCAAGTCTACCATTTGTTTTTTAGAAAAAATGAGATTTTAGACTTGATATAAGCATAAAAGTGCAAGGTAAAAATTATGTGATGATGCGGAAGACTTGTAGAAATACATGAAACATCTTTTTGTAATCAAGGATAATCCATATAGAGAAATATGAGTTTAATTTCAAAAAGAAGATGTTTATGTAAATCATGTTTCAATGAAAATCTTTTATGTTTGACAAAACAAGTAACCAAGCATGAAATAATATTATCATAAAGAGATTACTACAATGTTACTTTAATTCACAATTTCAAAACATACCAAACATTGTAGAAAGCATGCTAGGTTATCTAGTGCATTTCATAAATAAAGAGTAGTATAGAATTAGCATTAGGATCCAATACTCATGAGAAGAAGTGTTATGGAAGATAATGATGTGCATAAAAGTGTATTTTGAATAGAGTAAACAAATGTTTTAATTAAAAATACAAGTAATATGTAAAGTAAAGAGCACAATAAAACACAAATAATTTTACTTCCACTCACTTCAATGCACAAAGAAAAAATGTACAACTACCAAGGTGCTCTGCACACACAATGCTCATCAAGACTTATCAGGGTGCAAAGTAGTGCTTGGGGGATCACATAGTTTTATTCTTCAAGATTGACTTTTATTGTGATCCGGTGTATTAAGAATAAGTGGTTTTTATTTTGAAAGAAAGTTATGGTTTGCACAAGATACTTTATTATTCTTTCCAAGGTGCTCAACCTCACAACGCTTATTAAGACTTATCAGGAGGTTCAAGTAGTGCTTGGTGGAGTTATCTTTGTCACTTTATTTTATGATTTTATTTTGTACAAAGTTCTCCAAATACACTTGTTTTGCAAACCAATATAATTTATGAAAAAGATAACCACTTTTCTTAACTTTTAAAAGTGCAAATAAAGGTTGTGTAGGTAAGATACTTGTGCAATTTTAATTCATTGTACTATTACAAAACATACACAAACATTCTTAGATTAAACACATAAGTAGACAATGCCAAAATAAGTGAGTGAATTGCGATCATTATCAAACATAAAACATTACTCATACTTAGAGGCATGCAACGCATAGTTCTACACAACTTTTTCAATATAATTTATGCACATATTAATAGACATATCTAAGCATGATGAAAATAATGTTCAAAGTAGTTTGAAAAGATAAATTGCAACATTATAGAAGTTTTGAATAATAGATTAACTCATGCTTGATTTTTACAATAAAGTCCATACAGATATTTTTGAAAAATAATTTTTATTTAAAGTTTGAACTTATAAAATTGATCTTGGACTTCCCGAGGGCTACCTTGTGAGAGGTTCGCCCGGTACTAGGTGATATGATGGGATGATAGCCCAAATCACCCTTTCGTAAGATATATAGAAAAGTTAAGTTCAGAAGAATAATTTTAATACTTGTAGTTGATTTTTACAAATAAAAGCATATTTTTGTAATTTTTGCTTTTGTAATTTTTATATTTGATTTTTGCATAAAGATGAACTTTAAATAAATGAAACAACACAAGCGGAAAAACAAAACATATTTTTTGTAATTTGTTTTTTGTAGTTTTGTATTTGATTTTTTGAAAAATAAAGAAACACAGAAGTACAAAACTAAGTAGAAAATATAGATTTATATATTTTAAGGGATTTTTCAAAATTTTAAAATTACAGAAAAACGAACCTCGACGCTAGCGCCGGCGCTAGCGCTAGCGCGGGAAATAGTAAGTGATTTTTTAGGGTTTTGAAAATTTTGATGCTTGGACTTGATTAGGTGTCCCATTAGTAGTTTCATGCTGAATTTGCAGAATTTTTGGAAATGTTTTTGATGGTTAAAAATGAAGAAAATTGCATTTGTAATCATGTTTTAACATGAGAGATCTAGGACACATATCTCAAGTCGTGACAAACGAGATCTTGCATGAGCTATAAGATAGATTATCATAATGTATGTGAATTCAAATTTTTCTAGACTTTTATCACAATTTAAAGTCACATAGTTATTTTATCGTTCAATTTTATTTTATTTTACTTCATAATTAATTCATTATGGTAATATGAGATAACTAGCATGAATAATATTTATTAGTTGATAATGCTAGAATAATGAGTTTGATTGTAATTGTTATACCACAAGATTAATTGAGATAATGTTGCATGTATTCAAGAAAGTGATTTCATTTGATTTCATTTGATTTAGTTGAGATAATGATTTAATATTTTGACATAGAATGAATGATTTCATTTGATTTATTAATATAAAGTTGATTCTATGGTTTATGAGATACATGCAAGTCATACTACATTAATTCATTCATGTAATTATTATGATTACCAATGAAATGTTAGAACTGAGTGGATCTTTTGAATTTAGAGATCTTTTGATTTTACATAATTATGATTTTAGAGAGTTTTAGCAAAAGATATCAATAGATCATGGTGGTGCGTATGGCATCAATATTTATGACAATTAATATTTCAATATGTCTTATGTGTTTTTTTTAATTTAGATAAGTATCTCATAGCAAATTCAGAATTTTATCCACTTGTTGGTGAAGGCTAAAAACCTAATAACCGGATTTAATTTGAAATATCTTATAACAAATTTAGAGTTTGATTCAAATGGGTAATATAAGATATTTAGAAGTAATGAATATAAGAATAAAAATAGGTCATCAAAATATGATTTTGAATTTTGATCAATTTGTTTTATAAAACCATATTAAGCTTTTAAGAGATAAAATCATATTTTCAATATTGTATAGGATGACCATGACATGATAGTTTAAAAGAAACACAAAAAGAAAAAGATAGAAAAGACGTTAAAGTACACCATGAAGTAGAAATTTGTGTATTTCATTTTAATTGATTTCTACTTCATACAAATGATGGGATACTAATGAATAAGAGATTTAGGTATCCAAAGAGGACCGGGTGTGACGGTTCCTTTGGGTACCTAAATACATCGTGTTTGCTTTTGGGGAGATGTGATTGAATGGGCCCTTTTGATTTGAGTTTGTGTTTCATCTTTAACTTTTGGCCGCCATTCAAACATTGGTTTAATATTATTCTTATTTATCAAATTTCCATGACGATTTTGCAAAACATTATTTATAGGAAATTTGTTTATCTTTAAATTTATGTTGGGAGAGTGGTTATTTTGTAAATGATAATGATTTGGAATTTTATTTTCAAGCATTTGATATTCTTTATTTCCTTTGTTGGATTTATCAACATTTTGAGAAATTATATTCAACTTGCTTTTAGATATACCTTGAGATTGTATGTTTTGAGAGTTTTTCTTAATGATTTCCTTAAGCAAGTTGATTTTTTATTTTAGTTCATCATTCTTGATTTTAAAATTATGTCTAGCTTTATTATAATTTATTGTGCTATTTTTGAGAGTGGTAACAATTGAGTCAATATGTTTTTCATATTTATCCCTATACTCATCAAATGTTTCATCCATCTCTTTTATTTCAATTTCATAGTCCTTACACTTAGCACAATTAATTTTTAAAGATGAATTTTCTAAACATAATTTTTCAATTTGTTCTCTTATAAAAATAATTTCTTTTTCATGTTCCTTAACTTTTTCTTTATTACAATCAAGACAAGGTTTTGTATTTTCAATTGAAGTGACATGAGTAAAGCTAGATAAATCAGATTTTGATATTACTTTAACTTTTGCTTTTAAATTTTTATTTTCTAAGCGCAATAGTTTATTAGCATTCTTTAATTTCTCAATTTTGCGCCTAGTATTTTGTAACAATTGTAATGAAGAGATAGAAGTACAAAAGATAGAATTTGATTTCCTTACATTGCTTTTGGATGAGGGAGGATTTGAACATATTGTTCCTTTGTCTTCTTCTTGGCATTCCTCTTCCAAAAGTAAGATTTCTTCTTCTTTTTCTCTTGGTGTATTGTTCTCCTTTTCTATTTCAATATTCTCCATGGCTTCGCTCCGAGAGAGATCTTCTTGAATGATAATGGATGCTTGTATGTTCTTTTCCTCCTGTGTTTGTTCCACACCTACGAGAGGAAGATCACACATTTCTTCAAGAAAGCGCCATATTTTGTATGCACTAGAAAAGCAATATATGAATTTGAAAATTTCATTAGATAGTGCACAAAATAAATAGTGTTTGGCTTTGGCATTTAGCTGACGTTCTCTTTTATTCGATTCATCCGCTCGTCTTATAATTGCTAAGTTCCATACTTCGATGTCTAAAGTTTTAATAAATTTTCCATTAAAATTTTCCATCCTTTATAATTTGTTCCTTCAAATAAAGGTGGTGCAAGTGATTTTTGCTCTTCACAAAAATCTCCCCCACTAGTAGAAGTGAGATCATGAGACGCCATTATTCCCGGTTGTTAAGCCAATTGGAATAAAACCTAGCTCTGATACCACTTGTTGGATCGGTCGGCGCCCTTAGAGGGGGGGGGGGGTGAATAAGGGTTTTCAAAAACTTTAGATTATATTTATAAAAACTTTGGAATATTGCAAGATTAATAAAGAGACATCAAGTAAAACAATAATAAAGAGATATGCTTTATTAATATCAAATAATGTTTTACAAAACTTGATTTCTATGACGCTAGAAATCGGGAGCGACTAATAAAAATTCTTTTTTGTTTTCTATACCGACTCGTATCCCCACGAACCGGTTGGCTTTAGCCGATCTCTCCCCAGATACGGCCTCAAGCCGCTCTAGCCAATCTATCCCCAGAAAGGCCTCGAGCACCCCCTAGACCTAGCCTAGATCTAGTCACCAACACGAGGCGATTTTCAGCCCTAAGTCCTACCCCAGACCTAGTCGCCAACACGAGGCGATTTCACTACCGTTTACAAAGAAAGACAAATAAAATAATAAAAACTTCCCTTAAGATGAACTTCTGAATATGGAGGCGAAGATCCGCTGTAGAATCAGCGTTTGTCGAAGCGAACTTCGTTTGGCTTCGGCGTGATGGAATCCTCCTTGAGAAGTTGGCAGAGCTTTGCCGGGACCTCAAATTTCGGCCAAGATAGGCCTCTGGAATTCTAGTACTCTCTCTCTGAGGTGTATGCAATTGGTGTACGAAAACAAGAGGAGAGGGGGTCCTTTTATAGCCCAAGCGCTACCGCTGGCGCTAGCGCTACCGCCGGCGCTAGCCCGGATTAAGAAACAATTTGCGCGGCAGAATCTCCCATCCGCGGCAACCTATTGCTCCATGCCACTTGTGCGCCAAGCTACCGCCAGCGCTAGTAGCTACCGCCGGCGCTATCCCTGATTAAGAAACTTCTTGTGCGGCAGGATCTTCGATCCGCGGCAACGAGGCTTTCATTCCTTCTGTGTTCACCGATACCGCCGGCGTTATCCGCTACCGCCAGGCGTTAGCGCCTTCCATAACAGCTCCCGGAAATGCGCTCATCATCGCTAGCGCCCGACGCTAGTTGCTACCGCCGACGCTAGTGAGCCTCTTCGAATTTTGGCCTCAATTTTGGGGGCAGACATCATGAGTACTCCTTGAGTCATGTGGACTATGTTAACCTGCACACTTGAACACACAAGATCAAATACACATAGGATTTGTTATTCTCAAACCTAGGAGATGCGGAAGACCGTGTTCTAACACCGCCGACACAACAATTCAGGGGCCGAGGCCTAGGACGTGGCCGAGGCCGAGGACCACCAGGTAGAGGAAGGCAGCCGGAGCAAATGTATGCACTGGACCTTGCCGAACCCAGAAATCCAGAGGATGTGATCACAGGTACCTCAGTTTTTCCTTACATAATTGTTTAACTACTTTGCCGATCTTTAGCTTACGTCAAACAATAAACTAAAATCGCAAAATCACCCAAGTATAGTGCTAGTATGTAAAAAGCCTGCGTACACCCTTTTCGATACGGGCGCCTCCCACTCATTCGTTTCGGCGGAATTCGTGGACGACTTGGACCAAGTACAACACTTCGAAGGCGTCGAAAGTAAAGTGCGACTGGCGGATGGATCGGAGATAGAAACATGTGCTAAGTGTAACATGAATGTAGAGATCGGAGGGAAGATGTTCGAAGTGCCGGCAACACTGCTAAAGATGAAGGGCTACGATCTAATCTTGGGCATGAACTGGCTGTACTGGAACCACGCCAAGATCGATTGTCAGGCAAAGAGAATCATGCTAAAACACGAGGGCGACGATGTGGTGATCGAAGGTATTAAACCTATTTCTCGTCGTTTAATCTCATCAATTCAAGCCGTCAAGGCCCACTTGCAAGGAGATGAAGTCTTCATGATCTGCTTTGAAATGAAGGAGGAAAGTAATCCCCTGACTGATATTCCCGTAGTCCAAAAATTTCCTGATGTCTTCCCGGAAAAACTACCCGGACTACCGCCACACAGGGAAAAGGACTTCCAAATTCAACTAGTTCCAGGAGCTAAGCCTGTGTCCAGAGCACCCTTCCGAATGGCCCCAAAGGAATTAGCAGAATTCCGCACCCAATTGCAGGAGTTGGTAGACTCGTGGTTCGTCCGGCCGAGCTCGTCGCCGTGGGGAGCTCCGGTGCTCTTTGTGAAGAAGAAGGACGGGACTCTTCGATTGTGTATTGACTACCGGGAGCTTAACAGGTTGACAGTGCATAACACTTACCCTCTACCCCGGATTGACGAGTTGTTTGATCAGCTAGAAGGGGCGCACTGGTTTTCAAAATTGGATCTGAGATCGGGGTATTATCAATTGCGGATCCAGGAAGAGGACATACCAAAGATAGCCTTCAGTTCTAGGTATGGCCTATACGAATTCACGGTGATGCCGTTCGGACTCACAAATGCTCCTTCCGCGTTTATGAGTCTAATGAACCGCGTATTCAATGCCTACCTGGATGTCTTCGTCATCGTTTTCATAGACGACATCCTGATCTACTCAAGGACGGAGGAGGAACACGCTCAGCACCTGGCACTCATACTGGAGAAGCTCCGGGAGCATAAACTTTATGACAAATTCAGTAAGTGCCAGTTCTGGCTTAAGGAAGTAGCCTTCTTGGGCCACATCATCAGCGGAGCTGGATTAACAGTGGATCCGGCCAAGATTCAGGCAGTGCGTGATTGGCCCCAACCAAAAACAGCATCGGATGTGAGGAGCTTCTTAGGGCTTGCCAGTTATTACCGGAAATTTGTGGAAGGGTTCTATCGGGTTGCCCTTCCCCTCACATCTCTAACCAAGAAAGATGCACCATTTCTATGGACGCCAAAGTGTGAAGCCGCCTTCCAAGAACTGAAGAGAAGACTTGTCTCTGCTCCGATTCTTGTCCTTCCGTTAGGGAGGGAAGGATTTCAAGTGTACACGGATGCATCCTACCAAGGGATGGGGGCGGTGTTAATGTAAAACAGGCATGTGATTGCTTACGCTTCACGGCAACTGAAGAAGCACGAGCAGAACTACCTGGTACATGATCTAGAGATGGGAGCCGTGGTATTTGCACTAAAGATCTGGAGGCATTATTTATATGGAGTGAATTGAGACATCTTTTCAGATCACAAAAACCTGAAGTATGTGGACACCCAGAAGGATCTAAACCTCCGGCAAAGAAGATGGGTAGAATTTCTGTGCGATTACCAGTACACGATGCACTATCATCCCGGGAAGGCGAATTCTGTGGCAGACGCACTTAGCCGAAGAGCAAGCACTTCCGACTCGGAACCCCGACTGATGACGATGGAAGTGATAAAAGTACTGCAGGACTTGAAGATCACCCTTGTATCCAAAGCCAGCCCCGAAGTTTACAAAGAATACTTGGCTTCGATGAGCATGACCTGTGATATTCAGGATCGTATCAAATTTGGGCAAAGGCAAGATGCGTCCCTAGAACCAGTATTTGCAGCCCTGGAGTCGGGCCCCATAGGGAACTTTACCTTACGTGATGGTCTTGTCCACTACCGAGGGCGGATTCTTATACCTGCGGGGGACAGGATCCGAGAAGACATCATGGCGGAAGCACATAGCAGCAAGTACTCTATACATCCAGGAATTTCCAAAAATGACGGCGGATCTGAGAAAGTCGATGTACTGGCCTGGTATGAAGAAAGACATCGCCCGCTTTGTGACGCACTGTGTTTCTTGTCAACAAGTGAAGGCAGAATGCAAGAAGCCGGGGGGATTATTGCAGCCTCTACCGGTGCCCGAGTGGAATTTTGAAGACATATCTATGGACTTCGTGCATGGGCTACCCCGCTCCCACTCCGGAAATGACTCAGTATGGGTGATCGGGGACCGATTGACAAAGGTGGCACGGTTTATTCCCGTCAGGAAGGGTGCTCCGGTCGGAACACTAGTACGGCTATTTGTGGAGAAGTTTGTTCGGTATCACGGAGTCCCTAAATCGATCGTGTCTGATCGGGATGTTCGGTTCACGTCTCGGGAATGGAAAGCTGACCAAGCCTATCTGGGATCACAGTTGACCTTTAGCAGCGCCTTCCACCCTCAGACAGATGGTCAAACCTAGCGTACTATTCGGACAATGGAAGACCTACTACGCCTTTGCATCTTGGATCGCATGGAATCTTGGGAGAGATTGCTGCCGCTCGCCGAATTTTCTTACAATAATAGCCATCAGTCCAGCATCGGCATGGCCCCCTACAAAGCATTGTATGGTCAGAAATGCAGGACCCCGCTATCATGGGTCTAGGATGAATATCCAAGGGTGTCGGGGTCGAAGTTTGAAGAATACACGGACGCTCTAGTGCGACTGATCCGAGAGCGAATGCTAAAAGCCCAGAGTCGACAGGCCAAATATTACGATGCGCGACATCGTAAGGTAGAGTTCCAGGTGGGAGACAAAGTTTTTCTGAAGATACGTCCGGTGCATGGCGTCACTCGGGTACGGAGATTAAAGAAGCTCAGTCCTAGGTATATGGGGCCTTATAGGATCCTGGAGCGGATCGGCCCCCTGGCCTACCGACTGGAGCTTCCACCAAAACTGGAGAACCTGCACGACGTATTCCACGTCTCTTCGCTCAGGAGGGCCCTGCTTAAGCCAGAACAACAAATTGCTCGCACCATGGGCCCAGTAGCAACAGATCGGTCAGTCCGTTTGGAGCCTATCCGAATTGATGACTCCAGCATCCGGGTTCTACGACAAAAGAAGGTACCATTAGTAAAGGTCCTTTGGTCCAACCATGGACAGGAGGAGCATACTTGGGAACCACTGGATCTAATGCAGCGACGCTACCCGGAATTATTTGAATCAGGTAACATCCGATTGCTAGAATGTATTTGATTTTTCTTTACTTGATCTGAAAACCCGTACACCCGATCTTAATTTCGGGGACGAAATTGTTTTGTTTTGTATTGGGATTTGTAACATCCCAAAAACTACTAGGCCCCTAGATAATTTTTGTCATGACAAGTCATGACAAAAATAGGATAAGTGACCTAGAACCCTAGGATGATAATGAAAGAGGTGAAAAACACATGGTGTGCACTCAGCCACCATGGACCACCCTAATGAAAAGTAAACTAAAAAGGAGGCTAAAATATCTTATACACCCCACATAATCATGAATATTTTCCTAGGATGAGTTAAGTATACAAAGTAGACCAAAAAGGCCCCATGAACTCACTAAGATAGGAAGAAATGCATTTGGGGTGCAAATAGCAAATCTTGATGTCCTAGCCTAGAGGTGACCAAAAGTCTCCAAAAAGTCAACATGACCCCACTATGATCCCTATGACCATCCAAGGAGGTAAATGGGGCACTAGGGACCCTTGGGATCAACAAAATTGGTCAAATTGACCAAAAGTCAACTTTGAGCAATCCTAGGTCAAACCACCATAAATAAGGGCAATTGAACCCCAAATGATCAAAGTGGACCCACCCTCATATGGCAACCTCCCTAGGGGACCTAATGGACCCAAAATCCCCATCATAGGGCTATCAATTTTGGGAAATTAGGCCAATTTCTAAAAAGCCCCAAATTGACCTAAATGTGCTAAAAACCCAAATTGACCTTCAATTAACCTAGTATGATCAAATTGATCACTCCTAAACACTAAGGGGAGTATATGAGAACCAAATGAACCAAGGTGCTCAGTCAATGTTGGAGAATTAGGGCAAAATCAACAAAATACCCAAATTGCCCCTATAGGCAATTAAGTGCAATCAAGCCCCAATTGACCCCACCTTGACTCAATTCTTCTTGGAATAGGTCCATAGGGTCTTAGGGAGCAATGTTACTCAGTCACATTGAGTGGAGTGAGCTTGGGTCAAACCCAAACTCAAAATCCTCAATTTGGCCTTTTTTAAGGCAAGTGAGCTCCAAACCCAAGCAAAGTGGCTTAACCCAACCCCTCAGCCCAAGAAGGCAGACCTCATGATTATCAGCCCCCCATGACATCTGAATTTCGAAATTGGGTAATTAATTGGGGTTGAACAAGTGTGGTTAATGGAGGAAGAGGACAAGAGGGAAAAGAGGAGGAAAGTAGGGGATGGGTGCCAAATGGCACCCCCTCTTCATTCCCCAAGCATTCTTTGAGCTTGGGGAATGAATTCCCGTCAGTTTTAGGCAGTGGGAGGTGGCTATGATTGGCTGCCATGGGCGGCAAGGTGGTTGGCCGAATGGCCTTAATGGCAGCCGGCCATATACACTCCCTCCCTCTCCTTTCTCCCTCTCACCATCTTCAGGAGCCCTCAAGCAGCCGAGCCCCCCCTTCCGTTGGATATTTCAAGCTCAGCCGCATAGGAAACGCCATGGACGCCGGAAACACCAACCAGGTCTTCCTCCGCTGCAACACCCGCCGCCAAGGCCGCGCTCAGGCAACGTTCCTTCCCCTCTCCACTTGTGCTAGCTTCCTTTCTCTCCTCCCGTCGAATCGAGCCGTGTAATGGCGGTTTCACTTCTCAATTTTTATGTTCCTAGCCGCGAAAAATGTGAGATGCCGGAGAGCTCCTCCGGCCACCTCCGGCCAAACGGCCACCGCCACACGGAAGCCCTATGTCCAGTGAAGGTGCGGGCTTGGCAGTTTTGCCGGAGATGGCCGGAGCTCGCCGGAATAGAGCCCGCAAAACGGCCCAGGCACGTGAGATCTGGGCTGTTGGTTCATCGGGGACGATAACCCCTGGCCGTCCGATCTGGCTGATTGGTTATTCGCATCCCATGAAATGATTTAATTTATATTGATTGTTTAAGTGTCACACATATTAGACCGACTTTGTAGGCTGAATTTGAAGCCCTTAGAGGCCAAAAATCAAAAAATGCCCAGAGACAGAACTTGTAGATCTCTGTGTCTAATTTACATAGGAATTGAGATCAGGTCATTTGGTGACCTGTAGCTCCCTCAGTAATGGTTTTAGTGGATTGTGTACATGGAGTGCCCTTGGCACAAAATAATTAATTTAGGGAGTTCTACAACTCCAAATAGGCTGAGATTTTAAACATGCATGTGTCATGCCCAAATACAAACCTTGAGCAAAAATGAGATTTTTTGGATAAACTTTTTCTATAGTTTTGGTATTAATTTAATATGTCATGCATGGTGATATTAAGTGATTATATGAACCCTAAAGACCCCAAGTCCTTGATGAGGGACCTATTAGGCCATGACATGGCCCTGGTACAAATTCTAGACCATTTTGGCATTTGCATGTTTGGTATTTTTCTCATGCATGCAAAGTAGTGTGTGGAAAGTGGGGTGCATGTAGCATAAAGGTGGGGTTTGAAGAACCTCTCTCAATGGCTCATTACTTGGCAATGATATTTGTCCATGCATATGATATGAATGGATGCAGCACTTTTAGGTGAGTTGTAAATTTTGGGCCCTTAAAAATCTAGGTTGTTCATTAGTCCCACTTTAGGTAACATTTTATTTATATAAGTGTAAATGTACTTTGTAAGTTAAATATTGTGTACAACTTGCATGTTGACTTCACTTTGGCTAGGATCATTTCTGGAGAAAATGATCAACATGAATAGTGTAGCCCTTTAGGTTACCTTCCAAATGCCACTAATTTCATGCCATTTGGATAAGTGTAGCTCTTTCTATGTCATTTTTGGTGTGACATGTCTATAATAATATTTTGCTGTGTAAAATATTTGTACAGCACTTGTATGTTAATTTCACATAGGTTAAATTCATTTCTGGAGAAATTGATCAACATGAATAGTGTAGCCCTTTAGGTTACCTTCAAAATGCCACTAATTTCATGCCATTTGGATAAGTGTAGCTCTTTCTATGTCATTTTTGGTGTGACATGTCTATAATAATATTTTGCTGTGTAAAATATTTGTACAGCACTTGTATGTTAATTTCACCAAGGTTAAATTCATTTCTGGAGAATATTATCAACTTGAATAGTGTATCCCTTTAGGTTACCTTCAAAATTCCACTGATTTCATGCCATTTGGATAAGTGTAGCTCTTTCTATGTCATTTTTGGTGTGACATGTCTATAATAATACTTTGCTGTGTAAAATATTTGTACAGCACTTGTATGTTAATTTCACCTAGGTTAAATTCATTTCTGGAGAACATGATCAACATGAATAGTGTAGCCCTTTAGGTTAACTTCAAAATGCCACTAATTGTATGCCATTTGGATAAGTGTATCTCTTTCTATGTCATTTTTGGTGTGACATGTAATAATAATATTTTGCTGTGTAAAATATTTGTACAGCACTTGTATGTTAATTTCACCTAGGTTAAATTCATTTCTGGAGAAAATGATCAACATGAATAGTGTAGCCCTTTAGGTTACCTTCAAAATGCCACTGATTTCATGCCATTTGGATAAGTGTAGCTCTTTCTATGTCATTTTTGGTGTGACATGTCTATAATATTATTTTGCTGTGCAAAATATTTGTACAACACTTGTATGTTAATTTCACCTAGGTTAAATTCTCTGGAGAAAATGATCAACATGAATAGTGTAGCCCTTTAGGTTACCTTTAAAATTCCACTGACCTCATGTCATTTGGCTAAGTATATCTCCTTCTATACTATTTTTAGTGTGACATGTACAAACCTGTAATTTGATTAGTTAAACAATTTGTACAACACTTATATGTAAAACCCACCTAGGTTAGGATCATTTCTAGAGGAAATGATCAATATGAATTCTGTAGATATTGATGTCACCTTTAAAATGCCACTAATCTCAAGTCATTTGGCTAAGTATAGCTCCTTCTATACTATTTTTAGTGTGACATGTACAAACCTGTAATTTGATTAGTTAAACAATTTGTACAACACTTATATGTAAAACCCACCTAGGTTAGGATCATTTCTGGAGGAAATGATCAATATGAATTCTGCAGATATTGATGTCACCTTTAAAATGTCATTGACCTCATGTCATTTGGCTAAGTATAGCTCCTTCTATACTATTTTTAGTGTGACATGTACAAACCTGTAATTTGATTAGTTAAACAATTTGTACAACACTTATATGTTAATTTCACCTAGGTTAAATTCATTTCTGGAGGAAATGATCAATATGAATTCTGTAGATATTGATGTCACCTTTAAAATGCCACTAACCTCATGTCATTTGGCTAAGTATAGCTCCTTCTATAATATTTTTAGTGTGACACGTACAAATCTATAATTTGTTAAGTTAAATAATTTGTACAGCTCTTGTATGTTAACTACACCTAGGTTAAATTCATTTCTGCAGTTAGTGATTAACCCAAGTAAGGTAGACCTTGAGGCTACCTTTAAAATGCCATTGATTTCATGTCATTTGGTTAGGGGTAGCTCCTCTTAGGTCACAGCTAGTGAGACGTGTATGAAAGTGCATCTGGTGGGTTTAGTGATTTGGACACATACAAATACCTTGAAGATTTGTCCATGCCTTAGGCATGATAACAACCACCTCTAGTTAAGAATTCAACCCATGTGCATGAGTGGAATTCTCTGAACTTCAAGTTGAAGTTTTGGACTTAAGGGTGTAGGAAAAATTTGGGTGCATCTAGCAAAGATGTAATAAATGATAATTAAGGATAAACAACCAATGGTTTAATACAAGACTTAGGATCTGGAGTTTTAGACCAACATTGGACTGTAGTAATTATCCTAGGATTTATTGGGGCTTAGATATAGTACTTATAGAGACCCCTAACTGATACTCAACGTACAAACCCTATTCGCACACCATCCGTTTTAAATAAAGTTCATGAGTAAACACCACCCCCAGAGTTACTAACCTCAGGAAAAAATAGTGGATGCCCAATTGAGTTAAGGTCTTACTCACCATGGACCGTCATTAGAAATAGAGACGGGGTGCATCTAGTGAAACTAGCAATTCAGGGAATTGACAAGGACCTAGTAAGGGAGGCTAGGGATGACTTACCAAGAAGTGAAAATGGTGATTGAGAGGTAAATCAAGGAATAGTCGGACACTAGGAATGACATGGTTCGGTGTTCAATAGATCACCGACACATGTCTGCCCGAGTCAAAAGGTAATCCAACCTAGGACTTTAGAGCAACTGGAGAGCAAGCGGGCATACAAGAACGGGTAGTAAGAAAATGAAATAAACATCGTGGAAAGGGGGATTTGGGCTTTAGTCACCAGCATATTCCCTAGTACCATTGCGAGCCATTCACCGGGTAACCCGCGGGAAGTCCAGGATCCACCCCAAGCTTCTAAGATCAACTAAATTATAGACAAGACTAGCTAAGTAGGAGAACTGGAGAAGTTAACCTTCATCCCAAGCAGAACGGGTTATAAGGAAGGACTGGGATAGTCCTGCGAGCATTAGACTCGGGTTATATGGAATGACTGGGATAGTCCTGCGAGCATTAGGCTCGGGTTATATGGAAGGACTGGGATAGTCCTGCGAGCGTTAGGCTCGGGTTATAAGGAAGGACTGGGATAGTCCTGCGAGCGTTAGGCTTGGGTTATAAGGAAGGACTGGGATAGTCCTGCGAGCGTTAGGCTCGGGTTATAAGGAAGGACTGGGATAGTCCAGCGAGCATTAGGCTCGGGTTATAAGGATGGACTGATATGGTCTAGCAAGCGGTAGGCTCGTAGTTTATTATGAGACTGGTGTAGTCTAGCGAGCGGTAGGCTCGTAGTTATTATAAGACTGGTGTAGTCTAGCAAGCGGTAGGCTCGTAGTTATTATAAGACTGGTGTAGTCTAGCGAGTGGTAGGCTCGTAGTTATTATGAGACTGGTGTAGTCTAGCGAGCGGTAGGCTCATAGTTATTATAAGACTGGTATAGTCTAGCGAGCGGTAGGCTCGTAGTTATTATAATACTGGTGTAGTCTAGCGAGCGGTAGGCTCGTAGTTATTATAAGACTGTGTAGTCTAGCGAGCGATGGGCTCGATATTTATTTTTGAGGTCAGATCAGTACTATGATCTGGAGGCTTGTTGTAAGAAAGATATAAGTATATAGTGCATGTGCATAGAAGGGTGGTGGGTCTTCGGTTCTGGCTTAGCCGTCACACCGGCAGCAGTACGTTGACTCGGCAGTGCTAGAGGTTAAAGAGGGACCAGGTTGTTTTACTACGCATCCGACGGGACGGATTCCCTAAACTCTGCCTGGCCAAATAAAGGTCTGGTATCTTCGGATCCAGCAAGAGTACGCAGGAGCTCGTGAGTACCGGGTTCCGGTATCACAGCGTACGTTAGGGCCTAGGTCTGGTGGTGTGACTTACCCACCTAGGTGAGGAGATGCTCGCTCCTCTGCCCCCGTTTGACCACGACGGGAGGTGCCCGAGAGGTTAGCTACCTCCGAAAAGTGGGAACTAAAGGTCTGTACGTACAGAGTCGTGTGGGTGTGTTGCATGTGTATGAAATAATAATCCAATCATTGCATCATTGCATTGCACATCATTGCATCGCATGTCTGCACAACTAGAGACCTCAGCGTATAAATTTGTATGGGCTCTTTTATACGATGAGTTTACTTCTTGCCAGATCCCTTGACTTATGTGCCTCGTGCGTACGCATATAAGTTAAGGTTAGTTTTCCTAGCTGCTTACATATTACTTTACTTGCTCATATTTCTGCTACGGTAGTTTCCTATATTTTATTGCTCTACTTTGTGATTGATAGTAGAACTGCTAGACAATTATTTTAATGTATTTCCTTAGTTTTCCTTGCCACCTGTCATCTGCTTATTTTGTTACCCCTTGTTGTCCTCCGCTTCCTCCTCCCCGCACGGTTCCTAGGAGTCGCGGGTGGAGGCGGTGAGGAATGTGCTGAGTCTTTTAGACTAACGGTCAGTTGACCCTATTATTACAGGAGAACCAGGGAGAGCAGGTCAACCCCCAGAGGGTGGTACCTGAGACGGTGACCAAGCCCGGAGTTGGACTCTCAGCTGCTACCCGGAGAGCTCCGGTAAGCAAGACCCCTCATATACCTACGCTTCACATCTACCCAGGTCAGAGGCCAGAGTTATATGCCATTGAGGGAGTCGAGCCATGTAGATGCTTAGACTGTTATATCTTCGCCAGGCGAGAGGCGAAGAAAGCATCGTTAGATCGGGCTTAGGCCCATGTTGTACTTTTCGTTTTAATTTCCGCGCTCTGATTAACTCTTAATTATGTATGATTATCTCTCATGTTGAGCATGTTTCTCTATTTGATGTGATTGTTGTGGACTTGTGCTTTTAATTTATTATTCCTTTTATGATTTTGGTTGGCCTGGATATTTTTTAATAGCCGGTAGGATCGGCGTGTTGTGGTGGGGACCATGTTTTGAGATGGTACCACCGCAAGACGGCGGTTCTGGGCGGTAAGACCCGGTGGTTGTTCGCAAAAAAAAGGGGTCTTACACACATTGCTAGATAGGTGGGAGAGGCAGTGGACTACCTCAAGACACATTGTCCTGTAGGGAACCACTATAAATCTTGTGTATTTTCTGTGTTTGCTTTGGTGATGTGACAGGAAAATTAAAAGTAGCAAATAATATTGAAAACACCTAATCACCCCCCCCCCCCCCTCTAGGTGTAGTTTATAGACAACCCATACCTTCCAATTGGTATCAGAGCTAGGTTCAGTTCAAAGGCTTAACAACTTAGAACAAGATCTACAAATTTAGTGGGTTGTGGTAAGCCATTGGCTAGCTGGTGAGCATCATAAGGAAATGAGCTCAATGAAGCTGCCTATCTGCACCAAGGAGAACTGTCCCATCTGGAAGCAAAGAATTAAGTTGTACATGGAAGACTCAGACCCTGTAGTCTATCTGGCAGTAGAAGAAGGACCCAATGTTCCCATGAACATTCCTGTGGATCCAACAATTATTCCCACACCTAAGACCTTATGTCAGTTCATCAAGGATGAAGTTGCCTTGGTCACTATGGACAAAAGGGCTAAGAACTTCATTGTGGATGCAATTGATGATTCAATATTTCAAAATCTAATTCATTGCAAAACATCTAAGGAAATGTGGGACTCCTTAGTTGTCTACATGGAAGGAACTGAGGAAGTCACGGATGACATGAAATCCCTCCTGAATCAGGAGTATGAATCCTTCAGGCATGATAAGAAGGATGACATTGCTACCTTCTATGAGAAGTTCTTCAGGATTGTCAATGGGCTCAACACTTATGGAAGAGAGTTCACCAACTATGAACTAAATGATAAATTCCTGAGATCCCTGAACAAAGAATAGGACATAAAGCTGTGTGCTATAAGATAAGTTGGCAATCTAGGAGCAATGGAGCCTAAATAGCTATATGGCAAGCTCCTATCATATGAGCTGCAGCTAAATACCAGAAAGGCTGAGGAGGAAAACTCCAAGTCTTACAACAGAGAAAATGCAGTAGCCTTTAAAGCTAAAGCCTATAGAAAACACAAGACAGTGGAGCCTGTCTATGTCTCAGAGGGAGAGGCCTCAAGCAACTCCAGCTCAGAACTCTCTAATGAAGACCTCTCATTGTTCACCAAGCAGTTTAAGAAACTGCTGAGAAACAGGAGAAGAGGAAATAGAAAATATGAAGCTTCACCCTCCAGCTCCACGAAAGAAGACAAGTCGGGAAGGAAACACAAATCGGACAAGTATGACTCCAAATCCAGCAAACAAAATTCTTCTAACATTGTTTGTTACAGCTGCAAGAAGCCTGGACATGTCATTATTGAATGTCCATTCAAAAGACAAGAGAAGAGTGAGGAAAGAAAGCACTCAAAGAACATGAAGTCAGAGAAAAGCATTGTGGCAAAGAAAGTGAAGACACTCAGTGACAGTGACACTGATTGTTCTTCATCAGAATCAGATAGCCATTTAACAGCCATGACTTTCTCAGATGAAGAATGTTGTGATGAAACTCATCACAAATAGGTAATTCCTAAAGCCTCTCCTACCATCTCTGACATGGATTCAGATGCCAGCTCTTCTTCAACAGTAAGAGAAGTTGACACTAACTATATTGAGAAATTTGGTGCATTGCTTGATGCTCTTAAGAAAGCAAAAACTCTCTGTAAGGCACAATCTATAGAGATCATCTCCATAAGTGGGAAGAGAGATGAACAACTTGAGAAAGTAGCTGAGCTAGCTCAAGAGAAAACCAAATTATTTATCCCTCCACTGAGCACTAGCACTTTGAATGAAGTCATCAAGCGCAAGAATTTTAGAATCAAAGAGCTGGAGGATATGGTATTAAAGGAAAAGAAGATTGTGGCTAGTTATTCCAAGCCATAAATAGTTCTTCCCTTGATTGATAGATTTTCACAAACAAATAAGCAAGGTTTGAGATACACTCAAGGTGAAAACTATGGGAAATATACCCAAGGAAAGACTATCTTTAGAAAAGTGATCATACCCACAAATTCATATGGTCACAATAGCATCTATGGATGCCAAGAAAGCCAGAAGACAACAGTCTTAAGGTTCCTTCTACCTAGATAAGCAAGAGACAAGCTTTTCTTGGGAAGAGTGCACTACATGCACCCCAAGAGAATCCTCCAGTAAAAGTCTTCAGAAATTGCCATGTTGGGGAAAACCCTTCAGCCTCCAAGAAGGGAAGGTTAGCTGTCAAGCAATAACCTCACCTAGTCAGCCAAAATACCATAAGAAAATCTAGATACAATAGATTTGAATGTTGGTGTTGTGGAAAAGTAGGGCACTTTGCCTTAGACTGTTGGTTCAATCCAATTGTCCAGAATTATTTACACATGACAACAAAAAGGCACGATGCTAAATCATTTTCTAACAAGCACCTAGGACCCAAGAGAGATATGGTTCCTAAGGAAGTATAGTTGTCTTCCAGGTATGTCCAAAAACCACCAAGACTCATGTGTGGTACTTGGACAATGGATGTTCTAGGCATATGACTAGAACAAGAAGCCTATTGAAGGAGTTTGCACCTATAGAAGATGGACCCAAAGTTAAATTTGGAGGATATGACAGAGGTGTAGTCAAAGGCTATAGTAAGATCACAAATGGCAGTATCACTATCACAAGAGTAGCTTATGTGGAAGGGTTACAACATAACTTTATAAGCATAAGTCAGCTATATGACTTAGGATATGCTGTTTCTTTCCACAAGGATAAGTGCCTGATTAAGGATTCTGAGAATGAATCCATCCTAACAGGCACTAGGAGTGGAAATATTTATTGTTTAAATTTCATTTGCATTAGGAAAAATGTGCATGTATGTCTTATAACAAATGATGCAGTGTCTGCTTGTGTAAAGTGGCATAAGAGACTAGTCCACATTAACTACAAGTCTCTCAGGAAATTAATGACAGAGAACTTGGTAAGGGATGCTCCTAAGCTGGATTGCTTAGAGATGAGTCCTTGTCATGCATGTCAAATGGGCAAGAAAACAAGAACTTCATTTAGAAGCATACATGACAAAGAATCCACTAGGTGCTTATACCTACTGTACATGGACTTATTTGGTCCTATGGCAGTGCACAACTTAGGGTGAATGGCTTATACATTAGTTATTGTTGATGATCATTCTAGATTTGCCTGGGTGTTCTTTTCGAAACACAAGTCTGATACACTAAGTACATTCAAGAATTTTGTCAAACAAATTTATAATGAAGTAACCAGCTCTGTGGTCAAAATCAGAAGTGATCATGAAACTGAATTTCAGTCTGGGTCAATGACCAAATTCTGCGAAGAAGAAGGTATCCTACAAGAGTTTTCTTCTCCCAGAACTCCCCAACAGAATGGGGTGGTTGAGAGGAAAAATATAACACTTATTGAAGCTGGTAGGACCATGCTAAGTGACTCCTCACACCCAAAATTCCTTTGGGCTGAGGCAGTTAACATTGCATGTCATGTGCAAAATAGAGCACTCATCAATAAGAACCATAATAAGACTCCTTATGAGCTAATTAAGGGTAAGAAGCCAACACTAGCTTACTTCAAAATCTTTGGAAGTAAATGTTATGTGTTGACAAACAATAAGCACTACATTACCAGATTTTCTGAAAAGAGCTATGACGGTGTCTTTGTAGGATATAACAAGCATAGCAAGGCCTACAGAGTCTTCAATAAGAATGCTCTTACAATTAAAGAATCTGTACATATTAGTTTTGATGAGAGAAGCATGCTGCCTAATCCTTCTTCTAGTTCATCCAGTGCAGAAATTTAAGAAAGATTAGAGACCCTCAAAATTAGAGAAGAAGAACCAGTTGAGAAGAATGAGTTTTCTGCAATGGAATCTATTCTAGAAATAGTAGAAGAGTCTACTAATGAGCCAAATCCCCTAAATGAGAACCATGAAGTAGGAGCTGAACAAGTTACTGAAATATGATAACCAGCAAGAGTAATGCCTACAACTATGAGACATCTTAGAAATCATCCAGCAAATCAGATAATTGGTGATCTCACTCATGGAGTTAGAACCAGAAGAAATGCACTAAATGAAAACTTGCACCTTAGTTTTCTATCCCAACTTGAGCCCAAGAAATTTGAGGAGGCCAACAAAGACCAATTCTAGGTTATGGCTATGCAAGAAGAGCTAAATCAATTCAAAAGGTGCAAAGTATGGAAACTTGTCCCAAGGCCACAAGGGCATAATATCATTGAGACAAAGTGGGTCTACAGAAATAAGATGGATGAAGCTTGATTGATTGTAAAGAACAAGGCAAGGCTGGTCGCTCAAGGATACAGGCAGGAGGAAGGCATAGACTTTGATCAGCCATTTGCACATGTTGCTAGATTGGAGGCCATCCGACTCTTTCTATCCTATGCTGCATACAAGAAATTCAAAGTCTATCAAATGGATGTCAAATCAGCATTCCTCAACGGAAATCTAAAAAAGGAAGTCTATGTAGTTCAACCACCAGGTTTTATCTCTCCAACCTTTCCTGATCATGTGTATTTCCTCAAGAAAGCCTTATATGGGCTGAAGCAAGCTCCAAGGGCTTGGTATGAGACACTGTCTACCTTTCTCCTTGAAAACAAGTTCTCAAGAGGGAAAATAGATAAGACTCTTTTCTTAAGAGAGTTGAAGGGTCGGATCCTTTTGGTCCAGATATATGTTGATGACATTATATTTGGATCAACAAATGGGAGTCTTTGCAAAAAGTTTGCGAAACTTATGTAGAGTAAATTTGAAATGAGTAGTATGGTAGAACTTAAATATTTCTTAGGTCTCCAAGTAAAGCAATCTGAGGAAGGAATCTTCATTTCTTAGACCAAATCTACCTTGGATATTATAAATAAATCTGGTATGGAGAACTCTAGCCCTATGAGAACTCCTATGGGTTCAACTGTGTCTCTAGACAAGGATGAAAAGGGGAAACCTTATAATGAGTCCATGTATAAAGCATAATTGGCTAATTGCTCTACCTCACTACTAGTAAGCCAGACATCATGTTTTCTACATGTGTCTGTGCAAGATATCAAGTGAATCCTAAAGAATCTCATCACTCAGTAGTGAAAAGAATTTTGAGATATCTGAAGGGTACTCCAAATCTGGGGCTCTGGTATCCTAAGTCAAATGATTTTGAGCTGTGTGGCTAATCTGATGCAGACTTTGCTGGGTGCAAAGAGGACAGGAAAAGCACTTCAGGAACTTGTCAGTTCTTGGGGAGAAGGCTTGTGTCCTGGAGTAGTAAAAAAGCAAAACAACATTGCTATCTCCACAGTTGAATCAGAATACATTTCAGCGGGTAGTTAATGTTGTTGGAACAACCCTATTACTGATTTGGGCTAGGATCACTATCTGTTGACTAGGACTAAGTTGACCCCAATGTATAGTTTAAGGGTCAAGGTTTTAGGCTGCTAGAACTTAAGGAAACGATCAAGTTTCTGCGTTCGACGAACTCCATACTGCGTTCGACGAACTCCATCCTGCGTTTGACGAACGTTGTGTTCCAGTTCGACGAACTTGCCAAGTCTCTGCATTCAACGAACTCTATTCTGCGTTCGACGAACTTCTCTCTGCGTTTGATGAACTTGCTCTCCAGCTCGACGCACTCAATTCTCCAGCCAGTCCAGCAGTTTATTCTTCAGTTCGACGAACTCCAACTTAAGATCGGCGAACTCAGCTCTGCGCTCGATGAATCAGTAACAGATGTTCAGTTCGACGAGCTCCAACTTCAGTTCAACGAACTCAACCTTCAGATCGACGAACTCTTATTTCAGCTCGACGAATTTTCTCGACAGATCAATTATATATTATTCTCTGAACTCAAATCAACTAAATCAGCAACGGATCTATTCTATTTTTTATTCCAGATAAATCAAGGATTTTATCCTTCCATTTATTTATTCATTTCCATTGTCTTCTCTCGAGAAAGTAACCGTTTGGCTTATTGGAAAAGGATACATTTATTGAAAAGGAAAAGGAGTTAAAGATTTTCTTGCAGTTCCAAGAAATAATCCTCCTGATTATTCTATTCCTTATTCAGAGGATTTGAAATTCAAATTAGAGATATATTGTCTAAAGAAAAAGAAAGACAGAAGAAGAGTAGTACCAAATGAAGAAGATAGAGAAAGAGACAGTCAACAGAGAAGATACATTCTAGAGAAACATACAGAAAGTCAAAAAGAAAGATCATCTTCCTCAAGCAGCACCCTTTCAATCTCTGAGAATATCAACAAGATCATTCTCTCAGTCTTCAGCTGCAAGTTCTAATCTTCAAAGAGCAACAACAATCAGAGAAACATTTCCTCTCAGATTCATCAGCTATCAAGGAAGATATTCTACATTCAAGAGAAATCTCCATCCTTCAATTGTCAACCATTTCTATCAGACAGGGGGAGCTTTACAACAACAAATCCACTAGTCTTCTCTAAGCTTGTTGACAGAGAAGAACTTCGTAAACCCTCTTTATCCCATCTTGTACAGGGTTATAACTCCCTTCAAAAGTTAACCATTTGGTGGCAGGGCACCTAATCAAAAACCTGTAGTTGGTTTGAGCACCTGATCAAAAGCTCAGTGGTGTTTGGGCACCTGATCAAAAACCCATCGGTGATAGGGCACCTGATCAAAAACCTAGTGGATTCCTACCAAGGGTGGTAGAAGAATAGATGTACCCAGGTTTATTGGGGAACTACTATAGATCCTTGTGTCTTCTGTGGTTTTGTTTATTTTCTGAACTGTACTGTGCTGTGTGATTTTTATTTTGTTTTTATAACTCACTCAGTACACATATATATATATATCACTATTTTAACTCTGCTATAAAAATAAGTGAAAAACTTTTTAATACTCTATTCACCACCCCTCTAGACTAAATCTAAGATCTAAACCTCCTTTCAACTTCTATCAGAGGTTACTTTCAAATGTGCACAACTCTTATGGATTCAACACCAATTAGAGGATTACAATTTGTACATTAAGAGAACACCTCTCTTTTGTGATTCCTCAAGTGTCATTTCCATTGCCAAAGATCCTGTGGCACACAGTAGAACAAAACATATTGAAATTAGATATCATTTTATTAGGGAGCATGTTGAAAAGGAGGACATCTACCTTGAGTATGTTAATACAGAGAGGCAGATAGATGACATTTTCACTAAGACCCTTGATGAGTCTAAGTTCAATCAATTCAAAATTGAATTGGGCATGTTAAGTTCTTAAATTGGGCATGTTGAATCTATTATATCCCCTTTTTAGTAGGTGTAAAATATTTTGATTATGGGTTGGATCTCACACAAGGTCCACCCTAAAGTGATCTGACAATCTTAGTTTTTGAAGATTGGAACACCAGAAAGCATAAACTTAATGTACTCTAGAGGAAAACAATTTCATAAAGAATATTGTCTTAATTGATAACGATGACATTGATGAAGTCTCGACGACAACATCCAAGTCTCGACGACAAGAATAAAGACATCTCGACGACACTCTCGACGACACTCCAGACGGACAAAATGACATCATAGAACACGACACCATCATTATTGCGCCGCAAATACGGGATTCTCAAAATGATACATAAGGATTTAAATAGGTACGTGCCTCTTTGTCTTCCCAATGCATTACTCTATATATTAGACATTGTGTAAGCATAGAAATCATGCACACACGAAACCTTAGAATCCTTCCTTCATCTTCTTACTTCCGACGACTCCCTACTAACAGAATGGTGCCGAAAAAGAATGATGAGAAAATCCCTTCCATTGGAGGACTTCTGAAACGCGGTTTTGATAAGTTGGAAGAGGATCTGGATATGGTAATCACTCTGCTATATGCATCTGAATTAGAATACATTCTTACTGATCCAACTCGTCTTTACCATTCCATCGTCTCGACAATTTATGAAAACGCCGAATTTCATAAGTCTGAAAGAAAAATTCGTACTGTTGTGGTCGGCCAACAAATCCAAGTGACTGCAGAAAGTTTGTCCAAAATCCTCCAACTCACTGCTTTTGATAAGGATGAGATAGAAGAAGAAATCTCAGAGGCAGATATCTATGAAGGACTGACATGGTGCGGGTTTGAAACCAAATCTTACGGTAGTCTCCAGAGGATGCACATGAACAGGCAAGAAAAATTACTTACATATATCATTGGAAAAGTGCTGCTATGTAAGACAGGCTCACATGATCGAGTCTCTAAAGGAATGTTTGAGGTAATGGTCAGGGTGATCTTAACCAAAAAGATTGACTGGGGAAGTTGTTTTTGATTATAGAACACATTAGAACTCCAAACTTTGGAAGAATCTTGTCTCTATATCTCAAGAATAACATCCTCATCTTCTCAAGGTTTTAGAATCAACTCCTCTACACTATCTCAAAAAGATAGATGTAAGAGCAGTGATCAGATGGGAGAAAAAATTCACCAAGAAGGAGGCCAGTGAACCTTCACTGTAAGGTGCTCAAGGATCACAAACCCCTGCCCTAGCTCCAATAGTTGCTCAGGGAACCCTGACTTCTGTTGAGGGGGATCCTATGAGAGTCGACACGCCTGTAATGGACAATGCTCCAGCACCTTAAGAGGAGGTGAATCCAGCACATGAGCAGCTATCTGATCCAACATCCATTTTGAATAAAGAATCAGAAGAACCTGAACAAGTTCCCAGTGGTGACCATGAAGTAGATCATGAGCATCACTCTGAAACCCCTGCACCAATGGAGGGGGAGCATACTGGTCAATCTACAATGCTGCCTTCACCTCAAAGAACAGAAGATGAGCCACAACCTCTACCCAACACAGTTCCCACAGTTCCATCACCTGACTTCATGTCACAAATGGAAGGTCTATTAAATAGACAAAGAGAACAATTTGAAGCCTATGTTAATCAGGCTGTTACAAGTTGCAGAAATGACCTATCTGTCAGAATGGATGTACTGCAAGAAGATATTAATCATCTAAACCATCAAAACACAAATGTATATAAGACTGCTGCCAATGTTATGGCCAATACTAGGACTGAAATAGCCAACATAAATCAAGCTGCCTTTCTCATTGAACATCAACTCAACATTGTACTTGACAAATTGAATACTCTAAGAGTCAACTAGCAGTCCGTCATCCACAATCAAGATGTATCCTTCAATAATTTTGAGGATGTCATCAACACAGTACTTCAAAGAATATCACCCTCCACTCAAGTCTCTCAAGAGCTAGTGGACAATGTAGGTGAAACTTTACTGCACCAATTTCAAGTCACCCAAGATCATCTTTCAAATTCTTTCCATTAGGCTGTCAGAGCATCTCAGGGAACTCTTATGGATGCCATTGGAAATCTGAAAAATCTTCTGGCTAGACAACTTCAGGCTTTTCAGACATCCCTCTCTAAAGATATATTTTCAGAAGCCAGAAAAGGGGAGATAATGTCAAGCCACCATGCCATGTTGCTAGAAAATGAAGTAAAGTTCTCTTTGGATCTTGCACCTATTGACTATGGGATAGCCTACCAACATCCAATTCCTGAATGCAATCTCCCTGAAGAACCATCTCAAAGTGTAATGTTTGAGGTACCTCCAGAACAATATTAAGTGCCTGATAGCTACCAAGAGTATTTTGCTGATGATCCTGCAAGTGGGAGTAGGCAAACCAGGAAAAGTAAAAGACATTATGTTGATCTTGAAGAGCAAGAAGCTAAGAGAAGGAGAATGGAAGAAGTTAAGAAAAACCCTAACTTTGAAGAATGGAGCCCTTGCTCAAGGGATATCATCCCGAACACTTGGAATCTATGTCAGCAGGGGAAGCATGACAGGGGTACATTTTACAGCTCAGAGGAATGAAAGAAATATGAAATATGTGAAGCTGTCAGAAGGGATTATTGGAACAAGATCAAAATGGGAGATACCTCAGTGCCTACACATGCACCTCTCAGATATCACCTTAAGCCCTATAATTACTTTGAAAGGCAAAAGCAGAAACAGGCCGAAGCTGAGCAATCCAAGCAGGCTGGACCATCTAGAAAAGGCAAAGATGTTCAGAAGGATTAAAAAGAAGAAGGATTCTAGAAATCACTTGCACACTTCTATGCTTTACATTTTTGTATCTATTATATATTGTTAATGTATTGGAGTGTTATTAATCAATATATGCAGTGATTAAATGTTTGATTAATTATTATTGATTATATTTATTAGTAAGGCCTATCTATACATGTATGTTCTGGCTTCTTCAAATATGGGGAGATTGTTGGGTATTATTCCTTCAATGTCTCTAGATTTGAAGAAGGAACACAAGTATAGATAAGCTAAGTTGTTTTTGATATCATGTTTAAGTTCATGTTGCAACAGATACTTCAAAGCCACATCACTAGTATATAGACGATAAAAGTAATGAAAATTAAGTAAGTAAAATATCGTCTCAAGACTCAGCAGAAGAATCGTGGAGAAAAGTATCATATCGTCGAAATAGTTTCGACGATATCGTCTTGATGAAGACACATCGTATTAAAAGTTGAAGAAAGCTTGTCGTGGATAAAGCTAAGTTCAGATATCGACAACATCGTTTTGAAGAAATCTTATCGAGGATAAAGCTAAGATATCTCGACGATATCATCTTGAAGAAGAAGTTTAACCTCGAGGGCTAAAATACATAACTCCTTAAGTCATGAAGAAAGGTTCATATGGACAAACATCGGCTTGAAGACCTCATGTCATCTTGAAGATCAAGACAATGTCGTCTTGAAGAAAGACAGTCGGCCTGAAGAATAAGTCTAAGTATTATTAAAAGTAACATCTCGACGATGTCGTCTAGAAGAAGTAAGCTCGTTGAGATATCAAGTAGAGTCGTGAAGAAGGAAATATGTCGACGATATCGTCGTGAAGTATATCTGTCGTATACACTGATCAAGATGATATCGTCTTGAGGGATTAACATCATCTTAACAAATTGCAGAGCAACATTTAATGTGCAGACTTTCTTGGAAATTGATATTCAAGGAATGTGCACGCCAGTCTATCTTGCATACAAATCAAGGAGAAGTAAATGATATATTCTCTACAGAATAGAGCCATTGCACAGTACTTAAGAAAGAAATTTATTATTTCTATATTCTGCAAGTTCCAAGAACGGCTAGTAATTATGATGAAGTATTGTCAATTCTGCAAGACGTTTTAAGACGGGAAAATTGATTATGGAATAATCAACAAGGGGGTTTTGTGCAAAATTACAGAGCAATATAAATGAGATATTTTTATCTACAGCAATACGTCTTTTGCTCAGTATTCTCTCATGATTTATTCTCATACATACTTCCTGAAGAGAAAGAAAAGAATCAACAAAAAGAAGAAGACTTTATTACTACTGTGCTGTGAAGGTCTACAAAAGATTCTAAAGAAAGGTTCAGTGATCCATAAGATCTCTGGGCTTATTGTTACAAGAAGAAGAAGATCTGTGATTCAAAGATTTCATCCTGAAGTCTTTTCTTCTACAACATCTCTGTATTACCTTGTAGGGTTCTTTGTGAGCCTGAGCTGGTAGGATCTAGTGATAGATCTGAGTTGGTAGGGTTCTTAATGAGCCTGAGTTTGGTAGGATCTTGTTGAAGATCTGAGATATTGTAAGACTGGTAAAGTCTGAGCTTTTTAGGGTTCTGTGTGAACCCGAGTTGTAAGATTTGTTAATAGTGAAAAGATCTGAGTTGGACAAGTTGCCTAGTCTAGTACACTGCTAGATAGGTGGGAGGGACAGTGGACTACCTCTAGACACATTGTCTTATAGGGAACCACTATAAATCTCGTGTCTTTTCTGTGTTTGCTTTTGTGCTGTGACAGTAAAATTAAAAGTATCAAATAATACTGAAAACACCTAATCACCCCCCTCTAGGTGTAGTTTATAGACAACCCATACCTTTCAACTATCACAACCCGCATTTTCTCAATATATAAAATATTATCAGAGAAAGAGAAAATACGCGTCATGATGCCACGCCGTGCAGGGGACAACTGCAGACGTTCAGGCGGTTCTAACTTTACACTTTTACTTGTAAAAACATAAACTTTATGCTTTAAACATAATTTAAGTTTGAAGGTTACAAATATCGTGTCCCTCGGTTTAGTGGATCATCTAGTCCACAACCAAGAAAGTATAAATATACGCAGCGAAAAAATACAAATTTTACTTTAAGTCGTCCTACATGAACATGAGAACTCAACTAGCAGTCTAATGATATGCACTTTCTAGATTTAGTGTAGATATAAAAGGAACTTTTACGCGTTTCAAAATAGAGTGTTATTAGCTTGAAAAGATGCAATGCATGAACAAATACGCAGCTTTACCCATACAAAAGTATCTACTATTCAACCTAGCAAAAATCCTTCCTAGAGAGTGACACGCAAGTCCGCAACACCGCTATAGGCTAGTGCGAAGATGCAGTCCGAACGACTGTGTACCGGTCGTTGTCAAGTAATAAAAATGGAGAGTAAATCCCTGGATATCAAATCTCTCGAGGACTACGAGCTAAAGGATTATTTGCTTAGAGAGCGACTAAGATTGACTCCTCTATAGTCAGATTATAATGGGGGGGGGGGTTGAGATTATTCTACAACTACATCAATAATAAAAGTAAATTAAAAGTGATGGTTGCCTTCACCGATTCGCACCTTCGCGGGTCGCCGGCCGCTGCATCACAAGCATTACAACGCTCAAGAAACCACAAGCAAATCACAATAATGGAATGAAGGAAAGTGAAGAGATACTCAATAATGGGAGGTTATGCCTCCAATGCAATCCCAAGATTTATACAATCAATAACTAACATTGAAAGATTATCCAAATAAAAGCATCCTCAAAATGAGAACAAAATGAAACAAGCCTAGTGTGCAAGTGAGGGAGATACAAACAAATGCTCGAGACTCCTCCTCGGATGCAGAGTGAAGCTCCGATCGTTGGCTGTCGTCCGGGGTCTTCAGAGCTGTCACCTCCTATCCCGTCTTCTCGATGGTATGCACAGCGTGGAATCACCACAACACTCTTGCTTGTGGCTGGTAGTCACCTTGGATCTCCTCTAATGGAGCTTGGAGGATGGAGAAAGCATAGGGGATGATCCCTAAACTCTTGAGCACTCAAGGGGTTGATTTCCTGCTGAAAACGAAGTGGAAGGCGTGAAAACAACGGAGTTCTCAGGTCCAGATGAC
This sequence comes from Dactylorhiza incarnata, assembly GCA_033032865.1. Lineage (NCBI taxonomy): Eukaryota > Viridiplantae > Streptophyta > Magnoliopsida > Asparagales > Orchidaceae > Dactylorhiza > Dactylorhiza incarnata. The sequence continues at coordinate 24,018,078 of JAWHQI010000003.1, forward strand.
CTAAAATCACGGAGCGAAAGCTTAAATAGGCAGTAGAATAAATAGGGTGCACGAGCAGTGGTGCATTACCAGTGGTCGTGCGCGAAGAAAGGCCACTGCTCATGCGCTAAGAACCTATACCAAAAAACCTGGAAGACAGATGGCGCACGATCAGGTGCACGACCAGTGGTCATGCACGAAGGGCCAGTGGTTGTGCGCGAAGGAAGGCCCAGTGCTCGACTAGCGCTCGGGAAGTTTTGGCCAACAATGCGCGAGCAGTGGTCGTGCTCCACTGATCGTGCATGAAAAAAAACACACGACCAGTGGCTTTTAAGTGGAAAATGTGCCAAACACGCCACGGAATCTCTACACGACCATTATACCAGCAAAAGAACTACACCAGACCACTGGTGGGATAATAAACATAGAATTCCAAGCATTCAAAACGTATATAAATCATTGGTAAACACAACGAATGCAAGGAAATCAAAGAATCTTACCAAAAATGAGCCAAACGAGTGCACTTCGTGAAATCAAGAGGATATATGAAATAGGAGTGAAAATGTGCATAAAGTGAAATGCAAATGCAATAAAACAGACTCAGATGAGTCCGTGAAACACTATATAAATGAGACTCATCACACCCCCAGACTTACCTGTTTGCTTGTCCCGAGCAAACCATTCCTAAGCAGATGGGGAAAGAAAAGTAGTTGGCTTAAAATTACAACACGGAGTACCATGCGAAGTCACATGCTCACGTGCAAAGAAGAGTAATAGAGAGGATTTCTAATTATACACAATAGTTTATACATTTCTAAAAGAGTAAATATCTATTACTACTACTTATATTGGGAATCATGGTGAATCATCTGGTCACACTTATGGAGAAAGTAAACTAAACACTGAGATGAGCATTGTCAAAAATTGGGGTTCGGGATAAACTCCACCAAAATCCATCGGTGTCGGTGACCATAAGCTCGCCCGGTCACATTATCTCCACAACACTAGATTGGTTCACTGCATGAGTCAGTAGGAATTTTTAGGGTAAAATTGGGGCTTGGGTTGCGGTGAGGTAAACAAAGGTAAACAAAAAGGCTAACTGCACCTAACCCAAATGAGCATAGAATACAACTACCCAAGCGCCACAATACAATGCAAGTGCACCACACCCCCAGACTTAGACTTTTGTAACCTGGGTGTGTGCACTGCCTACTCCCAATATATATTTTACAAATGATTTTCAATTCGGCCTTTTTCTCTTTTTATTTCAAGATAGGCAATTTTCTATTCTTTTCTTCCTTTTCTCTTCTTCTTTTCTTTTTCCTTTATTTCATCAAATTTTACATCAACACAACCATATTCACATAATTGCACCACAATCAACATCCCAAAAGAAAATAATAAAATAACTAGAGCTCAAATTCAGGTGTGCGACTAGGATCAGCTTTTAGGCTTTGGTGAGATATATGTGGAGCTGAATCAAAAGGAAGGGATAGGCACAATGGGGCTAGCAAGGGTAGATAGTAGGACTGAAATAAGAGCTCAACCGGGCCAATGATATGGCCTACGTCACTCTCATGCAAACGAGCTATCCTATGGCCATGCTTCTAGAATCGCTTGGGGCAAGTTCTTAGTCATCGAGAAAGATTTTCCTTCCTCCCGACTCAAGCAATACGAGTCTAGCGACAATTTATACACATCCATATGCTACCGTTTGATTCAAACCAGATTCACCACTATGAGTAGAGTAAATAACATTTACACTATAGAAATATACGAAACTATAAGTATAAAGAGAAATCAAATCTACATAAATTCCTATGCGAGAAGGAAGCACTCGACTAGAAGCACTGTTGGAGTCAACATTTTCTCCGTCTCACAATCCTAAGCCAGCACCTAAACTTTACCATTAAAGCAAAAGAATTAAATTCAATTCGGAGCACGCATACAGATGAGTACGCTCTCAAGTGGGTGCGGAAAGAAAATACGAGAAATAGAAATTTTCAATTTTTTTGAAAAATGGAGCAAAATTGAAGAAGAAATACTAACAGAAATGCGTAAAGTGTGAGTGTTCAAGAGATTTGGGTAACACGATCTATCTACCCCTAGACTTAAACTAAGCATTGCCCTCAATGCAATATAAATGAAAACATGAGAGGGGTACATAAAAATGAGAGGATAGAGATGTGTTACCAAATGCCCTACTAAGGGGGCATTGTCAGAAGTGCGGTAATCCTAGTTGGACTATACCCAGTTCCCGTATAAGATGTTGCAGCCTGCAGCGATGACTATACTCCGGATCCTGCAAAAGATTAGAAAAAGAAAGAAATATGCAATAATATAGATACACTGGGGTGCCTCCCATGAGCGCTTTGTTTAACGTCCTTGAGTTGGACCAAATACCTGTATTAAGCAGTTTATATATTGTCGGTGCGGAAATATTAAAGTAACCCAGGGGATACTGATAACTTCTCGAAAAGAAGTTATTAACTCCCTTATTTTAGTAAATATTGAGAAAATATACGAAATATAACGATGAATTCACTAATATATTTCATATCTGTAATTGTGGACAGTTTATCGGTAAACGAGCAGCATATTTGTGCAGGAGTGCGAAAAATCCATGAAAGAACAGACAAATTTAAGCTGGAATTATATTGCTGGAAAGAATGGAGCAGTTTGGTCATAACCTGGTTGTAACAAGGCGGTTTAAATTGAATATTCTGAACCAAAAGTACAACATTTCGAAATAATAAAAAAAGAGGCCTGCGGTTCCTTGTTGAAAGGACGCCTCTTTTCAGCCTTTTGGACTGTAGCGTGGCAAATAAAAGAAGACTTCGGCAGTTTCAAGGGGGAGGGAGATACGAGAGTATTTTTAGAGAGAGAAAAAGTGAAGAAGGTTTGGAGAAGAAGAAAGAGACGACATATTGAGCGGATTTGGCAACGAAAAGGACAAATTCCTGCGCTTAAATTTAAACTCCGAACAATGTCTTGTAAGATCTTTTCAATTTTGTTTGTCATTTCAAGGATCATGAACTAATTCTTCGTATCTTGTATGTCGTGAGTACTAGTTTTTGTTGTGATGTTTAATTTATAATTTTTTCCGTATGATTTCTTGGTTTGCTATCTTTATCAATGTTATGATTTATTGCGAGAGATTTGAATCATGTTTATCTTCAACATTTCGTGGTGAGATTCGAGAGAGGAATCACGATTGATTTAAGATAAATACTTAATGTTATGCGGCGAGATTCGAGAGATGAGTCGCATGAATATCTAATTTAAATATTTACTTTTATACTACGCCGCGAGATTCGAGAGAGGAGCGGTGTGTTTACATCATAATTTTGATATAATAAAAGAGAGAGGAAGAGATTCCATCACCTTAATTATTAGCAAAAGCGATTTGAGCAATTTAATTTACCTAGCATTTTTCTAAGTTAGAGATAACTAGCGAAATCTAGGTTATGGGAATTCATAGATCGAGAGATTATGATTCCTAGTTTTTAATCGAGCAAGATAGTGAAACAAATATAATGCATCGGTATATTTAGCAAATATCACAACAAATCTAGGAAAGCGATGTACAAGATTCCTTTCTCTAAAAGTTGATAAAATAAAAATAATAATTTAAGTACTTTTAGCATTTTAAAAATTAGTTTTAAATATTCTGCAAATTAGTTTCGTCCAACCAACCGAATTATTTAACTTGGATTTAAGGAAAAGAGTAAACTAATATTCATAAGTGTTAGAGTGTTCACTTCTCCGAGGGAACGATCTTAACTCACTATTATATTACTTGAGCCGGCACGTATACTTGCGTATATACACTAAAGGCGTATCAAGTTTTTGGCGCCGTTGCCGGGGAAGCGGCTCTCTGACGGTTTATTTCTTACGATATTAGTGAGCTCTTAGTAATTAGAGACCAAGTCGTTATTTTATTTCACTTTGACTTTTTGTCTAGTGTATGTCCCGATTCCGTAACATTGAAATATTACCTTTGAATCTAGAAATCGAACGTACTTGTAGACGGAATAGACAAACTGTTAGAGCAAGCACTATTATTCATCAAGAGATGGATGATAATCAGCAAGGAAATGAAAATGATCATGGGGGTCAGGTGGATCCTAATGGTCAAGTCGAACACAATGGTCATAATATTCAAAATGCTGCACCACGAATGACTTGTCGAGACTATAACGCACCGTTAAGAGGAGGTTTGCAATTTAGTATAGCGCGACCTACAATCGCCGCTAATAATTTTAAAATGGACTCTACCACAATGCAATTAGTACAACATAACAAGTTTGGGGGTCTAAATCATGAAAATGCAAACGCTCATTTAAGAACATTTTTAGAAATCTGTGATATGTACAAGGTAAATGGGGCTTCGAATGAAGCTATTCAATTGAGATTATTCCCATTTTCTTTGGAGGGAAGAGCTAAAGACTGGCTTGATTCTCTACCACCTGGTTCCATCACTACGTGGGATCAATTGGAAGAGAAATTTCTGAATAAATATTTTCCCCCTGTAAAACAGCTAAGTTAGTTAGGGACATCACCACTTTCGTCCAAAATCATGGCGAAACACTTTATGAAGCGTGGGAAAGGTTTAAGGAAATGCTTAGGAAGTGTCCGCATCACGGGTTGGCGCAACACCAACAAGTAACCACTTTTTATAACGGTTTACAAACCACTACGATGATCCTAGTTTACGGAGCCGCGGGAGAGTCTTTATTAAAGAAATATCCAGAAGATGCTATGGAAATTTTAGAAGATCTTACTTCTAACAATTACCAAGCATTCGAAAGGCAAGGTAATAACCAACCAGCCGGTATTCATCAAGTAGATCAATTCACTTCATTAGCATCCCAAATGGCCACTTAATTTAATTTAATAATAAGAGGTTAGATTCTCTATCTACCCCTTCTACAAGTGTGCCAATGACAGTGGAACAATTAAACCAAGTAACTGAAAAAGTACATTATCTAGGAGGCCAACAAAGGCAAGGACCTCCAAATTTTGGAAATCATTATAATCCAGAATGGCGAAATCATCATAATTTTTCTTGGAAAAATTCACAAAATGCAATTCAACCACCAGGTTTTAATCAAAACATTAATCCTATACCAACCCATATGCTTAATCAACAAACCAATAATAGGAAATTGACTAATGAGTATATTATAGGTTTGTTTCAAAAGAATGACTCTAGGATGGGTGGTATTGAGTCTTCACTCCGATCTTTAGAATCCACAATTGGCCAATTGGCCAATGCTTTAAGTCAAAGAACAATAGGATCGCTACCATCTGTCACCACACTTAATCCAACAAGAGAAGAACCAAATAATCATTGTAAAGCTATTGCATTAAGGAGTGGAGTAGAGATCTCTAGTGGGGATGGATTACTAGAGAAGTTAAGGGAAGAAGAGACAAGAGAAAATACAATTATGAAAGAAATGTCTATAGAAATTAGGAGCCGGAGGAAGTGGAAGTGGATCCACAAAATAATAAAAAGAAAGAAATCATCTACCCTCATCCACCTTTTCCATCTAGATTAAATAAAACAAAAGTTGACAAACAATTTCAAAAATTTATGGAAATTTTTAAGAAGCTTACAATTAATATTCCATTTGCAGAGGCATTAGAGCAAATGCCTAGTTATGTCAAGTTTATGAAAGATATTTTATCGAAGAAAAGAAAATTTTTAGATTAAGAAATAGTTGCATTAACGGAGGAGTCTAGTGCGATTTTGCAAAAGAAATTGCCTCAAAAACTTAAGGACCCCGGTAGTTTTACCATACCTTGCTCCATAGGAGTAAAATTTGTCGGGAGAGCATTATGTGATTTAGGTGCAAGCATTAATTTAATGCCCTTATCTATATATACAAAGTCAGGTCTAGGAGAGATAACTCCAACAACTCTCACTCTCCAATTAGCCGATAGGACTTTAGCATTCCCTAAGGGAATAGTTGAGGATGTATTGGTTAAGGTGGAGAAATTCATCTTTCCGGCCGATTTTGTAGTGTTGGACATGAAAGAGGATAAGGATGTGCCCATAATCTTAGGGAGGCCATTTTTAGCAACCGGAAGGACTTTAATTGACGTACAAAAAGGAGAGTTAACTATGCGAGTTAATGAAGAGGAAGTAACATTCAATATCCTAAAAGCTATGACATTTCCAAATGAAAAAGAAGATTGTTACTATATTGAAGATGTGGAGATAAAAAATCAATTAATTAGGGGTAATGAAGATGACCTAGAACAAAGATTTCTCACAATTTTGACAAATGAAGAGTGGGATGATGATTTAGAATTGGATGAATGCGTTAAAGTTTTAGAATCCCATTATAAATTGCCTATCTTTAGGAATTTTGAATCTATAACTAGGTCAAGTGAACCAAAAATTATGAAACCCTCAATTATTGAACCTCCAACTTTAGATTTGAAACCTCTTCCGGAACATCTTAAATATGCTTTCCTTGGAGAAGAAAATACTCTTCCGGTAATAATTGATGCATCATTAAAATTTGAAGATGAAGAAAAACTACTTCTTGTTTTGAAAGAATTTAAAAAGGTCATGGGATGGACTATAACAGACATTAGTGGCATTAGCCCCTCGATTTGTATGCATAAAATCATATTAGAAGATGAAGCTAAAGGGACAATTGAACATCAACGTAGGCTTAGTCCACCTATGAAAGAAGTAGTTATGAAAGAGATAATAAAATGGTTAGATGCAGGCATTATTTACCCTATTTCGGATAGCAAGTGGGTAAGTCCGGTACAATGTGTACCGAAGAAGGGAGGAATTACGGTGGTGAAAAATGATAACAACGAGTTGATACCAACTAGGACGGTTACCGGTTGGAGAATATGTATGGATTATAGGAAACTAAATAAATCAACTCGGAAGGATCACTTACCATTACCTTTTATTGATCAAGTACTTGACAAGTTGGCGGGAAATGATTATTTTTGTTTCTTGGACGGGTATTCCGGCTATAATCAGATTATGGTTGCTCCGGAAGACCAAGAAAAGACCACATTTACATGTCCTTATGGTACGTTTGCGTTTCGCAAAATGCCATTTGGATTATGTAATGCACCCGCCACTTTTCAAAGGTGCATGATATCTATTTTTACCGATTTAATGGATGACGGTATAGAGGTGTTTATGGATGATTTCTCAGTGTTTGGGAAGTCCTTCGACTGCTGTTTAGAAGTCCTTAGGAAAGTATTAACAAGATGTATTGAGACAAATTTAGTGCTAAATTGGGAAAAGTGTCATTTCATGGTGAGAGAGGGAATTGTCTTAGGCCATAAAGTATCAAGCAAGGGTTTGGAGGTAGATCGGGCTAAAATTGAAGTTATTGAAAAGCTTCCTCCCCCTAAGAATGTCAAGGGCATTCGTAGCTTTTTGGGCCATGCTGGGTTCTATAGAAGGTTTATTAAAGATTTCTCTAAAATATCAAAACCTTTATGTAATTTGTTAGAAAAAGACACTCCCTTCTTATTTGATGATCATTGTTTGCATGCTTTTGACACATTAAAGCACAAGTTAGTTTCTTCACCTATTGTAACAACACCGGATTGGTCGTCACCTTTTGTTCTTATGTGTGATGCTAGTGATTATGCCGTAGGAGTTGTCTTAGGACAAATCCGTGATCGAATTTTTCATACTATATATTATGCTAGCAAAACACTTATTGATGCACAAATAAACTACACCACAACCGAGAAGGAACTCTTAGCCGTAATGTTTGCATTTGATAAGTTCCGTTCGTATTTAATAAATTCTAAAGTGATAGTTTATACGGATCACTCGGCGATCCGATACCTTTTGGAGAAGAAGGACGCCAAACCTAGACTAATTAGATGGGTCCTCTTACTTCAGGAATTTGATATTGAAATCAAAGACCGAAAAGGAGGGGAAAATCAAATAGCAGATCATTTATCGAGATTATAACAAAGCGATGAGAGGAATCAACAAGTAGGGATAAGAGAAAATTTCCCGGACGAACAGATTTTAGCTGTATCTGTAGGTAGTATACCATGGTATGCTGATTATGTGAATTACATAGTTAGTAATATAGTACATCCGGATATGGACTATCAACAAAGGAAAAGGTTCCTCCAGCAGGTGAAATATTATCTGTGGGATGAGCCATACCTATATAAAATATGTTCGGATCAAATTATCCGGAGGTGTGTTGCTGAGTAGAGGTTCTTAGTATCATAGAAAAGTGTCATTCATCACCTTATGGAGGACATTTTAAGGGAGATCGGACTGCGGCAAAAGTTCTGGAGTCGGGTTTTTACTGGCCCACTTTATTTAAGGATGTGAACTTATTCGTGAAGAGTTGTGATAAATGTCAAAGAACAGGAAACCTGAGTCGTAAAGCGAGCATGCCAATGAATACCATTTTAGAGGTTGAAATTTTCGATGTTTGGGGGATTGATTTTATGGGGCCATTTGTTAACTCGGATGGCAACTTATATATTCTAATAGCAGTCGATTACGTGTCAAAGTGGGTCGAAGCTATTGCTACGCACAAGAATGACGCCAAGGTCGGATTAAAATTTTTAAAAACTAATATCTTTTCAAGATTCGGTACACCTAGAGCGATTATTAGTGATGGCGGAAGCCACTTTTGTAATTCACAATTTACAACATTACTAAGAAAGTACGGAGTGATGCATAAGATCACTTTAGCATATCATCCCCAAACTAATGGTTTGGCTGGGGTTTCCAACAGGGAAATTAAATCTATTTTAGAGAAAACGGTAAGTGCCAATAGGAAAGATTGGTCACAGAAATTGAATGATGCGTTGTGGGCTTACAGAACTGCATTTAAGACTCCCATAGGACTAACCCCATACAAGATGATCTATGGAAAAGTCTGCCACCTTCCTGTTGAGTTAGAACACAAAGCTTATTGGGCTACTAGAAAATTAAATTTCGATTATAAGGAAGCTGGTAAGAATAGGTTGTTTTATCTCAACGAACTTGATGAGATGCGATTTCATGCATATGACAATGCAAAATTATATAAGGAAAGGACAAAAAAATGGCATGACGCTCGAATAGAGAAGAGGGAATTTATTCCGAATCAATTAGTGTTACTTTATAATTCTCGCCTTAAACTATTTCCGGGTAAATTGAAATCTAAGTGGTCCGGTCCGTTTCGAGTTCAAGAAGTCCATCCTTTTGGGGTAGTTTCCATTTGTAATGATAAAGATGGTTCTATTTTCAAAGTAAATGGGCAAAGACTTAAAGCTTACTATCATAACAATGAGCCGCGAGAGATGATGGTAACGAATTTATCTGTCTAAAGAATGGATGAGTCTAGCCGAGACGTTAAATAAAGCGCTAATTGGGAGGCAACCCAACTAAAATTAATTAATTAAGTAGTAACTATAAAGGTTAAAGGTTGAAAAGCGTAGGAAGGTCCATAAAAAAAAATAATTTCTGCATTAAAATTTCATGACAAGGTTATAACATAGGTTCTAACTTTTTATTCTCTGTCCTTTTGACTAAGAGAACAAAGAAAAAATATTTTAAATAAAAAGAGAACTGATCCCGCCGGTCCAAGATGGAGTCGACCGGCCAGCTTGCGCAATTAATCCGAACCGTTGGATAAACCCGTCCAACCACTTGGCGTAAACCGCCGGTCCAACGAAAGTATATTTAAAGCAAAGATACCCGGTTCAGGTCTTATCTTCCCCTCCCTGGTTCGACGGCTTCAGAGAAGAAACCCTATCCCCCTTTTTCGCCGGAGAGCTGCGCGAGATTGCTCGAACGAGGAGGAAGGGAGCAGCGTATGTGTTCTCTTCACGACGAGGCGGCGACAACCTTCGTGCTCTCTTCAACAGAGGCAGCAATTCCTTCTAGCAAGGCAACGACATTGAAGACTCGATTTCACACTTGAGTCGGTAACATTTCGCAACCACCCTTCTTACTTACGAAAAGATGATAAAATCTTACGTTATTATAGGGTTCTTACTAGTATCAAATTTTTTTAGGATTATATATATCAGAACATGTCCTCTAAACGTAAAGTTAAGAGCAAATCCGCACCAAGTCCTCGTAAGGATTTTCGATTTATTAATGATGATGCAAAACTGAGATATGAAGGTTTACAAGATAAACCTTTCATTTTCGAACGAGGATTTGAGATCGAAAAGAGGGCATGGAGTATGGAATATGTCACAAAAATGAAAGATTTTGGGTGGGAATCTTTTTGTCACCCCCGTAAGGAAGCAGTGTTGCCTTGGATCTATGAATTTTATGCTAATGCACTGACCGTTGAGGAGAGAAAAATTTATGTGCGAGGTCATTTCCTAGATTTTTCCGCTAAGGCGATTAATAGCTATTTTGGAATGACGGTGCCGAATGAAGAAGAGTATCTGTGTGTACAAGCAACAACCCCCACCGTTCATCATTGCGGAGGAGATTTGTAATAATGTCGACACAGCCTGGATTTCGACGGAAGGTGCTAATTTGAAAGCTAATAGTTTAAAGCGGGAGGCCAAGGTGTGGCTTTTATTCATTAACACAAGCGTAATCCCTACCAAAAACACTATACGCGTTGTTATGGACCGTGCCATTTTAATTTACTGCATTTTAAAGGGCATTCGTTTTGATGTTGCGAAAATAATATCAGATCAACTTCAGAAGAGAATCCTTGCTATGGATAGGTTGCAATTATGGTTCCCTACTCTAATAACTGAACTTTGCCGTGTTAGTGGAATGTGGGGAGACAAGGAAACTTTAATAACCAAAGTTGGACACCATATTACTAAGGTGGTAATCACAAGCAATATTCAGGATAGTTCAGATAATCTTGAGAGCACACCGCCTCTGGCTGGTAATACATATCCTGTCCCCAAGCCCGCTGCGAGTACTCCTTCTTCTTCCACCGCACCAGCACAGGTTGATTTATCAGAGATCATTGATAATATGGTAAGCGCAACAGAAGAAAGAGAATACATGAAATGTTATCAACGATTCAGTCATCTACTCATTAATGAAAAATGTGATGATATCCTACGGAATCAAGCTAGACTCATGGAGGATGCTGGTTTGGATACCGTGAAGACTGTCTACAAATACAAATCGAGATTTGATCAGCAAGGTTATTTGTTCTATCCAGATGCGAACGGATTGATTTTAGTGAAGCCCACGACATGGATGACGAGATGCCCGATGCTTAGTTCTGGTTTATGGTCGTTTTGACCACTTATTTCTTCCTTTCATCAGACAATGGTCTTTTAACTTCTTTTGGGTTTTGTAATTTTTGAAGACTTATCTGCTACTCTTGATTTGCGGCTATGCTGTGCTGCTGCTTTTGTGCTATCTTTAATTTTGTTATGACTGACTTCCTTATTTGATCCTTCTATTACTTTGATCATGCTATGGCTGAATGTTGCTGCTTATTTGATTATGCTGTGCTATTACTCCTGCTATAACTTACTTGATTATGCTGTGCTGCTGCTTATATGCAGCCTTGCTGATATTCATGTTAGGAAATGTTTCAGCTATGTTATTTATTCAGCTAAATTTCATTGGATTTTGCTCCAGTCCTAGGCAAACCATCCAGAAAACTGATATTATCTGATTGACTGCTACTTATTTTAATTTGGACTGTTTTTCTGTTCGTATGAATAGTTCTGCCTGAGCTTACATTTCATTTTATGATAAGTACTTGATGTGTACAGTGTGCTATAAGAATGTCCTGCTCTGTAATGTTAGTATTATCACACTTCTTGCTTTACTATTTTTGTGCTCCACTAAATGCAGTTCTTATTGTGCTATGAATGAGTACCTTACCAAATGCTGCCACACGTGCAATGTTCATCCTTCCTGCCAAATTACATGGAAGTGTTGTATTTTCAATTAATATTTTCTTTGGATTCTTATTTTAATTTATTTAATTCACTACGTTCTCAATGAGGTCTCTGCTAGGGTCTAGCAGCTCATTAAGTGTGGGGGTGACGTCAGTTGTCCTCCGTTTATTTTCACTTAGAAAATTTCTATTCAGGGCACTTTACAATAATTTCTTCATTTTTGTTACCAACAGATGGCTTACTAAAGTTACTTCGTCTTACACTAATTGGCAGATTAATTAATATGGTGATTTCAAGTAATGAATTTAAAGTTAGTAAGATGCGGTTATAGCTCTCTTAAGTATTTCAATTATGCACTAGATTCTTTAAAGAATTTGCTCTCGACAAAATAATTTATTAACCGGTTAACATAATTATGGAAGGATGAGCAAGAACTAAGTCAATGTTGTAAGCTAAAACATAGAGTGTGTAGTAATTTGATAACAATGAGTAGGGTCACCTTTGGATCAGATCACACCACAAAACTATTTTTGATTATCCATCAGTCTTTGAGCTTGAACTTATCATTTTGATACCATTTGTCCAAGCACAATTTCCCAATAATTTCACTATTTACTTCTTAGTTAACTTTCCGACTTTGGGGGTTTAATAAAAAATGTGTGTGAGACATAGTGATATGTGGCCTAAGTGTGTGTACACCTACTTAGAATGATCCCAACTATGATCATAAAGTAAAAGAAAACTTATAAAAAAAAATTTTGAGAAAAATGTATAATGACATAGTGATATGTGGCCTAAGTGTGTGTACACCTACTTGGAATGATCCCTACTATGTTCCTAAAAAAAATTTGATTAAGAAATAAACCTCAAAGTATGGCGAGTCATTAAGAATGTTAACTAGGGAAATTCCGCTCTCTATCAAAATTCATTCATCAAATCTTCACCAAGCCAAAGTCATTCATATTGTAAGCCCTTATGATTTCTTATCAAATTGAACTACTAAACTCGTGTGGAGGTATAAAACAAAGACTCGGCAATTTCTTATCCTTTCAACTATGAGCATGTTTAATGAGTTAAATTGTTGAGAGTGAACAATTTTAAAGAAGCACACACACAACATAGAAATATTGAGGAAGCTGCACTTGTTATCTAACTAACGGAATTATAAAAGGTTGAAACATCTTTTAAGAGATTTGCCTTAGTTAATTTGAAATGCTTAAGTAAGCCTAAACTGGTGTACGCTAAGAAGATGATTCGTGCCTTGTTTCAATAGAAGTTTTCATATTTATTTGTTAGACTTGATTTAATTCTTGATAGGGACTAGCAAGGACTTAAGTGTGGGGGTGTGATAACTTCTCGAAAAGAAGTTATTAACTCCCTTATTTTAGTAAATATTGAGAAAATATACGAAATATAACGATGAATTCACTAATATATTTCATATCTGTAATTGTGGACAGTTTATCGGCAAACGAGCAGCATATTTGTGCAGGAGTGCGAAAAATCCATGAAAGAACGGACAAATTTAAGCTGGAATTATATTACTGGAAAGAATGGAGCAGTTTGGTTATAACCTGGTTGTAACAAGGCGGTTTAAATTGAATATTCTTAACCAAAAGTACAACATTTCGAAATAATAAAAAAAGAGGCCTGCGGTTCCTTATTGAAAGGATGCCTCTTTTCAGCCTTTTGGACTGTAGCGTGGCAAATAAAAGAAGACTTCAGCAGTTTCAAGGGGGAGGGAGATACGAGAGTATTTTTAGAGAGAGAAAAAGTGAAGAAGGTTTGGAGAAGAAGAAAGAGACGACATATTGAGCGGATTTGGCAACGAAAAGGACAAATTCCTGCGCTTAAATTTAAACTCCGAACAATGTCTTGTAAGATCTTTTCAATTTTGTTTGTCATTTCAAGGATCATGAACTAATTCTTCGTATCTTGTATGTCGTGAGTACTAGTTTTTGTTGTGATGTTTAATTTATAATTTTTTCCGTATGATTTCTTGGTTTGCTATCTTTATCAATGTTATGATTTATTGCGAGAGATTTGAATCATGTTTATCTTCAACATTTCGTGGTGAGATTCGAGAGAGGAATCACGATTGATTTAAGATAAATACTTAATGTTATGCGGCGAGATTCGAGAGATGAGTCGCATGAATATCTAATCTAAATCTTTACTTTTATACTACGCCGCGAGATTCGAGAGAGGAGCGGTGTGTTTACATCATAATTTTGATATAATAAAAGAGAGAGGAAGAGATTCCATCACCTTAATTATTAGCAAAAGCGATTTGAGCAATTTAATTTACCTAGCATTTTTCTAAGTTAGAGATAACTAGCGAAATCTAGGTTATGGGAATTCATAGATCGAGAGATTATGATTCCTAGTTTTTAATCGAGCAAGATAGTGAAACAAATATAATGCATCGGTATATTTAGCAAATATCACAACAAATCTAGGAAAGCGATGTACAAGATTCCTTTCTCTAAAAGTTGATAAAATAAAAATAATAATTTAAGTACTTTTAGCATTTTAAAAATTAGTTTTAAATATTCTGCAAATTAGTTTCGTCCAACCAATCGAATTATTTAACTTGGATTTAAGGAAAAGAGTAAACTAATATTCATAAGCGTTAGAGTGTTCACTTCTCCGAGGGAACGATCTTAACTCACTATTATATTACTTGAGCCGGCACGTATACTTGCATATATACACTAAAGGCGTATCAGATACGGAGTGTTCACATCAGAAAGAAGGGACAAACATAAATATTACATGCTCAAATAAAGTGTCCATGAAGAAAAATTCAAAAAGAGCAAGGAAAACACGCATTGCTGAAAGCCTGGAGAGGATCACTACTCGTTATCATCGTTGTCGTCATGAATCTCCACAGGAGGGGAGCGTAGTGTACAGGTATGTGGCACCGGAATGCGACGAGCTCGCCGAATAGGAGGTGGGGGAACATCAAGACCAACCTGTGCAGCCTGCTGATATAAGAAGTCTTGCATCCCGTAGTGTGAGTCCTCCAGGTCAACAAATCGCTCCTCCATGTATGGGAAACCCATCTGCGTCGTTGCTCCTGCATAAGATGCTCCGGCCCACTGCTCTGGATGTGGATGAGGCTACTGTTGCTGTGCTTGCTGCCGTACCTTGGCAGATGACTCGCCCCGCTCTGCTCTGCACCTCACTGCACTAGATGATTTAGCCTGCACTTCATCTGGCTGGGCCTCATCCTGGTCATTAGTCGGCCTAACAATCTCGTACTACCTATTATCCTTCTTCCCAACCATGCACAAGAGGTGAAAGTGTACCATCGTAGCCAGAGTAACACAGGATGATGAGGTCACCCTCTCTATCGGGGGCATCTGATCCCACAGTCCCAACACCTTGGCGATGCGGGTGACGTAGTATGCACCCCAAATCGCCCAAACATGACCATTAGTGGCCTCATGGTGGAGATACTGGGACAGAGCATACCCCAAATGGAGGGGGAGTCCATCACTCAAACTGCAAAGATATAGTAGGTCACTCCAACCTACTACATTTTTACTCAACTGCCTGGCTGCAATGGAATGACTAATCACATGCTGGAGATATCTAAGAACAGGAGATTGGATTTTTGTAGATTTGGAGGCATGAGCCTCGTACAGCTCATCTCTGTTGGTGAGAGAGCTCCACACTGAATGGATTGAAAGTCGGGACGGGAAACTAATAATAAGATACTTAAATCCATGCCGCAGGTTTTCAGCCTTAGTGTAGAAGCCTGCATTGATAGAGAGCTCGGTGAAGGTGATTACGTAGTTGCGGCCTAGCATCCTAAAGGAACAAGAGTGTGGACAATGGCCCACGGGTACTTCTTCCAACTCGAAAGTGGAGATGAACTCCAACGTGAGTTCCTTGAATCCCTCCTCAGCACATTCAAAAACGTTCCCCCAATTTCCAGCGGAGGTGAGGCGTAGAACCTCCTCCATGAGGGCGCCACCATCCCCAATGGATCGTAGCTCATTCCAGTCAATCGTCCTATGAGAATTGAAGGGTTTCCCCTTCAATTGAGTGTAACGGCGAGTGTGTTCCGGCTTGGAAAACCTAGCCATCCTTGCAAGGGTTTGAGCAGGAGTGGAGGCACGTC
This sequence comes from Dactylorhiza incarnata, assembly GCA_033032865.1. Taxonomy (NCBI): domain Eukaryota; kingdom Viridiplantae; phylum Streptophyta; class Magnoliopsida; order Asparagales; family Orchidaceae; genus Dactylorhiza; species Dactylorhiza incarnata. Next base: position 24,034,036 of record JAWHQI010000003.1, read on the forward strand.
CACCCTTCCTTTGGTAAGCATTCACCACCTTCCGAGCACCTTGAGGAGGATACATGGGAGAAAAAAAGAAAAATGAGGAGAAGAGGAGTGGGAAATCTCACCGGAGTGGGGGAGATCAAAGGGGAAGAAGGAAGATGCCCTGTAGACGCACACGACCAGCTGCTGCAAAAAAAAGAGAGAAAGGAGTAGGGTTCGTGTGCAATCGGCCGACTCGAGGGTTTAAAAGCAAACCCAGATCCCGCGCATGACCAATGGTCGTGCGTTTTCTAATAGCGTGCACGGCCAAGGAAAAACAACATGGATCTGGTTTTCATTCTAAACGCCTCGCGGGTCTAAAAAGGCACGAAACCAAGATTCCCGGGACTAGCAGAAATGAGTATTGACTCCACACAATGAGGATAAGCAAAAATAGACTCTTAAAAACTAAAAACAACTTAAACAAAATAAATATACTAAGGATAACTGTTGGTTTTTTTGTCTCCCAACACGACTTATTCTTTGACCTGCAAAGGTTAGTTTATTGGAGTATGAAAAAGTAAATGTATAGGTAATTGTTCTAGTATGCGCGTCGGTAACGGGTATCGGTATGGAGATAGAAGAATTACCACTCTACCATGATAATAATAGTTATACCTTCGTCCAGCAGGTAGAGGGTATACAATTATATAACTGATGGCCTGGTCCATCAGTGTGCCTTCGTCCATCTGCAGAAAGAGATGAGTTATAATATTAGAAGTATTCTCTTTAACTAACTCAACCTGCAGTAATGGAGAGGGAGGCACAGTGTCCGCCTGAAATATTTGAAGAAGATTTTCCTGCATAGGCTCGGACATAGAAGGGGGGTTAAGAAATAAAATGGATGAAATACATAAATTTTCAGAATTTTGGGAAGTGGTCCCGGTCACACTCCCATCAAGTAATTCAACAAGATCATTGCTAGCAGCAAGATCAGTAGCACAGTGATGAGGTGAGCAACAAGGGATATCAAAAGTTAGGTGGGCCTTTTTCTCCGGTAGTGGGGTAGAAACCTCATCACCACAGGAATTAGCCTCCTCCACATACTCAAAGATATCAATATGTTGTTCAAACTTGCACTGTACGTTTGAGATTTCAGCAGCAAGATCAAAGGGTATGTGCAAAGTAATGCAAGGGATGATCTCAGTGATGATTGGACTCACTAAAGAGTCAGAGATGAAGGTTGAGATATCCACACAACATGAATCAAATGATAAAGGAGGTAAAGTAGAAGAAGAAAATTCCAAAATGTCATTGAAATGATCAAAGACATCACTAGGAGGCACATCAGCTGCACCTCCATAAAGGCATGGGGGCATAGCGGGTATGTCTTCTGTGATGGAAGGAGAATTGAATGAGGGAAATGAAGGAATAGGAATACAAATATCGTTATCCTCTTCTTCCATTTGCTTTTTAAATTGCTCACAATCCTTCAACGCATGATCAGGACTCTGACAACACAAGCAACGCTTCCCGATAGGTCGTGACCATAACGAGGTCAAACAACTCGGTGAGTGCGATACTAGTGGAGGGGAATAATAATCATAAGGGGTAGGTTCATTATATGAAAACTGCGTCTGAGACACAGATGCAGTTGGTTCATATAATGAGCTTTGCTGATTATAATTACTCCTTTTTCTATAACATTCAAAGCAACCATTAATGAATAATGCACACTGCTCACAAGATTGTGTAGTATACATTATATTTCAGTAACAGAACACGCATCAGACATGTACTAAGCACAATTATGAAAAAAGATTACTGTAGACCTGATTACTAAAGGGTTAAATAGATAGAATAATAAAAGAATGATAAAAAGAGAAGTCTCAACAAAATGCAATAAACAAAGGAGAGAAGTCAAAATCAGATATCTTTCCACAAATAATCAAAACTAGTCGTAATCCCCGACAACGGCGCCAAAAACTTGACGTGCAAGTCTACAACATCGTTATAAGCGGGTGCGAAGATGCAGTCCGAACGACAGTGTACCAGTCGTTGTCAAGTAATAAAAAGGGGGAGTAAATCCCCGAATATCGAATCTCTCGAGGACTACGGGCTAAAGGATTACTTACTTAGAGAGCGACTGAGATTGAGTCCTCTATAGTTGGATTGTAACGGGGGGGGGGGGGGGGGGGGGGGGGTGAGATTGTTCTACAACTACAACAATAATAAAAGTAAATTAAAAGTGTGGGTCGCCTTCACCGCTTCGCACCTCCGTGGGTCACCGACCTCCGCATCACAAGCATTACAACGCTCAAGAAACCACAAGCAAATCACAACAATGGAATGAAGGAAAGTGAAGATATACTCAATAATGGGAGGTTAGGCCTCCAATGCAATCCCAAGATTTACACAATCAATAACTAGCATTGAAAGATTATCCAAATAAAAGCATCCTCAAAATGAAGAACAAAATGAAACTATCCTAGTGTGCAAGTGAGGGAGATACAAACAAATGCTCGAGACTCTTCCTCGGATGCGGAGTGAAGCTCCGATCGTTGGTTGTCATCCGGGGTCTTCAGAGCTGTCACCTCCTATCACGTCTTCTCGATGGTATGCACAGCTTGGAATCACCGCAACACTCTAGCTTGCGGCTGGTAGTCACCTTGGATCTCCTCTAATGGAGCTTGGAGGATGGAGAAAGCATAGGGGATGATCCCTAACCTCTTGAGCACTCAAGGGGTTGATTTGCTGCTGAAAACGGAGTGGAAGGTGTGAAAATGACGGAGTTCGTGTGTCCAGATTACCTAAAATCGCGGAGCGAAAGCTTAAATAGGAAGCAGAATAAATAGGGCACACAAGCAGTGGCGCATAACCAGTGGTTGTGCGCGAAGAAAGGCCACTGCTCATGCGCTAAGAACCTGTACCAAAAAACTTGGAAGACAGATGGCGCACGATCAGGTGCACGACCAATGGTCGTGCGCAAAGGAAGGGCCAGTGGTCATGCGCAAAGGAAGGGCCAGTGCTCGAGTAGCGCTCGGGCAGTTTTGGCCAACAATGCGCGACTAGTGGTCGTGCGCCACTGATCGTGCGTGAAGAAAAACACACGACCAGTGGCTTTTAAGTGGAAAATGTGCCAAACACGCCCCGGAATCTCTACACGACCATTGTACCAGCAAAAGAACTACACCAGACCAATGGTGGGACAATAAACACAGTATTCCAAGCATTCAAAATGTATATAAATCATTGGTAAACACAACGAATGCAAGGAAATCAAAGAATCTTACCAAAAATGAGCCAAACAAGTTCACTTCGTGAAATCAAGAGGATATATGAAATATGAGTGAAAATGTGCATAAAGTGAAGTGCAAATGCAATAAAATAGGCTCAAATGAGTCCGTAAAACACTATATAAATGGGACTCATCAGAGAGCATTTGCACTAACAACAAATTAACAGTATTAACATAATAGCAGTTACAGTCTAACAAAAAAAGAAGTTCATATTATGGGCGTCAACAAACTGACACGAACCCAAAGTAATAAACAAAGTCAGAAAACAACAACAACAACAACTACCTCTAAGAAGAGGGAAAGAAAAGCATCCCCAAAAGGCTACAAGATACTGACTTGCTCTGATCAACCGCTACTGGTCCAAACCTGAGGCATTCAAAGGAAAAAGAATGTCTTAGCACAAAAGCAATTCAACAAAAGTAAAGAGGGAGAACTTAACAAGCTCAAGAGGGTTACCAACCCAACAAGAAACTCAGCTGTATAACAATAACACTCAAAGTAAAGAGATCTTAGTATCCAAACAAGGAAAAACTTGCATGAAATGCAGTCAAAGTTAACTAATAATATTCAAGTAGGAAGAAAAGTGACGGTTTGACTCAAGAAGTGAATCATTAACCCAGCCAAAAGACAGAACTGATGCAATGACTATCTTTCCAACACAAACCATCAGACAAAAACATCCAGGGAACAAAAGGCCCTGCGGTGGTGGTTATGCCCACACAACCAACAGTCTGCACGTCCAAGGAAGAAAAACAGGCACTATGGTGGTGGCCACTTGTCCAACTCAACCAACAACCCAAAAACAACTGACTGGTGCAGTGATTCACAAGCATCTTGACCAAATCCGGCACCACAGAAAAACCTAGAAAAAAAATCCAAGGGAATCCACCTTCACAACGAATTCGTCGAAAGCACTCGACGAATCCTAAGAATACTCGACGAATTCGTCGAATCTACTCGAAGAATTCACTTAGATTACTCGACGAAAAACCCTGCTCACTCGACAAATTCCTTCTAACTTCTCGAGGGATATAGGCTAATCTACTCGGCGTATTACATGAAAGGACTCGACGAATTCGTCGAAACTACTCGACGAATTTACCTTTTACTCGACGAATTAACTTAGAGAAATGGCCGCTAAATGAATTGCTAACGACAACGAAATCGTTGATACTACTCGACGAATTTCGATACCTCTCGACGAATTCGTCGACAATACTCGACGAATTTACCTAGATACTCGACAGATTCTAACAACTACTCGGCAATTTCTTCTAATAAATCAAAATTATCTAGGTAGAAATCTATCTACGATTAATAAAAAAGGAGGGGGGGTAGAAGGAGATGTGAAGAGAGAACATAGCAAGGGGGAATAGACCACCACTTGCCTCAAACCTTTTGATCACCATCCTCCATGCACACCACGCCAATGATCGGCCAAATGAATACTCCTACGAACAACTTCTGAAACTTTAGAACGAAAAACAAGGCTTAGGGCCAAACACTTCAATGTCAAAAACCCACGAAATCAAAAATACTCACCGCACACACGAAGATCTCTGCGAGAGCTTTCTGAATCTATGCTTGGATGGAGATATCGTCCACTAGAACTCTCGCGGCGGCCGACAGAAGCTCCAAGGGAGTCGCGACCTTCATGATCTCTCGCTCTAGCTCGATAGAAACGGATAGAAGAAGAAAAGGAAAACCTAATTTCCTAAGGTTGTCCTTTTATATGAAATTTAGGAAATTAAATAATTATTATCATTTAAAATGAGTTAAATCTTTTACTTAATGACTTGAACTACTACCAACCCGGATTTTTGACGAAATTCACACCAAAGGCAAATACCGGTCCTCTGAAACCAACGGAGAAGTTGAAATCAGAGTTCGACGAGTCGATTATGAGTTATAATTTAATTTACATAATTTACAACAATGAAACTTGACAATTTCTCTTAAATAAATTATTTTAAATTTTATAATCTCAGAAATTTCTACACTTTGGCAAACCCCGCTAACTTCACGTTAACGTAATGCCCTTAAGTCATTATTACTCTGAAATATTATTTAATTAAATTATCGAAAATTCAGGGGCGTTACAGTCTCTTCCTAGAAAACTCCGTTAAACTCACTAATGTCAAGTTCTTTTGAGTCGCCGTCTCTCCTAAATCAGATCTAAGGATCTAGCACCAAGGGAGAGGGGCAAAAGTCACCTGAGGTTTGACCATGGATCTCGTTTGTCTTCTTGGCGGCATGATGGCGGTCGATCAAGCTCCAAATTCTTAGCATTATTCTTCGAAAGAGAAAGGGGTGGCTGGTTAGCTTCTTGAGGTGTGAAGAAGAGGAAGAAGATGAAGTTCTGAAGGTTCTTACGGTGGTTTCCTGTCCAAGGCTAAGAAAATGAAGCTGATTTGACTAGATTAAATGGGAAAAATACTTCCCATGCTCTAGATTGGACAACCCCACCACGTGTCGCTATCCTATAAAACCACCTTGATTATAAAACATAAAATAAACTTTAAACAACTCAGAAGTCTCATATCCGGACGACACACATCCCGACACAATGAACTAGAGGAAAATAAACTGTATAGGACCAACACTCGACGAATTCGTCGAGTGGTCTCGACGAATCGTCGAGTCCACCTGATGGCTTCGTCAAGTCCTTTTGCCGCGCCGACATTTTTCGCTCAAGTGCAGCCTGGGCCCGAGTCAACTCACCAGACACGCGTTCAAGGGGCCTAGCGTGAATCGGGATGTTACACTAGTAGTAAAGAGTCACTCAACATTGTTCTACTAGCCTCAATAATTGTTCTATTCTTTCTCTCAGCTACTCTATTTTGTTGTGGAGTTCTAGAAGAGGAAAACTCCTGAAAGATACCTTAGCTTTCACAGAATTCTATCATAGCCCATGACTGAAATTCTATACCATGATTACTTCTGATTTTGACCATAAAACATTCCATTTCATTTTGGATTTTCTTAACAAAGACATAAAAGTGTCAAATGTATCTGACTTTCATTTTAGAAAGCAACCTCATGCAAAACGAGAGTAATTATCAACAATCACAAATGTATAGCACTTCCCTTTTAAACTATGAATTGGCATAGGACCAAACAAGTCCATATGTAGTAGGTATAAACATCTAGTGGAATCATTATGACTAATGCTCTTAAAGGAGACTCTTATTTGCTTCCCCATCTGGCATGCATGCCATGAGCCTTGTTTAAAACATTTCCACATAGGTCCATCTCTAACCAAGTTTTTTGAAAGTAATTTATTTATAGTTTTGAAATTCATATGAGCTAATCTCTTGTACCATTGAGTACAGAGAGATGCTCTATCATTTGCTACAAAATATATTGGTGTGGAGGAAGCTAAACATGGAAAATTTAAACAATATATATTTTCACTCATAGTGCCTGTTAACATAATTTCTGAGTTATCTGATTTCATAATATGACACTTATCCTTGTGGAACTCAACAACATAGTGAAAGTGGAGGTCAGATCTTAAGTTACTCTAGAGGGGGGTGAATAGAGTATTAAAACTTTTTGTTTAGTTTTATAGCGGAATTTAAGATACTGAGTAGGTATATGTGTAATCAGTGAGAGTTAAAGATAAAGACAGAAGTAGTAAAAAGCACACAGCACAAGCACACAGAAATAAGCAAGCACAGAAGACACAAGGAGCTATAGTAGTTCCCCAATAAATCTGGGTACGTCTACTCTTCTACCACCCTTGGTAGGAATCCACTAGGAGGGTTGATAAGGTGCCCAGGCACCAAGGGGTTTTTGATAAGGTGTCCACACACCAATAAGCTTTTGATAAGGTGCTTAAAAACCACACAAAGATTTTTTGATAAGGTGTCTTGCCACCACTGGGTAAACTTTTTAAGGGAGTATTAACCCTGTACAGGATGAGATAAAAGGTTTAGAGTGTTCTTCTCTGTCAATGATCTGAGAGAAGACAAAAGGTGTTGAAGCTGAAAGCTCCCCCTGTCTGATGAGAGTTGATGGCAGCTTTGTGGACAGAGCTTTCTCAAACAGAAGTCTTTGTAGCAGATTATCTGGAAGAAGTTAATCTTCAGATTGTTGTTGCTCTTGAAAGACTTTATTTTACAGCAGATCTGAGAGATTGAATCTTGTTCTCAGAATGAAGAGGATGTTTGCTGGCTGAGGAAGAATGCTAGAAAGAATAATATATTTTCTTCTTCTTCTTCCTCTTAAACTTCTTCTGTTCTCCTTGCTGAGGAAGAATGCTTGATCTCTTGTTTTTCTTTCGATAACTTGTTATACTTCAAATTCAAATCCTCTGTCTATTTAAGGAATATATCTTTCTGACTTAAATCCTTCTTGGAACTAGGTAGCCACCCAAAAACCACTTTGGCAGGTCCTTTCAATTCCTTTTGTCGAGAAAGATGTCTTGGCATTAAATGTCAACGACTATTCTTCTTCTTGGAATAGAAGGAATATAAGGATATAATAAATAAGAAAGATATCCTTACATGGCTGCCTGAATACGTCCAAGGAGAAATAAATATATCTGTTATTATGCTGATTTGTGTTCAGAGAACTGACATCCATTGAGAATATTAATCTGAACTTCAGAAAGGTATTTGTCGAGCGCTGGCTAGAATTCGTCGACTACTGCTAGTTATTTGTCGAGCGCTGGCTAGAATTTGTCGAACGCTGTTAGCTATTTGTCGAGCGCCGCTCAGAAAATGTGGAGAACTGGAACTGTGAATTTCTTCAGTCTGCTGGAAACAATTTGTCGAACGAATCTGGTCATTCGTCGAATACCACTCGCCATGAGTTGAGCTTGAATTTTCCTAAGTTCTGCTAATCTAATTAGCCTAAAACTTGACCCTAAGGCTATACAATGGGGTCAATACAGATCCTAATCAACATATAGTGATCCTAGCCCAAATCAGTTATAGGGTTGTTCCAACAATCTCCCCCTATTTGGGTTAGGATACTATTTGACAAATAATTGAATAGATACAGCAGAAAGTATAATCAACAGAGCAAAAGTGAAATGAAATATATCTGATAGATTAAAATAGATCATCAGATAAGATAAAGAAAATGCTCTGAGTTTAGAAACTTTACATTCATAAACAAGCAATTATTTAAGACTTTTTGTCCTGAGAAGGTGGCTTGAATATGATCTTCCTGTTAGGATCTTCTGATTTCTTTTTGCTGATAAACAGATCTTGAGCTCCAATGATTTTCTGTTCTTTGACATGATGGATAAATGCTTCTGGGTGCATATCAATATATTCCTCAGCATTGAATGCTTTAACTGGTTTGTATTTTTCAAGTTCTTTTCTTCTATATTCTGACATGGTTGAGATATTTGAAAAGTCTTTGCCTTCTGCTTTAGCCTTGTTAATCTGTGTAGATGCAATTGTTTCTTTCAGTCTTGCCATCTGACAGATTTTCTCTTCTTCTGGATCTGGAAAGTAATAAATATCTTCTGAATCATTTTTATCTTGAATGACCTTTTGAAGTACTTTATCTCTGTGAAGAGATCCATCAGAAATGTGAAGTTTGTATTCTGAAGATATTTGGGGAGAAGTAATGGTTTGACCCTCTTGTAAGGCAAGTGCAGATTTCTTAGAAGGAGGGGCACTGGCTGATCCAGAGGTTTGAGGACCACTAGAACTATCAGGTCTCCCTGATTGTTGAGAGCTTTACTTCTGAGAAGAGAATGATACACTTGCTGATCCTGCTACACCAGCTGCTGGAGGAGGAGGCGGAGGAGGATGATTGTGCTTGACTGGTTTGTCAGGTAAGTAGCCAGTCTTCTTGAATTTCTTCCTCCTGTTGTTCTCATTTCTGGAGAGCTTCATCCAGTGAGGAGTTTTTTCATCAAGAGGAACATTATACAAGATGTACAAAGGAATGTCATTCTTTGGATTTGGAGGCTTGGGAGCAGCCTTTGACTTAGCTGTTCTTTTCTTTCTTTTCTTTGAAAATGTATCATCAGAATCACTGTTGTCATCATCATCATCTTCAGAGTCAGAAGAGGAGATTGGCTTATTATATAAATCATCAATTCTTTTGATTGCTTCACGAGCCTTTAATCTTTCTTCTTCAGCTTTGTCAAACTCTGCATCTGCTTCTTTCCAGATTTCATCAAAGCTTGGCATTGGTTCTTCATTCCATACAGGAATTGGAGGTGAAGAAGTAATTTGTGAGGCTGTTGTATCTGGTGGAGTGGGGTGATCTTGTGTATCATCAAGGAATTCTGCAAGATAATCTTCATATTCTGCAGAATGATCCTTCATTTGAATGTCTTGATCAGTGGATGAAGGAATAGAGGAGATGTAATTTTGTATGATATCAGAATGAGTCTTCTGAGGAAGGCATATCAGAGCCTTTGATAAATCCTCTATGTATACTTTTGGTGATACCCTTGAAGTATATGTGACATCAAATTTTAATAATAAACTATATAGATCACAGGATGGATGAATGCATATACTATTTATTTCTTCTATAACTTGTATATCTGATATTATACATGAATCAATCATATCTGTATCAAAAACTGTAACCTCTGTATCTTCCGGAGTGTCTTCTGTTTCTTGGAGCTTCTTCATAGGACATCTCCCCCTGCCTAGCTTCAGGACAGCCTGAATCTAGGCCCCTAGAAGAAGGGGCAGCAGAAGAGGAATGAAGAGAAGCTATCTTAGCAGATAGAGCAGAAATTGCCTGAAGAATTGGAGCAAATTTTGCATCTAGGAGTTGGCTTATTTTAGGAAGGATATGATCAAAAACCTGATCAGCAATGGAGGAGAGGTTGAGGGATGGATAATCTGGTGGATGAATAGAGGATGGTTGTGAAGTGGATGGAGATGAGATTGGAGGAATTAAAGGGATATTGCTGATGTTGGTAGTATTTGTGGGAATGTATGGATGGATTTGACTAGGAGAATGAGTGGGTGAATGATATTCATTATGTATTGGAGATGGAGGTGTGGTAGGTAGTGGTTCTGGAGATAGAGGTGGAATATCATTGATGGGTGATATGACAGTTGAAGGAGGTGGTGAAGAATGAGAATGTGCAGGAGACTGTTGAGCAGGTGGAGAGGGGATATGAGAGGAAGAAGGAACTGAGGAAGGAGCTTCTAGAAGGGTAGAGGGAGTGACTTGATCAATCTTTGTGTCCTCAGAAGTTTTCCTTTTTCTAGAAGCATCAGCTCCTGTATTCTTCTTGGGAATTACCCTATCCCATTTAGCAAAAAGTGCTGAGGTCAACCTCTTGCTGGCATTTTTTGTCTCTTTTGGTGACACCAAAAGGTCTGGATGCCTTTCCTGCAGAAAAATTCCTATAACTCTTCCAAAACTTACACTATCTTTAGAATTTTTCTTTTTTAATCAATTCAAAAAGAATTGATCCCCAGTTGATTTTCTTCTTCTCCATCAAGGCCTCCATCAACAGAAATTGGTGCCTATTGATATAGTCATGCCCAGATGTCTTGGCCAGCAAGACTTTCCCAACAATGTCTGCTAAGAACTTGTAGTCCTGAGACAAGTTCTTTTTCAGAAGGTGGTTAGGGTTTCCAGTCAAATGGCCCATTTTGACTAAAGCTTCATCAAATTCATTTGAGCTTATGTCTAAGTCATCTTCACCATTCTCAAAACCAAAGATTTCATAAAGGATGGTGGGAGAGAGAGAGAGACATGATGACCTGAGATTGTTCCCGACAAGCTTTCATCGACTGGTTTTGTAGTGTAAACCCATTCTTTTATCTTTGCAACAACTATCTTCTGCCTGGTGCTTAGAAACTTCCTTAGACGTTGTTCTTCTAGCATTTGAAGAATATCCTTAAAGATTTGGTCCGACTGTGCAAACGAGTCCATGTCAATGTCGAAACCTACATCAAACTTCATTAGGTGCAGAGAGGCCTGAGGAATCGCCATTGTTCCTGCAAAGAGAGTTGAAGATCAAGTGCAGAGGGGAACTGGAGGGAAAGACGATTTCTGTAGGCGCAAAGCTTAGAATAAGATAAAATAAGGCTTATATAGAGGGGTCGAAGAATGAGGGCGCATTCGTAAACCACTGTTCAACAAAACCTAATAAAATTAGAAGTCGAAAAGGATTTATTTCTTTGTCTGAAAGCGTTCGGCGAGAACATCTTTTTCGTCGACCATCGTTCGACAAATGAAATTGCCTTAACTGACTCTGCGCTTAAGAGGTTTCATAGACCACGGTTCGACAAATGATTCAAATTTGTCGTTCTCCGTTCGACGAATTTGAGAGATAAATAAAAATACTTAATTTTTAACAGATTGAGTCTCCATCTATCATTCCTAGTTGATTTATAAAGAAGATGTGCTTCTTTTCATCCAGGGGCTCGGTGAGTTGCAAATCAGTAGAAATGAATTGTAGGCAAATTTTGTTTTTATCCACATTGTCCCTAAGGAAGTGGTGCCTAATTTCTATGTGTTTAGTCCTACTATGGAGAACTGGATTTTGTGCTATAGATATTGCACTAGTTTTGTCACAAAATATAACTGAATTATTTAAGTTGATACCATAGTCTAGGAGCTGATTTTGTATCCACAATATCTATGAGCAGTAACTGCCAGCAGCTAAGTATTCAGCTTCAGCTGTTGATGTAGACACAGATGTTTGTTTCTTACAAAACCAAGACACAAGCCTATCACCAAGAAACTGACAAGTTCCTGATGTGCTTTTCCTGTCTACCCTGCATCCAGCATAATCTGAGTCTGAGAATCCAGTTAATTCAAATTCAGATGTTGTTGGATACCAAAGTCCTAGATTAGGGAAACCCTTTATATATCTTAAAATTCTTTTTAGAAAAGTAAGATGAGATTCTTTGGGATTAACTTGAAACCTAGCACAAATGCATGTAGCAAATATTATATCTGGCCTACTGGCTGTTAAGTAGAGTAGAGAGCCAACAATTGCCCTATACAATTTCTGATCAACAGGTTTCCCTGATTCATCAGTATTAATAACAACATTAGAGGCCATAAGTGTTTTCATAGTAGAAGAATCAGACATTCCAAATCTTTTCACTAATTCATTAGCATACTTAGATTGAGAGATGAAGATTCCTGATGGGGTTTGCTTCACTTGAAGACCAAGGAAGTATGATAATTCACCCATACTACTTGATGAGTCCTGATCATATACACTTTTATGGACTCATCTGGGCCATTTATTTAGTCATTTCACCGCACTTTAGCCCTGTTATAGTTCATATTGATCAGTCTATGCTAGGTGCACTTCTAGGCCCTATTTGGTGTAATTTCGTATCTTTCTTTGTTATTAGTTTTCTTGCGATGTTAAGTCCCACTTTCAGTGGCTAGACTGGTGTCGTACGCTGGAACAGGTGTCGTGCAGGTGTTTCCGGTGCAATTCTGCACAGGAACACTGCGCACGATCACCGGTTCTATTGCGCACGACCACTGGTCGTGCGCCACTGATCGTGTGCACTTAACCCTTTTTTATGAGTTCTGTTTGGTGCAGTGCGCACGACCATCTACGCTAGTGCGCACGACCACCGGTCGTGCGCCACTGTTCGTGCGCACTTATCATCAATTTCATGAGTTCTGTTTCAACCAGTGCGCACGACCACCTACGATAGTGCGCACGACCACCGGTCGTGCGCCACTGGTCGTGCGAACATTGTATTTTATAATTTCTGTCTTTGCAGGCTCCGTCCAGGCAGAGCGCACGATCACAGGATGCTAGTGCGCACGACCACTGGTCGTGTGCCAATGACCGTGCGCACTGTTTAATTCCAGCGCCTATAAATTCCGCTGCTCGCGATTTAGGTCAGATCGCTCGCTGTTTTCCGCCGTTCCTGCTCCAGTTTCATCCGACTTCGCCCCTCCACCGTCGCCCACCATCTAGAGGTGCTCCGGGCTTGTTCTTCACGCCAATTTTGAGCCGGAGTTTCCTCTCGGCCTCCTCCTTCATCCAAGAGCTCCAAAGAGAGATCTAGCCGTCATCTCCATCGAGCAAGAGGAAGTTTGCAACCTCTACCGGATCGTGACACGAAGAAGACGGGTCCATTGGAGAGTCGTGACAGCTCTCTCTACCCCGGACGTAGTTGCGGACCGAGCTTGGACGCGGATTGACAACCCGCCGATTCCAACCGTGAATCTACAACGAGACTTCGGATTCGGTCGATTTCTTGCCTTGTTCTCCTCTTATTGATTGTTGTAATAGTTAGATCTTTTGTATTTTGATGAAGAACACTATAGACCTTGCTATTTAAAGTTATTTCATATCTATGTGAAATACTCTTTTTGTTTATTTGTGTGCTTGAGGTGTGCCCCATTCCATCCTCCATCTCGCCGTCACGTTCATTGCCGCACTAGCAATTGCTAGTGGCGTGCTTGTCGAAGAGGTGCTTACGACCCTCATTCCGTTAGCCTACTCGCCCATCCGCCTACCGAAGCGTGGCATAGCGGCCCGTGTATTCCATCCCGCCTAACGAAGCAGCGCGCTCAAGGCCTGCATAGTTCGATCCGTTTGCCTACTCGTCCATCCGCCCTTGTGACGCAGCGCGCTCAAGGCCTGCCTAGTCTCCATCCCGCCAAGCGAAGCATTGCATAGCGGCATTGCATAGGAGTAGTTGTAGTTGTTTTCTTTTGTTTTCCAAAAGCCAACCCAACTCCCCCGCATTTCATCCGACGTTAAGGACTTCAATCTCAAGTCCTCCTCAATAGTCAACTCCACCTTACTGTGTTCCTTCCGAGATCGATACTCGGGGATTTACTCCTCATTTTATATTACTTGAACGATCGGTACACTGGCGTTTCGTGTCGCAGTCTAGCCACCGCCTATAGCGGTGTGTGAGATTTGCGCCATCAAGTTTTTGGCGCCGTTGCCGGGGAACACAGTCGTGTGAGTTTTCTTGAGAGGGAAAGCCGAGAGATAGTAGTTCTTCCAGTGTGTATAGTCGCTTTATTATTTTTGTTTGCCTTTTAATTATCTTTTGTTTGTTTTTATTTTTTCTCCCCTATTTTAAAGTTTTAGGCAAGTTTTATTCAATGAGTTTTTCTAGTTGTGTAGATTTCCTTGCAAAGGATTTCAGTTTCTTTTTATCTGCTTTGAATTTTGAAAATGTCGTCATGGGATATTTCACCTAGCTTTAATGATAAGATGGTTTATTATATAGACCAAATGAATGAGTTGAATGCTAGGCAGTGTAGGAACATTGTTTGCTTGTTGTGTCGAGGAGAGGGTCATGAATTGAAGGACTGTCCTAGTCTTTTCAAGCCTGACCACCACCCCTCCACTCAGGACAACATTGTCCCTATCGCTCATTCTTTACCCATGGAGGCAATTGTGCCCTCTACCCCTGAGCTTGTCTCGTGCACGGACTCCTCACTCCCTGTTTATGGCTTCACTCCCAGTGATGATGATCACTCATCTGTTAGCCAACAAGGAGAGGAATGGGAGCTCCTAGATGCACCTGAGTATGATGAGGAAAGTATTCTTTCCATCGGGGAGGCTTTAGCAGATCTTTTTGCGGAGGAACCGAATATTTTTGTCCCTCCAGTTTCTTTGCAAGATTTTTCTACACATATTCTTTATGATCCTATCGAAGTAAAGGAGCTGGGTGATGCTTCTGACTCGGAGGGTGCTCCAAAGTGGGATGAGGATGTCATTTTCCCTGAGGGGGAGAATGAATACTTTGAACACGATGATGCACCTTGGTGGGATGAGGAGGATACTCTCTCTGATGAGGAGGTTTGCACTTCTTCATGGGACGAGGAGGTCCAAATCACCACTGAGGCTCCTGAGTTCTCAAGTCCCCCTTGCTATGATATTTACGATGATGATAGTGATCTACCCTTGGATCCTGCCGGGAGTGAGACCGGGATCACTCCCCCGATTGATGTTTATTTATGTTCTTCGTCTTCTTTATTTCTTGATCCCCTTTCTTCATCTGAGCTTGTGCAGGTTGAGTCTTCACAGGTACATCAGGAGGACTTGGAGCATGATGCTCAAGTCAATGATGAGTGTATCCTCATATGTGAGGAGGTTTATTCCCCCTCCGTTGAGGAAGCTCCACTCATTGCCTTTTCCTCCTGCTGCCTCCCTGGTGACGATACCTTGCTAGGCAAGGATGTGTTTTGTGAGATGAGTGAGGATCAGGCCTCCTCCTTTTCTTACATTCTCTACCCTCTACCTGTGAGGAGCAGGTATTTATATTTAGGTAGAGGGGTGACTGCTCTGTCTCCGTATCGGTACCCGCTACCGATGCGCATATTAGAACAGTTACCTGTGCATTTTCTTTTTCATAGGCCCATTAGCTAGAACCGTTTTAATTTAGAATAAGTCGTGCTGGGATGACAATAACCCCAGTAGTTATCTTTCTTTTCTACATTTTTATTTCTTCTAATCATGTTTAGTTAGATGTAATTTATTTTAGTTTGTCATTTTTCTTTTGTTTTTGCGGAGCTGACCCCTGCAGGTATCTTTTTCTGGATGGCGGATGCTGCAGTTTTGTCTTAGCTTACACGCCAATCTTCTGGTGTGCTCATTTCTGAGCACTGGGTACTCTCTTTCCCTAGCCTTTTCTGATTTTCATGTCATATATTTTGTGGATTGTTTAGTTTAAGTCTGGGGGAGAGTAGTTTTGTTTACCCGCTCACGTGCACTATTGCACTGCATGCTAGAAGATTTCATCTAACATGTTTTGTTTATTTTCTTTGCACACCACAGCACCCACTTGAGCGCGTACTCATCTGTATGCAAGCTCTGTAGTGAATTTAATTCTTCTGCTTATGTGGGAAAATCTAGGTGATGGCTTAGGACTATGTAGCAGAGTAAAATGTTGACTCTAGTAGTGCTCCTAGTCGAGTGCTCGGTTGCATAGAAATTTGTGTAGAGTAGACTTCTCTTTATACTTATGGTTTTATATTTTTCTTATTAGTGTAAATGTTGTTTACTCTACTCAAATGGTGAATTCGGTGGAATCAAACGGTAGCATAGGGATGTGTGTAAACGATCGCTAGATTCGTATTGCTTGAGTCGGGAGAAAGGAGGATCTTTCTCGGTGGCTAGAACTTGCCCCAAGCGATTCTTGAAGCATGGGTATATGGTTAGTCAATTGTGTGAATGTGATATAGGCCATCATTTTGGCCCGGTTGAGCCTTTGTGCCTATCCCTACCGCTATATCCTCGCTAGCCCAGTTGTGCCTACCCGTTCTTTGATTCAGCCCCACTTTTATTTCACCAAAGCCCAAAAGCCAATCCTAGTCGCACACCCAAATCCGAGCTTTAGCTGTTTATTATTTTCATGAGTTGGGTTGTTGATGTGGTAATATGTTTGTGAAGTTGTGGATGTGTCCTTTTGTTTATTTGCTGAAAATGATAAGAAAAAAAATGAGAAAAAGAAAAGAAGTTAAAAAGAAAGGAAAGAGAAGGAGTGTTTAATTGAAAATCTTTATGTTTAGATTTATGTTTGGGAGTAGGCGGTGCACGCACCCATGCTGTTAAGTCCAAGTCTGGGGGTGTTGTGTACCCGCGTGTTTGTGTGGTGAATGAGGATAATGTTATGCATTTGCTCATTTGGGTTTAGTATTTGAACCATCGTCTTTATCATTGTATACCTCACCTAAACCCAAGCCCCATTTAAAACCTTAAGTCCTATTGATTCACGCATTTGAGTCAAACCAGTGTCGTGGAGAGAATGTGACCGGGCAAGCTTATGGTCACCGACACCGATGGATTTCAGTGGAGTTTTTCCCGCATCCCGATCTTGAGCAATGCTCGTCTCAGCGCTTAGTTTACTTTCTCCGTATGCATGACCGAATGATTCACCGTTGTTCACCATTTTGAGTAGTTGTAATATGCTTTTACTCTTTTAGAAATATATAGACTGTTTATATAATCAGAAATCTTCTCTACTATTCTTCTTATGCACGTGAGCATGCGACTTCGCATGGTACTCTGTATTGTAGTTTTAAGCCATCTACTTTTCTTTCCCCGTTCGCTTAGAATTTGTTTGCTCGGGACGCGCAAACAGGTAAGTCTGGGGGTGTGATGAGTCCTGATCATATACACTTTTATGGACTCATCTGGGCCATTTATTTAGTCATTTCACCGCACTTTAGCCCTGTTATAGTTCATATTGATCAGTCTATGCTAGGTGCACTTCTAGGCCCTATTTGGTGTAATTTCGTATCTTTCTTTGTTATTAGTTTTCTTGCGATGTTAAGTCCCACTTTCAGTGGCTAGACTGGTGTCGTACGCTGGAACAGGTGTCGTGCAGGTGTTTCCGGTGCAATTCTGCACAGGAACACTGCGCACGATCACCGGTTCTATTGCGCACGACCACTGGTCGTGCGCCACTGATCGTGTGCACTTAACCCTTTTTTATGAGTTCTGTTTGGTGCAGTGCGCACGACCATCTACGCTAGTGCGCACGACCACCGGTCGTGCGCCACTGTTCGTGCGCACTTATCATCAATTTCATGAGTTCTGTTTCAACCAGTGCGCACGACCACCTACGATAGTGCGCACGACCACCGGTCGTGCGCCACTGGTCGTGCGAACATTGTATTTTATAATTTCTGTCTTTGCAGGCTCCGTCCAGGTAGAGCGCACGATCACAGGATTCTAGTGCGCACGACCACTGGTCGTGCGCCAATGACCGTGCGCACTGTTTAATTCCAGCGCCTATAAATTCCGCTGCTCGCGATTTAGGTCAGATCGCTCGCTGTTTTCCGCCGTTCCTGCTCCAGTTTTGTCCGACTTCGCCCCTCCACCGTCGCCCACCATCTAGAGGTGCTCCGGGCTTGTTCTTCACGCCAATTTTGAGCCAGAGTTCCTCCTCGGCCTCCTCCTTCATCCAAGAGCTCCAAAGAGAGATCTAGCCGCCATCTTCATCGAGCAAGAGGAAGTTTGCAACCTCTACCGGATCGTGACACGAAGAAGACGGGTCCATTGGAGAGTCGTGACAGCTCTCTCTACCCCGGACGTAGTTGCGGACTGAGCTTGGACGCGGATTGACAACCCGCCGATTCCAACCGTGAATCTACAACGAGACTTCGGATTCGGTCGATTTCTTGCCTTGTTCTCCTCTTATTGATTGTTGTAATAGTTAGATCTTTTGTATTTTGATGAAGAACACTATAGACCTTGCTATTTAAAGTTATTTCATGTCTATGTGAAATACTCTTTTTGTTTATTTGTGTGCTTGAGGTGCGCCCCATTCCATCCTCCATCTCGCCGTCACGTTCGTTGCCGCACTAGCAATTGCTAGTGGCGTGCTTGTCGAAGAGGTGCTTACGACCCTCATTCCGTAGGCTACTCGCCCATCCGCCTACCGAATCGTGGCTTAGCGGCCCGTGTATTCCATCCCGCCTAACGAAGCAGCGCGCTCAAGGCCTGCATAGTTCGATCCGTTTGCCTACTCGTCCATCCGCCCTTGTGACGCAGCGCGCTCAAGGCCTGCCTAGTCTCCATCCCGCCAAGCGAAGCATTGCATAGCGGCATTGCATAGGAGTAGTTGTAGTTATTTTCTTTTGTTTTCCAAAAGCCAACCCAACTCCCCCGCATTTCATCCGACGTTAAGGACTTCAATCTCAAGTCCTCCTCAATAGTCAACTCCACCTTACTGTGTTCCTTCCGAGATCGATACTCGGGGATTTACTCCTCGTTTTATATTACTTGAATGATCGGTACACTGCCGTTTCGTGTCGCAGTCTAGCCACCGCCTATAGCGGTGTGTGAGATTTGCGCCATCACTACTCATTTCAAATCTTGATTGCATTACATTGGAAAATCTTTTGCACAAATTTGAATTAGTAGATCCAAAGATAATGTCATCTACATATATTTGAACTAGTAGAGTTTGATTTTTATGTACTTTGTAAAATAATGTTTTGTCTACTATGCCTCTACAGAAATTGTTTTCCAAGAGAAAGTTAGCTAAAGTCTCATACCATGCTGTGGGAGCTTGTTTGAGACCATAGAGAGCTTTATTAAGTTTAAATACATAGGATGAATGAGTTGGAGAGATGAAACCTGGTGGTTGTTCCACATAGACTTCTTCTTTGATGTCTCCATTGAGAAAAGCACTTTTCACATCCATTTGATATATCTTGAACTTTTTGAATACAGCAAAGGCCAAGAAAATCTTTATAGCTTCAAGCCTTACAACAGGGGAAAATGTTTGATCATAATCTATGTCTTCTTCCTGTGAATATCCTTGAGCT
This sequence comes from Dactylorhiza incarnata, assembly GCA_033032865.1. Classification (NCBI taxonomy): domain Eukaryota; kingdom Viridiplantae; phylum Streptophyta; class Magnoliopsida; order Asparagales; family Orchidaceae; genus Dactylorhiza; species Dactylorhiza incarnata. Next base: position 24,053,511 of record JAWHQI010000003.1, read on the forward strand.
ACCAATCTTGCTTTGTTCCTCACAATATTGCCTTGATCATCAAGCTTGTTCCTGAAGACCCACTTGGTGCCAATAACTGGATGGCCTTTTGGTCTTGGAACTAAATCCCAAACCTTGTTTCTTTCAAACTGGTTGAGTTCCTCTTGCATTGCAAGAATCCAATTTGGATCCTGTTCTGCATCTTTTATGGTTTGAGGTTCAACTTGTGATAGAAAACAAGTATGCATCTAATTTTGGTGTAGTTGATGCCTTGTTTGAACACCTGTTGTGATATCACCAATCACTTATGAAATTGGATGATCTCTAATTGTGATGTGGTCAGCAGTTGGAGTTGGTTCAGCAGCAGTATCCACATTGGGAATTTGTTCAGCTGTTACATCCTGTGGAGGATGTTCTGCTGTTACTTGATTCAGGTAATCAACAAGATCTGGATGATCTTCTTCTTCACTGTCTTCAAGAGTTTGAGGTAATGGATGCAGTGAATCTCCTGTCTGTAGATTTAATCCTTTAAGCTCTTCACATAGAGCTGGTACATGCAAAGTGTTCTTGGTAGAAGAGTTCTTCTCCTTGTAAAACATGTTAATTTCATCAAAGGAAACATGTATAGACTCTTCTATTTTAAGAGAGGATTTGTTAAATACCCTATATGCTTTGCTAACTATTGAATATCCTAAGAAGATTCCTTCTTCAGATTTTGGTTCAAATTTTCTAAGATATTTCTTATCATTGTTATGAACAAAACATCTACATCCAAAAGTTCTACAATAATCAACTTTAGGTTTCTTCCCTTTAAGCAATTCATAGGGAGTTTTACCCTTAAGTTTGTGTATCAAACTTCTATTTAGAACATAATTTGCTGTGCTGACAGCCTCAGCCCAAAAAGATAGGGGCAAGTTAGCATCTGCAAGCAATGTTCTTGCTGATTCAATTAGAGTTCTATTCTTCCTTTCAACTACCCCATTTTGTTGAGGAGTTCTAGGAGCTGAGAAGCAATGCCTGATACCTTCCATCTCACAGAATTCTTGCATGAGAAGAGACTCAAACTCAGTGCCATGATCACTTCTGATCAATGCAACTACAGTAGAGTACTCAATCTGTATGCTCTTAAGAAAGTCTGTAAGAACTTTAAAGTTATCTGACTTTTCTCTCAAAAAGAACACCCAAGTGAATCTAGAGAAGTCATCCACAATAACTAGAGTGTAAGACTTCCCCCCCTAAGCTCTTTATTGCTATAGGTCCAAAAAGGTCCATATATAGCAAGTATAAGATTCTAGGTGAATCACATTTAGATAATGATTTAAAGCTGTTTTTGGTTTGCTTACCTAATTGACATGCCCTACAAAGACCTTCTTTCTTATATGATCCTGATGGTAAGCCTCTAACAAGATTATCCTTAGCTAGTTTAGCAATGGTCCTAAGGTTTACATGTCCCAATCTTTTATGCCATAATTCACAAGATTTTCTTAACTCATTAAATAAACAAATTTCTGATTTAGATGAGTTGAAATTTACTAAATATATATTTCCTTGTCTAATTCCTGATAGAACAATAACATTATCAGATGATTTAATGATGCATTCTGATTTATTAAATGTTACCTGATAACCTTCATCACATAACTGACTTATGCTGATGAGGTTGTGCTTCAGACCCTTGACATAGGTTACTTCCTTGAATGTCACTGTTCCAACTTTAATTTGACCATAGCCTTTGTTTTGTCCACAGTTGGAGTCTCCAAAGATCACCTTGGGTCCAAGTTTTGCCTTGTATTTGTTCAGGTTGGCCTTGTTCCCTATCATATGCTTTGAACATCCACTGTCTAAGTACCATTTTTGATTTAATCTTGGATAGCTGTGTACCTGCAAAGACAAAAAACATAAACTAGTTGTTTTTGACCCAAACTACCTTGGGTCTTTTTATGTTCCCACAAAATTTAGAAATAAATGTCATTTCAGGCTGATCCTTATAGCCTTATGGATGATATCTCCTTGGAGGTATAGTCCACTCAGTAAAAGGATTTTTAGTATGTTTAGGATTAGAATTCTTAGAGTTTTCTGTATAGTGCTTGTTCGAGGAATTTGAATAAATTCGTCGACTACTGTTCATATTATAACTATAATGAAAATCTGTTCTCAGTTTTCGTCGAGCCTCGTTCGACAGATTTGAATCCTTTTGTCGAGCTTCGTTCGACGAATTCTTCTGAATTCTCTTATCCTCAACATGCTTGAAATGTCTTTATTTCTTTCTGCAGCCTCTTTGCTTTTAGCAGAAATGAATTTTATGGGTGTGGAGAGGATGTTTCTCTTAATCAGAGATGGCTCACTTGATGAAGCACCCAAGCCCAGTTTGCTATTGTTAAATCTAGCATTGATAGTGCTTGTGATGTCCATCAGTTTGATACTTCTCCCATTGAGGGATTCTTCAAACTCTTTGGCTTCAGATAACTTATTCTCAAGAGTAGTAATGTGTTCTCTGGAGGCAGCCAAATCTTTCTTAAGATTTGCATTCTCTTCACTTATATTGTTCATTTCAACTAACTTATTTCTGAGAGAGATTACTTCTTTCTCAGATTTTATTAAGTCTTGGCAAAGAATTTTGAAATCATCTTTGAATTCAATAGAAGTGAAATCAAAGTCAGATAATACCTGATCAATATCATCTTCTGTTTCTGATTCTGATTTCTCTTCATCAGAATTGTTGGTTGAGGCATTGATTGCCATCATGTAAATTTTTTTTTTCTTCTTCATCATCACTGGAGCTGGATGATGATGCTGATTGTGACTCATTGTCTGAGTCATAAATAGCCATTAAGCATTGGCTGTTTTCTTTTGTTTCTTCTTCATCAGAAGAACAAGATGAAGATTCTGATTCAGATTCTGTTTCACTCCAGGATGTTGCTACAAATCCTCTTCCCTTCTTTTTGTGAGAGTGGGAGGAAGATTTGCTGGAGCCCTTCTTTTCTTCCTTTTCTTTTCTTCTTTCCTTCTTCTCCTTCTTGTGTTGAATCTCTGGACATTCAGGAGCAATGTGTCCTGGTTTCCTGCAACCAAAACATATAATTTCATTAGAGTGATTTTTGTCATACCTTGGCTTGTCATGACTTCTGGATAGCTGTTTTCTGATGTCTTTCTTAGCCATCTTGTAGAATCTTTTGGCAAACAGATTCATAAACTCCTCTTTGTCAGGAGCTTTTCCTTTATCTTCTGCAACCTTGAAGGCTATGCTTCTTTCCTTCTTGGGTACTGGGGATGAAGTAGATTCTTCCGCTTCCCTAGTTTTGATGAGCTGCTCATAAGACTTGAGCTTGCCTAGCAAAGCTTCAGTGGTGATCTCATTGAGACTTCTGGCTTCCTTGATTAGCCAGATTCTGGAGTCCCATGTGTTGGGGAAGCACATAAGAATTTTGTCATTAATCTATGTGAGTGAGATCACTTTGTCCAGAGACTTCAGCTCATTTATTATGAGGCTGAGCCTATTGTACATATCAACAACATTTTCTGATTCTCCCTTCTTGAAGTTCTCATATTGAGAGATCAGGTGAGATCTTCTATCTTTTCTTTCATCTGCTGAGCCTGTCACCATGTTGTTAAGAGATTCCCAAAACCTTCTGGAATATGTCATCTGACATAGTTAGGGCCAGAATGTTCATGGCCTTTGCATCTACATTTCTCTGCTTCTTCTGAGCTTCAGTCCACTCAGGAGGAGGAACAGCAGTATTGTCTGTTGTTGCTGCAGTACTAGCTGTTGTTGTAGGTGCTGGAGGCCCTGTTAGAATAACATTAAAAAGCTCTTCATCAATGGAGTTCATATAAAGCCTAATCCTTGCTTTTCATAGTGCAAACTTATTGAGATTGCACATAGGAGGTCTTGTGCTGGAATATTCCTTGTTTTGTGCCATGAGTTTTAAATAAGATAAAATTCTAGAGAAGGAAACTCTTAGAAAAAATTAAGATCTGGTTGAACTTTGTGATTCAGGTATTAGTCTGTAAAGAATCAACCTCCCTCTGATACCAATTGAAAGTGGAGGTCAGATCTTAAGTTACTCTAGAGGGGGAGTGAATAGAGCATTAAAACTTTTTGTTTAGTTTTATAGTGGAATTTAAGATACTGAGTAGGTATATGTGTAATCAGTGAGAGTTAAAGATAAAGACAGAAGTAGTAAAAAGCACACAGCACAAGCACACAGAAATAAGCAAGCACAGAAGACACAAGGAGCTATAGTAGTTCCCCAATAAATCTGGGTACGTCTACTCTTCTACCACCATTGGTAGGAATCCACTAGGAGGGTTGATAAGGTGCCCAGGCACCAAGGGGTTTTTGATAAGGTGTCCACACACCAATAAGCTTTTGATAAGGTGCTTAAAAACCACACAAGGATTTTTTGATAAGGTGTATTGCCACCACTGGGTAAACTTTGTAAGGGAGTATTAACCCTGTACAGGATGAGATAAAAGGTTTAGAGTGTTCTTCTCTGTCAATGATCTGAGAGAAGACAAAAGGTGTTGAAGCTGAAAGCTCCCCCTGTCTGATGAGAGTTGATGACAGCTTTGTAGACAGAGCTTTCTCAAACAGAAGTCTTTGTAGCAGATTATCTGGAAGAAGTTAATCTTCAGATTGTTGTTGCTCTTGAAAGACTTTATTTTACAGCAGATCTGAGAGATTGAATCTTGTTCTCAGAATGAAGAGGATGCTGCCTTGCTGAGGAAGAATGCTGGAAAGAATAATATATTTTCTTCTTCTTCTTCCTCTTAAACTTCTTCTGTTCTCCTTGCTGAGGAAGAATGCTTGATCTCTTGTTTTTCTTTCGATAGCTTGTTATACTTCAAATTCAAATCCTCTATCTATTTAAGGAATATATCTTTCTGACTTAAATCCTTCTTGGAACTAGGTAGCCACCCAAAAACCACTTTGGCTGGTCCTTTCAATTCCTTTTGTCGAGAAAGATGCCTTGGCATTAAATGTCAACGGCAATTCTTCTTCTTGGAATAGAAGGAATATAAAGATATAATAAATAAGAAAGATATCCTTACATGGCTGCCTGAATACGTCCAAGGAGAAATAAATATATCCGTTATTCTGCTGATTTGTGTTCAGAGAACTGACATCCACTGAAAATATTAATCTGAACTTCAGGAAGGTATTTGTCGAGTGCTGGCTAGAATTCATCGACTGCTGCTAGTCATTTGTCGAGCGCTGGCTAGAATTTGTCGAACGCTGTTAGCTATTTGTCGAGCGCCGCTCAGAAAATGTCGAGAGCTGGAACTATGAATTTCTTCAGTCTGCTGGAAACAATTTGTCGAACGAATCTGGTCATTTGTCGAACACCACTCGCCATGAGTTGAGCTTGAATTTTCCTAAGTTCTGCTAATCTAATCAGCCTAAAACTTGACCCTAAGGCTATACAATGGGGTCAATACAGATCCTAATCAACATATAGTGATCCTAGCCCAAATCAGTAATGGGGTTGTTCCAACACATAGCTTAAATCACCTAGTTGGCTTAGTCTTATCAGGTTGTGTTGCAACCCTTCCACATAAGCTACTTTTGTCAAGGAGACTATGTCATTGATGATCATACCATAACCTTTAGTTATGCCTCTTTCATATCCACCAAAGATGACTTTCGGTCCATCTTCAATAGAGATGAAGTTCTTTAATAAGCTTCTTGTTCCAGTCATGTGTATGGAATATCCACTGTCCAAATACCATATGAAATTTTTGTTGGACTTTGGACAATCTTGCAAAAATAAACTATTTTACCTTAGAAACTCAAATAGTCTGGGGTCCTTGGATCTTGTTAGCTTTAATTATAGTATGTTTCTTAATAACATTATTAGCCAACTATATATTACTGACCCTTGGTACTGTTGGGTTGAACCAACAGTCCCTAGCAAAGGTTCGATCTTACAACAACACCAACAGTCATACATGGTGTATCTTCTCTTCTGGCTCACCATATGAATAGAGTGTGGGTGCTGGTGAACAGATGAGCAGGCTTAAAAAGTCATTGCCACTTTTCTGTTGATCTTGTGACAGTGTGCATGAATGGGTTGCGGCACCACAGTCACAAGCCTTTTATTGGTAATAGGCTTCTAATTTACCGTCTTTTCTTTTCCTCTTGGTGCTGGTGCATAAGAATCAATAAAAAAATGGTCCATGATCTTTCATATTTATCTCTTCATGAGATGCCTTGAATGCACTCATTCCAAGATCTCTATGATTTCTTCAAATTTGTGGCTTTTTAGGTCCACTGGTAGAACATTCATTGGATAGATATCCATATGAAAGATCTTGATCATAGCTATTTGTCAGCAATATGACCTTTTTGAATAAGGTCTGATCCTGTGGGGATTTCTCTTTATCATTTTCTTTAGTGTATCCAACACCTCCTCTATAAGGTGCAGAAAATCTGTCAATTATTGGTAGGACAGTTTGTGGATTAGAGAATTTAGCCATAAGTTTTCTTTCAATCAAAAACTTATCCTCCAAATCATTGATGCTTTTCTCTTTTTGAATTAGTTTATCATCTTGGGCTTCAGAATTTTTTGAAGCACCATGAGATTATAGTTCATCTAAGTTATCTCTTTAGTCTTCTCAGAGAGTTTTGATTCAAAGGGCTTAAGGATTTCAATCTCTTGAGTATGAGCCTTGACCAATATATTGCTCTTTTCCAAGGATGCTAGCAAGACACCAAACTGATCTACTAAATCAGGTTCTTCATCCTCATACTCAGAAGGAGTACTTCTTTCATATTCTGAGTTTGTGGCAGAAAGAGGTGTTCTAATGCATATCTTGTCAAGATGGGAGTTATCCTAGCTTCATCTCCTGACATTGTCATAAGTCCAAAATAGGCTTCTTCTTCAAATTCTGAAAAGCCGGTGCCACTATTACTCAGGGTCTTTCCCTTTTTGGCTATGAAGTTTTTTCTTGCTTCTTCCCTTTGTGTGACCTTTTCTCTTCAGATCTTCCATTTTCTTTTCTCTTAGCAGGGCAGCCAGCAATAACATGACCTTCTTTCTTACAACAATAACAAATAAGTAAGTAGAAAAATGTTTGATCTGATGAGAACTATACCTTTCCTCTTTGGATTTATGTTTTGGCTTGTCATTGTTGTAGCTAGACTTTCTTGAGATATAGGAAGAAGGTATGTTCTTCCCTTGCCTCCTTATTAGCAGCTTCATGAAGTGCTTGGAGACAAAGATAGTTCTACATCTGTCAGCTCAGATCCTGAAGAGCTGGTTTTAGTCTCTTCATGTTCTGCAAATTTTTCTTGATGAATATGTGAATCATCTTTGCTTCTCCTTGTGCTTTCAACTTTGAAGGCTACATACTTTTCCTTGGTATAGGATTTGTTAGCTTCTTCTTCAGCTTTTCTTGTGTTCAATTGGAGGTCATGAGACAGTAGCTTCCCAAATAGATTTCGGGGCTCCATCCTTGTTAGGTTCCCCATTTCCCTGTTAACATAAATCTTGATGTATCATTCTTTATTTAGGGATCTCAATAATTTGTTATTAAGATCATAGTTTGAGAACTCTCTTCCATAGGTTCTCAGCCCATTTACTATCTTGAAGAATTTCTCATAGCTTTCAGAAATTGAATCATTCTTGTCCTGTTTGAAGGTTTCTTATTTTTGGTTCAACAATGACATCCTATCATCTCTGACTTCCTCAGTGCATTTCATGAGGACTATAAGTGATTCCAACGTTTCCTTAGCTGTTTTACAATGAATAAGATTTTGAAAACTGGAATCATCAACGGAACTGACTATGATATTCTTGGCCCTCTTGTCCATGGTGACCAGGGTAATCTCATCCTTAGTCATGTCAACATACTTCTTGGGGACCATCTTAGTAACATCAATAGTAAAGGGAGTTGTAGGGATGAAGGGGACTTCTTCAATAGTAATGAAGATTCTTGGATTTGAGGCCTCCATTAACATCTTAACCCTCTCCTTCCATATGGGAAAGTTTTCTTTACTACAGATAGGTGATTTCATGGAGCTGAGTTCCTTATAGTTCTCTCCAGCAGGCATGATGGATAGACTTGTATTCCCAAGTTCTCTCCAGAAGCATGATGGATAGACTTGTATTCCTAAGGGTAGATCTTGTTTAAATTGTTAAACTCTTTCATGAACAACCTAGCTTTGATACCAATTGTAAATTTATGGACGTCTAATCACACCTATAGGGGGGGTGAATAGGTGATGTCTTATTTTTAATTTTGTAGTGGAATAATAAAACAAATAAAGAATCACACACATCACACACCACAAACACACAATTTTATAGTGGTTCCCCGATTTGGGTAGTCCACTTTCCCACTTCGCATATCTAGTAGTGTGCTAGCCTCTACAACTCCATCAATTCTCAGATCGATCACAGATCTTACAACTCAAATACAAATCTTCTACCTTAGTAACCCTAGCTGGTTCCCTACCTCACATCACCTAACTCAGGATCCTACCTCAGATTCCGCAGGAGGAATCCTACCTCATGTTCACTTAAGAACCCAACCTCAGATTTTAAAGAAATCCTACCACAATATATTTTACAAAATTGATGCCGCGAATTGATGATGATCCGATTGTCGCGACACAACAACATAAAGATTTTAGGTGCCATGTTGACGCTAACGGAAGACGACATTACAACCTCCGCCCACGGCGTGCCAAGCCCGCCTGAAGACCAAATTATCTAATTAATATGCATTTTATTTTATATTTGCAAATATAAAATTATTACATGTTTAGGTAATAATTTTATATTCATTTGAGTATTATTTTTATTTATTTCCTGCATTTAAACATTTGGTGTGTTAATAGCCATCCGGAGTGATGAGATCTTCATCTCATTCATTGGATGGCTGGATTTGTTTGGTAACTCCTATATATAGGAGTGTTTTAATTTGATGAAAGAAGATTTGAAAAAAAAAACATAACCTAATTCTCCCCTAGAGAGTTTCGGCCAAAGGAGGCTCCCCTCTTGCCGCCGCCCCCTTGATGGTGTGAAGCCGTCATCTCGCCTCCTCCATCCCTCTTCGGTGCGACTCCGGCGTGGACTCCTTCGGTGCGACTCCAAGGAAGAAGGTTGCAACCTCCATTGGTGTGACGCCGGTGGAACCGTGGAGAGAGTGATTCTCCCACATATCTTGTGCGACTATAGATCCGGGTTGGGTAACTTCTCCCCCATCTTTGTGATTTCTTTCTTTTGAATTGTGGAGAACGAGCAACCATTTTATCCGCGATTTTTAAATACTCCGTTTGCAAATTTTGAATCGATTTCGTTGTTATCGAATCTCTTTATTCCGGATCGGGTAGGTCCAATTTGCTTGAGCGGATCTTGGCCTATAGCCTTGATTTTGCTCTCAAAAAAGATTGACAACCTTTATGTTAATTTTGGGGAATAATCCGACTCTCTTCCGATCGTTACTTTAGAGTCGATCATTTCTCCCCTTGTGTTGAATGTGTTGTGTTAGATGTGAAACATATTGCGACGATAGATGCTTGCGCAGGTGCGGTAGATCTAGGTGTGAAAGGCGTAGTGAGGCATTTTGTTCGTGTCAAATCTCTAAGGTATCGGAACAACTACATCAATTTGGTATCAGAGCAGGTCGTGTCAATTTCTCAATTGATACACCCTCAATATTCAATTCCGTGGCGCAAACTAATCAAAAAAAATTGGTGGTCTGCGAATAGCGGGCTAAAATCTTTATTTTTCGTCAAAAAAATCCAAAAACAGAATCAAGGAGGGCCACCACCATCACCACCCATTAATGTTGGGCAGCCCAACCGGCACCAACAGGTCTATGATTCTGATTCAGATGGGAACTCTCCCCGAGTGCCCCCTCGAGAACGCCGCCCCGAGCGTGGTTACGATATTACGAGGGCCATTAAGATTGACGCCCCCACTTACGACGGTTTGGGAGATCCCCAGGTCTTCCTTACTTGGATAGTGGATATGGAATGCTATTACGAATGGCACAACCTCACGGACCCCCAAAAGGTCCAAGTTGCTAGGATGAAGTTAAAGGATCGCGCAAAAACTTTTTGGCTAAACGAGGAGCAGAGATTAGGAACTGGGCACGGAATCTCACTTATAGGCTGGCCGGTGATGAAGAACTTGCTAACTGATCAGTACGTCCCTGCGTACCACCGGACACAGATGTTCGACGAGCTTGCCACCCTATGACAGGGCTCAAATTCAGTAGCTGAATATATGGGAGAGATGAAGGACCGCATGGTGCATTGTGATCTTCGAGAAATTCCTGAGGTCACCTTATCTAGGTTTCGTAAGGGACTTCACCCCGACATTCAAAGGAAGCTCCTGCGCTATGGTCATACGGACCTGAACACGACTTTCAATGCCGCCCTAAACATTGAAAAAACATCTAGCCACGAAGGCCCACTCCCGATATTCTCACACGAAGAACAAGTCCACCGCTGGAGCGTCATCCTCCACTTATCCGGATAAGGGGAAGTTCAGGTCCACCGAGTCGAAGTCGGTAGTGATCACTGCTAGGAATGCGAAGAATCCCACGAGTGAGCGTATCCCCATAGGGAAGGTTAGCAAGTCTAATGCCACATGTTATTCCTGTGGCATTCAAGGTCACTATGCTTTTGAATGTCCGACGAAGACTAAGGCCATAACCCTGTTAGAGTCGACTACCGACCTTTCTGATTACGTATATGAGGCTGCTGAGGAGAGTGACCCAGAAGGGGTCCCAAGTGATTTAGAGGACGATCACCACCTCATGGTGATGCGTTGTATCTTGACCACTCCTCATCCGTTAGATGATTGGAAGAGGACGAGCATATTTTCTCTAATTTTTATGAGTAGTGAGAAGCTTTGCAAGCTGATTATTGATAGTGGTAGTTGTGTGAATGTCATTTCTGAGAGCACCGTCACACGTATTCACTTGACCACGAAACCACACCTGACCCCATATCAGGTAGCTTGGATCAGCAAGATCACCGTCCCGGTCACCAAGCGGTGCCTGGTCCCCCTCTCATTCAAATCCTATACTTATGAGGTTTGGTGTGATGTCCTGTCGATGGACGCTTGCCACATGTTATTAGGCCGCCCTTGGCTCTATGACCGTGATGTGACGCATTTTGGTAGAGCCAACACTTATGAATTTAAATTCAATGGCAGAACCATTAACTTGAGGCCGACCATCCCGAAGGAGCCAGTAGTTTTGGCTAAGGACACCACTATCCCAGTAGAGAGGAATACGTTGAGTCTAGTTGGTAGGAAAGAGTTTGTGAAGGATCCGTTTCTTGATGGAGTGATGTATGCACTAGTTCTTATGAGTGCATAACCTGATTCTAGTGTTTTGGATGATCTGCCCAGAGAGTTAGGGGTACTACTGGAAGAGTATAGGGACATATACCCGGAGGAGTTACCGCCATCATTACCCCCGCTTAGGGATATACAACATGCGATAGATCTGATCTCGGGCTCCTCTTTGCCCAACCAGCCCCATTACCGACTCCATCCTGCCTCCCACAAGGAGTTACAGACCCAGATTGAGGACCTGTTGAGTAAGGGGTTCATTAGGACTAGCATGAGTCCATGTGCGGTGCTAGCCTTACTTGCCCCCAAGAAGGATGGTACTTGGCGGATGTGTGTTGATAGCCGTGCTATCAACAAGATTACCATCAAGTATAGGTTCCCTATCCCGCGATTAGATGACCTCTTAGATGTCTTATCTGGCGCCACCATTTTTTCGAAGTTAGACTTACGAAGTGGCTATCACCAGATTAGGATCCGTGAGGGAGACGAGTGAAAGCCTGCGTTTAAGTCTAAGGATGGGTTGTACGAGTGGCTTGTGATGCCCTTTGGGCTATCCAATGCCCCCAGTACCTTTTCTCTGATGATGAGCCACGTCTTTCTGCCATTCATGGGAAAGTTTGTGGTCGTCTACTTTGACGATATATTAATTTATAGCACCACCACTGCTGAGCACATCTCCCACATGAGAGTGGTTCTTTCCACCATGCGGAAGGAAACATTATTTCTTAATCTTAAGAAATGCACTTTTTATGTCTCTGAAGTGGAGTTCTTAGGCTATATTGTCGGATCGGAGGGCATTATAGTTGACCCAAGCAAGGTCCAAGTCATTAAGGACTGGCCCGAGCCGACCACTTTACGAGAGGTGCGTAGTTTCCACGGGCTAGCCACATTTTACCGCCGTTTTATATGGGACTTCAGTAGCATCATGGCCCCCATTACTGATTGCATGAAGAAGGGCGAGTTCACCTGGACGAAGTCCGCCACCCATGCTTTTCAACGCATTAAGGAGCTTATGACTGAGGCACCTGTTTTACGTCTACCTGACTTCGCCAAACTCTTCGAGCTTACTTGTGACGCTTCTGGTGTGGGAATAGAAGGTGTTTTGAGTCAGGAAGGGCACTCTGTGAGTTACTTTAGCGAGAAGCTATCTGGCACTAAATTAAATTATTCAAACTACGACAGGGAGTTTTATGCGGTTGTGAGATGTTTGCACCATTGGAGGCACTATCTCCTCTCCAAGGAGTTTGTGATCCTCTCTGATCACGAAGCATTGCGGTTCATAAATGGCCATCATAAAATTAGCCCGCGTCACGCTAAGTGGGTAGCTTTCCTACAAGGATATACGTTTAATCTTAAGCACCTTAAGGGAGCTGACAACTGAGTCGCGGACGCTCTTAATCGCCTAACCCTTTTACTTTCCACTATGGAGGTTAATATTGTAGGATTCGAGCGCGTTAAGGATGAGTACGCTACCTGCCCAAATTTTTAGGAGTCATATTTATCCGCCCAGGATAATTCCCCCACGACTATATCTGCATTTGTTATTAAGGATGGCTATCTATTCAGGCATGGGAAGTTGTGTATTCCGCAGTCATCCTTACGTCTTCATATCATTTGGGAGCTGCATAGCAGAGGGTTGAGTGGCCATTTCGGTAGGGATAAGACCATTGCTCTCGTTGAAGAGAAATTTTACTGGCCTAAACTTAAAGCGATGGTTGGGAGGGTAGTCAGTAGTTGTCGTACATGTCAAGTCTCAAAAGGCACAAAAACTAATGTTGGGTTATACACCCCTCTACCTATTCCTTCCATACCTTGGGAAGACGTGAGCATGGATTTCGTATTAGGCCTTCCCCCACCTTTCGTCGCCACGACTCTATCTTTGTAGTTGTGGATAGTTCTCTAAAATGGCATACTTTATTCCGTGCACTAGGACAGACGATGCGTCTCACATTGCAAAATTGTATTTTAATGAAGTCGTTAGTCATCGTGGAGTGCCGAAGACAATAGTCTCTGATAGGGATGTGAAGTATATGAGTTATTTCTGGAAAACACTATGGATTTTAATGGGTACCAAATTATTGTTTTCCGCCGCCTATCACTTGCAAACCGATGGGCAGACGAAAGTGGTTAATCGGAGTTTGGGTAATCTTTTTAGATGTCTTGTGGGCGATCACAAAGGCACATGGGACCTACTTCTTCCCCATGCCCAATTGGCCTACAATAATTCGAAAAATAGGTCCACGGGTATGTCTCCAAATGAGATTGTTCACGGGTACAAAGCCCATGTGCCGCTTGACTTGGTTCCGTTGCCCCCAACGTACAAAGCAAGTCAATTTGCACAATCCTTCGCCCAACACATTCATGATCTACATGCACGTATACGGGCTACCTTGACTTCTCAATATGAGTCCTATCAAGCGCACGCTAATCTACATAGGAGAGTGTCACACTTTAAAGTCGGCGATCTGGTTTTAGTCCGGTTAGTTCCCGAACGACTGCCATCTGGCACCGTTAAAAAGTTAGCACCAAAGCGCGCCGGCCCTTTTCGGATTATAAAGAAGCTAGGTGACAATGCTTTCGTTTTGGATTTGCCTGCAGATTGGGGTATCTCCCCTAATTTTAATGTCTCGGATTTGACGTTGTTTGTTTCGCCTCCACAAGAGTTGAATTCTTTGTCGTCTTCTTCTTCCACTAAAATTTCTAGTGGGTTGGGGAGTGGTAGTTCAGATGATCTCTCTCTTTCGGTCCCCCCAGGTATATCATCGGATGGTGAGTTGCATTCTTTTATTCCTACTGCTAACATGTTTCCCAAGTTTCCCAGGTTTCCCAAGACATTTCTCACTCCAGATGCGATACTTGCTGCTGAGCCACTTGCTACTGCTGATGGTGATGCCTACCGCTTCCTCATCCGTTGGCATGACCGCCACCCTTCAGACGACTCGTGGGTACTTGAGACGGAGCTTCGACGCTTGGATGCTAACCTTCTCCACCGCTCTCTCTCGGACCACGCATCAGAGATACGTGATTTTGAGCGGGGGAGGATTGATGCCGCGACCCCTCCACCACTGCTTGATGATGATCCGGTTGCCGCGACACAACAACATAAAGATTTTAGGTGCCATGTTGATGCTAACGGAAGACGGCGTTACAACCTCCGCCCACGGCGTGCCAAGCCCGCCTGAAGACCAAATTATCTAATTAATATGCGCTTTATTTTATATTTGCGAATATAAAATTATTACATGTTTAGGTAATAATTTTATATTCATTTGAGTATTATTTTTATTTATTTCCTGCATTTAAACATTTGGTGTGTTAATAGCCATCTGGAGTGATGAGATCTTCATCTCATTCATTGGATGACTGGATTTGTTTGGTAACTCCTATATATAGGAGTGTTTTAATTTGATGAAAGAAGATTTGGAAAAAAAAGCATAACCTAATTCTCCCCTGGAGAGTTTCGGCCAAAGGAGGCTCCCCTCTTGTCGCCGCCCCCTTGATGGTGTGAAGTCGTCATCTCGCCTCCTCCATCCCTCTTCGGTGCGACTCCGGCGTGGACTCCTTCGGTGCAACTCCAAGGAAGAAGGTTGTAACCTCCATTCGGTGTGACGCCGGTGGAACCGTGGAGAGAGTGATTCTCCCACATATCTTGTGCGACTATATATCCGGGTTGGGTAACTTCTCCCCCATCTTTGTGATTTCTTTCTTTAGAGTTGTGGAGAACGAGCAACCGTTTATCCGCGATTTTTAAATACTCCGTTTGCAAATTTTGAATCGATTTCGTTGTTATCGAATCTCTTTATTCTGGATCGGGTAGGTCCAATTTGCTTGAGCGGATCTTGGCCTATAGCCTTGATTTTGCTCTCAAAAAGGATTGACAACCTTTATGTTAATTTTTGGGAATAATCCGACTCTCTTCCGATCGTTACTTTAGAGTCGATCATTCCTCCCCTTGTGGTGAATGTGCTGTGTTGGATGCGAAACATATTGCGACGATAGATGTTTGCGTAGGTGCGGTAGATCTAGGTGTGAAAGGCGTAGTGAGGCGTTTTGTTCGTGTCAAATCTCTAAGGTCTCGGAACAACTACATCAAAAATGGTTTACATATTTTCTGGACTCAAAAGATAGTTCTTAAAAGTGTTGAGTCTTCTTGAAGCTTGATTGAGAATAGCTTCAACTGGATCACCAAATAAAATCTAGAAGAATGACTTCTCTGTTGTGTTGGTTTCTTGACTCAGAAAGAACAAACTTGAATGGTGAAATCGAACTGATCTGGATCTTCTAATCAGAGAACCTTTCTTGCTCAAGATAGATTGAGTCAATTGAGAAACTTGGAGCAAATCAGGAGCAGATGAATGAATCAACTTGAATGATGACTCCTTCAGAATATTATTCTCTGGACTTAGAAAATCTTTCGGATTTTGGTTTCACGAGAATGATTTTGAGTGTATTAGCAAGATTAGGGTTTGTCATACCAATCTCTTCATTATATATATGATTGAGAGAATCAACAGTCAAATTCAAAAAACATTAATGACAGAAATCTAATTCCTTAAACGACAGTTCTGATTGGCGTAATCGGCAGCAACATCAATTTGAAATTCTGAAGACTTGAACTATCACGATAATATGAAACTCATCAAGTCGATATTTGAACTCTTCTAGACGATATGAGCTTCTTCTAGCCGATAACAAGCATTCTAAGCGATATAAACTTATCCAATCGATATGAGTTGTGTCTAGACGATATTTGAGCTGTCTAGCCGATATCCGAACTCTAAACAATAAGTAAGATCAAGTTGAGATAGAATTTATCAAGTTGGCATTCATCAAACCAGTCGACATGACTTAAACAATAAGATCTTAACATAGTCTGAATGAAGAGAATTGTATCTAGTCGATATAAACTAAACAACAACAACAACATCAATACACAAGCCTTTATCCCACCATAGTGGGGTCAGCTATATGGATCCTTTGTCGCCATTGCGCCCTATCTTTAATCATAGCCTCATTAATACCTAAGTACATCATATCTTTCCTTATAGTTTCATTCCAAGTCTTTTTTGGTCTACCCCTCCCCGTTTGACATGTATAGTGACTAAACTCTCACAACGCCTAACAGGTGCCTCTAATGGTCTCCTATGTACATGTCTGAACCATCTTAAACGAGCTTCTCACATCTTCTCTACAATTGGCGTCACTCCTATCTTATCCCTGATACATTCATTCCTAATTTTATCCATTCTCGTGTGACCACATATGCACATAAGCATTCTCATCTTCACAACTCCCATTGTTTACTCATGTACACCATTCACTGCTCAGCACTCAGAACCGTAGAGCATTGCTGGCTTAATTGCAGTACGGTAAAACTTGCCTTTATGTTTTAATGGTACTTTACGATCACATAAGAGCCTAGACGCGCCTCTCCACTTCAACCAACCTGCTTGGATTCTATGTATCACATATTTATCTACACCTCCATCTTTTGAATTATCGATCCCAAATATTTAAAGCAGTCACTGTGGGAAATATCTTGGCCACCAAATTTAATGACGGAGTCATCCTACCTTCTTACACTACTAAATTTATGCTCTATATACTCCATCTTTGTCCTGCTCAACCTAAAGCCCTTCTTTTCTAAAGTGTCTCGCCAAGATTCAAGTTTCACATTTACACCCTCGCGCATCTCATCGACCAAAACAATATCATCTGCAAATAATAAACACAGAGGTAGTGATTGTTGGATATGTCTGGTGAGCTCATCTAAGATAAGGGCTTAAAGCTGGCCCTTGAAGTAAGCCAATGACGATAGGGAATTCCTGTGTTAATCCTCCAGATGTGCTCACCCTGGTCACTGAATTTGTATACATATCTTTGATTACGTCAATGTATGATACATTTACACCTTTCTTTTCTAAGACTCTCCACAAAACCTCTCTTGGAACCCTATCATAAGCTTTCTCCAGATCAATAAACAACACATGCAAATCTTTTTGTCTTTCCCGATAATTGTCAATGAGTCTCCTCAAGAGATGTATAACTTCCATGGTTGACCTCCTTGGCATGAATCCAAATTGATCCTCTGAGATGCTAGTATCTCATCTAACTCCTCTCTATTTTGCGTTCCCATAATTTCATAGTATGACTCATTAATTTAATTTCCCCATAATTGACACAATTTTGTTTATCTTTTTTGTTCTTATACAAATGTATCAAAATACTTTCTCTCCATTTGTATGACATTCTCTTTTTCTTCAGTATCTTATTGAAGAAACATGTAAGCCATAAAATTTCTTCCCTCCCTAAGCATTTCCATACTTCAATGAGTATATCGTCTGGCCCAACCGCCTTTCAAACTAAAATAGTAGAAAAATTTTCAAACCATAAGCTTCACTAGACTGAAATGTCGAAGGATTGTCTCGATGATATTTCACCTTTGTCTGTGAAATGTCTAGACGACATTTTACTTAACCAAGAACCTTCTAACCTTCTAACCGATTTTTCAAACCATAAGCTTCACTAGACTGAAATGTCAAAGGATTGTCTCGGGTCGGTTGTGGGTACCTGACCTTGGAACCAAGAATTGAACTGAATTGTCGGTTTTGGTATTATGAGAATCGGACACGAACCGAACCTATTTGGAACCAACCCAAACCATTCAGTTCGGTTCTTGTCCGGTTCTCGTTCATTCGATTATTTTTGCACATTCCCAGTGCCCGAGCAAAAAATGCGTGCCCGCGTGAAAAATACGTGCCCCCGCGAAAATAGCGCGCCATGGAAAAAAAGTGCGTCCAGGCAAAAAATACACGAAAGGGCAAAAATTCGCGCCCGGGCAAAAAATACTCACCTGTAAAAAAAATGCTCACCCGAACAAAAAATGCGCTACATGGTAAAAAAATACCCCTCAGGCAAAAAATGTGACATCGTCATTCTTATATATAGTGAAAAAAAAAAACGACTTTAGTTCAAAATGAATTTATTAGAAATCCAATTCCAACGTTTAAGTGCGCAAACGAATGACAATTGAAATTAGACCTTTAATTTCAATTCCAGGATCTCAATTCCGTCCAAATGAACTGACCATTTATGATAAGTAGTACTCCAATTGAAGAATCTAAAACTATTTTTGGGCAAGTCAAAGCGACACTGGAAGATTAATAAACATTCTAATCTCAACTCAGAGATCATCCTCATAAACCGAGAAGTCCTCCCTAACAATAATCAAGTTGGAACAAACGCTATAGTGCCTTTAATCTCAAGTATATGTGCTCCAAGAATCTAAGGCTCTCCCCGGATTCGTTGATCGCGCGTGTCGATCGCACGTTTCTCTCTCCTCAAATTTTCGGCTCCACTGGCAAAAAGTGCACTGTACTATATCCCGGTTCTAAATATAGGAACGGTCCCAAACCCAAATATTTCCCCTCCTAATTTTTTTGTCCACAACCCGGACCTTGCTCATGATCCTGCTGCAGGACCAGCCGTTTGATCTGCGCACGGACAGCAAGTCAGCCGTCTATCACAGGCATTTCAATTGCTGAAATGGACCCTGTACCTAATATTGCTCCTCCCGGTGGCCCACCGCACTCCCAAACTGTTGGACGAAAGCCTTTGTTCCATTTTCGCAGTGGCAATATTTTTGAATTTATTTTGCTAATTAATAAATAATTTAGCGAGAAAAAAAAAGTGGAAAAACCGCATAATTCCGAAGCCGTATTCTTCTAGCGCAATCGATATCGGCCTCATGAAGTGCCCGCATACGCCATTTCCATCCAGATTTCCGCAGTATGTGGCCACCGTCTTCCCTGAGAAAGGCAAGGATTCACCAGAACACAGCTCTCACCACACAAACCGAAAGAGAGCAGAAATCGAAACCACAACTTCACCCGGAGAGAAATCTCTCCCGCCAGACTTCGCACTCCATGGCATTACCCATGTCCGCCGCAGGCACCGGCGGCCTTCTCTCCGGCTTTCACGGAAGCTGGACCGCGCCGATCAACGGCGACGACCGAGCGGCTCTCAGCAGGGCGTTCTCGTTTCCGGCTCGAAGCTCGAGGAATCTGAGGCCCACGCCGATGATGAAAAACGTCAACGAAGGTAAGGGGATCTTCGCACCGGTTGTCGTTCTCACGAGGAACATCGTCGGGACGAAGAGGTTCAATCAGCTCAGAGGGAAGGCCATAGCTCTCCATTCGCAGGTGCGTAGATCTTCTGAAATTCATCACCCGAGTAAAACTCAGTGCCGCATTACGCCAGCAGACCTGCATTTAATATCATCTTAATGTAACTGTTAAATGTCCAGCTGTTGGACAATTTAAATGTATTCTAGACTTTTCCAAATACATGTATTTATAGAGGCATCTAATGAATGAAATAATCATCTGTTAAAAACTGAAAATATCTTTTCTTGGGCGTTAGAGGACTTCATCGTTTTCTCATCCTCATGGCCTCATCGTCTACCTCCGACTTCACCCACACTTTCATTCCTGTCTTCACTGGAGAGCTCTACGAGCAATAGAGTGACAAAATGATCACCCTTCTCCGATCACAAGATCTCTCAGACATTCTTAAGAATGGACCACAAGGAAGTGACAAAGCCCCAAAAGATGCAGCACCAAAACTATCAAAGGAGGAGATGATGCGCGATGCTCGTGCTCTGCATTTCATACAGCAGGGAGTTGCTCCAAACATCTACCCATGCATTATGGGATCACAGACGACACATGAGGCATGGGATAGGTTAGAAAATGAATACAAAGGCTCCAAAAAGGTAAGTAAAATCAAACTTCATTCCCTACTGTGCCAATTTGTTGCAATCCAAATGAAAAAGGGAGAGAAATCCCAAGAGTTCTTTGCAAAAAATTTTGGATTTGTCAATCAGATCAGAACTCTTGGAGGAATTCTGGAGGATCAACAAGTTGTCGATAAGCTCCTCCGGTCTCTCCCAAGATCATATAAACACATTGTCTCCTCAATTCTAGAAGCACATGATATAGACAAACTATTTGTCACTGAATTAATGGGCTCACTCCAATCCCATGAAGATCTCCTTGCTTAGGATGAGGCCCCCTTGGATAAAGTCTTTCATGCCAAGATGAATTATAAAAATAAAAATGAAGAAAAGAAAAAAACAGAATGACTGGAAATCTGCTAAAACCACCAACACCAAGCATAGAAAGGAGGACAGAGTCAAGACAAAGAATTCTGAATCTGCGCCCTCATGCTCCTGCACTATTTGTAAAAAACAAAACCATGAGAATAATGATTGTTTTTTCCGGTGCAAAAAATGCAAAATTCCAAATCACTCAGATAAAAAATGTTGGTATAAGAAGCCAGAAGAAGCAAAAGTTACTGAGGCAGAAGGAGACAATTACCTTTATACCTGCAAAGCCAATGTTGAGAACTTACCTTCCTCACTTTGGTTCATCGACAGTGTTTGTTCTAGTCATATGGTTAATGAATGAGCTTTCTTTATCAACCTTGATGAAACCTTTAAATCAAAAGTAATTTTGGGAGATGGGAAGAAGGAAAGGATTGAAGGAAGGGGGACAATCTTAGTCAAAATTGCAAATGGTGAGCACAAGTTAATCTCAAATGTACAATTTGTGCCCACGCTTACCAAAAATCTGCTAAGCGTTGAGCAGCTACTTAGAAGTGGATATAGAGTAATATTTGATCAACAAAACTGTCACATTGTCAAGACAAGCTCTCAACAAGTTGTTGCCTCAGCAGAGATGAACAACAACAATATCTTTGCCTTAAGATTGAAGCCAGCAAGACAAAATGCCCTCTCCTGTCAACAGGGCTGCATCCTGTCTCTGGCAAAACTCTGGCATCATCGGCTTGGAAACATAAATTACTCCTCTTTATCTCTTCTACAAACACTGGTGGAAGGAGTGCCACAAAATGTCTTCCATCCCCAGGTATGTGATACTTGTGCTAAGGGGAAATCTCACCGGCTTCCATTCCCTCAGGAGGCATCTCGAAGGGTTTCAGGATCTCTAGATCTTCTTCATATAGATACTTGAGGCCCAGCCCCTGCTCCATCACTGGGAGGGAAGCTCTATTTTCTCCTAATCGCGAACGATTACAGTCATTTTATATGGTTTTACCACTTGGAATATAAATCAAAAGCATTCTCTCAATACCAAACCTTTAAAAACTTTGTTGAAAAACAATTAGAAAGAAGCATTAAAACACTAAGGAGTGACAGAGAGGGAGAATTTTTATCCTCACAGTTTATTGATTTTTGTAAGCAAGCAGGAATATGTCGTGAGCTTGTAGCACCAGGAACACCCTGAAAGTGCACAGTTAATCTCACTAGAATTCTCTAGAGGGGGGGTGAATAGAGATTTAAAATATTTTGTGCAAAGTTAATATATATATATATATATGTGTATGATCACAGATTAGAGCTTCCCACACACCAACAAGAATTAGACAAGCAATTAAGTAAATGCAAGAAAGAAATTTCACAGCACAACACAAGAAAATATAGTGGTTCCCCAAACTTTGGGTAGTCCACTCTTCTACCCCCTTGGTAGGAATTCACTAACTTGCACTGAGTCTTTTGATAAGGAGACTCTTAGAACCACCCTGAGTCTTTTGACAAGGAGACTCTTAGAACCAACTGAGTCTTTTGAAAAGGAGACTCTTAGAACCAGTACACTGAATTTTTTGAAGAGAGATTCTAAAAACTCTTTTACAATAGTGAATAAGAATAAAGAAGGAGAAAGAAATAAAGTCAATAATGAATCTTCTTCCTAGCAAGAAGATTTGAAGCACAAGTTATGAATTAAATCTTTCTTCTATAGAGAGAAGAAGATTTGTAGCCTTTCTCTCTTTTAGTGAGAGCAATCAGATTTTGCAGCAGTGAGCAGTGAGCAGAAGTAGAAACGGATGGATGTTGCTGCAGAGCTTTTTCTCAATATCACTCTTTTCTTTTGGGAGCTTTTTCCTCTATATCATATATGTGTGGTAGATCACTCTTCCTTATTTCCTGCCGACTTCCTCTTTATTTTATAGCTCTGTGTAATAAGATAGCACTATAGGAGAGGAATCATTTAGCAGCCAGAGATTTAGGAAGAGAGAAATATTTCCATAGCAGTTATAGCATAAATGGAAAATGTTAATTCAGATTTCAAATAATATCCAAAATAGAGTTAATCAGATTTAGCCAAGAATCAAATAGAAGGAAAGAATGATTCAGAACGGCTATAAAATATTAACATCATTCTATATAAATCAGATCTTCAGAAAAGAAGGAAAGAGATCTGGCGCAATAATAAATCTGTCATAAAGATCGACGTGCGTCGATTACTATTCGACGTAAGCGTCGAATTCATCTTAGCCCGACGTCGAGAGAGATATGAGGAATGTGCGTCGACAAAAGTGCGTCGACTTCTCTGTATGCGTCGACTAGAAATCAGAGTAGCGTCGATAAGACATACGTCGAAATCTTCCTAGAGTTACTTCGACATATCCTGAAGAAAACGTCGACTATATTTCGACGTAGCGTCGAATACCATTCGACGCATATTTACTTGGTCTTTTGTTATTCATTCATAAAACTCTTTCTTTAACTCATTTCTAGGGGTTAAGAGAAATCATTTTCCCAACAATCTCCCCCTATTTGTCTTAACCCTATTTAAGGAGAAATTGTCTTAGCATAAAATCAACTCAGCACATAATTTGTAAGGATAAGAGGTATGTCACTTAATCAAAAGTGAAATTTAGAGAGGGAGATCATTTAAGCAGATATTCCAGAATCATATAAACAGATGTCATTTTTATACCATATCATTTTCAACTATAAGATAAAATATATCAGCATTGTTTTCAAATACTACTCAGGTGGGGTAGGAGGAGTCTTTCTTTTTCTCTTGAATACCAATGTTTTAGGAGAAGAGGATTTCTCTTTCTCACTTGTAAGAAGTTCATTTAGCTCCCCCTGAGCAGGTAGCTCCCCCTGGGATAGAGCTCCTTTTATTCTTTCTTCTTCAGCCAGCAGAATATCTGTCTCTTTTTCTTTTCCAGTATCAGCTTCATTTTCTTTCTCAGTTCCATCAGCTGGTTCATTTTTATCTATATTTGTACCAGCTTCATTATCAGCCTCATTCACTGCTCTGCTCCCTTCCCCTTGTAGTGGTGCCATTTGATTTACAGCATCTCTTGCTATGTTGAGTATCTCTATTGTTTGTTCATCAATATGGAGCTCAGGTACTATCTCATTCCCAAGGGTTTTGAGCTGTGCTTGACTGTCAGTTTTTGAGGTAGGAAGGGATTTGTGAGAAGGAGATTTAGGATTGGAGAGCTGATCTTCATCTAGATTCTCCCCCTTCTTGACCTTCTTGGCCAAGGAGGTTAAGAAAGACCTAGTCACTCTAGAGGAAGAGAGAGATGACTTTAGATCTTGCACAGAGGCACTTACCCCATCTATTTGGGTGTGCATGTGTAGAATGGAGGAGTGAATCTGTGAGCAATGCTCATCTAGCATTGCCTGGAATTTTTGGGCTGCAGATTGGATGCACTGAGTGAGTAGAGCCTCAGTGGATGCAGATGGTGGAGGAGGAGATAATGGTGGAGGTGTATGAGAGGAATGTGGAGATGGAATACTATCATGTTGGGTAGGTGTATTTGATGGAGGAGGTGGAGGAATAGAAGAATGCTGAGCAAGGGATTGAGGTGGTATTTGTATAAAATTCATGATTAGGATGACTGGTTCCTGAATGAGGGTTAGGATAAAAGACTTTTGGAGAGAATGTATTTAAGTTGCTCTGAACATTTTTGCGTCGATATCGATTCGACGTATGTTGATAATTGCGTTGATTTGTTATCGACGCATTCCTCAGATTGCGTTGATCTGGTGTCGACGCATGAGGAAAGTTGCGTCGAATTGATGTCGACGTATCTTTATTCAAGCGTCGAGTAGAGGTCGAGGCATCTGAGAGGTTGCGTCGAGAATAAGTCGACGCATTATCGTGCATGCGTCGATATGAAGTCGACGCATCTGTGTCTTCACAAATTTTCATTTTGCCTTTCTCTGTTTTTACTCCTTTATGTGTTGTTCTTCTTGGATTGATTGTTTCTTCAGATGAAGTATGTGAATCATCAGCTGAATAATAAGATGTTTCATCAAATTCCTTGGTTTCTTTTTCTCCCTTATCTTTTTCTTGGCTTAACAAATTAACAGGTTTAGTGAATTTTATAGGGCTCATCCAAGCAGGTTTGTTGGATGAAGTTAGGCTGATTGAGGGATCAGCCCCTAGCCCAAGATGTTTGGGTCTTATTGTTTGTTTGTCAGTGATTTCCTTAAGATTTTGACTTCTTATTTTTATTGATTCTTCAAAGGCTTTTGCCTGGGTTACTTTGTTCTTAAGGAACTGATTTTCTATATTGGCCCTTTCTGTTTCCTTCTTTATTCTGCTAGCTATTGATTCATAATCTTTAGAAGAGTCAATTTCTATGTTTCTCTGATTTTTAGCTACATTGATTTGTTCTTTTAGATCCTCAATTTCTTGATTTGTTTTTAGGTGATCTAGGTACATTTTTATAAAATCATTTCTAAAGCTATCACTTTGAAAATCAATGTCATCAAACATACTTACCTCATCCTCATTCTCAGATTCCTCAATGAGAATGAGGTTCTCTTCTTTTTCATCATCTGAGGATAGATCTTCTTCTGATCCTGTTTCACTCCATGGTTTATCATCATTCTTTGTATCTTCAAAGGCCATCAAGCATATGTCTTCTTGTCTAGATTCTTCATTGTCACTCTTAGAGGATGAACTATCCTCAGAGTTTGTTTCACTCCAGACTTCAGCAATGAAGCCTTTTTCTTTCTTCTTCCCCTTTTTCTTCAGATCTTTCTTTTTCAGATCCTTCTCTGTTTCAGCATTCTCTGGACATTCTGGGGCAATGTGTCCAGGTTTTCTGCAAGAATAGCAAATTATTTCTTTAGTGGGTGTTTTGTCATACCTTGGTCTTGACTCCCTCCTTTTTGATCCATCTTTCTTGACCCATTTCCTAAATCTTCTGGCCAAGAAACTGAATAATTCTTCTTCAGTGACAGAAGTTTCTTCTTCTGTTGCCTTTAGAGCAATGTTCCTGCTTTTTGAGGGACTTGGGGCGTTTTCTCTTCTTTCCTTCTCCTCTCTAGTTTTCAGCAACTGCTCATAGGATCTGAGTTTTCCTAAGAGAGCATCTGTTGAGATCTCTTTTTGTCCTCTTGTGTCTTTTATTGCCCAAATTCTTGAGTCCCATGAACTAGGGAGACTCATTAGTAATTTGTCATTTATCTCAGTAAGAGAGATTTCTCTATCCAAGTCTCTTAGTTGATTGATGATCAGACTGAATCTGTCATACATTTCAGAGATGCCTTCTTCAGCCTTCTTTTGAAAGTTCTCATATTGAGAGATCAATAGGGCCTTCTTGTCTTTCTTTTCATCAGCACTTCCTTCCACCATCTTTGTGAGGGCATCCCAAATTTTCTTGGATGATTCACAGTCAACAACCTTTTGAAAGATGTCATCTGAGAGAGTTGAGACAAGTATGTTCATGGCCTTTAGATCATGAGTTCTTGCCTTCTTCTCATCTTCTGTCCATTCAGATCTTGGAACAAGTGTTTGTGTGATGTTTCCATTTGCATCCTTTCTATAGGGCTTTGGTGGACCTGTTACAGTAATATTGAACAAGTCAGCATCAATAGAATTCATATAGATTCTGATTCTTGTTTTCCAAACTGCAAACTTTTCAAGGTTGCACATTGGTGGTCTGGTGGAAGCATAATCTTTGATTTGTGCCATGTGAAAAATAGTAAAAAAAAAATATATATATATATAAGGTAGGATCTTTTTGATCAAGGAGTTATCCTTTTTAGATCAACCTCGCTCTGATACCAATTGAAAGTGCACAGTTAACCTCACTAGAATTCTCTAGAGGGGGGGTGAATAGAGATTTAAAATATTTTGTGCAAAGTTAATATATATATATGTGTATGATCACAGATTAGAGCTTCCCACACACCAACAAGAATTAGACAAGCAATTAAGTAAATGCAAGAAAGAAATTTCACAGCACAACACAAGAAAATATAGTGGTTCCCCAAACTTTGGGTAGTCCACTCTTCTACCCCCTTGGTAGGAATTCACTAACTTGCACTGAGTCTTTTGATAAGGAGACTCTTAGAACCACCCTGAGTCTTTTGACAAGGAGACTCTTAGAACCAACTGAGTCTTTTGAAAAGGAGACTCTTAGAACCAGTACACTGAATTTTTTGAAGAGAGATTCTAAAAACTCTTTTACAATAGTGAATAAGAATAAAGAAGGAGAAAGAAATAAAGTCAATAATGAATCTTCTTCCTAGCAAGAAGATTTGAAGCACAAGTTATGAATTAAATCTTTCTTCTATAGAGAGAAGAAGATTTGTAGCCTTTCTCTCTTTTAGTGAGAGCAATCAGATTTTGCAGCAGTGAGCAGTGAGCAGAAGTAGAAACGGATGGATGTTGCTGCAGAGCTTTTTCTCAATATCTCTCTTTTCTTTTGGGAGCTTTTTCCTCTATATCATATATGTGTGGTAGATCACTCTTCCTTATTTCCTGCCGACTTCCTCTTTATTTTATAGCTCTGTGTAATAAGATAGCACTATAGGAGAGGAATCATTTAGCAGCCAGAGATTTAGGAAGAGAGAAATATTTCCATAGCAGTTATAGCATAAATGGAAAATGTTAATTCAGATTTCAAATAATATCCAAAATAGAGTTAATCAGATTTAGCCAAGAATCAAATAGAAGGAAAGAATGATTCAGAACGGCTATAAAATATTAACATCATTCTATATAAATCAGATCTTCAGAAAAGAAGGAAAGAGATCTGGCGCAATAATAAATCTGTCATAAAGATCGACGTGCGTCGATTACTATTCGACGTAAGCGTCGAATTCATCTTAGCCCGACGTCGAGAGAGATATGCGGAATGTGCGTCGACAAAAGTGCGTCGACTTCTCTGTATGCGTCGACTAGAAATCAGAGTAGCGTCGATAAGACATACGTCGAAATCTTCCTAGAGTTACTTCGACATATCCTGAAGAAAACGTCGACTATATTTCGACGTAGCGTCGAATACCATTCGACGCATATTTACTTGGTCTTTTGTTATTCATTCATAAAACTCTTTCTTTAACTCATTTCTAGGGGTTAAGAGAAATCATTTTCCCAACACACCCCAGCAAAATGGCGTTGAGGTAGGAATATGTCGTGAGCTCCTCAACAGATGCCCAACAAAATCACTACCCAAGACTACACCATATGAGGCACTGATGAGGCAGAAGCCCAATATATCCTACCTCAGAACTTTTGGATTAATTTCTTTTCCTGATAAAACCAGGGATAAGAGAGATAAATTAAATGAAGCAAGCATCAAATGCATTCTAGTTGGATATAACAATGAAAGCAAGGGGTACCGATTCCTGGAACCACTAACCAACAAGCTATTGATCTCAAGAGACGCACCTTTGATGAAGACACTGAATGGTTGTGAGGCTCAGATTCAAGCTCTCCACATCAATTGGAGTTGTTGGTTGAGCTGGAGTTACCGACCAGCTCCATCCTCGCAGACACAAATCCTCCTCAGATAGATAACCTTGAGTCTGATCTTGATTCATCACCGCCCCAGAAAATCAGAACTATGGAAGAATATAGAAAATGCAGAATATGTTATGTTTGCATCCACTCCAACCACATATGATGAAGTCGCAAAAACAAAAGCTTGGAGGGATGCAATGAGAGAGGAGATTGATGCAATTGAAACAAATAAAACCTGGACATTGGTCTCCAGACCAACTGATAGAGCCATTATTGAATTAAAGTGGGTGTACAAGTTGAAGCAGAATGGAGATGGATCCATCCTCAAGCAGAAAGCACGTCTGGTTGCAAAGGGCTATTGTCAAAAACCCGGTGAAGATTATGACGAGACATTTGCGCCAGTAGCTAGGATGACTACAATTCGGCTCATACTTGCTTCTACTTCTCAATTCAGGTACCCCCTATACCAATTAGATGTGAAATCGGCCTTTCTCAATGGAGACCTATCATAAGAGGTGTATGTAAGTCATCCAAAAGGGTTCAGTAGAGGGGAGAAAAATATAAAGTCTATAAACTCCATAAGGCTCTGTATGGGCTTAAGCAAGCCCCTCGTGCCTCGCACGAGAATATTAGCTCCTTCATGAATGAAGGATTTTTTCGAAGCCCGAACGAGCCAACTCTATACATGAAACAAGAAGAAGATGCAAGGATCATAGTACACCTATACGTAGATGATCTCATTGTCACCGAAAATCATCAAAATGACATCCATCAATTCAAAAGAAAAATGAATCAACGATATCTGATGACTGATTTGGCCCCTTGAAGTTCTTTTTGGGGCTCCAGATCAAACAGCTTGGGGGTAATACCTTCATCACTCAAGAACTCTACATCACCAACATCCTGAACAAACACATACCGGAGGATTGCAACCCTGCAATCACTCCAATGGCCACTAAAGAGAAGATAACAACAAAAAGGAAGAAGAAGAAGGCACGGATGAAGAAGGATATCGAAGCATTGTCGGCTCCTTAATCTATCTCACAAGCACCCGACCTGATATTGAAAATTCTGTCAATATCGCTGCTCGGTTTGTGAGTAAGCCAGGGAAGACTCATCTAGCTGCCGTCAAGCGCATTCTGCGCTATCTGCAATGGACAAAGCATCACGGGCTTCTCTATAAACGGGAAGAGAATGAAGACATAACAGGCTTCACTGACTCAGATTGGGCTAGAGACATTGGTGACAGAAAGAGCACTGGCGGTTATCTCTTTCTGCTGGGATCGAAGCCTATATCATGGAGCTCAAGGAAACAACACTCGGTGGTGCTCTCAACTACAGAGGCGGAGTACATGACACTCAAAACCGCTGCTTGTGAGGCCATATGGCTAAAGAGCATCTTACAAGAAATCTGCGGAAGCAAAGAGGAAAAGACGGAAATCACACTTCGCGAACTGCCCGTCTATCACAGTCGAAGCAAACATATAGAAATTCAATTCCATTTCATCCGCGAACTGCTCGAAGGGATGAAGCTTCAGCTCGAGTTCTACCCTAGTCACGAACAGCTCGCGCACATTCTTACAAAGCCCCTTCCTAGGGATCGATTCGTCGATCTCAGGAAAAAAATAGGCATAATCGCTAGCACCGATTTAGAGGGGGTGTAAAATGTAAAACTCAGTGCCGCATTACACCAGTAGACCTGCATTTAATATCATCTTAATATAACTGTTAAATGTCCAACTGTTAGACAATTTAAATGGATTCTAGACTGTTCCAAATACCTGTATTTATACATGCATCTAATGAATGAAATGATCATCTGTTAAAAACTGAAAAATAACTCTTCTTTGTTTACTCATCTCTCCACACTCTAATACCTTAAACCAATACAAAGAAATTTTTTTCTCTAACATGACGGGCCTTAATATGATGTATTGCAGGTGATTACGGAGTTCTGCAAGACGATAGGAGCGGATGGGAAGCAGAGACAGGGCTTGATAAGGCTGGCGAAGAAGAACGGGGAGAAGCTGGGTTTTCTTGCATAAATTCCTTTGATTATATTATCTGAAGAGGAGTCCCCGTGTTTTCTTCTTCTGTTTTTCTACTACTTTCTACTTCAGTTTCGGGCTGTTATGTAGGGGGTTAAGGTGGGAGAAAATGAAGATTTGATGTAAAAAATTTCAAACATGGAAGTATAGGTGTAACGAGTTAAAAACTGGTTATTACACATTATGCAAGTGCATTGATCTGATGGGTAGTGAGAAGGTTTATACTTTGATTGTCAGGGAATATTTTAGACATCTTACTAATAAAAACATAATATTTGGAATTGTGCTGATGATGTTTGACATACATATTGCATGTTTTGCTTTTTCGAAATTATAAAATTATCTTATTTGAGTTTATATTTTCTCTAAGCGGGTATTTTTATACATTCATATTATGAAATATAAATTTATGAGATATTTTATAAACTTTATTTTTAAAATATACAGGGAAGATCTCTATAATGTTAGTTAAGTTTGATTGATTTCTCACTCAAGTTATTCACTATGCAGGAGCAAGCATTCAAGCAAGAACATCTCCTTACATCGATTTATGTTACATGCATCTTATTATATTTATAGTATAACATATATTTTATATATATTTTTATTTAAGAAGGTGTGCCTTCTTATCCTTCCTCATCTTTATCCTTTCAAGCTTTCCAGATACTGCTGACTGATGTTTGATTCTGCCCCCTTGGTTCTTTGTTTTCTTTCCTTTTTTGTCATTTTTGATTTTGTCCATCATACCCCATGAATCGGAAATGGTAGAACTTGTAGTTGCTCTCGTAATTTTTGAAATCTTGAGCGATGGAGAGTTTTGGTTAGGATATCAGCTAGTTGTTTCTCCGTCGGGGCAATATGTCAAATGAATCTGATGATTCTCAACTAGTTCCCATAGGAAATGGTGTTTTACTTCGATATGTTTTGATCGATTGTGATAGATGGGATTTTTGGCTAGTTGGATTGCAGACACATTGTCAACATTTAGCACAATATCTTCTTCTATCATTCCCAAATCCTTCAAAATTCTTGCTAACCAGATTCCTTCACAAGCACTGCTACAGATGGAAACATATTCGGCTTTGGTGGTCGATAAGGCCATTGTTTGTTGTTTTTAGCATTCCAGGAGATTCGTTTGGTACTTAGGAAGAATACATAGCTGCTCGTACTTTTGCGATCATCCTGGGAGCCGACCCAATCACTACCTGAGAAGCCGATTAAGGCTTCACCTTTCTCTTCTTTCTTATATAAGATTCCATGTGTTAACATTCCTTTGATGTAGTGAAGCACTCGTTTGGCAGTAAGAAAATGCTCTTCTGAGGGTTGGACATGAATTTGGATAAGAAACTCACTGTGTATTATAGATCTTGTCTAGTATGAGTGAGGTAAAGTAAGGATCCAATGACGCTTTGGTAAAGGAACTAAGTCCACTTGAAATGTTCCTTGACAGGTGGCCATTCTGTAATGAAGGTTACCATCATATGTAACTACTAACTTTGGGTGGTAGTAGGCATTTCTATCCATATATGTCAATGGAAATTTCGGGCATGCTTCAATGTACCTGACTCTATTTTACCAATAAGACTTGCACACAATAAACAAGCAAAGGTAGATCAAATACAGATCAAGATTTGTTATTCTCAAACCCAGATGTGCGGAACCGATGTTCCAACAGTTCGTACATTTCCAAATGTTATTGGACTGCAATGAGTTAGAATGGGAAGAAATTCGTAAAGGGCTCTGCCGAGATGAAGTCTTATAAAATTAAATCTCAGCTCGCTTAATATCCACCTTGTCAGGGGCCCATGGACATGCGACAACCGGAAGTGTGCTGATTCTAAGTATTGTAAAACACCATGACGTGACATTTAGTGCCCTAAAAGATCTACCTCACCAAAGGCCCTGCGAATATGTGGAAACTATGAGTGTGTAGATTATAAGTTCGATTTGGGACTGTACGTGAGACTCAATTTGGCTATCATACACCTCATAAGGGGCCATGTGGACATACAACAGTCAAAATGTGTAGATTCTAAGTCCAGTCTAGGACACTGAAGCGACATTTAGCTCGCCTGACGACCACCTTACTTGGGGCCCCACATCCATGCAACAAGAGGGAGTGTATTGATCCTTAGTCCAGTATAACACTGCGACACAACTTTCAAATCTCCTTAAGGATCCACCACGCCAGGGGCCCCACTGACATGGATCAACGGTGAGTGTGTTGAGTGTGTTGATACTAAGTCTGGTCTAACATTGCGATGTTACATTTAGCTCTCCTAAAATAACTACCTCTCTAGGATCCCCTCAGACATCTAGCAGTTGGGAGTGTGTTGACCCTAAGTCTAATTTAGTGTCGCGCTACATCATTCAGCATACCGACAAACCATCTCGCTATGAGTCAATCCTTTAAACATATTTCAAAAATACTATTTTTATATACATATAGAACCTTAACATTAAGCTCACATCCTAGCATGCCTAATATCCTATCGATGTTGGCAGCAAGCTCAAATATCAACATGCCTAAAGAGACTATTAACATTGGTAGCAATCTCACCTTTCAATGAACTTAAAGAGCCCACTGCCCTCGGGAGCAAGCTCATATCTCCACGGGCCAAAGAGCTTATGTGGCGATAAACACTATTGAGGCAAAAAATGTCCCCAACCACTACACTCATCCACAGACCTTTAGATAGCGGGGAATCAGGGACTACAAGTGACCGACTACTAGCCACAAAGAGTCGGAGAGATGGAGAGAGGAAAAGGATGTTGCAGACGGTTATACCAGATGTTCCTGCAACGGGAAAACCCCTCATATTGCTGGAAGTAATATTATTTCTTCAAACAACTATTGCAAAGCTATTACAAGGCATAGTTAGGCGACCGAAAGTTAGGCAATGGAGAGTGATGAGTACTTGATACTGCACCAACAGGGACAAGCAGGCTCAAGTTTCAACGTGCCTTTCTGGGAACCATAGTGTCCTATTTATACTAAAAGGGACCTGCACGAACAGGCCTGTGAAATAAATGTAAGATGCCCAGGATAGATGAGAGCTGGGCAGAAGAGAGAGAGAGAGAGAGAGAGAGAGAGAGAGAGAGAGAGAGAGAGAGAGAGAGAGAGGTTACAACAGGCTGTAACTGCCCCTACTATAGATGTTGGGGGAGGAGCTGGGGTGATCGCTCAGAGAGTCTTCCCGAGCTTCTTGAGGTTGGGATTGTTACTGCTTGGCTTGGAGACTGAGAAGGTGAGGACACCCTAGGAGTAACCACCCGCACTGCCTGATGCTCAAAGTGTTTCTCTGACTGAGTCTGACTAGCGGTTGGTACGGTTGTAGGATCCTGGTTAACATTAACCCCACTGAAGTATCTAGTTGCCTACCTAAATCACCTAGAGGGGGGGGGGGGGGGGGGGGGTGAATAGGTGATCTCTACGTCTTTTGCGGAATTAAAAATTAAACGTAAAGCACAGCACACAAAATTAATCACAGCCACAGATAACACCAGGAATTTATAGTGGTTCCCCGTACTTGGGTACTCCACTGCCGGCCTCGCCAATCTAGCACCACAGCTAGACTTGACTACTCACTAAATCTCGGATCAAGAACGATCCTACAGTCTCGGAGTCAAACTCCTACAAACTCAGAGAGAACCTCTCTTACAACTCGGAGAAAACTTCTCCTACAACTCGGAGAACAACCTCTCCTACAACTCGGAGATAACAACTCCTACAATAGATTGAAAAGGGTTTGAACAATACTAAACCAGATCTGAATAACAGAAGCGTTTTCTTCCTTCTTCTTGAATGGCTTTTGAGAACGATGAGGAAGAACAACGATCCTTCGAATCTGTCTTTGGCAATCCGAAACGATCCAATAGAGATTGCAGAACCTGAGCATGGATCAATCGAATCCTTCTTGATAGAAATCGACAACTCCAAAGAGTAGAACGATCTCCAAACGTAGACGACGGCGAGCGGCGCTTTTCTCGTTCTTTAAGATCGGGAGAGAGAGATTCGGAAAGGAATAATAATCATCAATCAAATCTTAAGCAAGAGGGCCTTTTATAGGAGAAGGTCTAAATAAAATATTTAAGCCTTAAGCCAGAGAAAGGAATCTCGTCAAACAGACGGAAAACAGAAGTCGGCAAAAACAGATTGAAGGAACGAGAAACAGATTTCTCGAGAGAAAGAAGACTTCTCGAGAAATCACGGCTGGATCTCGGAAAAAGGCTTTCAAACAAATTGACAGAGCTTCTCGAGAAAAGAAGGGATTTCTCGAGAACAAAGATCTTCTTCGAGAAATAAGATAAACTAACATTTTTCGGAAGAAACAAGAACTTCTCGAGAAATCAGATAAACTTCTCGAGAGAAAAAATTTTCTCAGAGACTTTCAGCAAAGAAGACTTCTCGAGAAAAAAACAAAGGATTTTCCGAGAGCACTACAGACTTCTCGAGAAATAAAGATAGCTTCTCGAGAAATTTGAATTTCTTTCGAAGACTTAAGCTGAAAAGAACTTCTCGAGAATTCAAAAGGATTTTCCGAGAGCTTTTCAGATTTCTCGAGAAATACACTTGGAAGAAATTCTTTAAACTTTTCTTTGAGAACAGCTACACCTCCAAGACCTTAGCTTTCTTTGTCTTGATTAGAAATGCATTCCAATAGAGAGATCACATATGAGTCAACACCATATCCCATACAATGAGGAATTACATTGTAAAAGACTGTGCTCATTGACCCACTGTGACCTGACATTGGTTTACATTTAGCAATGGGAACCTGCAAGACAAAACTAGAGAAACAAATCAAATACATAAGCAATTCAATCTTGGTTCATAGTTGACTTTCTACAAATCAAGGTTATTGTGGATACAATACCCAACACCCACACTTTTTAAGTTCTCGCGAACTTCGAAAAAGTAAACAGGTAACCGAAGAGACTGTGATTTGACCTTTGTGCTACTGAAAACTATAAATAGTCTGGAGTTGGGCTCAAAGGATCACTTTCGAACGGTTCCTTCGTACTTGCAGTAATTGCATTCTTGAGAGATGGTTAGTCGCAACAAGTCCATGCTGGAAGTGTTGGCCAAGAGAGAGCCCAAGATGTCGGGAGTTAAGGGGGTGGCGAGCACCCCAAGGCGCTGACTCCTGAGAAGAGGAAGATGGGCACTCTTCTGGAGAAGACTTCTATTTTGGAATCCCGCAAGGCTTCTACTGCTATCCTTGAGACGGGCGCACAGGTCCCTGCCTAAAAACAACAGGCAAACGCAAACACCTACATCCACACTTCATACCTTGACTGATTCCTCCGGGAGGGCGAGTAAGACCCTGCGCTCAACCTATCCTCTTGCGAGCCCATGTCCAAAGAGCCGGGGGAGGGGATTCATGAACCTGAGAAGGTGCCAGAGCAGGGAAAGACACCAACGGATGCTCCTGCAAAGAAGCGGAAGCGAAAGATATCCAAAAAGGAGTTCGCCAAGAAAGCAAAGAATTTTGTCGCTGAGGGAGGAGAGGGCTTTCCTTCTGAGATTGTTGACTTGGATGCAGATGAGGCCGCATGGACATCCATGGTTGTGGACTTGCTCGGAATGTAAGTCCAAACTGGATTGGTGATGGAGATGGTTGTTGCAGGGACCCCCGGAGATGACGCGGTCACCTAAATGAGCTTGCCTGCTGAGGTACTGGATGATAACCATACGGGAGGTGTGGTCGAAGAACTGTTGACTAGCACGGAAAAACTGATTGCCTTGCAGATAGAGACTTCGACCATAATTGATGAGGCGGGGAGGATGGTGCTGGAGACTCAAGAGTCGCCATACTCTGAGGGGAACAAGTGGGATAAGGCAGAGTTGTGGCAACTGGATGAGTATCTCAAGGCCAAGAAGTGGGCAGATGTTTAGAAGGAGTCAGAATCCTCTGAGAAAATGGAGAGGTAGAAGAGGAAGAAGCGAACAGACAAGGAGAAGCAGTTGAGAAAGAGGGTCTGAGAAAGGTGAGCCGCTAAGAAGGAAGCCGTCAATGAGACCGTGTGGCTTGCGGAAAAAGGTAAATCTTGTTGGAACACAGTTATCTGCATCCCTTTGGTTTGAGATTAACAAATCCTATTTGTATTTGATATAGTTTGTCATTGTGTTTTTAGCATGCAGGTTTTAACAAAAATGACACTAAGATGTTGTATTGTTGGTCGGGAATTGCTCACAAGCTGAAAAGAAGAATGTGGTCTAACGCTAGGCGTTAGGACTTAATGCCGACGTTGACTTTCATTCTCACCAAGATGAAAATGACATGGAGGGAAGCTGCCGTGATTGCAGGAGCATTTTGGGAATGATTTGTTTTAACGCCATGTGTTTGCCTCAACGCCAGCGTTAAGGTTGCCTAAAATGAATGTTTCCAAAGATGCAGAATCTCCTTCCTGTTTTGAAGATCGAGCCATCAAGTTATTTCTATACTGAGTCAACGACTGTCGTTAGCCTTAACGCCGACGTTAGCTTCCTGTTCTATAAATATGTGGCATTCATTCTCTTCAACTATTGTTCCAAAGGATCCATATTCCAGCGCTTCAGAAGATCTGTGAGGGCCGTATTTCCAGACCACCATCTCCCACACAAATTCAAGAGAAGAATTCGAAGGAGGATCGGATCAACGCTAACCCAACGTGAAGAACGTACGCTTCGACTTCAACGATATTCAACGGGTCTTCACTGTCTCCAGAATTCTTCATATGGAGTTTTTAAATTTGTCTTTTATATTTTGTTGTACCTTTATCCTTTGTAATTGTTTAGTGAATTCGCCTCGGTTGTTGGCGACTAGGTCCGTGCGCGGCTTAGGGGGAATTCACCGCGGTTGTTGGTGACTAGGTCTAGGAGTTAGATCTAGAGGGTGCTCGAGGCCTTTCTGGGGATAGAAGGGCTAGAGCGACTTGAGGCTGGATTTGGGGATTGAACGGCTAAAGCCAACCAGTTCCTAGTGAGAACAGTCGGTATAGAAAACCAAAGAGTCTTTTATATTCGCCTTTGATTTCTAGCGTCATAGAAATTCAATTTTGTAATTAATTTTAAATGATAATCATTTCTTTTCTTATTTAACAAAATTGATTTCTTGCTCTTTACTTTTGATTTAATTTACTTCATATAAAATATCAAAAGATTGTCTTAAAATCCTAAAGTTTTCAAAAAACCTTATTCACCCCCCTCTAAGAGCGCCTAAAGATCCAACAAGTAGTATCAGAGCGAGGTTATTCCAAAATGGTTTCACCACCGAGAATAATGGCGCACCATGATCTCGCATTTTATGCGGGGCAGTGAATTAGTATACCACCACTATTTACAAAGTCCGATTATAGCTATTGGAGAGCTAGGATGCAATGTTTTCAAATGACTTTAGACAGAAGTTTGGGGAATGTTAGAACAACGCTATTCTCCTCCTACCACCATAGTGGGTGAAGTTACGCTTCTAAAACCTATAGATAAATGGGATGATCAAGACAAACTTAGGTGTAAAAATAATGCTATGGCAATGAACGCATTATTTTGTGCATTAGATAGAACTGAATTTAACCGTGTTTATGCTTGTGAAACTGCATATGATATATGAAATTTATTAGAAATTACTCATGAAAGTACCTCGCAGGTGAAGGACTCAAAGCTTTTTCAACTGGAATCAGAGTATGAAAGGTTTTGCATGGAACCTGACGAGGATATCAACTTCATGTGCACAAGATTTACAAAAATTGTAAACGCATCAAGAATCCTTGGAAAGACCTTCACATACGGAGACCTAATGAGGAAGATTCTTAGTTCTCTTCCACCAAAATTCAATCTGAAGGTGATGGCGATATCAGAATCTCATGATCTAAGACAACTTCACATTGAGAACCTCATTGAGAATCTTAAAACCCATGAGGTAGAACTCAAGATTCAACATGAAGAGTACAATGCGGAGCCAAAGAAGAAGGCCTTGGCTCTAAAGTCCAAGAAGGAGGTCAATGATGATGAAGAAGACGCAGAAAGCCATTTTGTAAAGAATTTTAAGAAATTTATGAAGAATCCGGAGAGAAGAAACTCTTTCCGAAAATACTTCGTGAAAGATGCAAAAAGGAAGGGATCATCCTCTACAAAAGAAAATGTGTTGGACATATGTGTCACATCCCTTTGTTTGAGAATAACAAATCCCATATTGTATTTGATCTTGCTTGTCACGTGTTTATAGTGTGCAGGAACTATAGGTGCAATACTCCACCGGTAGAAAACAACTTGGAATCAAATTCTCTGAATGGAGCACTACCACCAACGCTAGGGATACCACATGCGTTAGCGCTACTACAAGCGCTAGTGCTACCTCCTGGCGCTAGCTCCAGCTCGTGCCACAACGCCACGCCGTGATGGTTTTATAACCGCCTCTACACGACCGCTACCGCAGGCGCTAGGTGTTACCGCAAGCGCTAACTCCAAGGTCTATATAATGGAGCTTTCCTTCTTTTTTTGGATACACATCCCAGAGAGAATTCCTGTGCCAAATTTCAAGAGCTGTTACTCTGCCGAAAAGTCATCTCCCACTCAAAGCTAAAGAAGATTTCTGGAGAAGGAAGCCATCACGGTGCATCCGAAGAACGATCGCATCAACCTTGCTTATGCTACATCGATCCTTCATCGCCAACTTCAGAAAATCTCATAGAGGGAGTTTTCATTTGTGTTATTTCATTATTTTGAATCTTTGTAGTTAAATCGCCTTGTGTTGGCGACTAGGTCCTTGCGCGGCTTAGGGAAAATTCACTGCATGTGTTCGCAACTAGGTCTAGGTGATTAGATCTAGGGGGTGCTCGAGGCCATATCCGGGGAAGGATTGGCTAGAGCGGCTTAAGGCCATATTCATGGAAGGATATGCTAAAGCCACCGATTCGTGGGGATACGAGTCGACATAAAAAAGGAAAAAGTAATTATATTTGTACGCCTCCGATTTCTAGCGATATTGAAATCAAATGTATGTAAGCACTTTTTTATATAATACAATCATATCTCTATTTGTGTTTACTTGATTTCCTTCATTTGGCTAAAATTCTAAAATTGCAAATTACATTATTTTCTTCTTTTACCTATATTGTTATTTTGCTCTCGTTTACTGTAAAACAATTTAGTAAATTGCTTAATTTTATAAAAAGAATTTTATTCCCTTATTCACCGCCCCTCTAAGGGCGCCTATCGATCCAACGAGCGCAAGTTATTCCAAATTGGTTTAAGAACCAGGAATTATGATGTCTTATGATCTCTCTTTTCCGAGGGTCAGGGAATTAGTGGACCTCCACTATTTACTGGGTCAGATTATAATTATTGAAAAAATAGGATGCGATGTTTTCTAATGACCCTAGATATTGAGGTATGGAATATGGTAGAAGAGCGATACTCTCCTTCTACAATTGTAGTTGGAGAGGTAACAATAGAAAAATCTAAGGATAAATGGGATGATAGAGATAAACTTAAATGAAAAAATAACGCCAAGGCTATGAATACTTTATTTTGTGCGTTAGTTAGAAATGAATTTAATTAAATTTCTGCATGTACTACTACATATGAAATTTGGAATCATTTGGAAATTACTCATGAATGTACATCGCAGGTTAAAGATTCAAAGCTTTTCCAACTGGAGTCAGAATATGAAAAGTTCCGGATGGATGAAAGCGAAGATATTGATGCAATGTACACGCGCTTCACCAAGATCGTCAATGCCTCCAAAGCTCTTGGAAAGACCTTCTCCAACGGCAACTTGGTCCGAAAGATTCTTCGATCTCTTCCTCCAAAATTAAATCCAAAGGTGACGGTTTGTAAGACCCCCTCCCAGAACACAATACACGGCCGAGGGGAGTCCTATGCCCAGGACAGCCGCCTTGTGGAAGTGCCAGCACACGGGCTAGCCCCCTCCACAAGACGCCTATCCTGCCGGCTATTCTCAAATATCATCATGCTAACCCATCAATAATACAAAAATAACATAAGGCATTTATTCACAACTACGTAATATTGTCCAATAAAATACAAAAGAACAGGAAGCTACACAAGCTCATGTTAAACATCAGAGTACAAACTTGCCCTAAGGCTAGATCTCGAACACTCGCTCACATCTGCCACTGACGGTAGCCAAGGTATCATAGTCACCAGCCCTGTCACCCTGGCCTGGTTATCCTCCTGTGTCGTACGCTGCTGCTCCACCTAAGTGTGCTCCTCAAAGTAATGGTGTAACAACCGTTAGTCATAAAGACTAAGTGGCTTCACATCCTCTCCCCCGATGACTCCAAGGCACCGGGCGGAAGGGAATGAAGATAAGCTGCAATATAATCAGTAAATAGAATACAGCAGGTGGTATATGACAATATAATACGAGAGCATCATGTGTATATGTAAGCATCAATAAATAACAACATGTATAAAAGAACATCTAGCAGTATAGTATGGTCAGCGACAAAGTACAAGCAAGCAGAGTATTTGCAGTTTCAAATGTACCTTAACTTTTATGAATGCACATACAATCTTATAAGTTAAGGTTTCCAATTTGTAACCCATCATATTAAAGAGCCCATACTAATTTATATGTTGGACCCGATGCGGTGCAATGGTATGATCATGAAAGGAAGAATGCAATGCAATGATTATGGTGTGATGACTCACCCATGCAACTTTGCTATGTCGACATAGACTTGTAGTTCCCGCTTTTTGAGGGTAGCTAACCACTCAGGCACCTCACATCATGGCCAGGAGGAGACAGTGGAACGGGATCCTCCACTACTAGGTGGGTATGGACACTACCAGACCTATGCATATGTACGCCTCAACGCTAAGGACACACAGAGGAGACCCTACGTACTGTAGCATCATGCTGAGTTTTAATAACACGGAAGGGGTCTTGGGAAGTTAACACCAAGAACACATCCCAATCAGTCTAGAGTCTAACTGCTAGCTTCTGTCGGTGTCACGACTGGCAAGCCCGTAGACCAGCCACAAGTAATCCTCCAACCAGGATGATTACACCACCATGTGTAAGCCATGCACATTCATGTAACTCCCTTGCATAATCTGTGCTATCAAGCACCCAAGGACTCACGGATGGAGTCTTCTTACCTTTCACATCATACCAGTTCAACCGATGCAAATTAGCATCCAAGTCCCCCAACAACCGGGCCCTTAACATTTAACCATAATATATAACCATATCTTATAATCCACAACACGCCATCAATGCTACCCATATCGAGTTATCATGACTCTATGCAGTAGCGTGTGTATAACATGGAAATTACTCTACAAGATCCTGTCGGACTACTTTTGTGTACGGAGTCATATTCATATTTACTAAATAGGTAAGCCCGAACGCATCACCAATATTCAATTTGTGTACTCAATTCACAGCGTGTTTTAACGCGATTAAAGCTATCAACCTTATTGAGATGTTTGATGAGTCCAGTTTATATAGTGATTTCCGGACTCATCTAGGCTAGTTTCATGCACTTGCACTTCACTTTAGGCCTATTTTCAATTCTATTTGATCACATTGCCCATTTCATTGCTTAGTGCACATTTATGCCCCATCTTGGTGTGATTTCATGTATTTATATGGTCTGGTATATTTTCATGCAGGTCCAAGTGTTGTGCGACACTCGGGATGGGTCCTGAGGGATTTTCGGTCGAAAAAGCCTCTGATCGTGCGTTTTCCTTCTCGCACGACCAGGCGCACGACCACTGGTCGTGCATTAATTCCCTTCCCTGATCGAGCGACGGCGCACGATCATTGGCCTTCTTCGCGCATGACCACTGGTCGTGCGCCGCTGACCGTGCACTTTTGTGCAGATTTGGTTTGAGCTACAGG
This sequence comes from Dactylorhiza incarnata, assembly GCA_033032865.1. Lineage (NCBI taxonomy): Eukaryota > Viridiplantae > Streptophyta > Magnoliopsida > Asparagales > Orchidaceae > Dactylorhiza > Dactylorhiza incarnata. The sequence continues at coordinate 24,095,285 of JAWHQI010000003.1, forward strand.
TTCTTCGCGCACGATCAGAGGCATTCCTTCGCGCACGACCATTGGTCGTGCGCCTGATCGTGCGCGTTGTTTAATTCTGCTCCGTCTATAAATAGACATGCGCGATTTTAGTTCGGGATCGACCATCCGACTCCGCCCAGCTCCGCCGTTTTCCACATTTTCTGCAGGGTTTCACCTCCTTCTTCACCGCCCACCTTAGGGAGGATCTCCGGGCAAGCTTTCAACGCCAAATCCTCGCCGGAGCTTCCTCTCGGCCACCTCCTTCATCCAAGAGCTTCAAGAAAGGAGTCAACCTAGCCTTCTTCTTCAAGATCGGAGCAGCTTGTGTGATCATTCCTCCGGTTCGTGACACGAAGAAGACGGGTCATTGGGAGGAAGTGACGGCCCTCCTCTACCCCGGACGCAGTTGAGGACTGAGTTTGGACGCGGATTGACAACCCGGCGACTCCTTCCGTGAATCCTCAACAAGGCTTCGGAGTCGGTCGATTTCGCACACTCACCTCCTCTTGTAGTTGATAGTTTAGTTGGACTTCTTATATGTTTGATGAAGTATACTTTTATTTGTTAACATTAGTATGAAATCATGTCTATGTGATTGAGTAATCTTGTTATATTTTCATTTGAGGTGTGCCTTGTGGTGAGGATTGTTTGTTGTGTTGTGCCGCCCTAACAATTGTTAGTGGTGTGCTTTGCGAAGAGGTGCTTGCGACCCTCATTCCGCCGCTCTCTCCACTCCATCCGCTAGCCTACTCATCCATCCGCCTAGCGATTCGGTGCATTGCGGCCCGTGTAGTCTTCCATCCCGCCTGGCGAAGCAGTGCGCTCAAGGCCTGCATAGGAGTAGTCGTAGCTATTTTATTTTGTTTTCCGCAGTCCAAACCAAGCCTCCCGCAATCCATCCGACCTTAAGGACTTCAATCTCAAGTCCTCCTCAATAGTCAACTCCACCATACTGTGTTCCTTCCGAGATCGATACTCGGGGATACTCCTCGTTTTATATTACTTGAATGATCGGTACACTGCCGTTTCGTGCCGCAGTCTCGCCACAGCCTATAGCGGTGTGTGAGATTTGCGCCATCAAGTTTTTGGCGCCGTTGCCGGGGAACACAGACGTGTGAGTTTTCTGGATAGGGAGAATCTGAGAGAGAAGCCCTTCCATTTGTAAATTGCGTCGTTTATTTTTATTTTAGTTCTTTTTATTCTATTTTCCTGTTTTTAAATAGGTTGTTTAGTAAATTACTGTTAGGTGTAACAGTTTGCACGATAGTGTCTTTATTTTGAATCTTGCTATCTCCATATAATGTGGGATGCATTTAATATTCGTTGCCGTTTATGTGGAGATATTTCTCACGCTAGTGATAGATGCCCTACGAAAGATGGTGGGCATAATTCTCGTGGCCCGGTGTACGGAGCACCATTTTCCTATGGTTCTTCATGCCCTGTGCCCAAGTCTTATGGCCACTCGTCCTCGCCGCATACACCATTTTTATATTCCTCCCCGGCCCCTCAAGGACCAAGGAGTAATATAAAACGGTGCTTGTTCTGTCAAAGCATGGATCACGCCCTGAAGGACTGTGCCGAGTATCTTCGCCAATTGGACGAGGATGATGAGCCGGATATCCGGATCGTCCCGAGTCCTACTTCCGGCAGCACACCTTCAACATCCGGTTATGTGTCTGTGTCACCTTCATCTTGTGAAGGGTATGATGTGGACACAATCCCCAGATGCGTGGCTGATCTAGGCTCTGACATGGTCGAGCCTATCTCCCCTGTGCATCCATCACCTAGCGTATATTTGATTCTTTGTGAGGAATCACTGCTTGACTTTTATCCAAGCACCATTCCTTCCCCTGTTGTGCATTCTACTACGCTCGTCTCCGACGACATTGTTGATGATGTGTCGCAAGATGAAGCTGGCGATCTATGTATTGTGCCTACTCCTATGGAGCAGGACAACCTTCTAGATGAAGAGGAGCTTTCCTCAGCACCGGTGGAGGAAGTCCAAATCCTAGGCATGGCCCTTGTTGATCCCGCCGAACCTTGTAGCATTGATGACAATGCAAACATTATTTTACTTTCCCAACCTTTTGGGAGTGAGTCCGGGACCACTCCCCCGCTTGATTTTTATTTATGTTCTTCTTCTCTTTTATTTCTTGGCCCCCTTCTGCTATATCTGAGCCTGTGCAGGTTGAGTCTTCGCAGGTACTTCAGGAGGACTTGGAGCATTCTGCTCAAGTCAATGATGAGTGTATCCTCTCATGTGAGGAGGTTGATCCACCCTCCATAGAGGAAGCCTCATTCATTGCCTTCTCCTCCTGCGGACCTGCTGTGGATGACACCTTGCTTGGCAAGGATTTTTTGTGTGAGATGAGTGAGGCTTATTCCTCCTCCTCCTTTTACATTCTGTTTCCTCTACCTGTGTGTTGCAGGTATTATTATACAGGTAGAGGGGTGACTGTTTTATCGCTGTATCGCTACCGGCCACCGAAACGGATAATGGAACAGCTACCTGTGCATTTTCTATTCCATAGGCCCATTAGCTAGAACTCGTAAAGTTTTGAATAAGTCGTGCTGGGAAGACAATAAACCCAGTATTTATCTTATTTTTCTTGCATTGTATTTTTCGTTAAGTAGAATAGTTTGTTAAATTTCAATTTAGTTTTAGTTTTTCTATTTCTTTTTGTTTTTGCGGAGCTCACCCCTGCAGGTCATTCCTATGGAAGGCGGTGGTCGCGATTCTTCGTATGACGGAGGTGCGGCTTGGTCTTGTTCTACACGCGTCTTCTGGTATGCTCACTTGCTGAGCATTGGGTACCCTCTTCCCCCAACTTTGTTTTAGAATATCTTAATGCATAGTTTAAGTCTGGGGGAGAGCTAGTATCTGTTACCCAATGCACGTGCACACTGCATATGCATACTAGAAGCTTTTATTGATTTATTTTGTTTAGATCATTGCATCACACACCACTTGCACCCACTTGAGCGTGTGCTTAGCTGTTTGCGTGTCGCGAGTTAAACTCATTTCTTGAGCAAGGTTCAGGCAAATCATTGTGCTGGCTTTTAAATTATATAGTGGAGTAATATGTTGACTCCGGTGTTCCTAGTCTAATGCTTTTGTGAGCATAGAGATTTGTGTAGATTAGATTCCTTTTTATACTATTAGTCTTATACATTTCTATTAGTGTAAATAATGTTTGCTCTACTCAAATGGTGAATCCGGTTTGAATCAAAAGGTAGCATATGGGTGTGTGTAAATTATCGCTAGACGTGTATTGCTTGTGTCGGGAGGAAGGATAACCTTTCTCGGTGACTAAGAACTCACCCCAAGCGATTCTTGAAGCATTGGCATAGGATAATTCTGTTGCGCAAGAATGACGTAGGCCATCATTTTGGCCCGGTTGAGCCTTTGTGTCAATCCTGATATCTTATCCTCGTTAGCCCATTTGTGCCTACCCCATCCCTTTGATTCAGCTCCACATTTTATTCCACCAAAACCAAAAAGCCGATCCTAGTCACATACCCAAAGCTGAGCTTTAGCTGTTTTCACATTTGTATTTTGGAATGTTGACGTGGTGATGTTAAATTTGGAGATGTGGTTGTACTCCCTTGAACATTTGCTGAATTTAAAAAAATATATATAATTAGAAAAAGAAATGAAATGAGAAGAAAAGAAAAGAAAAATGAGAATGAATTTAATTGAAAATCTATTTGAGATATGTATTTTGGAGTAGGCGGTGCACATACCCATGCGTTCAGGTCCAAGTCTATGGGTGTGGTGCATCCGCGTGTTTTTGTAGCTGCGGGGATAGAGTTATTGTTTAAGCTCATTTGGGTTGGATGCTTTAAGCCGTCCTGTTTATCATTGTTTACCTCACCGTAACCCAAGCCTCATGAAAAACCTTAAGTCCTACCGACTCACGCTATGAACTAATCTAGTGCTGTGGAGAGAATGTGACCGGGCGAGCTTATGGTCTCCGACACCGATGGATTTCTGTGGAGTTTGTCCCAAACCCTAGCCTGGGCAATGCTCATCTCAGCGTGTATTTTACTTTCCCCGTATGCGTGACCGATTGATTCACCATGATTCACATTTATGAGTAGTAGTAATATTTATTTACTCCATTAGAAGCATATAAACTATGTGTATAATTAGAAACCTTATCCACTATTTCTCTATGCACTTGGGTATGCGACTTCGCATGGTACTCCTCGGTGTAATTTTAAGCTAGCTATTTATTTTTCCACGCCTGCTTAGGATGTGTTTGCTCGGGACGTGCAAACAGGTAAGTCTGGGGGTGTGATGAGTCCAGTTTATATAGTGATTTCCGGACTCATCTAGGCTAGTTTTCATGCACTTGCACTTCACTTTAGGCCTATTTTCAATTCTATTTGATCACATTGCCCATTTCATTGCTTAGTGCACATTTATGCCCCATCTTGGTGTGATTTCATGTATTTCAGTGGTCTAGTATATTTTCATGCAGGTCCAAGGGTTGTGCGACACTCAGGATGCGTCCTGGGGGATTTTCGGTCGAAAAAGCCTCTGATCGTGCGTTTTCCTTCTCGCACGACCAGGCGCACGACCACTGGTCGTGCGTTAATTCCCTTCCCTGATCGAGCGACGGCGCACGATCATTGGCCTTCTTCGCGCACGACCACTGGTCGTGCGCCGCTGACCGTGCGCTTTTGTGCAGATTTGGTTCAAGCTACAGGTTCTTCGCGCACGATCAGAGGCATTCCTTCGCGCACGACCATTGGTCGTGCGCCTGATCGTGCGCGTTGTTTAATTTTGCTCCGTCTATAAATAGACATGCGCGATTTTAGGTCGGGATCGACCATCCGACTCCGCCCAGCTCCGCCGTTTTCCACATTTTCTGCAGGGTTTCACCTGTGAAAATTTTTCTAAGGACCTTGTGAGAGCAAGCAGGAATCGATTATGCAACTTAGAGATACAAGCCAAACAACCAGAAACAAACTTTAGGTAAGCAATTGATCTTTATTGATAGCATAAACTTCATTACAGGGCAAGGCATACTTGGCGAGACATGATTTCGCCAGCACAGATACCAAACAGAAATACTAGTAGATGAGGACAACTTGAGATCGCTCCAGACCGCGCGACCTCCCTGCGACTTCAACACACTGCCAGACCGCAGTGCCTTGCCGATCACAGCACACCACCAATCCGCTGATCAGACCGCACCCTTCTTCCGACCTGTTGATCCTCCCGAACTCCAGCACCACAACTCCAAGACGCAGACCGCCCGAACACTTTCAGAGGAAGAGGTGATCGCTGCTGCCCACACTATCCGCAGAAGCTGCACAAGAGGAATTCAATCAGCAGACCGCACGGTCAGAATAAAACAGACCGCAGGAAACAAGCGAACTCAGCTTACACTTGGTGTGTTCTATTTGCTGCTACAGTGGCCTCCTATTTATAGGCACGGGACCTGATCCAGTCACCACCCTATGAGATAGGATCACCACCCTCCAGATCGCGTGACCTGATCGGTCAACCCGCGCGATCAGCAACATAACTCCTGCTTCATTTTGGTGAACCCGCCAGCTTCAATTCTCCACCATGAGAGACCGCCACTCTCACAGCAGACCGCGACTCTCCAAAGAGATCGCCAGACCGCCCGAAGCTATTCACCACCTGTGTTCGCTCGAGACCGCGAACACAGCCAGTCCGCCATCAACCCGCAAACTCCTGTCCGCATGCCGATCTCCTCCTGAGACCGCGAACAGCAACCAGCTCGCATACCAGTCTCCTCCTGAGACCGCGAACTGAGACCGCGCGACTAAGAGCCTTGGTCCGCGACAACTACCAGAGAACCTGGAACACCCTGTGCGGTCACACCTGACTGCCACAGCCTTGAAGAAGACAACCCGCCGCACGGTTATAGACAACCTGCGCGGCCTTGGACCAGATACCAGCGGTCACTCCAGGAGACCACAGCTAGGCTACTACCAGCCAGACCGCAGAGGCAGACCGCCAGGCCGTGCGGTCATGCCAGACCGCCCGACCTCCTCCCAGACCGCCCAGGTCCAAAACACCTCCAACTTCCACTTCAATAATTTCAACACTCCCCCTTGAAGTGGGAAGTTGAAACTAACCCAAGTAACTCCCTTAGCCGTGTGAACGACCCCTTTGCCAGCGCCTTTGTGAAGATGTCTGCGACATTGTCCGCACTCCGCACATGCTCGACCGAAAGAGATCCCTCCAGCACCTTCTCCCGTATGAAGTGATGCTCGATCTCAATATGCTTGGTCCTTGCGTGACAAACTGGATTGGTCACCAGTTTGAGAGCACTCTCGTTGTCACCACATAGCAGAGTCGGCTCCCGAACCTCTTTGTGGACGTCTCCAACCAACCTCCTAAGCCAGATGGCTTCCTGAGCTGCCAAGGCCGAAGCCTTGTATTCCGCTTCCGTGGTAGAGACTGATACGGAATCCTGCTTCTTGCTGCACCATGATATAGCCGTAGGGCCTGCCATGAAGACGAATCCAGATGTCGACTTCCGATCATCCGAATCTCCCCCGTAATCAGCATCCATGTAACCATGCACCTCGAAACCCGCATTCTTCCTGTACAGGAGACCCATGTCTGAGGTCGCCTTAACATACTTCAGAATGTTCTTGGCCGCTAGCAGATGAGGTACTCGTGGTTCCGCCATAAACCGACTCACCCTGCCTACTGCATATGCAATATCCGGCCTTGTGATCGTCAGATAAATCAAGCTCCCAACCAGAGCTCGGAACACCAACGGATCTTGCATGATCCTTCCCTCATCCTTCCGAAGCTTCATAGCCTTCTCCAGAGGTGTGGAAGTGCACTTCCCTTCCTTCATGCCGAACCATTCTACGATCCGCTCCGCATATCCGGCTTGGGTCACCAGCACTCCACCTTCCTTCCTCTACACCTCAAGTCCAAGAAAATGGTGAAGCTCACCAAGATCCTTCATTTCGAACTTGATAGATAGCTCAGCTCGAAGCTGCGCTACCTCCTCCTGTGAGTTCCCCGTCACGATCATATCGTCAACGTATAGCAGCACGATGACCTGAAGCTCCCCGCTCTTCTTGACGAACAAGCTCGAGTCAGAGTCTGAAGCAACAAATCCACAGAATAGGAGATATTCTGCGATCTTCCCGTACCACGCCCTCGGCGCTTGCTTCAACCCATACAGGGCCTTCTTCAGCTTGCAGACATGCTCCGGAAAATCTTCAGACACAAAACCTGGTGGCTGAACCATGAAGATGTCCTTGTCAATCTCGCCGTACAAGAAAGCGTTCTTGACGTCGAGCTGCCAAATCTTCCATCCACTGAACGCTGCCAAGGCAATGATGAACCGAACTGAAGTCATTTTTGCCACCGGACTGAATGTCTCATCATAATCTTCACCATATTGCTGCGAAAACCCCCGAGCTACAAGATGGGCCTTGTACCGCTCGATACTGCCGTCAGCTTTCTTCTTCAGCTTGTAGACCCACTTGCATGTCACAGGAGTGGTGCCCTTGGGCTTGGGCACAAGAGACCAGGTCTCATTTTTTTCGAGAGCTGCCATCTCTTCTTGCATCGCAACCTCCCACTCCTTCACGCCTCTGGCCTTCTCAAAGCTCGACGGCTCCCTCTCATCCAAGGGACCAGCAAAGAAACATGAGACAAAGCTCACTGCGTTTCCTCCTGTATAGCGATCAGGGGCAATGATTGACCGCTTCGATCTCCTCAGCTCCTTTCCCTGAACCGCATCATCTCCAGCAGCTTCTTCCCTAGCTCCCCTTCCAGACGTGCTAGGAGCATTGCTCCCCCTGCTCCCTGAACCAGAAGCCCCCGTCTCGGAACTAGAAGGAGATGGGCCACCTGGCGACACAGGTAGCACCACCTGAAGATCCTCCACAGCTTGCTCCGGCTCCTCCACCCTGCTCTCTGGTAGCTCCACTCCAGAAGACCCTTTGTAAGATGTCACCTCATCAAACACGACGTCGCGAGATACGACAAATCTCCGCGTCTCCGGGTCCATGCACTTCCACCCTTTCTTCCGCTCATCGTATCCTACGAAGACTAGCTTCCTTGCTTTCGCATCTAGCTTCGTCCGAAGAGCATCTGGGACATGCACATAGCAAGTGGAACCAAACACCCTAAGGTGTGCCACGCTTGGCTTCTCCTTGAACATCATCTCATGCGGGGTCAACATGTTGATGGGGCTCAGAGGCATCCTGTTGATGACGTAGGCAGCACAAGACATTCCCTCCGCCCAGAATGACTTTGGAATACTCTTGGCATGCAGCCAACACTTGCAGGTCTCCGTCAGATGACGGATCTTCCGCTCTGCAACTCCGTTCTGCTGTGGAGTATGTGCACAAGTAAGCTCCCTCCGGATGCCTGCCTTCCTGCAAAAAGTAGAGAACTCACTGGAGGTGAATTCCCCTCCGTTGTCAGTCCTCAGCTTCTTCACCTGCAGTCCCAGCCGACCTTCCACGAGCTCCTTGAACTCCATAAACTTGGCAAACGCCTCCGCCTTCTCCTTCAGGAAATATACCCAGACATATCTGGTGTAATCATCGATCAACACCAGCATATATCTGCTGCCTCCGAGGCTTGGGGTAGCAGTCGATCCCATCAAGTCACCGTGGATGCACTCTAGCGGCTGACTACTCCTTGTCTGCGACTTGTCAAATGGTAGTCGATGAGACTTGCCGAACTGACATCCTGCGCAAACATGACCTTCTCCGTAGGAAGATAGACTTGGCAGGCCCTTGACCAGGCCTCTCACCGCCATTGCTTTCAGCTTATCCATTCCTACATGCCCCAACCTCTCATGCCATATAACGGCACCATCATTCGTCTTCATCTTGTCGACGTAGGAACTTGTCGATAAAACGAACAAGTCCTTTGCCCATCTCCCGATATGAACAACCTCGGCCTTCACGGCCTCTACATTACGTAGAAATTTCACTTCTGTTGGGCCGAACAGAACGTGATACCCAGCGTCAACAGCGTTGGTCACGGAGAAGAGGTTTTTCTTCATTCCGGGCACATGATAGACACTCTTCAAAGTAATTGGCCCTCTATCACTGCCCAAAGAAACAACCCCCACCTTCTCTACTGGATGCACAGTATTATCAGCAGTAATGATTGCATTGTTACCTGTGTAGGGTTGTGCTGAGGAAAGCTTTGACTCGTCTCCGGTAAGATGATGACCACACCCTGAGTCCACGATCCAGTCCTCTTGATAGTTGATAGAAGCCGCGGCTCCAACAGAAGCCGAGAAGGCTCCTCCCCATCCTCCATCAGTCTTCCTGGTCTCCACTTCCTCCTTTCCAGCAGCATGCCCCGGTTGAGTAACCATTCGGCAATCCTTCCTGATATGGCCGAACTTGCCACACTTGTAGCACTTGGGACCTTCCCCCTTCTTCTTCCCGTCAGCTTTGGGAGCATACCCCCTTTCCAGCTGCCCAGAAGTTGAAGGCCCATAGCCTTCCGTGGTCTTCTTCTTCTTATCCCACTTCTTCTTCTTTCCCGAGAAGAGCACTTCGCCATCTCCCCTGGTCACTGACAGCCCCGCCATCTGTCTTGCCAAACTTTCTTGCGAAGAAAGCAAGTTCTCCAGCTCCAACAGAGACGGCTGATTTGCTCATCCCTGCACCGACGTCACAAAGGCCACATATTCCTTCCGCAAGCCGCGGATGATGTGCCTCTTCAGCTTCGCCTCAGAGATAGGCTCATCAGGATCCAGTGCTGAGATTTCAGCGCACAAATTCTTCATCTTCAGAAAGAAGTTTGAGATAGAAAGATCACCCTGAGCCGACCTTGCCAGCTCATTCTCCAAGAACTGCAGCCTTGCCACATTCTTCTTGTTAAACAGCCCATCCAGGGCTTTCCAGATTTCTACAGCCGATCCACATCCCAAAATGTGATCAAAGAGATCAGGTGAAATGGCACGCTTCAAAGTGAACTCGGCCTTGGCATTGGTCTTTCTCCAAGCTCTCACGGCCGGACCGTTATCACCAGCTTCTGTTGCCTTCACCTCTTCCGTCTCATCTCCTCCAACAATCTCCCATAGATCCTCACCCAGAAGATAGCTCTGCATACACGACTTCCACTTCTTGAAGTTAGTCGACGTAAGCATCTCAATCCCAAGACCTCTTGAAAATCCACCTTCCATTGTCCTACCACTGGTTCCTTCTTCACAAAGGCGATGGCTACTCTAAGTTGCAACCTGCTCTATCCACTCCAACCTAGCTCTGATACCATGTGAAAATTTTTCTAAGGACCTTGTGAGAGCAAGCAGGAATCGATTATGCAACTTAGAGATACAAGCCAAACAACCAGAAACAAACTTTAGGTAAGCAATTGATCTTTATTGATAGCATAAACTTCATTACAGGGCAAGGCATGCTTGGCGAGACATGATTTCGCCAGCACAGATACCAAACAGAAATACTAGTAGATGAGGACAACTTGAGATCGCTCCAGACCGCGCGACCTCCCTGCGACTTCAACACACTGCCAGACCGCAGTGCCTTGCCGATCACAGCACACCACCAATCCGCTGATCAGACCGCACCCTTCTTCCGACCTGTTGATCCTCCCGAACTCCAGCACCACAACTCCAAGCCGCAGACCGCCCGAACACTTTCAGAGGAAGAGGTGATCGCTGCTGCCCACACTATCCGCAGAAGCTGCACAAGAGGAATTCAATCAGCAGACCGCACGGTCAGAATAAAACAGACCGCAGGAAACAAGCGAACTCAGCTTACACTTGGTGTGTTCTATTTGCTGCTACAGTGGCCTCCTATTTATAGGCACGGGACCTGATCCAGTCACCACCCTATGAGATAGGATCACCACCCTCCAGATCGCGTGACCTGATCGGTCAACCCGCGCGATCAGCAACATAACTCCTGCTTCATTTTGGTGAACCCGCCAGCTTCAATTCTCCACCATGAGAGACCGCCACTCTCACAGCAGACCTCGACTCTCCAAAGAGATCGCCAGACCGCCCGAAGCTATTCACCACCTGTGTTCGCTCGAGACCGCGAACACAGCCAGTCCGCCATCAACCCGCAAACTCCTGTCCGCATGCCGATCTCCTCCTGAGACCGCGAACAGCAACCAGCTCGCGTACCAGTCTCCTCCTGAGACCGCGAACTGAGACCGCGCGACTAAGAGCCTTGGTCCGCGACAACTACCAGAGAACCTGGAACACCCTGTGCGGTCACACCTGACTGCCACAGCCTTGAAGAAGACAACCCGCCGCACGGTTATAGACAACCTGCGCGGCCTTGGACCAGATACCAGCGATCACTCCAGGAGACCACAGCTAGGCTACTACCAGCCAGACCGCAGAGGCAGACCGCCAGGCCGTGCGGTCATGCCAGACCGCCCGACCTCCTCCCAGACCGCCCAGGTCCAAAACACCTCCAACTTCCACTTCAATAATTTCAACCTTCTTCACCGCCCACATTAGGGAGGATCTTCGGGCAAGCTTTCAACGCCAAATCCTCGCCGGAGCTTCCTCTCGGCCATCTCCTTCATCCAAGAGCTTCAAGAAAGGAGTCAACCTAGCCTTCTTCTTCAAGATCGGAGCAGCTTGTGTGATCATTCCTCCGGTTCGTGACACGAAGAAGACGGGTCATTGGGAGGAAGTGACAGCCCTCCTCTACCCCGGACGCAGTTGAGGACCGAGTTTGGACGCGGATTGAGAACCCGGCGACTCCTTCCGTGAATCCTCAACAAGACTTCGGAGTCGGTCGATTTCGCACACTCACCTCCTCTTGTAGTTGATAGTTTAGTTGGATTTCTTATATGTTTGATGAAGTATAATTTTATTTGTTAACATTAGTATGAAATCATGTCTATGTGATTGAGTAATCTTGTTATATTTTCATTTGAGGTGTGCCTTGTGGTGTGGATTGTTTGTTGTGTTGTGCTGCCCTAACAATTGTTAGTGGTGTGCTTTGCGAAGAGGTGCTTGCGACCCTCATTCCGCCGCTCTCTCCACTACATCCGCTAGCCTACTCGTCCATCCGCCTAGCGATTCGGTGCATTGCGGCCCGTGTAGTCTTCCATCCCGCCTGGCGAAGCAGTGCGCTCAAGGCCTGCATAGGAGTAGTCGTAGCTATTTTATTTTGTTTTCCGCAGTCCAAACCAAGCCTCCCGCAATCCATCCGACCTTAAGGACTTCAATCTCAAGTCCTCCTCAATAGTCAACTCCACCTTACTGTGTTCCTTCCGAGATCGATACTCGGGGATTTACTCCTCATTTTATATTACTTGAACGATCTGTACATTGTCGTTTCGTGCCGCAGTCTCGCCACAGCCTATAGCGGTGTGTGAGATTTGCGCCACCAATGTTATCACCAATCTAAACATCTGATAGATTGTCAAACGATGTGCATAATTATATACACATGTCCTTATGATTCCACATAAAACTAACAATTGAAGGTTCATTTAAGGAGACATCTCACAGAAATAAATCTGAAATTATTATCACAGGTCCATACTAGCATGTACATGATTCATACAAAATTTCGGCCCAATCGGCCTTCACATTCCGCATTTATATCTCCTTAAAGTTATCAAATGAAATGGCAATGTCTCTATTACTACTTATCCAAAAATTATGAAATACAACATGGGTGTACATATTGTTATCACAAATCTAATCATCTGATAGATTATCAAACGATGGGAGCATTTATATAATCATATCCTCTCAATTCCTCATTCAATTATGCATCGCAATGTCCCATTTCAGAATCCTAACATTCATCAACACCTCACCCAATTGACATGGGAATCCATGAACTCCTACCCCACCAAAGGGGAGAACATGAACTTCCCTATTTGCTAACGCCAGGCGTTAGCGATCCAGACGACACCCCTTCCCGTCGATGTCGACGAGAAGCTAACCCTTCCCATCGATGTATACGGGAAGCTAACCCTTCCCATCGATGTCAACGGGAAGCTAACCCTTCCCGTCGATGTCGACGGGAAGCTAACCATTCCCGTCGACTGCAAGGGGGTCGACAGGAATTTGGCCCTTCTCGTCGACTATAAGGGAATCGAAGGGAAGATAGCCCTTCCCGTCGACACCCACCCTTCCTGACGACATCAAGTGTCGACACGCTAACGCCGATGGTAGTGTTACCGAGGGCATTATCTAACAAAGAACAACTCCTCTGTTAGACACCTCCAGTTTTCTTCCCGTGAAATCTCAACCTCAATTAAGATCAATTCCTTTCTTCCTCTAGCTGCTGGACTTTCACCACTATTCATGGGTCCCATTAATTAATTAAATGCCCAATTAAATATCATAACCCATTAACATATGACTATTCATCCAGAGAAATGTTTATAATATCCAACTTAATTTTAAAATATCATAACCCACTTTCCCTAGGACTATTCATCATCTTCCCCAAATTAGAGTTAGGTCATTTCACCTTCTCTCCTCCAATACTCCCTCATTAGACCATGGATTTTCACAAAATCAAATCCTATCTCTTCCTTTTGAAGAGAAGAAGTGATTGAATGAACTTACACGACAATCAGTGTCCTAAAAAAAAGATCAGGTTTGGTCTTTTCTTCGGAAGCTCCATTAACTCACTAGCCAAGCTCTTTTGAGCTCAACACCTCTCCTAATTTTCTCTACGATCTAGAACCAAGGGAGAGGGGTCGGAAGTCACCTTATTTTTCGGCCATGGTTGGAGCTCATCTTCATGGCAGCCGGGTGGTGGTCGGCCAAGCTCCAAATCCTTCTCCAAGCTTGCTCCTTCAAGAACCCTAAGTTAAAACCTTGAGGTGTGAGGAAGAAGATGAAGAAAAAGAAGGAGAAGAAGAAGATGAAGAAGGAGATGCATCTGAGAAGTGACCAGCCCTATTGGATTAAGAGAGAAGAGGGTTTGTGATTTGATTTGCATTAATAAGCCTTTAAATGCAACCCAAATTTCCAAGCAATGCCTTGGAACTCCAAAGTTAGGTGTCAGCTCCTTATTGGACATCATGTCAACTACAGCCTTATTTTATGCCATTTAAGAATGAGAAAAGTCATGGGTATAGAATTAGCCGCTATCGTCGGCATTAGCAGAAGCTAACGCTGGCGTTAGCTCCAAGTTGAAGGCAACGATCGGAGGGAGCTCCCGTCGATCAACGGGACGATCTGTCGACCGACGGGACGATCTGTCGATCGACAGGATGATCTGTCGATCGACGGGACGATCTGTCGATCGACGGGACACACATTCGACTTTGACTTGAAAGATAAAAAGGCCACCTCTCCCAGCCGATGGCAAGGATCGACGGGAGCTCCCGTCGATTGACGGGACAGTCCGTCGATCGACGGGATGAACAATCAATTTTGACTTAAAAGATTTCTTTTCTCGAATTTTCTAAACTAACCTATCCCACCTCTGCCAAGGCCTATTTTTGGACTGCCAGGACATACTTACACTTACAACACTACAATTAGGGAGGAGTAAATCAATCATCACTTGATAACCGTGACTCAAACCTAACCACCTCAGGGCCTTAGGGCTTCTACCGAGCCCAAGTCAACTCTCGACGACACAACACACTCTCTAGGGGTCTAGCTCGAACTAGGATATTACAAACCCAATAAACGAAGAAACAATTTTGTCCCCGAAATTTAGGTGGAGGCTATGGGGATTGAAGGTCAGACTATGTAAATCTTGATCAGAGTACACTTGACGAGGTTATTAGTTCAATATGTCCTGACTCCCACTTAACACTTGCGCATGTCATTACTTATCCTCCTCGCATCGCGCATCACCCAAAATTTCCCCAAGTGTACCTTGATTATACTTCATGACTCTTATAATTGATTTTATGCACAGAGAATTCTTAAGTGTCTCCCATCCTAATGAAAACATAAGTATGGTGGTGAAAATACATGGTTGGGTTTATAGCCACGCTCCCACTAGTGCGGGTTGGAAACCACTGAAACCCATAATCCCTTGTTCCCTCAACTTAATAAACCAACTTTCATTGCACTCATGATCTAAAATCTTTTAAGATCAGTGAACCCGATACGCAAAAGGTTTCCACTCTTATTTCCAGATAAATTTTTGAATCCTCGTTTAAAAGAATAATGTGCTTCTAGATTTTGCAAAAATAAATTGATTCTTCTATCCCCAGACATCGTTATCCAAATTAGTACTTTCAACATCATCATTTCAATGTATCAAAAATTTAACATTCACGGAGGCTGGCCTCAAAGTCAAGCGGGTAATTAACCATAAAATTCACGATGTCATATACTTGAATCAGACCTCAATACCCAACTGTTATTGTACCCGCAAGATCGTCTCTCTTATGTATTAAATATGTAGAAGCAAGCTTTAATCTCATCTTCTAGTACAGACCATCATTATCCATATCATTATCAATCAATTCCATCAAAGTTATCCTGTCCGAGGCAATCATTCATACAACCCACATCTTTTACCCTTAACACGACATTCACTTGATATTAAGTTTCAACAATTGTTATGATCACGCAGTTTAACTATATGAGTCAAGCAGGGGAAAAATCTTCGTACCTCCGCTTTCTAATATGTAATAATCATGTACACTCTTTATACATTCAAAGTGATTAACATTTCCTATACAAGGGCATTCATGCAAAAACCACCAACCAAGCCCAGTCAAATTCTGAGTACCCCAACCTTCAACCATCTCATGCCCGTTCTCCTAAGAGTCATCGATCATATGCTTTACCACGGGGTTATCACAATTCTAGACCCTCCGATAGATTATCAAATTCTTACCAACAAGAGGAGGGAATACTCATTCAATTTTGAAGTGTATGTATGAATTTATTTCTTGATTTCATAAAGTGTTTCTAAACATCAAGAAACTTTGCCAACGATATAATGCCGAGGTGCTCATGCCTTTCGATTTTTGAAACCATCCAAACCATATCCCAAGGATCATACCTATAGTACCCCTCTTCCAAACACAACATGATGCCTACTCGGTTTTACATTTTCGAGGGTACTTTATTTCCAATATCAAGTCATGGCAAGATAATTAAAATGGTCAAACATCATCGATGTTTACCACTTGAATTCAAATTCACATAATTGTCAAGTTCCGCAATCACCCCACCTCATTTGCCATGACATTATGCCCTTTCCATCCATCAATTACCAAACATGATGTTACTACCGCAAGGGTTTAAGCTCAGAAAGCTTTTATGTTTCCAAATAGTTCCCAAATTCCTCATGTGATCATCCGATGATGCTTATCAATTTGTTATGGTGATATTACGAATCTATATCGTGGATCAAAGTAAGGTGGATCCATGACTCTACACCTTGCATGGGTTATAATCACATCATTCCCTTCTAATAACACGTGACTTCGAGTCAAGTGTTACTTTTGTCTACTTCCGGTCCTACTTGAACTTGCACCGAATTCAAAAATTGGTGCTACTTTTGTCTCGTGATTTAAATCATTTCCTTTAAGGGCTCCTCAGCCGTGAATATAAACCTAATTCATTGGTTGGGTTACAATACAGAGCTTATATAAATCTACCTTGTCTAGGTAAAACATTACATCTACTCTTACTTGTTTGTGCATTCTCCCGAAATTTGATGCTTCAGAGGTAATTGGCTACCTCTCTTGCTAAATTTACAATCGATCATTATGCAAGGGGGTTACCGCGCATCAATATGTCATAACTTCATCTCATGTGGGTGTTAAATAATTACCTCCTTCTCCAACATAAACATATGAGACAACCCCTATTGTCTCTTTGTGAGTAGTATATCGTTGATGTGCATGAAACATTTATCCCATACTAAAATGTGAGGATTTATATCATCCCACAAGTTATACCATTTTTTTTGGAAAACTGTACTACAATAATTACACCCAATTTTTGGAGTCCTTCCTAAGGTAGACTTGAAGGCATGTATCAAGTTTCACATCTTTTGTATAATTATCCCGGGGGGGTTTCAACGTACACATTTCCGCTATTCGCACCTCAAGCATGTGTGACCTCTTTCCAGGTCAAACACTTAAAAAGAATACTATTGTGAATTTCTATTCCAAATTCCACAATCTCTTAATCCCCGACCAAATATGGTCATCATCGTTCACGTATTATTTAAACCAAACCTTGATGTCATACGTCTGCAACACCCCACTTCAAAATAAGATTTAGGGGAAAAACTCAAGTCGGTACATGACTAGTCCAATAAACGAAGCGATAAGCCCCCCGGACAATTGGACCAGGTTTCTTCCACCACCTAACACTTATTAATTTCCCAATGTCAAGTAATTACATCATTAAAGGGAATGTTCACCAAGAATTTCAAACTCAGGGGTAGCTAATCATCATACTAGCAATGCTTGCGCAAAATTCCCAGTTATAATGTCATCAAAACATAGCTGCATATCCCCAAAGTGCTAGTTTACTACGCTCCTCGTTACTTATCCACATAATTAGAATAAGATAGAGAAAAATATCATCTTCAAAATGTTTTCTTCTCTTATTCCGCTAATAAAATTCCTATCAACCCAAACATGGCCTTAGCAGTCCGCCTTGCTTAAGGTGAATTAAATCTTCAAGGATCACCACTTCCAATGTAATAAATTACAAAGATTTTAAATCCTCCAAGAAACCCAAGACGGTATATTACTAGCCCAATAAATGAAGAGATAAGCCCCCGTATCTCTTTGGCTGAGTATTTTCTACCACCAATATAATACAATCATCCCCAAAAGGATCTTCTCTGGATCCGAATTCGTATCATATCTTCTCCATATGAAACACTCTACATAATTAGAAGTGGGAGGTATTCACATACAGTATAAAAGACATGCTTAGTGGTCTCTTACTAAAGCTGATAATAGACTACAAACACCAATCTCATTGAGATTGCCCTAATATTTTGGGTAAGGTGATAGTATTACTCCATATTTAGATAGAAATCTCAGCGTGTGAGTCTCTAGCATTTACACTCACGTTGAACTCTTCTCTTAGTCACTTGAGGTCACTTATTGCTTGGCCAAATAATCCCCAAGATCAGTATAAGGCTAGGATACATCACGACATATCCTGCTTAGTCGGCCAAAATGGTATCCTAGTTAGGTTGACTTCAATCCTATGCCCAACCAACTCTAATTGTTGGAATGGGAATACCAATTACTGTCTCAGGTTGAACCAGCATCTAAACGTAAGGGTATGAGTTTGGCTTAGGTTGGCACTTTGTAAGGGAAAAAGTGGACGTACTTAATGTTAATCACATATGGGCACACCATCGCTTCCGCTGCATCAGTTTGTCCTCAAACTGATTTAGCTAGCACGGGTGGCCTAGTGGTTTAATGGACATCTTTATCTCGGGATCGTTGCAAGCTGATACCATTTGTAAGACCCCCCTCCCGGAACACAAGACACGACCGAGGGGAGTCCTATGCCCAGGACAGCCACCTTGCAGAAGTTCCATCACATGGGATAACCCCCTCCACAAGACGCCTATCCTGCCGACTATTCTCAAATATCATCAAGCCAACCCATCAATAATACAAAAACAACAGAAACCATTTATTCACAACTAAGTAATAATGTCCAATACAGTACAAAAGAACAGGAAGCTACACAAGCTCCCGTTAAGCATCAGAGTACAAACTTGCCCTAAGGCTAGATCTCGAACACTCGCTCACATCTGCCACTGACGTTAGCCAAGGTATCGTAGTCACCAGCCCTATCACCCTGGCCTGGCTATCCTCCTATGTCGTACGCTGCTGCTCCACCTGAGTGTGCTTCTAAGAGTAATGGTGTAACCATTATTCATAAAGACTAAGTGGCTTCACATCCTCTCCCACGGCGACTCCAAGGCACCGGGCGGAAGGGAATGAAGATAAGCTGCAATATAATCAATAAATACAATACAACATGTGGTATATGACAGTATAATACGAGAGCATCATGTGTATATGTAAGCATCAAGAAATAACAACATGTATAAAAGAACATCTAGCAGTATAGTATGGTCAGCGACAAAGTACAAGAAAGCAGAGTATTTGTAGTTTCAAACGTACCTTAACTTATATGAATGCCCATACAAACTGATAAGTTAAGGTTTCCAATTTGGAACCTATCATATAAAAGAGCCCATACTAATTTATATGATGGACCCGATGCGGTGCAATGCTATGATCATGAAAGAAAGAATGTAATGTAATGATTGTGGTGTGATGAATCACCCATGCAACTTTGCTATGTCGACATAGACCTGTAGTTCCCTCTTTTTGAGGGTAGCTAACCACTCAGGCACCTCACGTCATGGCCAGACGGAGATAGTGGAACAGGCTCCTCCACTACTAAGTGGGTATGAACACTACCAGACCTAGGCATATGTACGCCTCAATGCTAAGGACACATAGCGGAGACCTTGCGTACTGCTCACACCATGCTGAGTCTTCATAACACGGATGGGGTCTTGGGAAGTAAACGCCAAGAACACAGCCCAACCGATCTAGAGTCTAACTGTCAGCTTCTGTCGATATCATGACTAACAAGCCCCTAGACCCGCCACAAGTAATCCTCCAACCAGGATCATTACACTACCATGTGTAAACCATGCATATTCATGTAACTCCCATGCATAATCTGTGCTATCAAGCACCCAAGGACTCACGGATGGAGACTACATACCTTTCACATCATACCCATTCAACCGATGCTAATTAGCATCCAAGGTCCCCAACAACCGGGCCCTTAACATTTCACCATAAGATATAACTGAATCTTATAATCCACACCACGCCATCAATGCTACCCATACCGAGTTATCATGACTCTATGCAGTAACTTGTTTATAACATGGAAATTACTCTACAAGATCCTGTAGGACTCCTTGTGTGTACGCAGTCATATTCATATTTACTAAATAGGTAAGCCCGAACGCATCACCAATATTCAATTCGCGTGCTCAATTCACGGCGTGTTTCAACACGATTAAAGCTATGAACCTTATTGAGAGGTTATCACCAATCTAAACATCCGATAGATTGTCAAATGATGTGCACAATTATATAGACATGTCCTTATGATTCCACAAAAAACTAACAATTGAAGGTTCATTTAAGGAAACATCTCAACAGAAATAAATCTAAAATTATTATCACAGGTCCATACTAGCATGTGCATGAGTCATACAAAATTTTGGCCCAATCAGCCTTCACATTCCACATTTATTTCTCCTTTAAGTTATCAAATGAAATTGCAATTTCTCCATTACTACTTATCCAAAAATAATGAAATCCAACAGGGGTGTACATATTGTTATCACAAATCTAATCATCTGATAGATTATCAAACGATGGGAGCATTTATATAATAATATCCTCTCAATTCCTCATTCAATTATGCATCGCAATGTCTCATTTCATAATCATAACATTCATCTACACCTCACCCAATTGACATGGGAATCCAGGAACTCCTACCCCACCAAAGGGGAGAACCTGAACTTCCCTGTTTGCTAATGCCGGCGGTAGCGCTACGGCCAGGCGTTAGCAATCCAGATGACACCCCTTCTCGTCGATGTCGACGGGAAGCTAACCCTTCCTGTCAATGTCGACGGGAAGCTAACCCTTCCCGTCGACTGCAAGGGGGTCGACGGGAAGTTGGCCCTTCCCGTCGACTATAAGGGAATCTGAGGGAAGTTAGCCCTTTCCGTCGACACCCACTCTTTCTGACGACACCAAGTGTCGACACGCTAACGCTGGCGGTAGCGTTACCGTCGGGCATTAGCTAACAGAGAACAACTCCTCTTTTAAACACCTCCAGTTTTCTTCCCGTGAAATCTCAGCCTTAATTATGATCAATTCCTTTCTTCCTCTAGTTGCTGGACTTTCACCACTATTCATGGGTCCCATTAATTAATTAAATGCCCAATTAAATATAATAACCCATTAACATAGGACTATTCATCCAGAGAAATGTTTATAATATCCAA
Organism: Dactylorhiza incarnata; assembly: GCA_033032865.1. Lineage (NCBI taxonomy): Eukaryota > Viridiplantae > Streptophyta > Magnoliopsida > Asparagales > Orchidaceae > Dactylorhiza > Dactylorhiza incarnata. The sequence goes on from JAWHQI010000003.1 coordinate 24,116,282, forward strand.
CATAATTTTAAAATATCATAAACCATTAAAATATCATACCCCACTTTCCCTGGGACTATTCATCATCTTCCCCAAATAAGAGTTAGGCCATTTCACCTTCTCTCCTCCAATACTCCCTCATTAGACCATGAGTTTTCATAAAATCAAATCCTATCTCTTCCTTTTGAAGAGAAGAAGTGATTGAAGGAACTTTCGCGGCAATCGGTGCCATAAAATGAAATATTCGGTTTGGTGTTTTCCTAGGAAGCTCCATTAACTCACAAGCCAAGCTCTTTTGAGCTCAACACCTCTCCTAATTTTCTATACGATCTAACACCAAGGGAGAGGGGTCGGAAGTCACCTTATTTTTCGTCCATGGTTGGAGCTCATCTTCATGACAGTCAGGTGGTGGTCGGCCAAGCTCCAAATCCTTCTCCAAGCTTGCTCCTTCAAGAACCCTAAGTTAAAACCTTGAGGTGTGAGGAAGAAGATGAAGAAAAATAAGGAGAAGAAGAAGATGATGAAGAAGGAGATGCATATGAGAAGTGATCAGCCTTGTTGGCTTAAGAGAGAAGATGGTTTGTGATTTGATTTGCATTAATAAGCCTTTAAATGCAACCCAACTTTCCAAGCAATGCCTTGGAACTCCAAAGTTAGGTGTCAGCTCCTTATTGGACATCAAGTCCACTACAACCTTATTTTATGCCATTTAAGACACCCACCATGGGAAAAGTCACGGATACAGAATTAGTCGCTACCGCCGGCGTTAGCAGAAGCTAACACTGACGTTAGCTCCAAGGTGAAGGCAACGATCGTCGGGAGCTCACGTCGATCGTCGGGAGCTCCCGTCAATCGACGAGACGGTCTGTCGATCGACGGGACACACAGTCGACTTTGAATTAAAAGATAAAATGGCCACATCTCCCAGGCGATGGCAAGGATCGACGGGAGCTCCCATCGATCGACGAGACGGTATGTTGATCGACGAGACAACCAGTCGATTTTCACTTTATAAGATTTCTTTTCCCGAATTTTCTAAACTAACCTATCCTACCTCTACCAAGGCCTATTTATGGACTGCCAGGACATACTTACACTTACAACACTACAATTAGAGTGGAGTAAACCAATCATCACTTGTTAACCGTGACTCAAACCTGACCACCTCTGGGCCTTAGGGCTTCTACCGAGCCCGATTCAACTCTCGGCGACACAACACACTCTCGAGGGGTCTAGCTCGAACTGGGATGTTACACGGTTATCTCGGAGTCACATATTCTAAGAACGCTCCAGGTTGAGAGCCTCATTGGGAATCTCAAAACTCATGATGTAGAACTCAAAATCTAATACATGAATTCAACAAGGAGCCAAAGAAGAAGGTGTTTGCTCTAAAATCAAAGGAGTTTCAAGAGGATGAGGATGAAGATAAAGAAAGTCTCTTGGTAAAGAACTTCCAAAACTTCATGCGAAATCCGGAAAGGAGAAACACCTTCCAGAAATATTTCCAAAAGGATGCTAGATGGAAAGGGTCATCTTAGAAGAAGGAAAAGGAGAGCGATGATGAAGAAGAAAGACCTCCACCGGAATGCTATCATTGTAGGAAGACCGGGCATATTCAAAGCCAGTTGGCAAAGTTTTTGAAGGAGAGAAAGAAAAAATGGCACAAGAGGAAAGTACTAAAAGCTAAAACACGGGATGACTTCTCCTCCTTCGAAGAATCAAGCGGGTCTTCATCACACGACAATGAGGAAGCATACATGTGCCTCATGGGACATGAACACGATGACACTAGTGTTCTTAGCGACACTGAGGTAATTCATCCAACTTATGATGAATGTTTTAATGAATTTCTTGAAACTTGCAAAGCTTTTGATAAAAATAAGAAAGATAGTATTTTATTGAATCGTGAAAATGAATCTCTAATTAAAGAAAATCAAAAGCTTTCCAAAAAATTAATTGTTTCAAAAAAAGAAAGGTCTCTTGCCAAGTGTGTGATAACTCCATTAAAATGGCAAAAGATATTGAAGATTCCCTTTCTAAAGCCCTCTCCCATGCCAAAATTTTTACAAAAGAAAAGGGGGAATTAGAAAGGAAATTAGAAGCCTCTCTTTTACAAATTAAGAATAATAAATAGGGTTTTGAAAATAGGTGTCATGCTTGTGAAAGAAAATTCATCACTTAAAGCACAAGTTCATGATCTCTCCATGGCCATTAAAAAATTTGGAATGGGCCAAAAATCACTGGATATGATTTTAAGGAACCAGTGCTATGGTTCTGGAAAATTTGGGCTCGGATATCGAGGTGAGGGCTACCGCCCGACGCTAGCCACTAACTCCAGCGCTAACACCTCATACAAAAATTTGATAGTTTCTTTTGCAAAAACATTTTCTTCTGCAAAACTGATTCCTTCCAGCAAGAATAACACAATTCCAGAAAAGGGTCTCAACCCCCTTTATTTCGTGTGCAAACTGTCATAGGTTGGGTCACACGTCTAGTTCTTGCAGGAAAGTGAAATTAAATACTTTAAAGCAAATCTGGGTACCTAAGGCTTCCACTCATTCTATGGGTGGTACCGCTTGGGTATCCGGATCTTTAATCTCTTCTTCTTTCTAGATGTGCAGGTAGGATAAGGACAATAAAGACGTGTGGTACTTGGATTCTGGATGCTCCAAGCACATGACGGGAAATAAAGCAAAGTTCCTTAGCCTAGAAAAGAAGAAGGGAGGGATCATGACGTTTGGCGATAACAGAAAAAGAAGGATCAAGGGAATTGGTACAATTGGTAACGAATCCTTTACAATATCAAATGTTCTTTATGTGAAAGGGCTAAAACATAATCTATTTTCTATTAGCTAATTATGCGATAAAGGATTAGATATTTTACTTGAATCTTCTACTAATTTATGCAAGATATCTAATTCTACTAAAAAAGATATTTTACTAACTGCACCAAGAATACATAATGTTTATATAGTTTCATTTCATAATCTTTCTAAATCATCTATAAAATATTTTATCACCAAAAATGATGAATTAGATCTTTGGCATAGACGACTAGGACATGCTAGCACAAAGCTTATTGTAAAACTTGCCAAAAGTAATTTAATTAGAGGATTGACTAGGTCAAATTGAAATTTACCTTCACTTTGTTCACCATGTCAAAAAGGTAAAATTACTAAGTCCACTTTCAAAAGTAAAAATATTATTTCTACTACAAGACCCTTGCAATTAATTCATATGGATCTCTTTGGTCCCATTAGCACCTCAAGTCTTGGTGGTAGATTATATACATATGTTTTAGTAGATGATTTTTCACGATATTGTTGGACATTATTTCTCACATCCAAATCCGATGTGTTTTGCGAATTTTCAAAATTATGTACTCGTATTCAAAATGAAAATGATTTAAAAATTAAATGCATTCGCTCGGATCATGGAGGAGATTTTGAAAATGAAAAGTTTACATCTTTTTGTGATATGCTAGGCACTAAACACAAGTTCTCTGCACCACAACAAAATTGTGTTGTAGAAAGAAAGAATAGGACATGTCAAGAACTAGCACGCACTATGCTATGTGAATATAAATTGCCTTAGTCCTTTTGAGCTGAAGCCGTAAATACATCATGTTATGTTATGAGTAGAATCATGCTTCGCCCATCTCTTAATCACACACCATATGAACTTTATTTTCAAAAGAAGCCTAACATATCTTACTTCATAGTTTTTGGTTGTAAATGTTTTTTTTAATACTAAAGATAACTTGGGAAAGTTTGATGAAAAATGTGATGAAGGAACTTTTCTTGGATACTCTTCAACTAGTAAAGCTTACAGAATTTTTAATAAAAGAACTAGTAAAGTTGAAGAGTCGATTAATGTGAAATTTGATGAGCTTGTTCCTTGTGTAGAAAGACTTTACACAGGTGAAGAGGATGATCTCTTACCACCTTTGGAGCATGGTGATGAGGAACCTTCCAAAGAAGTGGAAGAGGAGGCCAAGGAAGATGATTATGTGCCTCCAAGCGCCTTGCAATTTACAAAGGATCATCCACGTGAACTAATAATTGGTGAACCATCCACTGAGGTAAGAACTCACTCTTCTCTTCACGAATCTTATTCAAACATTTGTTTTGTTTTTGAAATTGAACCAAAAACTGTTTCAACCTCTTTAAATGATGAATTTTGGTTTTGGCTATGAATGAAGAGTTAGACCAATTTGAGCGACATAATGTTTGGAAATTGGTAGAAAGACCATCTAATCACCCGATTGTAGGTGTAAAATGGATTTTTAAAAATAAATTAGATGGCGAGTCTAGAATCACTAGAAATAAAGCACGCTTAGTAGCACAAGGATATTCTCAAATCGAGGGGATAAATTTTGATGAAACTTTTGTACCCGTTGCTAGATTGGAATCTATATGAATTTTTCTAGCATTTGCAAGCTTTAAAAGAATAAAATGATTTCAAATTGATGTAAAAAGTGCTTTTCTAAACGGGTTTGTAAAAGAAGAAGTTTATGTTGAACAACCCCCCGGTTTTATTAGTGAAAAATTTCCCAATCATGTTTATAAGCTAGAAAAAGTGCTTTATGGTTTAAAACAAGCACCCCGTGCATGGTATGAAAGACTCACATCATTTTTATTAAAGCACGGTTATATTATGGGAAGTGCCGATAATACTCTCTTCATTAAGCACAACAATGATGATTTGATTATTTTGCAAATATATGTTGATGGTATAATCTTTGGATCTACTAATGAAGAGTTGTGTAATATATTTTAGTGATAAAAAATGAATTTGAAATGAGTCTAGTAGGAGAACTTTCTTATTTTCTTGGTTTTCAAATATCACAAAGAAATGATGGTATTTTTGCATGTCAAACTAAATATGTCTATGATATGCTTAAACATTTTGGATTTAAAAACCTTAAACATGCTTCTACACCAATGAGTGCATCACTAAAATTAGGAAAAGATGAATCGGGAATTTCAGTAGATCAAACTTTATACATCGGTATGATAGGATCACTACTTTATCTAAGTGCAACTAGACCCGATATTATGTTTGTCATAGGCTTATGTGCTCGATTTCAATCCAATCCAAAAGAATCTCATTTAAAAGCGGTGAAACAAATTTTTAGATATCTAATTCGGTCAACTAGATTAGGATTATGGTACCCGCATAATAATTCATTTACACTTCACGGCTATTCTGATTCGGAGTACGCCGGATGCTCACTTGATAGAAAAAGCACTAGCAGTACTTGCCATTTTTTGGGACCTTCATTAGTTGCATGGTCTAGTAGGAAACAAAATTCGGTTGCACTCCCCACCATGGAGGATGAATATATTGCATTAGGGAGTTGTTGTACACAAGCACTATGGATGAGCCAAACTCTAGAAGACTTTGGTTTTCATCTAAAACATATTGAATTAAAATGTGACAACAAAAGTGGCATTGATCTCACAAATAATTCGGTACATCATTCTAGATCCAAACATATATATGTACGTCATCATTTCATAAGAGATCACATTAAAAAGGAAAATGTTAGAATAATTTTCATTGACACGAACTCTCAACTTGCTGATTTATTCACTAAACCTCTTCCCGATGCAAGGTTTCAAATGTTAAGGTTGGAATTTGGAGTCTTAGACATCTTAGGATGAGTTATATGAAAATGCTAAAGTTTTATGAAATTTGAATAATCAAGACATCTCACAAAATAACAAAATTTATGCATAAGACTACTCTTAAGGCTTTTAATAAATATATAAAAAAAAATAGATTTTTAAAATTCTCAAGATTTCTCTTACTATTTGCCGCGCTAGTGCTAGCGCCGGCGCTAGTGTGGGTGTTCGATTTTTTTTTAATTTCTAAAAATCATTAAAATTATGTTAGTTTATATGTACTACTTTGTTTTGTATTTCTGACATTTGCTATTTTTGTTTTATTTATATTTTGGAAAATCCTCTACAAAATTTCAAAATTGAAAAATACAAAAATATGATTTGGTTTTTCTGTGTTTTTTCTTTCATTAAAAATTTCAAAACAACAAAAAAAACTGTATGATCTTTATTGTTAATATGAAGCTTGTATGAATTCTATTATTTAGAATTATTTACAATGTTAAAATTTATTCCTTCAAATAACTATGAACATTGTTTTGTTTATCATGCTTTGATATATCTAATTAAGTGCATCAATTGTATTGAAAAATATGTGTAGAACCAAGCTTAGCATACCTCTAAGTATGAGTAAATGTTTTGTGATTAATAATGATACTTTTTCACTCACTTATTTTGGTAATCTACATGTGTGTTTAAACCTAAAAATGCTTGCTTGTGTATTGTAACTGTACAATGAATTAAAACTTGCATAAGTTTATTACCTACAGTACATTTGAATTGCACTTAGGAAATTAAGACAAGTGATTGAGTTTAAAAATTGTGTTGGGTTTGCAAAACAAGTGTATTTGGAGAATGTTGTCTCACAAAAGTGAACAAAAATAATAATAGACAAATATAACTCCACCAAGCACTACTTGAACCTCCTGATAAGTCTTCATAAGCATTGTGAGGTTGAGCACCATGGAAAGAATAGTAAAGTATCTTGTGCAAATCTTGGTTATTACACCACATTTTTTCTAAAATATGTGCATTAAAGTGTGTGAAAGTTAATATACTTGTGTTATATTGTGCGCTTTACTCTACATATGTCTTGAATTTTGTGATTTAAATCACTTGTTAACATTGCTTAAAATACACTTATGTGCACATCATTATCTTTCATAACACTTCTTCTCATGTGTATTGGATTCTGATGCTTTATCCATACTACTCTTTATATAAGAAATGCACTAGATAACCTAGCATGATCTCTACAATGTTTGGTATCTCTTAAACTTGAAATTAAGTAACATTGTAGTATATTCTCTTTTTGATATGTTCATTTCATGCTTGGTAACTTTATGTAAAATAATGAGATTTCAAAAAGGTTAAACATCTTTACATTTTGAACTTAAACTCATATTTATACTTATGATTTTTAGGCTTACAAAAAGATGTTTCTTATAAACTTCTGCTTGCTTAAAACTCTTATTTATTTATTTGAAATCTCTTATATACTATGCTTAAACTCTTTATCATTACCTATATTACAAAAGCTCGATCATGATTTATAATTCCTAAAGAATGCCTCCTTACTTCCCTTACCCCACCTTATTTAGATAATACCAAAAGGGGGGAGATTAATTGAAGAAATCTAGAGGAGAAATCTTGAAGATTAAGGGGAGAATAATTCATGTAATCTATCATTTATGGGGAGTAAAACATAACATAAATTGCATTTATGTAGGGGGAATTAAGATAGGGGGAGTATGCACTATTCTCATGCTTATCATATACTATAGTTGCACTATTATCTCGCTTATCATATACTATAAACACCATTGTTGATTTCTTGCTAAGAGAATTTGTTATTATCAAAATGGGGAGATTGTTGGACGTGTGTCACATCCCTTTATTTGAGAATAACAAATCTCACATTATATTTAATCTTGCTTATCGTGTGTTTATAGTGTGCATGAACTATAGGTGCAATAATCCATAGGTAGAAAGCAGCTTGGAACCAAATTCTCTGAATGGAGCACTACCGCCAGTGCTAGGGATACCGTAGGCGTTAGTGCTATTGCAGGCACTAGTGCTACCTCTTGGCGCTAACTCCATCTCGTGCCACAACGCCACGCCGCGATGGTTTTATAACCGCCTCTACACGACCGCTACCGCAGGCGCTAACTCCAAGGTCTATAAAATGGAGCTTTCTTTCTTTTTTTGGATACACATCTCAGAGAGAATTCCTGTGCCAAATTTCAAGAGCTGTTACTCTGCCGAAAAGTCATCTTTCACTCAAAGCTAAAGAAGATTTCTGGAGAAGGAATCCATCACGGTGCATCCGAAGAATGATCGTATCAACCTCGCTTATGCTACATCGATCCGTCATCGCCAACTTCAGAAAATCTCATAGAGGGAGTTTTCATTTGTGTTATTTCATTATTTTGAATTTTTGTAGTTAAATTGCCTTGTGTTGGCGACTAGGTCCTTGCGCGGCTTAGGGGGAATTCACTACATGTGTTGGTGACTAGGTCTAGGTGATTAGATCTAAGGGGTGCTCGAGGCCATATCCGGGGAAGGATTGGCTAGAGTGGCTTGAGGCCATATTCGGGGAAGGATAGGCTAAAGCCACCAGTTCGTGGGGATACGAGTCGGTAAAAAAAAGGAAAAAGTAATTGTATTTGTACGCCTCTGATTTCTAACGATATTGAAATCAAATGTATGTAAACACTTTTTTATCTAATACAATCATATTTCTATTTGTGTTTACTTGATTTCCTTCATTTGGCTAAAATTCTAAAATTGCAAATTACATTATTTTCTTCTTTTACCAAAATTGTTATTTTGCTCTCGTTTACTGTAAAACAATTTAGCAAATAGCTTAATCTTATAAAAAGAATTTTATTCCCTTATTCACCCCCCCCCCTCTAAGGGCTCTATCGATCCAACAAAAGGTCGTGACGACGATGATGAGCGACCACCGTCAGAGTGCTACCTTTGCCGATGGACCGGACACATCCGGAGTCTGTGCCCAAAATACCTGAAAGAGTGAAAGGAAAGTAGGCACAAAGGAAAAGAAAAGAAAAAAGTTCTAAAGGCGGCTACATGGGATGATTCTTCCTCGGAGGAGTCAAGTGGATCTTCCTCAGGCGAGGATGAAGTGGCAAGCATGTGCCTCATGGGTAGGAGCAATGATCTCATCGACGACAAAACAAGTGTCCAAAGTGACACTGAGGTACCTCCTCCCACTTATGATGAACTCTATGATGAATTTCTTCAAACTTGCAAATATTTTGAAATGTCTTAAAGATATTGATCTTGTAAAAACTAAAAATAAAATCATATTAAAATAAAATAAAAAACTAAATAAAGAAATAAAAACTCTTGGAAAAGAAAAGGGAGATTGCCAAGATAATGATCTTTCATTGGCAAAAATTCAAGAACTTGAAGAAACTCTCTCTAAGGCTCTCTCCGAACAAAAAACTCTGTAAAAGAGAAGGGGGACTTAGAAAGAAAACTAAAAACCTCTCTTCTCCAAATTAATGAAGGTAAGAAATTATTTGCAAATCGATGTATAATGCTTGTTATTGAAAATACCTCTTTGAAAAAACCGAATCAATGATCTCAATATGGCAATACAAAAATTCATGGTTGGACAAAAATCATTGGACATGATTTTAGGAAACCAGTGCAATGGATCTACAATGTTTAGGCTGGGGTATGAATCGCGAAGCTACTGCCCAGCGTTAACCCCTAACGCTGGCGTTAGCTCTAGTTTGAAAAATCAAAACTCTTTTTGTAAAAATTCATCTAATACCATTTCTACCAGCAAGAGTCAACAAAATTCTTTGAAAAAGGTCTCAACCCCTTTTATTGCATGTGACAACTGTTTGTTTTTTGGTTACACCACAGACTCTTGTAGGATGAAGGGAAAACACACTTTAAAGCAAATCTGGGTACCTAAGGCGTCCACCTATATTATGGGAGGAACCTCACGGGTATCCAGATCTTTACTAACATCTTCTTCTTAGGTGTGTTGGCAGGCTAAGGACAAGGAAGACCTGTGGAACTTGGACTCAGGCTGCTCCAAGCACATGACGGGTAATAAGGCAAAGTTCCTTAGCCTCATGATGAAGAAAGGAGGGATGATGACGTTTGGCGACAATGGCAAGGGAAGGATCATGGGCAGTTGTATAGTGGGTAACGACTCTTTTTCTATTTCAATTGTTTTATATGTTGAAGGTTTAAAACATAATCTAATACCTATTAGTCAATTATATGACAAGGGACTAAATATCTTATTTGAATCTTCATCAAATCTTTGCAAAATTATAAATCCTAGAACAAGTGAAGTTGTACTCACCGCACCAAGAACTCATAATGTTTATATAATTGCTTTTCATGATCTTTCAAAATAATCTATCAAATGTCTTATTTCAAAAAATGATGAATTAGAATTATGGCATAGGCGTCTTGGACACACTAGCACTAAACTTATTTTCAAACTAGCAAATGATAAATTAATTAAAGGATTACATATGCTTAATGGAAATTTATCTTCACTTTGTACACCTTGCCAAAAAGAAAAAAAATTCTAGAACATTTTTTACAAGTAAAAATGAAATTTCTACTACTAGACCTTTACAACTAATTCATATGGACCTTTTTGGTCCAATGAGCACATCAAGTCTACGTGGTACAAAATATATTTATGTTTTAATTGACGATTTCTCTAGATATTATTGGACAATTTTCCTCACCGCAAAATCCAACGCATTTTGTGAATTCTCAAAATTATGTAAATGTATTCAAAATGAACTTGATCTAAAAATTCAATGCATACGCTCGGATCATGGGAGAGAATTTGAAAATGAAAAATTTACCACTTTTTGCATGATCTAGGAATTAAGCATGAATTTTCAGCTCCACGCACCCCATGCCAAAATGGTGTTGTGGGAGGAAAATAGAACCCTTGAAGAATTAGCACGCACTATGCTCTATGAATTTGGGTTGCTTAGATCATTTTGGGCCGAAGCCGTTAGCACATCTTGTGATGTTATTAACCGTGTCATGCTTCGACCCCTTTTAAAATTAACCCCTTATGATTTGTATTTTCAAAAGAAACCTAATGTATCATATTTTCGTGTATTTGGTTGCAAATGTTATTTATTATATACAAAGGATTCATTAGGAAAATTTGATGAAAAATGTGATGAAGCTATTTTTCTTGGCTATTCCTCAACTAGTAAAGCGTATAGAGTTTATAACAAAAGAACAAAATTATTTGAAGAATCTATTCATGTTAGATTTGATAGCTTGTTCCGTGTGTAGAGAAAATTATTGCAGGAAATGACGAGGAACCTCTCTCCCAATTAGAGCATGAAGATGACAAGTCACATGAAGAGGAGTGTAAGAAAGATGAGGAAAATCAAGAGGAGTATGTACCTCTTAGCGTGCTAAAATTCACAAAGTACATCCAAAGGAACTTATCATTGTAGAGCCATCTAAAGGGGTAACAACTCGTTCTTCCCTACATGAATCTTTTTCAAACCTTTGCTTTGTTTCAGAAACCGAACCAAAAGATATTTCAACTGCACTAAATGATGAATTTTGGTATTTTGCTATGCATGAAGAATTAGAACATTTTGAATGTAATAAGGTTTAGAATCTTGTAGAAAGACAATCAAATCATCTGGTAGTATGCGTAAAATGGATTTTCAAAAATAAATTAAATGGTGAATCTAGGATTACTAGGAACAAAGCTCGTTTAATAACACAAAGGTATTTACAAATTGAGGGGGTAGATTTTGATGAAACATTTGCACCCGTTGCTCTCTTAGAATCCATTCGAATTTTTCTTTCCTTTACAAGTTTCAAAAGATTTAAACTATTTCAAATGGATGTTAAAAGTGCCTTTTTAAACGGAATTATTTAGGAAATTTTTTTTTTTGAACAACCCCCGGTTTCATAAATGAAAAATTCTCAAATCATGTTTTCAAATTAGATAAAGCACTTTATGGTTTAAAACAAGCACCACGTGCTTGGTATGATAGATTAACTTCATTTTTATTAAAGCACGATTATGTAATGAGAAGGGCCGATAATACACTCTTTATCAAACATGTTAATAATGATCTAATTATATTACAAATTTATGTAGATGGCATCATTTTTGGAGCCACTAATGAATAATTATGTAATGAAGTTGTATGGGTAATGCAAAAAGAATTTGAAATGAGCTTGGTTGGAGAACTCACATACTTTCTAGGTTTTCAAATCAAACAAAGAAATGATGGAATATTTATAAATCAATCTAAATATGTGCATGATATGTTGAAAAGATTTGGATTTGAAAACTTAAAACAAGCCACCACTCCTATAAGCACATCTTTACAATTATGAAAATGAAGTCGGAATCTCTATTGATCAAACACTATATAGAGAAATGATAGGATCATTATTATATCTAAGTGAGTTTAGCCCGATATCATGTTTGTCGTTTGCTTATGGTGCGGCCAAGCCGCACTCCATGAGGGGTGCGGCCAAGCCGCACCCCATGTGTGGTGCGACCAAGCCACACCCCCCTTTGGGGTGCGGCCAAGCCGCACCCCCTTGGGGTGCGGACAAGCTGCACACCCCTTTGGGGTGCGGCCAAGAGGAGTCGCCCCCCTCCCTCGGGCGCAGCTGCGCCGCGCCCGCCTTTAAGGGCAGTCGAACCGCTCTCCCCCGTAGCAAGGTTGGGGTGAGTCCCCCCTCTTCCGGCTCGCCACCCGCTTTTCGAGCTCCGGGCTCCATTCAAAGCACTTCTCCGTTCGTTACGCGCTCAGAACGCTTCTGAGCGCGCTCAGCTCACTTTTTATCTTTTCTGACTTCTCATATTTTGTCTTCCTGGGATGCTCACTTTTTGTTTTTCCGGTTTCTCTGATTTTAGGAACAACTTGTCGCCTTTTTCGCCTCCAACAAAACTGCCCGAACTACCCAAAGGGTAAGATGGTCAATTACGAATAATGGCGATCTGTGTGCTCTGAACCGAAATATATGATTCGTCCGCCAGGTGGTTACGGTGGTTACAACGGCAAAATTACCGGGCTACCCCCGTCCAAAGCTATAAAAGGAGCCCCAGGGCATCATTTGAGGGGACCTTGCCTTCTGGACCCGGGAGAGCTTCTTGTAGACTTTCGCGGAATTCTCCTTCGGACTCAAAGATTTCCTTCTTCCCGAAAGGCGACTCAGCGCGCTCATTTTTGTTCTCCAGGGCGTTCTCACTTTTGTTCTCCACCATTCTCAAAAGGAGAAAGGACTTAGTTTTTCTGGAGGTGGTCTGTCACCTTCGGAATTCTCTCTCTCTCTCTCTTTCTCTCTATTATTGTAACGAGTAGCGACCTGTCGCGCTCGACTTCTAAGTCTCTAATTGTAACCCCCCAGAAGATAGTGGAAGTTTGGTCGGCACAGCTCCGGCCACGTGGTTTTTTATCCTTTCTGGGTTTTCCACGCTAAAAAGTCCCAGTGTAATCAACAAATCTCAAATTGACTATTTGCGCGCTTGGTTCGCTCCCGAGCTAAGGTGGTTCAAGTAAACCGGTCTACCAAGAGCCCTAAGCGACCCGCAACAATAGTGATATTTATTTTACGATGATTTTAAAACGTCGCTATAGTTATTTGTATTTCGCGGCATTTCTTGGTTTAAAACGTGGCTAATCTTATTTCGCCACGTTTTTTCCACGGTTTAATTATAAACGCCGCTGCTAAAATAAATAGTAACACTCATAAAACCTTATTCCCCCGCTTATTTCCTCTATGCTCTTTCTCGCGGCCACCGGCAATATCTTGGAGCCCTAACATCGTCGCGCGTGCGAGAGAGAGAGAGAGAGAGAGAGAGAGAGAGAGAGAGAGAGAGAGAGAGAGAGACTTGATGCCCTAACATCGTTGCGCGAGAGAGAGCCGCGGTGCCCTAACATCGTCATGAGAGAGAGACGCGGTGCCCTAACATCGGCGTGAGAGAGAGAGTCCAGGTCTAACATCATCGTGAGAGAGAAGAGAGCCCCGGTCTTAAAGCTTCACGCCTTCGTGACTGCGCCATTAGGAATTGATTCACGCATATACTTTGTAACTTTCTCTATATTTAATTTCGTGGTTTCTGCAGGGAAATACTGATAATGTGAAATATTTGAAGTCGGAAGAACACGTCAACCAACAGGAGAATAAGGACACCAATAGATGAACACAAACTATCACAATTGAATAACTCTGGCAGCTAGTTACAAACGAACAAGGCTGAATACAAGTTGCATCCAATTTGAATCACGACAGCCAATAGTAGAAAAGAACTTGGTCACGGACGACGTCCGGTTCTCCTCTGGAGCACATCGCGTAGGTGATACTCTCTCCTCGCTACCGCCGGTGTTGACTCTAATGCCCAGCGTTAGCTCTGCTACTCATAAGCTCGCTGCTCGCACTCCTCAGCTCCCTAGTCGCCACTAGACGAAGCTCGCTACTCACCACACTTAACACCCGCATTAGCTCCTAACGCCCCGCATTAACTCGCGAGTAGGTAACTCTCCCTAGGTCGCTTGCCGAACTTACTCCAGGTTCGATGCTCGCCAGGTAGCACTCTGGTATCTATAACTCGCTCAAAGTTGAGTATACTCGCCACTTTCAGAATGCATTGTCTTAGAGGGGGGGGGGGGGGGGGTACCCCTCTTATTTATAGAGAAAGGGGAGGCCTTCTAGAAGCCGAGCTAACGCCGACGTTGACTCTAACGTCGGGCGTTAGCTCACTTCAAAACTCAACACTCCCCCTTGAAGTGAGCTCCGGCAATAACTCCAAGCAACGAGTCAAGCCTCTGGAATGGCCCCGCAGATAGGGGCTTTGTGAATATATCCGCAAGGTTGTCTTCGCTCTGCACATGCTCCACAGCGATCAAGCCACCTAGCACCTTCTCTCTGATGAAGTGATGCTCGATCTCAATGTGCTTGGTCCTTGCATGACACATTGGATTGGTTACAAGTTTCAATGCACTCTCATTGTCCCCGCGAAGCATAGTAGGTCCGCTGACCTCCTCGTCCACATCCTCCACTAGTCTCTTTAGTCAGACACACTCCTGAGCTGCTAAGGACGACGCCTTTTACTCGGCCTCTGTGGTAGAAAGGGAAATAGAGTCCTGCTTCTTGCTACACCACGAGATAGCAGCAACTCCACACAGAAACACGTAACCTGATATCGACTTGCGATCATCAGCGTCACCTCCGTAGTCTGCATCCGTGTACCCATGCAGTTTGAAGTCAGACTCCTCTCCATAGGACAACCCCATCTCAAGGGTTCCCTTCATATACTTCAGTATCCCATTGGCTGCCTCCAGATAAGGCTTCCGCGGCTCCTGCATATACCGACTAACTCGGCCGACAGCAAAGGTGATGTCCGGCCTCGTAATAGTCAGGTAGATAAGACTCCCCATCAGTGCCCGAAAGATCTTCAGATCAGGAAGAATCCTCCCTTCTTCCTTCCGAAGTTTCAGCCCAGCCTCCAGATGAACGGAACTGCTCTTCCCCTCCTTCATGTCGAATCTCTCGACGATCCTCTCGGCATACGCCCTCTGGGAAACATACAACCCGCCTCTTCTCTTCTCAACTTGGAGGCCAAGGAAATGGTGCAGTTCACCAAGATCCTTCATCTCGTATCGTGTGGAGAGCTGCTGTCTCAGCGGCGCGACCTCCTCAGGGTTGTTCCCTATCACGATCATGTCGTCGACGTACAACAGCACCAATACGTGAAGACCTCCACTCTTATTCACGAACATGCTACAGTCTGAGTCTGAGGCATCATAGCCGCAGAACTGCAAGTACTTCGCAATCTTTCCATACCAGGCTCTCGGCGCCTGTTTCAACCCGTAGAGGGCCTTCTTCAGCTTGCAGACGTGATGTGGAAGTGACTTGGACACGTATCCAGGTGGTTGCACCATGAATATGTCTTTGTCAATCTCTCCATACAGGAACATGTTCTTCACATCAAGTTGCCACAACTTCCAACCTCGGCACGCCGCCAGAGCGATGACCGTCCTCACCGACGCCATCTTTGCGACAGGACTAAATGTCTCCTCGTAGTCCTCTCTGTAGGTTTGGGAGAAGCCCCGGGCAACAAGCCTCGCCTTGTATCGCTCCACTTCTCCATCTGCTCTCTTCTTAACCTTGTACACCCATTTGCAGGTGACAAGTTTGATGCCCTCCACCATGGGAACCAGTTCCCATGTCTCATTCTTCTCTAGGGCCTCCATCTCCTTAATCATGGCTGCGTCCCACTCCTTGATGACAGCTGCATCCTCAAAGCAGGCAGGTTCCCTCTCGCGAGTGGTCCTGCGAAGAAGCAGGAGACCAAACTCATGAAGTTCCCCTCCTTATAGAGATCAGGCGGAACGATGGTCAACTTCGACCTCCTCAAGGCTTGGCCACTATCTACCACTCCGGTAGACTCCTCTGCTTGAGCTCCTCTCTGACCTCCTCTTGAAGAAGTGCTCTCCCTGCTTCTAGAGTTTGAAGCTCCCACCTGAGCCAGAAGCTCCTCCTGAGCTAGATGCTCCTCCTGAGCCAGATGGCGATTGAGCACTGAGAAATAGCTCCAACTCCACAGTAGGGTCCTCAGTGACCCTGTCTTCTTCCCTGCTAGATTCTCCACTCTCCGGCAGCACCACAGAAGAGACTCCCTGGTATGAGACCAGTTCGTCAAACACTACATCGCGCGAGACGACGAACTTGTGGGTCTGCGGATCCATGCACTTCCACCCCTTCTTCCGCTCATCATAGCCGATGAAGATACACTTCCTTGCTTTCGGCTCCAACTTGGTTCTCTGAGCGTCCGAGACGTGCACGAAATAGGTAGAACCAAAAACTTTAATGTGACCCACATTAGGCTTCTCCCCGAACATGAGCTGGTGTGGAGACACCATCCTGTTAGGACTCAGAGGTAGTCGGTTGATCACATGGGTAGCACACTCCATTCCCTCCGTCCATAAGGCCTTGGGAATCCTCTTGGCATGTAGCCAACTCCTGGTAGTCTCCACCAGATGGCGGATCTTCCTCTCTGCCACCCCATTCTGTTGAGGGGTGTGAGCACAGGAGAGCTCCCGCCGAATGCCGAACCTCCTGCAGAAAGAAGCAAAATCATTGGAGGTAAAATCCCCTCCATTGTCGCTTCTCAGCTTCTTCATTCTGCGGTTTAGCCTCCCTTCCACAAGTTCCTTCCACTCTAGGAACTTCTCAAATACTTCTGACTTCTCTCTCAGAAAGTGTACCCACGTATAGCGGGTGTAGTCATCCACCAGAACCAGCACATACTTATTGCCTCCATAAGTAAGGGTGGCGCACGACCCCATAACATTAACATGCACGCACTCAAGAGGTGCCTTACACTTGGTCTCTGACTTGTCAAATGGAAGTCGATGTGACTTTCCATATTGGCATCCGTCGCACACATGGCCGTCGCCATAGGAAGAGAGATGAGGCAGGCCACTCACTAGGCCCTTTGCCGCCATCATCTTCAGCTTATCCATCCCCACATGACCCAACCTCTCATGCCAGATCACAGCGCTGTCGTTTGTCTTCAGCTTATCCACGTAGGCATTTGCAGACAGAAAATACAAATCCTTCACCCTTCTCCCGGTGAGCTTGATGTCAGCATCGACAGATGATAGGTTCTTCAGGAACTTCACCTCCTTCGGTCTGAACAGCACGTGGTATCCAGCATCCACTTCGTTAGCAACCGAGAAGAGGTTCTTCTTCATGCCAGACACGTGATACACACTCTTCAGTGTCACTGGCTTCTCTTTACTCCCAAGGGACACATTCCCTTCTCGCTCCACGGGATGTACCGTATCATCTGCAGTGATGATAGCATTCGTTCCTTCATATGCTTCCAAGGAGTCGAACTTAGACATATCTCCTGTGAGATGATGCTCGCGACCGGAATCCACTATCCAGTCGTTCTCGAGGTTGATGGAGGCTAAGACATCGACTGGTGTTGGCGTCATCTCTGCCAGGAAACAATTGTCTCCCCTCTCACCGTCCTGGTGACCTCCACCTCTTCCTCCACCTCTCTGGTGATCTCCCTCTTGTTAGCAGCATGACTGACCTTCAGATTGGACCGGCAGTCCTTTGCCATGTGCCCGCACTTCCTACATGCAAAGCAAAGGGATCTCCCCATCTCATCGCGCGTAGGGAGGAACTTCCTCCCATCTCCCTGAGATGACGGTGAAGGTCCATCTCCGGAGTTCTTCTTTTTCTTGTCCCAGGATCTCCTCTTTCCTAAGAACAAGGCCTCTCCATCTCCACCCGAGATGGATACTCCCGCATCTGCTTCGCCGGGCTATCTTGTGACGACAGCAGGTTCTCTAGCTCCAGTAAGGAGGGCTGAGTAGCCCACCCTTGCACAGAAGTAACGAAGGGGACATACTCCTTCCTCAAGCCTCGGAGTATGTGCCGCTTCAACTTTGCCTCTGAGATTGGCTCTTCAGGGTCCAAGGCCGAGATCTCCCCACACAGGTTCTTCACCTTCAGAAAGAAGGTGGATATCGCCATCTCGCCTTGAGTTAACCTCGCCAACTCATTCTCCAGGAATTGTAGCCGTGCTACATTCTTATTGTTGAATAACCCATTGAGGGCTATCCAGATCTCAGATGCTGACTTGCAACCTATGATGTGGTCGAACAAGTCAGGTGAGATAACTCTCTTCAAGGTGAACTCCGCCTTGGCGTTGGTCTTCCTCCAAGCTCTCACAGCTTGACCATTGTCATCGATTGGAAAAACTTATGTCTGCTCTTCTCCTCCAACGACCTCCCATAGGTCCTCTCCAAGCAGGTAACTCTTCATGCATGACTTCCACTTCTTGTAGTTGGTCTGGGTGAGCAGCTCAATGCCAAGACCCTTAGCATACCCTCCTCCGCCATCCATCTTGGTTGCTCAGTCCTTGTTCCCACTATCCCTCTGATACCATGTGAAATATTTAAAGTCGGAAGAACACGTCAACCAACAGGAGAATAAGGACATCAATAGATGAACACAAACTATCACAATTTAATAACTCTGGCAGCTAGTTACAAACGAACAAGGCTGAATACAAGTTGCATCCAACTTGAATCACGACAGCCAATAGTAGAAAAGAACTTGGTCACGGACGACGTCCGCTTCTCCTCCGGAGCACACCGCGCAGGTGATACTCGCTCCTCGCAACCACCGGCGTTGACTCTAACGCCCAACGTTAGCTCTGCTACTCGCAAGCTCGCTGCTCGCACTCCTCAGCTCCCTAGTCGCCACTAGACGAAGCTCACTACTCGCCACACTTAACGCCCGCGTTAGCTCCTAATGCCACGCGTTAACTCGTTTGTAGGTAACTCTCCCTTGGTCGCTTGCCGAACTTACTCCAGGTTCGATGCTCGCCAGGTAGCACTCTGGTATCCCTAACTCGCTCAAAGTTGAGGATACTCACCACTTTCAGAATGCATTGTCTTAGGGGGGGGGGGGGGGTACCCCTCCTATTTATAGAGAAAGGGGAGGCCTTCTAGAAGCCGAGCTAACGTCGGCGTTGACTCTAACGCCGGGCATTAGCTCACTTCAAAACTCAACAGATAATGTTATGGATAGGCTCTGGCAGAAAAAGAAAGTCGAAATACGCCATCAGTAAGCTTGTTGAAAATTCCTGCTTATAAACTGATAAACGCATCAATAAATGTTTAGCTTAATTAATGTATTGAGTGAAATGTAACCCAAGGAGTCAGTGACTGTTCAGGTTTGCCTTAAGCTTTTATTAATCTTGTTTTCCAATGTACTGTTATCCTTCTATTTAAACCTGCAAGGAATGATTCAATGTAAGAGAAAAAAACATGAATGAATGATTTATCTGTTCCTCTTCAATTTTCACGTTTTCTTTCCAATAGTGGTATCAGAGCTGTTGTGTTCGATCTCTGCAATCCAGAGTTTCATCACCTGGTTTAGAACACATGGACTCATCATCTACCCCTTCCAATCCATCGTCTTCCTCTGTCCATGTTTTTACAGGAGAGATGTATGATTTTTGGAGCATTCACATGGAAACTCTGTTCCATTCTCATGGGTTGTGGGACATTGTCGTGGAAGGACCTCAAACTGCCAAGACCGGGAAAAGTGCTGAAGGTACTTCGGCTGCCCCATCAACAGAAGAGAAGATGAGAGACGCCAAAGCTCTTCTTCTAATTCATGGAGCAGTATCAAATGCTATCTTTCCAAGAATCATGGGTGCAAAGACAACCAAAGTTGCTTGGGACACACTACAACAAGAATAAAATGGGACCAAAAAGGTAATCAAGATTAAACTTCAAGCATTTAGGCGTCAATTTGATGATCTTAGTATGAAGAATGATGAATCCTTCCAAGATTTTTTTGCCCGTGCCACTGGTCTAGCCAACCAAATACGAAATCTTGGAGGAAACATGGATGACCAGCAGATCGTAGAGAAAGTATTAAGAAGTCTTCCAAAAAAATACAACCATGTGGTCTCTGCCATCCTTGAAGCTCAGGACTGGATACTCTAACCATTCTCGAGCTCCTTGGATCTCTTCAATCACATGAAGCCTTACTCAGCACAGCAGATCAGCCCCCTATTGATCATGCATTCCAGTCTAAGATGCACATCAACAAACATTCCAAGTTCACTGATAAAAAGAAAGCAGAAGACACTCATCATTTTACAAAACCCTCTGATAATTTTAATAGAGGAAGAGGAAGAGGAAGGGGGAGAGGCAGAGAACATTTCAATCATGAAGGAAACCAGCAAAATTTCAACAATCAAAACACCTCCCTGTTCTGCAATCTTTGCAGAAAACTAACTCATGACACAAACAATTGCTTCTATAAATGCACTCGTTGCAAACGTCCCACACATTTTGATAAAGACTGTTGGTTCAAACAAAAAGAAGATGCCAAGTTCACTGAAAAAGAAGAATTGGAGGGGGCATTCTACACCTGCTGTAAGACTGGAACTTTGGACAACCCTTCAAGTTCAAAGTGGTACATTGATAGTGGTTGTTCAAGCCACATGGTGAATAACAAAGCATACTTCAAAAATCTTGATGAACAACACAAATCAAAGGTTTATCTTGGGGATGGGAATGCAAAAATAATTGAAGGAAAAGTTGATATTGTTGTAACTACCAATGACAACCCAAGGCTCATTGAAGATGTTCAATATGTTCCTACCTTGGCACAGAATCTCTTAAGTGTAGGACAGCTCTTGAACAAAGGATTCAAAGTGCATTTCTCAAGTAACCAGTGCTGCATCATCGACAGGAAGGAGAACACCGTTATCTCAGCAAAAATGTCCCAGAATCGGGTATTCTCAATTCATATGCCTCCAGCCAATCATCTTGCACTCTCATGTGATAAGAATTGCAATCTTGACATTAGTCTTATGTGGCATCATCGACTGGGTCACCTCAAATTCCTCTCCATGAAGGCTCTAATTCACAAAGGTGTGGCAATTGGTATTCCCAGATTAAACCTTCAGCATGTTCAACAGTGTGAACCATGTTCTCTTGGCAAATCACATCTACTACCTTTTCCAAAAACTGCAACAAGAAGAAGCCACGGCCCCCTTGACCTACTACATGCTGATCTTTGGGGACCAACCTCCACAGAATCTCTAGGAGGGAAAAAGTATTATCTTCTCATTGTGGACGACTACTCCAGGTATATGTGGATATATCACTTATCTCAGAAATATGAAACTTTACTTTCTTTACTCTATTCAAGAATGATCAAAACCATAAGAAGTGATAGAGGTGGTGAGTTCATCTCTGCTGAATTCACATCTTGGTGTCAGCAGTGGGGATCAAAAGAGAACTCACCGCTCCATCAACCCCTCAATAGAATGGGGTGTTTGAGAGGAGAAACAGAACTGTTGTAGAGATGTGCAGAGCAATGCTCATTCACAAAAACCTGCCCAAATCATTCTGGGCTGAAGCCACTTCAACAACATTACATATACTCAATAGAGTTCCATCCAAGGCCTTGCTGGACATCACTCCTTATGAAGCCCTGTTCAACCATAAACCAATCATCAGTGACTTAAGAACCTTTGGGTGTGTGTGTTTTGCTCACATTCCTAAGGAGAAGAGAGACAAATTAGATGTTACAAGTGAAAAGTGCATCTTTGTTGGCTATAGTCAGGAAACCAAAGGATATATACTACACCAGCCACAAAAGAAGAAAATTATGATTTCTCGAAATGTTGTTTTTCACGAAAACAGTATTTGGGACTGGGGGTCAGTTGACTTGCAAAGTACTCCTCAACTTGAAGTGTCGGTTGAGTTGGAACTCTCTTCCAACCCCATCCTGGACACTTCTCTGGAATCACCTTGTGATCTCAATGCAAGCCCATCTTCATCACTCCCCCAAAAATTCAGAACCCTTGAAGATATTTACCAAAACTGTGACTTAGCTCTCTTCAGTCATGAACCTCAAACCTATGATGAAGCTGCCACCAAAGATTGCTGGAACAAAGCTATGGATGAAGAAATCAAATCAGTCCAGAAAAATCAAACTTGGTCCCTTGTTCAAAAACCTCAAAATAGGGATATCATTGGTTTAAAATGGGTCTACAAACTGAAAACCAATGAAGAAGGAAATGTTATTAAACATAAAGCTAGAATAGTGGCTAAAGGATATAGCCAAAAGCCAGGTCTGGACTATGAAGATATGGTTGCGCCTGTTGCCCGCATGGGCACTATCAGAACTCTGCTAGCAATTGCAGCAGAATTTCAATATCCTATATACCAACTCGACGTCAAATCTGCTTTCTTGAATGGGATTATCACAGAGGAGATTTATGTGGAACAACCAAGAGGCTATGAGGTAAGAGGAGAAGAAGGCAAGGTGTACAAATTCCATAAAGCTTTGTATGGACTGAAACAGGCGCCACGGGCATGGTATGCCAATATTGACAGCTTCTTCATCAAAGAAGGCTTTATACGCAGCAAAAATGAGCCTACTCTCTACACTCGCTGCTCACCAAATGGTGATAGGCAATCATCAACCATTACGTTGATGATTTGATCATTACTGGATCTTCTGATGAACTTATATCAGATATTCGCCAAAAACTGAAATCAAATTATGATATGACTGACCTTGGGCCCCCTGAAATTTTTTCTGGGGCTTCAGATCAAAAAACTTGCAGGCAAAATTTTCATTTCGTAGGAAACATATGCTCGTGACATACTCAAGAAGTTCATCATGGAACATTGCAATGCTTCCCTCACACCAATGCCAACCGGAGAAAAATTCACAAAAGATGAAGATGTGGAAAAAGCTGATGGAGCCCTCTATCGCAGCCTTGTTGGATCACTCATGTACCTCACCAACACCCGACCTGATATCGAGAACGCTGTGAACATTGTATCTCGCTTCGTCAGCAATCCCTCAGTCAACCACTTCGCGGCCGCAAAACGTATTCTACGCTACGTACAAGGAACAAAGGATCATGGCCTGCTATATACTAAAGAACACAATCAGAATCTCACGGGTTTCAGTGATTCTGATTGGGGGGAGACCTAATTGAAAGGAAAAGCACTAGCGGGTATATCTTCTTTCTCGGTTCAAAGCCAATCTCATGGAGCTCTCGCAAACAACAAACTGTAGCCCTTTCCTCTTCTGAAGCAGAATTCATGGCCCTAAATTCTGCCGCCTGTGAAGCCGTATGGCTCAAACGAATTATACAAGAAATTCTAGGAAAGGAAGAAGGAGAACAACCAGTGATTTTGAAATGTGACAACACATCGGTCATCGCCATCTCAAAAAATCATGTCCTTCACAATCGCAACAAGCATATTGACATTCGCCACCATTTCATCCGCGAGCTCGTGGAGAAAAATGAGATCAAGGTCGAATACTGCCCTACAAACCTTCAGCTGGCCGACATTCTTACAAAGCCGCTTTCTCGGGAGCGTTTCTGTTGGGACCATTGTCCACAATGTATTAGATTTGGAGAAGTCCAGGTCAAGCAAAGTGCTCAAGGAATTCATCTAAGTTCACAAGCGTCGAGACACCACACATCGCTCGATGCCTGTGACCCAGAAGCGTTGACCCATGTCTGCTGCTCAAAAAGACAAGGTCGCCGCTGAAGATCTGAGACCAAGTTTAGAAGCGTCGAGCCAAGGAATATCGCTCGACGCCGTGGAATAAGAAGTGTCGACCAAACTTCAGTTAGCTCAATGCCAGCAAAAAGAGTCGAGATATGAAGGCAAAGTTAAAAGCGTCGAGATACTACCCATCGCTCGACACCTTATAGAAAAAGCGTCGACAGAGATACACAGTGCTCAACGCCTTTTCTGAAAAGCTCTGAGCTGAGAAAACAGTTCATCTACAGCTAGCTGAGCCTTTGTCTGTTCTGAAGAAATTAAAAACCATTGAAGACTTAATGTCATGCTGATGTGGAGGAGCGTGTCAGATGTCGCGGATGACGGACTATAAATAGAAGGCATAACCTATGATTTAAGTATAGAACACTCCTATTGAAAGCCATCATCTTCTCCGTCGTTCAAGAGAAAATCTAAGGAAGAATCTGAAGAAGCCATCTCATCTTTCAGAATCGTACTACAAGAAATTCCTTAGCAATCTTGTGCTGAGACTATTTTTTGAAGAGAGAAGGTTAAGAAGGAAGAATCTGTCTTCCTAAAGAAGAACAATCATTCCAGCCTGTGCAAATCAAGAAGATCATTTTGCTGATGCTGTTCTGCTGAAGTTTTCTATCTGATCTGTCAGATAGATCAAGAAGACTCAATACATTGGTGAATCTGAGTCTAAGTATTGTTTCTACTTCTTTCAAATTCTGTAGGATCTAAGTTGTCAGATCTGAGTGTAGGATCTTTCAAGGATCTGAGGTGTAGGATCATGAGTGATCTGAGTTGTAAGATTCAGGGGTGAATCTGAGTGTAAGGCTATTGTTATAAAGGCTGAGGTAGGATCTGTTGAGATCTGAGTTTGTAAGATCTGCTGAGATCTGAGAGGGTAGGATCTGTTGAGATCTGAGTTTGTAAGATCTGCTGAGATCTGAGAGGGTAAGATCTGTTGAGATCTGAGACTGTAGGATCTATTGAGATCTGAGCTGTAAGACCTGTTTGGTGGTCTGAGATCTGGAGAAGATATAAACCCTATCTAGCACACTGCTAGAGGGGAGAAGGGGGGAAAGTGGATTACCCAAGATACGGGGAACCATTATAAAATTCTGTGTGTTTGTGTTTATTTTCTTGAAAGCTCTGATCATTCATTTAGGTTTTAATCAAGAATTGCAAATAGATTTTAAAATAACCTATTCACCCCCCCCCCCCCCCCCTCTAGGTTATTAGCTACCCTTAAATAAAGTATTTCAAGTGGTATCAGAGGGTTATTGTTCAAGAAAAGGTTTAACAGCCTGAACAAGATCTCCTAAGGGTAGATTTGTTAAGTCGTGATGGCTAACAGTGAAGGAAACAAGGAATTCACATCAATGAAGTTACCAATTTGTAGAAAAGAAAACTTTGGGATTTGGAAGGAAAGGGTCAGATTATTCATGGAAGCCTCTGACCCTAAGATATACATCACTGTACTAGAAGGACCTTTTGTTCCAATGAAGGTCTCATTCACAGATGGAAGTATCAAGTCTCCCAAAACATACTCTGAGATGACTAAAGATGAAGTGATTCTGGCCTCCATGGATAAGAGAGCTCAGAATATCATAGTGAGTGCAATTGAGGATTCAACCTTCCAGAACTTAGTACACTGCAAAACTGCCAAAGAAATGTGGGAATCTCTCATTGTATATATGGAAGGGACTGAGGAAGTCAGAGATGACAGGAAGTCTCTTCTAAATCAGCAATATGAGGCTTTCAGATAAGACAATAAAGATTCAATAGCAATCTGCTATGAGAAATTCTTCAAAATTGTAAATGGTCTGAAAACCTATGGAAGAACTTTTACAGATTATGAGCTGAATGATAAATTCTTAAGATCCCTGAAAAAAGAATGGGATATCAAGATCTGTGCTATCAGGGAAATGGGAAATCTGGGAAATATTCAGCCACAGAATCTATATGGGAAACTTTTGTCCCATGAACTTCACCTGAATACCAGAAAAGCTGAAGAAGGACACAGCAAGGAAAATCCTATTGCTCTGAAGGCAGAAAGTTCCAAGAGAAGCAAAGAAAGAATTTCATTATCCCCCAGGATACCACCTGAATCTGTAGAATCAGAGACCAGTAATTCTGACTCTGAAATATCAGATGGTGAACTGGTACTCTTCACCAAACAGCTGAAAAGGATGCTCAGAAGAAAACAACATTGGAAAACTAGACCCTCTCAGTCATCCAGATCTAAGAAGCACTCCAATTATTCAGAGGGATTCAAACAAGATTCCAAGAAGGACGGGTATAAATCTAAACATAATAAATCTAATTCAGAAGAAATTGTGTGCTTTGGATGCAGGAAATCAGGACACATGATTGCTGATTGTCCTTCAAAAAGAAAGAACAACAAGAAGTCTGATGAAAGGAGGCACAAATCTGACAAAAGACATGAGAGGAGCCTAATAGCCAAGAAAGGCAAAGTCACTCTCAGTGACAGTGAATCTCAATCATCTGATTCAGATAGTGAAGAGGCATTCATAGCTCTGGTGGCTGTCAATGAAAGTGAAGACATTCTGAATCATAAACCTATGATAAGAGCCCCACTATCAAGGTCTGATAGTGAAGAGGATGAAGAAGAAAATACAGGACTCATGGCACTCAGTGATGAAGAGGATCAGGAGACAATTTCTAATGTGAAGGTACTTGATAAAACTCCTTTATCTGATTCTGAATCTGAACCTAAAATTATTTCTAAACCTGAGACAAATTCATTTTCTTCTGATGAGAATGACTCAAAATCTAACTTTCATGAAGATGAAATTATTGAGAAATATGAGTCACTTCTTAAAGCCCTTAAAAAGAGCAAAAGGCATAACAAAAAGCTACAAAAAGAAATATCTGAATTAAAGCAAACTAACTCATAATACTCTGAGGCAGCTGAGAGGCTGAATCAGGTAAGCAAGGAGCTTAGCAAATTAAAAGTCATGTCTATTATTCACATTCAGACTTTATGCACTAAGGAGAAATTAATAAAAGAACTTGAAGCAAAACTCCTAGCAGAAAGGAAGCTTGTGGCAAAGTTCTCAAAACCACAAACTATCCTTCCGATAATTGACACATTTTCTGCACAATACAGATTTGGCATAGGATATAATGGGAAGGCAGAAAATAAACCTAAAAATAATGACAAGGCACCTATGCAACCTATAAGATTCAACAAAGCCATGCCTATCACAAATGAGCATGATCTAAGAGTTGTGCATAAGTTTTGTAAGGGTGAGTGTTCTCATAGCAAAGATGACTCAATTCAACCAAGTAACAATGATGCCAAATCTCTATACAAAGAAAACGAATTAACCCATCATGACTCCTTTGTATTTAAGCAAACACCAAACTCAAAGGAGAAGAACTAAGACCAGTAGTGAAAACCACTGCTGTCAAGGAAACTAAATCAGTAAATTTCATTAAAACACTTTACAAAGCTCCATTGAATAAGGCAATTAAACAACATGTAAGTCAACCCAAAGAAGTGAGAAGACCTCAAAGGAGATATAGTAGATATGAAAGTTGGTGCTGTGGAAAGGTTGGCCATTTTGCCCTTGACTGCTGGTTCAATCCAACTGTTCCAAGATTTAATTCTGGGAAACCAGTACTCAGACCTGTGGCAATAAACACAGCACAAAGATTCAAACAACAAGTAATGACACCAGCTATTACTAACAAAGTTCTAGGACCCAACTCTGTGTGGGTTCCTAAGAAAAAGTAATTTTCTTATTGCAGGTTTGTCCAAAGACCAATCAAATTCTTATCTGGTATTTGGACAGTGGGTGTTCCATGCACATGACTAGGACAAGAAGTCTACTGAATGACTATACCTCTGTGAAGAATTGACCAAAGGTTGTATTTGGAGGATCTGACAGAGGTAAGACTAAAGGATATGGCAAAATCACAAATGGAATTGTCACCATCACCAAAGTTGCTTATGTTGATGGATTGCAGCACAATCTCATCAGCATAAGTCAATTATGATCTTGGGTATGACATTTCATTTCACAAGGATGAGTGCCTGATTAAGAAAGAGAATGATATAATTCTCTCAAGCACTAGGAGGGGCAACATTTACTGTTTAAATTTCATATGTTCTGATCAAATAAATCTCATATGCTTAGTTGCTGAAAATAAATTCTCCAGTAGTGTACAATGGCACAAAAGGTTAGCCCACATAAACTATAAGACTATAAATAAGCTTATTTCAGGAGATCTAGTGAGAGTAGGGCCTAAGTGGAAGTGTGTTCAGGAGGGTCCCTGTCATGCTTGTCAAATGGGTAAGCAAACTAAGTCATCCTTCAAACCAATTGGTGAGAAGGATTCCATTAGATGTCTATACCTACTTCACATGGATCTATTTGGACCAATGCCAATTCATAGCCTAGGAGGAAAGATTTACACCTTTGTAATTGTTGATGACTATTCTAGATTCACATGGGTATTCTTCCTAAGACACAAGTCAGATACCCTAGAAGTATTCACTAGCTTTGTTAGGCAAATCAAAAATGAAATAGGAAATACAGTTGTCAAAATTAGAAGTGACCATGGGACTGAATTTCAGTCAGGTGCAATGACCAAATTTTGTGAAAATCTTGGCATCTCACAAGAGTTCTCATCTCCTAGAACACCCCAACAAAATGGGGTTACTGAGAGAAGAAATAGAACTCTCATTGAACCCAGTAGGAGTATGCTTAGTGACTCATCCCTTCCTGAGTATTTCTGGGCTGAAGCTGTGAACACAGCATGCCATGTGCAAAATAGGGCACTTATCAACAAAAGACTGAATAAGACCCCTTATGAGTTGTTGAAAGGTAGAAAACCCACTTTAGCCTACTTCAAAATATTTGGAAGTAAATGCTTTGTATTAAATAATGGAAAGCACCATCTCACTAAGTTTGCTGAAAAATCCCATGAGGGAATCTTTGTTGGCTATAGCTCTCAAAGTAGAGCTTATAGAATCTTCAACAAAAGCTCAAATAAGATAGAAGAATCTATACATGTTGTATTTGATGAAACCAGCCTTATTTATAAGGATCTGGGAAGTCTCTCTAGTAATGCAGGTTCTACACAGACATTGAAGGAGATGAGTATCAATGAACAGCACATTGAAGACAATGAAGAAATCAATGGGACTGTGATTGTGAATAGAGAGGATGAGTCTCAAGAAGAAGACAATCATGAAGAACCAACTACTGTTGAAGAACCACATCATCCAAAACCTCTAGAACAGCAAACTCAAACAGATGCACCAGATTCACAAAGAGAGAATGAAAGGTGGAGGAATGCAACCAAACACATGAAGGATCACCCCAAAGAACAGATTATAGGAAATCCAAATGAAGGTGTGCAAACCAGAAGAGGGAACTCAATACATGAGGCATTGCATCACAACTTCCTATCCAAAATAGAGCCTAAGAAGTTTGATGAAGCCAATAAGGACCATTCATGGATATTGGCTATGCAAGAAGAGCTATATCAATTTGAAAGATGCAAGGTCTGGATATTGGTTCCTAGACCAAAGAAACACAAAGTCATAGGGACCAAATGGGTATTTAGAAATAAGCTAGATGAAAATAGTGTGATTGTCAAAAACAAAGTAAGGTTGGTTGCCCAAGGATATAGAGAGGAGGAAGGCATAGATTTTGATCAAGTGTTTGCTCCTGTGGCAAGATTAGAGGCAATCAGTCTATTCCTGGCATTTGCAGCACATATTGGATTCATAGTTTATCAAATGGATGTGAAGTCAGCATTCCTTAATGGAACTATACTGGAGGACCCCCAAGTTTTATTGATTCTACTCATCCTAACCATGTCTATCTTTTATTAAAAGCTTTGTATGGTCTAAAATAGGCACCTAGGGCCTGGTATGAGACATTATCTAGATTTCTAATTGAGAACAAATTCTCAAGGGGAAAGATAGACAAGACATTGTTTCTTAGGGTAGATAAAAGTTATATTATTCTAGTGCAAATATATGTAGATGACATAATTTTTGGCTCAACTGATAATAACCTTTGCAAAAGGTTTGCAAGCCTTATGCAAGGGAAATTTGAAATGAGCATCATGGGTGAGCTCAAATACTTCTTGGGACTCCAAGTGAAACAGTCTGAGGAAGGAATCTTCATTTCTCAGACCAAGTACACCAAAGAGATCATCAAGAAGTTTGGAATGGAAAATTCCACTGTCATGAAAACTCCTATGGCAGCCAATATGTCACTGGACAAGGATGATAAAGGGAAACCTATTGATGAAACCTTGTACAGAGGTATCATTGGCTCATTGCTCTACCTAACTACCAGCAGGTCAGACATTATGTTCTCAACATGTGTGTGTGTGCTAGGTACCAAGTGAACCCTAAAGAATCTCACTATACTGATGTCAAAAGAATCCTGAGATATCTGAAGGGTACTCTTAATCTTGGCCTTTGGTATCCTAGAAGCAATGACTTTGAACTGACTGGTTTTTCAGATGCTGATTTTGCAGGATGCAAGGAGGACAGAAAAAGCACATCAGACACCTGTCAATTTCTTGGTAAAAGACTAATATCTTGGAGTAGCAGGAAGCAGACCAGTGTAGCTATCTCTACAGCAGAATCTGAGTACATCTCAGCTAGAAACTGTTGTGGTCAGCTACTTTGGATTTAACATCAACTCCAAGACTATAAAATCAAGCTAAGTAAATCTCCTTTATATTGTGATTCAACTAGTGCTATTGCTATAGCTAATAATCCTGTATCACATAGCAGAACAAAGCACATAGAAATTAGATATCACTTTATTAGAGAACATGTAGAAAATGGAGACATCATAATTGAATATATTCCTACAGACAAACAAGTAGCTGACATATTTACTAAACCCCTGGATGAAACAAAATTCAATAATTTCAAAATTGAATTAGGAATGCTAAAAATGGAATAAAGTTAGAATAAATGACAATTCTCAAATAAGTACAGAAAATGAAATAAATAAATGAAAATATTAATTTAGTCCTAAAAGGTGAGTGGAGTTATATCTGGCGTCGAGCAAGGATACCTGGCGTCGAGAGAAGATTCCTGGCGTCGAGCGAAGATAAATGGCGTCGAGCAAGGCCGTCTCGACAGGGTAAATTTGAACCGTTTGATCAATCTTGTTAAATAAGTCCGGCGCGCAGCTATTCATCTTCTTGAACTAGAAATTCTATAAATAGGGAAGACACTTCGTTAGTACATATGCCTTAGAATTCTCAATTCAAAATTATATGCCCTAGAAAATCTTTCCATCAACACTCTCAATCTATAATCAACAACAACAATGCCTCCCAAGAGCAGTGATTACCTTTACGAAGGAGGCGAGCTCGTTCGCAATGAATTTCAAACAACACTAGAGGAAATCAAATCAACCATCGAGCTAATCTACAAAGTAGGACTAGAATTCATTTTATCTGAATCGACCCTAATTTGGAAACGAGAGGTATTAGAACTTTTCTCCAATACAGTAATAGACACCTCCAATTCTAAGCTGAAAACTACTGTAAATGGTAAGAAGATTAAGATTTCTCCTTCAAGACTTGCAAAGGCACTAGAACTGCCAAGATTCAAAAGTAATGAAGAAGAGGAAGAAGTGAGTTCTGAGCAGATTAGATTAGCCCAAGTCTGGTGTGGGATAGAAACATCACATGAAATTTCTGGGAGTATACTAAGGAAAGGGATGAATTCAAGAGTAAAACTGCTGACAGATGTGATTGGAAAGGGACTACTATGCAAGATAGGGTCCCATGATAAAATCTCCAGGAAAATGTTTGTTCTTCTGACAAGGATTATTCATTCATTAAGAACTGATTGGGGAAAGGTGGTGTTTGACAGAGTGATTGAATGTATCCAGGCACCCAACTTGGGTAGGATATTGTCTCTATATTTAGTAAAAGTCATTCCAGATTCTTTAAATAACAAACTTGGATCCAAGATAAATCATATGAAGAAAATGGACATCAAAATGATAGAGAGATGGGAAAGGATTTTGTCAAATCATCCACCAACAGAATATTCTCCCAAGCAGAAGAAAATTCAGAAGAAAAAGAAGAAGAAGATCTCTTCCAGCTCTTCAAGTTCATCATCATCCAAGAGAAAATCAAGATCCTCTCCAATCCATGATCCTAATCTCACATCATTTGAATAAGAAGAAGGGAACAAACTCAGGGACAGTATTCCTGACACACCAACAGGTACTGATCCAATACTGGAAGAGGTTAACAAGATCAATAGAGAAAAAGATGAGAATGAGAAAGAAGAGGAAGAGAGAGGAAGTCAATCTGGATCCCCTGCTAGAGATAAGGGGAAGTCTTACAATGAGGGGGAGGCTCCAAATGAGATCCCTGCTCAAGATAATACTGAATTTAACAAGGCAACAGTTGAGGGGGAGGCTGTTACTAAACGTGCAATTATTTGTAACAAGACTAGTTTTACGTTACAAATAGTAAAATATCCTCACAATAAATAACAATTGTAACAATACCTTGAAGTATTTGTAACAACTAGAATTTTCTTACTATTAGTAATTTTTTTGTAACCAAATTTTGTTTCAATAAATATATTAAATTTAAAAGTGAATGATATCATGATATTATTTTTTCTAGATAAATTTAGAATAAAAATAAAATTGTATATAATAGCTTTAAATTAGTTAATGAATTTTTTAATCTTTTTAGATATAAATTATAATAGCAAAACCACTAAGGGTCTGCTTGGTGCGTGAGTATGTATTTGCTTTCTGGAATTGGATTTAGGATAGCAATTCAATTTTGGTGTTCAACGTGATGGAATTGACACCAATATTGTCTTGGAAGCCAAAACCCATGACTTAACATAAAAAACAATATCACCAATTCTTACATTTCCCACTGGTTATTTGTTGAATCGAGCATTTTCATCCGCACTCACATTTTTTGCATGGACGGGTGTTTTCATGCGAGTTTTTTTTCGCCTGAAAGTGCATTTTCATGCAAGCGCGTGCTTTGCACTGGAGCGCAATTTCTCCAGGGAGCACATTTTTTCTCATGCTGCGCATTTTTTCACACTTGCGTGTGTTTTTGCTCGGGTGAGCATTTTTTTCCTGGACGCGAATTTTTCCCTCGGTCATGCATTTTGCGCTGTCACGCACGGGGTCGCACGCAGACGCGTCTGTCACCGCACGTGAACACGCGCGATCACGCCCACGCGCCCCGCCGAGCGCGGGTGCACGTGTGTCATTCAGTCTGCAATGAGACTCCTGCGCCAGGTTGTCTTTTTGGTTAAGGAGAGACCGTGTATGACCAAGATGAATCGCATCGGCGAGTCCGAGCAAGAGACTACTAATAAAACACTATAAAAACTAAAACTTACTTTTAAAAAAGAAAATATTTAATGAATAATAAAACAATTGCTTGCAAATAAAAAATTATTAATAATATTTCTTTTTATTAAGCTTACTGTTTCATATAATTTAGATGTAATGAAATATATGGCGGGAAGTTTCGCACCATATTTTTTGGCAGAACAAAAACCAAAGCACAAAACCCTAATTCATCCGGCCTCTCCCGGGCAGACCTACGACCAGAGACACCTGAGCACTTCCCGGGTGTAAATTTTCGTGAATCCCATCTGAAGCTCTGTATTCGGCTGTGATGCTGATACACACTTTTTCTTCCTGCAGGTAAAGTTAGTATAGAAAACAAGAGCGGCGGCGCACCGTCGACTCAGATGGAGAGATAGGAGGGAAATTCAGGGAAATACATTACTTCATACAACATACATGCCTCTGCCTGTTCGGCAGTCCAATACATAAGGAAGGTGGGGCAGTTACGGCGGTTGTGGCGTCAAGCTTAACCACTCCCGCCTGGTTTAATGTCTCCCGCTTAATCCCAAATACACACATTCAAATTCAAACGACACATAACGGTAAGGTAAATTAACATACGTATCAATACTCCCTCCTTAGAAGGATCCTTGACCTCAAGGATCAAAATCGGGAAAGATTGATTTAATGTGGAGGTAGTCCTCCCATGTGGCCTCCTCCGCTGGGGTATTGGCCCACTGAATAAAGACCTGTGCCACAGGTACTTCGTTCCGGGGAATGAGCCTCCTCTCAATGATCTTCTCTGGAATCTTCAGCTTGTAGCCCTCTGTGGTGAGGAATTCTGGAAGTGTGGTGGTGGTAGGGGCTGCTCCAATGTGCTGCTTTAGCTGGGAGATGTGGAAGGATGAATGAATTTTTTGATGTGGGTGGTAGTGCCAATCGGTAGGTGTTACGCAACAGTAGGCCACTGGGCTAAGCTTTTTGATGATCTGAAAAGGACCAAAAAAGCGTGGGGATAACTTGGTATAGCTGCCTTGCCGCATGCTTGCCTGTTTATAGGGCAATAGGCGTATATAGACCCATTCTCCTTCTTCAAACTCCTTCTCCTTCCTCTTTTTGTCGGCTAGCTGCTTCATGCGATTTTGGGCTTTGTACAGATTTGCTTTTAGTATGTTGATGATCTTTTCCCTGTCCTGGAGAGTAGTATCGACTGCTTCATTCCTTGCTGTGGTGGGTATGTAGGGTAAATGTAAGGGGGGAGGTGTGCCATATACCACTTCAAACGGGGTCATTTGGGTTGAAGTATGGTGTGAAGTGTTATACCAATATTCAGCTAGAGGTAGGCAATGATACCATGACTTTGGTTTAGTGAAGAAGACACATCTGAGGTAGTTTTCTAAGCACTTGTTTACCACTTCTGTTTGCCCATCGGATTGAGGGTGGTAGGTCGTGGAGGTTTGGATGTTTACTCCTAGAAGCTTGAACAACTCTGTCCAGAAATCGCTTATGAACACCACATCTCGGTCTGAAATTATAGAGTTTGGCATGCCATGGAGTTTGAACACTTCATTCATGAATGTTTGGGCCACCGTGCTTGCTGTATAGGGGTGCTTGAGTGCAATAGAATGGGCATATTTGCTTAACCTATCCACCACAACCCAGATTACCTCATATCCTTTGGATGATGGCAGCCCTTCGATAAAGTCCATGGATAAGTCCCTCCAAATTTGATCTGGAATAGGTAAGGGCTGTAACAGTCCCAGTGGCTTCTCAGTGGGGGTTTTGCATTGCTGGCAAATGGTACAATGCTTGATATATTGGTATACATATTCCTTCATCTTTTTCCAGTAAAAGTTCTGT
This sequence comes from Dactylorhiza incarnata, assembly GCA_033032865.1. Lineage (NCBI taxonomy): Eukaryota > Viridiplantae > Streptophyta > Magnoliopsida > Asparagales > Orchidaceae > Dactylorhiza > Dactylorhiza incarnata. Next base: position 24,151,208 of record JAWHQI010000003.1, read on the forward strand.
CTGAGCTTGTGTAATGTGACAAAGACCCCTGAGTGGCCCCCAATGTTTGAATCATGGAAAATGTGGCATAAAAGCTTTCTGACTTCATCCTCCTTCCCAACCACAATTTTCCTTTTCTCCTTAACCACCCATCCACCACTTAGAACTGGGGTTTAATGTCAGGATTGGCTTCTTTTTCCCTTATTAGCTACTGTATCCTGTCATCATTCAGCTGAGCAGCCTTCAACCTCTGCTTTAGATCAGTGCTTCCTGTGAGCAATGTATGCAGGGACCCTTCCTCTGTTTCCTCTTTTCTAGATAGAGCATCTGCTGTTACATTGTCTACTCCCTTTTTGTACTTGATGGAGTAATCATACCCAAAAATCATGGCCATGAATTTCTCTTGTAGGGGGGTGGTTAATTGTTGCTCCATCAGGTATTTCAAACTTTGGTGGTCAGTGTGTATTTCGAAGTGGGTACCAATTAAGTAGTGGCACCATTTCTGAACAGCCAATACTATGGCTAGTAATTCTTTCTCATAAACTGACAGGGCTGAGTGCTTCTTGCCTAAGCACTTACTAAAGAAACATATGGGGTGACCCTCCTGAAGTAACACTGCTCCAATGCCCTGGTTAGATGCATCTATTTCTAGAACAAATTTCTTTTGGAAGTTAGGCATTGCTAGCACAGGGGGAGAGGTAATGGCTGACTTGAGAGCTTCAAACGCCACTGCTGCTTCATCACTCCACTGATATGGTTTCTTTTGCAACAAGTTAGTGAGGGGTCTTGCTATGCATCCATACCCCTTGATGAATCTTCTGTAATAGCCGGTAAGCCCCAGAAATCCTCTTAACTGCCTTTTGGAAGTTGGTGTGGGCCAATTCTTCATATCTTCCTATTTCTTTGGGTCAGCTGCCACTCCCTGAGCTGAGATTATATGCCCTAGATATTCTATTTGGGCAACACCAAATTGACATTTGCTTCTTTTGACATACAACTTTTCTTTGGTTAGAATTTGAAAAGTTTGTTCCAAATGTTTGAGATGTTCTTCCCAGTTCATGCTATACACTAAGATGTCATCAAAAAACACTAGTATAAAATTTTTGAGATGATGGTGGAATATCGGGTTCATTAGGCTTTGAAAGGTTGAGGGGGCATTGGTAAGCCCGAAGGGCATAACCAAGAATTCATAATGTCCTTCATGAGATCTAAATGTTGTTTTCTCAATGTCTCGAGGATCCATCCTTACTTGATGATATCCAACCCTTAGATCTAGTTTGGAATAAATTGTGGACCCCTGCAGTTCATCTAGTAGTTCTTTAATGACAGGTATAGGAAAATTATCTTTGATGGTGTTGTCATTCAGGCGCCTATAATCAATACACATCCTCCATGAACCATCCCTCTTCTTCACAAGCACGATTGGTGATGAAAAAAAAGCTTTTACTATGTCTGATGGTTCCTTCCTCTAACATATCCTTTATGAGCCTCTCGATTTCTGTCTTCTGCACATAAGGATAACGATAGGGCCTGGAGTTGGAGTATACGACTGGATCTTTCAAAATAATATGATGATCATGGGCCCTGGGGGGGGGGGGGGGGGGGGGGAGGAAGGCCTTGGGGTGCTTCAAAAATATGATGATATTTGTTTAGCAAGGTGGCCAATCCTACATTGGTTTGCCCCTTGTCATTGAGCAGTACTTGGTTTGTCCCTTCCTGTGCCTGTGGCTGAATCCAACACACACTTAACATAGTGCATTGGGCTGATTTCTGTATTAACTTGGACATCCTCTTCTTGTTAATGAGTGTAGTTCCCACATTCTTACTCCCTTGAAGTGACACTTTTTTACCCCCCCCCCCCCCCCCACCATTGGAAATCCATATGTAGATTCAAGAAGTCCCAGTTAATCGTCCCCAATGTGATTAGCCCTTGCACCCCTAATACTATATCACAGCCCCCTTAGAGGCAACATCAACATATCTGCTTCAAAGGTGAGACCATGCATGGTCCATTGAAATTTGGGGCATAATTTAGTGCTGGCAATACGATTACCATCAGCTACTGCTACCTTGAAGGTTGGTATGGTTATGGTGGGGCATTGTAAGGAATTGGCTACCTCTTCATCAATGAAATTATGTGTACTGCCTGTGTCAATGAGGATGAAGATTTGGTTTCCTTTGTATGAGCCGGTGACCCTCATAGTGTGGAAATCTATGATGCCTGTAAGAGCATGCATAGACACTTGGGGAGTAATGAGGGGTTCCTGGCTAGGCATATTCTCTTCTGATTGTTCCACTTCCTCTGTCTCCCCTGCTTCTTCTTCTGGTGCTGCCACCTCCAATACATAAAGTTGCGTGGTATTTCCGCATTTATGCCCCTTAAAATATTTCTGGTCACACCAGAAACAGAGTCCCTTTTGTCGTTTCTCATCCATCTCCTTGGGTATGAGACGTTTGGTGGTTTTGGATGAAATAGGCCTGCTGGGATTGGCGTCAGGCACCCGAAAGGGTGTTCTATTGCCTTCCAGAAATGAGCCAGTATGTTGTGCCCCCTGATGATGAGAGCTCTTAGGCAGATAGATTGTGACTTGTTGCTCTTGGATACGCGCTAGCGCATAAGATTTCTGAAGGGAGGACGGATAGAACATCCTCACAGGCAACGAGATGTTCCTGCGTAATCCCGTAAGAAATAAACTTATGGCATATTCTTCTGTGAGGATTAATTTGTTACGCAGGGCTTCGAACTCTTCCAAATAGTGTTGCACTGATGTCGTCTGCTTCAGTTCCTTGATCTCCTCATGGGATCGTCAAAGATTGTAGGGGCGAACCTTTGATGAATGGCTACTGAGAATTCCTCCCAATGCAAATCAGACCAGGCCAGCCTGGATTTGGAAAATATCTGATACCAAGCCAGGGCCTTATCTTCTAGATTCATGACAGCCACCTTCACTTTCATACTCTCTTGTGTGCCATCCACTTCAAAGAATTGTTCGCTGCGAAAAATCCAATATCTGACAGCGTCGCCGGCAAATCGAGGGAACTCCAGACAGGTACTGCGAGTTGGTAAAGCATAATTGGCGGAGGACTGCGCCTCCTGAACCCTGGCAGAAGGCTCGGCGGTTGCCTGATCCCTGAAGTGGACGGTTGTCATCGTTAAAAACATTTGTTTCAGTTCATCCATGGCCGTCAACTGTCGATTTTCCATTTCTTGCAGCGCCGGTTTCCAATTTCCCTCGCCAAGTTGTTGTAGTTTGTCTTTCAAGGCGTCCACCTCCTTGCGGAGATCATTCTGTCGCGTGTGATGGTCCCCCATGGTAATTTGCCATGGCCCGGAAAGAGCTCTGATACCACTGATACACTCTCCTTCTTCCTGCACGTAAAGTTAGTATAGAAAACAAGAGCGGCGGCGCACCGTCGACTCAGATGGAGAGAGAGAAGGAGGGAAATTCAGGGAAATACATTACTTCATACAACATACATGCCTCTGCATGTTCGGCAGTCCAATACATAAGGAAGGTGGGGCAGTTACGGCGGTTGTGGCGTCAAGCTTAACCACTCCCGCCTGGTTTAACGTCTCCCGCTTAATCTCAATTACACACATTCAAATTCAAACGACACATAACGGTAAGGTAAATTAGCAAACGTATCAGATGCCCTAGTATTTCTTTCTCCCCATTCATGTATTCGGCCGCAGCTCCTCTTCCCTCATCGTTTCCCCAGCAGACGAGAAGAGTAGGAGAGGCTAGCGACTAGGAACCCTCGGACCATTACTCATTCGGCTTCGGCGAGCTCTGGGGCTGATTTCTTCCATCTTTTGGCGGCCAGAGCTTTTGGTTTCCTCCATCCGAGCAACTGAGCAAGCGAGAAGAGTAGAATGTAAGCAAGGCTCGTTCAACCATTCTTCCAGTTATCTTATAAGTTGTATGCCCGTAAATCTGTAACTTCCAAATTGTTCGATCCAAGTATGAAAATGTTTCCTTTTCAATGAATGCAAGTAGACAGAGTTTCCCCCTTTTTGAATCATTTGGGTTCCTTTGTTTTTTACGGGAAGTTCTTCTCAGGTTCTTAGTTTTTACCTAGATAATGCCGGAAGTGACTTTCTTTATTGGGACTTTGTGAGAGATTATATATTTTGGTCCTTTATTTTGTTGTTAGCCTCCATTAAGGCACTTCCAGATTCATGTTCAAGATTAAATGGTAAATAAAAAGCACAGACTGTTCATTTATCTTGCAAGTATATTTTTCTCTTTTAAGTATATTTTTTCCTATTTTTTGTGTGTCTTACTCTGTTCTTGCCTTACTCTGTTTTTTTCTAATGATATGGATTTCAACTGTAGTGGTTTAGTGTTACGATCCCGTGTTGTGATGTCGGGGTTGTCGCCGGAGACTTGTTCCTGAAGGAGGCCAGGGGGTGGTTTGAGGGGGGAATAGGAAGAAGGGAAGGAGGTACAGGAGGAGGAAGGACGGGGAAGTGGCAGAGAAGAACAGGAATAGAAATTACTTTATAAAACTGCATGCAGATACATTAGCCGGCTATTTAAAGAAGTCCGCCAAAAGACCGTTACAGTAAATAACGGTACAATACAAAATACATTTTTAAGTAATACAAAATGGTAGATTTAATCTGCTCCGTTGATTGCATCCTGCGGTGGTTGATGATAGCTGATTTCCTCCTGGTTGATGATGAGTGGAGCCCTGCGTGGTGATCCTGAGCCGTTGGATGAGTTTCATCTGCGCTGGTAGGTACGTGGACACCTGAAGGTGTGTCTGCCGATGACCATATGGGTCGCTGAGACCGGGGACGTGCATTCCATATGTTCCGCTGAGACCGGGGAAGTGAATTCCCGATTCCTAACATCACCGCCACCATTACGAACGTTGTCCTCAGCGTTTGGGTTTATCTTCTCCCCCTCGTCGCCGGGTAGCGGGAACTGGGTTGCCGGGAGCTGTTACTCGCCATTTCTGCTGTAGGGCTGGTCTCGGATGGTACCTCTCGCTCTTCCATAGTTCCTTTGTCTGATATGTCTTCGCATTTCTTTGATTGAGGGGCTTTCCGTCTAGCAGTAGTATGCTCTTCCTCCTGCCCTGTGTAGTGCGGTTTTTGTGTCCCCCATGCTGCTGCTGGTATTTCATGTGGGGCGTTTGTTTTTCCTGGGATGATTTGCCACGGGGTCCTTTTTTGCTTGATATTCCAATTAAGGGCAGTGATGTTGGTGCCATTTTTTTCTAATTGCTGCGTAATGGCCGCCTTAAGGAGGGGTCATCTCCCAGGTTAGAGATATCCTCCCATGTGCTGTCGGTTGGGGGAAGACCCTTCCGCTGGATGAGAGCTTGCATCGTTACTTGCCCCTGCCGTATGATTTGGCGAGTGCTGATGACGGTCAATGGTTGGTGTAGCGGGCTATTCTCCCAACTGAGCTCTGGTAGTTATGTGATCTGGATGTTAGGGTTCCCAACATAGGGCTTCAGTAATGATGAGTGGAATACGGGGTGTATCTGGGATGAGGGGGGAAGGAGCAGCCGGAAAGCTGTTTCGCAGATAACTTCTTGCACCTGATAGGGGCCATAATATTTGAGGCCGAGCTTCCTCCCTTGGGGCCTTTTAATAGATAATTGTCGATATGGGTGCAGTTTGAGTAACACCCAATCCCCTTTTTCAAGTTTCAATTCCTTTCTTTTTTGTCAGCTTGGTTCTTCATGCGATGTTGCGATTTGGCTAGGTTCTCTTTCAAGAAGTGAAGGATCTGTTCTCTTGTAAGCATGGTCTCCTCCACGGCTTCGTTGCCGGTGCTCCCTGCATAAAATTGAAGTAAACCAGGGGGTGGTCGACCAAACATGACCTCAAAAGGGGTCATATTGGTCGAGGAGTTATATGTAGTGTTGTAATGGTATTCGGCAAGGTTTAAAAAAAGGACCATTTCTTTGGGATTTCGTGGCAAAATACTCGTAAGTATTGAGCTAGACATCTATTGACTCTTTCCATTAGGCCGTCGGTTTGGGGGTGATATGCCGAACTATATTTGAGGAGGGTGCCTTGTAGTCGAAAAAGCTCTAGCCAAAAGTTACTAAGAAATATTGGTTCTCTATATGATATAATTGTCTCTGGGGTTCCGTGGATTTTGCCAATGCAGCCCCAAAATGCCGTGGCCACGGATGGCCCCGTCATAGGGTGTTTGAGGGGGGCAAAGTGTGCGGCTTTAGAGAATCTGTCGACTACGACTAGAAATATGGTGAACCCCCTTGAATTGGGTAAATGTGTGATAAAGTCCATCGTAAGGTCGGCCCATAGTCGTTGTGGTGTTGGCAGAGGTTGTAGGAGGCCGTAAGGTGAATGGTTAAGGGATTTGGCTTTTTGACAAATTTCACATTGATTGATAAATTGGGTGATGTCCGCTTTCATTTTGTGCCAGAAGAATTGTGCTTTGATCCTATGTAGGGTGCCTTTAATTCCGGAGTGTCCCCCAACTAAGCTAGTATGGGCCTCGAGCATAATCTTGTGTTTGGTTGGTGAGTTGCTGGGTATGTAAATTTTGCCATGATAAGTGAAATATGTGCTCTGTTTTTTCCAGTGGGGGTATTGATGTGGGTCTTGGGTAATTTGTTTAACCAGCTCATCGTTGTTGTACTCTTCCTGGAGTCCTTCTAATAGGGTTGAAAATGGTTGTGTGATTTTTGTGAGGCTCATTAGGCTCGGACAATCCGGAATTTCTGGCAGCCGAGATAGGGTGTCGGTCGCCTGGTTATTTTTGGCAGCCCTATATTGTATGATGACGTCGTATCCTAATAGTTTGGATAAAAAAATTTGTTGCTCGGGGGTTTATATTTGCTGAGTCAGCAAGTGGTGCAAGCTTTGATGGTCCGTTAAAATGAGGAATTGGTGGCCTAGTAAATACTGTCGCCATTTAGCCACTGCGGCCGCTACCGCGTATAATTCCCGAATATATGTTGATTTTTTTTGCATGAGCGGTGATAATGTTTTGCTAAAATATGTTATGGTTCCGTTGGTTTGGCGTAATACTGCTCCAATACCTGTGCCGGAAGCGTCGGTTTCTAAAATGAACGATTCATCGAAATTGGGTAGGGTGAGGATGGGGAAATTGATTAGTCGTTGTTTTAAGTGATCAAAAGCCTCTTGGGTTTGGAGGTTCCAAAGAAACGAGTTTTTTTTAGTAATTCGGTGAGGGGAAAAGCAGTTTTTGCGTAATCGCGGATAAATTTTCTATAATACCCCGTTAATCCTAAAAATGCTCGAACTTGCTTCTGATTGGTAGGGGCCGGAAAAGTTTTAATGGAGTCAATATTGCTCTCGTTGGGTGTGACCGTTGAAAGAATATAAGGTTTGTAGTCTAAGTCACCCAGAGAGGGGGTGAATAGGTCTTTTAAATTTTACTTGATTAGCTTTAGCTGTTTTCAGAGTTGGTTCAAGCAAATCAGCAAACACAGAAAGCACACAATAATTTATAGTGGTTCCCCAAAGACAGTGTGTCTATGGGTAGTCCACTTTCCCCCTCCACCCCTCTAACAGTGTGTTAGACAGGGCCAACTTCTCCAAACTCGGCTCAAAGAGCTTACAACACAAGTTCCTCAGAACTTCTCAGATCAAAAATGATCCTACCTCAGGACACAAGTCCCTACAACTCAGAGCTATCACCAGCTCCTACCTCAGGCACAGCTGTCCTACAAACTCAGAGGATAATACCTCCTACAGCTCAGACAATAATGTCTTACAACTCAGACCTCTCCCAGGTCCTACCACTCAGAGGACTCCTCCTACATCTCAGACCAGCTCCTGGTCCTACCTCAGACTGTTAAGCCCTACCTCAGAGCTGCTCCAGATCCTACACTCGGGCCTTCAGCCCTACAGCTCAGAACCCTCAGGTTCCTACAAACTCAGACCAAATGGTCTTACAGCTCAGGCAAGATGCCCTACAGATAAATGATTTAGAAATTTATTCTACAGTAGAGGTACTCTCCTGTAGATCCTGCACTGACTGTGCTTCCTGTTGCTGAAGATGTTGATTACAGCAACTAACTTGATCTTCCTCTTCGACAGAGTGATGGAAGATCACCTTGCTCCTTCTTGCAAAGGAGCTCACTTTCTTTCTCTGTTATCTTCTTCTTCTTGTTCAGTGAGCAGAAGGAAGAAGACGAGAGCTTCAGCCGTCAATGTAACAGTTGATCTATTCGTCACACACCGGATGATCGGGGGAGTGTTTTTCAAATATGCCCTAACACTTCCTTTTATACATCTCTGATCTTCAACGGCTCTTAGTTGATCTGCTGAGAGGCATGTGAGAAGCTGGTGGACCCCACACAGCTATCCTGCAACTACTCCTAGCCGTAGATCCCTCCGCCCTACTTTTCCGTAGAGAAGGACTGCGCTCGACGAACGTGGAATACTCCACGTCCGACGAACCAGCTGTCCCCTGCGATCGACGATCTTGCCAGCTCAGTGCTCGACAAACTTGCCTTGTGTGTCTTCTCAGCGGATCCGCTGAGACGGCTCCTCATCTCAGCGTTTGTCGAACTGCATTCATCGTTCGACAATCTTGCCTAGTATGTCTTCTCAGCGGCTTCAGCTTTGATCTCGTCTCAGCGGTTTCTGCTTCGACCTCGTCTCAGCGGTCGACGAACGACATTCAGCGTTCGACAAATGTTGAGCCCAGTTCAACGACCACGCTAATTCTCAGCGTATAATGAACTTCTCAGCGGAGGTACCTTCTTCTCAGCGGATACGCTGAGACGGCTCCTCGTCTCAGCGGTTTTGCCCCCCTCGTCTTATCGGTTCGGCTGAGACAAAACTTCATCTTTTGGAAGATGATTTCTCCACATCTAAGGGCATGTTTGACCCTTCCTTTTGAGTCACCTGCATCTGTATATCTTACACAAGTATAGCTCATCAAATACAATATGTCCTTAGCAATGAGAGTGATGCCTCTTCAAATCAAGGTACTATTGAGGGCAATATACCCAACAATCTCCCCCTATTTGAAGAAGGCAGAACTTCCCCAATGCTAAGGTACATTAATAACAAAAATAATATCACAGAAAAATGATCTGTGTAGCATAGGCCCTATCTCCCTCTTGCTAATATCCTAAGCATAGGTTCTTACTTAGCAATGGCTCTTTCTCCCCCTTTCTGGTTTCTTCAACTATTTATCACATTAGGGATTGGGAGGCCACATCTATAGATCCCTTTGGATCAACTTATAGGTCAACCTATACAATCTAGGCATTTGTCATCTCCCCCTCAACCTGAGCAGGGAATTTGCTCCCCCTTAATTGGAGAGCAATTTCTGTAATAACTGAACCTGTTCAAATTGAACATACCATTCTAGCTCCCCCTCAATGTGAGTACTAGTCTACACTCAACATCCCTAGTTCTATCTTGAAAGCATTAAACTTGGCCTCATCCAATGGCTTAGTGAAGATATCAGCTACTTGATTGTCTGTAGGGACATATTCAAGTTTGATATTTTCACACTCTACATGTTCCCTAATAAAATGATACCTAATTTCTATGTGCTTGGTCCTGCTATGGGAAACATGATTTTTAGCAATAGAAATTGCACTGGATGAGTCACACAGGAGGGGAGAATGTCTTACCTTGATGTTGTAGTCTTCCAACTGATGTTGGATCCACAGAATTTGAGCACAGCAGCTATCTGCTGCAATGTACTCTGACTCAGCTGTGGATATGGCCACACTGATTTGCTTTTTGATGCTCCATGAGACCAGCCTCCTCCCTAGGAATTGACTGGTGCCACTTGTGCTTTTCCTGTCCTCTTTGCATCCTGTAAAATCTGCATCTGAGTAGCCTATCAGTTCAAAATCATTGTTTCTAGGGTACCAAAGGCCATGATTCAGGCTTCCCTTGAGGTATCTCAAGATCCTCTTCACAGAGGTGTAGTGAGACTCCTTAGGACAGGCTTGATACCTAGCACAAACACATGTATAATACATAATGTCTGGCCTACTCGTAGTTAAGTATAACAGGGATCCAATGATACACCTGTACATGGACTCATTAAAGGCCTTCCCCTTTTCATCCTTGTCTAATGATACATTAGATCCCATGGGTGTCCTCATGGTGGAAGAAGATTTCATCCCAAATTTCTTGATGAGCTCCTTGGTGTACTTAGTTTGGGAAATGAAGATTCCATCCTCAGACTGTTTCACCTGGAGCCCAAGGAAATATTTGAGCTCACCCATACTGCTCATCTCAAACTCCCCCTGCATTAGATTAGCAAATCTCTTGCAGAGGTTGTCATCAGTAGACCCAAAAATTATGTCATCAACATATATTTGGACTAGGAGAATCTTGCCCCTTGTTTCCCTAAGAAACAATGTGCTATCTATTTTTCGCCTCAAGAACTTGTTCTTGATGAGAAAGCTAGACAATGTCTCATACCAAGCCCTTGGGGCTTGCTTAAGACCATACAGGGATTTCTTAAGAAAATAGACATGAGAAGTGAGAGTAGGATGGACAAAACCTGATGGCTGCTCTACATATACTTCCTCTTTTAGATTTCCATTTAGGAATGCTGACTTGACATCCATCTGATATACTTTGAAGCCTTTGTGGGCTGCATGTGCAAGGAATAACCTTATGCCTCCAACCTTGCAACTGGGGCAAAGGTTTGATCAAAGTCAATCCCTTCCTCTTGCCTGTATCCCTTTGCAACAAGCCTTGCCTTGTTCTTGATGATAGTTCCATTCTCATCCATCTTATTTTTGAAGATCCATTTGGTGCCAATGATGTTGTGTCCTTGTGGTCTTGGCACCAATTTTCATACTTTGCATCTTTTGAATTGCAACAGTTCTTCCTGCATTGCCTGGATCCAGAATGGATCCATATTGGCCTCTTCAAACTTCTTAGGCTCTGCCTGTGACAGAAAACTGAGGAACAGGGCCTCATTATGAGCTCTGCTTCTGGTTGTCACACCTTGCTGGACATTTCCAATAATCTGTTCTAAGGGATGATCCCTTAGATGTCTTGTAGCTGCAGGAAATCTGTGCTCAACTTGCTGAACTTCTTCAACTGGTTCAGCAGCTTCTTCAGCATCTTGCACCTCTGCTTCTTCTTGAACTTCTGCATCAGGATTTGCTTTATTGCTGCTGGAAGGTTCTTGTATGGATAGTTCTTCCATTGCATCTTCACTTCCTATCCGAACAGAAGAACTGGGCCAGCCCTTGTAGATTAGGCTGGACTTATCAAATACTACATGCATGGACTCTTCCACAACATGAGTTTTCTTGTTATATACCCTATAGGCTCTACTATGTGAGCTATATCCAACAAGAATCCCCATGTTGCATTTTTCAGCAAACTTGGTTAACTGAGCTTTTCCATTGTTTAGAATGTAGCAATTAGATCCAAAGATCCTAAAGTATGAAATTGTTGGTTGTTTGCCTTTCAAAATCTCATAGGGGGTAATTCCATGATCTTTATTGATGGAAGCTCTATTGAGAAGAACATAACATGCAGTATTGACTGCATCAGCCCAAAAATATTCTGGGAGTGAAGAGTCACTAAGCAATGTTCTCCCAGCTTCTATCAATGATCTATTCCTCCTCTCAGCCACCCCATTTTGTTGTGGGGTCCTTGGAGAGGAAAATTCCTGAATGATACCTAGTTCTTGACAGAACCTTATCATGGCTGCAGATTGAAACTCTGTGCCATGGTCAGACCTAGTTCTGACCACAGTACATTGCAAGTCATTCTGAATGGCCTTGATATGGCTTATGAAGACATTTAAAGTATCAGATTTCTTCCTAAGAAAAAATACCCATGTACATCTTGAGTGATCATCAACAATCACTAAGGTATACAACTTCCCTCCTAAGCTTTGAATTGGCATAGGACCAAACAAGTCCATGTGCAATAGATAAAGACATCTCTTAGTGTCTTTGGAGCCAATACTTTTAAAAGTGGCCCTTGTTTGCTTACCCATTTGGCAAGCATGACATGGGCCATTTTTAACACATTTTAAATTAGGACTATTTCTAACCAAGTTCTTAGAGAATAGTCTATGCATTGTCTTGTAGTTGATGTGGGCAAGTCTCTTGTGCCATTGAACACATAGAGACTCACTCTCATCTGCTACAAGACATACAGGAGAGGAAAAAGATTTGCAGAAGAAATCTAAACAATAAACATTTCCACTCCTAGTGCCTGAAAGAATGATCTCCAAGTCATCAGACCTTTTGATGAGGCACTTATCATTGTGAAATTCAATGACATGGCCAAGATCACACAGTTGGCTTATGCTGACAAGGTTGTGTTGCAACCCTTCAACATAAGCTACTTTTGTGAAAGAGACTATGCCATTAGTGATCATACCATAACCTCTGGTGACTCCCTTTTCTGACCCCCCAAAGATGACTTTGGGTTCATTCTTCACAGGCTTGTAATCCTGTAGGAGACTCCTAGTTCCTGTCATGTGCCTTGAGCACCCACTGTCCAAGTACCATATTTGATTGAGACTGGTACTTGAACTACCCTGCAAAGAAGTATTTAGTTATCCTTAGGATCCCAAAGAGTTTTGGGTCCTAGGTGCCTGTTAGTTTGATGAGATACTCTCACACTAGCTACCCTCCTAGCAGGAAAGCTCTTCTTTGCAATAGGTACATTGGGGTTGTACCAACAATCTATGGCAAAGTGTCCCACCTTGCCACAACACCAACAATCATGAATATTGTATCTCCTTTTCTGAGCATTTTTCTGAATAAGTACAGCATTGTGCACATGTTCAGCAGAGGAGACTGCAACATTCTTCCTGTTTCTTTCAGCAATAATCTGACTAAAGGATAATTTGTGGACAGTCTTGCTGCTATTTGTCCTGATGGCCTCAGCTTGCTTTGTCTTAGCAGCCATACTAGGTCTGAGGGAATCAAACACTGAGCAGCAGGCCTTGTCAACAGATTTGACAGCAGTCTTGCTTTTTGCTGAGGCAGATTTGGAAGAGCTTGCTTCCTTGTTCTTGACTGAAGGTGCTGAAGCACCAAAAATAAATGGTCCAGATTGGGCCATTTGTATTTCCTCATGGGGAGCTTTCATTGCTCTCAAACCCATGCCCTCTCTTTCACTATGGGAAGGAGCATTTCCCTTCCTATAGTAACTCCCAATCTTCCAGTGACCATGAATACCTTCATGGTCATACCTGTTGGAAGGAAGCATCACCTTTTGAGAGGTGGGTTGAGGCTTAGCATTCTTCTTGCTCTTTACTCCACTCCCTTCTCCTACTTCCATCTTGTTGAATCCAGGTCCTCTCCTATTGGTTTGAGAGGAGAAGGTGTCAATAAGGGGAAGCACAGATTTGGGCTTGGAGAGTTGAGCCACCAGGCTCTTCTCCTTCTCAAGCTTTTCTTTAAGGTCCTTGATGACCTTGTTCTTCAGGGAAATAGTGCTTAATTGCACAATATTTAACCCTTGAAGATGGCTAATCTGTCTACTCATCTGAGCCACCAGGGTGGTAGGTTCAGTGTTGACATCCTTAGTCATCTTGAGGGAAACAATTTCCTGGGCTTGCCTCTTGGCAAGCTTCTTGCTCTTCTTCAGAGCTTCCAAAAGAATACCATACTTATCAATCAGTTGATTGAATTCTTCCTCAGCATCCTTGCCCCTTCCATCAATTGATGGAGGTGCATCAGATTCTGGACTAGTCTCATAATCAGAAGAGGATATGGAATGAATTAATACCTGCTCATGTTCAGAATTATTGTGGCTGTCCTCATCTTTAGTTAGAGCCATCAGCCCATGGTCATTGTGAATGACCTCATCCTCCTCTACATCACTGTCTGAATGTGATAGAGGGGCCCTGACTGCCATCCTGCCAACAACAGTTTCTTCAACAGCAACCAACCCAATGAGGGCTTCTTCCATTTCAGATTCTGATGAGCTAGAGTCTGATTCACTCCAGCTCTTTTTCTTCTTCTTAGCTAGAAAGGATGTATCTCCTTTCTTGCTCCTTGAATGATGAGCCTTCCTCTCATCCTTCTCTCTTCTCTTCATAGGGCAGTCAACAATGACATGTCCAGGCTTGCTGCAGCAATAGCAAACAACTTTGGAAGAATTATGTTTTGAGTTAGACTCATACATGTCACTTCTGGAGTGATGCTTTGACTCCTTACTGTCCTCCTTGTTGTGATGTGAGGAGGAAGGCTTGTTCTTCCATTGCTTCCTCCTCAGCAGCTTTCTGAAGTGCCTTGTAAGAACAGCAATTTCTTCATCAGAAGAAGAGGAGCTTGATGAGCTAGGCTCAGAATCTTCTAGCTCAGCAAATCTTCTGGGATGTGAGTGAGCCTTCTCTCTCCCTCTTCTTGAGCTTTCAGCCTTGAAGGCCAGGGAATTCTCCCTGGTATCAACCTTTGCCTTCTGCTCTTCTTCCTTCCTGGCAGTCAGCTGCATTTCATAAGAGAGCAGCTTTCCATAGAGAGTTTGGGGAGGAGTTTCAGTCAGCTTAGCCACCTCCCTTATGACACAAATTTTTGTGTCCCAATCTCTTGTTAGAGATCTGAGGAACTTATCATTCAGCTCATAATTTGTGAACACTCTCTCATAGGTTCTTAGTTCATTTATTATTCTAAAGAACCTTTCATAACACATGGAGATGCTCTCCTGCTCTTGCTGCCTGAAAGCTTCATATTCCTGATTGAGGAGTGACTTCCTGTCATTCCTCACATCTTCAGTCCCTTCCATGTACACAATCAGTGTATCCCACATCTCCTTAGCAGATGCACAGTGCACTAAATTTTGAAAAGTTGAGTCATCAATAACATTGACTATGATATTTTGAGCCCTCTTATCCATAGTAGCCAATGCTATCTCATCCTTGGTCATTTCAGTGTATGGTTTGCCTACTTGCCTGGTAGGATCAACAGTGGAGGGTTTTGTGATAATAAAGGGGCCTTCCTGAACAGTAATGTAGATTCTAGGGTCTGAGGCTTCCATGTACAGCCTAACCCTCTGCTTCCATATGCCAAAGTTGGCTTTGTTACATATGGGCAGTTTCATTGAGCTTATCTCCTTCTGCATTACACTGGAGGCCATTGGGATTTGACTAGACTAAACCTTTTAGGATCTGGTCAGACTGTTAAGTCCTTTTTGACCAACCTAGCTCTGATACCACTTGAAATAATATAAGGTTTGTAGTCTAAGTCACCTAGAGAGGGGGTGAATAGGTCTTTTAAATTTTACTTGATTAGCTTTAGCTGTTTTCAGAGTTGGTTCAAGCAAATCAGCAAACACAGAAAACACACAATAATTTATAGTGGTTCCCCAAAGACAGTGTGTCTATGGGTAGTCTACTTTCCCCCTCCACCCTTCTAACAGTGTGTTAGACAGGGCCAACTTCTCCAAACTTGGCTCAAAGAGCTTACAGCACAAGTTCCTCAGAACTTCTCAGATCAAGAATGATCCTACCTCAGGACACAAGTCCCTACAACTCAGAGCTATCACCAGCTCCTACCTCAGGCACAGCTGCCCTACAAACTCAAAGGATAACACCTCCTACAGCTCAGATAAATGATCACAAAACAAATACAGGACACTCAAAGAATAAAGCATAGCTACAACTAAAAGGTCTCAGCGAAAAGGACATAAAAAGCTTGATAACATCGCTTAAGATACCCGGGAACACCCGGCAAAAGAACATAAAGACATGCTAAAAAATAATTCAGAAAAAGCGATGGAATCGACTGAAAGACTCATCAAAAGTCGACAGGAAAACTCAACAAAAGCTGACGGGAAGAGACTTATATTACAGTCAACGAGGAAGACTTAACAAAAAGTCGATGAGAAGGACTTAACAAAAAGTCGATGAGAAAGACTTAACAAAAGTCGACGAGAACACTTAATCAAAATTGACTGGGAGGCTTTATATCAAAGTCGACGGGAAAAGTCGATAAAATCGACTGGAAGACTTCATACTAAAGTTGACGGGAAAACACATTAAAAACGACTAAAACCTTGATAATAATCGACTGGAAGATAAATCAATTGATGGGAAAGGGTATAAGAAAGTCGACGGGGAGAACTTAGCCAAAATCGGCTGGCTGACCGGCGGGAAGACCTGCCGATTAGGACAGAAGGCAACAAGATTCAGCTAAGAAAATCGAGGGGAAGATAAATTTGCCCTCTCCCGTCGATCGACGGGACGGGTTGTCGATCGACGGGGCGGGACTTCAAACAACAAGAATCAAATTCGAAGGCAAGGAAAAATCGACTGGACTGATTCCTTAGATGGAAATCGACTGGATAAAACTCTTTCATGAAAAGAACTAAAGAAATTTAGCAAAACTAAGTAAAATTTTTACTTAGAAAGTAACAAACATATTAATACATTATCAAACAGATAAATTTCTCACACAAGGAACAAGAGAACAATTCCTAAGCTAGCCCGGCAACAGAACACCTAAATCAGAACATACGGTAACACTAAAAAGATATATATATATATATATATATATATATATATATATATAAAGAAGATTAAAAGTTTTGAAGAAACATACAAGCCCAGGGAGGCGGAAAAGAGCAAAACCACCACTTGTCTTTACTCGAATCGTCGAAAGAAAATGGCCTCTCAAGCCCTCCACGCCACAGATCGGCTCAAACACGGCCTACGCACGAGGAATCTACGAAAATCGGACAAAAAATGGGTTAGGGCCGCTAACCCTAGTGCAAAAATCTATGCTTTCCAAATCTATGCTCCGGCGAAGATTTCGCGCACCGGAACTCCGTCGGCGGCAGTCGGAAAGCTCAGAAAACCCTAAACCCTCACTTTCTCTCTCTCTCAAAACTCTCTGCTCGGGAAATGAGGGAAGAAGATGAGGAATAGTAATTTAATATATAAATACATATAATGGAGGAAGATATGTATATATATATTTATAATCAGATAGAGAAAGAAAGTGGATGACAGCAGATCCACATTCAAAATTATAATAGTAATAATATTAATAAGCGATAACATGAATGAACTATCGTCGAACGGGAGAAGGCATATCGTCGAACGGAAGATATCTCGATCTGTTAGTCGAACGAATGGAGGTCGACGAAAGGGAGGGGGACTGATCGACGAAGCTTTGTATGGCTGGGATCTGTTAGTCGAACGAATGGAGGTCGACGAAAGGGAGGGGGCTGATCGACGAAGCTTGCATGGAGATCGATGAATGGGGAGGGGGCTATTAGTCGAACGGAAGATGGTTGGGATCCGTTAGTCAAACGAATGGAGGTCGACGAAAGGGAGGGGGAGCTTGAGATCGACGAATGGATAGTGAAGGGGTTGATCGTCGAACGCATATTGGAGGGGGAAAGGCTGAACATCGAGCTCTGTTCGACTAATCATATGTATATATATATATAATTTATTATAATAATAATAATAATATTATTATATACTACCAAAAGCTAAACTAATGCCGAACCCAACGAAAATTTTGTCTAAGGTGAACGGCGGCGCTACAAATCCAACGGTGAAGTCGGAATCAAAATCCGACGTGCCGTTCTCGAGATATAAATGGCCGAAATTTACGGCGAACTTTAAATATGCACAAATCTTCTAAAATGCGTCGAGGCTCCAAAATGACTCGGATCGCAACGAAACTTGACGGGCAAGTCTAAAATTAAATAATTAAATTTCCTAATGTAAAAATTTCCAATTCCAGGTCATCTCAAAATTTGGTCGACTTGACTCAAACGGATGTGAAAACGTGCAAACGTGCAAACGGCGACGCGCCGCAAACTCGACGTTAAAAATAACGCCCTGACATCAAAAATGACGTCAACGAAGGAATAAAATAATTCCTGAAAATTCCGGGGCGTTACAGTCACCCCACCTAAAAGGAAGTATCGTCCCGAAACTTAAAACCGAAACTTAAATACAAAAGAATGAAAAAGGGCAAGGGGAAGATAAGCTAACGCTCGCGGGATAGAAACGCTAACCTAAGAGGGCTAGGAAAACAGATGCGAATAAGATTTCGTCTCAGCACTCAAAATAGATCACCCAATACTTGATCAAATACTCACGACAAAGCCTTCTAAATCCAACACCTCCCATCTAAATGAAGGAATTACCTAAAAGAAAAAGAACATTACCAAGAACTTGAAATGTCCAAGCCGAGAACAAAAGCAGACCGCGGAACATCTGACTCGCGGATCCTCAACTGAAGGCAGCCTAAACTAAGATCAATCTACGAAAACAACGAACTACCACGCAACTGATCAAGTAAACCATCAATCTGAGGCAACGGATACCGGTTCTTGATGGTCACTTTGTTCAGCTCTCGATAACGATACACAATCTCACTGAACTATCTTTCTTCTTTACAAACAAGACGGGAGCACTTCAGGACAAAGAACTAGGCCAGATAAAGCCACAATGCAACCACTCACCTAACTGAGTGCGCAACTCTTCCAGCTCACACGGGGCCAAAGGGTACGCTGCCCTAGCAATGGTACGGGTACCCGGCTCAAGGTCAGAAACAAACTCCTCAACTCACACAGGCAGAAAACCAGGGAGACTAACGGCGAAGACATCAGCGAACTCTCGCACCACAGCAAAAATCTCCTATAACCATAATCTCTCCTATAAGGTTGGATACGCAACTAAACGAGCGAAAACAAACTAGAACCAAAGCTGAAAGTTAAGAATTAGATTAGAATCTAACATGGAATTACCGAGGGGGGAAACTGCCCTCCTTCCTTTGCTACTACATTAAACTCGGCCTCTCCTCGATCTAGCTTCCATTGCTGAGGCGGTGGCGGTGCCAGAGCCGCAAGAGCAAGCTGCTGGCCGGCCAACTGGAACTGCAAACACCGGGATTTCACATGCCCTTTCTGCCCGCACTGATAGCACGACCTATCCTTCAACCGGCATCGAGTCGCATCATGCCCTCTTTGCCCACAATACTCACAGGACTTATCCTTCTTCCAACACTGGGTAAGATCGTGCCCCAACTTTCTGCAAAAAATGCAATAACTGATATTATTCGAAGCACCTTGAAAATCCAACTCCTGCTTACCCTTCTTACTTGGGGCAAGGCTATCACTATCAACAACCTTCCTCTTTCCCCTCCGCGACACCGCCTCCTGAACCACCACAGGGTCCTGCGCCTCAGGATGTTGCCCAAAAGTAGCCGCCATCAATATCGAATCTGAGCCTGCATCTCGACCACTTGCCTCAACAACGCCTCGTTACTCTGACGCAACTCCTCAATTATCGCTTCACTGCGCGCACCCAAAGACTCGCCCCCTGACTGGGGAGCCGACTCCGACGCACGACGCTCTGGAGTCATCTACTGCAATTACGAACGAACACCTCAATACACCTAGCTTAAGACACAACAGCTAGCAAACTAGAATTTCCTAACTCGACACAGATCAGAAAAAAAAGTGTAGATACTTGCTCTTGCTGTTACCTTGCTCTGGGAATTCATAAAATGATGTTATGCTTAACTTAAGAGGATATATCATCATCCTATCAACTTATGTGCAGATAATATAAATGCATGAATGCCAAATTTTTATTTCAAATCATGTGTGTACAAGCGTCATCATGTATATCTTTAACTTGGCACGTGTGCTAATGCTATGTTATGATGTATATGCAGTGCTATGCAATCTAAAAAGGCCTTAATGCATGCTATGAGCGGCGTACACATGCGATCTTATGCATCCCATACTACATATTATCGCATGTAACGAAAAAGAAAAACGAGCTAATGGACACGCATGCGACCTACGTTATGCATCACATACTACATAACAGTCGTATGTTGTCACCTATGAGGATCCATATACAAACACATATTATGCACCACATACTACATAATATGCCCCGTCTACTTCTTATCATGCTATGAGTGTAGTGTTCATGCTTCAGCCAAGACATACTGGTGACCCTTCAGTGTGTGTATGCAATGAATGACGATTCTCACCAGGCGGTTAATTAACCGGGCCAACCAGACTATCCTAGCAACTCGGCTAACCTGGCTCTGATACCAACTGTCACGACCCGCATTTTTCCCGTGGATTTAATAAATATTATCAGAGCACTAGGAAAAATACGCGTCGTGATGCCACGTCATTCAGGGGACAACTACAGACACTCAGGCAAACACTGCTTACGATTTATTTAAAAAGGACATAAATATGCTTGAGTTAAATAAAAAGTATTTATTTTTAGCTTAAGACTGTGTCCCTCGGTCCAGTGGATCAACTAGTCCACGAATAGAAAACTATATATTTATATGCAGCGGAGAATATGTTCATTTTAGCCTACATGAGCATGAAGATTAACATTCCAGAAACGATATGCACGTATCTAAGTATAATATAAGTAAAGAAAAGATTTTCTAAAATTTTCAAAATAGGTGTTATTTACTTAAAACCATGCTATGCAAGAATGCAAATTTTCTATACAGAAAAATAACTCATGCATCCTAACATAAAAACTTCCCAGAGAGCAAGTAGGCAAACAACCAGAAAGTAACAGCGAAACAACTAGCAAGTAATCTAACACTAGAAATCTAAAACTACAACTGAACAAAGGAACAACTACCTCACAACAGTGAGGGGAGAACGAACAACTGCAACTAACTGCAGCTCCGAAGAACACCAACTCAACCACCCAAACCGCTACAGCTCCGAGCCTGAGACATTCAAAAGAAAAGAATGCATCAGCAAAAAAGTGCAAGTGGTAGCAAGAAAACCAAGGTTAGCAGCAATCAGAAATAAAAGATTTCAGAAAAGAGAGCTAAACAGAATAACACTTAATCTTACAACAACCCGAGCCAGCTCAAACGAGTGCACTCGGTAAGAGGAAAAACCTGCACCAGAGGTTAATAACCAAAAAGGTCAAAGCCAACCACTTGTCCGCTATTGCGGCTCAGAGGTGGTCGTTATACATATAATATCATAATATACATATATAAGCATATAAGTTTATAAGAACTTGAGACTGATCAGCTCGAGGGAAGAGCGTCCCCCAAAAGAAGGCACTGCGACGGTGGTATCTTCCACAAACGCCCGCAACCCTAAAACCAAACAGGAGTGCTGCGGCGGTGACTCCAATCCACTCAAACCAACAGCCCAAAAGAGGCACTGTGGTGGTGACTTTTAGCTCACACGCTCAATAGACTCACACATAGCACCTGTAGCAGGGGTGCATAATCATATATATAAGTATATGTATATATATAAGTATATGTATATATATAAGTACGAGTGACAGGCACGGGCCTCCGGCCCTATGCAAGGCGACATTCGTCGTGGGGGCGACATTTGTCGTGGGTGGCGACATTTGTCGTGGGGGAGACATTTGTCTTGGGGCGACATTTGTCGTGGGGGCGACATTTGTCGTGGGGGCGACATTTGTCATGGGGGCGACATTTGTCGTGGGGGCGACATTTGTCGTGGTGGCGACATTTGTCATGGTGGGAGACATTTGTCATGGGGGCGACATTTATCGTGGGGGTGACATTTGTCATGGGGGAGACAGTTGTCGTGGGGGCGACATTTGTCGTGGGGGCGACATTTGTCGTGGGGGCGACATTTGTCGTGGGCGAGATATTTTTCGTGGTGGGAGACATTTGTCGTGGTGGGAGACATTTGTCGTGGTGGGAGACATTTGTCGTGGGGGCAACATTTGTCGTCGGTGGTGACATTTGTCGTGTTGGTGACATTTTAACATTAATATTAGTAAAAATATAAACTGATTAAGTGCACAATAGTGCCCCAAATAATGATGAATTGACACGGTAGTGCAGTATATGTTTGGAAGTAACATTGGTCCAGCTAATAAGATATTGAGAAATGATGTTTTAACGGACAGGAAATGAAAAATAATATTGGTCTCCTAATAATACATCAAATTAAACATTAGGCTTGAACATCCAAATAAAACATCTAAACATCCCAAACAATCAGATTACATTATTTCCTCATGAACTATCGAACTAAAATAAAAACATCCAATCTCCAGCCTAGAAGGGATCTGGCATCATTGTCGTGCCTTTGTATCGTCCGTCTTCCTTTTTTTTGTGCGCATCTACAAATTTTTAAACATTTTGAATTTTAGTATTGAAAGGTGCATTAAGTGTTACCGAAATATTGAAAGAGATGTTTCCCAATGAAAATATGTTTACCTTCTAATCATATCAAAAACAAAGTTCCATTCTGCTTGCACATCCACCCTTTTTGGCACCGCTGGTATAATACTTCTAAATCCTTTAACTACATTAAGCGGAAGTTCAGAGAACCTGATTGTCTCTATATTTTCAGGAGTTACGCCTGTCAAGCATGAAAAATCATTAATATTGGTTAGGATAAAATTATTTTATGTGAAATGATTGTGAAAGTATTAAGAATGACTTAAGGATGTTACACATTATTACTTGAAGACATACCGTACTTCATGTCGTCGTTGAATTGATCCGATCAAAAATCTCTTTGAACACTACGTTCTTTGTGTACACACCTTCATGACCCTCGATTGCATAGTTTTTAACTAAAACTCTTGTGGTCTGTGCTGAAACTCCTCTTGATAAAGCAACATACAATTGTCCATGACTGAAGACGTGATTCGGAAGATAGATTCCGACATTTCCAATTGTCTGGCCCTGGGACTTGTTAATTGTTAATGCGAAACTCAATCTGACAGGAAATTGTTTCCTCGTCAGTTCGAACGACATCTTGTAATCTTCTACGCTTTTAAGTGGTATTCGTGGTATGAAAACTCTAAGGCCCTTGAAATGCCCTACCAATATAGTTGCTTCAATAATATTTCTTCCAAACCTACGACATATTAGTCACGTGCCGTTGCATAAACCAATCTTTGGATCTATATTTTGGAGAAGCATAATTGGACAGCCACGCTTCAATGTTAGTTTGTGTGTTGGTAGGTTACCAGGATTAATAGAGTTTAAAATTTCCGGGAGATATAAGTTATGATTATCATCTGAGATAGAGTCGAAAGAGTAGTAAGTTGTGCTATCTCCTGGGAACATGTCCATGCATATTTCGTTTAACTTGTTAACGTCTTCATTTAATGGAGTTATTAAGGTCCTTGTCTCCATGTACTCCACATCGGTACCGCTGAAATCATAAGTTTGCACATTTGGGAAAACAAAATTTATTAAGTGTTTTATTGATTGCTCTCCTTCCCAAGGCATAATAATTGAGTCAAGAAGTCGAATCATATCATTTTCTAGTGTTGGCTCCTCACCATCTCCGACCCTGAGCAAGAATTCAGCAAATTCGATGTCATTGTGTGCTCTCATATTTTCCTTGAGTTTAAGCAACTTCACACCTGGCCATAAATAAGACTCAACGATGCTTGACCTAATTATTTCTAATCTTGTGCCATTCACGACAACTGGTGTGACTTGTCTGAAATCACCTCCCATGATAATAACTTTCCCACTGAAAGGCTTGTCATTTTGCAGCACGTCTCGCAGTGTACGGTCCAGAATTTCAAAAGTTTTTTTGTTAGCCATGGGTGCCTCATTCCAAATAATTGCGGATGCCATTTCAACCAATTTGCGCATATCAGACTGTTTACTGAAACCACAATTTTGTACGTTCTCAAGTTTAATTGGTATCTTGAATCTTGAGTGGGCAGTGCAGCCACCTGGTAGTAAATTTGCTGCTATTCCGGAAGTTGTTGTTGCAATCACAATGCGACCTTCATTACGAAAAGTTGCTAGTATAGACCGATAAAGAAACGTTTTACCAGTCCCACCAGGGCCGTCAACGAAAAAAATACCTTCACTTCCTTCCCTTATGCAACTGCATATAGTGTTGTATGTTGTTTGTTGTCCATGATTCAGTAGGGACATTGAATTTAAATCCACAGCCGATATTGGAATTGATAGTTCATTGTCAATCAAGCCTGGTAAGTCTACTGAGTATTGTATGCTCTCGTTAATCATTGGTAAGTCAAAATCTTTTGTGCTTTTGTTGTATTGCTCAAAGATATTGTTTAACTCACAAAGTAATCTGTTTATTAAGAAATTACTGTTTGTAGTGCTGCTGCTACCGTAATCCTCGATCATTGCTGTGTGGTTCTCATCCCATAGTGTTCTTACCCCTGTTGGTTGGCAGTACAACAATATTGTAGCAAATAATCTTCGCAGAGCCGCCGGCATTCTAAAATTTCTAGCCTCCGCTAGGCATTCTCTGATGCTATTATCTTCTTCAAGCAGGCCATGTTTCTCAGCCGCTTCCTTAAATGTTGTGTACCGATTACCATTGACGGTATATAGGTAATTAAACGATGTCGGGGCTGGAATATGATTAAGTAAAAGACGTAGATAGAAGCGCTCCCCCTCTGTTGGTGATACGGCGTACATACGTCCGACCACAGTTCTATTTCGGACTCTTTTTTTTTCATTTTCGTGAAGGCGTTAGCCACCTGTAGTGCTTTGCAAAGTCGACATATAAGTATTGAACGTTTTCTAGTCTGTTGTTGTATGTTTTGAAGAACTCTGTTAGCATTGTTCTTGAATTCCGTTCGTTAGCCAGGACATCAGTAATAGATTGATTGTTCCGAAATTGAACTTGATGTTGATTAGGTAGATGTATTTGCAACCGAACAACAGAAGGAAAAGTTTGATACATATGAAACTTGAAAAGTTTCCATGATGCCTCAGGGGCACAAATCCAACGGCCGTCTACATATTTACTAACTTCATCATAATTCGGACCCGGTCGCACCTCGAATGCAACCCAGTCGGGACCTTTATAAACATACTTGTACAGATATTTGATGCTTTTAATGCTACTACATATTTCCACATTGATATGGCAATCGTATTTAAGTAGGAGCCATGGATTGTACGGAACCACCCATCCATTGTCGACCACAAAATCTCCATCTCGTTCAATAATATTTGGTCTGTTAACATCACGACGACGGTAAAGTGGGTAAGAATCCAAACCGTGTGCAGTGGCTTCATTGAAAGGTTTTGGAAACCCTTTTTTGCATACATTATTTCTCATGCACTGTGCATTTGGTCGTAACCGTCTGCATGGTCCGTGTATCATATGTCTAAGCACTGCGTTGTAGAGCTCTGGTTCCTCAGCTTGTATTGGTATTTCGGCTCTTACGACGCAATCATAATCATCCGGACTACCTAGCTTATCGTGTTCATTAAAGATAAATAGCATATATGCGTGGGGAAGGCCCCTCTTTTGAAATTCTATCACGTGGACGTGTGCAACAACTCTACCAAGGACGCCCCTATGGAATATGTCGAACTTTAAACACTCCAACTTTGCATGAAATATTCTTGCGATTAAATCAGGGCGATCTTGTGATGTTTGTCCGGGACGAAGCTCACTTGTAATCTCCGGCCACGAAGGGTTGCAAGTCATTGTTAAGAAAATATCCGGTCTTCCGAAATTACGTACAACAGCCATAGCATCTTGGTAACGCTGGAACATATCTCTTGGACTTCCAATAAAAGAAGACGGCAAAATTGTTCTACGACCGACATTACCTGTAAGGAGATGGTACTCTTGTAAAAGAAGGTAGAATTTATAGAGATTACTGAAATCAGGGAAATATGTTGTGGAATATATGTACCTGCATCGTTTTCACCGCTTTGTAGGCAATCTTGTAATCCTTGATATAGCTCGGCTCTAGCATCACCTTGGTGCGACCTAATCCATCGTAGTTTTTGCGTTTCAGTTTTTACGTACATATCTACAATGTACAGTTGTAGTAAACGTCCTACATAATGAAGGACTGAAGTCGTGTTTCCACGAATCTAAGGGGAAAGAAGGAGAAATTAGAATGTATTCATTAGAAATGTTGTTTATGTTGAGTGGTAAATTTTATATACTTGGAGTAGATAGGAGTAATAGTCGCAACAGCTTGTTCGGTCTGCACGATCTATTAGTTCGTCCCCGCGCCATCCGTATGAACCATGAGGAAATAACAAAGGATACTGTAGAGGGTCGTAGTATCCAGAGTATTCTTTTATAGGTAGCAGTGTTCCGGAAGTTATTTTGACTATTATGTCTCTATCATTTGCTTCCATGAAATCATCTGCGCCAACTAATATAGCTGCAACTTGTGATGACGTTGGTAGGGAGTACTGACGCTCAATTGAAGGTCTTTCTTTAATAAGAAGTCTGCATTGGTGGAGGTTTGGATGTCTTGCTAGCTGTCGTAAAGTGTCGACGAATGGATTTACTGCATCTAGTATATTAGAGATTTTTTCAATCGTTTCTAGACTGAGACCCGGACTTTCGTTCAGCCTATTCTCCATTTCGTGCTCGGTATCGTAAATAAACATTTGCAAAAAACGTGGTCTAGTTCCGTATTCAGGTAATAGAGAACCAATCTTATGGTATATTGCACCGTGTGCTCTAAAGGTATAGATACCCTGATTGAACGCTGGCATACTTTCATCAAATGTCACTCCCATTGAGGTGAAGGAGAAACATGATTGTATGCGCGTATATTTTGTCTGAAATTGCGTGCTTCGGTTGTTTGTGACATGAAAAGTTCGTGAAGCTCTAATGGTACTGGAATATCAGGCACATCAACCAAGCCACCTTTGCAGCATAATGTATTACTTTCATTGTGGAAAAGCTTAGCGCGACAAAGGCGGCAAGTAGTCGGGGTACATAGAGTGGTTGCAGGGACATTTAGTGCTGGAGAACAGTTTCTTGCACTTAAACGTGTTGTTGAACCTTGATTAGTTGCATTCCCTGTAGATTAGTAGAGAAATTATTGTGAGATTAAAACAGGTAACGGTTCCTACATGTATGGTTGGTTTGCAAGGTTAATGTAGGGATCATACCGTGGATTGGAGACGATTCAACGCCATCTGGCATTATATCATCGTAGTTCATTGTACTGGTAGTTGTTATTTCAAGATTGTTGGTATTATTATTGCTATGGTGAGCTCGACGGAGATCCATTCTTCTGGCATTAGTTGTGACACGCCGGTCTTGAATTGATCTGTATATTGGTGGTCTGCCTCTGGGTCGAGATGATCGCGGTGGTAAAGGGTTTGTTTCCCCCTCATGTGTCGGTTCGTTTTCTTGTATGGGTGTATTAATGCTTTGTTGATTATGACGCATTTCCCTTCTTCGTGCATTCGATATATTACGTCTGTTTATAGTTGAAGCATGTATTGGTGGTCTCCCCCCTTCGTCGAGATGTTATTGGAGGAGGAACTAAGGTTGCATTAGTTACGACGTTTACATCTTCTGAAGTTTCTGAAATTGTCGGGCATGTTTGTTTGTCTTGGTAAGTCATTAAAGTAGTGCACATTGATTTGCCTTTTTTAATGCAAATTAAAACAAAATTATTTAAAAGAAGAGCTCATACCTGTTTGGGAGACCCTTGTTTCACCGTGATCAGGTTGATTTTGTTGCGTTGGCATCTGGACAACGTTGTTCTCCGTTTGTTGAACTGCTGCAACGTTGTTTTGTTGGATTCTGCGTAGCTCCCTTCTTCTGGCATTAGTTGCCTCGTGTCTCTCTTGAGTGGATGCATACATAGGAGGTCTTCCTCTTCGGCGGGTTGTTACAACTTCAACCTCTTCTACTATCTCTGGTAGCGCTTAAATGAAGTCAGGTCATTAAGCAACTGTATTATTGATGGATTTTTAAAACTGTAAGTTGTTGATGAGCTTAACCTGACGTGGATGTATTATTGGTCGCTCGATTTCGACGGAGTTCCCTTCTTCGGGCGTTAGTGGCCTCGCGTCTCTCTTGAGGAGATGTGTACGTAGGAGGTCTTCCCCGTCGGCGGTTTATTCCGATAGGCAAGTTGCCGGAGTTTGTATTCGACATGCTGTTTTTTTGTATATTGGATTTTAATTTATTGCGGAGTTATAACAATTGAAATTTTTAGACAAATACTCAGTTGATTCCAAAAAGTTGTGGTAGTTTATGCAGAATAGCGGAATGACAACAGGAAGAGAATTGAATTTTTGTAAGAAAAAGTAAAACTGGAAGAAATATTTGAGTGGTGTCATCATTAAATAAAACATGAAAGTATTGTAAGCAAGTATGTAAATAAAGATCTATTTGCTCCGCTTGACCCTCTACCGGCCAATACTACGGAGCAACCCTATAAACATTCATAACAGAGTCTATTGTGCTTTGCTTAGCCACTACTTGACTAATACCTCAAAGCACACCTAGAGTACGTGCATTTAAAAGAGAATAGAAGCCTTGAAGAGTGCTGGTTGGTTTGAAAGGATAATGTACCTGGGTCGCAGAAGATTGAATGTATGAGTCTAGACTTGTTCAGTTCCTCCAAATGAACTCCTGTCAAGATTATTCAGAAACATATATTGGAAAATTATTTTTATAAACATGATCCCATAATAAACCACACAGAAGCAAGCCCATTGCTCAATAATTGAAAGGCATCAATTACCTGTCACTGTGCTCATCTTATGCCTTCGAACTGATGTCCGACCTTTGCTGAAAAATGGAAGACATTGTAATTAAAAGGCACTCGTATGAAGAATTGTTTTAGAACAGGCATAATGCACAAAGAAACTGAATTGAATACTGCTCTTGGGCAAAGAAATGGAGAAGTCATGTAGGAGATGCAATGGAGTTACTTCTTTTTAGGAATGTGGTATAATCTAAGTGAACTAAATCAATCATAATATGAAAATTAGTAAACAATCATAATATGATAATAATATTTAATTGTTTAATAAACTGCGCAGAATGAATAAAAAGAACGTGAGTTTTGCAGCGGATCTAGAGAGAACAACTGAGAAAGGAAAATGGACTGTAATGATATATTTGCTGCCTGAAAATAACAAACAACAAATCATTGCATGCAATCCTAACTTATGAAGAAGCTTACATTTATAAACTTTGAGATGGATCTGTAATAAAATCGAAATAGAATAGTGCATGTAAACAATTAATTAACTATATCTAAATGGTCGGGTGCAGTTTTGATAAGCTACACCTATGCAGTTTATCAAAAATTTTGGCTACAAATTTGATAAACTGCAGCAGTTTTGATAAAGTACAAATTTCATCTTTAATAAAACTGCAAGCAGTTTTGATAATCTGCCCCGCACGATTTTTAATAATTTAAAATGTGACGTGATCGCTCTCTCATTTATCATGTGCTGATTTAGATAATATATAGGTCCAAAAAAATATAAGTTGACAAATTAAAAAAAAGGATAATAGTAATCTTCATGAGGAGGTCAGTTGACAAATTAAAATGAAATCTATAAAACAGTTAGCAGTTGTGGTCTGAAAAGTGGAGTGTAGGGAAGAAAACAAACAGTTTGAAGTAATCTGCTTTGATCTCAACAAAAACTGAAACAAAAAATAGTATCTAAGTGGAAGCTAACAGAAATTTATCACTAAAAAAGAACCGTGAAATCTAACATGGTGCATATAATTTTTCAATGATATGTAGATGTGTTAGAAAAGAAAGTAAACTAACTGGAATGGTTCCCTAGGAAGGGTTTTTTGAAATTTAGCGGAAGAGGAGGCTGAAACGCTAACTGAAATCCAAGAAAAATGATTTAGAAATCCATAAATGAGAGAAAACTGTGTGAAATGGGTTCTTAAAAAAGTAGATGTGTTAGATGTAGCGGAAGAGGAGGTCTAAAGGGAAACTGAAATCAAAGAAAAAACTGAAATAAAAATGGATGAAGGTCCTCACAGGCGATGGAGGTCCTCACAGGCGTTGGGCGGAGGTCCTCACAGGCGATGGGCGGAGGTCCTCAGAGGTTGTTGAAGATCGATGCGTCCATGGAGCGGCTGGAAGAAGATTGCTGGAGCGAAGTTGAGGGATGCGCGGTATAGGGTTTTGGAGGGCTTCGCGGCAGAGGAGTATCGGTGGCTGCGTGAAATGGCAAGCGGGTGGGTATCGGGTAGGGGGAGTTAGGGTTGTCATGGGATTGAAAAGGATTGAGGGGGGGAAGTGTTTAATAAGGTGGGATTTTAAATAAATGAAGGGCCAGGATTTATTTGATGGCATTTTAATTCATGGCTTTTTAAAGCCAATGATATTTCTTTTTAGAATAGTATAGATATAAATAAACCACAGTGCAGTTCACCAGAGAACACTCAGAATATTAGACAATAACATACTTAGCTCATAAATCCAACGGAGCAAACAGAGGAGGGTCAGGCAGGGAAAAAACAGGAATTCAAATGGTTTTAATCATAACTCGAGACGAGAGAATCAGAAAACACCGGATTCAGCAATTAATCAATAGATTAATATTAAACTTAACAACAAAGATGAAGATTTCAGCAACCCGACACCATGCAAGGCTTGGTGTCTGAACGAGACGGAGAGAATCTTAACACGAAGGCCAAACACCAGAACAATACTAGTGGGTTCATAAGAGAACACTTGGAACATAGCTAACACAAATCATAAAGTTCGGGAACCACTCACCAATCTATTTCGGAGTATTGAAGAAATAACCCGCTAAAGGAACACATAACTTGTAAGACCCCATTTTTTTTTTGCAAAAACCACCGGGTCTTAGGCCCAGAACCGCCGCTTTGCGGTGACACCTTCACTCGAGAAGATCGCCACCACAAAACGCCGATTCTGCCGGCCAACTCGATCACAAGAAAAGTTCATAAAAGAGAAGGCAAGTCCACATAATCACATGAATTAAAACCATAGAGGTAAATGTCCACAGATATAACTGAATAAAGATAACAAAGGTACAAATAAAAGGGGGGCTCTTGCCCTGTACATCATTTCCTCACTACAAGATCACTCGCGGAAGCTAACTACTAAACACTCACAGATCTTGAATCCTGTGCTCCTGTACTAGACCGGCCCGCCTCCGTCTGCTCCGACCTCTGGTGTTGCTGCGTCTCCTCGAACTCCTAAAATGATATGGTCCACCGACCGTTAGTCAAAAAGACTAAGTCAACAATCCCCCGCCCCTAAACCCGTGGCTCCTAGGCACCGAGCGGGGAGGAGTGAAAAGGAGGACCAAAGGCAGAGTGGGAACAAGCAGGTGACAGTGGTACATGAAATGATTCTACTCTACACATTTGTACGTATATAACTGAAGCAATAATGGTAACAAGTATATAAAGAACAGTAAGCAGTAAGTATAATATCAAGTAATGTAATATGAAAGTAACCATTGATTTATAGGAATGCCCATACAAACCTATAGACCAAGGGGTCGTTTAGCAGGGCCTACCGTATAAGAAGTCCCATAACCGACTTATACGTTAGGGGTAGGTTGAATGCAATGTTTATGCTATGACATGCAAGTATGCTGTTATGCTATGATCATACAAGTGCAACTCACACACTTCGACTCTATGCGCATAGACCTTTAGTTCCCCCTTTTTGGAGCGAGCTAGACTCCCAGGATACTCCCGTAGTGGCAAACGGAAGCGGTGGGTTGGGCCCCGCCCACCTCTAGGTTGGTATTCACACTACCCAACCTAGACCTACTGTACGCCTCCACTATACCCGCGGAGCGTCTGCGTACTCTTGCTGACTGGACCGCCAGACTATCAAGGCTAAGTGTAAAACCACACTCGCCGAGTCAACGTATTGACGTCGGTGTGAACGACCGTCCAATACCGAAGACCCACCACCTTCAGTGCACATGCAACATGTTCTACTTCCTATCTCTGAGCCATGAGTTCCCCGGGCTAACCCGCCCGCCATCAATAACCTTCCGAGCCTAAAGCTCCCCGAGCTAACCTGCCCGTCATCAAAACCTTCCGAGCCAAAAGCTCCCCGGGCTAACCCGCCCGTCATCAATAACCTTCCGAGCCATAAGCTCACCAGACTAACTAGTCTGCTGCAACAGCCACCGAGCCCACCGCTCGGACAACCAATCCAACTAAACTTCCGAAACCACAGGGTATGGATGAGTGTGTTATTAGTTAATCTTGTACAATGTCTTACTCCTATGAGTTAGGGTTAGTCTTGGACTTCCCGAGGGTTACCCTGTGAGGGGCTCGCTACGGTACTAGGAACCACTATGGGATGACACCCCAAAGTTCCCACTCCCAAGACACTTAATTTTATTAGTTACTACCCTTAAGAAACCCTCTTAACATTTCACCTGGTCTAAACCTAAGTGCTTTAAGACACTTAGGGGAAAAGACGATCTTTCGCCAAATCCCAAGATGACCTACCCCAAGGGAGGCACCCCACCATCCCAGAACTCATCAACCTTAAATCTCTCCAAGGGTCCTCTCATACCATACAATCACCATTCAATTCCCACATCTCCAAACAATGTATTCCAAATTGGCCTGTAACTCCAAAAACTGCCAATTTACTAAACGCAGACCACCCTTAACGTTTTGATCCTCATGAAGGGAAGTACATTAATTAATCAACTCTATGACCCAATATTCTCACTGGGGGTCCATGTCACTGGTTTAAGATCCATTCCAGAGTTCCATAATTTTCCCCATATTATTAATATTTAAAACCATTTTTCCCAAGGACAACTTCCTAGGGTTTGAACTACAAGTGCACTTTTCTGACTTCCACTACCTACCCAACTTTTTACATAAATCAATGGTACCCTACAATGAGTAGACATAAATTTGTAGGAAATTCCAGCAAGATCTACTATTATTAAAAATTCCAAAACCCATTTATTTCCCATAAATTCCAAAGGAGGTACCCTTATATGGACTCCCAATCTTATGCAAATTCATACAGTGGTGAATCATACTAAAATATTCAGCTCTACCAAATTTGACCACATAACACAGAAGTTACATTTGTAATTTCCTCAAAGGATATATTTGTAAATAATTCCAAAATGAACTAGAGATACCAAAAATATTAATCCATAAATTATGAGAAAATTACAGTGGGTACATATTGGTATGAAAAGACATCCTGCAAAGTTTCATGCAATTACAGCAATTTAACACCCTAAAATTGATCCTCCCAAAAATTGTCTACAATGTGAAATATTACACTTTGAACCCCAAAAAGTCTTCTCATGGTCTAACAGATTCTTCCAGAGATCAATAGCATTAAAACCAAGTTTGTGACAGAAAATGGTAAACCATTAAGTAATATTTCTCCCTAAAACCCAAAACCCTAATTATTTACAAATCTACCCAAGGATTTATTACCTAGGTTTGACAACTCCAAACCTCTTCAAATTCACAAGGGAGGCTCCTATGGTCACTAGGACCTACCATACAAAATCTTAGGTCAAACCAATAATGTTTGACCCCACTCCCTTCATTGACCTCTAATTGCACCCCATTAGGGTTTAGCCTAGGGTTAGGGTTTAAACTTCTCCAAATCCACTCAAACCTCTTGTGAGGGTATTATAACACTCTTAGAACTCAGAGAGGGCCATTGCACTTCTCTCCATGGACCTTTACTCCTACATCCTTCACAAACCCTAAAGGGGCACCATAAACTCATCCATTAGGATTTATGGGCACAATAGGTCCTAACCAACCCAAAGTGGCTCCTTGGGGTGCCTCCTACCTCCCAAGGCAGTGACCAAAGTTACCCCAACAATCAGTGGGAGGAAACCCCTCCACACCCCAAAACTAGCTTAGGTTTACCTTTACCCTAAACATAACCTTTAAGAGAAACTAGACTCAAAGGTCTCCCTACCTTGCCCAAGTCCATACTATTCAATATACTGACCATGGGTCAGTAAAAGATCACCCAAGATCCTACCAACATTTGGTGAGGAATGGGATTCCAATGGGTACCTATTTGGGGTGCAAATAGCAATTTAGCCCCTTTTTGATTTACTAGGGCAAACCTCCTCTAATGGCCACCAAATTTGGACCAGAGGTTGGCACGGGGGAGGGTGAGGTGCACCCCAAATATGAAGCCATTTGGCTTTGAGGAAGAGTGGGGGCACTCACCCAAAGTTTTGCCTAAACCTAGGGAGCCTAAGGTTGTTTTGGTGAATTACCCCACCAAATAAACTCCATAAATCATGAAATTTTAACCAGGGCTTATACATACCCCCTAAGACCACCCATCCAAGTTTGGAAGGGTTTTGATGTGTTTAGGGCACCTAATTAGGTCCCACAAGGATTATTGAATTTTTCCAAAAACTAAGGGTAAAAGTTCTCCAATCAATCTGATTTTTGGACATGTGTTAGGTGTATATAAGAGTAGCCTACCCTCTAAATTTCAAGTCATTTGGAGTTCTAGATTGGTGTGGGCATCAAAAACAAGTTCTGGATAGCCATATGGACAGTCCCCACTAAAATGAGTGCTGTGCCCTAACCAGAACTCCAAATTGAGTGATTTCACTTTTGTATTAAACTAGACATCAAGGGCTACATTTTCTATGTTGACCACTTTTCTGAATCGGCCTCTAACTATTTTTCCCAGATTTATTAAGAGACTGCAGTTTTAATCACAGAAATAAGAATTAACATTAAGGAGGAGCACGAATCTCAAAGCAGATCAGGTGGCTGCTGCTCATCTTCAAGCTCCAGCCAAGGCACGTGATTAGCCCGACCTGGAGCTATTTCCAGGCCATTTTCCGGCCACCACAGCCACCTCCCTGGCCGGCCACCACCACCACCACCTCCGTTGAGGTGGTGGCTATCGCCAGGCGGCGGCACGGCCGCCGGAGGGGTGTTTTCCGGCGAACTCACAAGGGTTGTTTTCCATGGAAAATCTGAGATTTCAACTCTCCGATCGGTCTCTTTTGAGCCCGATTTCTCACCTAATTCGATCTAAGATGCTAGCACGAGTAAGGAGGAGGAGGATCGGACCTTATTTGGTGTGAATCGTGGCTCCAATCGCCGGCCACCATTTTCCCTTCTCCAAGCTTTGGGTGCCATGGCTTCTTGTGCATAGGGGGCTCTAAACTTTCGGGAAAATGAGGGGTTCCACTCCTCTGATGGTTGTGAAGATGAAGGGGGGTTCAATTGAGGGGGAGGGAGGCTTTAACCAAGAAAGCCATTAATGGCCTCTTGGTCTCCCTCCCTTGGCCGACCCTATTCACTCCCCCACCCCCCAATAACTCCTGGGAATTGCTGGAATCTTCTCAAATTCTTCAGAGAAGATGAATGGAAGAGTAATGGAGGGATACCAAGGGGTGTATCACCTTAATGGCCATGAATGGCCTCTTTCTCTCTCCTTAAAATTGGGAAAAACCCTCATTTTCTCTCTCCTAATCACCATGGCCGATTTTCTACCCCCCTATGAGTTTAATGCTAGTCTACTAGGCTGGTCAAGAGGTCAATTTGGGTTTAACCCAAAGGGATTGTGCTAGGTTTAAGAGATTTGACCTAAATTGGGCAATTTTGACTTTTGGTCAAATTGGCCAATTGGGTGACCCTAGGATGGGGCTTTTGGGTCCCTTGGATTCCAAATTAGGTTTAGAAACTATTGGTGGGGTCAATTTGGTCACATGAGCCTCTGTTGACCCAATTTAAGCTGATTTGACCAAAACAGGCTAAGTTGACTTTGGTCAAATTGAGCCCTAGGGTTGACCCAGTCAAGGGGCTTTTTGGTCCACTGGGTCCCCTATGATGGGGCTTTTAGGTCTACTAGGTCTCTTATGGTATTCTAGACCTAGGTGAGTGATCAATTTGTCATGGTGAAGGTTAATTGGCTCTAAATAGGCTACTTTGACCAATTTGGGGTTAGGGTTGACTTTGGTCAATTTGACCTCTTTGGTTGACCCCAATGGGTCCTTGGTGCCCTAAGGGGACCCCTAAAGGGTTAGGGATACTATGGTGGGGTCAAATGGTCAAGTTGAGGCCCTAAAGTCCAACCCTAAGTTTGGTCACAAGAAATTGCTATTTGCAGACCAAGGTGGTTTTCTTCTTCTCACCTCAATTCACAAGGCCTTGGGTTCTTCCTATGGTTTTGTCATGACAAAACCATCTTAGGGGTCTAGCTGTCTGGGGGATGTTACAAATCCCAATAAACAAAAACAATAATTTCGTCCTCGAAATTCAGGTTAGGCTCACAGGGTTTTCACTGCGACTGACTGAACGTAACATCCCCTAAGAGTCAAGGTTATTCCTGGCTCGAAGAGCACCGACTATCTATGCCACACCAGCACTAGTGGCTCCAGGGTTGTGCTCTTCCTGACCCTACTTTACCACATGTCTTAACCTCTGGAATCTTCTTGCGCCGCAAGACTCACACCGTCATATCATCTATCCTGACCGGGGTGATCTTGCTACCTTGGTCAATTTATCCTCAAACTTCCACTCTAACCTGGGCAGACTATTATGCCTCTAAAGTTTTCTTCTCGCATTCAAATTCTTACTTCTTCAGGTACGTCCGAGTAATCAATCGTCTCCGATCTACAACTTTTCTGGTTCTTACTATTGATGGGACTAATCAAAATCGGCTAGCGTCCCAATCATCCTTAAATATTATTGGAGGTGCACTTGTGAACTTTTATGAGTATATGCTAACCAATCATAATGGTAAGATGACTCCCAATCACTTTCTACGTGAAGTTTGATTCATAAGGGCAAAATTTTGATACCTTAGGATTTTTCACAAGTCAATTTCATCAAGGAAGTATCATCACGCTTATTTCATCAAAGTCCTGTCACTTCCACCTATGCTAGTCTTGATCACTCTCAAATGGTCTAAAGCGAGATAAACACTATATTCCAAATCTAACAAGTCGTCGTCTAAGATCTCTGGTTATTTATCATCCAAGTTCACAAGGTATAAAGCTATTATTGTAGACAAAATTTTCAACCATGACGGGGCATGAATTTTTATCAAGGCATGAGTTAATCACTTCCGAACGCTTGAAGTCACAAGAACTTCAACTACAACTTGTAAGATATAATCTCCGCCCTTAACTTCTATACTAGGACATCGACATCCTTAAATGATTAATCCTGGCGACTTTACATTTCCAATGATTCAAACTAAGGGCAAGTTGTTGTCCGACCCAAATGATGTCTATCCATTGCCCTGGTACTACCACCGATCATCATCCCAAACGTACTGTTTCACCGTCTCGTCTTCTCTCAAGTAACATTGAGTAAGATCGACTTCAAAAACATTTTGTTCACGACACCAAAATTCTCTAGTTTAGGTCTAAAGGAAATCTAAGTCCGTCAATAGTTGGCTCAATAAACAAAAGGTACGCCCCAATAAACAAAAGACAAGCCCCCAATAAACAAAAGATAAGCCACTATCTATTTTGGGGCAGAGTATCTTCAACATCACCAAGGTATATTCGTCCCAAATATGCAAACAATTCTTATGGCATACAACCTTAGACTTGGGGTTCTATCTTGGGGCTCACTGGTGTATTCTACAACTTGGGCTCTTGCAGGTACCTTCTACGACAACCTTATCAGGGTCAATATGTTATCCAATCCCAAATAGGTTTCTTATTGTACTTGAACTCTTATCCGACCCTTGATGTTCGTCACAGTGGTTGTCTTAATGTAATCTTGTCACAAATACTATGATTGAGCCTATGAGTCTCATACCATTCTACTTAGGTGTCAGTCTTTCTTTCTCTAGCCTCTTTGGGGTATCCTCTTACTAGGTCATGGTATAAATTGTCCTAGTAAGTCACGTGTCCTAGTGGGGTTGAGTCTAACTCATTGACTAAAAGACTACCTAAAGAGATCTTTGTAGCTGGAGGTATTCCCTGCTAGGGGCAGGGTTCGCCACAGGCTACAAAAGAAAACTTGACACTCGCGGGGGAAATTGACTAAGAAGATTCAGTTAAAAGTGGACTTTTTCCTGTGATTTCCCATATGGGCACACCACTGCTTCCGCTGCTTAGTTTGTCCTCAAACTAAACTCGGACGGGGTGGCCCAGGGTTTGTGGACTTCTTTTCTTCGGATCGAGGTTTCCTCTGATACCACTTGTAAGACCCCATTTTTTTTTTGCAAAAACCACCGGGTCTTAGGCCCAGAACCGCCGCTTTGCGGTGACACCTTCACTCGAGAAGATCGCCACCACAAAACGCCGATTCTGCCGGCCAACTCGATCACAAGAAAAGTTCATAAAAGAGAAGGCAAGTCCACATAATCACATGAATTAAAACCATAGAGGTAAATGTCCACAGATATAACTGAATAAAGATAACAAAGGTACAAATAAAAGGGGGGCTCTTGCCCTGTACATCATTTCCTCACTACAAGATCACTCGCGGAAGCTAACTACTAAACACTCACAGATCTTGAATCCTGTGCTCCTGTACTAGACCGGCCCGCCTCCGTCTGCTCCGACCTCTGGTGTTGCTGCGTCTCCTCGAACTCCTAAAATGATATGGTCCACCGACCGTTAGTCAAAAAGACTAAGTCAACAATCCCCCGCCCCTAAACCCGTGGCTCCTAGGCACCGAGCGGGGAGGAGTGAAAAGGAGGACCAAAGGCAGAGTGGGAACAAGCAGGTGACAGTGGTACATGAAATGATTCTACTCTACACATTTGTACGTATATAACTGAAGCAATAATGGTAACAAGTATATAAAGAACAGTAAGCAGTAAGTATAATATCAAGTAATGTAATATGAAAGTAACCATTGATTTATAGGAATGCCCATACAAACCTATAGACCAAGGGGTCGTTTAGCAGGGCCTACCGTATAAGAAGTCCCATAACCGACTTATACGTTAGGGGTAGGTTGAATGCAATGTTTATGCTATGACATGCAAGTATGCTGTTATGCTATGATCATACAAGTGCAACTCACACACTTCGACTCTATGCGCATAGACCTTTAGTTCCCCCTTTTTGGAGCGAGCTAGACTCCCAGGATACTCCCGTAGTGGCAAACGGAAGCGGTGGGTTGGGCCCCGC
The DNA here is from genome assembly GCA_033032865.1 of Dactylorhiza incarnata. Classification (NCBI taxonomy): domain Eukaryota; kingdom Viridiplantae; phylum Streptophyta; class Magnoliopsida; order Asparagales; family Orchidaceae; genus Dactylorhiza; species Dactylorhiza incarnata. Next base: position 24,189,950 of record JAWHQI010000003.1, read on the forward strand.
CCACCTCTAGGTTGGTATTCACACTACCCAACCTAGACCTACTGTACGCCTCCACTATACCCGCGGAGCGTCTGCGTACTCTTGCTGACTGGACCGCCAGACTATCAAGGCTAAGTGTAAAACCACACTCGCCGAGTCAACGTATTGACGTCGGTGTGAACGACCGTCCAATACCGAAGACCCACCACCTTCAGTGCACATGCAACATGTTCTACTTCCTATCTCTGAGCCATGAGTTCCCCGGGCTAACCCGCCCGCCATCAATAACCTTCCGAGCCTAAAGCTCCCCGAGCTAACCTGCCCGTCATCAAAACCTTCCGAGCCAAAAGCTCCCCGGGCTAACCCGCCCGTCATCAATAACCTTCCGAGCCATAAGCTCACCAGACTAACTAGTCTGCTGCAACAGCCACCGAGCCCACCGCTCGGACAACCAATCCAACTAAACTTCCGAAACCACAGGGTATGGATGAGTGTGTTATTAGTTAATCTTGTACAATGTCTTACTCCTATGAGTTAGGGTTAGTCTTGGACTTCCCGAGGGTTACCCTGTGAGGGGCTCGCTACGGTACTAGGAACCACTATGGGATGACACCCCAAAGTTCCCACTCCCAAGACACTTAATTTTATTAGTTACTACCCTTAAGAAACCCTCTTAACATTTCACCTGGTCTAAACCTAAGTGCTTTAAGACACTTAGGGGAAAAGACGATCTTTCGCCAAATCCCAAGATGACCTACCCCAAGGGAGGCACCCCACCATCCCAGAACTCATCAACCTTAAATCTCTCCAAGGGTCCTCTCATACCATACAATCACCATTCAATTCCCACATCTCCAAACAATGTATTCCAAATTGGCCTGTAACTCCAAAAACTGCCAATTTACTAAACGCAGACCACCCTTAACGTTTTGATCCTCATGAAGGGAAGTACATTAATTAATCAACTCTATGACCCAATATTCTCACTGGGGGTCCATGTCACTGGTTTAAGATCCATTCCAGAGTTCCATAATTTTCCCCATATTATTAATATTTAAAACCATTTTTCCCAAGGACAACTTCCTAGGGTTTGAACTACAAGTGCACTTTTCTGACTTCCACTACCTACCCAACTTTTTACATAAATCAATGGTACCCTACAATGAGTAGACATAAATTTGTAGGAAATTCCAGCAAGATCTACTATTATTAAAAATTCCAAAACCCATTTATTTCCCATAAATTCCAAAGGAGGTACCCTTATATGGACTCCCAATCTTATGCAAATTCATACAGTGGTGAATCATACTAAAATATTCAGCTCTACCAAATTTGATCACATAACACAGAAGTTACATTTGTAATTTCCTCAAAGGATATATTTGTAAATAATTCCAAAATGAACTAGAGATACCAAAAATATTAATCCATAAATTATGAGAAAATTACAGTGGGTACATATTGGTATGAAAAGACATCCTGCAAAGTTTCATGCAATTACAGCAATTTAACACCCTAAAATTGATCCTCCCAAAAATTGTCTACAATGTGAAATATTACACTTTGAACCCCAAAAAGTCTTCTCATGGTCTAACAGATTCTTCCAGAGATCAATAGCATTAAAACCAAGTTTGTGACAGAAAATGGTAAACCATTAAGTAATATTTCTCCCTAAAACCCAAAACCCTAATTATTTACAAATCTACCCAAGGATTTATTACCTAGGTTTGACAACTCCAAACCTCTTCAAATTCACAAGGGAGGCTCCTATGGTCACTAGGACCTACCATACAAAATCTTAGGTCAAACCAATAATGTTTGACCCCACTCCCTTCATTGACCTCTAATTGCACCCCATTAGGGTTTAGCCTAGGGTTAGGGTTTAAACTTCTCCAAATCCACTCAAACCTCTTGTGAGGGTATTATAACACTCTTAGAACTCAGAGAGGGCCATTGCACTTCTCTCCATGGACCTTTACTCCTACATCCTTCACAAACCCTAAAGGGGCACCATAAACTCATCCATTAGGATTTATGGGCACAATAGGTCCTAACCAACCCAAAGTGGCTCCTTGGGGTGCCTCCTACCTCCCAAGGCAGTGACCAAAGTTACCCCAACAATCAGTGGGAGGAAACCCCTCCACACCCCAAAACTAGCTTAGGTTTACCTTTACCCTAAACATAACCTTTAAGAGAAACTAGACTCAAAGGTCTCCCTACCTTGCCCAAGTCCATACTATTCAATATACTGACCATGGGTCAGTAAAAGATCACCCAAGATCCTACCAACATTTGGTGAGGAATGGGATTCCAATGGGTACCTATTTGGGGTGCAAATAGCAATTTAGCCCCTTTTTGATTTACTAGGGCAAACCTCCTCTAATGGCCACCAAATTTGGACCAGAGGTTGGCACGGGGGAGGGTGAGGTGCACCCCAAATATGAAGCCATTTGGCTTTGAGGAAGAGTGGGGGCACTCACCCAAAGTTTTGCCTAAACCTAGGGAGCCTAAGGTTGTTTTGGTGAATTACCCCACCAAATAAACTCCATAAATCATGAAATTTTAACCAGGGCTTATACATACCCCCTAAGACCACCCATCCAAGTTTGGAAGGGTTTTGATGTGTTTAGGGCACCTAATTAGGTCCCACAAGGATTATTGAATTTTTCCAAAAACTAAGGGTAAAAGTTCTCCAATCAATCTGATTTTTGGACATGTGTTAGGTGTATATAAGAGTAGCCTACCCTCCAAATTTCAAGTCATTTGGAGTTCTAGATTGGTGTGGGCATCAAAAACAAGTTCTGGATAGCCATATGGACAGTCCCCACTAAAATGAGTGCTGTGCCCTAACCAGAACTCCAAATTGAGTGATTTCACTTTTGTATTAAACTAGACATCAAGGGCTACATTTTCTATGTTGACCACTTTCTGAATCGGCCTCTAACTATTTTTCCCAGATTTATTAAGAGACTGCAGTTTTAATCACAGAAATAAGAATTAACATTAAGGAGGAGCACGAATCTCAAAGCAGATCAGGTGGCTGCTGCTCATCTTCAAGCTCCAGCCAAGGCACGTGATTAGCCCGACCTGGAGCTATTTCCAGGCCATTTTCCGGCCACCACAGCCACCTCCCTGGCCGGCCACCACCACCACCACCTCCGTTGAGGTGGTGGCTATCGCCAGGCGGCGGCACGGCCGCCGGAGGGGTGTTTTCCGGCGAACTCACAAGGGTTGTTTTCCATGGAAAATCTGAGATTTCAACTCTCCGATCGGTCTCTTTTGAGCCCGATTTCTCACCTAATTCGATCTAAGATGCTAGCACGAGTAAGGAGGAGGAGGATCGGACCTTATTTGGTGTGAATCGTGGCTCCAATCGCCGGCCACCATTTTCCCTTCTCCAAGCTTTGGGTGCCATGGCTTCTTGTGCATAGGGGGCTCTAAACTTTCGGGAAAATGAGGGGTTCCACTCCTCTGATGGTTGTGAAGATGAAGGGGGGTTCAATTGAGGGGGAGGGAGGCTTTAACCAAGAAAGCCATTAATGGCCTCTTGGTCTCCCTCCCTTGGCCGACCCTATTCACTCCCCCACCCCCCAATAACTCCTGGGAATTGCTGGAATCTTCTCAAATTCTTCAGAGAAGATGAATGGAAGAGTAATGGAGGGATACCAAGGGGTGTATCACTTTAATGGCCATGAATGGCCTCTTTCTCTCTCCTTAAAATTGGGAAAAACCCTCATTTTCTCTCTCCTAATCACCATGGCCGATTTTCTACCCCCCTATGAGTTTAATGCTAGTCTACTAGGCTGGTCAAGAGGTCAATTTGGGTTTAACCCAAAGGGATTGGGCTAGGTTTAAGAGATTTGACCTAAATTGGGCAATTTTGACTTTTGGTCAAATTGGCCAATTGGGTGACCCTAGGATGGGGCTTTTGGGTCCCTTGGATTCCAAATTAGGTTTAGAAACTATTGGTGGGGTCAATTTGGTCACATGAGCCTCTGTTGACCCAATTTAAGCTGATTTGACCAAAACAGGCTAAGTTGACTTTGGTCAAATTGAGCCCTAGGGTTGACCCAGTCAAGGGGCTTTTTGGTCCACTGGGTCCCCTATGATGGGGCTTTTAGGTCTACTAGGTCTCTTATGGTATTCTAGACCTAGGTGAGTGATCAATTTGTCATGGTGAAGGTTAATTGGCTCTAAATAGGCTACTTTGACCAATTTGGGGTTAGGGTTGACTTTGGTCAATTTGACCTCTTTGGTTGACCCCAATGGGTCCTTGGTGCCCTAAGGGGACCCCTAAAGGGTTAGGGATACTATGGTGGGGTCAAATGGTCAAGTTGAGGCCCTAAAGTCCAACCCTAAGTTTGGTCACAAGAAATTGCTATTTGCAGACCAAGGTGGTTTTCTTCTTCTCACCTCAATTCACAAGGCCTTGGGTTCTTCCTATGGTTTTGTCATGACAAAACCATCTTAGGGGTCTAGCTGTCTGGGGGATGTTACAAATCCCAATAAACAAAAACAATAATTTCGTCCTCGAAATTCAGGTTAGGCTCACAGGGTTTTCACTGCGACTGACTGAACGTAACATCCCCTAAGAGTCAAGGTTATTCCTGGCTCGAAGAGCACCGACTATCTATGCCACACCAGCACTAGTGGCTCCAGGGTTGTGCTCTTCCTGACCCTACTTTACCACATGTCTTAACCTCTGGAATCTTCTTGCGCCGCAAGACTCACACCGTCATATCATCTATCCTGACCGGGGTGATCTTGCTACCTTGGTCAATTTATCCTCAAACTTCCACTCTAACCTGGGCAGACTATTATGCCTCTAAAGTTTTCTTCTCGCATTCAAATTCTTACTTCTTCAGGTACGTCCGAGTAATCAATCGTCTCCGATCTACAAATTTTCTGGTTATTACTATTGATGGGACTAATCAAAATCGGCTAGCGTCCCAATCATCCTTAAATATTATTGGAGGTGCACTTGTGAACTTTTATGAGTATATGCTAACCAATCATAATGGTAAGATGACTCCCAATCACTTTCTACGTGAAGTTTGATTCATAAGGGCAAAATTTTGATACCTTAGGATTTTTCACAAGTCAATTTCATCAAGGAAGTATCATCACGCTTATTTCATCAAAGTCCTGTCACTTCCACCTATGCTAGTCTTGATCACTCTCAAATGGTCTAAAGCGAGATAAACACTATATTCCAAATCTAACAAGTCGTCGTCTAAGATCTCTGGTTATTTATCATCCAAGTTCACAAGGTATAAAGCTATTATTGTAGACAAAATTTTCAACCATGACGGGGCATGAATTTTTATCAAGGCATGAGTTAATCACTTCCGAACGCTTGAAGTCACAAGAACTTCAACTACAACTTGTAAGATATAATCTCCGCCCTTAACTTCTATACTAGGACATCGACATCCTTAAATGATTAATCCTGGCGACTTTACATTTCCAATGATTCAAACTAAGGGCAAGTTGTTGTCCGACCCAAATGATGTCTATCCATTGCCCTGGTACTACCACCGATCATCATCCCAAACGTACTGTTTCACCGTCTCGTCTTCTCTCAAGTAACATTGAGTAAGATCGACTTCAAAAACATTTTGTCCACGACACCAAAATTCTCTAGTTTAGGTCTAAAGGAAATCTAAGTCCGTCAATAGTTGGCTCAATAAACAAAAGGTACGCCCCAATAAACAAAAGACAAGCCCCCAATAAACAAAAGATAAGCCACTATCTATTTTGGGGCAGAGTATCTTCAACATCACCAAGGTATATTCGTCCCAAATATGCAAACAATTCTTATGGCATACAACCTTAGACTTGGGGTTCTATCTTGGGGCTCACTGGTGTATTCTACAACTTGGGCTCTTGCAGGTACCTTCTACGACAACCTTATCAGGGTCAATATGTTATCCAATCCCAAATAGGTTTCTTATTGTACTTGAACTCTTATCCGACCCTTGATGTTCGTCACAGTGGTTGTCTTAATGTAATCTTGTCACAAATACTATGATTGAGCCTATGAGTCTCATACCATTCTACTTAGGTGTCAGTCTTTCTTTCTCTAGCCTCTTTGGGGTATCCTCTTACTAGGTCATGGTATAAATTGTCCTAGTAAGTCACGTGTCCTAGTGGGGTTGAGTCTAACTCATTGACTAAAAGACTACCTAAAGAGATCTTTGTAGCTGGAGGTATTCCCTGCTAGGGGCAGGGTTCGCCACAGGCTACAAAAGAAAACTTGACACTCGCGGGGGAAATTGACTAAGAAGATTCAGTTAAAAGTGGACTTTTTCCTGTGATTTCCCATATGGGCACACCACTGCTTCCGCTGCTTAGTTTGTCCTCAAACTAAACTCGGACGGGGTGGCCCAGGGTTTGTGGACTTCTTTTCTTCGGATCGAGGTTTCCTCTGATACCACTTGTAAGACCCCATTTTTTTTTTGCAAAAACCACCGGGTCTTAGGCCCAGAACCGCCGCTTTGCGGTGACACCTTCACTCGAGAAGATCGCCACCACAAAACGCCGATTCTGCCGGCCAACTCGATCACAAGAAAAGTTCATAAAAGAGAAGGCAAGTCCACATAATCACATGAATTAAAACCATAGAGGTAAATGTCCACAGATATAACTGAATAAAGATAACAAAGGTACAAATAAAAGGGGGGCTCTTGCCCTGTACATCATTTCCTCACTACAAGATCACTCGCGGAAGCTAACTACTAAACACTCACAGATCTTGAATCCTGTGCTCCTGTACTAGACCGGCCCGCCTCCGTCTGCTCCGACCTCTGGTGTTGCTGCGTCTCCTCGAACTCCTAAAATGATATGGTCCACCGACCGTTAGTCAAAAAGACTAAGTCAACAATCCCCCGCCCCTAAACCCGTGGCTCCTAGGCACCGAGCGGGGAGGAGTGAAAAGGAGGACCAAAGGCAGAGTGGGAACAAGCAGGTGACAGTGGTACATGAAATGATTCTACTCTACACATTTGTACGTATATAACTGAAGCAATAATGGTAACAAGTATATAAAGAACAGTAAGCAGTAAGTATAATATCAAGTAATGTAATATGAAAGTAACCATTGATTTATAGGAATGCCCATACAAACCTATAGACCAAGGGGTCGTTTAGCAGGGCCTACCGTATAAGAAGTCCCATAACCGACTTATACGTTAGGGGTAGGTTGAATGCAATGTTTATGCTATGACATGCAAGTATGCTGTTATGCTATGATCATACAAGTGCAACTCACACACTTCGACTCTATGCGCATAGACCTTTAGTTCCCCCTTTTTGGAGCGAGCTAGACTCCCAGGATACTCCCGTAGTGGCAAACGGAAGCGGTGGGTTGGGCCCCGCCCACCTCTAGGTTGGTATTCACACTACCCAACCTAGACCTACTGTACGCCTCCACTATACCCGCGGAGCGTCTGCGTACTCTTGCTGACTGGACCGCCAGACTATCAAGGCTAAGTGTAAAACCACACTCGCCGAGTCAACGTATTGACGTCGGTGTGAACGACCGTCCAATACCGAAGACCCACCACCTTCAGTGCACATGCAACATGTTCTACTTCCTATCTCTGAGCCATGAGTTCCCCGGGCTAACCCGCCCGCCATCAATAACCTTCCGAGCCTAAAGCTCCCCGAGCTAACCTGCCCGTCATCAAAACCTTCCGAGCCAAAAGCTCCCCGGGCTAACCCGCCCGTCATCAATAACCTTCCGAGCCATAAGCTCACCAGACTAACTAGTCTGCTGCAACAGCCACCGAGCCCACCGCTCGGACAACCAATCCAACTAAACTTCCGAAACCACAGGGTATGGATGAGTGTGTTATTAGTTAATCTTGTACAATGTCTTACTCCTATGAGTTAGGGTTAGTCTTGGACTTCCCGAGGGTTACCCTGTGAGGGGCTCGCTACGGTACTAGGAACCACTATGGGATGACACCCCAAAGTTCCCACTCCCAAGACACTTAATTTTATTAGTTACTACCCTTAAGAAACCCTCTTAACATTTCACCTGGTCTAAACCTAAGTGCTTTAAGACACTTAGGGGAAAAGACGATCTTTCGCCAAATCCCAAGATGACCTACCCCAAGGGAGGCACCCCACCATCCCAGAACTCATCAACCTTAAATCTCTCCAAGGGTCCTCTCATACCATACAATCGCCATTCAATTCCCACATCTCCAAACAATGTATTCCAAATTGGCCTGTAACTCCAAAAACTGCCAATTTACTAAACGCAGACCACCCTTAACGTTTTGATCCTCATGAAGGGAAGTACATTAATTAATCAACTCTATGACCCAATATTCTCACTGGGGGTCCATGTCACTGGTTTAAGATCCATTCCAGAGTTCCATAATTTTCCCCATATTATTAATATTTAAAACCATTTTTCCCAAGGACAACTTCCTAGGGTTTGAACTACAAGTGCACTTTTCTGACTTCCACTACCTACCCAACTTTTTACATAAATCAATGGTACCCTACAATGAGTAGACATAAATTTGTAGGAAATTCCAGCAAGATCTACTATTATTAAAAATTCCAAAACCCATTTATTTCCCATAAATTCCAAAGGAGGTACCCTTATATGGACTCCCAATCTTATGCAAATTCATACAGTGGTGAATCATACTAAAATATTCAGGTCTACCAAATTTGACCACATAACACAGAAGTTACATTTGTAATTTCCTCAAAGGATATATTTGTAAATAATTCCAAAATGAACTAGAGATACCAAAAATATTAATCCATAAATTATGAGAAAATTACAGTGGGTACATATTGGTATGAAAAGACATCCTGCAAAGTTTCATGCAATTACAGCAATTTAACACCCTAAAATTGATCCTCCCAAAAATTGTCTACAATGTGAAATATTACACTTTGAACCCCAAAAAGTCTTCTCATGGTCTAACAGATTCTTCCAGAGATCAATAGCATTAAAACCAAGTTTGTGACAGAAAATGGTAAACCATTAAGTAATATTTCTCCCTAAAACCCAAAACCCTAATTATTTACAAATCTACCCAAGGATTTATTACCTAGGTTTGACAACTCCAAACCTCTTCAAATTCACAAGGGAGGCTCCTATGGTCACTAGGACCTACCATACAAAATCTTAGGTCAAACCAATAATGTTTGACCCCACTCCCTTCATTGACCTCTAATTGCACCCCATTAGGGTTTAGACTAGGGTTAGGGTTTAAACTTCTCCAAATCCACTCAAACCTCTTGTGAGGGTATTATAACACTCTTAGAACTCAGAGAGGGCCATTGCACTTCTCTCCATGGACCTTTACTCCTACATCCTTCACAAACCCTAAAGGGGCACCATAAACTCATCCATTAGGATTTATGGGCACAATAGGTCCTAACCCACCCAAAGTGGCTCCTTGGGGTGCCTCCTACCTCCCAAGGCAGTGACCAAAGTTACCCCAACAATCAGTGGGAGGAAACCCCTCCACACCCCAAAACTAGCTTAGGTTTACCTTTACCCTAAACATAACCTTTAAGAGAAACTAGACTCAAAGGTCTCCCTACCTTGCCCAAGTCCATACTATTCAATATACTGACCATGGGTCAGTAAAAGATCACCCAAGATCCTACCAACATTTGGTGAGGAATGGGATTCCAATGGGTACCTATTTGGGGTGCAAATAGCAATTTAGCCCCTTTTTGATTTACTAGGGCAAACCTCCTCCAATGGCCACCAAATTTGGACCAGAGGTTGGCATGGGGGAGGGTGAGGTGCACCCCAAATATGAAGCCATTTGGCTTTGAGGAAGAGTGGGGGCACTCACCCAAAGTTTTGCCTAAACCTAGGGAGCCTAAGGTTGTTTTGGTGAATTACCCCACCAAATAAACTCCATAAATCATGAAATTTTAACCAGGGCTTATACATACCCCCTAAGACCACCCATCCAAGTTTGGAAGGGTTTTGATGTGTTTAGGGCACCTAATTAGGTCCCACAAGGATTATTGAATTTTTCCAAAAACTAAGGGTAAAAGTTCTCCAATCAATCTGATTTTTGGACATGTGTTAGGTGTATATAAGAGTAGCCTACCCTCCAAATTTCAAGTCATTTGGAGTTCTAGATTGGTGTGGGCATCAAAAACAAGTTCTGGATAGCCATATGGACAGTCCCCACTAAAATGAGTGCTGTGCCCTAACCAGAACTCCAAATTGAGTGATTTCACTTTTGTATTAAACTAGACATCAAGGGCTACATTTTCTATGTTGACCACTTTTTCTGAATCGGCCTCTAACTATTTTTCCCAGATTTATTAAGAGACTGCAGTTTTAATCACAGAAATAAGAATTAACATTAAGGAGGAGCACGAATCTCAAAGCAGATCAGGTGGCTGCTGCTCATCTTCAAGCTCCAGCCAAGGCACGTGATTAGCCCGACCTGGAGCTATTTCCAGGCCATTTTTCGGCCACCACAGCCACCTCCCTGGCCGGCCACCACCACCACCACCTCCGTTGAGGTGGTGGCTATCGCCAGGCGGCGGCACGGCCGCCGGAGGGGTGTTTTCCGGCGAACTCACAAGGGTTGTTTTCCATGGAAAATCTGAGATTTCAACTCTCCGATCGGTCTCTTTTGAGCCCGATTTCTCACCTAATTCGATCTAAGATGCTAGCACGAGTAAGGAGGAGGAGGATCGGACCTTATTTGGTGTGAATCGTGGCTCCAATCGCCGGCCACCATTTTCCCTTCTCCAAGCTTTGGGTGCCATGGCTTCTTGTGCATAGGGGGCTCTAAACTTTCGGGAAAATGAGGGGTTCCACTCCTCTGATGGTTGTGAAGATGAAGGGGGGTTCAATTGAGGGGGAGGGAGGCTTTAACCAAGAAAGCCATTAATGGCCTCTTGGTCTCCCTCCCTTGGCCGACCCTATTCACTCCCCCACCCCCCAATAACTCCTGGGAATTGCTGGAATCTTCTCAAATTCTTCAGAGAAGATGAATGGAAGAGTAATGGAGGGATACCAAGGGGTGTATCACCTTAATGGCCATGAATGGCCTCTTTCTCTCTCCTTAAAATTGGGAAAAACCCTCATTTTCTCTCTCCTAATCACCATGGCCGATTTTCTACCCCCCTCTGAGTTTAATGCTAGTCTACTAGGCTGGTCAAGAGGTCAATTTGGGTTTAACCCAAAGGGATTGGGCTAGGTTTAAGAGATTTGACCTAAATTGGGCAATTTTGACTTTTGGTCAAATTGGCCAATTGGGTGACCCTAGGATGGGGCTTTTGGGTCCCTTGGATTCCAAATTAGGTTTAGAAACTATTGGTGGGGTCAATTTGGTCACATGAGCCTCTGTTGACCCAATTTAAGCTGATTTGACCAAAACAGGCTAAGTTGACTTTGGTCAAATTGAGCCCTAGGGTTGACCCAGTCAAGGGGCTTTTTGGTCCACTGGGTCCCCTATGATGGGGCTTTTAGGTCTACTAGGTCTCTTATGGTATTCTAGACCTAGGTGAGTGATCAATTTGTCATGGTGAAGGTTAATTGGCTCTAAATAGGCTACTTTGACCAATTTGGGGTTAGGGTTGACTTTGGTCAATTTGACCTCTTTGGTTGACCCCAATGGGTCCTTGGTGCCCTAAGGGGACCCCTAAAGGGTTAGGGATACTATGGTGGGGTCAAATGGTCAAGTTGAGGCCCTAAAGTCCAACCCTAAGTTTGGTCACAAGAAATTGCTATTTGCAGACCAAGGTGGTTTTCTTCTTCTCACCTCAATTCACAAGGCCTTGGGTTCTTCCTATGGTTTTGTCATGACAAAACCATCTTAGGGGTCTAGCTGTCTGGGGGATGTTACAAATCCCAATAAACAAAAACAATAATTTCGTCCTCGAAATTCAGGTTAGGCTCACAGGGTTTTCACTGCGACTGACTGAACGTAACATCCCCTAAGAGTCAAGGTTATTCCTGGCTCGAAGAGCACCGACTATCTATGCCACACCAGCACTAGTGGCTCCAGGGTTGTGCTCTTCCTGACCCTACTTTACCACATGTCTTAACCTCTGGAATCTTCTTGCGCCGCAAGACTCACACCGTCATATCATCTATCCTGACCGGGGTGATCTTGCTACCTTGGTCAATTTATCCTCAAACTTCCACTCTAACCTGGGCAGACTATTATGCCTCTAAAGTTTTCTTCTCGCATTCAAATTCTTACTTCTTCAGGTACGTCCGAGTAATCAATCGTCTCCGATCTACAACTTTTCTGGTTCTTACTATTGATGGGACTAATCAAAATCGGCTAGCGTCCCAATCATCCTTAAATATTATTGGGGGTGCACTTGTGAACTTTTATGAGTATATGCTAACCAATCATAATGGTAAGATGACTCCCAATCACTTTCTACGTGAAGTTTGATTCATAAGGGCAAAATTTTGATACCTTAGGATTTTTCACAAGTCAATTTCATCAAGGAAGTATCATCACGCTTATTTCATCAAAGTCCTGTCACTTCCACCTATGCTAGTCTTGATCACTCTCAAATGGTCTAAAGCGAGATAAACACTATATTCCAAATCTAACAAGTCGTCGTCTAAGATCTCTGGTTATTTATCATCCAAGTTCACAAGGTATAAAGCTATTATTGTAGACAAAATTTTCAACCATGACGGGGCATGAATTTTTATCAAGGCATGAGTTAATCACTTCCGAACGCTTGAAGTCACAAGAACTTCAACTACAACTTGTAAGATATAATCTCCGCCCTTAACTTCTATACTAGGACATCGACATCCTTAAATGATTAATCCTGGCGACTTTACATTTCCAATGATTCAAACTAAGGGCAAGTTGTTGTCCGACCCAAATGATGTCTATCCATTGCCCTGGTACTACCACCGATCATCATCCCAAACGTACTGTTTCACCGTCTCGTCTTCTCTCAAGTAACATTGAGTAAGATCGACTTCAAAAACATTTTGTTCACGACACCAAAATTCTCTAGTTTAGGTCTAAAGGAAATCTAAGTCCGTCAATAGTTGGCTCAATAAACAAAAGGTACGCCCCAATAAACAAAAGACAAGCCCCCAATAAACAAAAGATAAGCCACTATCTATTTTGGGGCAGAGTATCTTCAACATCACCAAGGTATATTCGTCCCAAATATGCAAACAATTCTTATGGCATACAACCTTAGACTTGGGGTTCTATCTTGGGGCTCACTGGTGTATTCTACAACTTGGGCTCTTGCAGGTACCTTCTACGACAACCTTATCAGGGTCAATATGTTATCCAATCCCAAATAGGTTTCTTATTGTACTTGAACTCTTATCCGACCCTTGATGTTCGTCACAGTGGTTGTCTTAATGTAATCTTGTCACAAATACTATGATTGAGCCTATGAGTCTCATACCATTCTACTTAGGTGTCAGTCTTTCTTTCTCTAGCCTCTTTGGGGTATCCTCTTACTAGGTCATGGTATAAATTGTCCTAGTAAGTCACGTGTCCTAGTGGGGTTGAGTCTAACTCATTGACTAAAAGACTACCTAAAGAGATCTTTGTAGCTGGAGGTATTCCCTGCTAGGGGCAGGGTTCGCCACAGGCTACAAAAGAAAACTTGACACTCGCGGGGGAAATTGACTAAGAAGATTCAGTTAAAAGTGGACTTTTTCCTGTGATTTCCCATATGGGCACACCACTGCTTCCGCTGCTTAGTTTGTCCTCAAACTAAACTCGGACGGGGTGGCCCAGGGTTTGTGGACTTCTTTTCTTCGGATCGAGGTTTCCTCTGATACCACTTGTAAGACCCCATTTTTTTTTTGCAAAAACCACCGGGTCTTAGGCCCAGAACCGCCGCTTTGCGGTGACACCTTCACTCGAGAAGATCGCCACCACAAAACGCCGATTCTGCCGGCCAACTCGATCACAAGAAAAGTTCATAAAAGAGAAGGCAAGTCCACATAATCACATGAATTAAAACCATAGAGGTAAATGTCCACAGATATAACTGAATAAAGATAACAAAGGTACAAATAAAAGGGGGGCTCTTGCCCTGTACATCATTTCCTCACTACAAGATCACTCGCGGAAGCTAACTACTAAACACTCACAGATCTTGAATCCTGTGCTCCTGTACTAGACCGGCCCGCCTCCGTCTGCTCCGACCTCTGGTGTTGCTGCGTCTCCTCGAACTCCTAAAATGATATGGTCCACCGACCGTTAGTCAAAAAGACTAAGTCAACAATCCCCCGCCCCTAAACCCGTGGCTCCTAGGCACCGAGCGGGGAGGAGTGAAAAGGAGGACCAAAGGCAGAGTGGGAACAAGCAGGTGACAGTGGTACATGAAATGATTCTACTCTACACATTTGTACGTATATAACTGAAGCAATAATGGTAACAAGTATATAAAGAACAGTAAGCAGTAAGTATAATATCAAGTAATGTAATATGAAAGTAACCATTGATTTATAGGAATGCCCATACAAACCTATAGACCAAGGGGTCGTTTAGCAGGGCCTACCGTATAAGAAGTCCCATAACCGACTTATACGTTAGGGGTAGGTTGAATGCAATGTTTATGCTATGACATGCAAGTATGCTGTTATGCTATGATCATACAAGTGCAACTCACACACTTCGACTCTATGCGCATAGACCTTTAGTTCCCCCTTTTTGGAGCGAGCTAGACTCCCAGGATACTCCCGTAGTGGCAAACGGAAGCGGTGGGTTGGGCCCCGCCCACCTCTAGGTTGGTATTCACACTACCCAACCTAGACCTACTGTACGCCTCCACTATACCCGCGGAGCGTCTGCGTACTCTTGCTGACTGGACCGCCAGACTATCAAGGCTAAGTGTAAAACCACACTCGCCGAGTCAACGTATTGACGTCGGTGTGAACGACCGTCCAATACCGAAGACCCACCACCTTCAGTGCACATGCAACATGTTCTACTTCCTATCTCTGAGCCATGAGTTCCCCGGGCTAACCCGCCCGCCATCAATAACCTTCCGAGCCTAAAGCTCCCCGAGCTAACCTGCCCGTCATCAAAACCTTCCGAGCCAAAAGCTCCCCGGGCTAACCCGCCCGTCATCAATAACCTTCCGAGCCATAAGCTCACCAGACTAACTAGTCTGCTGCAACAGCCACCGAGCCCACCGCTCGGACAACCAATCCAACTAAACTTCCGAAACCACAGGGTATGGATGAGTGTGTTATTAGTTAATCTTGTACAATGTCTTACTCCTATGAGTTAGGGTTAGTCTTGGACTTCCCGAGGGTTACCCTGTGAGGGGCTCGCTACGGTACTAGGAACCACTATGGGATGACACCCCAAAGTTCCCACTCCCAAGACACTTAATTTTATTAGTTACTACCCTTAAGAAACCCTCTTAACATTTCACCTGGTCTAAACCTAAGTGCTTTAAGACACTTAGGGGAAAAGACGATCTTTCGCCAAATCCCAAGATGACCTACCCCAAGGGAGGCACCCCACCATCCCAGAACTCATCAACCTTAAATCTCTCCAAGGGTCCTCTCATACCATACAATCGCCATTCAATTCCCACATCTCCAAACAATGTATTCCAAATTGGCCTGTAACTCCAAAAACTGCCAATTTACTAAACGCAGACCACCCTTAACGTTTTGATCCTCATGAAGGGAAGTACATTAATTAATCAACTCTATGACCCAATATTCTCACTGGGGGTCCATGTCACTGGTTTAAGATCCATTCCAGAGTTCCATAATTTTCCCCATATTATTAATATTTAAAACCATTTTTCCCAAGGACAACTTCCTAGGGTTTGAACTACAAGTGCACTTTTCTGACTTCCACTACCTACCCAACTTTTTACATAAATCAATGGTACCCTACAATGAGTAGACATAAATTTGTAGGAAATTCCAGCAAGATCTACTATTATTAAAAATTCCAAAACCCATTTATTTCCCATAAATTCCAAAGGAGGTACCCTTATATGGACTCCCAATCTTATGCAAATTCATACAGTGGTGAATCATACTAAAATATTCAGGTCTACCAAATTTGACCACATAACACAGAAGTTACATTTGTAATTTCCTCAAAGGATATATTTGTAAATAATTCCAAAATGAACTAGAGATACCAAAAATATTAATCCATAAATTATGAGAAAATTACAGTGGGTACATATTGGTATGAAAAGACATCCTGCAAAGTTTCATGCAATTACAGCAATTTAACACCCTAAAATTGATCCTCCCAAAAATTGTCTACAATGTGAAATATTACACTTTGAACCCCAAAAAGTCTTCTCATGGTCTAACAGATTCTTCCAGAGATCAATAGCATTAAAACCAAGTTTGTGACAGAAAATGGTAAACCATTAAGTAATATTTCTCCCTAAAACCCAAAACCCTAATTATTTACAAATCTACCCAAGGATTTATTACCTAGGTTTGACAACTCCAAACCTCTTCAAATTCACAAGGGAGGCTCCTATGGTCACTAGGACCTACCATACAAAATCTTAGGTCAAACCAATAATGTTTGACCCCACTCCCTTCATTGACCTCTAATTGCACCCCATTAGGGTTTAGACTAGGGTTAGGGTTTAAACTTCTCCAAATCCACTCAAACCTCTTGTGAGGGTATTATAACACTCTTAGAACTCAGAGAGGGCCATTGCACTTCTCTCCATGGACCTTTACTCCTACATCCTTCACAAACCCTAAAGGGGCACCATAAACTCATCCATTAGGATTTATGGGCACAATAGGTCCTAACCCACCCAAAGTGGCTCCTTGGGGTGCCTCCTACCTCCCAAGGCAGTGACCAAAGTTACCCCAACAATCAGTGGGAGGAAACCCCTCCACACCCCAAAACTAGCTTAGGTTTACCTTTACCCTAAACATAACCTTTAAGAGAAACTAGACTCAAAGGTCTCCCTACCTTGCCCAAGTCCATACTATTCAATATACTGACCATGGGTCAGTAAAAGATCACCCAAGATCCTACCAACATTTGGTGAGGAATGGGATTCCAATGGGTACCTATTTGGGGTGCAAATAGCAATTTAGCCCCTTTTTGATTTACTAGGGCAAACCTCCTCCAATGGCCACCAAATTTGGACCAGAGGTTGGCATGGGGGAGGGTGAGGTGCACCCCAAATATGAAGCCATTTGGCTTTGAGGAAGAGTGGGGGCACTCACCCAAAGTTTTGCCTAAACCTAGGGAGCCTAAGGTTGTTTTGGTGAATTACCCCACCAAATAAACTCCATAAATCATGAAATTTTAACCAGGGCTTATACATACCCCCTAAGACCACCCATCCAAGTTTGGAAGGGTTTTGATGTGTTTAGGGCACCTAATTAGGTCCCACAAGGATTATTGAATTTTTCCAAAAACTAAGGGTAAAAGTTCTCCAATCAATCTGATTTTTGGACATGTGTTAGGTGTATATAAGAGTAGCCTACCCTCCAAATTTCAAGTCATTTGGAGTTCTAGATTGGTGTGGGCATCAAAAACAAGTTCTGGATAGCCATATGGACAGTCCCCACTAAAATGAGTGCTGTGCCCTAACCAGAACTCCAAATTGAGTGATTTCACTTTTGTATTAAACTAGACATCAAGGGCTACATTTTCTATGTTGACCACTTTTTCTGAATCGGCCTCTAACTATTTTTCCCAGATTTATTAAGAGACTGCAGTTTTAATCACAGAAATAAGAATTAACATTAAGGAGGAGCACGAATCTCAAAGCAGATCAGGTGGCTGCTGCTCATCTTCAAGCTCCAGCCAAGGCACGTGATTAGCCCGACCTGGAGCTATTTCCAGGCCATTTTCCGGCCACCACAGCCACCTCCCTGGCCGGCCACCACCACCACCACCTCCGTTGAGGTGGTGGCTATCGCCAGGCGGCGGCACGGCCGCCGGAGGGGTGTTTTCCGGCGAACTCACAAGGGTTGTTTTCCATGGAAAATCTGAGATTTCAACTCTCCGATCGGTCTCTTTTGAGCCCGATTTCTCACCTAATTCGATCTAAGATGCTAGCACGAGTAAGGAGGAGGAGGATCGGACCTTATTTGGTGTGAATCGTGGCTCCAATCGCCGGCCACCATTTTCCCTTCTCCAAGCTTTGGGTGCCATGGCTTCTTGTGCATAGGGGGCTCTAAACTTTCGGGAAAATGAGGGGTTCCACTCCTCTGATGGTTGTGAAGATGAAGGGGGGTTCAATTGAGGGGGAGGGAGGCTTTAACCAAGAAAGCCATTAATGGCCTCTTGGTCTCCCTCCCTTGGCCGACCCTATTCACTCCCCCACCCCCCAATAACTCCTGGGAATTGCTGGAATCTTCTCAAATTCTTCAGAGAAGATGAATGGAAGAGTAATGGAGGGATACCAAGGGGTGTATCACCTTAATGGCCATGAATGGCCTCTTTCTCTCTCCTTAAAATTGGGAAAAACCATCATTTTCTCTCTCCTAATCACCATGGCCGATTTTCTACCCCCCTCTGAGTTTAATGCTAGTCTACTAGGCTGGTCAAGAGGTCAATTTGGGTTTAACCCAAAGGGATTGGGCTAGGTTTAAGAGATTTGACCTAAATTGGGCAATTTTGACTTTTGGTCAAATTGGCCAATTGGGTGACCCTAGGATGGGGCTTTTGGGTCCCTTGGATTCCAAATTAGGTTTAGAAACTATTGGTGGGGTCAATTTGGTCACATGAGCCTCTGTTGACCCAATTTAAGCTGATTTGACCAAAACAGGCTAAGTTGACTTTGGTCAAATTGAGCCCTAGGGTTGACCCAGTCAAGGGGCTTTTTGGTCCACTGGGTCCCCTATGATGGGGCTTTTAGGTCTACTAGGTCTCTTATGGTATTCTAGACCTAGGTGAGTGATCAATTTGTCATGGTGAAGGTTAATTGGCTCTAAATAGGCTACTTTGACCAATTTGGGGTTAGGGTTGACTTTGGTCAATTTGACCTCTTTGGTTGACCCCAATGGGTCCTTGGTGCCCTAAGGGGACCCCTAAAGGGTTAGGGATACTATGGTGGGGTCAAATGGTCAAGTTGAGGCCCTAAAGTCCAACCCTAAGTTTGGTCACAAGAAATTGCTATTTGCAGACCAAGGTGGTTTTCTTCTTCTCACATCAATTCACAAGGCCTTGGGTTCTTCCTATGGTTTTGTCATGACAAAACCATCTTAGGGGTCTAGCTGTCTGGGGGATGTTACAAATCCCAATAAACAAAAACAATAATTTCGTCCTCGAAATTCAGGTTAGGCTCACAGGGTTTTCACTGCGACTGACTGAACGTAACATCCCCTAAGAGTCAAGGTTATTCCTGGCTCGAAGAGCACCGACTATCTATGCCACACCAGCACTAGTGGCTCCAGGGTTGTGCTCTTCCTGACCCTACTTTACCACATGTCTTAACCTCTGGAATCTTCTTGCGCCGCAAGACTCACACCGTCATATCATCTATCCTGACCGGGGTGATCTTGCTACCTTGGTCAATTTATCCTCAAACTTCCACTCTAACCTGGGCAGACTATTATGCCTCTAAAGTTTTCTTCTCGCATTCAAATTCTTACTTCTTCAGGTACGTCCGAGTAATCAATCGTCTCCGATCTACAACTTTTCTGGTTCTTACTATTGATGGGACTAATCAAAATCGGCTAGCGTCCCAATCATCCTTAAATATTATTGGGGGTGCACTTGTGAACTTTTATGAGTATATGCTAACCAATCATAATGGTAAGATGACTCCCAATCACTTTCTACGTGAAGTTTGATTCATAAGGGCAAAATTTTGATACCTTAGGATTTTTCACAAGTCAATTTCATCAAGGAAGTATCATCACGCTTATTTCATCAAAGTCCTGTCACTTCCACCTATGCTAGTCTTGATCACTCTCAAATGGTCTAAAGCGAGATAAACACTATATTCCAAATCTAACAAGTCGTCGTCTAAGATCTCTGGTTATTTATCATCCAAGTTCACAAGGTATAAAGCTATTATTGTAGACAAAATTTTCAACCATGACGGGGCATGAATTTTTATCAAGGCATGAGTTAATCACTTCCGAACGCTTGAAGTCACAAGAACTTCAACTACAACTTGTAAGATATAATCTCCGCCCTTAACTTCTATACTAGGACATCGACATCCTTAAATGATTAATCCTGGCGACTTTACATTTCCAATGATTCAAACTAAGGGCAAGTTGTTGTCCGACCCAAATGATGTCTATCCATTGCCCTGGTACTACCACCGATCATCATCCCAAACGTACTGTTTCACCGTCTCGTCTTCTCTCAAGTAACATTGAGTAAGATCGACTTCAAAAACATTTTGTTCACGACACCAAAATTCTCTAGTTTAGGTCTAAAGGAAATCTAAGTCCGTCAATAGTTGGCTCAATAAACAAAAGGTACGCCCCAATAAACAAAAGACAAGCCCCCAATAAACAAAAGATAAGCCACTATCTATTTTGGGGCAGAGTATCTTCAACATCACCAAGGTATATTCGTCCCAAATATGCAAACAATTCTTATGGCATACAACCTTAGACTTGGGGTTCTATCTTGGGGCTCACTGGTGTATTCTACAACTTGGGCTCTTGCAGGTACCTTCTACGACAACCTTATCAGGGTCAATATGTTATCCAATCCCAAATAGGTTTCTTATTGTACTTGAACTCTTATCCGACCCTTGATGTTCGTCACAGTGGTTGTCTTAATGTAATCTTGTCACAAATACTATGATTGAGCCTATGAGTCTCATACCATTCTACTTAGGTGTCAGTCTTTCTTTCTCTAGCCTCTTTGGGGTATCCTCTTACTAGGTCATGGTATAAATTGTCCTAGTAAGTCACGTGTCCTAGTGGGGTTGAGTCTAACTCATTGACTAAAAGACTACCTAAAGAGATCTTTGTAGCTGGAGGTATTCCCTGCTAGGGGCAGGGTTCGCCACAGGCTACAAAAGAAAACTTGACACTCGCGGGGGAAATTGACTAAGAAGATTCAGTTAAAAGTGGACTTTTTCCTGTGATTTCCCATATGGGCACACCACTGCTTCCGCTGCTTAGTTTGTCCTCAAACTAAACTCGGACGGGGTGGCCCAGGGTTTGTGGACTTCTTTTCTTCGGATCGAGGTTTCCTCTGATACCACTTGTAAGACCCCATTTTTTTTTTGCAAAAACCACCGGGTCTTAGGCCCAGAACCGCCGCTTTGCGGTGACACCTTCACTCGAGAAGATCGCCACCACAAAACGCCGATTCTGCCGGCCAACTCGATCACAAGAAAAGTTCATAAAAGAGAAGGCAAGTCCACATAATCACATGAATTAAAACCATAGAGGTAAATGTCCACAGATATAACTGAATAAAGATAACAAAGGTACAAATAAAAGGGGGGCTCTTGCCCTGTACATCATTTCCTCACTACAAGATCACTCGCGGAAGCTAACTACTAAACACTCACAGATCTTGAATCCTGTGCTCCTGTACTAGACCGGCCCGCCTCCGTCTGCTCCGACCTCTGGTGTTGCTGCGTCTCCTCGAACTCCTAAAATGATATGGTCCACCGACCGTTAGTCAAAAAGACTAAGTCAACAATCCCCCGCCCCTAAACCCGTGGCTCCTAGGCACCGAGCGGGGAGGAGTGAAAAGGAGGACCAAAGGCAGAGTGGGAACAAGCAGGTGACAGTGGTACATGAAATGATTCTACTCTACACATTTGTACGTATATAACTGAAGCAATAATGGTAACAAGTATATAAAGAACAGTAAGCAGTAAGTATAATATCAAGTAATGTAATATGAAAGTAACCATTGATTTATAGGAATGCCCATACAAACCTATAGACCAAGGGGTCGTTTAGCAGGGCCTACCGTATAAGAAGTCCCATAACCGACTTATACGTTAGGGGTAGGTTGAATGCAATGTTTATGCTATGACATGCAAGTATGCTGTTATGCTATGATCATACAAGTGCAACTCACACACTTCGACTCTATGCGCATAGACCTTTAGTTCCCCCTTTTTGGAGCGAGCTAGACTCCCAGGATACTCCCGTAGTGGCAAACGGAAGCGGTGGGTTGGGCCCCGCCCACCTCTAGGTTGGTATTCACACTACCCAACCTAGACCTACTGTACGCCTCCACTATACCCGCGGAGCGTCTGCGTACTCTTGCTGACTGGACCGCCAGACTATCAAGGCTAAGTGTAAAACCACACTCGCCGAGTCAACGTATTGACGTCGGTGTGAACGACCGTCCAATACCGAAGACCCACCACCTTCAGTGCACATGCAACATGTTCTACTTCCTATCTCTGAGCCATGAGTTCCCCGGGCTAACCCGCCCGCCATCAATAACCTTCCGAGCCTAAAGCTCCCCGAGCTAACCTGCCCGTCATCAAAACCTTCCGAGCCAAAAGCTCCCCGGGCTAACCCGCCCGTCATCAATAACCTTCCGAGCCATAAGCTCACCAGACTAACTAGTCTGCTGCAACAGCCACCGAGCCCACCGCTCGGACAACCAATCCAACTAAACTTCCGAAACCACAGGGTATGGATGAGTGTGTTATTAGTTAATCTTGTACAATGTCTTACTCCTATGAGTTAGGGTTAGTCTTGGACTTCCCGAGGGTTACCCTGTGAGGGGCTCGCTACGGTACTAGGAACCACTATGGGATGACACCCCAAAGTTCCCACTCCCAAGACACTTAATTTTATTAGTTACTACCCTTAAGAAACCCTCTTAACATTTCACCTGGTCTAAACCTAAGTGCTTTAAGACACTTAGGGGAAAAGACGATCTTTCGCCAAATCCCAAGATGACCTACCCCAAGGGAGGCACCCCACCATCCCAGAACTCATCAACCTTAAATCTCTCCAAGGGTCCTCTCATACCATACAATCGCCATTCAATTCCCACATCTCCAAACAATGTATTCCAAATTGGCCTGTAACTCCAAAAACTGCCAATTTACTAAACGCAGACCACCCTTAACGTTTTGATCCTCATGAAGGGAAGTACATTAATTAATCAACTCTATGACCCAATATTCTCACTGGGGGTCCATGTCACTGGTTTAAGATCCATTCCAGAGTTCCATAATTTTCCCCATATTATTAATATTTAAAACCATTTTTCCCAAGGACAACTTCCTAGGTTTGAACTACAAGTGCACTTTTCTGACTTCCACTACCTACCCAACTTTTTACATAAATCAATGGTACCCTACAATGAGTAGACATAAATTTGTAGGAAATTCCAGCAAGATCTACTATTATTAAAAATTCCAAAACCCATTTATTTCCCATAAATTCCAAAGGAGGTACCCTTATATGGACTCCCAATCTTATGCAAATTCATACAGTGGTGAATCATACTAAAATATTCAGGTCTACCAAATTTGACCACATAACACAGAAGTTACATTTGTAATTTCCTCAAAGGATATATTTGTAAATAATTCCAAAATGAACTAGAGATACCAAAAATATTAATCCATAAATTATGAGAAAATTACAGTGGGTACATATTGGTATGAAAAGACATCCTGCAAAGTTTCATGCAATTACAGCAATTTAACACCCTAAAATTGATCCTCCCAAAAATTGTCTACAATGTGAAATATTACACTTTGAACCCCAAAAAGTCTTCTCATGGTCTAACAGATTCTTCCAGAGATCAATAGCATTAAAACCAAGTTTGTGACAGAAAATGGTAAACCATTAAGTAATATTTCTCCCTAAAACCCAAAACCCTAATTATTTACAAATCTACCCAAGGATTTATTACCTAGGTTTGACAACTCCAAACCTCTTCAAATTCACAAGGGAGGCTCCTATGGTCACTAGGACCTACCATACAAAATCTTAGGTCAAACCAATAATGTTTGACCCCACTCCCTTCATTGACCTCTAATTGCACCCCATTAGGGTTTAGACTAGGGTTAGGGTTTAAACTTCTCCAAATCCACTCAAACCTCTTGTGAGGGTATTATAACACTCTTAGAACTCAGAGAGGGCCATTGCACTTCTCTCCATGGACCTTTACTCCTACATCCTTCACAAACCCTAAAGGGGCACCATAAACTCATCCATTAGGATTTATGGGCACAATAGGTCCTAACCCACCCAAAGTGGCTCCTTGGGGTGCCTCCTACCTCCCAAGGCAGTGACCAAAGTTACCCCAACAATCAGTGGGAGGAAACCCCTCCACACCCCAAAACTAGCTTAGGTTTACCTTTACCCTAAACATAACCTTTAAGAGAAACTAGACTCAAAGGTCTCCCTACCTTGCCCAAGTCCATACTATTCAATATACTGACCATGGGTCAGTAAAAGATCACCCAAGATCCTACCAACATTTGGTGAGGAATGGGATTCCAATGGGTACCTATTTGGGGTGCAAATAGCAATTTAGCCCCTTTTTGATTTACTAGGGCAAACCTCCTCCAATGGCCACCAAATTTGGACCAGAGGTTGGCATGGGGGAGGGTGAGGTGCACCCCAAATATGAAGCCATTTGGCTTTGAGGAAGAGTGGGGGCACTCACCCAAAGTTTTGCCTAAACCTAGGGAGCCTAAGGTTGTTTTGGTGAATTACCCCACCAAATAAACTCCATAAATCATGAAATTTTAACCAGGGCTTATACATACCCCCTAAGACCACCCATCCAAGTTTGGAAGGGTTTTGATGTGTTTAGGGCACCTAATTAGGTCCCACAAGGATTATTGAATTTTTCCAAAAACTAAGGGTAAAATTTCTCCAATCAATCTGATTTTTGGACATGTGTTAGGTGTATATAAGAGTAGCCTACCCTCCAAATTTCAAGTCATTTGGAGTTCTAGATTGGTGTGGGCATCAAAAACAAGTTCTGGATAGCCATATGGACAGTCCCCACTAAAATGAGTGCTGTGCCCTAACCAGAACTCCAAATTGAGTGATTTCACTTTTGTATTAAACTAGACATCAAGGGCTACATTTTCTATGTTGACCACTTTTTCTGAATCGGCCTCTAACTATTTTTCCCAGATTTATTAAGAGACTGCAGTTTTAATCACAGAAATAAGAATTAACATTAAGGAGGAGCACGAATCTCAAAGCAGATCAGGTGGCTGCTGCTCATCTTCAAGCTCCAGCCAAGGCACGTGATTAGCCCGACCTGGAGCTATTTCCAGGCCATTTTCCGGCCACCACAGCCACCTCCCTGGCCGGCCACCACCACCACCACCTCCGTTGAGGTGGTGGCTATCGCCAGGCGGCGGCACGGCCGCCGGAGGGGTGTTTTCCGGCGAACTCACAAGGGTTGTTTTCCATGGAAAATCTGAGATTTCAACTCTCCGATCGGTCTCTTTTGAGCCCGATTTCTCACCTAATTCGATCTAAGATGCTAGCACGAGTAAGGAGGAGGAGGATCGGACCTTATTTGGTGTGAATCGTGGCTCCAATCGCCGGCCACCATTTTCCCTTCTCCAAGCTTTGGGTGCCATGGCTTCTTGTGCATAGGGGGCTCTAAACTTTCGGGAAAATGAGGGGTTCCACTCCTCTGATGGTTGTGAAGATGAAGGGGGGTTCAATTGAGGGGGAGGGAGGCTTTAACCAAGAAAGCCATTAATGGCCTCTTGGTCTCCCTCCCTTGGCCGACCCTATTCACTCCCCCACCCCCCAATAACTCCTGGGAATTGCTGGAATCTTCTCAAATTCTTCAGAGAAGATGAATGGAAGAGTAATGGAGGGATACCAAGGGGTGTATCACCTTAATGGCCATGAATGGCCTCTTTCTCTCTCCTTAAAATTGGGAAAAACCATCATTTTCTCTCTCCTAATCACCATGGCCGATTTTCTACCCCCCTCTGAGTTTAATGCTAGTCTACTAGGCTGGTCAAGAGGTCAATTTGGGTTTAACCCAAAGGGATTGGGCTAGGTTTAAGAGATTTGACCTAAATTGGGCAATTTTGACTTTTGGTCAAATTGGCCAATTGGGTGACCCTAGGATGGGGCTTTTGGGTCCCTTGGATTCCAAATTAGGTTTAGAAACTATTGGTGGGGTCAATTTGGTCACATGAGCCTCTGTTGACCCAATTTAAGCTGATTTGACCAAAACAGGCTAAGTTGACTTTGGTCAAATTGAGCCCTAGGGTTGACCCAGTCAAGGGGCTTTTTGGTCCACTGGGTCCCCTATGATGGGGCTTTTAGGTCTACTAGGTCTCTTATGGTATTCTAGACCTAGGTGAGTGATCAATTTGTCATGGTGAAGGTTAATTGGCTCTAAATAGGCTACTTTGACCAATTTGGGGTTAGGGTTGACTTTGGTCAATTTGACCTCTTTGGTTGACCCCAATGGGTCCTTGGTGCCCTAAGGGGACCCCTAAAGGGTTAGGGATACTATGGTGGGGTCAAATGGTCAAGTTGAGGCCCTAAAGTCCAACCCTAAGTTTGGTCACAAGAAATTGCTATTTGCAGACCAAGGTGGTTTTCTTCTTCTCACATCAATTCACAAGGCCTTGGGTTCTTCCTATGGTTTTGTCATGACAAAACCATCTTAGGGGTCTAGCTGTCTGGGGGATGTTACAAATCCCAATAAACAAAAACAATAATTTCGTCCTCGAAATTCAGGTTAGGCTCACAGGGTTTTCACTGCGACTGACTGAACGTAACATCCCCTAAGAGTCAAGGTTATTCCTGGCTCGAAGAGCACCGACTATCTATGCCACACCAGCACTAGTGGCTCCAGGGTTGTGCTCTTCCTGACCCTACTTTACCACATGTCTTAACCTCTGGAATCTTCTTGCGCCGCAAGACTCACACCGTCATATCATCTATCCTGACCGGGGTGATCTTGCTACCTTGGTCAATTTATCCTCAAACTTCCACTCTAACCTGGGCAGACTATTATGCCTCTAAAGTTTTCTTCTCGCATTCAAATTCTTACTTCTTCAGGTACGTCCGAGTAATCAATCGTCTCCGATCTACAACTTTTCTGGTTCTTACTATTGATGGGACTAATCAAAATCGGCTAGCGTCCCAATCATCCTTAAATATTATTGGGGGTGCACTTGTGAACTTTTATGAGTATATGCTAACCAATCATAATGGTAAGATGACTCCCAATCACTTTCTACGTGAAGTTTGATTCATAAGGGCAAAATTTTGATACCTTAGGATTTTTCACAAGTCAATTTCATCAAGGAAGTATCATCACGCTTATTTCATCAAAGTCCTGTCACTTCCACCTATGCTAGTCTTGATCACTCTCAAATGGTCTAAAGCGAGATAAACACTATATTCCAAATCTAACAAGTCGTCGTCTAAGATCTCTGGTTATTTATCATCCAAGTTCACAAGGTATAAAGCTATTATTGTAGACAAAATTTTCAACCATGACGGGGCATGAATTTTTATCAAGGCATGAGTTAATCACTTCCGAACGCTTGAAGTCACAAGAACTTCAACTACAACTTGTAAGATATAATCTCCGCCCTTAACTTCTATACTAGGACATCGACATCCTTAAATGATTAATCCTGGCGACTTTACATTTCCAATGATTCAAACTAAGGGCAAGTTGTTGTCCGACCCAAATGATGTCTATCCATTGCCCTGGTACTACCACCGATCATCATCCCAAACGTACTGTTTCACCGTCTCGTCTTCTCTCAAGTAACATTGAGTAAGATCGACTTCAAAAACATTTTGTTCACGACACCAAAATTCTCTAGTTTAGGTCTAAAGGAAATCTAAGTCCGTCAATAGTTGGCTCAATAAACAAAAGGTACGCCCCAATAAACAAAAGACAAGCCCCCAATAAACAAAAGATAAGCCACTATCTATTTTGGGGCAGAGTATCTTCAACATCACCAAGGTATATTCGTCCCAAATATGCAAACAATTCTTATGGCATACAACCTTAGACTTGGGGTTCTATCTTGGGGCTCACTGGTGTATTCTACAACTTGGGCTCTTGCAGGTACCTTCTACGACAACCTTATCAGGGTCAATATGTTATCCAATCCCAAATAGGTTTCTTATTGTACTTGAACTCTTATCCGACCCTTGATGTTCGTCACAGTGGTTGTCTTAATGTAATCTTGTCACAAATACTATGATTGAGCCTATGAGTCTCATACCATTCTACTTAGGTGTCAGTCTTTCTTTCTCTAGCCTCTTTGGGGTATCCTCTTACTAGGTCATGGTATAAATTGTCCTAGTAAGTCACGTGTCCTAGTGGGGTTGAGTCTAACTCATTGACTAAAAGACTACCTAAAGAGATCTTTGTAGCTGGAGGTATTCCCTGCTAGGGGCAGGGTTCGCCACAGGCTACAAAAGAAAACTTGACACTCGCGGGGGAAATTGACTAAGAAGATTCAGTTAAAAGTGGACTTTTTCCTGTGATTTCCCATATGGGCACACCACTGCTTCCGCTGCTTAGTTTGTCCTCAAACTAAACTCGGACGGGGTGGCCCAGGGTTTGTGGACTTCTTTTCTTCGGATCGAGGTTTCCTCTGATACCACTTGTAAGACCCCATTTTTTTTTTGCAAAAACCACCGGGTCTTAGGCCCAGAACCGCCGCTTTGCGGTGACACCTTCACTCGAGAAGATCGCCACCACAAAACGCCGATTCTGCCGGCCAACTCGATCACAAGAAAAGTTCATAAAAGAGAAGGCAAGTCCACATAATCACATGAATT
Organism: Dactylorhiza incarnata; assembly: GCA_033032865.1. Taxonomy (NCBI): domain Eukaryota; kingdom Viridiplantae; phylum Streptophyta; class Magnoliopsida; order Asparagales; family Orchidaceae; genus Dactylorhiza; species Dactylorhiza incarnata. The sequence continues at coordinate 24,218,616 of JAWHQI010000003.1, forward strand.
AAAACCATAGAGGTAAATGTCCACAGATATAACTGAATAAAGATAACAAAGGTACAAATAAAAGGGGGGCTCTTGCCCTGTACATCATTTCCTCACTACAAGATCACTCGCGGAAGCTAACTACTAAACACTCACAGATCTTGAATCCTGTGCTCCTGTACTAGACCGGCCCGCCTCCATCTGCTCCGACCTCTGGTGTTGCTGCGTCTCCTCGAACTCCTAAAATGATATGGTCCACCGACCGTTAGTCAAAAAGACTAAGTCAACAATCCCCCGCCCCTAAACCCGTGGCTCCTAGGCACCGAGCGGGGAGGAGTGAAAAGGAGGACCAAAGGCAGAGTGGGAACAAGCAGGTGACAGTGGTACATGAAATGATTCTACTCTACACATTTGTACGTATATAACTGAAGCAATAATGGTAACAAGTATATAAAGAACAGTAAGTATAATATCAAGTAATGTAATATGAAAGTAACCATTGATTTATAGGAATGCCCATACAAACCTATAGACCAAGGGGTCGTTTAGCAGGGCCTACCGTATAAGAAGTCCCATAACTGACTTATACGTTAGGGGTAGGTTGAATGCAATGTTTATGCTATGACATGCAAGTATGCTGTTATGCTATGATCATACAAGTGCAACTCACACACTTCGACTCTATGCGCATAGACCTTTAGTTCCCCCTTTTTGGAGCGAGCTAGACTCCCAGGATACTCCCGTAGTGGCAAACGGAAGCGGTGGGTTGGGCCCCGCCCACCTCTAGGTTGGTATTCACACTACCCAACCTAGACGTACTGTACGCCTCCACTATACCCGCGGAGCGTCTGCGTACTCTTGCTGACTGGACCGCCAGACTATCAAGGCTAAGTGTAAAACCACACTCGCCGAGTCAACGTATTGACGTCGGTGTGAACGACCGTCCAATACCGAAGACCCACCACCTTCAGTGCACATGCAACATGTTCTACTTCCTATCTCTGAGCCATGAGTTCCCCGGGCTAACCCGCCCGCCATCAATAACCTTCCGAGCCTAAAGCTCCCCGAGCTAACCTGCCCGTCATCAAAACCTTCCGAGCCAAAAGCTCCCCGGGCTAACCCGCCCGTCATCAATAACCTTCCGAGCCATAAGCTCACCAGACTAACTAGTCTGCTGCAACAGCCACCGAGCCCACCGCTCGGACAACCAATCCAACTAAACTTCCGAAACCACAGGGTATGGATGAGTGTGTTATTAGTTAATCTTGTACAATGTCTTACTCCTATGAGTTAGGGTTAGTCTTGGACTTCCCGAGGGTTACCCTGTGAGGGGCTCGCTACGGTACTAGGAACCACTATGGGATGACACCCCAAAGTTCCCACTCCCAAGACACTTAATTTTATTAGTTACTACCCTTAAGAAACCCTCTTAACATTTCACCTGGTCTAAACCTAAGTGCTTTAAGACACTTAGGGGAAAAGACGATCTTTCGCCAAATCCCAAGATGACCTACCCCAAGGGAGGCACCCCACCATCCCAGAACTCATCAACCTTAAATCTCTCCAAGGGTCCTCTCATACCATACAATCACCATTCAATTCCCACATCTCCAAACAATGTATTCCAAATTGGCCTGTAACTCCAAAAACTGCCAATTTACTAAACGCAGACCACCCTTAACGTTTTGATCCTCATGAAGGGAAGTACATTAATTAATCAACTCTATGACCCAATATTCTCACTGGGGGTCCATGTCACTGGTTTAAGATCCATTCCAGAGTTCCATAATTTTCCCCATATTATTAATATTTAAAACCATTTTTCCCAAGGACAACTTCCTAGGGTTTGAACTACAAGTGCACTTTTCTGACTTCCACTACCTACCCAACTTTTTACATAAATCAATGGTACCCTACAATCAGTAGACATAAATTTGTAGGAAATTCCAGCAAGATCTACTATTATTAAAAATTCCAAAACCCATTTATTTCCCATAAATTCCAAAGGAGGTACCCTCATATGGACTCCCAATCTTATGCAAATTCATACAGTGGTGAATCATACTAAAATATTCAGGTCTACCAAGTTTGACCACATAACACAGAAGTTACATTTGTAATTTCCTCAAAGGATATATTTGTAAATAATTCCAAAATGAACTAGAGATACCAAAAATATTAATCCATAAATTATGAGAAAATTACAGTGGGTACATATTGGTATGAAAAGACATCCTGCAAAGTTTCATGCAATTACAGCAATTTAACACCCTAAAATTGATCCTCCCAAAAATTGTCTACAATGTGAAATATTACACTTTGAACCCCAAAAAGTCTTCTCATGGTCTAACAGATTCTTCCAGAGATCAATAGCATTAAAACCAAGTTTGTGACAGAAAATGGTAAACCATTAAGTAAGATTTCTCCCTAAAACCCAAAACCCTAATTATTTACAAATCTACCCAAGGATTTATTACCTAGGTTTGACAACTCCAAACCTCTTCAAATTCACAAGGGAGGCCCTCTGGTCACTAGGACCTACCATACAAAATCTTAGGTCAAACCAATAATGTTTGACCCCACTCCCTTCATTGACCTCTAATTGCACCCCATTAGGGTTTAGCCTAGGGTTAGGGTTTAAACTTCTCCAAATCCACTCAAACCTCTTGTGAGGGTATTATAACACTCTTAGAACTCATAGAGGGCCATTGCACTTCTCTCCATGGACCTTTACTCCTACATCCTTCACAAACCCTAAAGGGGCACCATAAACTCATCCATTAGGATTTATGGGCACAATAGGTCCTAACCCACCCAAAGTGGCTCCTTGGGGTGCCTCCTACCTCCCAAGGCAGTGACCAAAGTTACCCCAACAATCAGTGGGAGGAAACCCCTCCACACCCCAAAACTAGCTTAGGTTTACCTTTACCCTAAACATAACCTTTAAGAGAAACTAGACTCAAAGGTCTCCCTACCTTGCCCAAGTCCATACTATTCAATATACTGACCATGGGTCAGTAAAAGATCACCCAAGATCATACCAACATTTGGTGAGGAATGGGATTCCAATGGGTACCTATTTGGGGTGCAAATAGCAATTTAGCCCCTTTTTGATTTACTAGGGCAAACCTCCTCCAATGGCCACCAAATTTGGACCAGAGGTTGGCATGGGGGAGGGTGAGGTGCACCCCAAATATGAAGCCATTTGGCTTTGAGGAAGAGTGGGGGCACTCACCCAAAGTTTTGCCTAAACCTAGGGAGCCTAAGGTTGTTTTGGTGAATTACCCCACCAAATAAACTCCATAAATCATGAAATTTTAACCAAGGCTTATACATACCCCCTAAGACCACCCATCCAAGTTTGGAAGGGTTTTGATGTGTTTAGGGCACCTAATTAGGTCCCACAAGGATTATTGAATTTTTCCAAAAACTAAGGGTAAAAGTTCTCCAATCAATCTGATTTTTGGACATGTGTTAGGTGTATATAAGAGTAGCCTACCCTCCAAATTTCAAGTCATTTGGAGTTCTAGATTGGTGTGGGCATCAAACACAAGTTCTGGATAGCCATATGGACAGTCCCCACTAAAATGAGTGCTGTGCCCTAACCAGGACTTCAAATTGAGTGATTTCACTTTTGTATTAAACTAGACATCAAGGGCTACATTTTCTATGTTGACCACTTTTTCTGAATCGGCCTCTAACTATTTTTCCCAGATTTATTAAGAGACTGCAGTTTTAATCACAGAAATAAGAATTAACATTAAGGAGGAGCACGAATCTCAAAGCAGATCAGGTGGCTGCTGCTCATCTTCAAGCTCCAGCCAAGGCACGTGATTAGCCCGACCTGGAGCTATTTCCAGGCCATTTTCCGGCCACCACAGCCACCTCCCTGGCCGGCCACCACCACCACCACCTCCGTTGAGGTGGTGGCTATCGCCGGGCGGCGGCACGGCCGCCGGAGGGGTGTTTTCCGGCGAACTCACAAGGGTTGTTTTCCATGGAAAATCTGAGATTTCAACTCTCCGATCGGTCTCTTTTGAGCCCGATTTCTCACCTAATTCGATCTAAGATGCTAGCACGAGTAAGGAGGAGGAGGATCGGACCTTATTTGGTGTGAATCGTGGCTCCAATCGCCGGCCACCATTTTCCCTTCTCCAAGCTTTGGGTGCCATGGCTTCTTGTGCATAGGGGGCTCTAAACTTTCGGGAAAATGAGGGGTTCCACTCCTCTGATGGTTGTGAAGATGAAGGGGGGTTCAATTGAGGGGGAGGGAGGCTTTAACCAAGAAAGCCATTAATGGCCTCTTGGTCTCCCTCCCTTGGCCGACCCTATTCACTCCCCCACCCCCCAATAACTCCTGGGAATTGCTGGAATCTTCTCAAATTCTTCAGAGAAGATGAATGGAAGAGTAATGGAGGGATACCAAGGGGTGTATCACCTTAATGGCCATGAATGACCTCTTTCTCTCTCCTTAAAATTGGGAAAAACCCTCATTTTCTCTCTCCTAATCACCATGGCCGATTTTCTACCCCCCTCTGAGTTTAATGCTAGTCTACTAGGCTGGTCAAGAGGTCAATTTGGGTTTAACCCAAAGGGATTGGGCTAGGTTTAAGAGATTTGACCTAAATTGGGCAATTTTGACTTTTGGTCAAATTGGCCAATTGGGTGACCCTAGGATGGGGCTTTTGGGTCCCTTGGATTCCAAATTAGGTTTAGAAACTATTGGTGGGGTCAATTTGGTCACATGAGCCTCTGTTGACCCAATTTAAGCTGATTTGACCAAAACAGGCTAAGTTGACTTTGGTCAAATTGAGCCCTAGGGTTGACCCAGTCAAGGGGCTTTTTGGTCCACTGGGTCCCCTATGATGGGGCTTTTAGGTCTACTAGGTCTCTTATGGTATTCTAGACCTAGGTGAGTGATCAATTTGTCATGGTGAAGGTTAATTGGCTCTAAATAGGCTACTTTGACCAATTTGGGGTTAGGGTTGACTTTGGTCAATTTGACCTCTTTGGTTGACCCCAATGGGTCCTTGGTGCCCTAAGGGGACCCCTAAAGGGTTAGGGATACTATGGTGGGGTCAAATGGTCAAGTTGAGGCCCTAAAGTCCAACCCTAAGTTTGGTCACAAGAAATTGCTATTTGCAGACCAAGGTGGTTTTCTTCTTCTCACCTCAATTCACAAGGCCTTGGGTTCTTCCTATGGTTTTGTCATGACAAAACCATCTTAGGGGTCTAGCTGTCTGGGGGATGTTACATAACTCTACAGGACAAAACAAGACATGACTTCGCCAAAACACTCAACAAAAGAGCTTAGAACACTTGACAACAATGATTTAAGATACTTGGGCCCATACGGCAAAAAGGGCACACAACATTGGTGCAACAATTCAAGATACCTGACAAGGATAAGCTTAAACCGAAGGCCAAACACTAGATAAAAACTCAACAGGTCAAAGAAAACACTAGGTGAGTACAAACTTGACCCCCAACAACTCTCGTAATAATACGATGAATGAAGCACGAAAAGAAAATAAATGATCACTAAACAAATACAGGACACTCAAAGAATAAAGCATAGCTACAACTAAAAGGTCTCAGCGAAAAGGACATAAAAAGCTTGATAACATCGCTTAAGATACCCGGGAACACCCGGCAAAAGAACATAAAGACATGCTAAAAAATCATTCAGAAAAAGCGATGAAATAGACCGAAAGACTCATCAAAAGTCGACAGGAAAACTCAACAAAAGCTAACGGGAAGAGACTTATATTACAGTCAACGAGGAAGAGTTAACAAAAAGTCGATGAGAAGGACTTAACAAAAAAGTCGATGAGAAAGACTTAACAAAAGTCGACGAGAACACTTAATCAAAATTGACTGGGAGACTTTATATCAAAGTCGACGGGAAAGGTCGATAAAATCGACTGGAAGACTTCATACTAAAGTTGACGGGAAAACACATTAAAAACGACTAAAAAGCTTGATAATAATCGACTGGAAGATAAATCAATCGACGGGAAAGGGTATAAGAAAGTCGACGGGGAGAACTTAGCCAAAATCGGCTGGCTGTCTGGCGGGAAGACCTGCCGATTAGGACAGAAGGCAACAAGATTCAGTTAAGAAAATCGAGGGGAAGATAAATCTGCCCTCTCCCGTCGATCGACGGGGCGGGACTTCAAACAACAAGAATCAAATTCGAAGGCAAGGAAAAATCGACTGGACTGATTCCTTAGATGGAAATCGAATGGACAAAACTCTTTCGTGAAAAGAACTAAAGAAATTTAGCAAAACTAAGTAAAATTTTTACTTAGAAAGTAACAAACATATTAATACATTATCAAACAGATAAATTTCTCACACAAAGAACAAGAGAACAATTCCTAAGCTAGCCCGGCAACAGAACACCTAAATCAGAACATACGGTAACACTAAATATATATATATATATGTATATATATAAAGAAGATTAAAAGTTTTGAAGAAACATACAAGCCGAGGGAGGGGGAAAAGAGCAAAACCACCACTTGCCTTTACTTGAATCGTCGAAAAAATGGCCTCTCAAGCCCTCCACGCCACGGATCGGCTCAAACACGGCCTACGCACGAGGAATCTACGAAAATCGGCCAAAAAAATGGTTAGGGCCGCTACCCTAGCGCCAAAAATCTACGAAACGAACGAAACTTACCACGCACACGACGAGCACGGCGAGAGCTTTCCAAATCTATGCTCCGGCGAAGATTTCGCGCACCGGAGCTCCGTCGGTGGCGGTCGGAAAGCTCAAAAAACCCTAAACCCTCACTTTCTCTATCTCTCTAAACTCTCTACTCGGGAAATGAGGGAAGAAGAAGAGGAATAGTAATTTAATATATATATATATATGAGGAAGATATTTATATATATATATATATAATCAGATAGAGAAAGAAAGTGGATGACAACAAATTCACATCCAAAATTATAATAGTAATAATAATAATAAGCGATAACAGGAATGAACTATCGTTGAACGAGCGAAGGCATATTGTCGAACGGAAGATAGCTGCGATCTGTTCGTCGAACGAATGGAGGTCGACGAAAGGGAGGGGGGCTGATCGACGAAGCTTTCTATGGCTGGGATCTGTTAGTCGAACGAATGGAGGTCGACGAAAGGGAGGGGGGGCTGATCGCGAAGCTTGCATGAAGATCGACGAATGGGGAGGGGGCTATTAGTCGAACGGAAGATGGCTGGGATCCGTTAGTCGAACGAATGGAGGTTGACCAAAGGAAGGGGGAGCTTGAGATCAACGAATGGATAGTGAAGGGGTTGATCGTCGAACGCATATTGGAGGGGGAAAGGCTGAACGTCGAGCTCTCTTCGACTAATCATATGTATATATATATATATATATGTGATTTATTATAATAATAATATTATTATTATATTACTACCAAAAACTAAACTAAACGAACGCCGAACCAACGAAAATTTCGCCTAAGGTGAACGGCGGTGCTATGAATCCAACGGTGAAGTTGGAATCAAAATCCGACGTGCCGTTCTCGAGATATAAATGGCCGAAGTTTACGGCGAACGTTAAATACGCACAAATCTTCTAAAATGCGTCGAGGCTCCAAAATGACTCGGATCGCAACGAAATTTGACGGGCAAGTCTAAAATTAAATAATTAAATTTCCTAACGTAAAAATTTCCAATTCCGGGTCATCTCAAAATTGGGTCGACTTGACCCAAACGGATGCGAAAACGTGCAAACGGCGACGCGCCGCTAACTCGACGTTAAAAGTAACGCCCTGACATCAAAAATGACGTCAACGAAGGAATAAAAAAATTCTTGAAAATTCTGGGGCGTTACAATCACACCACCTAAAAAGAAGTTTCGTCCTGAAACTTAAAACCGAAAATTAAAATACAAAAGAATGAAAAAGGGCAAGGGGAAGATAAGCTAACGCTCGCGGGATAGAAACGCTAACCTAAGAGAGCTAGGAAAACAGATGCGGATAAGATTTCGTTTCAGCACTCAAAATAGATCACCCGATCCTTGATCAAATACTCACGACAAAGCCTTCTAAATCCAACACCTCCCATCTAAACGAAGGAGTTACCTAAAAGGAAAAGAACATTACCAAGAACTTGAAATGTCCAAGCCGAGAACAAAAGCAGACCGCGAAACATCTGACTCGCGGATCCTCAACTGAAGGCAGCCTAAACTAAGATCAATCTACGAAAACACCGAACTACCACGCAACTGATCAAGTAAACCATCAATCTGAGGCAACGAATACCGGTTCTTGATGGTCACCTTGTTCAGCTCTCGATAACGATACACAATCTCACCGAACTATCTTTCTTCTTTACAAACAAGACAGGAGCACTTCAGGGCGAAGAACTAGGCCAGATAAAGCCACACTGCAACCACTCACCTAACTGAGTGCGCAACTCTTCCAGCTCACACGGGGCCAAAGGGTACGCTGCCCTAGCAATGGGACGGGTACCCGGCTCAAGGTCAGAAACAAACTCCTCAACTCACACAGGCAGAAAACCAGGGAGACTAACGGCGAAGACATCAGCGAACTCTCGCACCACAGGAAAAATTTCCTATAACCTTAAACTCTCCTATAAGGTTGGATACGCAACTAAACGAGCGAAAACAAACTAGAACCAAAGCTGAAAGTTAAGAATTAGATTAGAATCTAACCTGGAATTACCGAGGGGGAAAACTGCCCTCCTTCCTTTGCTACTGCATTAAACTCGGCCTCTCCTTGATCTAGCTGATGTTGCTGAGGCGGTGGCGGTGCCAGAGCCGCAAGAGCAAGCTGCAGGCCGGCCAACTGGAACTGCGAACACCGGGATTTCACATGCCCTTTCTGCCCGCACTGATAGCACGTCCTATCCTTCAACCGGCATCGAGTCGCATCATGCCCTCTTTGCCCACAATACTCACAGGACTTATCCTTCTTCCAACACTGGGTAAGATCGTGCCCCAACTTTTTGCAAAAAGTGCAATAACTGATATTCTTCGAAGCACCTTGAAGATCCAACTCCTGCTTACCCTTCTTACTTGGGGCAGGGCTGTCACTATCAACAACCTTCCTCTTTCCCCTCCCCGACACCGCCTCCTGACCCACCACAGGGTCCTGCGCCTCAGGCTGTTGCCCAAAACTAGCTGCCATCAATATCTGAATCTGAGCCTGCATCTCTACCACTTGCCTCGACAACGCCTCGTTACTCTGACGCAACTCCTCAACTACCGCTTCACTACGCACACCCAAAGACTCGCCCCCTGACTGGGGAGCCGACTCCGACGCACAACGCTCTGGAGTCATCGACTGCAATTATGAACGAACACCTCAATACACTTAGCTTAAGACACAACAGTTAGCAAACTAGAATTTCCTAACTCGACACAGATCAGAAAAAAAAAGTGTAGATATTTGCTCTTGCTGTTACCTTGTTCTGGGAATTCATAAAATGATGTTATGCTTAACTTAGGAGGATATATCATCATCCTATCAACTTATGTGCAGATAATATAAATGCATGATTGCCAAATTTTTATTTCAAATCATGTGTGTACAAGCGTCATCATGTATATCTTTAACTTGTCACATGTGCTAATGCCATGTTATGATGTATATGCAGTGCTATGCAATCTAAAAAGGCCTTAATGCATGCTATGAGCGGCGTACACATGCGATCTTATGCATCTCATACTACATATTATCGCATGTAACAAAAAAGAAAAACGAGCTAATGGACACGCATGCGACCTACGTTATGCATCTCATACTACATAACAGTCATATGTTGTCACCTATGAGGATCCATATACAAACACAAATTATGCATCTCATACTACATAATATGCCCCGTATACATCTTATCATGCTATGAGTGTAGTGTTCATGCTTCAGCCAAGACATACTGATGACCCTTCGGTGTGTGTATGCAATGAATGACGATTCTCACCAGGCGGTTAACCGGGCCAACCAGACTATCCCAGCAACCCGGCTAACCTGGCTCTGATTCCAACTGTCACGACCCGCATTTTTCCCGTGGATTTAATAAATATTATCAGAGCATTGGTAAAAATACGCGTCGTGATGCCACGTCATGCAGGGGACAACTACAAACGCTCAGGAAAATACTCCTTAAGATTTATTTAAAAAGGACATAAATATGCTTGAGTTAAATAAAAAGTATTTATTTTTATCTTAAGACTGTGTCCCTCGGTCCAGTGGATCAACTAGTCCACGAATAGAAAACTATATATGTATACGCAGCGGAGAATATGTTCATTTTAGCCTACATGAGCATGAAGATTAACATTCCAGAAACGATATGCACGTATCTAAGTTTAATAAAGTAAAGAAAAGATTTTCTAATATTTTCAAAATAGGTGTTATTTACTTAAAACCATGTTATGCAAGAATGCAAATTTTCTATACAGAAAAATAACTCATGCATCCTAACATAAAAACTTCCCAGAGAGCAAGTATGCAAACAACCAGAAAGTAACAGCGAAACAACTAGCAAGTAATCTAACACTAGAAAACTAAAGCTACAACTGAACAAAGGAACAACTACCTCACAACAGTGAGGGGAGAACGAACAACTGCAACTAACTGCAGCTCCGAAGAACACCAACTCAACCACCCAAACCGTTACAGCTCCGAGCCCGAGATATTCAAAAGAAAAGAATGCCTCAGCAAGAAAGTGCAAGTGGTAGCAAGAAAACCAAGGTTAGCAGCAATTAGAAATAAAAGATTTCAGAAAATAGAGCTAAACAGAATAACACTTAATCTTACAACAACCCGAGCCAGCTCAAACGAGTGCACTCGGTAAGAGGAAAAACCTGCACCAGAGGTTAATAACCAAAAATGTCAAAGCTAACCACTTGTCCGCTATTGTGGCTCAGAGGTGGTGGTTATACATATAATATCATAATATACATATATAAGCATATAAGTTTATAAGAACTTGAGACTGATCAGCTTGAGGGAAGAGCGTCCCCCAAAAGAAGGCACTGCGACAGTGGTATCTTCCACAAACGCCCGCAGCCCAAAAACCAAACAGGAGTGCTGCGGCGGTGACTCCAATCCACTCAAACCACCAGCCCAAAAGAGGCACTGTGGCGGTGACTTTTAGCTCACACGCTCAACAGACTCACACATAGCACCAGTAGCATGGGTGCATAATCATATATATAAGTATATGTATATATATAAGTATATAAATAAACCACAGTGCAGTTCACCAGAGAACACTCAGAATATTAGACAATAACATACTTAGCTCATAAATCCAACGGAGCAAACAGAGGAGGGTCAGGTAGGAAAAAAATAGGAATTCAAATGGTTTTAATCATAACTCGAGACGAGAGAATCAGAAAACTCCGGATTCAGTAATTAATAAATAGATTAATATTAAACTTAAAACAAAGCTAAAGATTTCAGCAACCCGACACCATGCAAGGCTTGGTGTCCGAGCGAGACGGAGAGAATCTTAACACAAAGGCCAAACACCAGAACAATACTAGTTGGTTCATAAGAGAACACATGGAACATTGCTAACACATATCATAAAGTTCGGGAACCACTCACCCATCTATTTCGGAGTAGTGAAGAAATAACCCGATGAAGGAACACATAACACTACGGGACAAAACAAGACATGACTTTGCCAAAAGACTCAACAAAAGAGCTTAGAACACTTGACAGCAATGATTTAAGATACTCGGGCCCATAAGGCAAAAAGGGCACACAACATTGGTGCAACAATTCAAGATACCCGACAAGGATAAGCTTAAACCGAAGGCCAAACACCAGATAAAACCTCAACAGGTCAAAGAAAACACTTGGTGAGTCCAAACTTGACCCCCAACAACTCTCGTAATAATACGATGAATGAAGCACGAAAAGAAAATAAATGATCACTAAACAAATACAGGACACTCAAAGAATAAAGCATAGCTACAACTAAAAGGTCTCAGCGAAAAGGACATAAAAAAGCTTGATAACATCGCTTAAGATACCCGGGAACACCCGGCAAAAGAACATTAAGACATGCTAAAAAATCATTCAGAAAAAGCGATGGAATCGACCGAAAGACTCATCAAAAGTCGACAGGAAAACTCAACAAAAGCTGAAGGGAAGAGACTTATATTACAGTCAACGAGGAAGACTTAACAAAAAGTCGACGAGAAGGACTTAACAAAAAGTCGATGAGAAAGACTTAACAAAAGTCGACGAGAACACTTAATCAAAATTGACTGGGAGACTTTATATCAAAGTCGACGGGAAAGGTCGATAAAATCGACTGGAAGACTTCATACTAATTAAAGTTGACGGGAAAACACATTAAAAACGACTAAAAAGCTTGATAATAATCGACTGGAAGATAAATCAATCGACGGGAAAGGGTATAAGAAAGTCGACGGGGAGAACTTAGCCAAAATCGGCTGGCTGTCCCGTCGATCGACGGGTGGTCCCGTCGATCGGCGGCAAGACCTGCCGATTAGGACAGAAGGCAACAAGATTCAGCTAAGAAAATCGAGGGGAAGATAAATCTGCCCTCTCCCGTCGATCGACGGGACGGGCTGTCGATTGACGGGGCGGGACTTCAAACAGCAAGATTCAAATTCGAAGGCAAGGAAAAATCGACTTGACTGATTCCTTAGATGGAAATCGACTGGACAAAACTCATACATGAAAAGAACTAAAGAAATTGCGTCGCGCGACCTCCCGAAAACCCTCGTGATCGAAGGTGAAGCCCCGTCATCGTGCGCTTCTCCTCCGGGATCTCCTTTTGTCTTCTCTGGTGGATCGAACAACATAATTATTAATTTCAATTTTGACAAAATTCCTACCTTCAGCCAATTGTAATTGACTTTCAGCAAAACTAAGTAAAATTTTTACTTAGAAAGTAACAAACATATTAATACATTATCAAACAGATAAATTTCTCACACAAGGAACAGGAGAACAATTCCTATGCTAGCCCGGCAACAGAACACCTAAATCAGAACATACGGTAACACTATATATATATATATATGTATATATATATATATAAAGAAGATTAAAAGTTTTGAAGAAACATACAAGCCCAGGGACGGGAAAAGAACAAAACCACCACTTGCCTTTACTCGAATCGTCGAAAAAAATGGTCTCTCAAGCCCTCCACGCCACGGATCGGCTCAAATACGGCCTATGCACGAGGAATCTACGAAAATCGGACAAAACGAGGGTTAGGGCCGCTAACCCTAGCGCCAAAAATTTACGAAACAAACGAAACTTACCATGCACACGACGAGAGCTTTCCAAATCTATGCTCCGGCAAAGATTTCGCGCACCGGAGCTCCGTCAACGGCGGTCGGAAAACTCAGAAAATCCTAAACCCTCACTTTCTCTCTCTCTCTAAACTCTCTCCTCAGGAAATGAGGGAAGAAGAAGAGGAATAGTAATTTAATATATATATACATATAATGGAGGAAGATATTTATATATATATTTATAATCAGATAGAGAAAGAAAGTGGATGACAGCAGATCCACATTCAAAATTATAATAGTAATAATATTAATAAGCGATAACAGGAATGAACTATCGTCGAACGGGAGAAGGCATATCGTCGAACGGAAGATGTCTGGATCTGTTAGGCGAACGAATGGAGGTCGACGAAAGGGAGGGGGGCTGATCGACGAAGCTTTGTATGGCTGGGATCTGTTAGTCGAACGAATGGAGGTCGACGAAAGGGAGGGGGCTGATCGACGAAGCTTGCATGGAGATCGACGAATGGGGAGGGGGCTATTAGTCGAACGGAAGATGGCTGGGATCCGTTAGTCGAACGAATGGAGGTCGACGAAAGGGAGGGGGAGCTTGAGATCGACGAATGGATAGTGAAGGGGTTGATCGTCGAACGCATATTGGAGGGGGAAAGGCTGAACGTCTAGCTCTGTTCGACTAATCATATGTATATATATGATTTATTATAATAATAATATTATTATAATTATATTACTACCAAAAACTAAACGAACGCCAAACATAACGAAAATTTCTCTTAAGGTGAACGGCGGCGCTACGAATCCAACGGTGATGTCGGAATCAAAATCCGACGTGCCGTTCTCGAGATATAAATGGCCGAAGTTTACGGCGAACGTTAAATACACACAAATCTTCTAAAATGTGCTGAGGCTCCAAATTGATTCGGATCGCAACGAAACTTGACGGGCAAGTCAAAAATTAAATAATTAAATTTCCTAACGTAAAAATTTCCAATTCCGGGTCATCTCAAAATTTGGTCGACTTGACCCAAACGGATGCGAAAACGTGCAAACGGCGACGCGCCGCTAACTCGACGTTAAAAGTAACGCCCTGACATCAAAATTGACGTCAACGAAGGAATAAAATAATTCCTGAAAATTCCGGGGCGTTACAGTGTTCCATGCTTCCTTAGCCGTGAGAGCCCCCATGATCCGTGGGAATATGCTTCTTCATATCCCTTGCTGGATGTAGAGAAGAGCATTTGCATCCCTTTTTTGGTTGTCTGAGGACTCTTTGAGCTGAGTAGCATCCCAAGTTGATCATGCAGGGTTCTCATCAGTAGGCTTATTATATCCTTCTTAAATAAAGTCCCATAGACCTTAGGATAAGAATAGGCTACACATTAATTTGGACGTGCCAAAAGCCGGATGCTTCACCCTCAAATATAGGCACACCACTTGAGGAATAAAGAAAATTTTGGCTAGAGTTGCTAGATGAGGCCATGTGAAGAAGAAGAGGAGAGGAAGCAAACTCACCAGATGAGAGGCACGAACACAAAGAGAGCCACAAGATGCTGATAGCAACATCCTTAGATTTCTGATAGCAGACTAGCACCAACCTAGCTTTGATACTATGTTAGAAAACTTAAGGTGAGAAAGACAAGGGGGGAAGATAGCCGGCACTATCACTCTTTATTCACTAGAAGCACAAACAGAAAACTTCATACATTATCAAGCTTTCAACAAGCTTTTTGGAGGAAAAAAAACCACGCTCGTTCATACTCTAGCAAAACACACACTAGGGTTCTTTATAAACCCCTTACAACAGAAAGATAAAAGACAAGACTAGCACACAACTGCAGGCAACGCCCATTACAGGTATGGGACTAACTCTTGGAAATAACAAACAACTAACAAGGAGCAATTTCCTATGCAGACCAATCTTCCAAGCAGGTTCCGTCGTCGTCAGGTCCACTGCTCCAGGTTCTTGTGGGGTCTTTAGAATATTCTGCATTCTCCTCATTGTCGTGCTCACGTATGCTGCTTGGAGTATGCTTCAACACTCATTATCCCAGGGTTTAGGGAGCCCCAATTTCTCATACACGCTCTCCTAATTGATATTTTACCATGCTGCTCTCCTCTCCCATCAGTATAATCATTCCCTTCATATATCTGAGAAGACTGCAGGGTTGGCAACCACTATGGTTGTGGATGAAGAGAGCCTGAAGTTGTGGATTGTTCTTTTCACCCCTGCTCATATTAATGTATTGTTCATGGAACTGATCATAAATAATTGGGTTTTAGATGGTGGTGGTCATGATTATCATCTTTGCTCATATTAATTACTGTTTTGTATAATAAGTTCACATCACAATTTCATATTAGTAACTATTGGAATCAATTCTGAGCTTTCTAGCTACACATTCAATGAGATTTTGAAAGCATTTCCTTGTTGGCGGCATCCTGTCGAAACCTGAACTTTACCCTATCTGCCACTATGTTTCTCCAAGAGATATTATTTCAATTTTTAAGGCTTTTGTAGAGCAAGCAAAAAAAAATTACCCCTAGCATTCTGTTTACAACATCCTCAATATATTATTACGTACCATTTTTCAGCATTTCATTTTTTTACCAGGTTTTCAATGATCGAGCAAGCCATAAAAATTGCTAGAAATTATTTCAATTGATAGGGATTTGATTGAGGAAGGTCAAAACAATCATCAATTGACTGTTTTTCAATTTCTGTAATAGGTACCTATTTTTCCTTATTCAACTTTCTTCCCAATACATACTACAATCTATTATTTGATACCAAAACTTTTTTTTTCTTCCGAAATTCAATATTCTTGCTGGTTTTCAATGCAAAAGATGAATTATGAAAGAGTTCGCTTCGTTTTTTTGTTTCCACATCTACTTTTCTTTGCAATAGGTGAGTTTTCTATTATATCAATTGTCTCAGGTAGTAAAACTTATCAAATAAAGTTTCAATATTATCAATTACTACAAGAATAAATATTGTTGGTGTACTTATTATCTTGATTTCATTAAATTGGATTTGATAACTCTGTTACTCTAGACTTATTATTTTAAGTTGTAATCAGAATTCATTCAAGTCAAAAAAATGTTGTGTTCATATAATTTGAGGAGCATGTTGATGATTACTGTTCAAATTTTCTATGAAATGCAAAACAAATTTTAAGAAGTGCCTCATATTTAAATTGACTAGTAATGTGATTGTTATTTATAGTAATTATCTTTCTTATATTTTGTGCAGAGAAATCAAAATTACTTCAGAAATCAAATTATTTGTTCTTGATCTCCATATGCAAAATATGTTGTTAAATTTTTTGTTTTGTTGATTGAACTAAAATTAATCAAATTTAATATTATGTTGCTCTTCAGTTGACTGTGTAATAATAATATTTATGCTATTAAAATGACTGTTTTTATTACTTATTTAATTTTACATATAAACAATTTACAATTTTTATTTTAGTTTATATAAACTTTATATAAATAACTTTTATCTATAATTTTTATTATAATTAATTATATATATAACTTTTATCTATAATTTTATTATAATTAATTTTATATATAAACAATTTACATATTTTATTATAGTTCACGCCTAGATCGGACGACCCACGTCGGGGGTCGCCGGAGCCCGGCGACCCCGGCGGTGGGGTCAGGTTAGATCGTCGGCGGTGCGGTCAAGTGAGACCTCAGGCGGTGGCCACGGCGTTAGAATTTTTCTTAACTGCAGGCGGAAATGAACCGACAACGACGTAGGGACGGCGGAACAGACAGGGCATTGTAGCAATCTCATATTCCCTCTTAAGAAAATAATACAAAATATATAAATGTAATTATTTGAAATAGATGAAAATGGCTTAGAGTGGAATTAAGCAATTATAAATCCTAATAAACAGAATTAGGGTTGTATACAAATAAATAGAATTATTAATCCTAATAAACAGAATTATTAATCCTAATAAACAGAATTCATAAGTGTAATTATTTGAAATAGATAAAAATGGCGTCCAGTTCGATTATGCAAATATTAATCCTAATAAACAGAATTAGTTACGCTTCGGAGCCAATTATCAGGTATTAAAATTCGAATTCAAAATTTTAAATATTACGGCTAATAAGTTTATTAGTTATGAAGTCTTTCTCCTCCTCCCCGTTATAACATAAACATCAGTACCGTCTTCTTCCATCGAACACCAGAAGAAGAACACTGTTTCTCGACCTCATGGCCACGAAGAAGAGCCCTGCTTCTCTACCAGCGGCCTCTTCGTCATCTAGGCATCCGACGACGGCGACGGAGCTGAGCAGCCTCACAGAACTCCACATCCGCCTCAACTCAGAGGTGGCGGAGCTCCGGAAACAACTGCAGCTCGCTTCCAACTATTCCTCTGCTGCAGTACCGACGACGACAGCGACTCCGGCAACCCAACTGAATCCTGGCGCAGAGACGGCTGCAGAACAAAAACAGAGCGTCTCCGGCAGCGACTCCGGCGATGGTGCCGTTCTCTCCTCCACCTTCGACTTCACTGCGGCATATTCTTCAACTCATCTGCAACTCGCTTCCAACTATTCCTCTGCTGCAGTACCGACGACAGCGACTCCGGCAACTCAACTGAAGGCTGGCGCAGAGAGGCCTGCAGAACAAAAACAGAGCGTCTCCGGCAGCGACTCCGGCGATGGTGTCGTTCTCTCCTCCACCTTCGACTTCACTGCGGCATATTGTTCAGCTCATCTGCCGGAGGCGGAGTTGGATCTGGAGGCAAAATACAGCAACGTCTCCCCGCAGCTCCCTTCAATAATCTCCGCAGCCGACCGTGGAATAGTCACGGATGTGGATGGCGTCACTCTGATGGAGGTCAAGAATGGCGTGTTTCTGATGGACATGGAGGAGGGTGGAATATTGGAAGATGAATATTTGGTCAAGTGGAGGGAAGAACAGAAAACAACACCTGCAAAACAGAGCAAACAGATCAGCTTCTCCCAGCTCCCTTCCGTCTCCAACTCCTTCTATGACTTCTTTCTGATGGAGAAGAAGGATGGGATGGAAGAAATGTCCGAGTCTGATCATACTTCCACCTCATCTACGGCTGCGGAGCAGGAGTTTCCCTGCAAGCTTCTTAACGCAGAAGGTAATAATGAAACTGGTTTGGGGGAGATGCAGCTCTCCGAGAAGAACGAACCGGCGGGGAATCCGGCGGCCGAGAAAAAGAAGAAGGGCAAATGGGGGTTCTCCTCCGGTGGCTGGATATTTTCCGCCGGAATAGTTCTTGTTGCGGCGGCTTTTGTCATTTTTGCAGCATCAAAATCTTTACTTTCTTTTTTACTCTCGTATTATTCCATGCAATTAAGCCTTTGTTTTTTTTAATATTTTGCTTTGAGTTTGTCCAGTTAATTCTACACATTGTGTTTGTAATTTTGCTAAATTTTTTTGAGTAATAAAATTTTTGTGTCAATTTTTGGCCTAACAATTTTGAATTAGATAAGTTTGAGTTTTGAAATAAAAAAAATCCCAGAGATATATCAAGAAATAAAAGAAAATTCTTAAATGTTTAATATACATCTAATTTATCCTCTAAGTCCAAGTTCGAGTCATGTAATTAACACATTATAAACTCTATTGGAAAGGACGAAATATTCGATTGTGATCTGCCCCGTTCATTTCCTACTGTACGTACAATCAATAAACGATCTCTTTTTATTGATCAAAATGCATTGGAAGGAGAATTACACACTCAACAACACACCATTTTCGCATATCTTAACACAAGAAAAATATTTTTTTATACCAAAATTTTTATGTTATGTATAAATAGAGCTTATAATTTGTTAAACCAAAATTTTTACTAGAATTTGGCGATCAAGGCTCCACAAATACAAAGAACATGAAAACATATGGTCCATGCACATTAGAAGCGTACAAGAAGCGTAGTGGCGAATGCTATCAGATGATTTAACTTGTAAATCGGGTATTATATTCTTAGGAAGTGGTGGATCATGAGTCTCTAATGCAAGAATTTTGTGTCTGATGGAGAGAGAAAACCGTCACCAATAATCGCGTCATTTGTAAAGTGGGGTTTACTTCAAAGCCTACGATTTTTCCGGCTCCTATCTCGATGTTTTTCAAGGGACCCAATTTCGTATGGTTATAATAAGGCTCCTAAGTCCGGACACAAAAATCGCTCATAATTTAAGATATGTGTTAGAGCATATCACAAGTTGACAGTGAATAAGCTCCATATAATGCATTAACATGCGGATTTCTATTGCCACGAGCAATGTATAATTCCACACAAAGCAAACCAATTTGCAGAACAGGAGCAACCCACTCTATCTTGGTAGATCTCCTTCGGCATTCCAGCTCCATGCGACATGAGGCTTGTCGGGCGAGGAGGGAAGCTCATTTCCGTCCAGTACTCCATGCTAAGAAGTAAGCACATGCTAACTTAGTCTCAAAAATCCTTGCAGCCTGCTGCATGGTGATGAAAATTCATTAATCAAGGAAGAGTAATCTGAATACAGCAATATATAAATCATGTACAAAAATTCTGAATCCTCAAATCATATTCACGAGATTCACTATAACCCGTATTCGACGAGTAGGCCAACCAGTGTTTGACGAGTAGACCCAATTAATAGCGATCTGAAATTGATCATGAACGTACAATACCTGCATTCTTTGTTGTATGAAAATAAATGCTAATGTTCAATATTCTGCGAGTTTGTGACCAAGAGCGATTTCGAGGAGTTCAGGAGGTCGATGGAAGATACTATGTAACATCCCCCAAACTACTGGACCCCTAGGAAATTTTTGTCATGACAAGTCATGAAAAAAATAGGACAAGAGACCAAGAATGCCTTGGTGACAAGTTGATTAGGAGGAAAACACCATGGTGTGCACTTTGCCACTGTGAGTCGCCCCAATTTGAGGGCATCCTAGGGTAAACTAAGAAGGGGTGAAGCACCCCAAGCACCATTATAACTATAGGAAGTTCTCCCTAGATAAATTAAAATATACAAGGTGGGCCAAAGGGGCCCCATGAACTTAAGAGAACATGTAGAATTGCACATTGGGATGCATTTAGCAAATCTTGATGGCTTAGCCTAGGGGTGACCAAGAGACTTCAATAAGCCAAAAATAACCTCACCTTGACCCCTATGATCATTCAAGAAGGTAAGTAGGTCACTAGGGACCCTTGCGGTCAACCAATTTGGTCAAAATTGGATAAGGTCAACCTTAGGCCAATCTAGGTTAAACCTCCCTAAATGAGGTTAATTGGACTTCAGATGATCTAATTGGACCCACCATCATGAGGTAACATGCCAAGGGGACCTAGTGGACCCAAAGGCCCCATCATGAGTCCATCAATTAACTCAATTTGGGCCAATTACCAAAATGCCCCAATTTGACTTAAGTGAACAAACATTTCCAAATTAGCCACCAATTGGCTTCATGTTGTCAAATTGATCACACCCAACCTTTGATCACACCCAACCTTCCATGTATACTAGGGGAGACTATTGAAACAACATTGACCCATTGGGATGGACCAATTTGGAGAAATTGGGCCAATTACCAAGAAGCCCCAAATTGACCTAAATGTGCTAAAACCCTAAATTGAGCTTCAATTGACCCAATGTGATCAAATTGATCACCCATAACACTCCAAGGTTACTTAGAGAATCTAATGGTCCCATATTGGACCCTTGGGATAAGCCAATTTTGTGGAATTGGGCAAATTTTCAATTTGCCCCAAAATTATAATTTATGTCATTATGATTCAATTGTCCCTCAATTGGCCAAATTGACCTAGCACAATCCCCCTAGACACTAAAGGGAGTAAATGAGACCCCAAATGAACCAAAGTGCACAATCAATTTTGTAAGATTAGGACAAAATCACCAAAGTGCTCAAATTGCCCCTATAAGCAATTTTGTACAATTAAGCCCCATATGACCCCACCATGACTCAATTCCTCTTGGAGTGGGTCCATAGGGTCTAAGACAGCAATGTGGGTCAGTCACATTGAATGATGTGAGCTTTAGTCAAGCCTAAACCCAAAATCCCCAATTTGGCCTATTTGGGTCAAGAGAGCCCAAACTCAAATTGGAGGGACTTAGCCCAACCCCATGACCCAAATGACCAACCAATATGAACTCAAAAAGGCGATATCAACCCAAAGATTGCCAAAAAAATTGAAGAGGCAAAACATAGTGGAGGGTGGATGCCATTATGGAGCAACAACAAAGTGTTTGAGGTCATACGTCTTCCTGACAAATTTGTCGTTGACTTAGATAGATGGTATTGCGCTTGCGGAAGATGGAGAGTTAGTGGGCTTCCTTGCAGACATGCAATTAGTTGCATGCATTATTTAAATTTAGATATATAACATTATGTTTCTGACTCATTCAAAAAAGCAACTTATATTGAATGTTATAAGCATAATATCTTGCCAACAAATGGTCCAAATTTTTGGCCGAAGATAATAGATACTCAGATTCTTCCGCCCATTATTAGAAGAGCTCCGGGTCGACCGAAAAAGAAAAGGAACATAGAAAGTAATGAGGAGAAGAATCCAAGAAGAATGACTCGTAAGCATGGGACAATTACGTGCTCAAGGTGTGGTACTACTGGACACAACAAAAAAAGTTGCAAGTAAATTCACTAAGACTTAACTAAAATTTTAATTATTTTGTGCACATATATCTAACTATCTAAGTAACATTTATTGTTTTTCGTGTAACAGGACGCCGCATTGAAGTGCAAAGATTGATTGGGTTTATTTTTGAACTTCTGGAAATGGAAGTGGCGATTTTTGTGTTGCTACACCCTCTTAGCAATCAAGTCGGAATCGCGCTTTTGTAGTTCTTGTAATATGATATTTTATACCCGCAATATGGAAGATTCTAAACTTTTCACTGTTTTATTATGTTTCTGAACTTTATTGGACAGATATTTTGTACCTGTAATATGGCGTTTGTTTTTGAACTTTCCTCTGTTTTATTATGTTTATTGGACATGGTTACAAAGAGAGTAAACCAAGAACTCCAAAGGTAGCGCAGGTTGGGAAAAATTAACTCTCTTCGGCCCATTACAGAGAGAGTAAAGCAATAAATTAAAAAAAAGATGTCAATTATAAAAAAATATTTGCCTACTCAGCAAAATGATTTGACTTTTTTTTAAAAGTGGGTGTAATGAGTTTAGGGATCAAAATATTAAATGTTATGAAGTTTGAGGACTGAAATCTTAAAGTAAAAAGTTTAGAGACTGATTTCTTAAAGGCATGAGAGTTTAGGGACTGAAATCCCAATTTTGCCTGTATAAATAGAGCTTATGATTTGTTAAACCAAAATTTTTACTAGAATTTGGCGATCAAGGCTCCACAAATACAAAGAACATGAAAACATATGGTCCATGCGCATTAGAAGCGTACAAGAAGCGTAGTGGTGAATGCTATCAGATGATTTAACTTGTAAATCGGGTATTATATTCTTAGGAAGTGATGGATCATGAGTCTCTAATGCAAGAATTTTGTGTCTGATGGAGAGAGAAAACCGTCACCAATAATCGCGTCATTTGTAAAGTGGGGTTTACTTCAAAGCCTACGATTTTTCCGGCTCCTATCTCGATGTTTTTCAAGGGACCCAATTTCGTATGGTTATAACAAGGCTCCTAAGTCCGGACACAAAAATTGCTCATAATTTAAGATACGTGTTAGAGCATATCACAAGTTGACAGTGAATAAGCTCCATATAATGCATTAACATGCGGATTTCTATTGCCACGAGCAATGTATAATTCCACACAAAGCAAACCAATTTGCAGAACAGGAGCAACCCACTCTATCTTGGTAGATCTCCTTCGGCATTCCAGCTCCATGCGACATGAGGCTTGTCGGACGAGGAGGGAAGCTCATTTCTGTCCAGTACTCCATGCTAAGAAGTAAGCACATGCTAACTTAGTCTCAAAAATCCTTGCAGCCTGCTGCATGGTGATGAAAATTCATTAATCAAGGAAGAGTAATCTGAATACAACAATATATAAATCATGTACAAAAATTCTGAATCCTCAAATCATATTCACGAGATTCACTATAACCCGTATTCGACGAGTAGGCCAACCAGTGTTTGACGAGTAGAC
This sequence comes from Dactylorhiza incarnata, assembly GCA_033032865.1. Taxonomy (NCBI): domain Eukaryota; kingdom Viridiplantae; phylum Streptophyta; class Magnoliopsida; order Asparagales; family Orchidaceae; genus Dactylorhiza; species Dactylorhiza incarnata. The sequence continues at coordinate 24,242,025 of JAWHQI010000003.1, forward strand.
CCAATTAATAGCGATCTGAAATTAATCATGAACGTACAATACCTGCATTCTTTGTTGTATGAAAATAAATGCTAATGTTCAATATTCTGCGAGTTTGTGACCAAGAGCGATTTCGAGGAGTTCAGGAGGTCGATGGAAGATACTATGTAACATCCCCCAAACTACTGGACCCCTAGGAAATTTTTGTCATGACAAGTCATGAAAAAAATAGGACAAGAGACCAAGAATGCCTTGGTGACAAGTTGATTAGGAGGAAAACACCATGGTGTGCACTTTGCCACTGTGAGTCGCCCCAATTTGAGGGCATCCTAGGGTAAACTAAGAAGGGGTGAAGCACCCCAAGCACCATTATAACTATAGGAAGTTCTCCCTAGATAAATTAAAATACACAAGGTGGGCCAAAGGGGCCCCATGAACTTAAGAGAACATGTAGAATTGCACATTGGGATGCATTTAGCAAATCTTGATGGCTTAGCCTAGGGGTGACCAAGAGACTTCAATAAGCCAAAAATAACCTCACCTTGACCCCTATGATCATTCAAGAAGGTAAGTAGGTCACTAGGGACCCTTGCGGTCAACCAATTTGGTCAAAATTGGATAAGGTCAACCTTAGGCCAATCTAGGTTAAACCTCCCTAAATGAGGTTAATTGGACTTCAGATGATCTAATTGGACCCACCATCATGAGGTAACATGCCAAGGGGACCTAGTGGACCCAAAGGCCCCATCATGAGTCCATCAATTAACTCAATTTGGGCCAATTACCAAAATGCCCCAATTTGACTTAAGTGAACAAACCTTTCCAAATTAGCCACCAATTGGCTTCATGTTGTCAAATTGATCACACCCAACCTTCCATGTATACTAGGGGAGACTATTGAAACAACATTGACCCATTGGGATGGACCAATTTGGAGAAATTGGGTCAATTACCAAGAAGCCCCAAATTGACCTAAATGTGCTAAAACCCTAAATTGAGCTTCAATTGACCCAATGTGATCAAATTGATCACCCCTAACACTCCAAGGTTACTTAGAGAATCTAATGGTCCCATATTGGACCCTTGGGATAAGCCAATTTTGTGGAATTGGGCAAATTTCCAATTTGCCCCAAAATTACAATTTATGTCATTATGATTCAATTGTCCCTCAATTGGCCAAATTGACCTAGCACAATCCCCCTAGACACTAAAGGGAGTAAATGAGACCCAAATGAACCAAAGTGCACAATCAATTTTGTAAGATTAGGACAAAATCACCAAAGTGCCCAAATTGCCCCTATAAGCAATTTTGTACAATTAAGCCCCATATGACCCCACCATGACTCAATTCCTCTTGGAGTGGGTCCATAGGGTCTAAGACAGCAATGTGGGTCAGTCACATTGAATGATGTGAGCTTTAGTCAAGCCTAAACCCAAAATCCCCAATTTGTCCTATTTGGGTCAAGAGAGCCCAAACTCAAATTGGAGGGACTTAGCCCAACCCCATGACCCAAATGACCAACCAATATGAACTCAAAGAGGCGATATCAACCCAAAGATTGCCAAAAAAATTGAAGAGGACGCAAAACATAGTGGAGGGTGGATGCCATTATGGAGCAACAACAAAGTGTTTGAGCTCATACGTCTTCCTGACAAATTTGTCGTTGACTTAGATAGATGGTATTGCGCTTGCGGAAGATGGAGAGTTGGTGGGCTTCCTTGCAGACATGCAATTAGTTGCATGCATTATTTAAATTTAGATATACAACATTATGTTTCTGACTCATTCAAAAAAACAACTTATATTGAATGTTATAAGCATAATATCTTGCCAACAAATTGTCCAAATTTTTGGCCGAAGATAATAGATACTCAGATTCTTCCGCCCATTATTAGAAGAGCTCCGGGTCGACCGAAAAAGAAAAGGAACATAGAAAGTAATGAGGAGAAGAATCCAAGAAGAATGAATCGTAAGCATGGGACAATTACGTGCTCAAGGTGTGGTACTACTGGACACAACAAAAAAAGTTGCAAGTAAATTCACTAAGACTTAACTAAAATTTTAATTATTTTGTGCACATATATCTAACTATCTAAGTAACATTTATTGTTTTTCGTGTAACAGGACGCCGCATTGAAGTGCAAAGATTGATTGGGTTTATTTTTGAACTTCTGGAAATGGAAGTGGCGATTTTTGTGTTGCTACACCCTCTTAGCAATCAAGTCGGAATCGCGCTTTTGTAGTTCTTGTAATATGATATTTTATACCCGCAATATGGAAGATTCTGAACTTTTCACTGTTTTATTATGTTTCTGAACTTTATTGGACAGATATTTTGTACCTGTAATATGGCGTTTGTTTTTGAACTTTCCTCTGTTTTATTATGTTTATTGGACATGGTTACAAAGAGAGTAAACCAAGAACTCCAAAGGTAGCGCAGGTTTGGGAAAAATTAACTCTCTTCGGCCCATTACAGAGAGAGTAAAGCAATAAATTAAAAAAAAAGATGTCAATTATAAAAAAATATTTGCCTACTCAGCAAAATGATTTGACTTTTTTTTAAAAGTGGGTGTAATGAGTTTAGGGATCAAAATATTAAATGTTATGAAGTTTGAGGACTGAAATCTTAAAGTAAAAAGTTTAGAGACTGATTTCTTAAAGGCATGAGAGTTTAGAGACTGAAATCCCAATTTTGCCTGTATAAATAGAGCTTATAATTTATTAAACCAAAATTTTTACTAGAATTTGGCGATCAAGGCTCCACAAATACAAAGAACATGAAAACATATGGTCCATGCGCATTAGAAGCGTACAAGAAGCGTAGTGGCGAATGCTATCAGATGATTTAACTTGTAAATCGGGTATTATATTCTTAGGAAGTGGTGGATCATGAGTCTCTAATGCAAGATTTTTGTGTCTGATGGAGAGAGAAAACCGTCACCAATAATCGCATCATTTGTAAAGTGGGGTTTACTTCAAAGCCTACGATTTTTCCGGCTCCTATCTCGATGTATTTCAAGGGACCCAATTTCGTATGGTTATAACAAGGCTCCTAAGTCCGGACACAAAAATCGCTCATAATTTAAGATACGTGTTAGAGCATATCACAAGTTGACAGTGAATAAGCTCCATATAATGCATTAACATGCAGATTACTATTGCAATGAGCAATGTATTCTTCGACACAAAGCAAACCAATTTGTAGAACATGAGCAACCCACTCTATCTTCGTAGATCTCATAATAGACCAAGGTGATGACGCCTATTCAATAAAATGAAAACAGCGAGTACGTCAAATATGCTCATAAACAGGAAAAAAAGAAATTATTACAAGTTAAGAAAATGAAAGAATTCTATTCGCCCTGGTCGTCTTCCTCGACTCGCTGGAAGAGTCGTCGCTCGGGATTCTCGCCGGAATAGAGTTCGCCGACTCGTGGTATAGCTCCGGAAGGAGGACCGCGAGATCAATTTGGGCCCCCTCTGCGATGAGAAGGAGCCGCCGCCGAATGCACTCCCGTGTGATACCGCCGTCTTGATGGCCAACTTCCTACGCATCTCAGTGACTTGGGTTGGGGTGAAGTGAAGGAGCCGGGGGGGGTTTGATGACTCCCCTCTGGTAGGGTGGCGTAAGTCTGCTATCTCAGACTCCGCCTCGGCGATGCGAGTCCCCAGATAGACGGCTTCGCGTTGCGCCGCGGCCAGCTGCTCCTCCAGATCGGACACTCGCGTCACGACCGTGGTTTCTTGAAATAGAAAGGTTAGTCGACAAAGATGGCGAGTAAGATGGAGACGAATAAGAGCCCATACCTCGGGAGGAGGAGCTTCCGTAGCATTGAGCGTAGCCAACTCCTCTTCCACTCGAGCCAGCTTCCCCCTGCTCCTCGTAGGCCAGATCCAAGTCACGGAGTCGCCTATTCCACTGAACCCCTCGCCGCGCGGTCTGATGAACCAGCTCGGCAGTGCGGAGGGCGGAGTGGCTGCTGAGATTGGACAGCTCGCAGATGGGAGCCTCCGCAAGGACCTCGGCATCCTCGCTCCCGTATAACCCAAAGAGCAGGTTGTACGCGCGGTCGTTGACCTCCTTAAAGTCCTCCCAGGAGGGGAGGAGCGAGCTCACATAGACCCTGTTTTCCGCGGGGTTCCATATCAGCAGGGGGTTGCCTTTGGAGTCCTCGCTCCTCATCCCCAGCCTGATATTCATATGGGTTAAGGGGTCTGGAGGCGGTCTCGCCGGAGGGTGAGGGATGGAACTCCCCGTTTTTTGCTTTTTACGCCTCGGTTTGCTTGCCGAGACGGCTTCGGGGTCGACCCGACCCTTGCCCTTATCAGCGACCGGAGGCGTCTCGTTGTCCACCACGACCACAACCCCAACGAGCACACACTCGGGGTGGATCTCACTCAACCGTTGTCGCAAGGTGTCGCAACGGGGTGAGTAGGGACGATGCACTCACCTGCAAGAGAATAAAGGATAGTTCAAGTCCACTCTCACCAAGAATAAAGAGCAAGAACAACGTGACGAGTACTACCCAAGACTTACCCGCTCCCGAATTCACGAAGGCGAGTTGGTCCACGCCTTTCCGCAGGTAGACGACGTCTATGACCCTCTCCTTCAGGAAAAGGTAAAGCTCCAGCGCATCCCCCTTCAGGAGAGGTGGTTTGAATTCCTCTTCTGTCTTCTGGACTGGAGCGAAGGGAATGTTCCTGAAGTCGCCCAGCACTAAGACGAACTTATTGGTCCAATGGTGGACCATGTTGAGCGTCTCGTCGACCCTGACACACCCGCTGGTGAAGAACTGGGTGCCGTCGCTGGTCGTTTTCAGGGTCAGGACTTTGCGGAAGGTGGAGAGATTGAACTCGATCTTCTCCTCACGCAGGTAGCAGGCGTAGGCGACCCGGATGCTGATCGCGTTGGGATCCCGAAGTATTGAAGAACCTGACGGACCTCAGGCCACAAGGGCAATCTCAGCCCTACCTGGAAATGAGCCAGGGGGAAGGCGAGCTCTCTGATGTAAAGCGCTGCAATAACGATCTGATTCGCCCAGGGTAGGGTGAGGCGAGTACGCTCCTCTTTCTCTTCTCGACGAGCATAGTCCCTCTTCTCGACGACATTGTTTTCCCGACGACATAGTTCTTTTCGACGGTATAATCTCTTCTCGACGTTATGAGCGTGAATCATCTGAGCGACATGAACAACCCATCTCGGCGACACAGCTCCTTCTCTCCCAGGGCGAGGCGAGTTGACCTGGCCTCAGGAGAGCTCACTTTAAGAGAACTCGCCCTCGACGAGTAGGACTTGACCTAGTCGCCTCAACCGCACCCGCTCAATGAGGGAGCAAGGCGAGTTCGGGTCAGCCCAACTCCTCGGTCTTCCCTCACTATACACAGACCAGCGAGGGTTGCAATTAGTATTTACAAAAAAGTACGAGGAGCTGTTCGCAGACCATTTGAGTCTGCATATTGAAATTTGGTTAAGGCGGAGGAAGCTATCCGCAGGCCATTATGACAATTTTGCTTTTGGAAGATTTAGCCTATAAATAGGACCCATTATGTCTCAGATCGATCAGCATGGATCCATCCCCCAAGAGAGCCTGAGCTTTCTTCCTTGCGTTCTTGTGCTATCTGAGACAGGCTTAGCCTTTGGTTTTTGGGAGGAGAAATCAAGTAGGATTTTCGGGTTCGTGGTGGGACCTCTTCGCTGCAGCCAGTGGGTCCATTCTTAGGCAACTACCTACCACTCTGAGAGAGCTAGTCCTCAGCTTGCCATACTTAGAACAAGAGATCTGACGAAGAGAGAAGTAACTCAATCTACTTCCCAATTCTTGAACATAGTTGGACCGGTATCCGAGTTCCAACACATATAATGTTTAGCTACAAAAAATAATAATTTAGTGTGCATATAACATTTGAGTGCACATATATAGCCAAACTTGATGTGCACATAACCTTGCTCTAAATTTATTACCTAACTCTGTCCCTTCAGTCGATCCCCAAATATCACATACCGTAGAAAAGTGATCCTTTTAAACTTCTGAGTTGTGATTAGAAGATAAAGCTATATAACTTTTGCCGAATCCTTAATTGGCAGCATGTCTAACCCACTTATAACAATATATAGCCTATGAAGTCTATATAGAAGAAGAAGTCTGCATAGGCTTCTTATATATAGGCTATATATATGACTCTTCTTCTACAAAGATTCTTTTTCTTCTATATAGGTCATATGCAAGAAGAAGAAGAAGAAGAAGAATATATATAGCGAGAAGTCTATATATATGCTTATGTATATGTTATATTGTTCTAATATAAAAAAAGGAAGAAGCTATGTATACATAGTATAGAATAATAAGAAGTCAATATAGAAGAAGAAGAATCTATGTAGAAGAAGAATCTATTGTAATTGTTGTTCTTAGTATTTCTTCTATGACCATTTAATAACTTGGTCCTAATTATGCTCTTAAAGTTTGTGACATTTGGGCTAAGATAGAAAAAAAATGCAAAAACAGGAACGAAAGGAGTATTTAAGACTCATTTACACTAAATGAGTTTTAGTCTATTGGTTTGACATCCAACCAGCAATAAGGAGCATGGGAAACTATATAGACTTGAAGTATATATGAAGCAAATTGTAAATATGTATGAATTATAAATAAGTATTATTATTATTATTACTTTTTTTGAAATTACAGAAAATTTCCAGGGGTTGTTGTTTTCATTGGAGATGGAATTTTCATGTGAAAACTTTGGTTGAAATATTTGAGTATTATTGTTCAAGCACCGTTGATCTTCATAAGTATTATTCACCAAATTAATTCCTTGATTTATGGTATTCCCAATTAATTTTATGATTTTTGTTTTTAGTGTACCATTCTTGTGGAAGCTCTCTTTTGAAATTAAATAAGCTTGTTAACATATAATTTCCATGATATTTTAATAAATATTTTTCAAATATTAATTGTTGAGTCCCAGTTCATAGTAACATCGAAAGGTTCAATCAGTGTCGAGCACAATCTATAAGGATTCTTCCACCGAGTTTGTGGAAAAAATCCATGATTTAATATGGTATGCCCAATTAATTATTTGAATTTTTTTAACTCTAAAATTACCATGAAAGTTATCTATTACTATCATAAAATATGCTGACATAACTAAATTATATATGTAGAGTCAAAAAGGATACTTCAAAGAATTGATATCTCATCATGTAATCCAATGCATTTTCATTCTAGGTGGCGACATTTCAAGCATATAATCTTAGCAGCCGTTTGCCCATACCTCCTGTCATGCCTGACTGTAATCCAGAGCTACAAAACCTGCAAGAAGAAGGATGTGGATTCAGCAAAGCTTGCGTAGACCAAGAGATGAAGCCAAATGATGCCCTTACCGCTGTAAATGTATCAAGTTATCTGTCTCTTAGTTTATTTCCTCTTTTGCTCCTTTCCTGTCTTATTTATAAGGGGTTGTATCCAGCTCTCACGTGGTGTGAACAATGAAATGTATCTTGTTGTCTCGTATGAAATGAATGAAATGTGCAGCTACTGATATGGTGATATTTTTTGATGTGGTGATATTTTTTGTGGTGATGTGGTGATATGTGGATGCACTTCATTGCTCCATTTTGCTGAAAATGTTTTGAAAAGAAAAGAAAAGAAAATTAGAAAAAGAAAAGAAGTAAAAAGAAAAGAAAAAGAAGTGCTTAATTGAAATTTTTTATAGATTTATGATTGGGAGTAGGCGGTGCACACACCCATGTAGTCAAGTCCAAGCCTGGGGTGTGATGTACCCGCGTGTCTTTTTGTGGTGCTTGAGGATAGTTTTCTGTGCAAGCTCATTTAGGTTTAGGTGTTTCAAGCCTTCTTGTTTATCTTTGTTTACCTCACCTTAACCCAAGCCCCATTTAAAACCTAAAAGTCCTACCGACTCACGCTATGAACCGATCTAGTGTCGTGGAGAGAATGTGAACGGGTGAGCTTATGGTCGCCGACGCCGATGGATTTCGGTGGAGTTTGTCCAGAATCTCAGCTTTGGCAATGCTTGTCTCAACGATTGCTTTACTTTCTCCATATGTGTGACCGACGAATTTGCCCGTGCGCGAATTCCCTCCAATTTTAAAATAAGATCCCAAAATATCAAATCATTTAAGCATTTCTCATCTCCCTCAACCCTCTCCCAGTGCCCGCGAGCCCTAGACGGCACCTAATCCTCCCGCTCCGGTTCGCTGATTTCAGTCCCAAAGAGGCGAGATCGCTCCCTTCCGGCAGCATGGATGCAACATCTTTGCAGAAATCCACCTTCATTTCCCGCTCATTGGCCCGATATACACATCGGAAGAGCCTCTTTCGATTCTCCCTTTTCACGCTCTCACGATCGCGTCCCACATTTCGCTTCCTCTTCCATTTCCTCTCCCGCCGACCACTCGTCCCTCCCATTCTCTTCCGTGCCGCACCTGTGAATCGGCAATAGATCCCGGAAGACTCCATCGGCGACCTCGTTGCACGGAAGAACTCTCCACAGAAGAACTCTCCACATCGTAGGTGCGCAGGATATCCTCTTTACTTTTCCTCTTTATAATTTCAGATTTCCTCTTTGCTTCCGCTTTCAAGTACGCAGCTTTTCCTTTTTACAATCGCAACATTTCCTCTTTGCTTTCTCTTTCAGGTACGCAACGTTTCCTCTTTACAATCTCTGCATTTTCTTGGAAGCCCTCAGGGACATCCACCAAAGGTAAGCAGACATGCTCTACAGATTTCATAAGAAACATGATATCATTTAATTTCACAAGTCCAAATTTTTATTTCCACTATTTCAACTCTTCATTGAACACATCACAATATGTACGCAAGGTGTATGAATGAATGTCTCGTACAAGAATAAATTTATGAATTGAATGCGGATTAAATTTCTTACTTTCATTTGCGTACTTTTTTTCCTGTCAATTATTTGGTTCTGAATGGTGAACCTCAGCCCAAATATTTTTCTTCTTATTGAATTTGGCATTCAAAATCTAGGGCTTCCTTCATGGGAGGCCAAGAATCTCTATTACCAGCCACATTGGGGCCAAGAAAGGTCAGAAATTTTGATTCATGAATTAAGGATTTTGTTGTATGATTTGGTTTTGAATTGTGAAATTTTTTAAATTGGCAGATTTGTTGTATGATATTGTTGAGAATGGGGGTCATGTACTTTGGGAGAAGATCAAAAGCATCCAATATGACTAATTACTACCATGGAGTATTGCCGGCTTCGGCGGATCATTAGTTAATTTTCATGGCATTGTCTGCTTCGACCATAATTTTCACTTTGAGATATAAATATGCCGGCTTAGAATTTACCTTTTTCTCTCACACCAACACATTCAGAATATGATTTTAGGTGATGTTACCACAAACAACTATGATTACTTCCTGTGCTTCGATTGCTGATTGCTACTGCCTTGGAAACAAAAGGATCAAACAATCTCATCGGCGGTTTTTTTCCTTCTGGAAAGGTTTCTTGGATTTGATTATGTATGAACTTTCCTTATAAATTGTCAATTATTTATATCTTATATTTGATTTTTGGTGTGTTGATAATGATTTATGTTTTTTATTTGTTGTGTAAGGAACTTCAATTTTTAAATGGCTGGAAATAGCTATGATTTTTATTTGTTTTAATTTTCTTAAATAATTTGTTGTGCAGTCGTAAGGAACTACAAGTCCAGGGAACAATGAAAGTAGCAGGTATGGGACAATTAGATTTTATGTCGTTATGGATGATTCATTGCAAAGTATAAATATTGTTTTTTTTTTACTTTCTACTCCCCTATACTGAATCGAACCCAAATGGACTAACTCTCTTTCTTTTATAAGGCATGATATTTATAAGTCACTGTGATAGAGATAATGTGGTTAGGGTACACATATTTTTGTGCCAACTTTCCATTGTTCTTGATTTCAACTCTAATAATTTGTTTATGATATTTTCGTTTAGGTACTACTGCAATCACCCCTTTCTCCCCTTTCAATTTAACGTTGTTCTGCATAGGAAAAAATGACTGATGAAGAAGATAGAACAGATGTCTGTTAATCTATGATTGTTTTTTTAGTTCTCTTGGCCGTTTCTTAAGTTTTCAATAATTATTCCGAAATCTGCAGAAATCAAAACACAATTAGTATTTTTACTGGTCATTCGTGAACTAGTTGGTTATGGATGTTGTATGGACTACACAATTTTCAGTAGTTGTATAATATGTGTTTATTCATGAATTAATTCATTCAGTCTTCATCTTTTACAGAAGCAAAACAAAAGTTAATCCTTTATATGATGTATATGATGGGCGTCGGCATTGATCATGTTAAGAGTCACCTGCAAGTAATTAAAAGAAAGCGAAATGTCGCCGCCCACGGCCAATGCTGCCGCCCACGACCAATGTTGCCGCCCACGGGCAATGTCGCCGCCCATAGCCAATGTCGCCGACCACGACTAATGTCGCCTGACATTAGCCCTAACTCTTTGCCATATATGTCCTAAGGTGTCGATCATGATATTTGTGCTTCCTTCCCAAATTTACAATTTAGTTTTTGCGATTTCTTTTATTAAATTTTTTGGCTTTGCCTTGCAGGCTTCATAAGGAAATATCCAAAGCATTTAGACGAATAAAGTTAAAGGAAACCTCATATTGTTGGCAAGTGGAGCCTTCTCTCATCTTCAGGATTGCGGTCTACTTGCTTATACCATTAAATTTTTAATGTGCAAATGTTATTTTAATATGTGAATGAAAAGGGAAGTATTGGTTCTCTAATTATCAACATGTTTATTAATTGTCTTCTCTTAATCCTATTTTCCACTAATGAATCCATGTTGTTAAAGGAAACCTCATATTATCAACATGTTGAGGAATTATTTAGGGATTTGAATTTTTTGTGGTGTTTCACTTAATGGCTTGGATTTGGCAAATGATCTTTTGTTTTTGTGTGGTGTTTCCACATCCAGGCATTGATTTGTGGAGCCAAGGGGGTAATCTCACTTGCACAGGTTTTGAAATTGTTGACCAAACGTGCAGTCACAATCACAAGGTTATTCTTTTTACCATCTCTTGGTTCCTCCTTTCATTTTTTAGTTTTAGAAACCACTCTTTCAGATTATAGATCATTTGTTCGTTTTATGGTATACACTACCTATACACTTTTTGATTTGAAGCTTTATTGGTCCTTGTGTTTTGGATTATCTATGCATGTTTATTGATTTTTGGACTATCATAGCTAGATCTGTTCATTTGATTCTTCTTCTTTGAAAAGCCGGATTGGATGCACATTATTAGCCGTTAAATTCATGAATCAAATCTGGGATGACATTTGGGCAAAGCCGGAGTGGTTAGCTGTAGAAAACCGCAGCCAACCCACAACCTACCCGCAACGGTTTGCTGCAGAAAACCGATGCACAGTCGCAGTGGTTTGCTGCAGAAAACCGCTGCATAGTCGCAGTGGTTTGCTGCAGAATACCGCTGCATAGTCGCAACAGTTTTTCCGCAGAAAACTGCTGCATAAGGCAACGGTTTTGCTACAACACATATCGGGGCAAACAAGCGGCAGATTGATGCAGGAAATGGTAACAAAGCTGCTGCGTGGTCATGGAGCAAACCACAGCAAAGCCGAATTCAGTTCTCACAACTTCTAATGCATTTACTTAAAGTTTGTTCAATGTTCACTTTTGCAAAGCAAGATTTTGTTGCTCTTTGGTCTGGGCTGCAAACATGCATGAAATTTTCTGACTTTCTTTAATTGACACAACTTGTAGTGATTCTAGAATTGGCATGATGAGGCAAGAACTTGTTGATTTCTTATAAGAGTATTTACATGCTAGTCATATTTTCCAAGGAAAATTCAACCCAACATGAGCCGCTCAGGTGTTGCACATTGCCCTCTCCAAGCATACTGAGAATGATTTAGTCTACTCTAGAAATTAGATCTATTTTGATGGATTTAATAAATATGATGTCACGTAGATGATAGTTTAAAGAAATATTGTTATACTGCGGAATTTAAATGAATGTGAAAATTAGGTGCCTTAGTTGGTGATCGGAGTTGTTTCCCTCTTAACATTGCCCTCTATTGTGGATCTTACATTAATGTGAACTAATATGTTTCCTTTTTTTTGCTTTATTAATTAATCCTCTTTTTTTTTAACTTCCCTGTTGTGTTTGGTGCAAATTGGCTAACTTTGAAAGTTAGTTGGCGCCAAGATACTTTGACCGAACTGAAAAATATCAAGTAGATGTTGAGTGTTTCATAGTTGCCATTTGGGTGGATGTAATTAGAAATAAACATAAGTTTTTTAAAACACCTTACATGCTATGGAGAAATCGTGGCAATTTTTGTTTAAAATAAATCTGTCAAGTATTTGCCACTGTTTGTTTCAAAACAGTGGCAAATACTTTTTTTTTAATGATAAATCTGCTAAGTATTTGCCACGGTTTCAAACCGTGGCAAATATTTTTTTATAAATATACCAAGTATTTGCCACGGCTAAGTACCGTGGCTAATGATGGACTTTTAGCCACGGTAAAGAAACCGTGGCTAATAGCCGCCGAAACCAAAACCTTTTAGCCACGGTTTAGACTGTAGCTAAAAGTCGTGGCAAAATGGTATTTGCCACGGAACGAGTGTGGCAAATACTTTTTGCCACGCTCGCATTAGCCACGCCTATTTGCCGCGGGCAAATCGTGGCTAAAACCTTTTTGCCACGGAATTGGACATTTAGCCACGGCAATTTGCCCTGGCTAAAAGTACATTTTCTGGTAGTGGGGGGAGTTTGTTGAAACATGGTCTTCCGCATCTCCTAGGTTTGAGAATAACAAATCTTATGTGTATTTGATCTTATGTGTTTAAGTGTGCAGGAAACAAAGTCATGTGACTGAAGGATAACATAAGAAGGTTGCCCCCAAGTTTGAAGCCAAAATCCATCATGGTCACTAGCGCCGGTGGTAGCCACTAGCACGGGGGCTAGACCTGATTAGGCAAGTTCGGGAGGCAAGTATAGAAGGCGACATCGTCGGGCGGTAGTGGATAGCGCAGGCAGTAGCGGATAGCGCAGGCGGTAACGCGGCGCACAAGAGTAATTTTGGCAAGGTTTCCTTGGAATGAAAGATACGCACTCGCATAATATTGCTTAAACAGGGATATCGTCGGCGGTAGCAATAGCGCAGGCGCTAGCTCCAGGGCTATAAAAAGGACCCCTCTTCTCTCATTTTTAATACACATCCTTGAGAGAGTTCTAGTGCCAAATTTCCAGAGCCTTATACTGTCGAGAGTTGATCTCCCACCAAAGTTCCGTGAGTTCCTGAAGGAGGATTTCTTCACTCCGCATCCGACCGACGATCGCTTCAACCACGCTTATTCTACAGCGGTCTTTCATCTCCAACTTCAGAAGTTCTTCAAGAGGTAGTTTTAATATTGTTGTTGTTATTTTCATTCTTGTAATCGTTTAGTAAATTCGCCTCGTGTTGGCGATTAGGTATGGGTAGGACTTAGAGAGGAATTTGCCTCGTGTTGACGACTAGATCTAGGTTTGGTCTAGGGGGTGCTCGAGGTCGTATCCAGGGGGAGGATTGGCTAGAGCGGCTTGAGTCCATATCCAGGGAGGATAAGCTAAAGCCATCGGTTCGTAGGGATACGAGTCGGGATAGAAAATGAAAAATACTTTTTTACTATTCGCCTTCGATTTCTAGCGTTATAAGAAGTCAAGTTTTGTAATCCTACATTTCATATTAATAAAATCATGTCTCTATTTTATTTCACTTAATTTGTTTGATTTCTCTTTATTTTAATCGCTTAGCTTATCAAGTATTTCAAAATATAACATAAGTTCTTACAACCCTTATTCACCCCCCCCCCCTCTAAGGGCGCCTGCAGATCCAACAGTCTTTTCTTCTACAACAAATTTTCTGTATTACTTTGTAGAGTTCTTTGTGAACCTGGGCTTGTAGGATCTTGTACTGATCTGAGTTGGTAGGGATCTTTGTGAGCCTGAGATTGATAGGATTCTGTGTGAGCCTGAGTTTTGGTAGGATCTTGGTACATATCTGAGTGCTTGGTAGGACTTGTAAAGTCGGAGAAAATTGTTGTAAGGTTTGCATAACCTGAGTGTGAGCTTTTCTGTGTGAAGGGCTGAGGTAGGATCCTTTGTGATCTGAGTTGTATGATCTTCTGTATAGTGAAAAATCTGAGATTTGGAGAAGTTGCCTAGTCTAGCACACTGCTAGATAGGTGGGAGGGACAGTGGACTACCTCTAAACACATTGTCTTGTAGGGAACCACTATAAATCTTGTATGCTTTCTGTGTTGCTTTTATGATGTGATGGATAAACTTTAAAGTAGCAAAGAATATTGAAAACACCTAGTCACCCCCCCTCTAGGTGTAGATCATTGACAACCCATAACTTTCAAAATATTATATTACTTTTGTTGATAATTTCCCTCGCTTTGCTTGGATATATTTCATTTCTGCAAAATTTGAAGTTCTTTCCAAATACATTGAATTCGTAGAAATGATTGAGGCACCATTCTCATGCAAAATCAAAATCATTGAATTCGTATACATCATGCCAATTTTGCAAATTTCTTATCTCTGAACTCTTGGTAAATTCTTGTCTCATGCCCATCAACATAATAGGGTTGTTGAGCTACATCATCATATTCTGGTTGTTACCCGATTTCTTCTTTTAGCGGCTTCTATTCCTCTTCAATTTTGTGCAGAAACTGTTTTTACCAGTGTTTTTCTTAACAACAGGATCCCAACTTTTGTTCTTGCTGGTTTCCCCTAACCACAAACTACATAATCATGTTCATAATTACTCTTTACTAAAAGTCTTTGGTTATACTTATTTTGTTCAGTTACCTTTGATTGAGTGAGACAAGTTATCTTAAAGATCCATCGCTTGTGTTTTTCTTGGTTATAATACTCAACATAAGTAGAGCTGTCACGGTTCGGTTCTGATTCTACTAAGACCATGAACCGAATCGCTAAGGTAATGATTCTTCAAATTAGAACCAAAACCTTATTTAGTTCGATCAGTTCTGATTTCGATTCCAGCATAATTTTTGGAACCGCCGTGCCAACAGTTCCGGTTCAACAAGAACCAAAACAAAATCGGACACTAACGGTTCGGTTCGGTCCGGTTCCAATCGTTTGAATCCGTCATAGTTTTAATCATTTTATAACTCTATAATTTGAGTCATTAGACGGATTCCTAAAGATTATTATCTCTTTAAAATGCATATTTGAAATGAAAATTGGAATTCAGATGGTTGGAGAAATAAATTTGAAACCAGTCGATCGTCAAAGGCCCCCTAAATTTGAAACCCTAATCACGAGGGAGAGAACGAACACTGCCGGAAGATCGTCTAGGAGAAGCCAGTCGAGAAAGTCGATGATTCTGAATGTAGATCTGAAGCCCTAGCAGAAAGGTCAGAGCGAACACTACCATAATGGGGAGAAGAATGTCATCAGCGATCGAGCAAGCAGAGTGAGAAGGAAGCCTTCAACATAGAGGAGCGGGGAAATGACATAATGTCACGCGGCTTGTGTACGAGTATTTGAATCCTACTACAATCAGATGGTTGATATATTGTATAGTCGTATAGATAATACATATATATATTATTATGATTATAAAAAAAATATTATAATAATACTAAGAATAAATATATATTTTAAAATAATAATAATAATAATAATAATAATAAACGGATTGCGGTTCGGTTCTGCTTAGGTCTGGTCCGGATCGGGTCTAAAAATTTAGAAACAGCTCGAGACATTTATGTTGTGGTTCTGGTTCCGATTCCTGTCCGGATAATAAAATGAAGGAACTGCACCGGGTCATTGTTGCTTACGGTTCCAAAATTCAAACCGGAACCCAAATAATTCGCGAACTGTTCGGTCTGATTCTTTGTGGTTCCGATTCGGTTTACGATTTTTAGTTTTAAGTGACAGCTCTAACCATAAGGGATATAGATGTTATAATTCTATTATCAGACGCCTTGGCAAACATTGTCATGTTATCTTTCTAGATAAATGTCTCATTATGGTCTACATAGACCTCCAAATTCATTACCTCTCTCCACCCCGGAGGAGCTTATCTTGCGTGACATCGAGACATTCTCCATCTCATTCATCATCCTCACATGACTCACTTTCTTGATTCTCCGGTAACTCTTTTTGATCCTCTTGGCCATAACTCCACTACAACACTCGTTTCATCCCACTACTCAATCCCTTCGTCGCTCCACTCGAGCATCTGGGTGCTCAATTTGAAATGAAAGACCTAGATTACATTTGTTATTTCCTTGGTATAGAAATTGACAATTATCATTGGGAATATCTTCTCCCATAATAGAAATTTCTTAATGAGATAATTGATAGAGAGACTCTTAGTGATGATCCACAGCTTCTACGCCACTTGAGTTGAATATCAAATTATGCCCTCGAGATGTAGACATTCTTCCAATCTCTTTTTGGATATTGACTGCCTGCTAGCATGCTTATGTACCTGATTATCAATCGTCTTGATATTTCTCAGGCAGTTCACATCGTCAGCCAATTTGTTTCTGAGCCAAAACCAAATCACTACGTTGCGTTATCATGCACCATTCGTTGCTTGTGTAGCACAGATCTCAATTTCTATTTTTCTTATCAAGCTCCATGCTTGAGCTTCGTGCTTATTATGCTGCAGATTGGGTAGGCGGTGTCTTGAATCAACGATCCACCACTGGGTATTGCGTGTTTCTTGGTGACTCATTAATTTCATGGAAATCAACAAATGAGGGATGTAGTCTTTCAATCCAGTGTTGAAGCCGAGTATAAAGATATGGATAACACTACTAATAAGGTCACTTGGCTACGATGACTTCTTAGTGCTATGAATGTCTCCATCTCTGAACATATACTCTTATTTTATGACAACACGGGTGTCATTCAAATCACATAATCTCATTTTCATGAACGGATAAAACACATTTGAGTTTTTCACTGCTCGCCGATAATATTTCTGCAAAAAAAACGCGCGACCGGGCAAAAAAAATGCACGCCCGCGCGAAAAAAACGCACGCTCATGCGAAAAAACACGTGTCCGGGCGAAAAACGTGCGCTCAGGCAAAAAACTGTTATCTAAGCAAAAAACACACTCGGGCGATAAAAACAACGCTTGGGCAATAAACTTGCGCCCATGCGAAAAACTAGTGTCTAGTCAAAAAGCGCGCACAAACATACATCGTCGTTATTCTTACTGCATTTGATTTGAATATTATTAAAAATATGCATATAACAATTCCTATGATGAAAAATCATCTTACAAACGAACAACAAAAACGATGAATGCCAATTTTTATGACAGTCATTATGTAGCCGAACAACCACATTGGAATTACTCTCAATGTCAATCCCTTCAAGAATTGGTTTTCAATCTAATGCTATTTCTTGAATACCAATATCGTTGAAACAAACAGACCCCAAGGGTTAAAAAAATAAGTCAATCCGCTTCTCTGAAACTCCACACATTAGTATGAACACCAAACACACGACACAATGGAAGAAATCACATATGATAAAGTACGCTAAGGATCTGTTTGGGGTGGAGGTCATGAGCACAATGGTCATGAACCGTCGTTCGTAAATGTCCGACCTCACCTAAGAAACTCCATCCACTTTTATGTTCAAAATTAGTTTTTTTTTTCTTTCTTAGTGACGGTCATAACCGTTGTCATGTCAAACACATTTCATGATGATGACGTTTTTATCCAAACTCACTAGTGCGATAGCGTCGCATCAGACGGACCCTAAATGACAAGTGTTAAGCACTTGGAAATAAATATTTAAAACTTGCATACCTTTGAAAATCTCAAACACTTGTAATCCAAACACACATCTATAAAGATGACAACATAGAGCCAACTGAAGGGAGCTTCATGCAAACCGATATATAAAGATACAAGAAGGTGAAAATTCCAAACATCCAAACCGATATATAATTTCCAATGTGAGATTGTTCTCAAACTTTCTACACACTGTAGCGGCCGCCCCTGCTGGATTTGTCTCTTCTGGAATCATCCTGAAAAATAACACAGACAATATGAACTTTGGACGAATAAGTGCGAGCAGTAACAACATTTTATGGACTTCACATTACATGGTAAGTGTATACAATCTTCTCCATGGTGTCGATAATCTCTTTCCACTTCCTCCCGATGCTCATCTACAACAAATACAAGTTTGATGAAGATTTCATAACCATAATATGACAGATGATATACCACTTTCTTCTGTCATTAGGGCTTGGATCAAGAAAACCTTCATAAGCTATGCTTTCAATGACGAGCAATAGCTAATACGAAGTGGTAATATGTAGATTAAAATCGTAAATAATCCAACAAAGGCTACAAGTCAATAGCAGTCCTGGCAGAAGATATCCAATGAAACTAATTTAATATAATATAACAATACTAGCATAACGTACCCATGCCTATCTGGTTGGCGGCACCAGCACTGTTTTAAATTTCATCAGACATATCTGTTAATGTGTAGTTGTTTAGGGTAAAACGATATTTTTCTCTAAAAAAGTAGATTGGCCTTTCGAAAAATATAGACCGACATATTCGATTTTTTCTGATATATCGATCGACAGAACTTTTGAACATATTATCCACTATTTTATTTTACGTTATGTTAACATAACAGTAGTATTATTATGTATGTTTAAGCCAAAGATTTATTGTTTTGTTCTTTTTATAGTTTACAATCAATTTTGTATAATTATTTCACACTAATTTTTTTATTTCATATTACAAAATTGTAAAAAAACTAAACACGTTGTTAGTAGTTGATTAGTTTTATGATTTTAACATGAATTTGTTAAGCTTTGAAAGACTTATAATCAATCAATGATATACAACAACACTCAAGCCCTTATATGGATCCTTTGTCTCCATTGCACCCTATCTTTAATCATAGCCTCGCTAATGCCTAAGTACATCATATATTTCCTTATAGTTTCATTCCAAGTCTTTTTGGGTCTACCCTTCCTCCGTTTAACATGATATGTAGCTTTAAAATCAATCGATAATATGTAGCTTTAAAATCTTCTTTATTTGCTATGAAACTTAGTGCAATCAAAATAAATTTATTATATAATATTAAATAATCTTTACAATGTACCGATTTATACTTGTTAATATTATTTTATTTTCAATATTCTTCTATACACGACTCATTATTCGTTATGTTATGTTAATTTTTTACTTTTAAAACATATAATTATACTTAATATGCATAAAAGTAAAAAACGTTTACTTATAAAATATGAAAATCCGATATTTTAAAATATCGTGACACGTCTCCGACTTCCGACGTTTAAAAATTCAATCCAATATGTCGCCGACAACCAATATTTACAACCTTGGGCGCAAGTACTCTGACCATGCACAATGTCTGATGGCGATAATATATTTAGCCGCTGCAAAATTTTCTATCTTCATTTATACTTTTCTAATTTATTTTTCTTTTTTATTATATTATCAGTTTTTCTTTCCTTTTATATTTTTCTCTTTTATTTTGGCTTATTTTATTTTTGATTTATCATTATAGTTTATTAAAAACTATATATTTATATGATTGTTCATATGTAATTAAAATATAAAATTTAGAGGATAATAATTAATATGACAATATAATAAGAGCATCCCTTATAATAATAAATCAATAATAGATAAATGTGTATATAGAATGCTTCAAACTAAAGAGTTGAGATTTAAAACTTTAGTGTCACGCACTAAGTCTTTATTATCATAGTAAATAGTATAGATTCAAATGGCAATAAAATTCAATTATGGACTACAATTAGGCGGTTAAGTTTACTTGGGCTCCGTTTGACACAGCAGTAGCGGTCGTGAATGTGGTGGTTATGAATCATCATTCGTGAACACGCGACCTCACCTAAAGAACTTCATCCACTTTTATGTTCAAAAGTAGTTTTATTTTCTTGATGGTGGTCAAAACCGTTGTCATGCCAAACATACATTCAATGACATTGGTGTTTTTGTACAAACTCGCCAGAGCAAAAAACGCCGCACCAAACGGAGCCTTAATGTTCTCTATTTTTAAACAGGCACTAATCTTTCAGATGTAGCGTTTAAGTGTCTTTTATAGAGCCAGACAACTAAGAGTATGTGCATGGGGAACAAATGATGGAACTAGAGTTTGGAAAGATCAAAAGTAAATATTTCTAGAAAAAAATCAGTAAATGTGATACACAGGTTGATCCAAGGGGTTGTCGTTGACTTGGTTCCCCTTCCAAGATCAAGACCTTCTATCTCGATGTCTCAGTCCCTCACCTTAGTCTCCTTTATATAAGAGTTTTACAAATAGACAAATACATAAAAGGAACAGCATTAAAGGAAAATAGCATAAAGCGGAAATATCAAAATGATGGTGGCTGAATGGGCCTTACGCACGGTCGAGTTCGGCTCGGGACCTCCCCGGACCACTTCTTGCGGCATGAGTAGACTCGGAAGAACAAAATTTTCTCAAGCTCGAAGTCTAGGAACTGCTCCTTGAGTCAGATGTGTGGATCCAGGTAGCCTTGTTAGTGGGGAGGCCTTGTCATTTAATCAATACTTGAAGAAAGACGGGTGGATTCCACTTTAAGCAGGGTGTTTTATCCAATAAGCAATCGGGCCCACGCGTTTGATGATCTGAAATGGACCGTATATAACAAACACTAGGCTTGGGGTGCAACCGGTGAGCGACCAAAAATTGTTGATGAGGTCGAAGTTCAACCACAACAACATCGCCAGGGCTATAGGCCATTGTCCTGCGGTGTTTATTTGTTGTCTGAGTCATGCGTTGTTGGGCTCTAGTGAGGTAAAACTTTAGTTGGCAGAGGGCCTCGTGTTGATCCATGAGTGTCGGAGTTAAGGCTTCCATGTGACATTCCGTGGGGGTATGTTGCATGATACTGGGTGGCGGGGGTTGTAGATGATTTGGAAGGGCAACACAACAAAGGAAGAATGTTGATGGAACCGAGAAACCGGTTCTCAAAAGTTTGGACCTAAAGGGTAGCATGAGGTTACTGATCATGTGGTCTAACACTACGGATCTGATGGTAGGAGGGAGAGAGAGAGCTAGAAGTCTGATTGCCATCGGCACTCTTTCGAGGATGGAGGAGCACATTCGCCGCGGCGAGGAGCATCTAGCGAGGGCCAATGAAGAATTTCGACTCACTCGTGAGCTGGGCTGGCAAGGTCGCCATACACAAACCACGTATCGTCGTGACCCTTTGCCCATGCTTTGAGCTTATGTTTATTGTTTGTTTATGTAAATCTTGTACTTTATAATTTCCCAAGGTCGCCATACACAAACCACGTATCGTCATGACCATTTGCCCATGCTTTGAGCTTATGTTTATTGTTTGTTTATGTAAATCTTGTACTTTATAATTTCCCTCGCCTTCTTGGAATTTTGACATTTATATCTGTGGGGTTAAGTCGCATGTAGGCGAGATGGTTTTATTATTATTATTATTTTATTCGCATGATGCTGTGATTTTTAATCTGGTTGCTTGTCGCGAGTTCTTCTTACTCCTTTTTCTGCGAGGTCGTTTCTTTGCAAGGTTAGGCAAAGGAGGCTCGTGTCGCGTTAAGGAGAGCCAAAGATGGATTCGCGTGGGGCCGAGAGCTCGGCTAGTCAGGCGAGACCAAGACTGGTCTCGCCGATCCCTTGACCTCGCGCGTCTTGACCCTCCCCGACCCTCCCCACCTAGAGTTGGTGGGCACGTCTATAAATAGGAGGGCCCAGCTTCGTATTAAATGTGCTTTCCTGTTCAAGTTCCCTTCGGCGAGACGAACTGGGTGAGCTCCCCCCCCCCCCCCCCGCCTTAGCTTATGTAGGTCGCGACGTCCGTCGCCGACGAGACCGAGGTTGGTCGCTTGATTTGTGCGGCAAAATTTTCCTCCCATGTTTTTAAGAAGTCGAAGACCACAGAAGCTGATCTGGAATCCTTCCGGTCTCGGCACCTTCCTGTGGGATACGAGGTGAGGCTTCCTAGAGAGCGCGAGTTCATCGACACTTTCTTCTCTGATCAGCTCTCCTCGTTGGCGCATTTCGAAGTGGGGTTATGAATCCCTTTGTGGCCCAAGTTCTTCCGGATCCTACTCTACTTTGGGTTATTCCCGTCCCAGATAAACCCAGATGGCGTCGCGGCCATCGTCGAGTACCTCTGTTTTTTCGCGATGAGAGAATAGAGTTCGATCTCACGGTCTTCAAGAAGATGGGGTCGCCTATTTTGGGAGCAGCACATTCAAGCTTCAGGGGACCCATAATAAAGTGTGGTCAGGAATGAAAGGTTCATTATTGTTAGAGGCGACTTCGCCTCCATCCCACTCTGGCCACAGCAAGCGGGTGCGGAGCTCTTCATTCCACCCGTCCTGAGGGGCCAGAGGCACGCTCTTCAATTTACCTTCAAGAAGAAGAGGTTTGACGTCGTCCACTTCCGCCAACGAGTCGACGAACTCCTTTTCATCAAACCAGGCAAAGGTTGGTATGAGCGAGGTTATCTAGGCGAGGCTGTTTTTTAACGAGGTTGTCTACACCTCGCCACTAATGTCGAGGTCCCTAATTTTTGAGAATTTGCTTTTTTTGTACGAGTTCGCGTGGTCCCTGCGACCGTCCTTCCCTCTATCGTTGAGGTGACCCATCCTTCGACAGGCCGGGGTCACTCCAGCCAACCCTGTGAGACTGTCAATCTTGACGACGTAGAGGACCTTCCTCTGGAGTCGCCTCGACCGCCCGAGGCGGAATCAACTCAGTCGAGGCGGCATAAGGTCGTCGCCCGCAAGCAGCGACGTGAAGACAAGGGAGAAGACTCTTATGAAGACGCAGAGTTACATCCTAACTTCGGCAAAGGGTCTAGAAGTAGCGACCTCATGGGTGATCCCCTGGTCTCTTGGGATTTTGACAAGAACCAGGTCCACCTGAGCTCGCATCTACCGTCCTGGACAGAAAACGGCGAACCGAACGACGATGCTTTTAACGTCGCGTTCAGCCTATACGGGCGGGATGACACGAAAGGTTTATTTCACTCCTCTCCCCAATATCTCCCTGACCAGGGCTCTCGATCGCTCCTTCGGAGTCTCGAGCTCTTCCATCAGACCGCGAGAAAACTTCTCGCCGCTGAGGAGAAGATTCGTGTGGTTGAGGCATCTCACCTCGCATCGGAGGAGATGGTGGCGGAGACTGAGGCTAAGTTAGTCACTACTAAAGCGAAGTTGACTGAGCAAAGGGCGTTCGAGGTCTCCTTGGTAACGGCGCGTCTCCGTTATTTTCCTCGCCCACCCCTTTGTTGAGATTCTTCCTCAACCTCGCCAATTTCATCCCGCAGGAAGCCGAGCAGTTCGCGGCGGGACAACTCTCCAAGTTGGAGAAGGACCTGGCTGATAGGCAGACGGCGCTGGAGGCTGCCCTTGTTCAGATTGCCGAGCTGGAGTCTCAGCCTGCACAGGAGAGAGCTCCTGAAGTCGAGGCCTCCGGAAGAGGAAGTCGATTCGGATGTCGCACCTCAAGGACACGGAGATGCGCCAAGAAATAGCGCGCTGCTCTGGCGAGCTAATTTTAGCTTGCCTAAAGGAAGAAGATGGTCTCACCGAGGCAGGATTGAGGAAGACCACGGAGGATCTTCTGCCCGAGATCTATGCGGCTTCGATGGGTATGACTTCGAGCTTGGGAAGCGGCTCTCGGTCTTCTTCGGGTCGAGATGGTGCGGAGCCGTTTTTTGTAATCTTTTGACCGAAGAAATGGAAAGATTATTTTGATTTGAATTGTACGCTTCATATCTCGTGCGACTCATGCTCACTTAACTTTTAGGGTGTTCGCGAGGCGAGAGCACGCTGAAGCTCATAGACCAGTGCGAGGAGAGGGCTCTTTAGGCTCTTAGAAATGCGCGAAACGAGACTTCGCTAGGCTCTTAAGAATGCATGAGATGAGACATCGCTAGGCTCTTAGGAACGCGCGAGAAGAGGCCTCGCTGGGCTCTTAGGAACGCGCGAGACGGGACCTCGCTAGGCTCTTAGGAACGCGCGGGATGAGACCTCGCACGACTCCTGTCTTGGCACATTTTCCAAAAAGCAAAATACTCCTTCATAAGGACGAATTCTTGTTCGAAAGAGATGAAAAAAGGAATTTGGTCAATCAATTAATTATTGTCGAACCGAAATCAGCAAATTTTGACACTAGGGAGAGGCACTCGAGGGGTCCGTCGGCCAGCATGCAAGGGGGGAGCTGGTCTTGGCCGACAATACAGAGGTCTGGACTTAGTGGCCTCGCTGAACTCGGGGCATTGTCGCATGCCCTTTCTTAGTATATTTTCGGGAGGGAGAAGCACTCGAGGGGTTCGTCGGCCAATATGCAAGGGGGGAACTGGTCTCGGCCGACAATGCAGAGGCCTGGACTTAAGTGGACTCGCTGAACTCGAGGCGTTCTCCCAAGCCCCATTTTTTAGTATGTTTTTGGGAGGGAGAGTCACTCGAGGGGTCCATCGACCTGCATGCAAGGGGGGAGCTGGTCTCAGTTGACAATGCAGAGGCCTGGACTTAAGTGGACTCGCTGAACTCGAAGCGTTGGCTCATACTCCTTTTCTTAGGATGTTTTCGGGAGGGAGAGACACTCGAGGGGTCCGTCGGCCAGCATGCAAGGGGGAGATGGTCTCGGCCGACAATGCATAGGCCTGAACTTAAGTGGACTCGCTGAACCCGAGCCGTTGTCCCATGCCCTTTCTTAGTATATTTTCAGGAGGGAGAGGCACACAGGGGTCCGTCGGCCAGCATGCAAGAGGGGAGCTGGTCTCGGCCTACAATGCAGAGGCCTGGAATTAAGTGGACTCGCTGAACTCGAGCGTTGTCCCATGCCCCTTTTTTTAGTATGCTTGGCGGGTGAGAGAGGCGCACGATGGATCGTCGGCCAACATGCAAGAGGGGTTGGTCTCGGTCGTCAATGCAGAGGCTTGGACTTAGGAGGATGCACTATTAACCCGAGGTGTCGTCCCATCACCCGAGCAAGGATACTTACATAGGAGAACCGTAGGTTTCAATACCTTAGTTCCGCCAATTTCTAGAGAGTGCATTAAATTTATAAATACTTTCGCCGGGTGAAACTGGCTTGGAGCCTTTATGAATTGATGACTCTTGAAGATGCCCATGCCCGAGAGGTTGGCTTCTTGTACTCGATAGCGGATTCGTCTCCTATAAGATGTTTTATACGATAACTCCGGGCTCACTCCTAGTAACCCATCAGATAAGTGAGAAGAGCGCTCGAGGGATCGTCCGCCAACATGCAAGGGGGGAGTTGATCTCGGTCGTCAAGGCAGAGGCTTGGACTTAAGAGGATACGTTATTACCCGAAGCTCTGTCCCATCACTCGAACGAGGTTTCAAGAAGAGAGATGGAGGTCCATACTCTAAATCACTTATGGAGATGAGTTCCGCCTTAAAATATCAGCAAGCCTAGTTCTTTGAAAGTCTCCTTAGATTAGTATTAAATCATAAGTGAATACACATTTTACAAGCAACATAACCTGATGTTCTTTTAGCGTTTGGGTGTTCATGGGTATAACCGCTTCAAATCATCTCCGCTCCAAGTGTTCACAAGGAGTTCTTCTGAGTTCTGCAGGCGATATCCTCCAATCTTGAGAATTTCTTGAACTACGAACGGTCCTTCCCAATTTGGGTTGAGCTTGTTGATGGCGGCGGATCTTCCTATCACATCAACTTTCTTTAACTCGAGATCTCCTCTCTGGAACTGTTTGATTCAAACGTGCTTGTCGAAGTGCCTCGCCATCCTCTGCTTGATCTTCTTGCCGAGCGGTGGCGAGGTCCCGAAGTTCCTCGATGAAGTCGAGGGAAATGTGTCTCTTCATTCTCTAGACATCATTCCTCCTCTTCATCCCCTGCTGCTATCACCCTTGGGCTCCGAACCTCAAACTCCACAGGGATGAGAGCTTCTGAGCCATGAGACATTTTGAAAGGAGTTTCCCCTGTCGCTGAGTTTGGAGTAGTTCTCAAAGCCAAGAGAACTGAGGGAAGCTGTTCCGCCCAACTCTCTTTTAAGTTCTCTATTTTCTTCTTCAAGAGGTTGAGTACGAGCTTGTTGCTGTCTTGACCTGGCCGTTGCTTCGAGGGTGATGGATGGATGCAAAGCGAAGATCTGTCCCCAACGAACTACAAAAGTCAGTCAGCTCCAAACTGGCAAATTGCGGACTGTTGTCTGTGATAATCGTCAAAGGTATCCCGAACCTGCAAGTGATTTGTCCCCAAATAAAATTTTTCACCACCTGAGAAATGGTTTTGGCCAGTATCTTGGTCTCGATCCACTTCGAGAAGTAGTCGATCATAACCAGAATGAACTTCCTCTGGCCACTCGCTTGAGGGAATGGTCTGGGCAAGTACATTCACAAATAGCAAACGGTCACGGTGTCGTGATTGAATGGAGTTGTTGATCTGTCTGCAGCTGGAGTGGGGCATAAAGCTGACACTTCTTGGTGAAGTCCTTCCTCCGCGTTCTTCCCAATGGTAGGCCAAAAGTAGCTCTGCCTCAATATGCGCAACTCGAGAGTACGGGTCCCAAAATTACTCTCACACTCTCCCAAGTGAATCTCTTCTAGTATGCGAAGCACTTTCGCCTCAGTGACACAACGAGCCAGTGGACCAAAAAGGGTCTTCCAGTATATGTCTCTATCATGAAAGCATATAATAGGTCGTCTTATACCGGAACTTCCTTCTGTCTTCAATCTCGAACGGAAATTGGCCCGTGTTGAGAAAGGTCATGGGCGGGCTGACCCAAGATGCTTGTTGATCAATCTCCATCAGCTCTCCTTCCTCGATAGACGGCCGAAACAACTCAGCCATCGTACACCCAAACCTCACGCCATACTTTGCCAACTGGTTTGCCTCCAAGTTCTCCTCTCTTGGCACAAGCTGAATGAAGAAGGATCAAAAAGATCTGATCAGCCCCTTCACCTTCACTAGGTATTGTTGCAAGGTTGACTCTCTTACTTCGAACTCCCCACAAATCTGGGACGCGATCACCAATAAATCCGTGTGAGCCACCAGGTCCTGCACTCCCAACTCTTTGGCCAAGCGAAGGCCTGTTATTATGGCCTCATACTCCGTCTGGTTGCTCGATCCTTGTCCCTTGTGGGCTCACACAGATTCTTTCTCGATCACCAATGAATTCTTTCTCGAAGCTCCGTCAATGAACATCTTCCACGACATATACTCAGGAGAACATGCTCCCTCGGCCTCTGCGGAGAAGTCTGCCAGAAAATTCGCCACTGCATGCGCCTTTATAGCCATCTGGGGCACAAAAGAGATGTCGAACACGCTGAGATCCACGAAAAACATGGCTAGTCGACCCGAGTGCTCCACTCCTTCTATGATGCTGCGGAGGGGATGATCGGTCACCACCCGGATGGAATGTGCTTGAAAGTAAGGCATGAGCTTCCGAGTTGAGATAACTAAGGCGAACTTTAGCTTCCCAAGATAGGATGGTGCAGCCCAGCCTTCCGCAAAACCCTGCTCAAGTAGTTTAGGAGCTGTTTTTTCCCTTCTTCCCGGACAAGAACCGAACTTACTGCCTCTGCCCCGATTCCCAAGTAGAGGAAGATGATGGAGATCGTCGTGATCCGCCACCCGTTCGGACGATCCGAGTCCACGGATGCGTCTTGATGGTTGGTCGGAGTCTTTTTCATGTATATTTTTATTTATTTTGAGTTGTATTTGACACCCGATCGGCTCGGACGATATGAGTCGTTTGATTGGGGTGCCCTATTTTAATTATATAATATATATATACATGTTGTAGGAGGCAGATTTGGGCATCGTGGGCTTGTTTTCAGTTTTGGGAACTGACAGTCCTCTCCCTTGGTACGACGCCGAGCGGCAATCCTTGGTGTGACTCCAAGGTAACATCCCCCTTCGTCCCCATATGCCCTAGTTCACCACTTCCCTGCCAATTTCATTCCAGCCTTTGATCTCCCCTGTGTGTGCCTCTTTCAGCACGTTTCCACAGCTTTAGGATCCCGTCAGACTTGCTGCTCCCTTTTCCCCCTCACTACTTCCGCACAAGGCTCCAGAACTCTCTCTAGCTACCGGAAAAGACCCTCCCAGCAGTCCCCTGACCCTTTCCCAGCCCCCATCCCTCCAGGAATCCCATCCCCTCTTTTGAAATCCTGCCAGCACTTCAAACAGCCTACAAACGCCCTCTAGAACAACTCCAGACCCATCTTCCCCCTTTACGTTCCCTGTTCCAGCCTTGAATCTTCACCCATATTCCAGCAAGCCAATTGTTGTCCACACCCACACCAACCTTCCTACACCATTCCCACACACTCCCAACCCATTCTAGTACCAGCCACCATCAACAGTCATCACCAACGTGGAGCCAACAGCCCAGGACGCCTGTTACTTGTCATAATACGTCGCCGCCTGCATACGTGAGTCATAGTTTGATGTTAGTCTCCTATTTTGTATGCTTGGACTATAGTTTGGTGGATGTGATATTATATGCTTTAATTCCCGAGAAATATCTGATTTGCTAGACGTATTCGGCGCTCGCTTAATATAATTGCACCTCAAATATTTGTGGATTCACTCTTGCTTTCAATTCAAATTTCTACTGTGAACAATTGTGCAATTGTTAAGCTCTTATATTAGTTAATTGTTTACTGTCAATTTAAATTGGACTTACATTTGCACTTGCATTAAAGTGGCATTTTGTTGGATTGTGTGTATACTAGTGTATCATTTTAGGGTAATCGTAGGTCTTTGCAGTCATCGCGTGATTGCTTTCACCGCATATAAGGTTAGGGAAACGATTCTCCCCAACTGTAGACTCGTGCATCATCAGATTGGTATCAGATCCCAGGTTCGGGCTTTATGTTAAAATGCAGTTCTTGAGTCTATAAGTTGTCCTATGTCGTACTATTGTCCTATCCCTCGCCATCACTTGAGAGACGCCCTTATTATTACGATGATTATACTCCTGCGCGGTACACCACTTCCAGGGATCTTGTTGACCCTTCGAGACAATTCCATGATGCTAGAGACGACCACCACGACAAGAGGTCCTCACGCTATCATCATTACACCTCTCCACGGCCTTATGATGGTAGAGTTATTTATCATTCAGGTCATCATCGCTACACATCTCCTCTAGTTGAGGAATCTTAGTATGTATATGCGCGACCACCACGGCATGTTCGTAGGGCTCAAGTCCATCTACGAGCACAAACTGATTATGTTAGGAACGACCATCTAGATGACCCTCAGGAGCCCTATAAAGGTCACCATCGCCAACGTCACATCACATATCAAGACCCTCCTAGTGTTCCGCAAACAGAGATACCTGAGGCCAAATTTCAGCGATTAGTTCTTGATCAATTTGATCGCTTGGATGCTGATTTGGATCACATAATGAATGTCGTAACTAGAATCCATAAAAGAAAGTTTATGAATTTAAATCAAGCCACCAATGTGTCTAGTAGTGCTCCCACTGATGTGAGAGACCCGACACCTGATTTTGATACTTCTCATTTGATGAGACTCAGTGCCCATGTGATCTTGAAGTTGAGTATGATTATGACCTTATGATACAGGTAGAGAGTGATATTAGTATGACTAGTGAGTGTGGTCACGAAAGTGAGGACGAGCTGCCCAGGGACGTTGTGATGGTATATCCATCCTCCGCACTTCACTTAGACCTAGTGTCCCCTTCGACTAGAGATCCAGTCCTCGACAGTCGACACTATACTGATTGACTAACGCTTGAGTATGGGTTCTTTCCACTCTTCACTTAGCATCGTCTCGAACTGCATCACGATCGAGAGCCTGGTGTCGATCTCTTAGTGGTTGCCTCACCCGTTCTTGGGAACACCACCCCTTTCGACGTCACTCATCTCAAGGATCATGACCACATTGATGGATGCTTTAATGAACCACCTGACAAATCTCCTGATGAGCTACCACTCCCTTGTGCGGATTAGGGGGCTAGCATTGACCTTGTTTTGGGTGTCCTGCTTGTTCCCATGGACACTACCCTTATTGGTGCTTTCCTCTTGGAGGGCCATCCTGACATTGTTGACCACCTCGGGATAAAGTCCTCGAGAGGCTCATTTGACGAGCTTCCCCTCCTAAAAGGCATTCACACTAGTGATGGTTTGTGTCTTCACACTAGTGACCATCGCATTCGCAATGAATTTTCGTATGCACCTCCTGGTGAGCCACCTGACGAACTTTATCATTTGATAGATATCCATCGCACCCGTGCGTCGCGCCCATTTGTTACCATTTACGACGTTCCTTCTGGTGTTGGCGTCATTCACGCCGAATTTCTCTATCAAACACCCGGTGAGCCTCTTGAAGATTTGCATCCCTTAGGAGATCTTTGGGATATACTGATTCCGCAACTCACTGTCGATGTCTCAGTCAGTTGGGTGGTCTTCATACACTCATTAATTTTTCTACACCCCGCCCAAAGAGCCTCCAGATAAACCACCCATCCTTTGGGACTTTCATTGTTATACAGCGTATGCATTTAGTATGTTTGTCATGTCAGTCGTCATTCATTTTTATTTGTATGACTTGCTTGGTCATTCTCATAAAATGCACGACTCTCGTATGTTGCATGATTTGAGTTCATCGTATGTTTTGCTTCATTCGCAAAAGTTGCATGAATTTGTCCGATGTGAAATTGCAATAAACAATGATTATTATAAAAACCTAGCAGACAAGTACAAGCGGGATCAGAGTGTTGAAATTGGGGAGCATAGGACAATTCACATACGACTTGAGATGTTCCCAACGGGAACATCAAAAACATTAAGCGGTCATCAAATTGGTCTCTATATAGTCATGTGATGAATCGGTACGAATGCATATGAGCTTGACATCCTTCAAAATATGGGGATAAACCGAGTATTCAAGGTAGAGGACTTGATTCCTTACTATGGTGAACGTGTGTATGTGGACACCTTTTTCCCTCCCATGTATGGGCCACAACTTCCTTTATTGCCTCCCACTTCGTCTCAGCCTCGGCCTGATGAGTCACACCATGAGGGCCACTTTACATCACCGCTGGTTCCACTAGTCCACCTTTCATACGAAGATACATTTTATTCAGAGCTACCAGCTTCCCCCAGAGACTTACTTCAGTTTGTTGCGTATGACTTTACCGTCGTAGGGGGGAGGGCAAGATTCGCCGCGATATCTTGTTCGCTGGAGCTGTCACCCATTCTCTGAGGAGCTTGCACAATTTATCCCCAGGCTACGTCGAGAGCATAACCATCTTCACTCACGGAGTTGAGTGCTTTCAAGCTGGGGAGAATAATGGAGATCGTCGTGATCCGCCACCCGTTCGGATGATCCGAGTCCACGGATGTGTGTGGATGGTTGGTCCGAGTCTTTTTCATGTATATTTTGAAAGTGGAGGTCAGATCTTAAATTACTCTAGAGGGGGGGTGAATAGAGTATTGAAAATTTTTAATACGTTTTATAGCGGAAATTAAACAACTGTTTAGGTATATGTGTATTTAGTGTGAGTTATAGAAAACTACAGAATTAATAAAAAGGACACATAGCACAAGCATAAGCACACAGAAATAATCAAGCACAGAAGACACAATGAGCTATAGTAGTTCCCCAATAAATCTGGGTACGTCTACTCTTCTACCACCTTTAGTAGGAATCAACTAGGAGGGTTGATAAGGTGCCCAGGCACCAAGGGATTTTTGATAAGGTGTCCACACACCAATAAGCTTTTGATAAGGTGCTTAAAAACCACACTAGGATTTTTTGATAAGGTGTCTTGCCACCACTGGGTAAACTTTTGAAGGGAGTATTAACGCTGTACAGAATGAGATAAAAAGGTATAGAGTGTTCTTCTCTGTCAATGATCTGAGAGAAGGCAAAAGATGTTGAAGCAGAAAGCTCCCCCTGTCTGATGAGAGTTAATGACAGATTTTTGGACAGAGCTTTCTCAAATAGAAGTCTTTGTAGCAGATGATCTCGATGAAGAGGAAAACTGAGAAAGAATAGTGTATTTGCTTCTTCTTCTTCTTCTTCTGAAAGACTTCTTCTATCCTCCTTGTTCTATGATCACAGATGAGAGAGAGTGATAGTCAAGTTTTCCTTTATTTTTCTCACACAAGACGAATATCTCAGTTCTTGCAATTCTCTATGTCTTATTTCTCTTCTGATAACTGTATGTATATATCTTTTCAAATTCAAATCTTTTGTCTCTTTAAGGAATGTCTTTTTCTGACTTAAATCCTTCTTGGAACCAGGCAGCCACCCAAAACGATTTTGGCAGGTCCTTTTAATTCCTTTTGTCGAGAAAGATGTCTTTGGCATTAAATGTCAACGGCTATTCTTCTTCTTGGAATAGAAGGAATATAAGGATATAATAAATGAGAAAGATATCCTTACTTGGCTGTCTGAATACGTCCAAGGAGAAATAAATATATCCGTTATTTTGCTGATTTGAGTTCAGAGAATTGACATCCACTGAGAATATAAATTTGAACGTCAGAAAGCAATTTGTCGAGCGCTGGCTAGAATTTGTCGACCGCCGCTAGTCATTTGTCGAGCGCTGGCTTAGAATTCGTCGACCGCTGCTAGTCATTTGTCGAGCGCTGGCTTAGAATTCGTCGACCGCTGCTAGTCATTTGTCGAGCGCTGGCTTAGAATTCGTCGACCGCTGCTAGTCATTTGTCGAGCATCACTTGCCATGTGTTGATCTTGAATTTTCCAAGTTCTGCCAATCTAATCAGCCTAAAACTTGACCCTAAGACTATACATTGGGGTCAATGCAAATCCTAATCAACATATAGTGATCCTAGCCCAAATTAGTAATAGGGTTGTTCCAACAATCTCCCCTATTTGGGTTAGGATACTATTTGACAAATAATTAAATAGATACAGCAGAAAGTATAAACAACAGAGCAACAATGAAATGAAATATATCTGATAGATAAAAATAGATCATCAGATAAGATAGAAAATAAATGCTCTGAGTTTAGAAACTTTACATTCATAATCAAGCAATTTATTTAAGACTTTTTGTCCTGAAAAGGTGGCTTGAATATGATTTTCCTGTTGGGGTCTTCTGATTTCTTTTTGCTGATATACAAATCTTGAGCTCCAATGATTTTCTGCTCTTTGACATGAGGGATAAATGCTTCTGGGTGCATATCACTATATTCCTCAGCATTGAATGTTTTAACAGTTTTGTATTTTTCAAGTTCTTTTCTTCTGTATTCTGACATGGTTGAGAAACCTGAGAAATCTTTGCCTTCTGCTTTAGCCTTTTTAATCTGTACATATGCAATTGTTTCTTTCAGTCTTGCCATCTGACAGATTTTCTCTTCTTCTGGATCTGGAAAGTAATAGGTATCTTCTGAATCATTTTTGTCTTGAGTGACCTTTTGAGGTACTCTATCTCTGTGAAGAGATCCATCAGATATGTGAAGTTTGTATTCTGAAGATATTTTAGGAGAGGAAAAGATTTGACTTTCTTGAAGGATAGGTGCTGATCTCTTAGAGAAAGGAGCACTGGCTGATCCAGAGGCTTGAGAACCACTAGAACTACCAGATCTCCTAGAGTGTTGAGAGCTTGGCTTCTGAGAGAGAGATGAAACACCTGATAATTCTGTTGCACCAGCTGCTGGAGGAGGAGGAGGAGGATTGTGCTTGACTGGTTTGTCAGGGATGTAGCCAGTCTTTTTGAATTTCTTTCTCCTATTGTTCTCATTTCTGGAGAGCTTCATCCAGTGAGGAGTTTTCTCATCAAGAGGAACATTATATAAAATGTATAGAGGAATGTCATTATTTGGATTTGGGGGCTTGGGAGCAGCTTTTGACTTAGCTGTTCTTTTCTTTCTTTTCTTTGAAAGTGTATCATCAGAATCACTATTGTCATCATTATCATCAGAGTCAGAAGATGAGATTGGCTTATTGTATAAATCATCAATTCTCTTGATTGCTTCACGAGCCTTTAATCTTTCTTCTTCAGCTTTGTCAAACTCAGCATCTGCTTCTTTCCAAATTTCATCAAAGCTTGGCATTGGTTCTTCATTCCATACAGGATTTGGAGGTGAAGAAGTAATTTGTGAGGCTGTTGTATCATCAAGAAATTCTGCAAGATCATCTTCATATTCTGCAGAGTGATCCTTTATTTGAATGTCTTGAACAGTGAATGAAGGAATAGAAGAGATGTAATTTTGTATGATATCAGAATGGGTCTTCTGAGGAAGGCATATCAGAGCCTTTGATAGGTCCTCTATGTATACCTTTGGTGATACCCTTGAAGTATATGTGACATCAAATTTTGATAATAAGCTATATAGATCACAGGATGGATGAATGCATATATTATTTATTTCTTCTATAACTTGTGTAGCTGAATCAACTATATCTGTATCAAAAATTGTAACTTCTGTATCTTCTTCTGGAGATTCTTCTGTTCCTGGAACTTCTTCATAGGACATCTCCCCCTGCCTAGCTTCAGGGCAGCCTGAATTTAGGCCCCTTGAAGAAGGGACAGCAATGGAGAAGGAAAGAGAAGTTATTTTAGCAGATAAAGTAGAAAGAGCCTGAAGAACTGGAGCAAGTTTTGCATCCAGGAGCTGGCTTATTTTAGGAAGAATAAGATCAAAAACTTGATCAGCAATAGAGGAGAGGTTGAGGGATGGATAATCTGGTGGATTACTAGAGGATGGTTGTGAAGTGGATGGAAATGATATTGGAGGAATGATATTGCTGATGATAGTGGTATGTGCGGGAATTTCTAGATGGATTGGACTAGGAGAATGAATAGGTGAATGATATTCATTGTGTATTGGAGAGGGAGCTGTGGTTGGTAGTGGTTCTGAAGATAGAGGAGGAGGTGTAGCATCACTGATATGGGCAGTTGAGAGGGGGATATCATTGATGGGTGTTATTTCAGTTGAAGGAGGGGATGAAGAATAAGAGTGTGTAGGAGAAAGTTGAGTAGGTGGAGAGAGAGTATGAGAGGAAGGAGGAACTGAGGAAGGATCTTCTAGAAGGGTAGAGGGAGTGACTTGATCAGTCCTTGTGTCCTCAGAAGCTTTCTTTTTTCTGGATGTCTCAGCTCCTGTATTCTTCTTGGGAATTACTCTATCCCATTTAGCAAAGAGAGCTGAGGTCAGCCTCTTGCTGACATTTATTGTTACTTTTGGTGACACCAGAAGCTCTGGATGCCTTTCCTGCAGAAAAATCCCTAAGATTCTTCCAAAGCATACATTGTCTTTAGAGTTTTTCTTTTTAATCAATTCAAAAAGGATTGATCCCCTGTTGACTTTCTTCTTCCCCATTAAGGCCACCATTAACAGAAATTGGTGCCTACTGATATAATCATGCCCAGAAGTCTTGCTCAGCAAGACTTTTCCAACAATATCTGCTAAGAACTTGTAGTCCTGAGACAGATTCTTTTTCAGAAGGTGGCTAGGGTTTCCAGTCAGATGCCCCATTTTGACTAAAGCTTCATCAAATTCATTTGAGCTTATGTCTAAATCATCTTCACAATTTTCAAAGCCAAAGATTTCAGAAAGGATGGTGGGAGAGAGAGAGACATGATGACCTGAGATTGTTCCCGACAAGCTTTCATCGACTGGTTTTGCAGTGTAAACCCATTCCTTTATCTCTGCAACAGCTATCTTCTGTCTGGTGCTTAGAAGCTTCCTTAGATGTTGTTCATCCAGCGTTTGAAGAATGTCCTTGAAGATTTGGTCTGACTGTGCAAACGAGTCCATGTCAATGTCGAAACCTGCGTCAAACTTCATTAGGTGCAGAGAGGCCTGAGGAGTCGCCATTGTTCCTGCAAAGAAAGTTGAAGATCAAGTGCAGAGGGGAACTGGAGGGAAAGACGATTTCTGTAGGCGCAAAGCTTAGAATAAGATAAAATAAAGCTTATATAGAAGGGTCGAAGAATGAGGGCGCATTCGTAAACCACTGTTCGACAAAACCTAATAAAATTAGAAGTCGAAAAGGCTTTATTTCTTTGTCTAGAAGCGTTCGACGAGAGCATCTTTTTCGTCGACCGTCGTTCGACAAAAGACATTGCCTTAACTGACTCTGTCTTTAAGAGGTTTCAGAGGCCATCGTTCGACAAATGATTCAAATTTGTCGTTCTTCGTTCGACAAATTTGTGAGAAAAATAGAAATACTTAATTTTTAGCAGATTGAATCTCCATCTATCATTCCTAGTTGATTTATAAAGAAGATGTGCTTCTTTTCATCCAAGGGCTTGGTGAAAATGTCAGCTCTTTGCAAATCAGTAGAAATGAATTGTAGGCAAATTTTATTTTTATCCACATTGTCCCTGAGGAAGTGGTGTCTAATTTCTATGTGTTTAGTCCTACTATGGAGAACTGGATTTTATGTTATAGATATTGCACTAGTGTTGTCACAAAATATAACTGAATTATTTAAGTTGACACCATAGTCTAGGAGCTGATTTTGTATCCACAATATCTGTGAGCAGCAGCTGCCAGCAGCTAAGTATTCAGCTTCAGCTGTTGATGTAGACACAGATGTTTGTTTCTTACAAAACCAGGATACAAGTCTATCACCAAGAAACTGACAAGTTTCTGATGTGCTTTTCCTATCTACCCTGCATCCAGCATAATCTGAGTCTGAGAATCCAGTTAATTCAAATTCAGATGCTGTTGGATACCAAAGTCTCAGATTAGGGCAACCTTTTATATATCTTAAAATTCTTTTTACAAAAGTAAGATGAGATTACCAACTTGAAACCTAGCACAAATGCATGTAGCAAACATTATGTCTGGCCTACTGGCTGTTAAATAGAGTAGAGAGCCAATAATTGCCCTGTACAGTTTCTGATCAACAGGTTTCCCTGATTCATCAGTATTAATAACAGCATTAGAGGCCATGGGTGTTTTCATAGTTGAAGAACCAGACATTCCAAATCTTTTCACTAATTCCTTAGCATACTTAGATTGAGAGATGAAGATTCCTGATGGGGTTTGCTTCACTTGAAGACCAAGAAAGTAGGATAATTCACCCATACTACTCATTTCAAATCTTGATTGCATTAGATTGGAAAATCTTTTGCACAAATTTGAATCAGATCCAAAAATAATGTCATCTACATATATTTGAACTAGTAGAGTTTGATTTTTATGTACTTTGTAAAATAATGTTTTGTCTACCATGCCTCTACAGAAATTGTTTTCTAAGAGAAAGTTAGCTAAAGTCTCATACCATGCTCTGGGAGCTTGTTTGAGACCATAGAGAGTTTTATTAAGTTTGAATACATAGGAGGAATGAGTTGGAGAGATAAAACCTGGTGATTGTTCCACATAGAATTCTTCTTTGATGTCTCCATTGAGAAAAGCACTTTTCACATCCATTTGATATACCTTAAACTTCTTGAATGCAGCAAAGGCCAAGAAAATCCTTATAGCTTCAAGCCTTGCAACAGGGGCAAATATCTGATCATAATCTATGCCTTCTTCTTGTGAATATCCTTGAGCTACCAATCTTGTTTTATTTCTCACAATATTTTCTTGTTCATCAAGCTTGTTCCTGAAGACCCACTTGGTGCCAATAACTGGATGGCCTCTTGGTCTTGGAACCAAATCTCAAACTTTGTTTCTTTCAAACTGGTTGAGTTCCTCTTGCATTGCAAGAATCCAATTTGGATCTTATTCTGCATCTTTTATGGTTTGAGGTTCAACTTGTGATAGAAAGCAAGTATGCATCTGATTTTGGTGTAGTTGATGCCTTGTTTGAACACCTGTTGTGATATCACCAATCACTTGTGAAATTGGATGATCTCTGACTGTGATGTGGTCAGCAATTGGAGTTGGTTCAGCAGCAGTGTCTTCATTGGGAATTTGTTCAGCTATTACATCCTGTGGAGGATGTTCTGTTGTTGCTTGATTCAGGTAATCAACAAGATCTGGATGATCTTCTTCTTCACTATCTTCAAGAGTTTGAGGTAATGGATGCAGTGAATCTCCTGTCTGTAAATTTAGTCCTTTAAGCTCTTCACATAGAGCTGGTACCTGCAAAGTGTTCTTGGTAGAAGAGTTCTTCTCCTTGTAAAACATGTTAGTTTCATCAAAGGAAACATGCATAGACTCTTCTATTTTAAGAGAGGATTTATTAAATACCCTATATGCTTTACTAACTATTGAATATCCTAAGAAGATTCCTTCTTCAGATTTTGGTTCAAATTTCTTAAGATATTTCTTATCATTGTTATGAACAAAACATCTACATCCAAAAGTTCTAAAATAATCAACTTTGGGTTTCTTCCCTTTAAGCAATTGATAGGGAGTTTTACCCTTAAGTTTGTGTATCAAACTTCTATTCAGAACATAATTTACTGTGCTGACAGCCTCAGCCCAAAAGGATAGGGGCAAGTTAGCATCTGCAAGCAATGTTCTTGCTGATTCAATTAGAGTTCTATTCTTCCTTTCAACTACCCCATCTTGTTGAGGAGTTCTAGGAGCTGAGAAGCAATGCCTGATACCTTCCATCTCACAGAATTCTTGCATGAGAAGAGACTCAAACTCAGTGTCATGATCACTTCTGATCAATGCAACTACAGTAGAGTACTCAATCTGTATGCTCTTAAGAAAGTCCGTAAGAACTTTAAAGTTATCTGACTTTTCTCTCAAAAAGAACACCCAAGTGAATCTAGAGAAGTCATCCACAATAACTAGAGTGTAAGACTTCCCCCCTAAGCTCTTTATTGCAATAGGTCCAAAAAGGTCCATATGTAGCAAGTATAAGATTCTAGGTGAATCACTTTTAGATAATGATTTAAAGCTGTTTTTGGTTTGCTTACCTAATTGACATGCCCTACAAAGACCTTCTTTCTTATATGATCCTGATGGTAAGCCTCTAACAAGATTATCTTTAGCTAATTTAGCAATGGTCCTAAGGTTTACATGTCCTAATCTTTTATGCCATAATTCACTAGATTTGCTTAACTCATTAAATAAACAAATTTCTGATTTAGATGAGTTGAAGTTTACTAAATATATATTTCCTTGTCTAATTCCTGATAGAACAGTAACATTATCAGATGATTTAATGATGCATTCTGATTTATTAAATGTTACCTGATAACCTTCATCGCATAACTAACTTATGCTGATGAGGTTGTGCTTTAAACCTTTGACATAGGTTACTTCCTTGAATGTCACTTTTCCAATTTTAATTTGACCATAGCCTTTCGTTTGTCCACAGTTGGAATCTCCAAAGATCACCTTGGGTCCAAGTTTTGCCTTGTAGTTGTTCAGGTTGGTCTTGTTCCCTGTCATATGCTTTGAGCATCCACTGTCCCAAGTACCATTTTTGATTTAATCTTGGATGGTTGTGTACCTGCAAAGACAAAAACATAAACTAGTTGTTTTTGACCCAGACTACCTTGGGTCCTTTTATGTTACCACAAAATTCAGAGATAAATGTCATTTCAGGCTGATCCTTGTAGCCTTGTGGATGATATCTCCTTTGAGGTATAGTCCACTTAGTAAAAGGATTTTTGGTATATTTAGGATTAGAATTCTTAGAGTTTTCTGTATAGTGCTTGTTCGAAGAATTTGAATAAATTCGTCGATCATTATTCATTTTATAACTATACTGAAAGTCTGTTTTCAGTTTTCGTCGAGCCTCGTTCGACAAATTTGAATCCTTTTGTCGAATGTCGTTCGACGAATTCTTCTGAATTCTTTTATCCTTAACAAACTTCCTTGAAATGTCTTTATTTCTTTCTGCAGCTTCTTTGCTTTTAGCAGAAATGAATTTTATGGGTGTGGAGAGGATGTTTTTCTTAATCAGAGATGGCTCTCTTGATGAGGCACCCAAACCCAGTTTGCTATTATTAAATCTAGCATTGACAGTGCTTGTGATGTCCATCATCCTGATACTTCTCCCATTGAGGGATTCTTCAAGCTTTTTGGCTTCAGATAACTTACTCTCAAGAGTAGTAATGTGTTCTCTGGAGGCAGCCAAATCTTTCTTAAGATTTCCATTCTCTTCACTTATATTGTTCATTTCAACTAACTTAGTTCTGAGAGAGATTATTTCTTTCTCAGATTTTATTAAGTCTTGGCAAAGAGTTTTGAAATCATCTTTGAATTCAATAGAAGTGAAATCAAAGTCAGATAATACCTGATCAATGTCATCTTCAGCTTCTGATTCTGATTTCTCTTCATCAGAATTGTTAGTTGAGGCATTGATTGCCATCATGCAAAAACTCTTTTCTTCTTCATCATCACTGGAGCTGGATGATGATGCTGATTGTGACTCATTGTCTGAGTCATAAATAGCCATTAAGCATTGGCTATCTTCTTTTGTTTCTTCTTCATCAGAGGAGGAAGATGAAGAATCTGATTCAGATTCTGTTTCACTCCAGGATGTTGCTACAAATCCTCTTCCCTTCTTCTTGTGAGAGTGGGAGGAAGATTTGCTGGAGCCCTTCTTTTCTTCCTTTTCATTTCTTCTTTCCTTCTTGTCCTTCTTGTGTTGAATCTCTGGACATTCAGGAGCAATGTGTCCTGGTTTCCTGCAGCCAAAAACATATGATTTCATCAGAATGTTTTTTGTCATACCTTGGCTTGTCATGACTTCTGGATAGCTGTTTTCTGAAGTCTTTCTTGGCCATCTTATAGAATCTTTTGGTTAACGGACTCATAAACTCCTCTTTGTCAGGAGCTTTTCATTTATCTTCTGCAGCCTTGAAGGCTATGCTTCTTTCCTTCTTGAGTGCTGGGGATGAAGTGGATTCTTCAGTTTCCCTGGTTTTAATGAGCTGCTCATAAGATTTGAGCTTGTCCAACAGGGCTTCAGTGGTGATCTCATTGAGACTTCTGGCTTCTTTGATTGGCCAGATTCTGGAGTCTCATGTGCTGGGAAAGCACATAAGAATTTTGTCATTGATCTCTGTGAGTGAGATCACTTTGTCCAGAGACTTCAGCTCATTTATTATGAGGCTGAGCCTATTGTACATGTCAGCTACATTTTCTGATTCTCCCTTCTTGAAGTTCTCATATTGAGAGATCAGGTGAGATCTTCTATCTTTTCTTTCATCTGCTGAGCCTGCCACCATGTTGTTGAGAGATTCCCAGATTTCTTTTGCTGAGGTGCACTCAACTACTTTCTGGAATATGTCATCAGACATAGTTAGGGCCAGAATGTTCATGGCCTTTGCATCTGCATTTCTCTGCTTCTTCGGAGCCTCAGTCCACTCAGGAGGTGGAACAGCAGTGTTGTCTGTTGTTGCAGCAGTACTAGCTGATGCTGTAGGTGCTGGAGGTCCTGTAAGGATGACATTAAAAATCTCATCATCAATGGAGTTCATATAAAGCCTAATCCTTGCTTTCCATAGTGCAAACTTATTGAGATTGCACATAGGAGGTCTTGTGCTGGAATACTCCTTGTTTTGTGCCATGAGTTTTAAATAAGATAAGATTTTAGAGAAGGAAACTCTTAGAAAAATTAAGATCTGGTTGATCTTTGTGATTCAGGTGTTAGCCTGTAAAGAATCAACCTACCTCTGATACCAATTGAAAGTGGAGGTCAGATCTTAAATTACTCTAGAGGGGGGGTGAATGGAGTATTGAAAATTTTTAATACGTTTTATAGCGGAAATTAAACTACTGTTTAGGTATATGTGTATTTAGTGTGAGTTATAGAAAACTACAGAATTAATAAAAAGGACACACAGCACAAGCATAAGCACACAGAAATAATCAAGCACAGAAGGCACAAGGAGCTATAGTAGTTCCCCAATAAATCTGGGTACGTCTACTCTTCTACCACCTTTGGTAGGAATCAACTAGGAGGGTTGATAAGGTGCCCAGGCACCAAGGGATTTTTGATAAGGTGTCCACACACCAATAAGCTTTTGATAAGGTGCTTAAAAACCACACTAGGATTTTTTGATAAGGTGTCTTGCCACCAGTGGGTAAACTTTTGAAGGGAGTATTAACCTTGTACAGAATGAGATAAAAAGGTATAGAGTGTTCTTCTCTGTCAATGATCTGAGAGAAGGCAAAAGATGTTGAAGCAGAAAGCTCCCCCTGTCTGATGAGAGTTAATGACAGATTTTTGGACAGAGCTTTCTCAAATAGAAGTCTTTGTAGCAGATGATCTCGATGAAGAGGAAAACTGAGAAAGAATAGTGTATTTGTTTCTTCTTCTTCTGAAAGACTTCTTCTATCCTCCTTGTTCTATGATCACAGATGAGAGAGAGTGATAGTCAAGTTTTCCTTTATTTTTCTCACACAAGACGAATATCTCAGTTCTTGCAATTCTCTATGTCTTATTTCTCTTCTGATAACTGTATGTATATATCTTTTCAAATTCAAATCTTTTGTCTCTTTAAGGAATGTCTTTTTCTGACTTAAATCCTTCTTGTAACCAGGCAGGCACCCAAAATGATTTTGGCAGGTCCTTTTAATTCCTTTTGTCAAGAAAGATGCCTTTGGCATTAAATGTCAACGGCTATTCTTCTTCTTGGAATAGAAGGAATATAAGGATATAATAAATGAGAAAGATATCCTTACTTGGCTGTCTGAATACGTCCAAGGAGAAATAAATATATCCGTTATTTTGCTGATTTGAGTTCAGAGAACTGACATCCACTGAGAATATAAATTTGAACGTCAGAAAGCAATTTGTCGAGCGCTGGCTAGAATTTGTCGACCGCCGCTAGTCATTTGTCGAGCGCTGGCTTAGAATTCGTCGACCGCTGTCATTTGTCGAGCGCTGGCTTAGAATTCGTCGACCGCTGCTAGTCATTTGTCGAGCGCTGGCTTAGAATTCGTCGACCGCTGCTAGTCATTTGTCGAGCATCACTTGCCATGTGTTGATCTTGAATTTTCCAAGTTCTGCCAATCTAATCAGCCTAAAACTTGACCCTAAGACTATACATTGGGGTCAATACAAATCCTAATCAACATATAGTGATCCTAGCCCAAATTAGTAATAGGGTTGTTCCAACATATTTTTATTTATTTCGAGTTGTATTTGACACCCGATCGGCTCGGACGATATGAGCCGTCCGATTGGGGTGCCCTATTTTAATTATATAATATATATACATGTTCTAGGCGGCAATTTTGGGCATCGTGGGATTGTTTCCAATTTTGGGAACTGACGGTCCTCTCCCTCGGTGCGACGCCGAGCGGCAATCCTTGGTGTGACTCCAAGGTAACATCCCCTTCGTCCTCCTATGCGCTAGTTTGCAAATTCCCTGCCAATTTAGCCATTCCAGCCTTCGATCTCCCCTGTGTGTGCCTCTTTCAGCGCGTTTCCACAGCTTTAGGATCCCGTCAGACTTGTTGCTCCCTTTTCCCCCTCACCACTTCCGCACAAGGCTCCAGAACTCTCACTAGCTATAGGAAAAGCCCCTCCCAGCAGTCCCCTAACCATTTCCCAGCCCCCAACTCTCCAGGAATCTCATCCCCTCTTTCGAAATCCTGCCAGCAAGCTTCCAGCACTTCAAACAGCCTACAAACACCCTCCAGAACAACTCCAGACCCATCTTCCTCCTATACGTTCCCTGTTCCATCCTTCAATCTTCCATTCTGGGTACTGGAACTTCTTTCCAG
Source organism: Dactylorhiza incarnata (assembly GCA_033032865.1). NCBI lineage: Eukaryota > Viridiplantae > Streptophyta > Magnoliopsida > Asparagales > Orchidaceae > Dactylorhiza > Dactylorhiza incarnata. Next base: position 24,285,679 of record JAWHQI010000003.1, read on the forward strand.
TACCCAGGAACCCATATTCCAGCAAGCCAATTGCTGTCCACACCAACACCAACCTTCCTAAACCATTCCCACACACTCCCAACCCATTCTAGTACCAGCCCCCCCATCAACAGTCATCACCAACGTGTAGCCAACAGCCCAGAACGCCTGTTACTTGCCATAATACGTCGCCACCTGCACACGTGAGTCATAGTTTGATGTTATTGTCTCCAATTTTGTATGTTTGGACTATAGTTTGGTGGATGTGATATTATATGATTTAATTCCCGTGAAATATTTGATTTACTAGACTTATTCGGCACTCGCTTAATATAATTGCACCTTAAATATTTGTGGATTCACTCTTTCTTTCAATTCAAATTTCTACTGTGAACAATTGTGCATTTGTTATGTTCTTATATTAGTTAATTGTTTATTGTCAATTTAAATTGGACTTACATATGCACTTGCATTAAAGTGGCATTTTGTTGGACTGCATGTATGCTAGTATGCCATTTTAGGATCATCGTAGGTCTTTGCATTCATCGTGTGATTGCTTGCACCGCATCTAGGGTTAGGGCATCGATTCTCCCCCACATGTAGACTCGTGCTGCATCAGAATAGGTCCTCCCCTTCCATGGGTCCTTGTAGCAACGGTGTCTGCGTCAGCTGATGTTTCAAGCTCTCGAACACTTCCTCGCAATCTACCATCCATTCAAACTTTCAGTTGTTCCGAAGAGTTTTGAAGAACGGAGAGCACTTCTCCCCGGCCTTGGACAGAAATATGCTCAAACCGGCCAACCTGTCGAGAAGTGTCGGTTCATGCCTGAGGCGCGCCCAAGCAGCACCTAGGCGCCAAATGCAGAAATTCAGTGAATTGGGGGCCCAATTCGCAGAAATTCAGCGAATTGGGGGCCAAATTCGCCGAAATTCAGCGAATTGGGGGCCCTATTCGCTGAATTTCTGCGAATTGGGCGCCCAATTCGCTGAATTTCAGCTAATTGGGTGCCCCATTCGCTGATTTTCCATGAATTGGGCGTCCAATTCACTGATTTTATTTTTCCCCATTTTTGCGCCTCACGCGCCTCAGGCGCGCGCCTGTGACTTGCGCCTAGGCTCCAGGGCCCCTTTGCGCCTCGGTGCGCCTTGCGCTTTTAATAACTTTGGGACACACGAGACCGGATAAAATTAGGAATGAATGTATCAGAGTTAAGACAGAAGTGACACGAACTGTAGATGGTTCGGGGCACCAGTTAGGCGTTGTGTGAGTTTAGCTACTAGACATGTTAAACGGAGGAGGGGTAGACCAAAAAAGATTAGAATGAAACTATAAAGAAAGACATGATGAACTTAGGCATTAATGAGATTATGACTAAAGATAGGGCGCAATGTAGACAAATGATTCATATAGCCGACCCCACTATGGTGGGATAAAGGCTTGAGTGTTGTTGTTGTTGTATTAAAATCAGATATTGTACAATACGCCTGATATATCCCGCGACATCAGATAATTAAAACTCAAACTGATATTAACCTGACATCCGACATCTGTAATCTTGACGACAGATAGGAACAAGCAAAGAATAGTTGCATGGGCTTCTAGCATAGACGACCACATTGCGGCCTGAACAACAAGTTCCAGTCATCACTATCGGACTTCAACAGTGACAATGGTTGGACGTAGAGTTTGAAAACCCACAAAATCTAATTACAGCCATGAGTTTAGCTAGCATATGTGGCTGAAGAGTTCAGATCGACTGAACACTCGAAAATCGTCGCACGTAGAAACTACCATAGGGGATCACCAACCAAAAGGGTACTCTCCACAACACTAGAGGCGGTGGAATTAGAGAACAAGAAGTGGACAATTGACATTCATCAAACACCTTTCTAAGAAAGACACGATAAACTGACATGCCAAAGGATTGTGTTTCAACTGTGACAAGCCCTACACACCAATGCATTTGTGTAAGAAACTCTTTTAGTTGTAGTTGGAAGACGGGGGAAGAAGAGACTCTGGAGGATCTAGCAAGGAAGGACCTAGAAAATATCACTAAATTTCATCACAGGAGTGCAAACTCCCTGCATTATGCAGCTCAAGACCACCATCTATGGACAACCAATGAAAATATTGGTAAATAAGGGCACCACACATAATTAATCAACAAAGGCACTGTGATGTGATTAGGGTTGCCCATCAGACAGCTTACAGGAATGCAGGTGGCAATGGATAACTGTAAAAAGGTGTACAGCCCAGGGATCTGTATGTGGATGCAACTCCAAGTGAGCACAAATTTTTCTCCAACTTAATGTGATTCCATTTGAAAGGTTTGAAGTGGTATTAGGAGTTAAATGGTTGAGCCCGCCAAGGGACATATGAACTTCCTGGAGTAGATTATGGCTTTCCATCTAAGAAAGAAGGCCTTGAAAGGGGCGAGCATTACTGACGCACAAGGATCTCAAATGCACTTTTTGCAGGGGACCACCACACCCCACAATCCGTTAGAGAATATGTTACAAGAATACGACGATGTATTCAAGGATCCCAAAGGATTACCTCCGGTGTGAGTACATGACCATGGTATATGCATGATACCATGAATCACACTTGTGGTGGTATGACCCTACGACTACCATTTTTTGTAAAAGGTTGAAATTGAATGACAATATGAGCTGATGATTCAACAGGGGATTCAACCTAACCAGCCGCACTTTTCATAACCCATTCTCTTGGTCGCAAAGAAGGATGGGATTTGTGTGTTCTGTGTGGATTTCAGGGTCCTAAATGACAAAACAGTGAAGAACAAATTTCAAATCCTAATGGTGGAGGAACTATAAGATGAGTGTCATGGAGCCAAGATGTTTTCAAAGATGGACATACGATTGAACTATCATCAAATCTGAATGGCATCAAAAGACGGACAAAACAAAGTTCAGCACGCACCACGGTGACTTCAAATTCCTAGTCATTCCTTCGGGCTAACTAATGCACAATCCATCTTTCAAGCAATCATGAACAAAGGTACTTCGCCCCTATCTCCGCAAATATATTTTGATTTTCTTCAATGATATCCCGATCTATATCAAGACTTACGGAACATGTCCCAACACATGTGCATCATTCTAACTCTTAACAAGAAACACATCTTACCTTAAAACGTGAGAACTTGCACTTGGCATGGAGTCATGCACTATCTAGGCCACATTGTGCATAGGGAGGGCATGTCGGCGGCTCCTAGTAATATCGGTACGATCACAAAGTGGGCATGTCCGGAAACTCCACGAGCCCTCCGCATTTTCTTGGGACTTTATTGTTGGTTCATTCGGAGCTACGACAAGGTAGCCTCCCCACTGACCATCCTGCTCACGCGACAATCAGTCCAGTGGATGGATAGTACAGGAGCAGTGTTTCAAATGCTCCAACCCTCTTATTAGCAGCCTAGATCTTGCAGTTACCGAATTTCACCAAGGAGCTCCAAGTTGACAGTGATGCGTCAAGATCGGCGTCGAGATCGGATTGCATCAGAAAGGGGCCCCTTATCGTGTATTTTAGCCTTACCGGCCTGCGAACAGAAGTCGATCAATTTAGCCAAGACAGTTCAACATTGGCGTCTTCACTTCAGCGTGCGACACTTAAATATCCACACCGGCCACTTTAGCTGAAAATACTTGTTGGAACAGAAACCCATCACCCAATCGCAGCAGTACTGGGTGAGCAAACTGCTAGGTTATGGCTTCTATACAGCATGTCGGGCCAGCACACTTAATAAGGTCATTGATGCTCTTTCGGCACGGGAAGAATAGGTGAGTCAATTATGTGTTATTTCCAACCCTATAATTACGTTGTCATCCTATAGGCATAGATCAGCGGGCCGGATATACTCACCATTCTCTGAGACAATATCAAGAAGAAGAAAAAATTGGGAAATTTGAGAAGAGCGAGAGCTTATATTTTATGAAAACCAAACGTACATAGCACTTAAGTCACCACCAGGGGATGTAGTATTTATGGCCACTCACAGTAACACCTATGAAGCGGTGCAAAAGACGCTACAATGTCTTCGGGCTGAATTTATTAGAAGGAATGCAGAGATCAATCCATATACGGTGATGAGCATAGCTCAAGTCTTCTTCGAACAAATCTTCCGTCTTCACCACCTGCCTGAAACCATTGTGTTCGACAGGGTTAGGATGTTCACCAGTCGCTTCTAGCAAGAGATGTTCAGACTCAATGGCACTATGCTAGCCAAGCCCTCTGCTTCTCATCTGCAGTCAAACAGCCAAACAGTTGCGGACAGCCTGCATATTAGAGATGTGCTTGAGGCGTTTCTCGGAAAAGAAACTGAAGGAGTTGGGAGCTGGATACATTGGGGCGAATATTGCAATAATACATCTTATCACTCGGCCCTCCAGACAACCCCCTTCAAACTAGTATTCGAGCGGGATCCCCCATGGCTACTCCCTTTCACATCACAGTCGACCAACATCAATAGGGTACACCAAGAGCCTCTGCAATGTTGCATTATTTTGGATATGGCTTAGCATCACTAATTGCAGCCTCAGCATCACGGAGAAGTTCAATACACTGAAGGGGTTCAAATATGGCTAAGGTTACAACTTCATCGTTAATCCTTTGTTGTTGATCGGTCAAATAAAAAACTGTCACCACGACTTTTTGGAGCTTATCAGGTCGCGGCATGCATCGGGAAGGTGGACTATCGACTTTATCTGCCGATAGAGGAAAATATCGACAATGTTTTTCATGTGTTGACCTTCAAGCGTTCAGAGGAGAGCATCCTCCCACCATGACCTCACATCGTCCTACATTTGAAGGGCAATTACAACTCAACTAGTTTGTCTTCTTTGCACACGGGTGACCCAAGGGGTCAAGGAAGTGTGGGTCCAATGGGAACACCAGGCCACATAAGAAGCTACTTGGGAAACGTGGGAAACATGTCAACAAGATTATGATTAATGAGTTTGGGGGAAAGGCCTATACGGAAGAGGGAGGTTATGTTGTGGATACATTTTGGAGGCGCATGTACAACCATCGCAGTACCCACAGTTATCAAAGGCGCAAGGCGCACCGAGGCGCAAAGGGGTCTTGGAGCCTAGGCGCAGGCGCGCGCCCGAGGCACGTGAGGCGCAAAAATGAATTGGGTGCCCAATTCACTGAAAATCAACGAATTGGGCACCCAATTCACTAAAAATCAACGAATTGGGCACCCAATTCACTAAAAATCAGCTAATTTGGCATTCAATTCATTGATTCTCAATGAATTAGGTGCCCAATTCACTGAAAATTTGGGCATCCAATTCGCTGATTTTCAGTGAATGGTGTCCAATTCACTGAAAATCAGCGAATTGGATGCCCAATTCGCTGATTTTCAGTGAATTGACACCCAATTCACTGAATATCCACGAATTGGGCATCCAATTCGCTGATTTTCAGTGAATTTGACACTCAATTCACTGAAAATCGGTGAATTGGATGCCCAAGTGCGCCTAGGTGTGCCTCGGGTGCGTCTGAGATCATGTTTTTGCCCCCCTCCCAAAAAACAGGTTGAAGAAAACAGCTTGAAAAGCCCAGGCGCGCCTTTGGTGCGCCTGGGAGTTGGTAAGGCGCGCGCCTGAGGCACCTCGCCCGCCTCTGCCTTGCAGAGGCGCTGGCCGGTGCGCCTGGTGCGCCCGGCGCCTCAGGCGCGCCTAGGCGCGCGCCTTGATAACGTAGGCAGTACCGGCACCAATGCGTAATAGAAGCGAAGAGGGATGCTTCAATATTTGAAATTAGTGTGATTCAATTTTAAAAACATTGTTATTTTAATTTCAGCAATTTCCTAGTTTATTTTCATTAAATTCTTACTTTCAAAATTTGGGGTTGTTGTATGAGATTATTAATAGTTGGAGGGGAAATGAAAAGAGAATGCAAGCTTTTGCCCTAGCCTTTACCTCTCTCTCTCCCTCTCATTCGTTCTACATGCCGGCGCCAAGGGCCAAGCTCCCTTCTCCTCTCCTTCGTTGTTCGATCTTCTGTGGTCAGCACGATTGGGGTCAAAAAGGAAACTGTGGAAAGAAGTTCTCTTTCCCAAACTTTCATCCATCTCTATTGAGGCTGATGACTAAATCCATCTTATGCAACATCTTTATCTCCCTTCAGTCCTTGCATAATACATGGACAATCAGCTAGTAACTGAGTATGCATATAGATAGAGCTGCAATGATCAGATAAATATGCAACCAAGGTTCCAATTGGCACCAAGATGTTCCATATAAGATGGTAACATAAACATGCCAATTGGGCACTAACTGGTCCATATGGCTCATACACATGCCCGGGTGTATCAGTAATGTGGACGCAGAGAACCAGGCCATGTCAGAGGAGTTGATAATTTCCTAATTCCGCACTGATCCTAGAGACTCCCTAATTATGAAAGTTGCATATTGAGCGAATACACTTTAATCTCCAGCTCCCATTGTCAAGTTTACCTGCTTTCTTTACCTATTGCATGATTCACAGTTATACATTAATCACCAGCTATGACACTAAATATTTCACTGTAATATAAAATTAGTGTTCAACGAAAGACAGAAATTCAAATGACTGATCAATATATGTAACTAGTCAGAATTAACAACCAGCAATCCGAGGACAGGTTTACACAAAACATGCAAAAAATAAGTTAGAGTAATAAGAAAAAAATTAAAATATTATCTATAGAAGTATTAAACCTGAACAGCTTCATTGCTAGCAGTCTTAGTCCAGAGAGCAAGTTTATCTTGCCTCAGGCGTGCACTCGCAACAACACCACAAATCTCCTCGTTGTCATCGAACTGCTCACCGATAAGTGCCATCAACTACATAAATGATCATAAGCAAACATATAAATTAAGATGGACCATTGATCCCAAGTAGATCAGACAGCAAAATAATGTTAAATTGAGGACCCGTTTGGCATGAAGTTTTTGTTCCGGTGTGATCTAACTAAAACGTCGCCACCATAAAACATTTGTTTGGCACAACAACAATGCGACAGATGCGGCAACAGATGCGGCAGAAAATATCATGCTGAACTTAAATACGGGCGTGGTTTCAAAAATGAGATTGGGTGTGCATGAACGATAATTAATGACCATTGCATTCACGACCGCCACTATCACGCCAAACGAACCCTAAGAAGATGAACTTTAAGTAACTGGCATATAGGAGGTAAATTATTACCGTTTCTAGCCACATGGTGTCAAGATTTGCCTTTCTGCTACTTGAAACAGACCACTTCCCTCCATTCGCACATTCAGGATCCTCCCATTTAGGTTCGATCCCAGCTCTAAAGCAATGGAAATCAGCACTTGCTGGCAACTTACTAGGACGAAATATCTGATCATATAAACTGCATCAGAAGAGTATAAACAACATCAGCCAAATGTCATTTGGTGCTATAGGTAGTTTCCGCTGATTAATATGTGGAAAGCAAGCATATAGTGCACGTAACTGCAAGTAAACTCATAACAAAATCGATATTGCCAGTCTAAAAATTCAAAAATAAGCAGGAGAAACAAAGTAAGAGCTTGCAAAGGAAATGAATATCGAAGAAGACACTTATTATACAGGCCTATCAGCAATTGGAGAAATTTGAAAAGAAAAATTATTGGTTTAAGAGGAAGTGATCAAAATAATCCCCTGACTTTTAGAACACGTAATGATTTTAACATCAAACTTCCTTTTTCCCTGATATGATCCCTACACTTGTCCAAGCGTGACCATTACTCCAATAGTCAAAAATCGCTGAAAAAAGCTCATGTGAGGTATATGACAATGATAGAAGTAACTTCCATGACACAAGGAAATGCATACTTTCCGCTGACACGGTAAAAGTTTAACCGGAATGTTTAAGAAGTATTGGTCATGTTTAGATAATTCTAGGGAAAATAGTGAGAAAATAAATATGGTGTAAAAATCAATTAGGGGACCTGATGCATATAATAAGTATATGCGCCATGTATACGTATCCGGATGACCTCTCAGCAAGTGGAGATCCAGTCATGAAAATTCCAGAGTTTCTAGTATCATTGTATGGTAGGTAGGCTCTCAATCCGAGGAAATGAAATAGAGTTCAGGAAGAAGGCAGCCCTAAATCCGCTAGCAGCATTTTGGTAATTAATTGTACTCTCTCCTATGTAAGGAGGGGTGAGAAATCTTAGAGAGAACCTTATCGAGTATAGGCTAAGAATATCTCCTCGGAGAGGACTCTTTGAGGAAGTCAGCCCTCAGGAGCTTGGCGTTTAATTTGATAAGGGGAGATCCCATGCCAAAGTTTCAGTAAAGGTAAACCTTTCAAATACAGCAGTGGTTAAAGGCCACAAAGGCATGATTTGAACAGTAGATTAGATGTCTAGCATGTCATATTCCATGCACATGAATACATAAAAAAGATTTCCATAAGCTTACATGCCAAGAAGTACTCTGATACCGTAGATACATGATGGAGATCAGCAGGAGCAATATTAATCAGTGTAAGATAATGTTTTTGTTAACTTTTCTTAAATAATCAAAGTCATTTACAAAAAATATGCAAATAATCTTTTGTTTACAGACAACAAGGAAAAGAAAGGAGAGTGCTAGTTCACCAACGCTTAGGTTTGTTTGTCACATTTTGGGAAATAGTGTTTCCAAGGTATTGCAATATATTATATTACTTAACGTATAGATCCAGCTCAGCAACTGGGAGTAAGTGTAACGGCTAAGCCCATGTTCGGTTAGCCGTTCCATACAGGCTAGAGCACTGTGAAAACCAACCTCCAACTAGTACCGCCGCGGCAAGCCAAGAATAACACACCAAACAGAAAATTTTAGTCCTAAGTGTGCCATTGATATTTGGGTGCCGTCATTCAGCCTCCATTGGAAACGTATCAGCAAGCGAACTGCTAACCAAATAGGCGAGTCTTAATAACTTCCCTTCAGCTTCTAGCCAACTCAGCAACCCCCAACAGTTGCTTGTTATAGTTTAAATCTAATAGTAATTTCAGCAAATCAAGCAGAATATTATCCTCCATCTTAATCTAGCTACAGATCAATGAGCCATTGCAATCTAAGTGCATTTTGATTTAACAATAGAACTGATTGTACAACACCGCTAATATGATCTTGATTTGAAGTTCCGTATGACCAATGAAATCGCAACTGCATCTCATGCTAGGGATTGTTGCAGCTGTAAAGATAAAACAAACATATACACAGCCTGTGGTTGAGGAACAAATCACAAAACTATTCCTTATCAGTTTGTCCTAGTGAAGAAGCATGACTTGAGGTTCTTGCTACCTTCTGTCGCAGGCCCGTGCGTAAGATTGGGTCACAGGGTGGGATGTCACGAGCGAAGCCAGTGGGGATAATCGTAGATGGTGGTTTCCATGTGATCCTCTATATCGACCCATGTTGGAATAAGTGTTGGATTCTTTTCATGGCTACCAAAGCAGGGGCATTGGGAAGGAAGTGGATGGAGGAAACACAGAGCAAGACGATGGGGTGTGATACGGGCTCGCCGTATAATGTCGGTAGAGTTGACAAAAGATGGCCGAGGGCGGGGATGACGGTGGCGAAGAATACTGTGGAGCCGGAACCGCGGCTGCCTAGGCGGGGTGTGCTCGGAGAGAGCTATCACAATCTCTTGAAGACAAAGGGAATAGACTTAACTTCTTGCTTTCCATTCCACTAGCTCAAGGGGCTTTAAATAAGAGATAAGGAACATAAACGTAAATAAGTCACCAACACTTGGACTTACCTAAACGACACAAAATAATAAAACCTAATGAAGAACAATATAATAAAGTCTGACTGACTCAATTAAAGATAACATAATAACGGTGCACTAAGCGCATAACATCTCAACCCCCATACAAAATGAGCTTGTCCTCAAGCTTAAGGGAGATCGAAGGCGGTGCAAATTTCACCCAATTCCCTCATCATCAAAGTCCTCCACGTCCAGATAAATAAGCCTCTTCCATTGATGACCGCGACTATATTGCTCGTCCCAGTTATAGTGTTAACCCTTTTTTGTGTCAATCAGACATTCTGCACGAGACAGTCGACAGATCTGTGGGGTTTGGGTACCCTCGGTTCGGCCTTCTTGAGTCCATGTGCATTTGGGTATGTATGCATCCTGATCCAATTGAAGTCGACGTTCACACAATCTAGCTAAACTCATAGAAGTAACCAAGTCCCGAGGAGACTCTAATTCGACGTCCAGACGCAATCAATCACGAATCCCGACACAGAATTATAGTTCAAAATAATTTCCTTCAATAGAGTAAGTTCTCTTATTGTATTTAAGAAGTAAAATATGATGTTTACGACTTGCTTATTAATTAATCACAAAGAAAATTGGCACTTGTCAATCTAGTGCTAGTCAAAAATTACTTGCTCTGAGTGGATGTTGCTAGAATTTTAAATACGAAGAAGAGTATAAAGACAAATATATCTCCGGAAAGTTCCAAAATATTAGTTTGTACATAAATGTTAAGACTATGTTATGGGCTTCATGCTCAATTATTATGTTATTTTGAGTCCAATAGGTTTTAATCGTATTTTTATATTAGTGTCGGGATTTAGAATTATGCCTTTGTATCTCTAGTATTTAAAGAACCCCTTGGGTCTTGTAATGTAAGCTAAAATTAGTCTCTTGTCTTTATTTATGAGATTTCGATAGCTCTCTCCTCCAGGGCACAACCCACCTAGGTAGTCGCGGATCCAGCTCCACCGTATCCTCCGCCTCCATCCATACTCCAGCGAGCCCCATAACAACTTGGTATCAGACCTCCGTCCACAGCAGTAGACGCATACCCGCCTCGCTGATTTGCAACAGAAACCACACGGGCTCGACTCCTGCGCATCCATGTTCGGCGGTCCGCCCCTATCCCAGTTAGGGCGTGAAGCGGACCTCTGTTTACTCGACGAAGCATGCCCTGCGGGAACCTGCGTCTCCAACCTGCGTCGTACCGGTCGACTGTGTCTCCAACCAGCGTCGTACCCGGCGATTACGTCTCCAACTGCGTCGTACCCATCGACATGTCACCAACGTGTGTCATCGCTCGTGAGCTTCTGGGCGCTAGAATTGATCGATAGGCTTCGTCGATTCCGTCGATTCCGTCGATTTCGTCGAATCTGTCGATTCCATCGATTCCACCAAATTTTTTTACCGCTGGATCTAACGCTCAGACAACCTCCCAGAGTCAACCGTAATTCCATTTTTGGACGACTTTCCCGCCTGTATGCCAGCCTGGTATCGCCGTGATTACATTTTGGTTGCCTATATTTGAAATCTGCGCGACTTTTTCGAGCATGCACCCTTTTCTTGAGTCCACAAACAGGCGTGCACTGTTCAATTGCGCTAATTTACATATTAAAAAAAGGAAGGGTGTTCCTTTTTGGAATCACCGTAGGGAAACGTCGCGGCTCTCGCGGCAACTCACAGCCAGCTGTCTCAGAGGAATCCAATCGTCCAGTCACACTCGCTTTATCTTTTGCTACTTCCAATTTATCTCCGGCAGTAGTACGCATTATGGGGGGACTCGCCTGCTCTAATGAATACTATTAGGGAATTAATGCAAACATTCATGACATCCATAGAAGTACGCCTTCGGGACACCAAAGCACGCCATTGGCAAGACATGGTCACACTCACCAACAAGTTTAATGATTTGACAACCGTCATTCCGATCGTTACTACCCCACCTACTGATCACACTTTCAACAGCCAGGCGCCTCCACTGCTGCTTATTCGACCTGATCCCCTGACCAGGATACCACCTGGAGGCAACATCAAGCCCCATTATACCAAGTTGGCATTTCCACCTTATGATGGGAAGGACGATCCCTTAGGCTGGCTCACCGGATGTAGGGATGATATCGAGTCGAGTTCGAGCGATTTGGGCTCGGCTCGAAATCGAAATTTTCGAGTCGAACTCGGCTCGAAATCGACTCGAAATCGAAATCGATTTCGAGTCGAGCCAGCTCGGCTCGAAATGACTCGATTCCGAGCCGGCTCGAAATCGAATCGAGCTGGCTCGAAATCGAATCGAGTTGGCTCGAAATCGAATTTAGATGACTCAAAATCGAATCGAGCTGGCTCGAAATCGAATCAAGTTGGCTCGAAATTGAGCAAATGTTCTCTTTATTCCTAGTTGGCTCGAAATTAAATTGGGAAACTTTTAAATTTAGCAAATGAAACACTTAAAGCCTTCAATATTTGTATTTGAGTTTAAAATTTAGTGTTAATAATTTTAAAATAATAATATATTAATAAATACATAATGTTTTTAATCAATTCGAGTTGATTCGAATCATATTTCGAGCGATTCAGGGCTGACTCGAAATCGACTCGAAATCAAATTCGAGTCAAATTGAATCGACTCAAATTGAGTCGAATCAATTGTAACCGATTCCGATTCGGCTCAATATTCGAGCGATTTTCGAGCGACTTTCGAGTTTCGAATAATATGCTCAGCCTTAACCGGATGCGAACATTTTTTTAGTCATCAGCGGACACCGATGACAGAATAGATAAGTTTGGCCTCCTTCCACATGGTTGATATCGCTCAGTTATGGTTCGTCCATTTGCAGACGGACAATCATGGAATGATCTGGCGCAACTTCAAGCGGGCCTGCAACTTGTGCTTTGGGCCCCCGATTCGCAACAACCAACAACCCCCTAGGTTCCCTCACGACATTACATCAGACAGGGCCAATTGATGGATATCTAGAATAATTTCAGATTCTTCTGGCTCAGATACACCCTGAGATGCAGGTCGGCATCTTTACAGCCGGGCTTCAAGATGGATTATGTTTGGATGTCGAATTTGAGGCCCCATGGGACTTGGTGACTGTTATGAGCTTAGCAAGACTGTGCGACCATCGACTTCAGTTGGCGCAGGAGGCTTACATCACCACCAGCACAGGGCTCTGAAGGGACGTGCTGAGGGCACCTAAACCACGCAAATCCGTCGACTTTCTCATACAGAAATGTCTGACCGTCGTACACAAGGGCTATGTTATAACTGCGATGAGCAGTATACTCGCCGAAGTCAGTGCAAAAAACTTTTTTATCTGCACGTGGAGGACTCTGATGATGAAGGGGTTGGGTGAAGTGGACACCGTCGTCGATCTCCCTTGAGCTTAAGGTCAAGCACTTTTTGCACGGTGGGAGTGATGTTATGGGCTTCGTGTCAAATTATTATGTTATGTCTTTATTTTGAATCCATTAGGTTTTTATCGTATTTTTATATTACTGTCCGGGATTTAAAATTATGTCCACTTTGGTCTTAATGTAAGCAAGAATTAGTCTACTTTCCCTCGTCTTTGTTTATAAGATTTAAGTAACTCTCTTCTCCCGAGCACACCCCGTCTAGGCAGTCGCGATTCTGGCTCCACCATATCCTTCGCCTCCAGCCATACTTTGGCGAGCCCATAACAGATTCATGTAATCTCTATTTCGTATTTTCCCTCGGTGGCAACAACTAAACTATATAGTAATATTCCATTTTAAGTTTAGAAAATAGATTTAATTTAAAAAGTTGTTTCCCAATCAACCATCCCTTCAAGTTATATTTCTTAGGTTGCAATTCTCATAATGGTTAATATAAGTTTATATAAGAGAAATGCCCAGTGATTTTAAACTAAATTAGATGCAATTATTATCACCATGTAATCCACAGCCTCCAAAAGGGCAGCCCGGTGCACAAAGCATCCCCGCGCAGCGAGGGTCCGGGGAAGAGTCCACCACCACAAGGGTGAAATATAGGCAAACCTTACCCTGCATTTTTGCAAGAGGCTGCTTCCAGGACTCGAACCTGTGACCTCAAGGTCACACGGCAATGCCTCAACTAGTGTGCCAAGACTCCCCTTCTAATCCACAGCCTCTGCTAGAGAAAATTACATTCAAAACCTAAGAGATGTTAACAAATGCATTTTTCCATTGACAATTCCTCATGCAACCATAATGAAAAATAGGAATAACAATTTATATAACTCATATGCCTTTCATAATACTCAAAACCTCTACTTCATCTATACTATAATATAAGGGAAAAACATTCTTTGGTGAAACATTCTTTCCAATTTTACCCCTTCCATATTTTAACTTTTATGATTATAATTGAGTTTAATTTCATTGTTTTTTTTGTTTTACAAAGTATGTCATTATCCCTTCAATTTTTATTAAGTTTTGTATTTTACGAGATAAATAATTTTACGGGAATAACAAACAACTATTGTGTTGTCGCGCCGAGGCACGGGAGAACCCTGTGCACGATTGCTTGTATCAACTAAACAAAAAATAATAATCGTTTAGTTCCTGTTGAACCAAATGAATAGATGAAAACTATTTTCAATCAACTTTCTTAACTACTTTATGTTCCGTCCTTTTTTATTTCCTAACATTCAAGCCATTCCAAGCAATCAGTTTAAATGATTCACATCCAAACTGAAATTATAAAACCATCTCAAATATGTGATATTTAACTTGGAATCACATGAATATACCTTACAATGTTCAAATGCATCGGGAAATGCCCACAAAAAACATAATTCAAGCATCCAATTTAAAACCAATTGTTTGAAAGTGAGAAGGCTTTGTATATGCATTATGAGCACAAGGCTATATTAGTATCCTGATGTGAGATTATTCTCAACATACCCTCTCATGTGTAAGGTCTTCGGTGATGGGGATCGATCAAGCCCATTTGATTGATTTAGATCAACGACAAATTTTGCATCGTCAAATTGATGATCAAAGATCGCTACGTGATCAACGCGATTTTTCATATCCTATGTATTTTTATTTTTATTTTTGTGGTGGGGGAATTATGTTAAATCACGTGTTCGAACGATCCACGTCGTCGGGTAATTTAATCTAAACTTTAACCTCACTATATATTACACAGCTTTAATCCCATGTTTTTTATCCATGGTTTGGCTCAAAGAAGATTCGCCAGTTGCCTCTTGTGTGGGGGTCAAAGCCAGAGCTCTCTACGACCCTTATGCGATTACAGGAGCCCACGTCGCTGCCTCTCGCCATCTCTACAGCCTCCGGCGAGTCCTCCATTACGCTCTTTGTCCATTCCCTGCCTACCCGTCCCCTGTTCTCCCACTACATCCCATTCCAACCGTCTCCCACTCATAATCATACATTCCTCCCCGCAAACGAAAGAGTTATGCGATTACAGGAGCCCACGTCGCTGCCTCTCGCCATCTCTACAGCCTCCGGCGAGTCCTCCATTACGCTCTTTGTCCATCCCATGCCTACCCGTCCCCTGTTCTCCCACTGCATCCCAGTCCAACTGTCTCCCACTCATAATCATACATTCCTACCCGCAAACCACAGAGTCACACCTACGTGTCGTTCCTACAAACATCCAACGCCCACCACAACACCATCCCCGTATCATACCCAATTACTCGTGAATTCCTACTTCCAACTTTAGATTTAATTTACTGGCATTATGTACGTGTGTTTGTTTATTTCTAGTACTATTTTCCTCTAATTATCTTTGGCTCATTTAACTTTAATAAGTGTAAAATTTATTCACCATGCTTTTAATTTCGGTATAACCTCCGCTAATCTGCAATTATCATGAGTTTGCCTATTTTTTAATACTTGTAATCAAATGGGACTAATTGTGCGAGTTGCAAATTCATGTTATTTAATCAATTATGCATCAGAATCATTCACGTGTTTGAATCATTTGCATTGCATTAGCGTAGGGTATTATGTAGCGAGCATCATGCACATCGGATTGTGTGTATACATCTATTCACCTTAACTTTAGTCGGTCCATTATTCCATTACTCGTCGCATGTGCTTGCTAACATTCATTTAGAATTAGGACATTGCATCGGAATCCTATAGATTCACCCTGTCATTTGGCCTCCAACACGTGGATTGCTTCTTTTGTACATATAGTTAACTTAAAACTAATAAATTTAGTACTTTATGACCAACATGAAGGTAGTATGAAATTATAAATTATGAAAAAAATTCAAAAACAACTGCTTTCAGCTTGAATCTAAAAATGCCAAGAAATACCATACTCAATAAAATAAAAAAATATTTTATTTGTAGTAACTGGATAAGCTAACCCCCATTACTTGTTTCAATTTCTCTAAAGTACAACTGTACAACAATCAGAAGATGTTAACCATTGCACACATAGAATACCATAGTACTTTGCACATATAATTGGGTATTTACACTTGAAGCATCCTATAGAAACCTGGTATAAACCTTGTATATCTCTCTTGAATCAATAATTACAAGTATGAATACAAATATATAGGAGGAGAAGGAGGCTAGTCACTCCAATCTCAAGATGTGGGACTAAACAAGAATAAGAAGGTAATTACATAAGTGGGTCTCATAAATGGGCTTTTACATTAATTTCTCTAACACTCCCCCGCAAGCTGGAGCGTACAAATCGTAGGCATCAAGCTTGGATAAGAGCTGGAGATATAGTGGCCGAGGAAGAGCTTTTGTTAGGATGTCAGCAATTTGTCTCGCAGCAGGAACATGCTCCAATTCTACCTTCTTTGTTTGAACATTTTCTCTGATGAAGTGACAGTTAACCTCGATATGCTTTGTTCGCTCATGAAAAACTGGATTGTTGGCTATATGAATTGCAGCCTGACTGTCGCACCGAAGTGTTGTTGGAGAAGAAAGTCTAACACCCAAGTCACCAAGAAGGCTTTCAAGCCATGTTAATTTTGACACAACAGCAACCATAGCCCTGTATTCAGACTCAGCCGAGGTGCGGGCGACCACAGTCTGTTTCTTGCTTCGCCATGTTATGAGGTGTCCACCAAAGTAAGTGCAAAAACCAGTCGTGGAACGCCTATCATCAGGGGACCCGGCATAGTCAGCATCTGAGTAAGCAAGAAGAGATGGTGAGTTGGATGGTTTGTAGACCAGGCCTTGTCCTGGAGCGGTCTTTAGATATCTGAGAATACGCTCAACAGCTTGAAGGTGAGAAGTGGGTGGAGTATGCATGAAGCGACTCACAACACCAACAGCAAACGAGATATCCGGTCGAGTAACCGTTAGGTAGATCAGTTTCCCAACCAATCGTCGATAATATTCCGGATTCTCAAGCAACTGGTCAGAGTCAGACCCAGCAGCACACAATTTCAGATTTTAGCATCCATAGGAGTATCTGCAGGTTTGCACTCGGAGTATCCTGCTTCATGAAGTAAGTCGATGCAGTACTTCCGTTGGGACATAACCAACCCATCGGGTCGTCGGGCGACTTCAATCCCAAGGAAGTATCTAAGATTTCCAAGATCCTTGGTCTGGAAGGCCGAGTTCAGATGTTTCTTGAGCTGTTGTATCCCAGAGAGGTCATCGCCGGTAATCAAGATGTCATCAACGTAGACAAGAAGGATCACAGTGCCAGTTGGCCCATGCTTGGTGAATAGAGAGAAGTCGGCGGAGCTCCGAGTAAACCCAAGTGCTAAGAGAACCTTGCAGAACTTATCAAACCAAGCTCGTGGTGACTGTTTGAGACCATAAAGAGCTTTTAGAAGGCGACAGACGCGAACTTCACGAGACTCCCCCGTGGTCTCAAACCCGGAAGGTTGGCTCATAAAGACACTTTCCTTCAGGTCACCGTTAAGGAATGCATTCTTAATGTCGAGCTGAAGAAGGGGCCAACGTCGGTGCACAGCAACGGAGATAAGAACACGAACAGTGTTGAGTTTGGCTACTGGAGAGAATGTTTCCTCATAATCCAAGCCTTGTTGCTGAGTGAAGCCCCGGCTACGAGACGAGCTTTTAAGCGATCAACAGTCCCATCCGCATTCTGTTTGACCGCAAAGACCCATTTGCAACTCGCACAGTGTTGTCCTGGAGGAAGGGAACCAGTTCCCAAGTTTGATTAGCCCAGAGGGCATTCATCTCCTCTTCCATAGCTGCCCGCCACTCTGGATGTTGAAGCGCCTCTTGCACAGAGTTAGGAATAGAGATGGAGGAAAGAGAAGTAGCAAACTGGTGGAGAGGTGGAGAAAGCCGGTGTAGAGACACATAGTTAGCCATAGGATGAGCCGTAGAAGAAGAAGCTGAATCGACCGCGGGCGGTGTGGCATCTATAGCAGACGGCTCCGGCAGGGAAATATCCTTGGATTTACGGGGAGAATAGACGTAGCGGATGGGCGGATGGGCGGATGGGCGGATGGGCGGATGGGCAGATGGGCGGATGGGCGGATGGGCGGACGGATCTAAAGGCAGGGAGGGAGGTGACAAAGGAGAAGAAGGCGTGACTGGAACGATAGGACGAGTAATAGGAGAAGGTATGGGTTGGGAAGAGGAGGATAGGTGGAATGGTTGATCTTCACAAAAAGTGACATCGGCCGAGACAATCACTTTGCCTGTTGTAGGAGAGTAGCATAGATAGCCCTTCTGAGTGCGAGAGTAGCCAACAAACATCTGTCGGGTAGCACGAGTAGCAAGTTTGTCTGCTGGCGGATCGAGGTTGTGGACATAACAAACACACCCAAAGACTCTGGGTGTGAGGGGGAAAGGAGTGGTGGAGGGAAGAAGAAGGCTTAGAGAAGTGGCAAAGCTGAGAACGGATGAGGGCATGCGATTGATGAGGTGACACGCAGTTGCAATAGCAAAGTGCCAAAACTCTGTTGGGACCTGCATCTGGAACATGATGGACCGAGCGGTATCGAGAAGATGGCAATTTTTCCGTTCGGCCACACCATTTTGTTGAGGTGTGTAGGCACAGGAGGTTTGGTGAATAATACCAAACTCGGAGCACAGAGCGGAGAAGGACCGACCTGTGTATTCGCGGGCATTATCGGTGCGAAGTATTTTAAGAGGTGTTGAGAACTGCGTACGAGTTTCAGATAAAAAAGCACGAAACACAGAAGTAATCTCAGTGCGATCATGAAGAAAATAAAGTCAGGTAACACGCGAGTAGTCATCAATAAAAGTGATAAAATAACGATGTCCAAATACACTGGGGATCCTATACGGTCTCCATACATCAGAATGAACTAAAGATAACGGAGTATCACTCCGGGTATAAGAAGGAGAGAAAGAAACACGATGTTGTTTGCCGAAGATACATGATTCACAAGTGAACTCTCGGAGTAAAACACCAGACAGAGCTTTCTTGAGAACCTGAAGGGGAGCATGCCCAAGACGACGATGCCAATCCGAAGTGGAGATGGAAGTAAAGCTGATAGGTGGGAGATCCAAGAGATATAACCCATTCATCAGCCGACCGCTACCAATGGTACTCCGTGTACGGCGATCCTGCAAAACAAAGGAGGAAGGAGAAAAAGTTATGCAACAGTCAAGATCCCGTGTTAACTGGCTAACAGAAAGCAAGTTAAACGGGGAGCCCGGAACGTGAAGAAGTGAGGTGAGTGTCAAGGTAGGAGTGAGGCGGAGATCAGCAGCCCCAGAGACCGGTGTAATGTCGCCATTAGCAACAACAATAGATGGTGGGTGACAGGTTGTCGAATACCGAGGCGGCTTCTGAGATGTTATATGATGGGTTGCTCCAGAGTCAACGATCCAGTGAGAGCTGTAAGAAAGACAGGATATACTTTGAGTAGAGAAAGAGGCAACCGAGCCAGATGGCCGATTTATACTGCCTTGGAGCTGCTGGAACTGAGTGCGAAGGTCTTCATATTCCTGCCGAGTAGGAGCACCAAGGTTGGAAGTGTCAGGGGCATCAGAAGGAGCGGAAGTTGCGGAGGAGGCCAGATGCGGAGGTAGGCCATGCTTGCGGTAGCATGTAGCTTCGAGATGACCCTCACGAGAACAATAAGTACACTTCAGAGAGGAGCGGCCACCACGTCCTCGTCCCCGAGACGGGTGGCGTCCTCCCCTGGTGGAAGGGCCACGACCAGGAGGAGGAGTTGGCAGGAGAGGTTGCTGTAAAAGAACTGGAGAGGAAATTGTTGAAGCCTCGGAAGGTGGTGTAACCTTGATCAGCATGGAACAAACATCAGATAGGGATGGTGTGGTAGGAGACAACAGCATGGAGATTGTTACAGCTTCTTTCTGGGCTTTCTGAGTAGCAAGATCGGTAGTCGGAGGCTGATGCTGAATCCAAGCCTCATGTAGAGTTTTCACCTGAGCCACATGGGAGATCATTAGATTTGGTGCGCCAGGCCGAAGGGTTTGAAGTTCCGAGATGATATCAAAGAGATGTTGGAGACTGTTCTAGCCAGAGTAGAAAGCATGAAGTTCATCCCAGATGGCCTTGGCGGTTTCATGATACATAGATATCCGATAAGGCTCCTTGTACATGGAGTTGAGGAGCCAGGTTTGCACTCGACCATCATCCCGAAGCCAGTCATTGGACGGGTTAAGAGGAACAGCCTGGGTGACGTGATGAACAAGCCCTTTCGTCTGTAAGACCCGGCGAACAAAGTGAACCCATTCCACAAAGTTGGACTTCCCGGAGAGGGAGATAGTGGTAATCTGAAGTTCATCGCGAACATCAGGAGCAGCCACTGTGGCTGGGGGGTATTGGTAGTATGAGAATTTTCGGACTCCACCATTGAGAAGACGAGACTGAGCGGACTGAAGCTTGGTAGATGAAGGGCTCGGATAAAGGAGAGCTCAGGCGCGGTCTACGAGATCGGCAGGGGCTGAGAGATCGGCAGCGGATGCTGAGAAAAAACGCTGAGACGAGAAGAAGACCGCTGAGACGGCGAGAACTCTGAGGAGGTCGCAGAAAACCGCTGAGACCGGCAGGAAGAGGTCGCACACGCTTACAGTCCGTGATGCGATCTCAGGAGGAGCAGCAGACCGTTGAGAAGGTTGCTGGAAGAGCTCGGCAGAGATCTGTAGAGGAGATCGCACGCGCCAAAGGGGACGAGACCGCTGAGACCGATAGAGAAAGCTGCGAGCAGGAGACCGCTGCCAGAGAAGCTTGCTGCAGAGGAGATTGCTGGGATCGGCAAAGGAGATCGCTACGAGAGCAACAGAGGAGGCCGCTGAGAGACCGGCAGAGGAGGCCGCTGAGAGGAGCGACTTGCGTGCAGAGACGAGACCGTTGGCTACCACAGTAGTCACGGGCGAGTTGCGACAGAGATGAGACCGCTGCGATTTGCGCGAACTGCGACTTGGAGACCGGCAGGGAGAGAGCGAGGAGGGGCCCACCTGTCAGAGGGAGGTGCTATAAGAGCGATGAGGGAGAGGGAGGGGCATTCGCAGGAGGGAGATAACGGAGGGTGCGGTCTGGAAAAGGAGAGACCGCAAGGGGGTGCGGTCTGAAAAAAAACGCAGGAAACCGCAGGGATGTGCGGTTAGAAAAAAGAACCTGGCTCTGATACCATGTAGAAACCTGGTATAAACCTTGTATATCTCTCTTGAATCAATAATTACAAGTATGAATACAAATATATAGAAGGAGAAGGAGGCTAGTCACTCCAATCTCAAGATGTGGGACTAAACAAGAATAAGAAGGTAATTACATAAGTGGGGCTCATAAATGGGCTTTTACATTAATTTCTCTAACACATCCAATCAAAAGATTGATGCAGGGGTAGGTTGACAACGACACGTATATCTTAAATGCACTCCTAAATAGGATGCGACACAAAACAAATCTGACGGAGGGATCAAATCATAGCATTAAATAAATCACAAGAGATAAATTAAGCAAGGCCAAAGTAATTCTTTAGACAAGCGAGTTTAGACTTTCCTCCGCGTGGAGGGCCAAAGCAAAGCGCACGGCGAATGAATCCTGCAAATCACAAAATATCCCAAAAGCAAACAATTACTAAACAAGAGATCCAATCAAGCATGAAATCACATCACCATATTTAAATATGAAATACAAAACTCCAAAATACAAGATTACACTCACAAAGTGAAGGGATTTGTGAAGGGAGGTTGTCGTGGCGTGGAGATCCGGCATCTTATGTCGAAGTAGTGGCTGTCCGGAGAAAAATCCAGTGACTAAACTGTGGGCAGGAGTAAGGAGGCGTCTAGATCTGAGTGGAAAAGGGTTTAGGAGGGCTATAGGTTCGGGAAGAGAGGTGGAAAACAGGGCGGGACTGTTTCCTGGGAAGGGCGTTGGGCCGGCAGCTGGGGGAAATGCGGCTGGCAGCTTGATTTGGAACGGCAGGGAGAGAAACGACAAGGTGGTTGCAGCAAGTGGAGTAGGGCGAGCTGCTGGAAGCGATTAACTGGAGGGAGGGAGCAGGGAAACGGGAAAACAGAGATTAAAGGGGTGGCCTGGGCAGTGGCTGCTGGGTGGAATTCAGTTAGGGATTTGGTGGATCTGTGGAGGTCGGATGGGGTTTGGAGGGAGAAAAACAAAGGCTATGGGTGGGGGATACAAAAGAGATGAAGAAAAATACCTAGGAGTCGTCACCTAGGGCCTCACGGAGTCGGCACGGTGAGGGGATCGACGGATTTCGGGATTCTTCTCTCCAAAATTTGCAATAGCCTCCAAGCAACCCTCATGCCTCTTATTTATAATAAAACATAATTAGGGCACCCCGACATCAACGGCTGTGATTGGTCGGGGATGCGGAGGGCCCGATTACACTAAATAAAACGGAAACGCAGCAATATAATATATGAAAATATAGGTAAACGACGAGTCGGACGCATCCGTGGAGTCGGATTGTCGATCCAGAGATGTCATATATGGTAGGTGGCCAATTGGCCCCAAACGGACCCAAAACTCGTCTTCCGCAGCAGGTCCACGTCTCAGTTCCGCATCATTCTCACCGACTTGAAAGAATTCATCTTCTGATGAATAGAGATCGGAATCCTCTCGGTGTATGTCAGGTAAGAATCGATGAGGTTCATCAAAGGTCGTCCAAGTATCGTCGATGACAAAATATCCTCGTCAATGGTACTCATGTCTCTGTCCGTCAGGTATCCGCTCCAATGATACTCTGGTTTCTGTCCGTCGGGCGTGGTTATACACTCGTAGGCCACGATATCAGTAATGCTCTCAAAAGTCACAAGGTGTGATGGTGTACCGGTGAGATCACAAGTGCAGACGATGAAGCCATGGGTGACTGACCAAAGGCAGGTAAGGCTCAAAAGTGGGTTGGGTGCAGGACTGAGGATGTGGAAGTGTGAGCTCAAAAGGATGTAGAGGTGTAGTCTCGAAAGGATGTTGAGGTGTAGCCTCAAGAGGATCTCCATGAAATGGATTCACATACTTGTGAGGCTTGTAGTATGACACCAGGTCCTCAACATTAAATATGAGATGTATACTCATGCTTGTAGGAATATCAAGATTATATGTATTTGCTTTGATCCTTTTCATACATTAAATATGGATGTATACTCATGCTTGTAGGGATATCAAGATTATATGTATTTGCTCTGATCCTTTTCATGATCGTGTAAGGATCCATTCGCCTAACGCTCAAACTTTTAGCAAGCCTCCCAAGGAGCCTCACAGTGCGGATTCTCACCATCACCTGCCCGCTTTCATAAAATACATGCTCTTGTCAATAAACATCTGCATGCGATTATAAGATTTATTACCAGTATTGATCCTTCACCAAATCGACTCATGAAACACATGCAAACGATGACGAAACGACTCAACAGACACATGCAAATGATGAACAAATGACTGAACAGACTCGTGCAAATGATGCAAATGATGCAAATAATGCAAATGAAACAAGACAAACACTGCACGTTCTCGAGGGGGCAGTCTGACAATGACCTACAAATATCTAAGATGGGGCAGCCTATCAAGAGGCTCTTTCAGTGGAATGTAGAAAAACTCATCGAGTGTGCGACGAGTATCCAAATGAATGTGCGAGACATCAACACTCAAAAACAAGCTCATAAAAAGTCAAATGTCTCTCAGGAAACGTGACGTATCAGGGGGCTCACTAGGAGTTATGTATGAAAATTCATCATGAATGCTACAACCACCTGAGTGAAAACCCCTCAAAAGAAAGAACTTATCTGGTAGGTTAGCAGGTGGTGTGTCCCAATACTCACCAAGGGTGTAAGGTAGGTCCTCGAAATATCGGGAGTATGCTCAAGTGTACTTAAGGAAAGCCCTACATACTTGATGCTCCACTCAAGATCCGTTCTCTAGGGTAAGATCAGAGATGATAATGGAAAAGACATCAATAACTCGATACTCATAAACAAGTGGCTCACCTGAATTTCATCCTCATCAGGACATTGCAAGAAAACGCACGCACATTGCTGAAAATGCGCGCACGAGCGAAATCGCGCACTGGTGGAAAACACGCCCCAGGCGAAAACACGCGCCCGAACGAACACCAGCTCATGGGCAAAAATGGCGGCCCAGGAGAAAGCGCGCGCCCGGGCAACAAAAAGGTGCTCGGGTGAAAAATGCGTGGGCGGGCGAAAAATGGCATCCTGGGAGAAAAAAGGGCATCTACGCGATAAATGGGGCCCCGAGCGAAAAAAATGAGCACTCGAGCGAAAAAATGCGCGCGGGCCAAAAAATGCGCGCCCGTAGGAAAATGCGCGCCCGAAGAAAAATGTGCGCCCGGCGAAAAATGCGCGCCCGGCAAAAACATTCGCGCCCCGCAAGAAAATTCGCGCCCGGGCGAAAAATACGCGCCCGGGCGAAAAATACGCGCTCGGGCGAAAAATGCGCGCCCTGGAGAAAATTGCGCGTCCTGAAGAAAAATGCGCGCCCGGGAGGAAAAATGCACCCCCGGGCAGAAAAATGTGCGCTCGGGAGAAAAAATGTACGCTCGGGCGAAAAATGCGCAGTCTGCAAAAAATGGGCCACTGGCCCAAAAAATGCGCCCCGGCCAAAAAATGTGCACATTGGCGATAAAAGTGCGCTCGAGCGAAATATGCACGGCCGGAGAAAAATGTGGGCCTAGGCGAAAAAAATCGCTCCTGGGCTAAAATACCCACCTGGAGAAAATGTGCACGTGCGCTCGAGTGAGTTTGCAGTTCCAAAATGCTCAATCTCAAAACCTACGGCAGGACCCAAACATTCGACGGAGGGTTTTGTAGGTTCATTTCAATATTGATGATTTTGGACCCAAAAGTCAATTCCGCCCTAAAACCTTTCATCTGATTAGCAGTATTGGTTTTTGTATTCTCAAAGTCAATTCTTGAATACCAATGTCGTCCAAACGAACGGATATATGAGTATATACCAATGTCGTCCCGTTTAAGATAGTTAGCTGCATTTATCGAGTTCTGCATAACATTGTTCAAAGTTTGTGTGTGAAAGAGATATATGAGATATTTTATCTAGAAATACCAAGTTACAAGACCTTTGTGGCAAGATTATTCAATGAGCAAAAATAGTAATGAGAACTACTAGAAAAAATATATATAAGCATTGTGAATTGTATGCCCAGTATTAAATTTGCAGCTTGTCTTGCAAAACCACGGAAAGTTTATAAATGTGGAATATCATGGTAGAATCATGATTCTAGAGAGAACAACTATTCTTTGGAGTTAAAAAAAAGTTATAAGAAAACAATGATGAGGAGGATAAGACCGATGACAATGATTGTTAGCGAAAAGCAAACTTAACTTGAGTAATGGTCCAACTGAACTATTATATAAATAGTAAAACAAATAGTACTACTAGTTGGTTGCAAATCTGGGCACCAAACATTTACTAAAATAAAATCAGCACATAAAGAATTTGCAAATACTTTTCTTTAATTTTCTATCCCATAGTTATCCCATCATCATCATCAATAGTCTTATCCCAACTATTTAGGGTCGGCTTTATGGGTCCATATCTATCACTTTGCATGTCTTATCCTTAGCAATATAACATACTCCCCAGCTGCAACTTAAACTTCATACTCTTTTCTCTTAACTTGCATGAGCAATTATCTTTTCTTTGAAACTGTGTCCATACTAGGAGGCTTGGTAACACAACCACCTAAATTTCCATTGTCATCATTGCCATAATTTGAAGAATTCGAAGGAAATCCACTCTTGAGATTAAGGCATCGTTTGGCGCGGCTTATTTGCTGCGGTGAGTTTGGTCAAAAACACCATTATCATAGAATGTATGTTTGGCAAAACAAAAGTTATGACCGCTATAAAGAAAATAAACTAGTTTTGAGCATAAAATGCATGAATTTTTTTAGGCAAGGTCAGACGTTCACGAACGACGGTTCATGACCACGGTGTTCACAACCGCCGCCACCGCGCCAAACGAAGCCTAAATCTATCACCCATTGTACTGTAATACGTCGAAACTCTAAAATGGTACCCGTATTGGATTAAATAAGATATGAATAGAGATGTCAATCTATAACAGAAGAGGGTAGGAGAGGCAATATGTCCTAGGAGGGTTGAGAATAATAATTATAAGGTCTCATATACTCCATCCAAGTGGTGGCACATTCACCTACTTAGTGATCACATCGAGCAATCTAGCAATTTCAAACCAAAAGACAGCCAAATTTTAAGAAAAACTAAGCAAATGCATCTCTCCCTTGTGTCAGTCAACATTCAAACCACCCAAATTCATACTACAAACAACATTGCTACTGTAATCTTTGACCACACTGATGACACATAAAGGGGTTGCATTCTCTAATCTTTACAAAGAGAGCTCCCACTCTTAAAAAAATTAGTAATTCATCCTCCTTATCATGTGAATCCTTGGATAAAATTGTATCTAAATATGCTGTATTTTAACTAGAATAACTTACAGTAGAGGTTCCCAGAGCAGACCAAATAGTAGATCAGATGATACCCGCATCTGATGAATTAGACCGATAAATAATGATACTGGGATACTAAAGCCGTATCCATGTCAGAGTAAACAATCCCCGATGCAAATTTTGAATTATGCAATCTCCCGAACATAACTAATCAACATAGATCTACAATCCAATGAATATGGAATGAGATTCTACTTCCAAGGTCGTTCAAGTTTCAATTCATTTAAGGAAAACATCACAAAGAAAATACGGGGAGAAAAAAATCCTTGTGAAATTGTAGCAATTGAATTCAGCGTAGCATTGCAACTGACTCTGTCGGGGGTATGAAAAGAAAGAAAACTGACCACCAAAATTCTTCAACGGTGTCGAAGGTGTAAACCTGGCGAAGTGAGGAGCCCCAAGCGGCGCCCTGTTTAGACTTCGACGGGTTATCGAACCAAAAGGTCCATTTCCTCTCCAGCTTGTGTGGTTGCCGGATCGCATCCCCGCCTTCAACCTCCTGTCTGGGCTCAGGTGGCGCCGCCACTTCATCCTCTACCTCAGCCATGCTTCTATGCTAATTTCTCTTCCTAGCCTCCTCTGAAATAGGACGTCCGGGGTGGGCATACCCTAGGATAACTATAAATAAATTAGATCGAGACCTTTAATTTAGAAATAAATAAAAAAAATCGTACGAACCTTTTTTGTGCCGATAAAATCCGGATTGTTCAATCCTTGATGATTGAACAAAGCAAGATGGACGGCTCACATTTCCCTGCACCACGTATAAAGCTGTCACTTAAAATCGAAAATCGTAAATTGAACCGGAATCGAACTGAAACAGCAAAGAACCAGACCGAACCGTTCGCGAATTATTTGTGTTCCGGTTTGAATTTTGGAACCGTGAACAACATTGGTCCGGGTGTGGTTCTTTCATTTTATTATCCGGACCGGAACCGGAACCGAAACCGCAATATACAAGTCTCAAGCGGTTTCAAGATTTTTAGAACCGATCCGAACCGGACCGAAGTAGAACCGAACCGCAACCCATTTATTATTATTATTATATTATTATTATATTTTTATAATATATCTATAATATATATACTTACTATTATGGGTGAAACTGGTGCAGTTTGAACCCAAATCGCAATCGCAACAAAGGTGTTGGTTTTGAACTGAACAAAATCGCACATCACCAAAACCGTGTTGTGTGGTTTGACATTGGTGCGATTTGGAGTTGGCTTTTTGCGATGTACTTTCAATTTTTATACAGTCATATAATGTATTTTCAATTTTACTCGCATATTATTCTGAATTATTTTGTTTTAAAAATATAGCGGATATACAACTAATATTTAATAGTAATCATCAGACAAATCTAATTGTAGATGATAAATTAGTCAAATTGAATTAACTAATATATTTTCAAACAAAATTTTAATTGTAAAATAAGATTTCAATAACAACAATTCAAATTTCTTTACCCTATGTTGAGCCGTGGTCTTCAGCAACATGAACATTATTGCATCAGCATACACGATCGTGATCTTTGAATTTGCAAAATTGGCGCGATCTGGTGCAATTTTGTGGTTTTGCGGTTTCAGTTTTTAACTTTCAGTCTGACTTACTAAATATTATACAAAAAGTATCCTCATTCGGTGTAACGCAAAATTCCTGCGCCCCGGCTTCAGATCTTGAAGTCCCACTTGCAAAAAAAAAACGAATGCGCGGGAATACTTTTCCCCTCTGATTTTTTATTTTTGATCTCCCTCATTCATTCCGCTAAGTTTGGTTTTAATTCTAGTTGGAACCGATTGGAACCGGACCGAACCGCATAGAACCGGACCGAACCGTTATTGGCCGGTTTGGTTTTGGTTATTGTTAAACCGGAATCGGAACCGTTAACACGACGGTTCCAAAAATTATGCTGGAACCGGAACCAGAACCGGAACCGGTCAAACCAAATATGGTTTTGGTTCTAATTTGAAGAACCGTTACCTTAGCGGTTCGGTTCACGGTTTTAGTAGAACCGGAACCGAACCGGAACCATGACAGCTCTGGGTAGGCATAGCCATGAACATAAAAACCGGGCCGGCCCGGTCAAGGCCCGGTCAAGCCCGGCCCGGTTCAGGCCCGAACCGGGCCGAGCCCTTACCCGGGGCCCTGAAAGGGCCCCGGTTTGGCCGCACTACCCGGCCCGGTACCCAGCCTGGTCCGGGCCGGGTAAAGCCCGAAAATCGGGCTAGCCCGAGACCGGGCCGGGCATAGCCCGATCCGGTCTCGGGCTAGGCCCGATTGAGCCTAACGGCTCTTATTAGAGTCGTTAGGCTCATCATGGCAGCATGGCTGCCATGTGGCAGCCATGCTGCCATGAGAGGCAGCCAACGGCTCTTATTAGAGCCGTTGGCTGCCTTTTATTTTTATATATAATAATATATATTTTTATTATTATTATTTTTTTATTATTTTTTTAATTTAAAAAAAAAACAAAAAAATCCTATAAATACCCCCTCCCCTCTCTCTTTTCTCACACCTCACCTCTCTCTCTCTCTCTCTCTCTCTCTCTCTCTCTCTCTCTCTCTCTCTCTCTCTTTCTTAGCTTTCCCAATGGCGTTGTCCTCCTCAGCTCCAGTGTCGTCTTCCCAAAGTACGGCTTTGGTGGTGGAGCACAACCGTAGAGCGAGTATTTGGGAGCATTTCGAGATGGTACAAGTCGGGACCGAAAGAAAAGCGCGCTGCAAGATGTGCTCGAAGTTGATCCATCAGCGGCAACTCGACGCTCGTTAGACACCAAAAGTCTTGCGAGTCGAAACAAGCTCCTCCGGAGTCAAGTCAAGCCCAAATTTCTGGAGCCGGACAGATTTAGACGTACGATCAAATGCGACAGCGAGAGCTGCAGGCGAAGTTCGTCATCAAACGTGGGCTGCCATTCAGCGTCTTCGACAATGACGACGACACAAAGTACATACATGGGGGGCTTCAGCCCAAATACCAAAAGGTTAGTAGAATTACTTTAAGGCGCGACACGATTGGGTTATATTTAGAAGCAAAACAAGAATTAATTACGTATTTTGAAAATTTCGAAGGACGTGTGAGTCTAACGAGCGACGTTTGGACGAGTAATTTAAATTTAGGATTAGCTTATCTTTGCATCACTTGTCATTGGATTGATCCCATTTCGTGGGAGCAAAATAAACGCGTAATATGTTTTACAGGTTTTGAATTCCCGCACACGGCTATAGCTTTATATAAAGTTATTATGAAATGTGCGCGGGAATTTAAAATAAACGATAAAATACTTAGTTTTTCTCTTGATAACACCTCCAATAATGGCGCCGCAATTGAATTGTTAAAACGAGATTTAAAACCATTTCTCAACGGCGCGTTTTGTCATACTAGATGTGTTTGTCACGTCCTAAATTTAGTGGTACAGGATAGTTTAAAGGCAATGTCACAATATATTAATAAAATTCGCGACATGTTAAAAGCAATTTATTGTACTAAACAACGAGCTCAAGATTTTAGAAAATTTTGTAAAATACAAAATCAAAAATATTTGAAACCACAATTAGATATGTCTATTAGATGGAACTCAACCTATAAAATGTTAAAAAGAGCTGTTCTACAAAAGGATCTTCTAATGGAATATTATAGTTTGCTTAATATTGAACACGGTTTATGTGAAACTGATTGGAATATTATAGAATATTATATAGATTTACTAAAGTGTTTTTATAGGGCCACCGTTTCTTTATCTGGAGTGTATTATCCAACGAGCGCATTAGTAATTGAACATTTCGTACATATCACAGAAAGATTTAGTTATTATAGAAAACACCAAGGTTGGGCTCCTTTAATTAAAGTAATGGAAGAATTTTTTTTAAAATATTATAGAGAAATACCGCCTATGTTTTCGTGCGCCGCCGCTTTAAATCCGTTACTTAACATAGAAGGCGTAGAAAATTTGATTGACGAAATCAATACTAATCTAACCTTAAATATAAATTATGATGAGGATGACCCCGTTAGTAGTATAAGTTTTACTACTTTTTTTACGCAAAGTTATAATTATTACAATAACTTATACGGGTCACGACCCCGCGAAGAAATAACGCACCCAAAACGAAGGATAGTCTTAAAAATAAAATTTTAGATTTAGCTTCTAGGAAAAAAGCGCGCACATCTGGTAGTTTAGATGAATTAAGATTATACACAAAAAGTCAATTTAGCGATTTTATGAGTTCGGACGAGATCGAAAACTTCGATCTCTTAAATTGGTTGAAAGGTAAAGCTAATACCTATCCTGTTTTGGCCTGTATGGCTCGTGATTTATTAACTGTCCAAGCTAGTACAGTAGCTTCGGATTCCGCTTTTTCTCTTAGTGGCAGGGTTTTGAACGAGCGGAGGAGCCGGCTTAACGAAGATTCGCTGGAGATTTGCATATGCTGCAAGGACTACTTGGATAGTTTAAAGAGGAAGCAACACATAACAGCATTGGAGGATAGCTCGGAGGAGATAGAAGACGAAATGGACGCGTTGAACTTGAATCTACAAGATGATTAAATCGAGCACTCTAAAATCTAAATGTAATTTTTTTTATATATGTAGTTTTTTTTAATTAAATTTTATAAGAATCATAACCTTCATAGGTTTGTATTTTGTATTTTGTACAATTGTACGACTTAAATTTTGTAATTTTTTAAATTTTTTGTTCCAAATTTTCAATATTAATAAAATTTTTTGTTCCAATTGTTAAATACTAATACAATCTAATTCTAAACTTAAATTTTTTCAATTTTTTTAAATTTTTCGTTCAAATTTTCAATATGTAATTATTTATAAAAATTAAAATTAAAAAATAAAAAACCGGGCCGGCTCGGATCGGGCCCGAGACCGGCCCGGTCTTGCTCGGCCCGGCCTGAAGGGCCGGAGCAGGCAACACATAAGTGTTGCCTGCCCGGCCCGGGCCGGCCCGATTCCAGGGGAGGACCGGGCCGGCCCGGCCCGCTACAGGAAAAAGCCCGATCGGGCCCGGTCCAGGCCAGCCCGATCGGGCTTTATGTTCACGGCTAGGTAGGCACGACAAAAATAATCTTTGGGTAGAATGTTCACAAATCAAATAGTTCTTAAACAATTCGAGAATTAATTCGTATTTTTTTGAATTCGGATTCGAGTGGTATTTGAATCTGAATCCGAATAATTTTATCTCTGTTAAAACGATTGCTGAATAGTTCATGAATAGCAGAAAAATATAATTTAATAAATTGTATAGAACAAATTAAAATTTTCATAAGTCATAATATAAGTTTTATACACAAATTAAAGTTCTAATCCAAGATTTCAGGACGAATACGAATTCAAATATTCGAACGAATTTGAATCTCTGCATTCTATCCCAATTTTAGATTCGATTGATATATTATTTGATCTGATTCGGTTCGTGAACATCTCTACTCTTTTGTAAGGTTAAGACGTTAGCGTGAAAAACCCTTAAATTGCAAAACTACGTCGATTCTCAAATGGAATCGTGTAGTTTTGAACGGAAAATTTGTTGGTACACGTGATGCTGCATCCTCCCATGCATGTTTAAATAGATTTTTACCTGATAGGCCCCACCATCCTATTTTTCAAAAATGAAAAACTTTTCACTCGCCCTTTCCTCTCCCTCGACGTTGTCCATTCCACCATTACTAGGGCTTGAAATCCCTGTTTCACATCCGCCCGTTCCACCCATTCCGCCAGCTCCACGACGGCGTTTCTAGGGAATTAGCTTCAGATCTTCGGTTGCACAGGAAGTCGCCATTACTGGAAATTACTAGGGTTCTCTTCTCCCCATTCCGGTTGCATCAAGGTAGATCCACTTATTTTTTAACTATTCTTCTGATTTTTGTTAGTTTCCAGTTATAAAATATTTTTTTCAGTCGTAAAAATTTAGTTTCTAGTTATTAATCAAGTTTTCCAGTCGTAAACAATATTTTTCAGTTATAGATCCATGATTCCAGTCCTAAAAATGTTTATTCCAGTTAAAAATTCAAATTTTCCAGTAAAATCTAGTTAAAAAATCAATGTTTCCAATCCTAAAAATGGTTGACCGATATCAGTACCCCGGGAGGGATGATCTTGCTCTCATAGATAGCCGCATGATTGATTTCGTCTTAGCCCGATACCCCAATGAGTATGTAATGTTGTTATGTTTAATATTCTTTATGTATTGTTAATATTTAGAACATGTAAATTTTTTGCAGCGATTCAATTGTTATCGAAAGTGGCAATATTTATATTCATCGATCGAGTATTAATGATATCTTAGTGGACGCGTGGGTGTGCGACGCACATATAGATGTTTATGCATTTGTTCTCAACAACCTCAAAGCAAAATGTGTAAAAGACATGATTAATTTCTTGTTTGTATCTTCTAACCATGCGGTAATGAAATTTTTCATAAATTTACTTAGCATTGCTTCAAATGTATTGATCATCTATTCTAATTTATGTTTACCATGCAGTATTATAATAGATGTGGCAAGACAAGCTTATGACTTGTTGAGCACATCACTCGTCAATCAATTTCCGATGTCGATGTTATCCTAATGCCCTGCCATGTTGACAGTCATTGAGTGATGTTGGTAGGTAATTTGAAAGAGAGCCGATGAGATTACTATGACTCACTGCTGAGTGTCATGCACATGGCATGTATTCGGGAGCACGTATGTTACTCTATAATTATGTGCGTGGTTATATTTACTTACCTTGTGTAATTATGTGCAGATTAAATTCCTTCATGAGGATTGGGTTGTGGTACTTCCCGTAGATATCACGAATTGGACAGTACACATAGTTGAAGGCATCCCTACCCAGGATAATGGCAACGATTGTGGAATTGTTGTGATGAAGTACATGCAGGCGTGCTTGGTGAAGGAGCCGGTTGATTGGAAGAGCCACAAGAGTTGGCCAAAAGCAGCGGTTCAGAGAAGAAATAGTAGTGGAATTATTCAAAACCTTTCATAACTCTCTACTTAAAGAACATGGTTTTGTATTTTAATTTGCATATTCTGTTACATGGTGGACATGTTTAATATCTGAAGACTATATTTAGGATAGTATCTGGAATTAATTTCTTGTTTAGTAAACTATTTGGGATTATTTGGTGATTGTAAATGAATAGTTTAAATATGTGTCAAAATCTGGAGACTGTGATTATTATGTTGCTTCGAATTTTCAAATTTTAAATTTCTTTGGCATTTTGCTAATAAAATGTTGGCTGCCATGATTACTGTGAATCCCCTTAGATGGTTAATAATGGAACTTGGTTAATGATGCAAAAAGTGAGCTTTTAATGATTTTTTTAGTACCAACTCCACTAAATTGATAAGAACAATAATGATTTCCTTTGAGTACCAACTCCGCTAACTTTGATATTGAAATTTATGTTTAACCCCATTATAAGCAATCAGCTACAATGAATTTTATCTGGAATTGCTGGGATTAATTATCAGTATCCAAAGATTGACTGAAATGAAATTTAACAGCAGCTGCAATGAAATTGACTGAAATTGTGAGAATTTAACATCAGCTATTGACTCAATTTAACATCAGCTGCAATGAAATTGAATGAAATTTAACATCAGTTGCTGGAATTGCTAGGATTGCTCAGCTTTGTTTTTCATTACATAGTTAATATAATTATCATTACATTTACTCAAAATTGCTGGAAATGTCTAACATTCACCATTATTGTCTAACATTTACCATTTAAAAACATCTGGAATTACTGGAAATGTGAAAATTTTATCCTCCGAAAAGACTTCGTCGTTTAGGTTCAAGCATGAAGGAGCCGGATCAACTGGAGTTGAGTCTCTCTCAAGAGACAAATTTTCTATGAAGTTGTACTCTTTGGGTTCTGTCTTCACGTTATCAACGATATGTGCTTTTTCCTTTGGATCATCTCTGCCCTCTGAAAAAGTAACATTTACAAGATTATTACTATATATCATCAAAACAAAGAAATGCAAAAGGTATTAATAAAAAAAGCATATCTAAATGTCTATAAAATATTACTTTTCCTCTTTGTTGGTTTCTCCCAGTGACTCTTAGCCCGGTTGTTTGATAGCCCCTTACGTCGCATTGCCGGTGGATCCCGAACCATTCCCTTGTCATTTTCATCAAATGTACCTTTTTTCATCTTCTCATCATCATCTACCATGTCATCTGCCTTCTTAGCAATTTCATTCATGACACTCAACACATACTCTTTAGCAATCTAGCATTCTTCTACTCGACGGCCGAGGTCATAAGAAAACGGCAGCATATGATTTCTAAAGTCTAAATTAGAATCAAAGTCATTCAGGCTAGCAGCTTTGGAAAGATACACACCCTTCTTCGCCTTGAGAGTAAATCTGCTGAGTAAGTATTTAGTTGGAATCTGTTTAACATATTTGCAATTATAAACCCTCAATATATGTTTACATAGTATTCCCTTTGTCTGAAAACCTCTACATGAACAATCATCATCATAATTGGTTGAATCAACTGTAATAAACCATTGCTTAACATCCTCGGATCTATCAAAATGTTGTGTAACATACAAGACATGAGTGTCACTAATTCATAATTCCTCTACAACACAAACACCAAGAGCACCATCCATATATGTTTGCTTAAACATGTAAAAACTCTTACGAGTGTAAATCTTTGAAATTTTTTTGAGTGGTAAACAATTCGTAAATCTTAAAGTTATACTACCATGTTTGCATCGAAAGTTTTCATCATGTTCGGATCGACGTCAACTTGAGGTCAATTTATTCAACCCAAGAAAACATTCAACCAGTGAACTTGTTGCTTTAGAACAGCCATGCAAAATATTATTGGTTGATTCACTTCTTTGTGTCGATAATATGCCAAGATCTAACCTCTCTTTATTGAAAGTGGTCGACCATTTCATTCTAACCTTATATAAGTCTCGTAGCCATCTGTTATCGTCCAAGTTTCCTCTTGTTAACATATCAGTCCAACACTTCTCAAATTCTATCTCACTATCACATTCATTCATGCAATGGTAGAAAAGAGATCTAATAGATTTATTATAATTAAATGTAGGTACTACTGACGACGCTTTCTTTGAGATATTCCATTGACACAACCGATGTCGAGTTCTAGGAAAAGTTCTCTCAATGGCAATGGCCATCGCCTAGTCTTGATCAGTAAATATCGTGGTTGGTTGTTTTCCACCAACAAACCTCAAGAATGTCTAGAACACCCAACAAAAAGACTCAATGGTCTCTGATGCTATGAAATCCCCACCTACAAATAAATTCTGCCAATGGTGGTTAACATCAATAAATGGCGCACATGCCAAATTGTACTTCTTTAATCGATACGTTGTATCGAAAATGATAACGTCACCGAAACAATCATAATCAATTTTACTACGCCCGTCGATCCAAAAAAAACCCCAATAAGCCTATTAATTTCATCTGTTTGAATATCATAAGAGAACATATTGTCCTTGGATTGTCGTTCCTTCAATATTTTAGACAAGCTCAAGCTTCTAACATCTCCACTATCTATTAGAGCTTTTCTTTCTCGTTGGATAAAATTATAAGCGCCAGTCTTACAAAACCCTACATTTTCAACACCACCTACTTCATCTGCAAGGAAATTGTATGCATCGACTGTTCTAATACCCACACTGGTCATATTCTTCAGAAGGCTAGCTTGGACATTAGATATACTGCGATGAGACCTCAACAAATGCGTGTCATTTTCGGATGCAAGTGGGTGATTATGTTCCTCGACGAACTTCGTAACCTCTCAATTCTTACCTTCTTTGTCAGCATTGAAGTGTATGCAAGCTAAACAACCTGTGCGAGTATCCAATTTACGGTACTTTTTTTATTCGTCAATCATCAGTTTTGAAACCTTTAGACCAGCTTTAGCGCAACTATAACCTCGACCCTTAATAATCCTCGTATGTGTCCAATAAACAATATGCTGCTTTCACACACTAAATCCAGTTTTATGAGCATAGTCACAGTACATAGCATATATTTCCTCCTCATTGTGTACAGTTGAGAATGCTACTGTCCCTTTCTGTCAATTAGAAAAAGCATTACAGTTGTAAGTGACAGTAAACATTGCTACAATTCCAGTTGTAAAAGACAGTAAACAATGCTACAATTCAAGTTGTTAAAGACGGTAAATATTAGTACAATTCCAGTTGTAAAAGATAAATTACAGTGTTAATTAATAGTAATATTACTTTTATTCCAACTATAATACCAAAAAATAGCTAAGAAAACACCTTTTAATGTAGGTTTTCTATTCCTATCTCGAATGAAAGTTGATCATTAGAAGAAAAGAAAGATTAAAGACTCACATTGCCAAAACTATCAACTACTGGTTTCTCGTACGCTTGCTGCATGATTAATTAGGGAGTTTGGCGTTTCGTTCTGATTTATTAAACCTCGGGAGTGTTAACAGCAACTACAGATGAATGATGAGAAGGAGATTTCAAAAAGTTAGATGGAAGAACACTGGCTTGCGAGAACTGTGAAACCTTAGCCGAGAAAAAGTTAGATTTTCGAACTAGGAGGGAGCGACGACGGCAAGGATGAACTTCTGCTGTGCTGAGAAAACCCTAGTAATGGCGATGGCGTCGAGGGAGGGAAAAGAGAGAGCGAGCAGTGAAAAGTTTTTCAGTTTTGAAAAATAGGATGGTGGGCCCCATAGGGTAAAAATCTATTTAAACATGCACGGGAGGATGCTGCATCACGTGTACCAAAATATTTTCCTTGATGTTGTGTGATTTATGACTTCCACAAACCATATAAGTTGGGTTGCGTGCCATTTTCAGATGCTAAAAATTGTACCACACCGATTATTATGCATATTTTTTGTTAATATACAATAATTTAATTGCATAATTTGTGCTAGTTATTTTCAATCTCAATACGTCTCATTATTAGAATTTAGACTTGATTACCCCTTATATATTACATATTAGAATTTTGATCATTCATTATTTCTTAGTGGGCCTAGGTTTTAATTACTTTGCCAATGTCTGAAAAGTGAAGTCTAGTACTCACCTAATGGGCAAAAGATAAAATAATTCGTGCATGATTTTGTAACATTTGTCTTTTGAAATTTTTGAACCCTGGACTCAAGGAGAGCTCTGGAATTTATAGGAAAAAAATTCCAAGTTACACGCCCCCGGTCACGGGCGTGACTAGGGGGCATGTAAGCACTGTTCATCTCAGCTCCGACATCAGCGTGGGTCTTGCGTGCGGCGCGGCGGAAAAGGGCATTACACGCTCGTGTTGTAAGACCCTCTTCTTTTTGCATTCTTTCCCAGGTCTTACCGCCCAGAACCGCCGTCTTGCGGCGACACCATCACACCCAATGGTCGCCGCCACAATACGCCGATCCTGCCGGCTATCCATCATCATCCAGGCCAACCACAATTCATAGTAATAGAAGCAGATAGAAGAAACTAGTCCACAAATCACATTAAATATGTAAATTACATGTTTACAATGTCCATGATGAGAATTAAAAGCAAAAGAGAATTAAACGAATAAGGGCATACGCCCGGTACCTGTTTAAGTATAGTGCAACAACATTCTCACTATACATCTATGCGGAAGCTATCAAACACTGTCTTCATGCATCTGTAATTGCTGCTGCGGCGACGTGTAGTGATTGCTCTGCTTCATCCCGTCCTCCTGTCCTGTCTCCTGAACGAGGTCCTGCTGTTCCGACACGTCATCCCTAAAATGATGAGGTCCACCGACTGTCAGTCTATAAGACTCAGCATATTCCTCACTGCCTCCACCCGCGACTCCTAGGCACCGTGCGAGGGGGGGGGGGGGGGGGAAGCGGAGGACATCAAAGGGTAATTCAAAAGCAGGTGACAGCGGCGAGACTAGTAAGTATATAGATGCTAAACAAGTAATGAAAATATCTCTACTCTAGCAGGAGTATGTATAAAGGCAATAAGTAACGAGCGGTATAAGTAAAAGAGCAGGTATAAGACATAGGAGCAGCTACGAAAGTAACCTTAACTTATATGCACACACACAAAGCACATAAGTTAAGGGATCTGGCAAGAAGTAAACTCATCGTATAAAAGAGCCCACACTAATTTATACGATGAGGTCTCTGTTTGTGCAGAAATGCTATGCTATGATGTGCAATGCAATGATGCAATGTTTGTATTATTATTTAATACACATGCAACTCACCCACACGACTCTGTACGTACAGACCTTTAGTTCCCACTTTTCGGAGGTAGCTAACCTCTCGGGCACCTATCGTCGTGGTCAAACGGTGGCAGAGGAGCGGGCGTCTCCTCACCTAGGTGGGTATGTCACACTACCAGACCTAGGCCCAAACATACGATGTGATACCGGTACCCGGTACTCACGAGCTCCTGTGTACTAAACTGAACAGGTCAGGCAGGGTTTAGGGAATTCGTCCCATCGGACGCGCAGAAAAACAACCTGGCCCCAATACAACCACTAGCACTGCCGAGTCAACGAACTGCTGTCGGTGTGATGACTAAGAAAGAACCGAAGACCCACCACATCTTATACACAAGCAACAAGTATTAGCCATTTACTACCGAGCCTCCAGCTCGCAATTCTATATCAACATTTATAAAGTAGAGCCTACCGCTCGCCAGACTATACCAGTCTTATATCTAAACTACGAGCCTACCGCTCGCTAGACTACACTAGTCTTATATTTAAACTACGAGCCTACCGCTTGCTAGACTACACTAGTCTTATATTTAAACTACGAGCCTATTGCTCCCTAGACTACACTAGTCTTATATTTAAACTACGAGCCTACCGCTCGCTAGACTACACTAGTCGTATATTTAAACTACGAGCCTACCGCTCGCTAGACTACACTAGTCTTATATTTAAACTACGAGCCTACCGCTCGCAGGACTATCCCAGTCCTTCCTTATAACCCGAGCCTACCGCTCACAGGACTATCCCAGTCCTTCCTTATAACCCGAGCCGACCGCTCGCAGGACTATCCCAGTCCTTCCTTATAACCCGAGCCTACCGCTCGCAGGACTATCCCAGTCCTTCCTTATAACCCGAGCCCACCGCTCGCAGGACTATCCCAGTCCTTCCTTATAAAATGTTCCGGTTTGGGATGGAAGTTAACTTGTCATGTTCTCCTACTTAACTAGTCTTGTCTATAGTTTAGTTGATCTTAGAAGCTTTAGGGTTAGCCTTGGACTTCCGGAGGGTTACCCGGTGAGGGGCTCGCAGCGGTACTAGGAAGTATGACGGGCTGACATCCCGAACTTCCTCTTCCCAAGGCACTTAATCTTGTTGGTATCTACCCCTTTTTTTACTTGATCCCCATTTTCCTCTCCACTTTCATTAAATCTCTAAGATGAGTTAAATTGGCACTTAGGAGTGGGGGAGTTCATTTGAACTCCAACACCACCAACTGTGACTGGGTGCTGACTCTCCCGTCATCACATTCCAGCTCGAGTTTCCTTCTTCGCCGAGGAACATCACACATACTTAGCATTCTCATCCTTAATTGGACCCACACACCTATTCTCCGACATCCTTAACCCGGGGTTTGCCTTAGATGTTTCCCGACTTCACCCTTGAATTTCACCCTAAGATGGCTCACCCGGCTAAGGGCAGTTCTACTTTCATATGGTCACTTAATACCGATGAGTTGTGTGTGGGGTCCCCGATGAGGTATAACCTCCTCTTCTTATCATTGTAATTTCCTACACTTATAGCTTTGCTAAACGCACCCCAATCCTTATTTCCCATGATGCCCCCTAGAGGTGTTCCTCCAAATAATCTGAGCCTTCATAATAATCATGGAATTAGTTGTTCTATGTGCGAAGGTTAGTGGTGGTCTAAATCATATAAATCAGTTTTACTATTCGCAGACCAAAATAAGATTGAGCTAGATTTGACTCCTAAGGTGCAATCTAGATCACATCATATCCAAATGAGTTCCAATTATTACATGGGTTCGCAAAGAGTAGTGATCTAACAACCTCAAATCCTAATCTCACGAATTCTCCAGGGCATCTTAAATCTCAGTCTCTAATAAAATAGAAGATGTGCAGATAGTGATTTATGCATCGACTGTCAACTAATGATCTCATAAATTCTGATAGATTCACTGTAGCATAATATTGGTCTAAAAACTTCAAACCCCAAGTTTCACATTTTTACAGGAATTATTTAACCATTATTTCTATTTAACATAAATGGGGTGCAATTAAGGATTTACACATCAAGTATTAGATTATGACCTCATAAAGTTCTGGGGAAAATTACCATGGCATAATACTGGTCTACAAATACTAGGTCCTAAGTCTCATTTTATTCCAAGGAGTATTTACCCTTAATTATCATTTATTACATTTGGTGTGCGAATAAGGGTTTACACTACAAGTGCTATGTTAAGACTTCAATAAATTCTGGGAAAATTATTATAGCACCATATTAGTCTAAAAACACAAGATCTTAGTCTCATATTAATCTAAGGAGTATTTGCCCTTATTTATTTATTATATTTTCGCTAAATGCACCCCAATTTTCCCTATACCCTTAAGTCTAAAACTTCAACTTGAAGCTCAGGGAAATCCACTCAGACATATGAGTTGGATTATTAGCTAGAGGTGGTTGATATCATATCTATGTCATGGACAAATCTTCAAAGCAATTGCATGAGCCCATAACACTAAATGCACAAACTACACATTTATACATGTCACACTAAAGGTGGCCTAAAAGGAGCTATGCTTAGCCAAATGATGTGAAATCAGTGGCATTTTAAAGGTAACCTAAAGGGCTACAATATTTATGTTGATCATTTTCTCCAGAAATGAACTTAACCTAGGTGGATTCAACATGCAAGTGTTGTACAACGTGTTTAACATAACAAAACACTATTATAGACATGCCACACCAAAAATAGTATAGAAAGAGCTACACTTATCCAAATGGCATGAAATCAGTGGCATTTTAAAGGTAACCTAAAGGGCTACAATATTTATGTTGATCATTTTCTCCAGAAATGAACTTAACCTAGGTGGATTCAACATGCAAGTGTTGTACAAAGTGTTTAACATAACAAAACACTATTATAGACATGCCACACCAAAAATAGTTTAGAAAGAGCTACACTTATCCAATTGGCATGAAATCAGTGGCATTTTAAAGGTAACCTAAAGGGCTACAATACTTATGTTGATCATTTTCTCCAGAAATGAACTTAACCTAGGTGGATTCAACATGCAAGTGTTGTACAAAGTGTTTAACATAACAAAGCACTATTATAGACATGCCACACCAAAAATAGAATAGAAAGAGCTACACTTATCCAAATGGCATGAAATTAGTGGCATTTTAAAGGTAACCTAAAGGGCTACAATATTTATGTTGATCATTTTCTCCAGAAATGAACTTAACCTAGGTGGATTCAACATGCAAGTGTTGTACAAAGTGTTTAAGATAACAAAACACTATTATAGACATGCCACACCAAAAATAGTATAGAAAGAGCTACACTTATCCAAATGGCATGAAATTAGTGGCATTTTAAAGGTAACCTAAAGGGCTACAATATTTATGTTGATCATTTTCTCCAGAAATGAACTTAACCTAGGTGGATTCAACATGCAAGTGTTGTACAAAGTGTTTAACATAACAAAACACTATTATAGACATGCCACACCAAAAATAGTATAGAAAGAGCTACACTTATCCAAATGGCATGAAATCAGTGGCATTTTAAAGGTAACCTAAAGGGCTACAATATTTATGTTGATCATGTTCTCCAGAAATGAACTTAACCTAGGTGGATTCAACATGCAAGTGTTGTGCAAAGTGTTTAACATAACAAAACACTATTATAGACATGCCACACCAAAAATAGTATAGAAAGAGCTACACTTATCCAAATGGCATGAAATCAGTGGCATTTTAAAGGTAACCTAAAGGGCTACAATATTTATGTTGATCATTTTCTCCAGAAATGAACTTAACCTAGGTGGATTCAACATGCAAGTGTTGTACAAAGTGTTTAACATAACAAAACACTATTATAGACATGCCACACCAAATATAGTATAGAAAGAGCTACACTTATCCAAATGACATGAAATCAGTGACATTTTAAAGGTAACTTAAAGGGCTACAATATTTATGTTGATCATTCTCTCCAGAAATGAACTTGACCTAGGTGTAATTTACATATAAGTGCTGCACAAGATAGTTGACATAACAAGTACCTATATATATAATTAAAATGGTGCCTAAAGGGGAAATATTAAACAACCTAGAAACTATGAGCCCCAAAAATTTCCAACATACCCAAAAGTGATGCATTTAGTCATATCATATGCATGGAAAATATCTCACTGTCAAGTAGTGAGCCATTAGAGAGAGATCCATCAAATTCCACTTTTATGCTAAATGCACCCCATTTTTCCATACACTATTTTGCATGCATGAGAAAAATCCCAATCATGCACATGCCAAAATTGTCTGGGATTTTTACTAGAGCCATATCATGGCCTAATGGATCCCCCACCAAAGACTTGAGGTCTTTATGGATCTTATACCCACTTAATTTCCCCATGCATGAATAATTAAATTATTACCAAAACTATAGAAAAGGATTATCCAAAAATTCTCATTTTTGGTCAGGGGCTGCATTTGGGCATGACACATGCATGTTTAAAATCTCTGCCTATTTGGAGTTGTAGAACTCCCTAAATTAATTATTTTGTGCCAAGGGCACTCTATGCACACAGTCCACTAAAATCATTACTGAGGGAGCTACAGGTCACCAAATGACCTGATTTCAATTCC
Organism: Dactylorhiza incarnata; assembly: GCA_033032865.1. Classification (NCBI taxonomy): domain Eukaryota; kingdom Viridiplantae; phylum Streptophyta; class Magnoliopsida; order Asparagales; family Orchidaceae; genus Dactylorhiza; species Dactylorhiza incarnata. The sequence continues at coordinate 24,329,185 of JAWHQI010000003.1, forward strand.
TATGTAAAGTAGACTCAGAGGTCTACAAGTTTTGTCTCTGGGCATTTTTTTTTGCCTCTAAGGGCTTCAAATCCAGCCTACAAGGTCGGGCTAATAAGAGTGAGAGATTTCATGAATACATATATTAATTAAAATGTGGTCTGCGCCTATCAGATATCCCAGATCGGACGGCTGGGAACCCGTCTTCCTCCTTGAGCCAACAGTCCAGATTTCACGCGCCTGGGCCGTTTTGCGGGCTTGATTCCGGCCAACTGAGGCCGCCTCCGGCCAAACGCCCAAGCCCAAACTTCACCCGACATAGGGCTTCCATTTGGCGGTGGCCGTTTGGTCGGAGGTGGCCGGAGGAGCTCTCCGGCATCTCGCGGTTTCTCGGTCGGAACAAAGAAAAACAGGAATGGAGAAACTCCATTCTCTTGGCGATTTTGTAAACGGAAGAAGTGGGAGACTAGAACAGGTGGAGAGGGGAAGGAACATTGCCTGAATGCGGCCTTGGCGGTGGGTGTTGCGGCAGAGGAAGACCTGATTTCCATTTCTGGCGTCCATGGTCGACTGGGTGCGGCTGAGCTCGATTCTTCCAGGTAGCAGGGGGCTTTCTCTCCTCTCTCGATTCTGAAGCTCATGGTGAGGACGAATTAGGCTGAGGGGGTTTTGTTCCTTGCCAGCCATTATTGGCGATTTCTCCAAAGTCGGCACCTCCCTCAGCAGCCACTGCTACAGCTCCAGCTCATCAGGAATTTACTCCTGATCTCGCACTGATGCCAGAGGAGAGGGAATTTGGCTGCATTGCCTTGGGAAGGAGGGAACAACCATTATAGTGGACGGAAAGGTGAGCTCCCTCTCTCCTTCCCTCCCTCTCAACGGCAGCCAGCTCAGCCTCTCCTCCTGCTGGAATTCCTTGGGAAGGCAGGAGCCGACCAGAAATTGGGGAGTGGTGGCCAAGTGGCCACATTTCCATGAATTCCTCTTGAATTCAAAACTTTTGGTGGTGGCCGGCCACCACCTTGTTGGACCTCCCCTTGGGCTCAATTGGGGCCCAAGGTAATTCAGCCCACAGGTGGGCTTGATTAGGTGGGGTTGAGCCCAAAGGTCCAAGGTTGGGTTTTGTTTAAGTCCACCTAGCTTGAGTTTGGCTCACTTGACCCAAATAGGGCAAATTTGGGATTTTGGGTTTGGGCTTAACCCTAGCTCACCTCATTCAATGTGACTGACCCACATTGTTTCCTAAGACCCTATGGACCTACTCTAAGAAGAATTGAATCAAGGTGGTGTCAAATGGGGCTTGATTGCACTTTTTTGCTTATAGGGGCAATTTAGGTATTTTGTTGATTTTGCCCTAATTCTCCATGGTTGAATGCACACCATGGTCCATTTAGGTCTCATATACTCCCCTTAGTGTTTAGGGGTGATCAATTTGGTCATACTAAGTTAATTGGAGATTTATTTGGGTTTTTAGCACATTTAGGTAAATTTGGGGCTTTTTAGAAATTGGCCCAATTTCCCCAAATTGATGGCCCTATGATGGGGCTTTTGTTGGATCGGTCGGCGCCCTTAGAGGGGGGGGGGGGTGAATAAGAGTTTTCAAAAACTTTAGATTATATTTAAAAAAAACTTTGAATTATTGCAAGATTAAAGACATAAAATAAGTTAAGTAAAACAAAAAGAGAGACAAGCTTTATTAATGATAAATAAGTTTTACAAAACTTGATCTCGATGAAGCTAGAGATCGGAGGCGAATAATAAAAAAGCTCTTTTTATTTTCTATCTCGACTCGCTTCCCCACGAACCGGTGGCCCTAGCCTTATCCTCCCCGGATTCAGCCTCAAGCCGCTCTAGCCAATCCTTCCCCGGATGTGGCCTCGAGCACCCCCTAGAACTAGCCTAGATCTAGTCGCCAACACGAGGCGAATTTCAGCACTAAGTCTACCCCAGACCTAGTCGCCAACACGAGGCGATTTCACTACCGTTTACAATGATGAAAGAGAAATAAAATAAGAAAACCTCCTTTAAGATGAACTTCTGAAGTCGGGGACGAAGATCCGCTGTAGAATCTGCGTTTGTCGAAGCGGACTTCGTTTGGATTCGGCGTGATGGAATTCTCCTTCAGAAATTGGCAGAGCTTCGGCGTGTCATCAAATTTTGGCCAAGAAGAGCCTCTGGAATTCTAGCACTCTCTCTCTGAGGTGTATGCAATAGGTGTACGAAAACAAGAGGAGAGGAGGTCCTTTTATAGCCAAAGCGCTACCGCCGGTGCTAGCGCGACCGCCGGCGCTAGCCCGGATTAGGTAACATTTTGCGCGGCAGGATCTTCTATCCGCGGCAACATTTTGCTCTATGCCTCTTGTGCGCCATGCTACCGCCAGCGCTAGTAGCTACCGCCGGGCGCTAGCTCTTTCTGAAAACACTGCCGGAATCGCGCTAATCATCGCTAGTGCCGGGCGCTATCGCTACCGCCGGCGCTTGTGTTCATGTTTGAATTCTGGCCTCAATTTTGGGGACAACCATCCTTGAGTCATGTGGACTTTGATTTCCTGCACACTTAAACACACAAGATCAAATACACATAGGATTTGTTATTCTCAAACCTAGGAGATGCGGAAGACCATGTTCCAACAGCTTTTGGGTCCATTGGGTCCCCTAGGGAGGTTGCCATAAGAGGGTAGGTCCAATTTGATCATTCGGAGTTCAATTGCCCTTATTCATGATGGTTTGACCTAGGATAGCTCAAAGTTGACTTTTGGTCCATTTGACCAATTTGGTTGGCCTCAAGGGTCCCTAATGGCCTGCTCACCTCCTTGGGTGGCCATGTGGGTCATGATGAGGTTATGTTGATTTGTTGGAGTCTTTTGGTCACCTCTGAGCTAGGACATCAAAATTTGCTAAATGCACACCAATGTGTATTCCTCCTTAACTTGTGGAATTCATGGGGCCTCCATGGCCCACTCTGTGTACTTGATCCAATCTAGGCAACTTTCCATGGCTATTTGCACACCAAGGTGATTTTCACCTATTCACCTTGGTTCTTAAGGCCATTTTGTCTTCTTGGAGCAATGTCATGACCTTGTCATGACAAAAAAAGCATCCTAGGGGTCTAGTTGTTTTGGGGATGTTACAAATCCCTATAAACGAAGAAACAATTTCGTCCCCAAAATTTAGGTTTAGGTCTACGGGAGTTAGAGTTCAGGATATACCTGGATGATTTAGTAGTATTAGTGCAGTATGGCTCCCGGATAATATTGGAACTGGTAGGTCTAGTTCACATCACTTCATCCCCAGTCTTCCCCCAAGTGCACTTCCGTTAAATCTTACTATGTCCATAACCACGATCTTGTTCCTGGGTGTCCTTAAATATTTATCAGTCTGCAATTAGAATTTAGACTTGTCTTCCAAGATCATGATATGCTTACAGCTTGGGCAATATTGGTTTTCCTAAACTTTCGTGACATCGTCATTCCTTTAATATTTTATGCCCACACTTAATCATGATTCTAGAATCCGACATGATTTTTTTTTAGATGTAAATATGTCTACGGTCATTTACTGAACTAAAAGGATACCTTAGTAGTAAACAAGCTCAGTTCTGGTACTTAAATTCGTGTGAGTCATCAATTCCGAGCCTCGTAAAAATCATATATTGTAAATCCTCCAAGATTAATTCTTGAAGTGCGCCCAATCACATTAGCGTCCTGAAACCTCATTCCTGATTTTCATCCCAAATCATGTGTTATTAACGGTCAAATCTATCGTCCTCATTTTTGTTAAACGCAAAACAAGCTCAAATTTTGCACGAGACCTATCACCTATGAATCAACCATCGTAAACATGTCGTGAATTGATCTCTAAATCATTCCCCAAGTCTTGTATGTGACAATTTTACAAATTTCAACTCTTCATAATGTCGTATTTATTTTTAGCCTCATTCTTACTTCTTTCATAACTGTGGGGGTCCCCAAGTCGTACACCAAGTATCAGTTATCATGGGCCAATAGGTTTAACAAAATTTTCAGAGACTAATCATGATCCAAAATAGTATTCAACATAAATTCATTGTTTTCCTCTTTAAAATAACTCCAGAAGATTAATTATGTGGCTAAGGGTGCAAAACCCCTTTTCGTGAAGGAAGTAGGATGACTAGTCAATAGTTAAGTATAATAAAATTTTCAGAAGTTTAATGGAGACCACGAGTCTATCTACTCATTTCTATAATATTCCAGATCTTTATACTGATCTTAGGGGAACATGACCATGGAATTCTCAATACTGCTTGCTGTAACAAGAGTTCACAAACCCCAATTTCCTACGGGACTCAATCCTCAAAGTCTTTGATTCCTTTAGAGATGAAAGATCTTTTTATAATAAGTACATGTTTCGAATTTCAAGAGAGTTGACCAAGGAAAACAAATTATTATCCATAAAACTCTAAGTGTGTAACAACACGGGTGTTATCCTAAGCTACCTTGGTCTTATCAATCCTTAGGTCTACCACAATCGTGTGCAATGTAATTATTTCCAAATCCATAGAACTTTATCTCCAAAATTCCGATTCTTGGGCAGCATGAGTATCGTACTAAATTTACATGTACAGTGTAAAATTCAGATCATTTGGATAAGCCGGATGGTGGGGGCACACATATTTGGGTCTAGGGTTCGCCTTATATACCCCGCACCAAAATAGGTGCCCGGGGAGTTGTATTGCAGAGACTTTTATGTTCCTAAAGTAACCCAAGTTAATATTATAGCGGCCCAATAAACGAAGAAACAAGATTAGCCTCCCGTAAATCTTGTGCTGAGTTTCTTATATCCAAAAATTTGGACATTTCACATGTGTACATAATCCTTATGGGTACGCAGTCCTTGAGGTTTGTGTATATGGTAAAGTTCTCTACCCTCAAAATGCCATTTACCGCAACTTTCCAAGGATCGTGTCTTATTAAAAGGTCTTCTCTAAGTTGGAATTCTCATTCCACATTTGACATCCTTTCTTTGTGATGATTTTCCGAGGGTGGAAGTGTGGAGTATTAGCTTATAAGCACAAAAGTAATGCCTTACGAGTCTCATACTAATCCGATAGTACAATCGCAAGCACCAAATCCACCTAAGATTGTCCTATTTGTTTGTGTGAGGGGTGTTAATATCACTTAGGAAGTGACGTGGGTATATCGGGGAGTAAGCCCCGAACACTTACACATGCTTTCAACTCCTTCTTTTAGTCACTTTGGGGGTATCCTACTACTTGGTCAAAATATACTTGAGGTTGATTACGACTAGGATAACTTATGAGATGTCTTGTTAAGTCAAACCAATACGGTGTACTAGTCAGGTTGGCCTAATCTCATCATTAAGTGGACAAAATTATGTGATTTCCCATATGGGCACACCACTGCTTCCGCTGCTAGTTTGTCCTCAAACTAACTCGAGCGGGGGTTGCCGTAGGGTTTGTGGACTTTTTTTACTTGGATCGAAGGTCGGTTAAGTTGATACCAGTTTGATAGACCCTCTTTTTTTGCATTCTTTCCCGGGTCTTACCGCCCAGAACCGCCGTCTTGCGGCGACACCATCACACCCAATGGTCGCCGCCACAATACCCCGATCCTGCCGGCTATCCATCATCATCCAGGCCAACCACAATTCATAGTAATAGAAGCAGATAGAAGAAACTAGTCCACAAATCACATTAAATATGTAAATTACATGTTTACAATGTCCATGATGAGAATTAAAAGCAAAAGAGAATTAAATGAATAAGGGCATATGCCCGGTACATGTTTAAGTATAGTGCAACAACATTCTCACTCTACATCTATGCGGAAGCTATCAAACACTGTCTTCATGCATCTGTAATTGCTGCTGCGGCGACGTGTAGTGATTGCTCTGCTTCATCCCGTCCTCCTGTCCTGTCTCCTGAACGAGGTCCTACTGTTCCGACACGTCATCCCTAAAATGATGAGGTCCACCGACCGTCAGTCTATAAGACTCAGCATATTCCTCACTGCCTCCAGCCGCTACTCCTAGGCACCGTGCGAGGGGGGGGGGGGGGGGGGGGAAGAGGAGGACATCAAAGGGTAATTCAAAAGCAGGTGACAGCGGCGAGACTAGCAAGTATATAGATGCTAAACAAGTAATGAAAATATCTCTACTCTAGCAGGAGTATGTATAAAGGCAATAAGTAACGAGCGGTATTAGTAAAAGAGCAGGTATAAGACATAGGAGCAGCTACGAAAGTAACCTTAACTTATATGCACACACACACAAAGCACATAAGTTAAGGGATCTGGCAAGAAGTAAACTCATCGCATAAAAGAGCCCACACTAATTTATACGATGAGGTCTCTGTTTGTGCAGAAATGCTATGCTATGATGTGCAATGCAATGATGCAATGTTTGTATTATTATTTAATACACATGCAACTCACCCACACGACTCTGTACGTACAGACCTTTAGTTCCCACTTTTCGGAGGTAGCTAACCTCTCGGGCACCTATCGTCGTGGTCAAACGGTGGCAAAGGAGCGGGCGTCTCCTGACCTAGGTGGGTATATCACACTACCAGACCTAGGCCCAAACGTACGCTGTGATACCGGTACCCGGTACTCACGAGCTCCTGCGTACTAAACTGAACAGGCCAGGCAGGGTTTAGGGAATTCGTCCTGTCGGACGCGCAGTAAAACAACCTGGCCCCAATACAACCACTGGAACTGCCGAGTCAACGAACTGCTGTCGGTGTGACGACTAAGACAGAACCGAAGACCCACCATATCTTATACACAAGCAACAAGTATTAGCCATTTACTACCGAGCCTCCAGCTCGCAATTCTATATCAACATTTATAAAGTAGAGCCTACCGCTCGCCAGACTATACCAGTCTTATATCTAAACTACGAGCCTACCGCTCGCTAGACTACACTAGTCTTATATTTAAACTACGAGCCTACCGCTCGCTAGACTACACTAGTCTTATATTTAAACTACGAGGCTACCGCTCGCTAGACTACACTAGTCTTATATTTAAACTACGAGCCTACCGCTCGCTAGACTACACTAGTCTTATATTTAAACTACGAGCCTACCGCTTGCAGGACTATCCCAGTCCTTCCTTATAACCCGAGCCTACTGCTCGCAGGACTATCCCAGCCCTTCCTTATAACCCGAGCCTACCGCTCGCAGGACTATCCCAGTCCTTCCTTATAACCCGAGCCCACCGCTCGCAGGACTATCCCAGTCCTTCCTTATAAAATGTTCCGGTTTGGGATGTAAGTTAACTTGTCATGTTCTCCTACTTAACTAGTCTTGTCTATAATTTAGTTAATCTTAGAAGCTTTAGGGTTAGCCTTGGACTTCCGGAGGGTTACCCGGTGAGGGGCTCGCAGCGGTACTAGGAAGTATGACGGGCTGACATTCCGAACTTCCTCTTCCCAAGGCACTTAATCTTGTTGGTATCTACCCCTTTTTTTACTTGATCCCCATTTTCCTCTCCACTTTCATTAATTCTCTAAGATGAGTTAAATTGGCACTTAGGAGTGGGGGAGTTCATTTGAAGTCCAACACCACCAACTGTGACCGGGTGCTGACTCTCCGGTCATCACATTCTAGTTCGAGTTCCCTTCTTCGCCGAGGAACAACACACATACACTTAGCATTCTCAACCTTAATTGGACCCACACTCCTATTCTCCGACATCCTTAACCCGGGGTTTGCCTTAGATGTTTCCCGACTTCACCCTTGAATTTCACCCTAAGATGGCTCACCCGGCTAAGGGCAGTTCTACTTTCATATGGTCACTTAATACCGATGAGTTGTGTGTGGGGTCCCCGATGAGGTCTAACCTCCTCTTCTTATCATTGTAATTTCCTACACTTATAGCTTTGCTAAATGCACCCCAATCCTTATTTCCCATGATGCCCCCTAGAGGTGTTCCTCCAAATAATCTGAGCCTTCATAATAATCATGGAATTAGTAGTTCTATGTGTGAAGGTCAGTGGTGGTCTAAATCATATAAATCAGTTTTACCATTCGCAGACCAAAATAAGATTGAGCTAGATTTGACTCCTAAGGTGCAATCTTGATCACATCATATCCAAATGAGTTCCAATTATTACATGGGTTCGCAATGAGTAGTGATCTAACAACCTCAAATCCTAATCTCACGAATTCTCCAGGGCATCTTAAATCTCAGTCTCTAATAAAATAGAAGATGTGCAGATAGTGATTTATGCATCGACTGTCAACTAATGATCTCATAAATTCTGATAGATTCACTGTAGCATAATATTGGTCTAAAAACTTCAAACCCCAAGTTTCACATTTTTACAGGAATTATTTAACCATAATTTCTATTTAACATAAATGGGGTGAAATTAAGGATTTACACATCAAGTATTAGATTATGACCTCAATAAGTTCTGGGGAAAATTACCATGGCATAATACTGGTCTAAAAATACCAGGTCCTAAGTCTCATTTTATTCCAAGGAGTATTTACCCTTAATTATCATTTATTACATTTGGTGTGCGAATAAGGGTTTACACTACAAGTGATATGTTAAGACTTCAATAAATTCTGGGAAAATTATTATTGCACCATATTAGTCTAAAAACACCAGATCTTAGTCTCATATTAATCTAAGGAGTATTTACCCTTATTTATTTATTATATTTTTGCTAAATGCACCCCAATTTTCCCTATACCCGTAAGTCCAAAACTTCAACTTGAAGCTCAGGGAAATCCACTCATACATATGAGTTGGATTCTTAGCCAGAGGTGGTTGATATCATATCTATGGCATGGACAAATCTTCAAAGCATTTGCATGAGCCCATAACACTAAATGCACAAACTACACATTTATACATGTCACACTAAAGGTGGCCTAGAAGGAGCTATGCTTAGCCAAATGATGTGAAATCAGTGGCATTTTAAAGGTAACCTAAAGGGCTACAATATTTATGTTGATCATTTTCTCCAGAAATGAACTTAACCTAGGTGGATTCAACATGCAAGTGTTGTACAAAGTGTTTAACATAATAAAACACTATTATAGACATGCCACACCAAAAATAGTATAGAAAGAGCTACACTTATCCAAATGGCATAAAATCAGTGGCATTTTAAAGGTAACCGAAAGGGCTACAATATTTATGTTGATCATTCTCTCCAGAAATGAACTTGACCTAGGTGTAATTTACATATAAGTGCTGCACAAGATAATTGACATAACAAGTACCTATATATATAATTAAAATGGTGCCTAAAGGGGATATATTAAACAACCTAGAAACTATGAGCCCCAAGAATTTCCAACATACCCAAAAGTCATGCATTTAGTCATATCATATGCATGGACAATATCTCATTGTCAAGTAGTGAGCCATTAGAGAGAGATCCATCAAATTCCACTTTTATGCTAAATGCACCCCATTTTTCTAAACACTATTTTGCATGCATGAGAAAAATCCCAATCATGCACATGCCAAAATTGTCTAGGATTTTTACTAAAGCCATATCATGGCCTAATGGATCACCCACCAAAGACTTGAGGTCTTTATGGATCTTATACCCACTTAATTTCCCCATGCATGAATAATTAAATTATTACCAAAACTATAGAAAAGGTTTATCCAAAAATTCTCATTTTTGGTTAGGGGCTGCATTTGGGCATGACACATGCATGTTTAAAATCTCAGCCTATTTGGAGTTGTAGAACTCCCTAAATTAATTATTTTGTGCCAAGGGCACTCTATGCACACAGTCTACTAATATCATTACTAAGGGAGATACAGGTCACCAAATGACCTGATTTCTATTCCTATGTAAAGTAGACTCAGAGGTCTACAAGTTTTGTCTCTGGGCATTTTTTGATTTTTGGCCTCTAAGGGCTTCAAATCCAGCCTACAAGGTCGGGCTAATAAGAGTGACAGATTTCATGAATACATATATTAATTAAAATGTGGTCTGCGCCTATCAGATATCCCAGATCGGACGGCTGGGAACCCGTCTTCCTCCTTGAGCCAATAGTCCAGATTTCACGCGCCTGGGCCGTTTTGCGGGCTTGATTCCGGCCAACTGAGGCCGCCTCCGGCCAAACGCCCAAGCCCACACCTTCACCCGACATAGGGCTTCCATTTGGCGGTGGCCGTTTGGCCGGAGGTGGCAGGAGGAGCTCTCCGGCATCTCGCGGTTTCTCGGTCGGAACAAAGAAAAACAGGAATGGAGAAACTCCATTCTCTTGGCGATTTTGTAAACGGAAGAAGTGGGAGACTAACACAGGTGGAGAGGGGAAGGAACATTGCCTGAATGCGGCCTTGGCGGCGGGTGTTGCGGTGGAGGAAGACCTGATTTCCATTTCTGGCATCCATGATCGACTGGGTGCGGCTGAGCTCGATTCTTCCAGGTAGCAGGGGGCTTTCTCTCCTCTCTCGATTCTGAAGCTCATGGTGAGGACGAATTAGGCTGAGGGGGTTTTGTTCCTTGCCAGCCATTATTGGCGATTTCTCCAAAGTCGGCACCTCCCTCAGCAGCCACTGCTACAGCTCCAGCTCATCAGGAATTTACTCCTGATCTCGTACTGATGCTAGAGGAGAGGGAATTTGGTTGCATTGCCTTGGGAAGGAGGGAACAACCATTATAGTGGCCGGAAAGGTGAGCTCCCTCTCTCCTTCCCTCCCTCTCAACGGCAGCCAGCTCAGCCTCTCCTCCTGCTGGAATTCCTTGGGAAGGCAGGAGCTGACCAGAAATTGGGGAGTGGTGGCCAAGTGGCCACATTTCCATGAATTCCTCTGGAATTCAAAACTTTTGGTGGTGGCCGGCCACCACCTTGTTGGACCTCCCCTTGGGCTCAATTGGGGCCCAAGGTAATTCAGCCCACAGTGATTAGGTGGGGTTGAGCCCAAAGGTCCAAGGTTGGGTTTGGATTAAGTCCACCTAGCTTGAGTTTGGCTCACTTGATCCAAATAGGGCAAATTGGGGCTTTTGGGTTTGGGCTTAACCCTTGCTCACCTCATTCAATGTGACTGACCCACATTGTTTCCTAAGACCCTATGGACCTACTCTAAGAAGAATTGAATCAAGGTGGTGTCAAATGGGGCTTGATTGCACTTATTTGCCTATAAGGGCAATTTGGGTATTTTGTTGATTTTGCCCTAATTCTCCATGGTTGAATGCACACCATGGTACATTTAGGTCTCATATACTCCCCTTAGGGTTTAGAGGTGATCAATTTGGTCATACTAAGTTAATTGGAGATTAATTTGGGTTTTTAGCACATTTAGGTCAATTTGGGGCTTTTTAGAAATTGGCCCAATTTCCCCAAATTGATGGCCCTATGATGGGGCTTTTGTTGGATCGGTCGGCGCCCTTAGAGGGGGGGGGGGTGAATAAGGGTTTTCAAAAATTTTAGATTATATTTACAAAAAACTTTGAATTATTGTAAGATTAAAGACATGAAATAAGTTAAGTAAAACAAAAAGAGAGACAAACTTTATTATTGATAAATAAGTTTTAGAAAACTTGATTGCGATGACGCTAGAGATCGGAGGCGAATAATAAAAAAGCTATTTTTGTTTTCAATCCCGACTCGCTTTCCCACGAACCGGTGGCCCTAGCCTTATCCTCCCCGGATTCGGCCTCAAGCCGCTCTAGCCAATCCTTCCCCGGATGTGGCCTCGAGCATCCCCTAGAACTAGGCTAGATCTAGTCGCCAACACGAGGCGAATTTCAGCCCTAAGTCTACCCCAGACCTAGTCGCCAACACGAGGCGATTTCACTGCCGTTTACAATGATGGAAGAGAAATAAAATAACAAAACCTCCCTTAAGATGAACTTCTGAAGTCGGGGACGAAGATCCACTGTAGAATCAGCGTTTGTCGAAGCGGACTTTGTTTGGATTCGGCGTGATGGAATTCTCCTTCAGAAATTTGCAGAGTTTCGGCGTGTCGTCAAATTTCGGCCAAGAAGAGCCTCTGGAATTCTAGCACTATCTCTCTGAGGTGTATGCAATAGGTGTACGAAAACAAGAGGAGAGGGGGTCCTTTTATAGCGAAAGCGCTACCGCCGGCTCTAGCGCTACCGCCGGCGCTAGCCCGGATTAGGTAACATTTTGCGCGGCAGGATCTTCTATCCGCGACAACATTTTGCTCTATGCCTCTTGTGCGCCATGCTACCGCCAGTGCTAGTAGCTACCGCCGGGCGCTAGCTCTTTCTAAAAACACTGCCGGAATCGCGCTAATCATCGCTAGCGCCGGGCGCTATCGCTACTGCCAGCGCTAGTGGTCATGTTTGAATTCTGGCCTCAATTTTGGGGACAACCATCCTTGAGTCATGTGGACTTTGATTTTTTGCACACTTAAACACACAAGATCAAATACACATAGGATTTGTTATTCTCAAACCTAGGAGATGCGGAAGACCATGTTCCAACAAACTCCCCCTTTTGATAATAACAAATCCATTAATGATAAATCAAAGCATTAATAGATAAGCATGATGAGACTATACTTGTGTGTGTGTGAGTGATGACTTTAGGATAATTATTGATTTTAGCATTTAGAATTGCTTCCCCTAAATACATGCTCCCCCTAAGTGATTGCTCCCCTAATATGTAAGCTATCATCTTAATTTGTCATGTTGGGTTTTTGATAGCGGGTTATATTTATCATGTTAGTTCTCCTCCTTTGTTATTAGCAAAAGTGGGTAGGGAAACAAAGCACTAAAAAATGTGGAAATAAAAGAGAAGGCATGATCGAGCTTGTTAAGTAAATGATAAGGAGTTTTAGAATTGTTTTTCATTGAATTAGATCAGAGTTATGAGCATTACAAAATTTTCAGAGTTTTTAGCATAAAAGATCTTTATGTTTGAAGTAACCAATAAAAAGTGTTCCATGGAAATCTATCACTTAAAGAAAGATAGGAATTTTTAAGAATAAGTGATGATGCAAAGAATACAAGATATTAAGTAAGCATGAAAGCGCAAGGTAAAACACTTATATAGTTAAGATGCGGAAGACTTATAGCAATACAAAAACAGCAAATAGTAATGATAATCCAAAAAAAAAAAATGAGTTAAAGTTCACAAAAGATGATGTTTTTGTAAATCATTTTGCAGTTAGATCTTTAAATTTTATAATAACCAAGCATGAAATAATGTTTATCAAAAAGTGATTACCACAATGTTACTTTAATTCATAATTTCAAAAACATACAAAACATTGTAGAACACATGCTAGGTTATCTAGTGCATTTCATAAATAAAAAGTAATATAGAATTAGCATTAGGATCCAATGCTCATGAGAAGAAGTGTTATGGAAGATAATGATGTGCACATAAGTGTATTTTTGAGTAATGTAAACAAGTGTTTTAATCAAAAATACAAGATATAGGTAAAGTATGAGCACAATAAAACACAAATAAGATTACTTCCACACACTTTAATGCACAATAAAAAGTACAACTACCAAGGTGCTCTGCACACACAATGCTCATCAAGACTTATCAGGGTGAAAAGTAGTGCTTGGGGGATCACATAATTTTATTCTTCTAGATTGATTTTTATTATGATCCGGTGTACTTAAGAATAAGTGGTTTTTCTTATTTTTGAAAGAAGGATTTGATTTGCACAAGACACTTTACTTATTCTTTCCAAGGTGCTCAACCTCACAATGCTTATTAAGACTTATCAGGAGGTTCAAGTAGTGCTTGGTGGAGATATCTTTGGCATTTATTTTATAATTTTGTTTTGTACAAAGGTCTCCGAATACACTTGTTTTGCAAATCAATAGAAATTATGAAAAACATAACCACTTTTCTTAATTTTTAAGAGTGCAAAAAGAAGGAGTGTAGGTAAGATACTTGTGCAATTTTAATCCATTGTACTAATATAAAATATACACAAGCATTCTTAAATTAAATACATATGTAGACAATGCCAAAAAAAGGTGAGTGAATAAATATCATTATCAAACATAAAACATTTCTCATACTTAGAGGCATGCTAAGCTTGATCCTACACAACTTTTAAACTATAATTGATGCACATTTGAATAGATATATCAAAGCATGAAGAAAGACAATGTCGAAAGTAGTTTGAAAAGATAAATTGCAACATTGTAGGATTTCTAAGTAATAGAGTAAATCATTCTTGATTTTGCCAGAAAAAGTTCATACAGTTTTTTTTTGATGGTTTTAAAGTCTTATATTTTTGTATTTGATTTTAGCAAATAAAAGCATATTTTTGTAATTTTTGCTTTTGTAATTTTTATATTTGATTTTTGCATAAAGATGAACTTTAAACAAAGGAAACAACACAAGCGAAAAAGAAAAGCATATTTTTTTGTAATTTGGTTTTTGTAGTTTTGTATTTGATTTTTTTTCAAAATATAAAGAAACACAGAAGTGCAAAACTAAGTAGAAAATATAGATTTATATATTTTAAGGGATTTTTAGAAATTTAAAAAATACATAAAAATGAACATGGACGCTAGCGCCTGCGGTAGCGCTAGCGCGGGAGACAGTAAGTGATTTTTGAGGATTTTGAAATTGTTGATTCTTGATTTTGATTAGGTGTCTCAATAGTAGTTTCATGCTGAAATTGCAGAATTTAAGGAGATGTTTTTGATGGTTAAACACCAAAAATTGCATTTTTAAATTTGTGTTAATTTGAAAGATCTAGGACACCTAATACAAGTCAAAATATACTAAATCTTGCATCACCAATTAGTACATATAGTAGGGAATAAATTCAGGTATTTAATGAAATTTTGTTTTATTTAAAACTCAAAATGGTCCGATACCGCCGGCGCTATCGAGGCTTTTGTTAAAACCGAGTTCTTCTTTTAGATCCACCATTATCTTTCATTTCCTCCCGAAAAACCCTAGAAGACGACTCGTTCTACGCGCAGATCTGAGGTAATTCTTCATCCTTTCTTATGATTTTTGTTTTAAAGCTTGATTGTGATGTTAGAGATGAAGATATTTGAAGTTTTTTGGTAGATTTAGGAACTAGATCTACACCGTTAGGTTTTCTCTAAGGTTTGTGGTTTTGATGAGGTTTTTGGTTTTGAATATATGGATTTCTTGGTTTTATGTTAGAATATGAACGTATTTTAATTTTAAGGAGATATAAAAATTTTTGTTTTTAGATGAGGATTTTGTTTTCTTGTTTTAATAATTTTTTTTGTAATGTTGCAGATGGCACCGGGTTATAAGGGAAAGAAGAATACTGAGTTGGCCGTAGAGGCAGCTGTAGTGGGAGTGCCATACGTCGTGGAGTTCGGCTTGCCGCGACACCACCACATTATGGAGCTATTTGCTGCCGCAGAGGTATTGAGCTTGTTCATTCCTGACGGATTTTCTTCCGAGTTGGTGCGCGATTGTTACATGCATTTGGAAGATCCATCAACGACAGAGCTGGATGGAGGAGTCTAGTCACAAGTGCAGGGGCAGATGGTTACTATTACCCATGAACAGTTGAGGATCGTGTTCGGATTGACTCAGCATCCACATAGATTGGAAATTGTTGAGAGGTTCAGGGCAGACAGAGATTGGACTCAAGTGAACATGGCGCTGCATAACAAGGAGTGCAGGAGTCTGATCTCTACCATTTCTACTCTCACCGTGGATGCCTTGGTCGTGCAAAATGTGTTGCGCCATACAATCCTACTGAAGTTGGGTGATACTGCCAAGGTCACAGCGCAACTGAGTTATGTTACCTATTTTATTATAGAGAAGGAGAGGTTTGATGTGGCGGATTTGTTACTCTCCTTGATCCGTTATTCCTACAAGTTGCGGAAACCAACCCGTCAGAGATTCAACAACCTGCCTCTGGGTGGCATCATTCAGCGAGTTATTCAGGTTTTGTATCCTACTATTGACTTAGGTTTCTTTTTAGTAGATTGCTATCCTCCTATTTATAGTACCTCGCATTTGCGAACATCCTTCATCTCGGATGAGCCATCATCATCAACTCAACCACCACTCCGGCGAGGAGCATCTTCTTGAGGGGCTCGAGATGCTCCATATGGGTCCTTTCGAGAGGAGATGGGTGAGCGGATGACACGGGTGGAGGAGGATGTTTCTGTGATAAGGAAGGATGTCTCAGGGATCAAAAAAATGATGAAGTTTATGATGAAAGCTTTAAAGTTAAACCCATCTACACCAGAGCAGAGGGAGTGGGAGAGTCCAGTTTCAGATCCGCCCCGCCACTCGATCCGGAGGATTCGCAGGAGACGCTCCCCGAGTCCTAGTGTGGAGGACATAGATGAGGAGGAGTAGTTGTGAGAGGAACAATTTTTATGTAATAATTCAGGAATTTGAACCTATGTCTTGGATGTTGTTGTTCTTTGAATTATGTTTATCTTGTTATCTTTTGGATGTTTGACTAGAATGTTTCATTTATAATTTGATGTTATGAGGTGGTGATATTTAGGAAAAAATTTTATGTGGTATACCTTTTTGAAATCCTAAATATTTTACCACCACATAGAAGATTTTGAATTTAATTGTTGATAAATATATGTATAATGAATATATGAATAATAAGTAGGTCATCTTAATAAGATTTTGAGTTTTGATTAATGTTATAGGCTCATTAAAATTTTTGATCATGTTTCCTATACAAGATGACCATAACATGATAATTTCAAAGAAATAAGAAAACAAAGAAAATTGAAAGTCATTAAAGCACATCATGAAGTAGAAAAATTGTATATTTCCGTTTTGAAAATATTCTACTTCATGCATTTGGTGGTACCTAATGAAAGAGAGATTTAGGTATCCAAAGAGGACCGGGTGTGATGGTTCCTTTGGGTACCCAAATACAACGTATTTGCTTTTGGGGAGATGGAAATGAATGGGCCCTTTTTTGTGGTGTTTGTGTTTCATCATTGGTTTTGGGCCTCCATTCAAACTGTGGTTTAATATTATTATTATGAGTCAAATTTTTATTGTGATAATCTTTATCTTTAGGATTATAATTGTAGTGATTATAGAAAGCATTTTTTATAGGAAATTTGTGAAGTTTTATGTTGGGAGAAGTTTGATGATAATAATAATTGTACTTTGGAATTTCATTTTTAATTTGTTGATGTCTTTTATTTCCATTGTTTGATTTATTAATATTTTGAGAATTTACATTTAACTTGCTTTTAGATATATCTTGGTATTGTGAATGAGTGTTTTTCTTTATGATTTCCTTGAGCAAGTTGATTTTAGCATTTAATTCATCATTCTTAGTTTGTAAATTGTGCCTGACTTCATTATAAGCGATTGTGCTATTTTTAAGAGTGGTAGCAATTGATTCAATATGTTTTTCATATTCATCCCCATATTCATCAAATGTTTCGTCCATTTCTTTAATTTCAATCTCGTAGTCTTTACATTTAGTACAATCATTCTTCGACGATGAATTTTCTAAACATAAATTTTCATTATGTTCTTTCACACAAATAATTTCTTTTTCAAGTTCTTTGACTTTTTCTTTAATATTATTACAATCAAAACAAGAATTTGTGTTTTCAAGTAAAAAACAAGGTGATGAAGACACATCACAATTTGATTCATTAGCCTTTAGCCTCTTATTTTCTAAACTTAAATTTTTATTAGCAATTTTCAATTTTTTGATCTTTCGTTTAGCTATTTTTAATATGTTGAAACTAAAGATAGAGGATATTACACAAGACGAAGATTTAGTCTTTCTTACAGCGCTTTTGGAGGAGGCAAAATACGAGCATGAAGTTTCTTCATCATCTTTTAGTCCTTCCTCGATCACAGATGAGTTTTCATCTTCTTTTGATGTATTGTTCTCTTTCTCTATTTCAATATTCTCCATGGTTTTTCTCCGAGAGAGATCTTCTTGGATGATAATGGATTCTTGTATGTTCT
Organism: Dactylorhiza incarnata; assembly: GCA_033032865.1. Taxonomy (NCBI): domain Eukaryota; kingdom Viridiplantae; phylum Streptophyta; class Magnoliopsida; order Asparagales; family Orchidaceae; genus Dactylorhiza; species Dactylorhiza incarnata. The sequence goes on from JAWHQI010000003.1 coordinate 24,347,051, forward strand.
TTTCCTCCTGTGTTTGTTCCACACCTGCGAGAGGAAGATCATACATTTCTTCAAGAAAGTGCCATATTTTGTATGCACTAGAAAAACAATATATGAATTTGAAAATTTCATTAGATAGTGCACAAAATAGATAGTGTTTGGCATTGGCATTTAGCTGACGTTCTTTTTTATTTGATTCATCCGCAAGTCTTATAATTGTTAAGTTCCATACTTCGATGTCTAAAGTTTTAATAAATTTTTCAATTAAGATCTTCCATCCTTTATAATTTGTTCCTTCAAACAAGGGTGGTTTATGTGATATTTCATCTTCACAGAAATTTGACCCACTAGTTGAAGCGAGATCATGAGACACCATTATTCCCGGTTGTTAAGCCGATTGGAATAAAACCCCTCTGATACCACTTGTTGGATCGGTCGGCGCCCTTAGAGGGGGGGGGGTGAATAAGGGTTTTCAAAAACTTTAGATTATATTTAAAAAACTTTGAATTACTGCAAGATTAAAGACATGAAATAAGTTAAGTAAAACAAAAAGAGAGACAAGCTTTATTAATGATAAATAAGTTTTACAAAACTTGATCTCGATGACGCTAGAGATCGGAGGCGAATAATAAAAAAGGTCTTTTTGTTTTTTATCCCGACTCGCTTCCCCACGAACCGGTGGCCCTAGCCTTATCCTCCCCGGATTTGGCCTCAAGCCGCTCTAGCCAATCCTTCCCCGGATGTGGCCTCGAGCACCCCCTAGAACTAGCCTAGATCTAGTCGCCAACATGAGGCGAATTTCAGCCCTAAGTCTACCCCAGACCTAGTCGCCAAAATGAGGCGATTTCACTACCGTTTATAATGATGAAAGAGAAATAAAATAACAAAACCTCCCTTAAGATGAACTTCTGAAGTCAGGGATGAAGATCCGCTGTAGAATCAGCGTTTGTCGAAGCGAACTTTGTTTGGATTCGGCGTGATGGAATTCTCCTTCAGAAATTGGCAGAGCTTCGGCGTGTCGTCAAATTTCGGCCAAGAAGAGCCTCTGGAATTCTAGCACTCTCTCTCTGAGGTGTATGCAATAGGTGTACGAAAACAAGAGGAGAGGGGGTCCTTTTATATCCAAAGCGCTACCGCCGACGCTAGCCCGGATTAGGTAACATTTTGCGCGGCAGGATCTTCTATCCGCGGCAACATTTTGCTCTATGCCTCTTGTGCGCCATGCTACCGCCAGCGCTAGTAGCTACCGCCGGGCGCTAGCTCTTTCTAAAAACACTGCCGGAATCGCGTTAATCATCGCTAGCGCCGGGCGCTATCGCTACCGCCGGCGCTAGGGGTCATGTTTGAATTCTGGCCTCAATTTTGGGGACAACCATCCTTGAGTCATGTGGACTTTGATTTCCTGCACACTTAAACACACAAGATCAAATACACATAGTATTTGTTATTCTCAAACCTAGGAGATGCGGAAGACCATGTTCCAACAGCTTTTGGGTCCATTGGGTCCCTTAGGGAGGTTGCCATAAGAGGGTAGGTCCAATTTGATCATTCGGAGTTCAATTGCCCTTATTCATGATGGTTTGACCTAGGATAGCTCAAAGTTGACTTTTGGTCCATTTGACCAATTTGGTTGGCCTCAAGGGTCCCTTATGGTCTGCTCACCTCCTTGGGTGGCCATGTGGGTCATGATGAGGTTATGTTGATTTGTTGGAGTCTTTTGGTCACCTCTGAGCTAGGACATCAAAATTTGCTAAATGCACACCAATGTGTATTCCTCCTTAACTTGTGGAATTCATGGGGCCTCCTTGGCCCACTCTGTGTACTTGATACAATCTAGGCAACTTTCCATGGCTATTTGCACACTAAGGTGATTTTCACCTATTCACCTTGGTTCTTAAGGCCATTTTGTCTTCTTGGAGCAATGTCATGACCTTGTCATGACAAAAAAAGCATCCTAGGGGTCTAGTTGTTTTGGGGATGTTACAAATCCCAATAAACGAAGAAACAATTTCGTCCCCGAAATTTAGGTTTAGGTCTACGGGAGTTAGAGTTCAGGATATACCTGGACGATTTAGTAGTTTTAGTGCAGTATGGCTCCCGGATAATATTGGAAATGGTAGGTCTAGTTCACATCACTTCATCCTCAGTCTTCCCCCAAGTGCACTTCCGTTAAATCTTACTATGTCCATAACCACGATCTTGTTCCTGGGTGTCCTTAAATATTTATCAGTCTGCAATTAGAATTTAGACTTGTCTTCCAAGATCATGATATGCTTACAGCTTGGGCAATATTGGTTTTCCTAAACTTTCGTGACATCGTCATTCCTTTAATATTTTATGCCCATACTTAATCATGATTCTAGAATCCGACATGATTTTTTTTAGATGTAAATATGTCTACGGTCATTTACTGAACTAAAAGGATACCTTAGTAGTAAACAAGCTCAGTTCTGGTACTTAAATTCGTGTGAGTCATCGATTCCGAGCCTCGTAAAAATCATATATTGTAAATCCTCCAAGATTAATTCTTGAAGTGCACCCAATAACATTAGCGTCCTGAAACCTCATTCCTGATTTTCATCCCAAATCATGTGTTATTAACGGTCAAATCTATCGTCCTCATTTTTGTTAAACGCAAAACAAGCTCAAATTTTGCACGAGACCTATCACCTATGAATCAACAATCATAAATATGTCGTGAATTGATCTCTAAATCATTCTCCAAGTCTTGTATGCGACAATTTTACAAATTTCAACTCTTCATAATGTCGTATTTATTTTTAGCCTCATTCTTACTTCTTTCATAACTGTGGGGGTCCCCAAGTTGTACACCAAGTATCAGTTATCATGGGCCAATAGGTTTAACAAAATTTTCAGAGACTAATCATGATCCAAAACAGTATTCAACATAAATTCATTGTTTTCCTCTTTAAAATAACTCCAGAAGATTAATTATGTGGCTAAGGGTGCAAAACCCCTTTTCGTGAAGGAAGTAGGATGACTTATCAATAGTTAAGTATAATAAAATTTTCAGAAGTTTAATGGAGACCACGAGTCTATCTACACATTTCTATAATATTCCAGGTCTTTATACTGATCTTAGGGGAACATGACCATGGAATTCTCAATACTGCTTGCTGTAACAAGAGTTCACAAACCCCAATTTCCTACGGGACTCAATCCTCAAAGTCTTTGATTCCTTCAGAGATGAAAGATCTCTTTATAATAAGTACATGTTTCGAATTTCAAGAGAGCTGACCAAGGAAAACAAATTATTATCCATAAAACTCTAAGTGTGTAACAACACAGGTGTTATCCTAAGCTACCTTGGTCTTATCAATCCTTAGGTCTACCACAATCGTGTGCAATGTAATTATTTCCAAATCCATAGAACTTTATCTCCAAAATTCCGATTCTTGGGCAGCATGAGTATCGTACTAAATTTACATGTACAGTGTAAAATTCAGATCATTGGGATAAGCCGGATGGTGGGGGCACACATATTTGGGTCTAGGGTTCGCCTTATATACCCTGCACCAAAATAGGTGCCCGGGGAGTTGTATTGCAGAGACTTTTATGTTCCTAAGTAACCCAAGTTAATATTATAGCGGCCCAATAAACGAAGAAACAAGATTAGCCTCCCTTAAATCTTGTGCTGAGTTTCTTATATCCGAAAATTTGGACATTTCACATGTGTACATAATCCTTATGGGTACGCAGTCCTTGAGGTTTGTGTATATGGTAAAGTTCTCTACCCTCAAAATGCCATTTACCGCAACTTTCCAAGGATCGTGTCTTATTAAGAGGTCTTCTCTAAGTTGGAATTCTCATTCCACATTTGACATCCTTTCTTTGTGATGATTTTCCGAGGGTGGAAGTGTGGAGTATTAGCTTCTAAGCACAAAAGTAATGCCTTACGAGTCTCATACTAATCCGATAGTACAATCGCAAGCACCAAATCCACCTAAGATTGTCCTATTTGTTTGTGTGAGGGGTGTTAATATCACTTAGGAAGTGACGTGGGTATATCGGGGAGTAAGCCCCGAACACTTACACATGCTTTCAACTCCTTCTTTTAGTCACTTTGGGGGTATCCTACTACTTGGCCAAAATATACTTGAGGTTGATTACGACTAGGATACCTTATGAGATGTCTTGTTAAGTCAAACCAAGACGGTGTACTAGTCAGGTTGGCCTAATCTCATCATTAAGTGGACAAAATTATGTGATTTCCCATATGGGCACACCACTGCTTCCGCTGCTAGTTTGTCCTCAAACTAACTCGAGCGGGGGTTGCCGTAGGGTTTGTGGACTTCTTTTACTTGGATCGAAGGTCAGTTAAGTTGATACCAGTTTGTAAGACCCTCTTTTTTTTGCATTCTTTCCCGGGTCTTACGGCCCAGAACCGCCGTCTTGCGGCGACACCATCACACCCAATGGTCGCCGCCACAATACGCCGATCCTGCCGAATATCCATCATCATCCAGGCCAACCAAAATTCATAGTAATAGAAGCAGATAGAAGAAACTAGTCCACAAATCACATTAAATATGTAAATTACATGTTTACAATGTCCATGATGAGAATTAAAAGCAAAAGAGAATTAAACGAATAAGGGCATATGCCCGATACATGTTTAAGTATAGTGCAACAACATTCTCACTTTACATCTATGCGGAAGCTATCAAACACTGTCTTCATGCATCTGTAATTGCTGCTGCGGCGACGTGTAGTGATTGCTCTGCTTCATCCCGTTCTCCTGTCCTGTCTCCTGAACGAGGTCCTGTTATTCCGACACGTCATCCCTAAAATGATGAGGTCCACCGACCGTCAGTCTATAAGACTCAGCATATTCCTCACCGCCTCCACCCGCGACTCCTAGGTACCGTGCGGGGGAGGAAGCGGAGGACATTAAAGGCTAATTCAAAAGCAGGTGACAGTGGCGAGACTAGCAAGTATATAGATGCTAAACAAGTAATGAAAATATCTCTACTCTAGCAGGAGTATGTATAAAGGCAATAAGTAACGAGCGGTATAAGTAAAAGAGCAGGTATAAGACATAGGAGCAGCTACGAAAGTAACCTTAACTTATATGCACACAGACAAAGCACATAAGTTAAGGGATCTGGCAAGAAGTAAACTCATTGTATAAAAGAGCCCACACTAATTTATACGATGAGGTCTCTGTTTGTGCAGAAATGCTATGGTATGATGTGCAATGCAATGATGCAATATTTGTATTATTATTTCATACACATGCAACTCACCCACACGACTCTGTACGTACAGACCTTTAGTTCCCACTTTTCGGAGGTAGCTAACCTCTCGGGCACCTCCCGTCGTGGTCAAACGGTGGCAGAGGAGCGGGCGTCTCCTCACCTAGGTGGGTATGTCACACTACCAGACCTAGGCCCAAACGTACGCTGTGATACCGGTACCTGGTACTCACGAGCTCCTGCGTACTAAACTGAACAGACAAGGCAGGGTTTAGGGAATTCGTCCTGTCGGACGCGGAGTAAAATAACTTGGCCCCAATAGAACTACTAGTACTGCCGAGTCAACGAACTGCTATCGGTGTGATGACTAAGACAGAACCGAAGATCCACCACATCTTATACACAAGCAACAAGTATTAGCCATTTACTACCGAGCCTCCAGCTCGCAATTCTATATCAACATTTATAAAGTAGAGCCTACCGCTCGCCAGACTATACCAGTCTTATATCTAAACTATGAGCCCACCGCTCGCTAGACTACACTAGTCTTATATTTAAACTACGAGCCTACCGCTCGCTAGACTACACTAGTCTTATATTTAAACTACGAGCCTACCGCTCGCTAGACTACACTAGTCTTATATTTAAACTACGAGCCTACCGCTCGCTAGACTACACTAGTCTTATATTTAAACTACGAGCCTACCGCTCGCTAGACTACACTAGTCTTATATTTAAACTACGAGCCTACCGCTCGCTAGACTACACTAGTCTTATATTTAAACTACGAGCCTACCGCTCGCTAGACTACACTAGTCTTATATTTAAACTACGACCCTACCGCTCGCTAGACTACACTAGTCTTATATTTAAACTACGAGCCTACCGCTCGCTAGACTACACTAGTCTTATATTTAAACTACGAGCCTACCGCTCGCAGGACTATCCCAGTCCTTCCTTATAACCTGAGCCTACCGCTCGCAGGACTATCCCAGTCCTTCCTTATAACCCGAGCCTACCGCTCGCAGGACTATCCCAGTCCTTCCTTATAACCCGAGCCTACCGCTCGCAGGACTATCCCAGTCCATCCTTATAACCCGAGCCCACCGCTCGCATGACTATCCCAGTCCTTCCTTATAAAATGCTCCGGTTTGGGATGGAAGTTAACTTGTCATGTTCTCCTACTTAACTAGTCTTGTCTATAATTTAGTTGATCTTAGAAGCTTTAGGGTTAGCCTTGGACTTCCGGAGGATTACCCGGTGAGGGGCTCGCAGCGGTACTAGGAAGTATGACGGGCTGACATCCCGAACTTCCTCTTCCCAAGGCACTTAATCTTGTTGGTATCTACCCCTTTTTTTACTTGATCCCCATTTTCCTCTCCACTTTCATTAAATCTCTAAGATGAGTTAAATTGGCACTTAGGAGTGGGGGAGTTCATTTGAACTCCAACACCACCAACTGTGACCGGGTGCTGACTCTCCCGTCATCACATTCTAGCTCGAGTTCCCTTCGTCGCCGAGGAACATCACACATACACTTAACATTCTCAACCTTAATTGGACCCACACTCCTATTCTCAAACATCCTTAACCCAGGGTTTGCCTTAGATGTTTCCGAACTTCACCCTTGAATTTCACCCTAAGATGGCTCACCCGGCTAAGGGCAGTTCTACTTTCATATGGTCACTTAATACCGATGAGTTGTGTGTGGGGTCCCCGATGAGGTCTAACCTCCTCTTCTTATCATTGTAATTTCCTACACTTATAGCTTTGCTAAACGCACCCCAATCCTTATTTCCCATGATGCCCCCTAGAGGTGTTCCTCCAAATAATCTGAGCCTTCATAATAATCATGGAATTAGTAGTTCTATGTGTGAAGGTCAGTGGTGGTCTAAATCATATAAATCAATTTTACTATTCGCAGACCAAAATAAGATTGAGCTAGATTTGACTCCTAAGGTGCAATCTTGATCACATCATATCCAAATGAGTTCCAATTATTACAAGGGTTCGCAATGAGTAGTGATCTAACAACCTCAAATCCTAATCTCACGAATTCTCCAGGGCATCTTAAATCTCAGTCTCTAATAAAATAGAAGATGTGCAGATAGTGATTTATGCATCGACTGTCAACTAATGATCTCATAAATTCTGATAGATTCACTGTAGCATAATATTGGTCTAAAAACTTCAAACCCCAAGTTTCACATTTTTACAGGAATTATTTAACCATAATTTCTATTTAACATAAATGGGGTTCAATTAAAAATTTACACATCAAGTATTAGATTATGACCTTAATAAGTTCTGGGGAAAATTACCATGGCATAATACTGGTCTAAAAATACCAGGTCCTAAGTCTCATTTTATTCCAAGGAGTATTTACCCTTAATTATCATTTATTACATTTGGTGTGCGAATAAGGGTTTACACTACAAGTGCTATGTTAAGACTTCAATAAATTCTGGGAAAATTATTATAGCACCATATTAGTCTAAAAACACCAGATCTTAGTCTCATATTAATCTAAGGAGTATTTACCCTTATTTATTTATTATATTTTCTTCAAATGCACCCCAATTTTCCCTATACCCTTGAGTCCAAAACTTCAACTTGAAGCTAAGGGAAATCCACTCATACATATGAGTTGGATTCTTAGCTAGAGGTGGTTGATATCATATCTATGGCATGGACAAATTTTCAAAGCATGCATTTGCATGAGCTCATAACACTAAATGCACAAACTACACATTTATACATGTCACACTAAAGGTGGCCTAGAAGGAGCAATGCTTAGCCAAATGATGTGAAATCAGTGACATTTTAAAGGTAACCTAAAGTGCTACAATATTTATGTTGATCATTTTCTCCAGAAATGAACTTAACCTAGGTGGATTCAACATGCAAGTGTTGTACAAAGTGTTTAACATAACAAAACACTATTATAGACATGCCACACCAAAAATAGTATAGAAAGAGCTACACTTATCCAAATGGCATGAAATTAGTGGCATTTTAAAGGTAACCTAAAGGGCTACAATATTTATGTTGATCATTTTCTCCAGAAATGAACTTAACCTAGGTGGATTTAACATGCAAGTGTTGTACAAAGTGTTTAACATAACAAAACACTATTATAGACATGCCACACCAAAAATAGTTTAGAAAGAGCTACACATATCCAAATGGCATGAAATCAGTGGCATTTTAAAGGTAACCTAAAGGGCTACAATGCTTATGTTGATCATTTTCTCCAGAAAGGAACTTAACCTAGGTGGATTCAACATGCAAGTGTTGTACAAAGTGTTTAACATAACAAAACACTATTATAGACATGCCACACCAAAAATTGTATAGAAAGAGCTACACTTATCCAAATATCATGAAATTAGTGGCATTTTAAAGGTAACCTAAAGGGCTACAATATTTATGTTGATCATTTTCTCCAGAAATGAACTTAACCTAGGTGGATTCAACATGCAAGTGTTGTACAAAGTGTTTAACATAACAAAACACTATTATAGACATGCCACACCAAAAATAGTATAGAAAGAGCTACACTTATCCAAATGGCTTGAAATCAGTGGCATTTTAAAGGTAACCTAAAGGGCTACAATATTTATGTTGATCATTTTCTCCAGAAATGAACTTAACCTAGGTGGATTCAACATGCAAGTGTTGTTCAAAGTGTTTAACATAACAAAACACTATTATAGACATGCCACACCAAAAATAGTATAGAAAGAGCTAAACTTATCCAAATGGCATGAAATTAGTGGCATTTTAAAGGTAACCTAAAGGGCTACAATATTTATGCTGATCATTCTCTCCATAAATGAACTTGACCTAGGTGTAATTTATATATAAGTGCTGCACAAGATAATTGACATAACAAGTACCTATATATATAATTAAAATGGTGCCTAAAGGGGAAATATTAAACAACCTAGAAACTATGAGCCCCAAAAATTTCCAACATACCCAAAAGTGATGCATTTAGTCATATCATATGCATGGACAATATCTCATTGTCAAGTAGTGAGCCATTAGAGAGAGATCCATCAAATTCCACTTTTGTGCTAAATGCACCCCATTTTTCCATACACTATTTTGCATGCATGAGAAAAATCCCAATCATGCACATGCCAAAATTGTCTGGGATTTTTACTAGAGCCATATCATGGCCTAATGGATCCCCCACCAAAGACTTGAGGTCTTTATGGATCTTATACCCACTTAATTTCCCCTTGCATGAATAATTAAATTGTTACCAAAACTATAGAAAAGGATTATCCAAAAATTCTCATTTTTGGTCAGGGGTTGCATTTGGGCATGACACATGCATGTTTAAAATCTCAGCCTATTTGGAGTTGTAGAACTCCCTAAATTAATTATTTTGTGCCAAGGGCACTCTATGCACACAGTCCACTAAAATCATTACTGAGGGAGCTACAAGTCACCAAATGACCTTATTTCAATTCCTATGTAAAGTAGACTCAGAGGTCTACAAGTTTTGTCTCTGGTTGAGTTTTGGCATCTAAGGGCTTCAAATCCAGCCTACAAGGTCGGGCTAATAAGAGTGACAGATTTCATGAATACATATATTAATTAAAATGTGGTCTGCGCCTATCAGATATCCCAGATCGGACGGCTGGGAACCCGTCTTCCTCCTTGAGCCAACAGTCCAGATTTCACGTGCCTGGGCCATTTTGCGGGCTTGATTCCGGCCAACTGAGGCCGCCTCCGGCCAAACGCCCAAGCCCACACCTTCACCCGACATAGGGCTTCCATTTGGCGGTGGCCATTTGGCTGGAGGTGGCCGGAGGAGCTCTCCGACATCTCGCAGTTTCTCGGTCGGAACAAAGAAAAACAGTAATGGAGAAACTCCATTCTCTTGGCGATTTTGTAAACGGAAGAAGTGGGAGACTAAAATAGGTGGAGAGGGGAAGGAACATTGCCTGAATGCGGCCTTGGCGGCGGGTGTTGCGGCGGAGGAAGACCTGATTTCCATTTCTGGCGTCCATGGTTGACTGGGTGCGGCTGAGCTTGATTCTTCCAGGTAGCAGGGGGCTTTCTCTCCTCTCTCGATTCTGAAGCTCATGGTGAGGACGAATTAGGCTGAGGGGGTTTTGTTCCTTGCCAGCCATTATTGGCGATTTCTCCAAAGTCGGCACCTCCCTCAGCAGCCACTGCTACAGCTCCAGCTCATCAGGAATTTACTCCTGAGCTCGCACTGATGCCAGAGGAGAGGGAATTTGGCTGCATTGCCTTGGGAAGGAGGGAACATCCATTATAGTGGCCGAAAAGGTGAGCTCCCTCTCTCCTTCCCTCCCTCTCAATAGCAGCCAGCTCAGCCTCTCCTCCTGCTGGAATTCCTTGGGAAGGCAGGAGCCGACCAGAAATTGGGGAGTGGTGGCCAAGTGGCCACATTTCCATGAATTCCTCTTGAATTCAAAACTTTTGGTGGTGGCCGGCCACCACCTTGTTGGACCTCCCCTTGGGCTCAATTGGGGCCCAAGGTAATTCAGCCCACAGGTGGGCTTGATTAGGTGGGGTTGAGCCCAAAGGTCCAAGGTTGGGTTTGGGTTAAGTCAAGCTAGCTTGAGTTTGGCTCACTTGACCCAAATAGGGCAAATTAGGGCTTTTGGGTTTGGGCTTAACCCTAGCTCACCTCATTCAATGTGACTGACCCACATTGTTTCCTAAGACCCTATGGACCTACTCTAAGAATAATTGAATCAAGGTGGTGTCAAATGGGGCTTGATTGCACTTATTTGCCTATAGGGCAATTTGGGTATTTTGTTGATTTTGCCCTAATTCTGCATGGTTGAATGCACACCATGGTCCATTTAGGTCTCATATACTCCCCTTAGGGTTTAGGGGTGATCAATTTGGTCATACTAAGTTAATTGGAGATTAATTTGGGTTTTTAGCACATTTAATTCAATTTGGGGCTTTTTAGAAATTGGCCCAATTTCCCCAAATTGATGGCCCTTTGATGGGGCTTTTGGGTCCATTGGGTCCCCTAGGGAGGTTGCCATAAGAGGGTAGGTCCAATTTGATCATTCGGAGTTCAATTTCCCTTATTCATGATGGTTTGACCTAGGATAGCTCAAAGTTGACTTTTGGTCCATTTGGCCAATTTGGTTGGCCTCAAGGGTCCCTAATCGTCTACTCACCTCCTTGGGTGGCCATGGGGGTCATGATGAGGTTATATTGATTTGTTGGAGTCTTTTGGTCACCTCTGAGCTAGGACATCAAAATTTGCTAAATGCACACCAATGTGTATTCCTCCTTAACTTGTGGAATTCATGGGGCCTCCTTTGCCCACTCTGTATACTTGATCCAATCTAGGCAACTTTCCATGGCTATTTGCACACCAAGGTGATTTTCACCTATTCACCTTGGTTCGTAAGGCCATTTTTGTTGGGTTTTCTGTACCCCTTCATAAGGGATGACATATCAAATATGCGCAGTGGAAATGAACAAGAACAACCCAAAAAGAGATCAACGGATCTTGCAGTTTTCATGATTCAAGAGAATAAGAAAGCAAATACAATTTATACCTTCGCGGGATTGAGTCAACACTCAATCAAGGTGCTCAAAGAGAAATCCAAAATCTGCTTTGAGTTCTTCAAGGATCGAAATAGATCGATCCCTCTACAGAAGTCCATACAAGCGATGAAGAACCCTAGCTTCTTGTCATAGAAGAACTAGGTCGGAGAAGGAGGCTCCCAACGTCCTCACGGACTGCTAGGTCCGATCAAGAGGAGGCGGCGACCGACGGCGGCGACTAGCGGCGGCAGAACGACGATCGGCGGACGGAACGAGAACAGCCGGAACACTTCCGTCATTTTTCTCTCGCGAAAAGGCTCGATCTGAAAAACCGTCATTTTCGAAGCCCTAATCACGTCCTTTTATACGCAAGGCATAAAATCGACTATCCGCAGACCAGAGGAAAAAAAAACAGAAAATCTGTCCAGATTTACATTCGCCGAATTCGGCTAATCACATTAACCGAATTCGGCTATTCACTATAACCGAATCCGGCGAAACCATTTCGACGAATTCGACTATATAAATTCGGCTGTATAAATTCGGATAAACCCTTTCATCGAATTTGCCATTAGCCGAATTCGTCTAAACCCTTTAGCCGAATTCGGTTAATCCCATTAGCCGAATTCGTCTAAACCCTTTAGTCGAATTCGGTTAATGCCTTTAGCCGAATTACCTAGTGTAAATCCGTTCGTTTAAACACTTTAAACGATTTCCCTTTTGAGACATTTTCAACTTGATTCCAAGCAGTCACGGGATTGGTCCTCCACTCATATCCAATATGAGCAAGGCCAACACAATCCTTTCTCCAATTTCTACAAACGCTTTTATGTGCGACCCTATAGGCTCATATTGCGTTGGCAGCAAGACTAACTGTTGATTGCTTTGAGATCATCTTAGAAACTCCAACAGTCTCCCACTTGATCACAAAGTATCAACAAAAGTCTCACAAACCATGAGCGGCATCTAGCAATACATCATTGCTACCCAAGCAATAAGAGTTCATAACTCATATAAGCCTGTCATAACCAATGTATCAGTGTTGTCATGTCCCTTTGTCCTTTACATCCGGATAGAACTAGAGGCATGTACCGTGCCACCCTCATAATTGTTCAATCCCAATTTCTTGATCCAGAATAGACTGTCTGAAAATTGGTGAGCTCAATATCACATATTGACTCTACCAAGCATGGCCAAGCATTTCTCAGTCTCATTCCATCAAGGGGCCCATGGATGTAACTCCTGTCATACAGGAGGACAAATCCCATTTCTGCTCATACACAAATATCCAAATGATTCGTAACATACCCAACAACCACCCTTATCGTCAACCTTTCTCAAGAGAAGACTTTAGATGGCATCAAAGTACGCTCTTCCTTACCTGATGAATGCTATGACTTCAGGTCAAAGGACCACAAACACCATTGTCACTTGAGACCTACTTGTGACACGTTCATATAACAATCCACAAAGTAGTCTCACGGGGGGTCTGTCCAGTACAACTTGTTCTTAACAAGTACCCATGTGATGACTTGATATCACAATATCATGACCTATGAGAACCGGTCATCAGTCAACGCACATGCTTGTCTCAATGTATCATCATCGCCCTTAACTTCTAAGATGATACGTCGACCAGGGACCATTTAAGAATGAAGCTTCTTATGAACATAGGCTCTCACATTCAAGTCACATACTTGAATTCCTATGGAAGCAAACACTCTAAGGGCATTTATTATGCTAATTAATCTTATCAGATAGATATAAATGACATAATAAAAGAACTTGCCATAAATATAAAATGAAATGCATAGTACATATTACAATTCATCCAATGAATAAACAACCAACAAATATGCAATCCACAAGACTCCCACTACAGATAATCATTCAGGTATCTAATACCCATTGATCTAACATGACCATCATGCTTCTTTTGCGCAAGAGGCTTTGTCAGTGGATCCGCTATATTTTCTTTAGTTGGTACTCTGCATATGCTCACATCTCCTCGATCGACAATATCTCGAATAAGATGGAAGCGCCGAAGTATGTGCTTAGAGCGCTGATGAGATCTAGGTTCCTTAGCTTGTACAATTGCACCGTTGTTGTCACAGTAGAGAACTACGGGATCAATAATGCTAGGAACTACATCAAGCTCGCTGATGAATTTCCTAATCCATACAGCCTCCTTCGCCGCATTCGCTGCAGCGATATACTCGGCCTCAGTCGTAGAATCGGCAACTGTCTCCTGCTTGGAACTCTTCCAGCTTACAACTCCTCCATTAAGGCAAAACACAAAACCTGACTGTGACTTTGAGTCATCTCTGTCAGTCTGGAAGCTTGCATCCATGTAACCCTTTACAACGAGCTCTTCCTCTCCACCAAACACAAAGAATGTATCCTTAGTCCTTCTCAAGTACTTTAGGATATTCTTGACTGCGATCCAGTGACCTTCACCTGGATCAGACTGATACATGCTAGTCATGCTTAAAGCATAAGAGACATCGGGTCGAGTACATAACATTGCATACATGATTGATCCAATTGCCGAAGCATATGGAATCAACTTCATGCGGTCCTTATCTTCCAAAGATTTTGGACACTGGTCCTTAGAGAGACTCACACCATGTGACATGGGTAAGAATCCTTTCTTGGACTCAAGCATGTTGAACCATTTCAACACCTTGTCAATGTATGTACTCTGGGTCAAATCCAGCAACTTCTTCGATCTATCTCTATAGATCTTAATACCAAGTATGTAAGTCGCTTCACCCAAGTCTTTCATAGAAAAGCACTTCCCTAGGTTGTTCTTAACAACTTGCAGGGTCGGAATGTCATTCCCGATCAGCAGTATGTCATCTACATACAATATCAGGAAGACAACAATGCTCCCACTAATCTTCTTGTAAACACAAGGCTCATCTTCGTTCTTGATGAAACCAAACTCTTTGATCTTCTCATCAAAATGCAGATTCCAACTTCGAGAAGCTTGTTTCAATCCATAAATGGATCGATTCAACTTGCATATTTTAGTGGCTTCACTTGGAGATACAAAACCCTCGGGTTGTGTCATGTACAATTCCTCAAGGAGGTTTCCATTAAGGAAATCCGTTTTGACGTCCATTTTCCAGATCTCGTAGTCATAATACGCAGCAATAGCAAGTAGAATTCTGATGGACTTGACCATAGCTACAGGGGAAAAGGTTTCATCATAGTCAACACCATGAATTTGCCTGAAACCTTTAGCCACCAGCCGGCCTTTGAATGTCTGTACATTCCCATCCATGTCGGTCTTCTTCTTGAAGACCCACTTGCACCCTATGGGTCGTACCCCTTCAGGTGGTTCCACCAAGGTCCAAACTTGGTTTGTGTACATGGAGTCCATTTCAGATTTCATGGCCTCAAGCCACTTCTCGGAGTCGGGTCCATTCATAGCCTCTTGGTAGGTTGCAGGCTCATCATCATGATCCATAAGCAACACATTACCTATTTGAGTCATGAGAAATCCATATCTCTCAGGTTCAAATCTTGGTCTACCAGATCTACGTAGGACTTGTGTTTCTTGAGCAGGCTCTCCAGCTACAACTTCTTGTAGTCCTCGCTCAGGTTCCAATTCTGGTTCATTCATTGTTTGTGTCTCTTGAACTTCTTCAAGTTCTACCTTTGCAGTCTTTCTGGATAAGAACTCTTTCTCCAAAAAGACACCAGTCCTTGCGACAAACACTTTGCCCTCAGACGGTAATTAGAAGTAGTATCCTTTGGTTTCCCTAGGATACCCCACGAGATAACATTTATCTGATTTGGGTTCCAGCTTGTCAGGCATTTGACGTCGCACGTATGCCTCACAGCCCCAAATCTTGATGAACGACATACTAGGACGCTTCCCAGTCCATATCTCATATGGTGTCCTTAGAACTGTTTTCGTTGGAACTCGATTTAGTGTGAAAGCAACAATCTCTAAAGCAAATCCCCAAAAGGAAACGGGTAAATCTGCATGACTCATCATCGACCGCACCATGTCCAACAAAGTACGATTCCTCCTCTCAGAAACACCATTATATTGAGGTGTTCCAAGCGGAGTGAGCTGTGATACAATACCACACTCTTTCAGATGATTACGAAACTCATGACTCAGATATTCGCCACCTCGATCAGATCGGAGTGCTTTTATCCTTTTTCCCAGTTGGTTCTCCACTTCATTTTTAAACACTTTGAACTTTTCAAAGGTCTCGGATTTGTTCTTCATAAGAAACACGTATCCGTATCTACTGAAATCATCATTAAATGTAACAAAGTAGTAGAACCCACCTCTATCCATAGAACTCATGGGTCCGCATACATCACTATGTATTATACCTAAGAGATCATTAGCCCTCTCATTACAACTAGTGAAAGGAGCTTTCGTCATCTTGCCTAATAAACATGACTCGCATCTCTCAAATGATTCATAATCAAATGAGTCCAGTAGTCCATCTTTATGGAGCTTGGATATGCGTTTCTCATTTATATGGACTAAACGACAATGCCAAAGGTACGTAGGATTCAAGTCATTTGTTTTTAGTCTTTTAGTATTTTCTATGTTATAGATCGGATGGTCTAAGTTCAAAACATATAAACCATTAAACATTTGGGCTACGCCATAACAAACATCATTCTTATAAATAGAACAACAATTGTTCTTAATTAAGAAAGAAAAACCAATCATGTCCAAACATGAAATAGAAATAATGTTTCTAGTTATGGCCGGAACATAATAACAATTATCAAGTTCTATTACAAGCCCTGTGGGCAAAGAAAGATAGTAAACACCAACGGCGACGGCATCAACTCTTGCTCCATTCCCGACGCGCAGGTCTACCTCCCCTTTACCCAGCATTCTTCTCCTTCTCAGTTCCGGCACATTTATACAAATGTGAGAACCACATCCGGTATCCAATACCCAGGATGAAGGAGCAGAAAGGTTTATTTCTATAACGAATATACCTGAAGTGGAAGTCATACTTCCCTTCTTCTTTTGCAAATCCTCAATATGGAGGGGACAATTCCGCCTCCAGTGCCCTGCCTTACCGCAATGGTGGCACTTCCCTTCCTTAGCCAAACCTTTCTTTTTCAGTGCTGAAGACTTGGGATCAAGATGTGACTTAGGTCCTACCTTTGTCTTCTTGGTTCCCTTGCCCTTGCCCTTGCCCTTGCCCTTGCCCTTGCCCTTGCCTTTATGCACCATCAGTATGGGGCTAGCAGGCTTGGTCTTCTTCATGTTGATCTCGGCAGTTCTTAACATGCTTAGGAGCTCGGGCAGTGTCTTGTCAATTTCATTCATATTGTAGTTTAAGACAAACTGCTCGTAACTGTCCGTCAATGATTGCAGGATCAGATCAGTGGCCAACTCTTGGCACAATGGGAACCCCAGTCTTTCAAGGTTCTCTATATACCTAATCATCTTGAGTACGTGAGTTCCTACTGGGTCCCGAGCTCCCATCTTACACTGAAACAACGCCCTGGATATATCAAACCTCTCTTGGCGAGCTTGCCCTTGAAACATTTTCTTCAGGTGCTCAGCCATCTCATAACAACTCATGTTCTCATGTTGCTTCTGAAGCTCAGAGTTCATAGTCGCGAGCATAAGGCATTCAACATCCAAGGAGTCATCTCCATACTTCTTATAAGTATCTTTATCTGCACGTGGTGCATTAGTGGCTGGCTCTTCGGGGGGATCTTCTTCCAAGACATAGAGCTTGCGCTCTTGCCTGAGAACAATTCTCAGCTTTCTATACCAGTCAAGGAAATTTGTCCCATTTAGCTTATCGTTCTCAAGGATCGCTCTCAGGGACAAGGCGGAGTGAGATCCACTTGCCATGGATATTCTACAAGGAATTTTGCAAAGTATAATTTTAGTACTATATTTCAAAATACATTATATATATATTTTAATAAGGACTTTTATTAAAGAGCTCCCACTATTTTAATCAAATCAATGACCCTTGATATCGATTCGGAGAGTTTGTGCGAGCTACTCTCTTAGTGGACAAGATCCGCATTTCACCAACACCACGAGTCCGCTTTGGCGTTCCTCTCATAATGCGGTTATTTAGGTAGACAACATTTGTCAATTGCATCACATGCAACTCTTGTATGGTTGGTGAATAACTCTTTATTCACATCCATCATATGGAGCATGCCAACCCTATGCCTCTAGGCACTCAACCTTTGAGGTCACCTAGTTAAGTTAGACCCGATGTCGACAGTGGGATATCACAATTATCCGCTCGCACCCTTACCAAGATAGATTAATGCACCTTGCTTTGGCAAGCCCACACTTCATCGATCGAGGCAGGAAGAGTGTCATCCATCGGAAGGCATCCATATACTTAATATTGGATAAGGGATTTTAGTTTTTTTTTAAAAGTGATGAACATTTCATCGCGATTAACATTTAATCACAGTGCACATACAGAAAATAAAATACAACATTCACATTCCAGATACATCCCAGATGTGCACAAAAATAGTCTATCAACACTTTGACAAAACATGGCTAAATCCAAACATTTAGAACACTTCTAAATCTCCAGATTTACATGCATTGGACATATGAACAACAACTCCACAAGTGCAGTAGACAAGCTCGTCTCTCATGTCAGATTCAATAATCTAAACATTTGGTTTCACAAACCATCTTGAGGGACGGTTACTGCAGAGGAGAAACAACCTCTGAAACATGAAAATCGCAACGCAATCACATGCGTTCCTGGCGGGGTTCCAAGGGGCCGCGCCCCTGGCGGGGTCTTAGGGGCAGAGCCCCTAACGAGATCCAAGGGGCAGCGCCCCTGGCGCTGAAATTTTTGAAATCCCACCACCAGAAACCGCACAAAATCACATCAAATGTGATATTCCAAGAGGAAATTAGGGCATTTAGAACGCTTCTAAATGTCCCAATTTACACGCACTTGACCGCAACCTCGCTCTGATACCACTGTTGGGTTTTCTGTACTCCTTCATACGGGATGACATATCAAATATGCGCAGCGGAAATGAATAAGAACAACCCAAAAAGAGATCAACGGATCTTGCGGTTTTCATGATTCAAGAGAATAAGAAAGCAAATACAATTTATACCTTCGCGGGATTGAGTCAACACTCAATCAAGGTGCTCCAAGAGAAATCCGAAATCTACTTTGAGTTCTTCAAGGATCGAAATAGATCGATCCCTCTACAGAAGTCCACACAAGCGATGAAGAACCCTAGCTTCTTATCGTACAAGAACTAGGTCGGAGAATGAGGCTCCCAACGTCCTCACGGACTGCTAGGTCCGATCCAGAGGAGGCGGCGACCGACGACTAGCGGCGGCGGAACGATGATCAGCGGACGGAACGAGAACAGTCGGAACACTTTCGTCGTTTTTCTCTCGCGAAAAGGCTCGATCTGAAAAACCGTCATTTTCGAAGCCCCAATCACGCCCTTTTATACGCAAGGCATAAAATCGACTATCCGCAGACCAGAGGAAAAAAAAAACAGAAAATCTGTCCAGATTTACATTCGCCGAATTCGGCTAATCACATTAACCGAATTCGGCTATTCACTATAACCGAATCCGGCGAAACCATTTCGACGAATTCGACTATATAAATTCGGCTGTATAAATTCGGCGAAACCCTTTCGTCGAATTTGCCATTAGCCAAATTCGTCTAAACCCTTTAGCCGAATTCGGTTAATCTCATTAGCCGAATTCGTCTAAACCCTTTAGTCGAATTCGGTTAATGCCTTTAGCCGAATTACCTAGTGTAAATCCGTTCGTTTAAACACTTTAAACGATTTCCCTTTTGAGACATTCTCAACTTGATTCCAAGCAGTCACAAGATTGGTCCTCCACTCATATCCAATATGAGCAAGGCCAACACAATCCTTTCTCCAATTTCTCCAAACGCTTTTATGTGCGACCCTATAGGCTCATATTGCATTGGCAGCAAGACTAACTGTTGATTGCTTTGAGATCATCTCAGAAACTCCAACAATTTTGTCTTCTTGGAGCAATGTCATGACCTTGTCATGACAAACAAGCATCCTAGGGGTCTAGTTGTTTTGGGGATGTTACACGTGTAATGTTGGTCACGGGCGTATAATCTGTCAGCTTCATTAAATGCGGCGTGGGTCTAGATTGCGGCGCAGCGATGAACAAAGATCATGCGTGAATGTCACGGGCGTGACTTCTGGGTCACGGGCGTGACTTGGGTTGACTTCTCGACGACACTCCACTTCTCAACGGCAACACTGCTGGCAGGATCCTATGTTTACATGCCCCAGGTCACGGGCGTGACCCTTGGGTCACGGGCGTGACCCTTGGGTCACGGGCGTGACCCTTGGGTCACGGGCGTGACTAGGGGGTGTAACTTGCTTTGGATTGGATCAAATGCGCGACACCAATTCTGGATGATCTTATGATTGCACGCCCTTAGTCACGGGCGTGACCGAGGGCGTAATGCAAATTTTTCCCAAATTCTGCAAAAAATACAAATACCCTAGATTAGAAACAATTTTCATAAAAGAACTAGTTATAAAGCTGAAATTGACATGAAAACTAAAAGTTCATATTAAATAATTACTAAAATTTCTATTAAAAAGTTATATAAATTCTACTTATCAAATACCCCCATTCTTGAGGTTTTGATATTCCAAAGCAAAAGTATGAGACATAATTTATAAGACATTCATAAATTTTTTTATTATAAACTAAAATTTCATTTAACCAAAAGTTATGTTAAAAATAAATTCTAGGAGGAATTAAGTCCTAAGTTATGATAATGATTTGAAAAGAGAGGAAGTGTTTAGGCAAGAACTTCTCGAGATAACTAACTAGCAAACAAAATTGTAGAAATTATAAAACTAAATTAGATTAAAATTATAGGAACTCTATCTTAAAAGAAACTTAAGAAAAAGTAACTTACTAAATATTGCTCTCTCCATAATTTAACTAAATCTAGATCAATGATAATTGGCTAAGGGGGATTTCACAAAATTTGGCATAAGAAGAGATCTTTGAAACTCAATTTTTTTTTCTAATTTGTATATGTTTAGGAGTAATGAATTTTATCCTCTTATTCTATGCCATATAATCTTTTATAACTCTCTTCTAATAAAAACCTAAAATGTTAATGTTGTGAGAGAGAGAGAGAGTACACTCTATTTCTTTTGGATATGTACCGGGCATAAGCCTTTGCACTCTTTTGTTTGTACTCATTGTGGACTATTTGCTTTATATATATATGTGTGTGTGTGTGTGCGTGTGTGTGTGTGTGTGCTAGTGATTGTGGACTTATACTTTTTGGTAGTTACTTCTTTTCTCACATTCTAGCCTGTAATATGATCGAACTAGCCGGCAGGATCGACGTCGAGCGGTGATGACTAACTCATGAGTTGGTGTCACTGTAAGGCGGCAGTTCTGGGCATAAGATCTGAGAACTCTCTTGTAAGAATGAGAGGGTCTTACAATCACACCACCTCACTTGCCATGACATTGTCCCATTTCAATCCACCAATTTCCAAACATGATGGTATTGCCTCAAGGACTTATGCTTAATATCTTCATGTTTCCAATGATTCCAAAAATCAAAATATGTTCGGCATGTGATAGTTAGCAATTTGTCCCGCTGATATTATGAATCATCTTCTCAGGTTCAAGAAAGAGGTGAAACTATGACACCACACCTCGCATGGGATTATAATCACATCATCCGCCTCTAAGAAGTTGAGGACCTTATTAACTAAGGACATAAACACCTTGTTCAATATTTGGGTTACGATACTAGATCATTTAGAAATCTGCTTTGTCAAGGCAATATCGTAACTGTACTCTTAATTGTACGTATATTCCTCCTAAACACCAATGTTGCCTCAAATTGAGATCTTTTGAAATTGAATTTGCCCAATTTCCATGGGCATTTGCAAACAAATCATACTGCACTCTGCCTAAGTGATGTCATTTGCATTAAGGAAGTCACGTCCGCTCCCTAAATTGTGTGTTAAGTAATTATTTCCTTCATTTAACTCAAAAGTCTGAGAAGATTCCTAATTGTAAGTCTAGGGTGTAGTCTAATTACCTAGAGGGGGTGAATATGCGTTTTAAAATTGTTTTAGTCTGTTAGAGTAAGACTAAATCAGCTTGAGAGAACACAACTAGAAATCACATCACAAAAAACACATCAATATTTATAGTGGTTCCCCAGTGTGGGTACTCCACTGTCCCCCTTCACCTATCTAGCAGTATGCTATACTCTGCCAACTCCTCAAATCTTAGATCTCTTTCACAGATCTTACACCTCAGGCACTCCATGCCCTACAGCTCAGACACTCCAAGCCCTATAACTCAGATCCAGTCAGGATCCTACCTCAGGTTCTCAGAACCCTATAACACAGGCACTAAGGCCATATAGCTCAGATCTTTAACATATCCTACCTCAGAGTGGAAGCATTCCTACAGCTCATATCTCAAAGAGATCCTACAGAAGATAATTAGAAGAAGATTTTTACAGACTTTGACTCTTAAAGATTTAGCTTTGGGCAGCTCGAGTCTTCTTAGGCTTTTTTGAATAGAAAGCGTTCTTTAGCAGCAACACAAGATCTTCAATATAATAAACCTTCAGATCTAGATCTGTGCTAAGCTTTCTTGACTGAAGAAGTCTTCTTTCTCTCTAGAATAAGAGCATTCATGTGGAAGCCTTTCTTCTTCTTCTTCTTCTTCTTCTTTCTCCGAAAATGCTTTTCTTTTTACTGTTCTATTGCCTTTTTGCCGTCAAGCCTTTCGAAGAATACTAGGGATCGATATTTTCCAAGATGTTATGGTTTGCTGACCCTCTCTTCTACTTTTATAGCTCTAACCCCTCAAACGGTCAAAACCTTAAAATATTGATGTCAGAGCACTTTACATAAGTGGTTAATTTGACATCTGACTTTGTCGTCTTCGTCATTTTGAATTTCCGCCTTCTGAGCTTGTCAAGATGATATCATCGTGTGAAGATTGTTGGCACGACGATAAAGGACTTAATAAGCTTTCTTGATTCTTTACAACGATATCATCGTGTGATACTTGTTTTCATAACGATATTTGTCTTAACTAGCCCTTCTTGAGACTTCACAACGATATCATTGTGTGATACTTATTGTCATAACAATAACTGACTTAGCTAGCCCTTCTTGAGTCTTCACAACAATATCATCGAGTGTACCTTGTTGACACAACGATATCGTCGTGTTCTTCTTATCGTCACGATGATTCTTAACTTAGTTGTTTCTTCTTGTTCTCGCAGCGATATCGTCGTAGGTACTTTATTGACACAATGATATCGTCGTGTTCTTATTTTCATGACGATTCTTGACTGACTTCTTCTGTTGTTTTCTGCCAGTGATCTCAGTTATATCATTGTGTGTACCTTGTTGACATGATGATATATGCCTTAGTCATTTTTGCTTGATCTTAAGGCATTATACTTAGAATGTATGATGTCCTAACCAACTCATGTCACATCAAATAAACATCGAATAAAAATTATACTTATCTTTGACTTAGGGACTTCTCCAAATCTGGAATAATGTGGGCAGTGTTACCAACAATCTCCTC
Source organism: Dactylorhiza incarnata (assembly GCA_033032865.1). Lineage (NCBI taxonomy): Eukaryota > Viridiplantae > Streptophyta > Magnoliopsida > Asparagales > Orchidaceae > Dactylorhiza > Dactylorhiza incarnata. Next base: position 24,370,412 of record JAWHQI010000003.1, read on the forward strand.
ATATTTGAAGATGTCATAACTCAGTCAATGATAAAGCACATTTAATGAAAATCAACAAATAATAAGATCATTTCAGTTTAGATTATAAGAGCATCAACATAAGATAGATAATATGAAATAGTCATTTCAATTCACAACATAAGAAGCATCATCATCACATTATGAATTTATAAATATTAAAATGTTTTTGAAATTTCTAGCATTTCTACATTTGCCCAAAAATAAGAAAGCCAACTATGCTTCTGGTTCTTTTATAACCATTCCACTCCTTGCTCTTTTGGCAGCAGCCTCCTGTTTCTTTTCAGAGAGCTTAGTGGAATAGCCATTGGGATTAAGATGATATATTAGTAGCTCTTGTGCATCTGCTGGGATCCTTCCTACCAGCTTGTCTCTTCGGTGTCTCTTCTTAGCTCTTCTTGATTTTTCATACTTTGCCCATTCATGGGTGCTATACAATTTGCTCTTTTCAGTCTTATTTGTTTTGATGTGCTGTCATGCACTTAAGATTATTTCCCTTGATTTAGGTCTCCATTGCTCATAATCTTCTTTCTTTTCCATTGATTCTCTATATCTCTTCTTTCTTAATCTTGTCTCATCTTCATCAACAATCTCCTTTCCTTTCGTTTGTTCAACAGCAGCAGCATGTGTATCGACAGATATATCAGCGGACTCATCATATAAGATAGGAGGGAGATTCATCGCTTCCTTGATTATATTAGATATCCATATGTCATGCTCACCACTAGTCTTTATCATAGATTTCTCCCCCTTTATGACTTCTTCTGATATGTTTCTTTGCAGATTTACTTGAAGATTAAGAATTTTGTCCTTAAGCATTCAAATTCAATGTTCCAGATGATTCTTAGTTTCGAGCAGATGACTATCCAGTTCCTGACTGCAGAGATCCAGTCTTTCTTGGATGATTTTTTTATGCCCAGTCATTTACCTGACAGTAGCTGTGAAGGCTTTCAATAGATTGTTAGATGTTGCACATTAATTTTCAATGATATCGGTTAGACCCTTGTGAGTGAGTTCTAGCTGTTTGGCAATGTGATATACTACTGGAGCAGCTTTCTCAAAGAAACTGATAGTGTTCTCTTGCAGATACTTCATTTCTCTCCTTAGATCAGAAGTCTCACTAGACATGTCTCTTCTTAAGTCTTTAACAGCAGTGTAAACATATCTTTCAAGCTTAATTCTTTGCTCATCCAAGAGCATCCTTATCTGGAGCAACAGTGAGGAATTATCTAGCATTTGTCCTATGGAGGAGCTAGGATTTTCAGGTTCTCCCTCAGCTTTCTTCTTCATTACTTCAGATAGATAGTCTTCCATTCCTTCCGCCTCATCAAATAGGGGAGATGGAGATCTTCTGAAAGAAGATTGTCTCATTTCATCCTCAGGAATAGTGAATGCTTTAACAGCTAACAGATCTCTGCTTGTGTTGACAGTAAACTATTCTTGGTTCAGTTCCTTTTCAGCTTCAATTGGGTCCTCTTAGACTGCTAATCCAGGATGGACAACATTCTCAACCTCAGTGATCTTGTTGATCACTTATTCCACATGAGAAGGAAGCTTAGTGTCATACTCCCCCTCACTTGAAGTATTACCTTGACCAGTACCTTCAGTGGCCCTGGATTCAGTGTTATGTGCTAAAGTTTGGAGTGTGACATTCCTCTACTCCACCACCTCCTCAGAGCTTGATAGATTGGGATTGTGCACAAGCTCACTCTCTGTGGAAGAGCTTCCTTATTTACTCTCCACACTCTTTACTGCCCTCTTCCTTTCGGGAGACTTTTTGAGAACTCTCTCCCATCTTTCAAGTACCTTTATATCCATCATTCTCATATGATGGATTTTTACTCCTAGTTTCTTATTGAAGTTGTCAGGATATGACAGGAGTAGGTAAAGGGAGAGGATTCTACCAAGATTTGGTACTTGAAAGCTCTCTTGGATTTTCTGCAAGACGATCTTAGCCCAGTTTGTCTTATTGATTAGGATTATCCAAGCCATCAGATCAAACATCTGTTTGTATATCCTATCATGGGAGCCTACCTTACACAACAGGGTTTTCCCAACTATATCCGTCAGCAACTTTCCATGCTGGTTGAAGTTATTTCTTTCCAAGGACCCGTAGGTCTTCTTTGATTGACCACACCATTCTAGGGCATCAATTAAATCTTGATTGGTCACTTCCTCATCCTCTTCTTCACTAGCAAAGGAGGGCAGCTTGAAGACCTTGGCCAGACTCTTACCTTTACTTTAATTCCATTTATTTTGCTCTTTACTAACATCCCATTTGAGCCAACTTTGGCATTTGAGTAGAATTCAGTGACTTCTCTTTTCATTATTATAGTAGGTTCAGATAGCATGAACTGCAAGTTGACGGAGTCGAGCAGTCTTATAGTGGCTTGAATTTCTTTCGGGGCCTTCAGAAATCCACCCCTTACTAACTCACTCTCTTCATACAGGTATCCTTCTTTCTTTGAATCCATCTCTCAGGTGCTTGAAGGAGAGCTGGGCATATCAACTTGTTTACTGCCATCTGACTGAGAACACTCAACGACTTTTAGGGCAAATGTAGCATATGTTTTTAATTTAAGACATCTGACCCTATTTGAAATTTCTAATGTGATTGATTGATTTTAGATTTCTGAATTGACGGACAGATAATTAGGTATTGTCGTGTCATCACGACAAAATCATAGAGTCATCATGACGATACCATCTGTTATCACGACAATATCGTTTTGTTGACAAAACAATATTGTCTTGGATTGCTCTTATGCATAATCAACGTGAGCACATCTTGTGTGTCAGGTGCAGCATCATTCTTACCAGTATGTATGCTTACCTAAGGATGCATTATCAATTTAGTGACACTAGATTATATATTAATTCTAGTGATTAATACTTTTTGTTTGAACTATAACAACCATTATTTGCTGACTGTCATTCATAGTGTTTAATCACAAATAAGTTAATTATTAATAATATGTTAGCACGGGTTAAGCATGTATCAGAATAAAGAAATGAGTACATAAACAAGTACTTCATAAACTTCAGCAATATTTTATAAATAAGTCAAATGTTTTAAAATAGAGTTACAATATCATTTGCTTTTAGCTATCACATGTACTTGTACCGTTCTAGTAGTCCATTTTTTTCATGTATCTTTCTCCTTTCTCTGTAGCTTCTGCTCTTGTTTTTCAAAATAGGAGAATGGCTTTGGGATGTACTTATCAGGAATAGGAGGTGCATTCTCTAGCAGTGTTCCTTCCTCTTGGTGTCTTGTATCGAGCCTTCTCCTGGCTTCCGTCTTCTTGTGTTTATCCCATTCACTTGAGGGGTAGTGTTTGGAGATGTCTTCTCCAATATCTCCAAAATCTCTCCATATATTGAAGACAATGTCTCTAGGCTTTGGACTAAAGCTTTTGAAGTTTGGATCATTGGCCCATTCACCCCCTTTTCTTTTAAGAGATATTCCATCATTTGACTGTTTGGGATTCCTTTTATGACTTGATTCACCAAGATGACTTGGAGAGTTTTGAGGCTTTGCTGATTGTGCAGGATTGTGCACTTTGGGAGGGAGTCTGAGTGAGTGATGAAGTTGGTTCACAATCCAGATTGCTTGACTATCTCTAGTCTTCTCTTTCTTCCTGACTTCCTCAACAAAATTTTGTATAATTTCTTGGGTAATTTGCTCCATCTTGGTGTTGAGAGTTTCATGGGTAAATTCATTTGAATTGATGCATCTTGTAATAATCACCTACTGAGTCTCAGCTATCTTGTCAGTGATCCATCTGACAGCACTTTCCAGATTTTTTTCAGTCATTTGGTTCTGTTGAAGAGAAGTGTATATTCTTTCTCCTAGAGATTGGAGAGCATTCATGTTGTTGTCCATAATTGTTCCTGCTCTGGTGAACCAGGTGGCTATTTGATCATTGATGTGATCAACATCTTCTTTTAATTCATTTAATGTGCACGCATGTAACGTCCCAAGGCCCCAGACTTACCATCGGGACAACATCCACCGACAGCCTCACTTGGCGACCGTTACTGGGATGTAGCCCAGCACCCCAAAGCCTATCTACGCCTATTTCTCAACAGCGGTGCATTGTTGAGGTCGGGTCTCGAACCCGTAACCCCCATGATAAGGAGTTTTCAAACCACTCCTCATCACCAACTGAGCTGAACCAACTGAGCTACAGCTCAGTTGGTGATGAGGAGTGGATTGAAAACTCCTTATCGAGGGAGTTGCGGGTTTGAGACCCGGCCTCAACAATGCATCGCTGCTGAGAAATAGGCGCGGAGAGGCTTTGGGGTGCTTGGGCTGCAGCCCGATAGTGGTCGCCAGGCGAGGCTTGCAGTGGACGTTGTCCCGATGGTAAGTCCGGGGCCTTGGGACATTACAACGCATATCATCTCTGACTTCTTTGACAGCTTGGTCCACATAGACTTGATAATGTTGTCTTTCCCCAGTAAGCAAATTTTTAATTTGATCTATTACGAAGCTTGGTGCTGGCTAATGAGATGCTTGTGTGGATGATCCAGGATAATCTTGCCCTTTATCAGTTACTTTCCCTTGCATATCTTCATCCATACCAACTAAGATCTCATCATCAAGAGGATTATTAGAGGAATCATGTTTTTGATGAGCATCTTCAGCTTCTTTTACAACTTCTTTGTCTGAAATTAAAATAAAATTTGTGCATAGATTTTCTTGCTCAATACTTCCCTTTTCAAGGATAATATTCTCATCATCCACTCTGCAACTTCCTAGGTCTTCTTGGACAGCACCCTCATTGTGAGTTGCTTCCTCAACCTCTGGAGCAGGGAGTTCATTGCGAGACTCCCCCTCAATAGCAGCCACATCCCTAACAGGCAACACAGTCTTTTGGGCTAAGAGCTCAACATGAGTCTCCCCCTCAACTGGAACATTTCTCCGCCTAGCAGAAAAGTCTTCAGGCACTATCTCAGCAGCAACCAAGGCCTCTACCTGTGGTTCTGGATTTGGTGTGTTATAACTACTTGCAGATGAGCTGCCATTACTGTCACTGATCATCTTCCTTTTCCTTACAGTTTTAGGGATAACTTTCTCTCATCTCCCCAGAATCTTCATGTCTATTTTCTTCTTGTGATGGATGGGTGATCCCATCTTTTCATTCAGCTGAAGAGCGTTAAGAAGATATAGGGATGGGATTCTTCCAAAGTTTTGTGCTTGGAGACTTTCCTGGATCTTTTTGAATAGTAACTGAGCTCATTCAGTTTTCTTGTAGAGAATTATTCTGGTCATTATTTCAAACATGTCCTTGGATATTCTATTGTGAGATCCAGGTTTATCAGTGCTTTGCCAACAATATCAGCCAGAAGTTTCCCTTTTACATTGAAGTCGACCTTCTTCAAGGTGCTATGAGATTGCCCTTTATGGTTGCACCACTTCTTTGCTGTCAAAAGATCTTCCTCTGAGATCTTGTCCTCTATCTCGTCCCCTGTAAGTTTAGGCAGACGGAGTGCCTTGGAGAGTCCTTTTGTCATCACTCTCAATATGGTATTTTCAACTCTTATTTTGATGGCATTTCCAGAGGTACTCATCCTAAGCTCAACATAGAACTCCAGAATCTCTCCATGCATGATGGTAGTTGGATCTGAGAGCACGTATTCTATCCCCAATGCATCAATTTGATTGATCACTGACTTTATCTCCTCATCGGCGTTGATGAACCCGCCGCACACCAGCTCACATCTAGTATTGCAGGTGTCGTCATTCTTCACAGGTGCCATTTCCTTAGAATCGTCGAGTTTGCAGAGGCTCGGCGTCGCGTGAACTTGAGAACTCGCCGTGATGGCTTAGATTAAATGTTGGTTGTACTCTATTTCTAAACATGTGACCTATTTATACATGTCATACTTTAGAATGTGAAGAGGCGTGTACCTGAGCTGGCTGACTTATAGTATTTATCTTAGAATCAATGACAATGATTGCAAGATCCAATATACTTGTTAAAAATAATATTTTTCTTTAATAGAATGCTTTTTAATCCAGACTTATACCTGGATCATCAATTGTCCAACAACCACATTTGCCTTTGGCTGGCCATTGGACAAACCTGCAAGACAAAGATTAGTATTCCTTAGGAACCCAAATGAATTTAGGTCCTAGGTTCTTGTTAGCCTTAACTACTGGATGCTTAACAACTAAACTACTGGCAGGATTCTCATACCTTGCTCTAGGCACTGTTGGGTTGAACCAACAGGTCTATAACAAAGTGCCCAATCTTGTCATAGCACCAACATTCAAATTTATTATACCTCCTTTTCTGAGACACCTTCTGAATGAAGGGCAGGTGACCAGAAGAGCAGACTGCTTTACAACAAGCATTTCTTAAGCTAATCATGTGGCTGTGCATTGACTTGGAAGTTGATTGCACAATCACGGACTTCACTTTAGGACAAGCATTTCTTAAGCTTTTTCCTTCTCTTTGGATGATGGTGCTTGTGGAGAGACAACCTTTTGGAAGACAGTTCTAGCTTGGTAAATCTCTTCAACTTCCTTATTATAGCCTAGTCTTCCTCTATATTAAGAGGAGAAGCTATCTATAATAGGGAGAACAGTTTTGGGCTTAGAGAAGTTGGCCACAAGCCTTCTTTCTAAGAGAAGCTTGTTCTCCAAAGACTTAATTATCCTATCCTGAGCTTCAGAATTCTTCTGAAGTAGGATAAGCTCATTGGACAATTTAGTCACCCCCTTGGTCTTCTCATATATTTGAGATCTGAATGTCTTGAGGGTCCTTATTTCCTCAGCTTGAGATTTGACCAACTTCTTGCTCTTCTTGAGAGTAGCCAACAGAATACCATATTGTTCCAATAGATCAGTATGGTCCTCATTGTTGCATGATGAGCAGTCTTCTACTTCACCATCAACATTATTTTCATCGGATGATGAACAATCATCTGATGCACTCTTGGTTTTTTCAATTAAAGTGGATAATGAAAAATTGTGAGGAGTGCATACCCGAGCAGAATGTGAATCATCCCGATCTTCTTCATTAGATAGGGCTACAAGCCCATAGAACTCCTCATCCTCAGATTCACTGTATGAGAGAGTGAGAGGTGCTCTTATCCCTCTTCTAGCAATAGAGCAACCTTCATCTTCAGACTCACTATCTGAGAGAGAAATGGGTGCTCTTATTCCTCTTGTAGTTAGCCCTATATAGGCTTCTTCTTCAAAGTACGAGGAGCAGCACCTGCTTTCACTTAGAGATCTGAATTTCTTGGCATTAGATATTCTTTTCTTCTTCATGGAGCTTAACTCTTTGTAGTTTTCTCCAGGAGCCATGGTGATAACTTGACACACCCAAGGGAAGATCTGTTCAAGCGGTTAAGCTTTCTTTGAATAACCTACCTCTGATACCACTTGTAAGTCTAGGGTGTAGTCTAATTATCTAGAGGTGGTGAATAGGTGTTTTAAAATTGTTTTAGTCTTTTAGAGTAAGATTAAATCAGCTTGAGAGAACACAACTAGAAATCACATCACAAAAAGTACATCAGTATTTATAGTGGTTCCCAAGTGTGGGTACTTCACTGCCCCCCTTCACCTATCTAGCAGTATGCTAGACTGAGCCAACTCCTCAAATCTCAGATCTCTTTCATAGATCCTACACCTCAGGCACAAAGGACCTACAACTCAGACACTCTAGGTCCTACAACTCAGATCCAGTCAGGATCCTACCTCAAGTTCTCAGAACCCTACAACTCAGTCACTAAGGCCGTACAACTCAGATCTTCAGCAGATCCTACCTCAGAGTGGAAGCACTCCTACATCTCAGATCTCAAAGAGATCATATAGAAGATAATTAGAAGAAGATTTTTACATACTTAGATACTTAATGATTTAGCTTTGGGTAGCTCGAGTCTTCTTAGGCTTTTCTGAATAGAAAGCCTTCTTTAGCAGCAACAAAAGATCTTCAATATAATGAACCTTCATATCTAGATCCGTGTTGAGATTTCTTGACTGAAAAAGTTTTCTTTCTCTTTGGAATGAGAGCTTTCATATGGAAGCTTTTCTTCATCATCGTCTTCTTCTTTCTTTCTTCGAAAAAGCTTTTCTTTTTACTGTTATATTGCCTTTTTGTCCTCAAGCCTTTCGAAGAATACTAGGGCTTGATATTTTCCAAGTCGTTAGGGTTTGTTGACCCTCTCTTCTGCTTTTATAGCTCTAGCTCCTCAAATTGTTGAAACCTTAAAATATTGATGTCAGAGCACTTTACAGAAGTGGTTAATTTGATATCTGACTTTGTCATCTTCATCATTTTGAATTTCTGCCTTCTGAGCTTGTCAAGATGATATCGCCGTGTGAAGATAGTTGACACGACGATATATGCCTTAGTCATTTTGCTTGATCTTAAGGCATTATACTTAGAATGTATGATGTCCTAACCAGCTCATATCACATCAAATGAACATCAAATACAAATTGTACTTATCATTGACTTAGGAACTTCTCCAATTCTGGAACATTGTGGGCAATGTTCCCAACACTAATGTCTCTTTGTGGACAGTATATAACCAATGTATATGCTCCTGCATTGTCCAGATATTATCCTCTACGTTAGTGGCAACTGCTTGTGTGTTTATAAATCTGGTTATGAATTATAATATTCATAATTCAAATGTCATCGAAAAGTTAACCATGCAGTAGATTATCAACTATTCTACTTTTACGATGATGAACAAGTTGCATCCAATCATCATGTGAGCATGTACCAATGAAATTCAATCAGTGTGTAAGCATTGTATATGTTTGACCATGTCATGAATCAAAGGTAGCATGTTCCAAATGACTTCCCATCATAATGAGTTATGTAGTGTTGGAACAACCCTATTACTGATTTAAGCTAGGATCACTATCTGTTTATTAGGACTAAGTTGACTCCATTGTATAGTACAAAGGGTCAGGGTTTTAGGCTGTTAGAACTAAGGAAAAGATAAGTTTTCTGCGTTCGACGAACTCCATACTGCGTTCGACGAACTCCATCCTTCGTTCGACGAATGACATGCTCCTGCGTTCGACGAACTTGCCAAAGTTCTGCGTTCGACGAACTCTAGTATGCGTTCGCCGAACTCCTCTCTACGTTCGACGAACTTTCTCTCATCGGTCAACGAAAGCTCATCTCAGCGATTGATGAACCTCAGTCTCAGCGGTTGACCAAGTCTCAGCGTTCGACGAACCTCCCAGTCTCAGCGTTCGACGAACTCAACTCTGCGTTCGAAGAATAAGTATCAGATGTTCAGATCGACGAAAGTTCTTCTCAGCTCAACGAATTCAATATTCCAGCTAGCTTATCAGATATTATCTTTCAGTTCGAGAACCTCCAGCTTGAGATCGACGAACTCCAGATTGTGTTCGACAAAATTTGTTCAGATCGACGAAAATTCTTTTCAGCAGATTTATTTCAGAAGATCAGTTATATTATTCTCTCAACTCAGATCTTTTATCAGCAACGACTCTATTTATTCCAGATAAGTCAAGGATATTATCTTTCCTTTTTTATTTTATTCCTTTCCATTCTCTTCCCGAGAAAATAGCCGTTTGGCGGAAAATGATACATTAATTAAAAAGGAAAAGGAATTAAAGTCTTGGTTTGCAGTCTCAAGAAATAATCCTCCAGATTATTTTATTCCTTAATTTAAGGGATTTGAATTTCAAATCTGTCGGAGATTTTTCCTCAAGGGAAAAAGAAAAAGAAGAAGAAGAAGATACAATATTTTACAGTACAGCAGCACAACAAGATAGAGAAGAAGAAAGCTGTCGAGAGATATACAGAAAGAAGAAAAGAAAAAGCTTCACAGATCTTCATCTTCTACAGCAGCACCATCTTATTCTCTGAGAACAACATCAACCTACTTATCTCAAATTTCTGCTGCAAGTTTCTAGATCAGATCTTCAAGAGCAACAAATAATCTGAGAAATCTTGGTCTCTCAGATTCATCAGCTATCAGGAAGATCTACTTTCAAGTGAAAGCTCCATCCTCAACTGTCAACCATTTCAATCAGACATGGGGAGCTTTACATCAACACATTCCACTAGAGTCTTCTCTCAGATTATTGACAGAGAAGAACATCTTAACTCTCTTTATCCCCTCTTATACAGGGTTCTAACTCCCTTCAAAAGTTAACCACTTGGTGGCAGGGCACCTGAACAAAAACCTGTAGTTTGGTTAGAGCACCTGATCAAAAGCACCTTGGTGTTTGGACACCTGATAAAAAATCCATTGGTGATAGGGCACCTGATCAAAAACCTAGTGGAATCCTACCAAGGGTGGTAGAAGAGTAGACGTACCCAGGATTATTGGGGAACTACTTTAAAATCCTTGTGTCCTCTGTGTTCTTGTTTATTTTTCTGTATTGTGATGTGTGCTCTCTTTGTGTTTGTTTTTATAACTCACTCAATACACATATAAGTATCACTATTTTAATTCCGCTATAAAATTAAGTGAAAAACTTTTTAATACTCTATTCACCCCCCTCTAGAGTAAATCTAAGATCTAACCTCACTTTCAATTGGTATCAGAGGACTTTCAATTGGTATCAGAGGACTTTCCACTGATACTAGAGGACTTTCAATTGGTATCAGAGATTGGTTGATTGTATACAGGCAAACACCTAAATCAAAAGATCAATTAGATCTTAAATTTATTTTAGAGCTTTCTTTTGCTTAAAAACTCATGGCACAAAACAAAGAATACTCAAGCACAAGACCTCTATGTGCAATCTAAATAAGTTTGCACTATGGAAGGCAAGGATCAAATTATACATGAATTCTATTGACGAAGAAAATTTTAATGTTATTTTGATAGGACCTCCTACACCTATAGAAACAACAAGTGATGAAACCACCACAACAAATAATGTTGTTCCACCTCCTGAGTGGACAGATGCACAAAATAAACAGAGAAGTGCTGATGCCAAAGCAAAGAATATATTGGCACAGACAATGTCTGATGACATTTTTCAAAAAGTTGTGGAATGCACATCAACAAGGGAATCTGGATGTCACTCAACAATATGGTTGAAGGATCAGCAAATGAAAGAAAAGATAGAAGATCTCACCTAATCTCCCAGTATGAAAATTTCAAGAAAGGAGAATCTGAGACAGTGGCTGATATGTACAACAGGCTCAGCCTCATAATCAATGAGCTGAGGACCTTGGACAAAGTGATCTCCATCACTGAGGTCAATGATAAGATCCTTATGTGCTTTCCCCAGCACATGGGACTCTAGGATCTGGACAATCAAGGAAGCCAGAAACCTTAATGAGATCTCCACTGAGAGCTTGTTAGGCAAACTCAAATCCTATGAGCAGCTCATCAAATCCAGAGAAGCTGAACAATCTGCCTCATCTCCAGCATCCAAGAAGGAGAGAAGCATAGCTTTCCAAGCTACTGAAGAAGAAGATAAAGCTCTAGGAGAAGTGGAGTTTATGAGCTTACTAGCCAAGAGATTCTATAAGATGGCTAGAAAAGATTTTAGAAAGAATGATTCAAGATCCAGAGAAAAGCCAAGGTATGACAAATCAAGTTCAAAAGAAATTATCTGTTTTGGCTGCAGGAAACCTAGACACATTCTGCCTGAGTGTCTAGAGAACCAAAAGAAGGAGAAGAGAAAAGAGAAAGAAGAGAAAAGGCACTCCAACAAGCCATCATCCCACAAATACAAGCATAAGGGAAGAGGGTTTGCAGCTGAAACATGGAGTGAAACAGAATCAGAGTCTTCATCCAGCTCATCTGAAGATGAAGAAAATTCAAATGACAAAGACCAATGCTTGATGGATATTTATGACTCAAGCAGTGAGTCAGAAAATGCATCATCATCCAGCTCCAGTGATGATGAAGAAGAAAAGAACTTCTGCATGATGGCTATCAATGCCTCAACAAACAACTCAGATGAATCAGAGTCTGACAATGATGCTGATTAGGTAATCTCAAATTTTGATTTTAATTCAATTGAATTCAAAGTTCTTTGCTTAGATTTAATCAAATCTGAGAAAGAGATAATCTCTCTCAGAAATCAGTTGGCTGAAATGAACCAACTAATTGAAGAAAATGCTAATCTTAAGAAAGATTTGGCAGCCTCTAGAGAACATATTATTCTCATTGAGAACAAACTATCTGAGGCTAAGAAATTTGAAGAATCCCTAAATGGGAGAAGCATCAAACTAATGGATATCACAAGCACAGTGAATGCCAGATTAAGTGGCAAACTGGGCTTAGGTGCATCATCAAGTGAGCCACATCTGATTAAGAAAAACATATTATCTACACCAGTAAAATTCATTTCTACTAAGAACAAAGAGCCAGTAGAAGTAGATAATGACATTTCAGGCAAGGCTGTTAAGAATAAAGGAACTCAGCAGAATTCGTCGAAAGGAGCTCGACGAAATGAATTCACTTCGTCAATCGACGAACTCTGAAGATAGATTTCCAGTATAATTATTATTCGAACGACGCTCAACGAAAGCACTTCACTTCGTCGAACGGCGATCGACGAACTCACCTAAATTCGTCGAACGGAAAACATACAGAAAATCTAAAGAATTCTTATTCTTCACATACTAAGAATCCTTTCACTAAATGGATAATTCCTCCAAGGAGATATCATCCACAAGGTTATAAGGATCAGCCTGAGATGTCTTTCATTTCAGAATTTTGTGGAAAAATAAAAGGACCCAAGGTAGTCTGGGTCAAAAACAACTAGTTTATTTTTTCTGTTGTGCAGGTACAGGGCTATCCAAAATTAAAAGAACAATGGTATTTGGATAGTGGCTGTTCAAAGCACATGACAGGAAATAAGGCCAATCTAACAAACTACAAGGCAAAGCTTGGACCCAAAGTGATATTTGGAGACTCCAACTGTGGAAAAACCAAAGGCCATGGACAGATCAAAGTTGGAGCAGTCACCTTCAAAGAGGTAACTTATGTCAAGGGTCTGAAGCACAACCTCATCAGCATAAGCCAGTTATGTGATGAAGGTTGTCAGGTAACTTTTAACCATTGACACATTCAGAGTATATTGGGTGGTCGTACACGCTTAGGATAAAATGAAAGTATTTTCCGCAGCGAATTATTATACTTTTACTTGTAGACTAGTTGATCCACTGGGCTGAGGGACACGGTCTCAAGTTAAAAAAATGTAAATTCTCTATTTAACTCAAACAGATTTATGTCTTTTTATAATTTTTCGTGAGTAGTGGCTGCCTGAGCGTCTGTAGCTGTCCCCTGTAGGACGTGGCATCATAACAAATATCTTCCCCTTGCTCTGATAATAATTATTAAATTCATGGGAAAATGTGGGTTGTGATAGTTGATATCAGAGGGAGGTTGGTCGGGTTACTGGGATACTCTGGTTTGCTTGGTTAACCACCTAGTGAGAATCGTTATTCATTGCATACACCCACTGATGGGTCATCGGTAGATCTTGGCTGAAGCATGGACACTACACTCATAAGCATGAAATAAGTATACAAGGCATATTATGTAGTATATGATGCATAATATGTGTCTGTATATGGATCCTCATAGGTGCCAACATGCGACTGTTATGTAGTATGTGATGCATAACGTAGATCGCATGCGTGTCCATTAGATTTTCTTTTTCGTTACATGCGATAACATGTAGTATGAGATGCATAAGATCACATGTGTACGCTACTCATAGCATGCATTAAGGCCTTTCTTAGACTGCATAACACTGCATGCATTGCATAACATTGCATAAGCACATGTGTCAAGCTAGAGATCTACATGATGACACATGTACACTCATGGTTTTAAAAGAAAGATGTTCATCCTTTATGCATACGGGAGAGGTGCACAAGGGATTCAGGGGTGATGATTTATCATCCTGAGTATTGCGAAATATCATATATAAAACTTTTCCCAGAGCAAGGTATTAGCAAGAGCAAGCATTTGTATTTCTTTTTATATTTCTTCTCTTCCTAAGGGGTTGAGTCAAGTTTTGATAAGCTATTTTTCTTGTCTTCCTTAGATATGGATCCAAAGCGTCATCCCGTTAGACCTATTCCCCCATCTGAGGGTGAGTCGTCAGGTGCGCAGAGCGAGGTTAGGTTGGAGGAGTTGCATCTTAGCAATGAGGCATTGACGCGATAGTTGGTCGTGATGCAGGAGGAAATGCAAGTATTGTTGGCTGCCACTCAGCGGCAGCAGCCGGTGACGGGCCAGCCGGAGCCCGTCCGTCCGACACCCCTCGTTCCCCCTATAGCGTTACCACCAGAGATGAACTTTAGTTCGCATTTTCAGCGATTAGGACCCCCCGACCTATGATGGAAGAGCTGACTTTATGGCGTTGGACAATTGGATTATAGCTATGGAGGAGATGTTTACCTATTCAGGGATCTTAGCGGACCAGAAGGTCATGGTCGCCGTCTTTCAGTTGAATGGCCTTGCAAAATGCTGGTGGATCGGAGTAAAGGAAGGTCTTGTAGGTGGGTGTTCATGGGACCAGTTTAAGAAAGTGCTGCTGAAGAAGTTTTCGCCTTCAGTCGAGCAGGACCGTCTGATGAACATTTTCCTTCTTTTGAAGCAGAGGCAGCTCTCAGTTGGGGAGTATGAGATCGAGTTTAGTAAGCTGAGTAGGTTTGCTCCGAATCTTGTGGCTTCTGAAGAGGGCAGGGTGAAAAGGTTCCTGGGAGGGCTGCGTAGCGAGATTCAGCAGCTGGCGTGTGCTTACCAACCTGAGACATATTCAGATGCGGTAGAAGTTGCCCTGAAGGTTGAGGTGATTGATAACGCCAAGAACCGTGGAAAAGAGTTAAGGAAAGAAAAGCGAAAGGGTGAAGAGAGTAGTAGCCCTGCTCCAAGCAAAAAAGGGCAGGCTAGTGTGCAGTTTCTGTGGCCGCGTGTGATAATTTATAGGTATGTAGTCTAATTCACCTACGGGGGGGGGGGGGGGGGGGGGGTGAATAGGTCTCATTGATTTTTACTTAATATTTTTGCTAGTAAACAAAATAATAAGCACACACAGAAAACACACAAGTGTTTATAGTGGTTCCCCAAGACAGTGTGTCTTTGGGCAGTCCACTTTCCCTCTACACCTTTCTAACAGTTTGTTAGACAAGGCCAACTCCTCCAATCTCAGCTCATAGAGCTTACAACTCAGATCCCTCAGGATATCTCAAGCTTGCTCCAAGCCCTACCTCAAGCCAACCAGCCCTACCACTCAGAGTGCTCCCACTCCTACAGCTCAGAGATCCCCTTGACCTCCTACCTCAGGCCTATCCAAGAAGCCCTACTTCTCAGGCAAATTGCCTTACAACTAAGGCTAAACAGCCCTACAAACTCAGGCCTAACAGCCCTACAGCTCAGGTTCAACAACCCTACACACTCAGGCAATGTGCCTTAAAAAGCTCAGAACAATATAGTTCCTACAATGAATAAATGTTTAGCTTACAACATTAGACAACACCGGAATGATGTCTTCTATTGTTCCTGCAGCTGGTGCTTCTTTGAAACTTGGCTGAATGTAAACTTCAGTCCTAGCTTATTTCTGATCCTTCTCTTCAGTAGAGGAGAAAGGATCACCTTGCTCTTCTGAGTAGAAGAGCTATCTTCTCTCCTTGTGTCTTCTTGCTGGTTCAGTAAGAAGGAGGAGGATAGAACTTGAAATCCGTCAATGGAACAGTGATAATGGCTTCTTACTTTTCAGTACACCAACAGGTACTTTTGAAAGTGCCCTAACATGTTCTTTTATACTTCATATTGTCACAACCCGCATTTTCCCACAAATTTAAAAAAATTATCAGAGCCAGGGGAAAATACGCGTTATGATGCCACGTCCTGCATGGGACAACTATAGACTCTCAAACAAACACTCCTTGCGAAGAATTATAAAAGATATGAATATGATTTATTTATATAAAAAGAATTTACATTTTTAGCTTAAGACCGTGTCCCTCGGTCTAGTGGATCAACTAGACCACGAGTAGAAAATTATACTTACGCAGCGGAAAATAGGTTCATAATATCCTACATGAGCCTGAAGATCAAACATTCCAGCAATGATATGCACATATTTAAATTTAGTATAAGTAAAGAAAGGATTTTCTACGATCTTCAAAATAAGTGACATTTACTTAAAATCAAGCTATGCAAGAATGCCATTTTCTATACATAAAATAACTCATGAATCCTAACATAAAACTTCCCAGAGAGCAAGTAGGTAAACAAACAGTAAGGAACGATAGAAAAGCCAACAAGTAATCTAACACCAGAAAACTAAAGCTATGGGCGTCAATAATTGACACGAGCCCATATAAAACAAAGTACAAGACTAATCTAAAACAAGGGGAACAACTACCTCACAACCGTGAGGGGAAGGCGGACAACTGCAACAAACCGCAGCTCCAAAAAACACCAACTCGACTACACAAATCTCTACAGCTCCGAGACTGAGACATTCAAAAGAAAAAAAATGCCACAACAAGAAAGTGCAAGTGGCAGCAAGAATAAACTAAGATTCCAATAAACAAGGGTTAGCAGCAATCAAAATAATAGATTGCAGAAAAGAGAACTAAAAAGATAAGCATTTATTAGCTTACAACAACCCGAGCTAGCTCAAACGAGTGCACTCGATAAGAGAAATGCCTGCACCAAATTAAGGGCCAAACTGAACAAGCCAACCACATGTCCGTCATTACGGCTCAGAGGTGATGATCAAGCTGATTAAAGCCAACCACATGTCCGTCATTGCGGCTCAGAGGTGATGGGAAAACTAAACATCATAATACACTCTCACACACACATATATGTAAGCATATATGTTTATAAGCACTGGAGACTGATCAGATCCAACCATATGTCCGTGTGTGTGGCTCAGAGGTGATGGTAAAACTGATCAAAGCCAACCACATGTTCGTCATTGCGGCTCAGAGGTGATGGGCAAGCTAAACCTCATAATACTCTCTCTCTCACACACACACACATGTGTTTATAAGCACTGAGACTGGTCAGGGCCAACAAAAGAATGCCAGGCAGGAAAACAGGATTACCGAGGGTTTTAACCACAACTCACGACAAGAGAACCAACAAGCACTAGATTCAATATTTAAACCTAAGATCAACATTCAACTTACAACAAGGTTGGAGATTTCAGCAAGCCGACACCATGCAAGGCTTAGTGTCGAAACAAGACAAAGATAAGCTTAACACGAAGGCCGAACACCAGAATAAAACTCAACAGGTCAATAGAAAACACTCGGTGAGTCCAAACTTGACTCCCAACGAACTTCTCGCAACAACACGACGAATAAGGCATAACTTTACCTAAAGTCGCAACAAATGGACTTAAAAATGCTTGATAACAAAGCTTAAGATACCCGGGAACACTCGGCAAACGATCATAAAAATATGCTGAAATAATTCAGAATATGCGATGAATCGGCAGAAAGGCTTATCAAAAGTCGACAGGATAACTTAACAAAAGTCATCGGTAAAAGACTTATAAATCGACGGGAAAGATCTCCAAAATCGACGGGAAGAATTTTATCAAAGTCGACGGGAAAACTTATATCAAAGTCGATGGGAAAGACTTATATCAAAGTCGACGGGAAAGTCTTATGTCAAAGTCGATGGGAAAAGCTTCAAGAAAATCGACGGGAAAAGCTACCCAAAATCGACGGGAAAAGCTCAAGGCAAAAGTCGACGGCAAGCTTACAACAAAAGTCGACGGAAACTAATATGAATCGATGGGAGGGACTTATTAAAAGTCGACGGGATGATTAATGTCAATTGACGGGGAGATCTTCAAAGGAATATCAGCGGGAAGCTTATAATAATCAACGGGAAGACTCAAGAAAAAGTCGACGGGAAACACTTAATCAAAATCGACTAGAAGACTTAAGAAAAATTCGACTGGAAACTTAGTCAAAATCGACTGGAAGCAAGACCTCTCTGCTCTCTCCCGTCGATCGACGGGAAGGGATGCCGATCAACTGGAAGGCTTTACAACGAAAAATTTCAGGAAAAACTAAGGCAAAAGTCAACGTGAAAGGTCTACAAAATCGGCAGGAAGACTAATATAAAATCGACGGGAATCAAAGTCGACGGGAAGGACTTATTAAATGTCGACGGGAAAACTTTCAACATCAATATCGATGGGAAGGGATGAGTATAACTCAAAATCGATGGGACGGGAAGCTTACATCTCAAAATCGATGGGACGGGAGGCCGATCGACGGGACGGGAGCCCGATCGACGGGACGGGAGCCCGATTCTTACTTAGAGAAAATAGGAAAAACTTTTCGAGAATCAAAAGAACAACAGAATTCCCCATCTAAGGCCAAGATCGACGGGATGGTCACGCTGATCAACGGGAGGTCCCGTCGATCGACGGGATGACCCGTCGATTCTGACTTAACACACAGATTTTCTCTCTTTTTTGATCAAAAGAAACCTTACCCACTACAAACAAAGCTCAAATTAGGACTACCAGAACAGAGCAGGTAAAATTTACATACCACCAACATTTATATACTAACCTAAAAAAATAACAATCAGAGAGGAAAAAATTTGGAGGAACATTCCAAGGGAAAAAGAGAACAAACCACCATTTGCCTTTACTCGAATCACCGAAAAACGGCCTCTTAAGCCCGCCACGCCGAAGATCGGCTCAAACACGGCCTAAGCACGAAGGATCTACGAAGATTAGGATAAAAAGAGGGTTAGGGCCGCTAACCCTAGCGCCAAAAATCTACAAAATGAAGAAAACTTACCACGCATGCGAATAGCACGACGAGAGCTTTCCAAATCTATGCGCCGGCGAAGATTATGCGCACCGGAGCTCCGTCGGCGGCGGACAGAAAGCTCAGGAAACCCTAAACACTCTCTCTTTCTCTCTCTCGAAACTTTGGCTCGATAATAAGGGAAATAGGAAGAAGAAGATGGAGAAGAATAGTAGAATAAGAATATAAAATAATATATATATATATATACAGAGATAGAGGAAGATATTTATATATAATATATATATGTAAACAGCGATAGAGGAAGACAACATGAATCCATAATAATAATAATAATAATAATAATAATAAGAAGAAGAAGAAGAAGAAGAAGAAGAAGAAGAAGAAGAAGAAGAAGAAGAAGAAGAAGAAGAAAAGAATGGCCGAACCAACGGTAGCCGATTCCAATGAAAATCACGCCGAAGACAAAGGTCGGCGCTATGAATCCAACGGAGAAGTCGGAATCATAATCAGATGAGCCAAACTCAAGATATAAATATTTTGAAGATTGCGGCGACGATAATCAAAAAAATCTTTGGAAAATCACCGGGGCTCTAAAAACGCTCAAATTGCAACGAAACTTTGACGAGCCTCTCTCAAATTAATTAATTGAATTTCCTAACGAAATTTTTTCCAAATCCGGCACACTCCAAAAGCTGGTCAACTTGATCGAAAGAACACGCAAACGACGGTGCACCGCTAACTTCGCTCTAACGTAACGCCCTTACGTCAAAAAAAATGACGTCAAAGAATGATTAAAATAATTCCTGAAAATTCAGGGGCATTACAGTCACCCCGCTAAAAAGGAAGTTTCATCCCGAAACTTGGAACCGAAACTTAGGATACAAACGAATCCAAAAGGTCAAAGGGAGAGATCAACTAACACTCGTTGGATAGAAACGCTAACCGAAGAGGGCTAGGAAAACAGATGCGGATAAGTTTTCTTCTCGGCACTCAAAATAGATCACCCGGTCCCTGATCAAAGCTCACGATAAAGCCTCCTAAATTCAACACCTCCCCATTAACCTAAACGAAGGAATCACCCAAAAGGAAAAGGACAACTCTAGATACCCTGACTCGACACCACAGAGTCACCGAAGGGGAAACTTAACACTAAACGGATCACGAACCTAATCGAGGGTCAAACTATGACGCTCTACAAAAGTCCTAGCCACGAACGAGTGGATAGCACCAGAATAAAAAAGGATGAACGCCTAATGGCTCTTTACCTTAAATTCTCCCATAAAATTAGATACGCAACTAAATGAGCGAAAGCAAACTAGGGCAAAAGCTGAAAACTAAGAGTTAGATTAGAATCTAACCTGAAATCACCTGGTGCAAAATTTGCTCTCCTTCCTTTTCTACTACAATTGACTCGACCTCTCCTCGATCCAACGTCCACTGATGAGGTGGTGGCGGTGCCAGAGCCGTGAGAGCAGGGTGCTGGCCGGCCTACTAGAACTGCAAACACTGGGATTTTACATGTCCTTTCTGCCCGCACTGATAGCACGTCCTATCGTTCAAGCGACATCGAGTCGCAACATGCCCTCTTTGCCCACAATACTCACATGTCTGATCCTTCTTCCAACACTGGTTAAGATCGTGCCCCACGTGACTGCAAAAAGTGCAATACTTGACATTCTTCAGAGCACCTTGAGGAGCCATCACCAGAAGCTGCTTCTGCGCGCCCATCCTCTCGAAACACTTCTCGAACGGATGGCCCACATGACTGCAAAAAATGCACACCAACTTGCCTTTCTTACTTGGATCAAGGCTGCCACTATCATCATCCTTCCTATTTCCCGTCCTCGACACCGCATCTGACCCTCAACATGGTTTTGCACCCCAGGCTGCTACCCAAAAGTAGCTGCCATCAAAATCTGAATCTGCGCCTGCATCACGACCATTTGTCTTGACAATGCCTTGATACTCTGACGCAACTCTTCAATCACCACATCACTACGCGCACCCGAGGATTCACCCTCTAACCAGAGAGCCGACTCTAACACACTACGCTCTGGATTCATTGACTACAATCATGAACGAACACCTCATCTACACTTAGCTTAAGACACAACAGCTATGAAACTAGAATTTCCTAACTCGTTACAGAACGGAAAAGTGTAGATACTTGCTCTTGTTGTTACCTTGCTCTGGGGATTCATGAAATGATGTTATGCTTAACCTAGGATGATATATCATCATCCTATTAACTCTTGTGCACATAATATGAATGCATAAATGCCATTTTCTTTTTATTTCAAATCATGTGTGTACGAGCGTCATCATGTATATCTTTAACTTGGCACGTGTGTTAATGCTATATAATGATGTGCATGATGTGCTATGCAGTCTAAAAAGGCCTTAATGCATGCTATGAGCGGTGTACTCATGCAATCTTATGCATCCCATACTACATATTATTACATGTAACGAAAAAGAAAATCGAGCTAATGGACATCCATGGGACCGACGTTATGCATCCCTTACTACATAATCAGAGAAGAAAAAATTTGGAGGTACATTCCAAGGGAAAAAGAGAACAAACCACCACTTGCCTTTACTCGAATCACCGAAAAACGGCCTCTCAAGGCCGCCATGCCGAAGATCGACTCAAACACGGCCTAAGCACGAAGGATCTGCGAAGATTTGGACAAAAAGAGGGTTTGGGCCGCTAACCCTAGCGCCAAAAATCTACGAAACGAAGAAAACTTACCACGCACGCGAAGAGCACGACGAGAGCTTTCCAAATCTATGCTCCTGCGTAGATTTCGCGCACCGGAGCTCCGTCGTCGACGGTTAGAAAGCTCAGGAAACCCTAAACACTCTCTTTTTCTCTCTCTCGAAACTCTGGCTCGATAATCAGGGAAATAGGAAGAAGAAGATGGAGAAGAATAGTAGAATAAGAATATAAAATAATATATACATTTATATCTTTACTATATATAAAGAAATATCAAACCCATGAATTTTAAAGCCGTTGAAATGATTACAACCATTGAATTTGGCATGATATTTCATCAGTCGTTGGATCAAACCGCTCCCTCTCTTTCCACTTTTTCATAGGTCTCCTAAACCTACTAGTGGGTGACCTAAAACTATGAAGGTGTAGAGTACCCTATAATATTAAATTACGATTTTACCCCTAAATTATTGAAAAATGAGTGTCATATGACCTATTTTTTTATCTCACAAAATTTGTCAATTGTGAGAATTGAACCCAGGTCCCCACTATGTCAACCAAAGATGACAACCATCACACCATATGGTTTTTATTGAACAAAATTAAATTAAGTTCTATATATACTGATATAAATATAGATCGCCCCTGCAGAAAGTCGCCGCCCTTGTAGAATATCATCCCCCCGGCGAATATCGCCACTCCTGCCGAATGTCACCCCCGCCTAATATCGTTGTCCCTGCCGAATGTCGTCACCCCTGCCGAATGTCGCCACCCTTGCCGAATGTCACCGCCCGCACGGGCCCCCGTGCCCTATCACTCGTATATATATATACATATATATACAAATTTTTCCTTATAATTTCCTTAAGCAAGTTAATTTTATCTTCTAATTCGTAGTTTTTAACTTTGAGATTGTGTCTAGCTTTATTATAAGCAATTGTGCTATTCTTAAGAGTGGAAACAATAATATAGTCAATATGATTTTGATAGTTATTTCTAAATTCTTCAAATGTTTTATCCATCTCTTTAATTTCAATTTTATAACTTGTACACATAGCACGATCATTTTTCAAAGTTGAATTTTCTAAAGACAAATTTGTTGGAACATGGTCTTCCGCATCTCCTAGGTTTGAGAATAACAAATCCCATGTGTATTTGATCTTGTGTGTTTAAGTGTGCAGGATAACAAAGTCCACATGACCCAAGGATTGCATAAGAAGGTTGCCCCCAAAGTTGAGCCAACAAATCCAATACATCTACTAGCGCTGGCGGTAGTACTAGCGCAGGCGCTAGCTGCCGTTCAATGAACTGTTAGCGGAGCTCGACGATATTCTCATCATGGCGTTCGACGAAATATTGGCTCGAAGCGAAATTACCGGGAGAACATATAGAAGGAGATAGCGCCAGGCGGTATCCGATAGCGCAGGCGATAGCGAGGAGCACAGTTGGCAAGGGAAAATTGTTTCCTCCGATTGAAGATTCTGCCGCTCAGAATATATCCTAATATGGGATAGCGCCGACGGTACCACTAGCGCTGAGTCTATAAAAAGGACATCTTGGCTCCGACTTCCCAAGCCTCTAGAGATCCAGAATTCCAGAGCTTCGTGCCACAGTATAGAGAGGAAGTTTCAGAGAGATACTCCCATAAATCCATAAAGACTAAAGGAGATCCGTGGAGAAGATTTCAATACGCATCATCATCGTGATGAAAGACCGCATCGACTACGATCATACTATGCGTCTTCGTCTACTTCTCCAAGAGATCCACATAGAGGGAGTTTTATATTATTGTATTTTTATTTCACATCTTTTCTTGTAATCGTGTAGTAAATTTGCCCCGTGTTGGCGACTAGGTCTGGGTAGGACTTAGGGGGAAACTCGCCTCGTGTTGGCGACTAGATCTAGGCTAGGTCTAGGGGTGCTCGAGGCCACATCCGGGGAAGGGTTGGCTAGAGCGGCTTGAGGCCGAATCCGGGGAGGGTAGGCTAGGGCCACCGGTTCGTGGGGATGCGAGTCGGGATAGAAAACAAAAAGAGTTTACTATTCATCGCCACCGATTTCTAGCGTCATAGAAGTCAACTTTCGTAAAATCTTATTTGATATTAATAAAGCATGTCTCTACTTTATTTCAATTGTTTTACTTGACTTCTTATTGTCTTTAATCTTGCATTATTACAAAGTTCTTAAAATATCACTAAAGTTTTGAAAACCCTTATTCACCCCCCTCTAAGGGCGCCTACCGATCCAACAAGTGGTATCAGAGGTAGGTTTTATTCCAAATCGGCTTAACAACCAGGAATAATGGCGTCTCATGATCTCGCTTCTTCTAGTGGGGTAAATTTTTATGATGAAGAAAAATCTCTTAAACCTCCTTTATTTGAAGGGAGAAATTATAAAGGGTGGAAATTATTAATGGAAAAATTTATTAAAATTTTAGATATCAATGCATGGGATATAGCAATAGTTAGATCAGCGGATGAATCAAATAAACAGGAACGTCATCTAAATGCAAAAGCTTTAAATAGTATTTTCTGTGCTTTATCCTACGAAATTTCAAAATTAATATATTGTTTTTCTAGTGCATACAAAGTATGGAAATTTCTTGAAGAAATGTATGATTCTCCTTCTACAGGTATGGAACAATTGCAAGAACCGGAGAATATGCAAGCTTGCTCAAGTCTTCAAGAATGCTCCTCTCATGACGAATCCATGAAGTGCACATCAAGTGAAATAGAAGAAGAAATACTATCTTCGGAAGAGGAGTGCCAAAAAGATGTCAAAGAAACGATATGTTCAAATCGTGCCTCTCCCGAAAGCAATGTAAGGAAATCAAATTCCATCTTTTGTACTTCTATTTCTACATTACAATTGCTTCAAACTACAAAGCATAAAATTAAGAAATTAAAGAGTGCTAATAAACATTTGCGCGTAGAAAATAAAAATTTAAAGGCAAAAATTAATGAAGAATCAAATTCTAATTTATCTAGTTCTACCCAAGGCTCCTTAGTTGAAAACATTACACCTTGTATAGAATTTAATGATTTGAAAGAAAAATGCAAGGAACTTAAAAAGGAACTTCTTCTTATAAAAGAACAAAATAAAAAATTATGTTTAGAAAATTCATCTTTGGAAAATGATTGTGCTAAGTGTAAAGAATATAAAATTGAAATTAAAGAGATGGATGAAACATTTGATGAATATAGAAACAACTATCAAGATCATATTTATTCAATTGTTTCCACTCTTAAAAATAGCACAATCGCTTATAATAAAGCTAGACATAAATTTAAAGATCAAGAATGATGAATTAAAATCAAAAATCAACTTGCTTATGAAAATTGTAAATACAAATTCATAATATCAAACTATATCTAAAAACAAGTTGAATATGAATATGAACATCTTAACTAAGTTTAATAATGGGAGTAAGGAACATAAAGGATTTGTTAATCAAAATCACCATTATTTACAAAATTATGTATCTCCTAAAGTAAATTCAAATATGCAAAAATTTCCTATGAAAAATGATTTCAAATGTCATCATTATCTTAAGCCTAAATTTAATAAGTATGGAAATTTAATGCAAAATTATAATATTAAACCTAAGTATGAGTGGAGACCCAAAATTAAAAATGAAACATTAGCTCCACTTGAAAGGGTCCATTCGTACTTGTCTCCCCAAAAGCCATCTCGCTATATTTGGGTACCCCAAGGAACCATCCCTCATGGTCCCCTTTGGATACCTAAAACATTTATTCATTAGGTATCATCAAATGCATGAAGTAGAAACTTTTCAAAATAAGATATACAAATTTCTACTTCATGATGTGCTTTAATGTCCTTTTTATTTTTTGTTGTTTTCCTTTTGAACTATCATGTCATGGTCATCCTATATAGTATAGAAAATATGATCCTATCTCTTAAAAGCTTAATATGTTTATAAAATCAAATTGATCAAAATTCAAAATCATATTTTATTTTGATGACCTATCTTTTATTCTTATATTCATTGCTTCTAAATATCTTATATTATCCATATGAATCAAACTCTAAATTTACCATAAGATATTTCAAATTAAATCTGGTTATTAGGCTATTAAGATTCTTAGCCTTCACCAACAAGTGGTTTAGTGAAATAACTTGATCTAAAAGAAAATTGAAGATCTAAATAAAGGCTCAACTTTCAATATGGTTGTCTTTGTCCACAAAAAAAAATATTGTGTTCACTCCTTGATGTCAAACATGATCTAAACCATCACTATTGTTCACCTATCAAAAATCAAATATATATATTCAAAATTCTTAACTAAAAAAAAATCACTAAAATGTATTGAAAGAATTTACCGTCATAATGAATATTGAATTCACATGCACCACCATGATCTATTGATGTCCTTTGCTAAAATTCTCTAACATCATATATCATAAGTCATATCAAAGGTCTTTTAAAAACAACTATTTCTATCACATCCATATGAATTATATGATGATAATTAATATTATAATTGTTTTACCATGGTTGGTGTATTATGTGTGTATTGTGATTTATTTCTAGTTTAGACCTTTGAATCATCTTGATATCAAATCAAATAGAATCGTCACTCCATTCTAGGTCTATAAGTTGAAACACAATCAAACCGTGGTATAACATTAATCTCAAACTTATCATTCTAACATTGCCACCTAAAGAATATTTGTGTCTATGTTAGGCTTTTTGTGTTTACCAAGATATACAGGCTGGGTATTCTCGTCTAGGGCTTATCCAAGATATTATTGTGCATGAACATTATTGTTAATCACTAAAATCATGCATATTTGATTTGTTCATTCATGTCGTCTCATGCAAAGTTTATTTGGAAAAGTCATATACAAAATCGCTAATGTTTCATGAAATTTGCACTATCTAGACATCTCCTCAAAATCTGAAATTTCAGCATGAAACTACTATTAGGACACTTAATCAAGATCAATAATTAAAAATTTCAAAATCATCAAAAATCGTGTACTGTTTCCCGCGCTCGCGCTAACGCCGGCGCTAGTGCACATGTTTGCTTTTCTGAAATTTTAAAATTCTGAAAAATGCTTAAAAATATATTAATCTATATGTACTACTCATTTTTGCAATTCTGCCTATAATTGATTTTTGAAAAATCAAATATAAAAATACAAAAGCCAAATTAAAAAATATATACGTTTTGCCTTTGTGTTTTTTGTCATTTTTTAAATTCTATTTCTAAAAGCAAAAATCAATTACAAAAATATAAAAAAAAAACAAGTATCAAAAATTATTATTTTGAACTTAACTTTTCTATTTACATGTATCTTGCGAAAGGGTGATTTGGGCTATCATCCCATCATATCACCTAGTACTGGGCGAACCTCTCACAGGGTAGTCCTTGGGAAGTCCAAGATCAAATTATAAGAGTTCAAACTTTAAATTAAAATTACTTCGCAAAAATATCGAAAATACTGTATGGACATCATTGAGAAAATCAAGCATGATTTAATATATTATTTAGAACTTCTATAATGCGGCAATTTATCATTTCAAACTACTTTAAACATTGCTTTCATCATGCTTTGATATATCTATTAATATGTGCATCAATTATATTGAAAAGGTTGTGTAGAACTATGCGTAGCATGCCTCTAAGTATGAGTAAATGTTTTATGTTTGATAATGATCGCTATTCACTCACTTATTTTGGCATTGTCTACTTATGTGTTTAATCTAAGAATGCTTTTGTATGTTTTGTAATAGCACAATAAATTAAAATTGCCCAAGTATCTTACCTACACAACCTTTGTTTGCACTTTAAAAAAAAATAAAGTAAAGTGGTTATCTTTCTTATAAATTATATTGGTTTGCAAAACAAGTGTATTCGGAGAACTTTGTACAAAACAAAATCATAAAATAAAGTGACAAAGATAACTCCACCAAGCACTACTTGAACCTCCTGATAAGTCTTAATAAGCGTTGTGAGGTTGAGCACCTTGGAAAGAATAGTAAAGTATCTTGTGCAAACCATAACTTTCTTTCAAAATAAAAACCACTTATTCTTAAGTACACCGGATCACAATAAAAAATCAATATTGAAGAATAAAATAATGTGATCCCCCAAGCACTACTTTGCACCCTGATAAGTCTTAATGAGCATTGTGTGTGCAAAGTACCTTGGTAGTTGTACTTTTTTTTTGTGCATTGAAGTGTGTGGAAGTAAAATTATTTGTGTTTTATTGTGCTCTTCACTTTACATATCTCTTGTATTTTTG
Organism: Dactylorhiza incarnata; assembly: GCA_033032865.1. Lineage (NCBI taxonomy): Eukaryota > Viridiplantae > Streptophyta > Magnoliopsida > Asparagales > Orchidaceae > Dactylorhiza > Dactylorhiza incarnata. The sequence goes on from JAWHQI010000003.1 coordinate 24,398,162, forward strand.
ATTAAAACATTTGTTTACTCTATTCAAAATACACTTATGTGCACATCATTATCTTCCATAACACTTCTTCTCATGATTATTGGATCCTATTGCAAATTTTATACTATTTATTTTTGAAATGCACTAGATAACCTAGCATGCTTTCTACAATGTTTAGTATGTTTTGAAATTATGAATTAAAATAACATTTTAGTAATCTCTTTTTGATAACATTATTTCATGCTTGGTTACATTATTGCTAAACTTAAATATTTTAATTGAAAAAATGATTTACATCTTCTTTTTGAAATTTAATTAAAATAACATCTTCTTTTTGAAATTTAATTCATATATCTTTTTATGGATCATCATTGATTACAATAAGATGTTTCTTGTATTTCTATAAGTCTTCCGCATCATAACCATATAATTGTTTTACCTTGCGCTTTCATGCTTATTTAAAAGTCTTTTTTTGTGTGCATCATCACTTGAATCTTCAAATTCCTTTCTTGCAACAAGTGGTAGACTTGCTTGGTAAACTTTATATTGGTTGCTTTTAACATGGATTTTTCTCTATAAAACTCGGATTTATTTCTATGAAAATATTATTACGCTAAAAACTCTGATTCATTAATGGATTTCAAAATAGCTATGTGCGTGGTTTCATAAATTCAAATAAAAATATAAATCCATAGGCTATGTCATTAGATTTATAACGCTTTTATGTTTCCAATAATTATTATCCATGACTTCATTTCTCACCATAGCGGGGGCGTAGGGTTGTAGACATTAGATAACCTTATCTCTAGTCATGTCTTGTCCTTAACCGGGGAGGGTTCTAGTGGGGTCTTGCGAGGCACTGGGGGGAAAGAATGCTAGGTTAAGTTGTGTCTAGTGTTTGCATCTGGGACTAACACCCCAACCTACGGCATGTTTGCAGCTCCTCATGCCCATCCATCACTTAGTACAGGGATAGGGTGTAGCATATTGTCTGGGTAGTTTAGTTACTTGGAAATCATTACATCTTGTTTATGCTACAAACTCTGATTTATGAAAATGTTGTAATACTCAAACTCGGATCTATTTAAATGACAAGTATTCTAAAACTCCTTATCATTTCCTTCTCTACAAGCTCGATCATGCTTTTATCTTATTATCAATTTTTAAGTGGTGTCTCCTTACCCGCTTTTGCTAATAACAAAAGGGGGAGAACTAACATGATAAATATAATCTGCTATTAAAATATTAAAACTAACATGCTTAATCAAGATGATAGCTTACATATTAGGAGAGCAGTCACTTAGGGGGAGCAATTCTAAATGCTAAATGCTAAAATTATCCTAAGTCATCACTCTCACACACACACACAAGTATGGTTCTTCATGCTTATATATTAATGCTCTGATTTATCATTAATGGATTTGTTATTATCAAAAGGGGGAGTTTGTTGGAACATGGTCTTCCGCATCTCCTAGGTTTGAGAATAACAAATCCTATGTGTATTTGATCTTGTGTGTTTAAGTGTGCAGGATAACAAAGTCCACATGACTCAAGGATTACATAAGTAGGTTGCCCCCAAAGTTGAGCCAACAAATCCAATACATCTACTAGCACTGGCGGTAGTACTAGCGCAGGCGCTAGCTGCCGTCCGACGAACTGTTAGCGGCGCTCGACGAAATTCTCATCATGCCGTTCGACGAAATATTGGCTCGAAGCGAAATTGCCGGGAGAACTTATAGAAGGAGATAGCGCCAAGCGGTATCCGACAGCGCAGGCGATAGCGAGGAGCACAATTGGCAAGGGAAAATTGTTTCCTCCGATTGAAGATTCTGCCGCGCAGAATATGTCCTAATATGGGATAGCGCCGGCGGTACCACTAGCACAGGCGCTAGCGCTGAGTCTATAAAAAGGACATCTTGGCTCGAAAGTTTCAGAGAGATACTCCCACAAATCCATAAAGACTAAAGGAGATCTGTGGAGAAGATTTCAACACGCGTCATCATCGTGACGAAAGACCGCATCGACTACGATCATACTCTGCGTCTTCATCTACTTCTCCAAGAGATCCAAATAGGGGGAGTTTTATATCATTTTCTTTTTATTTCACATCTTTTCTTGTAATCGTGTAGTAAATTCACCTCGTGTTGGCGACTAGGTCTGGGTAGGACTTAGGGGGAAACTCGCCTCGTGTTGGCGACTAGATCTAGGCTAGGTCTAGGGGGTGCTCGAGGCCACATCCTGGGAAGGGTTGTCTAGAGCGGCTTGAGGCCGAATTTGGGGAGGATAGGCTAGGGCCACCGGTTCGTGGGGATGCGAGTCGGGATATAAAACAAAAAGGGTTTACTATTCATCGCCACCGATTTCTAGCGTCATAGAAGTCAACTTTTGTAAAATCTTATTTGATATTAATAAAGCATGTCTCTACTTTATTTCAATTGTTTTACTTGACTTCTTATTGTCTTTAATCTTGCATTATTACAAAGTTTTTATAATATCACTAAAGTTTTGAAAACTCTTATTCACCCCCCCTCGAAGGGCGCCTACCGATCCAACAAAATTTTCATTGTGTTCTTTTACAATAAGAAGTTCCTTTTCAAATCCCCTGCAATTTTCTTTTAAATTATTAAATTTTAAATAAGGTGTAATAGTTTCATTCAAAGAGACATGGGTAAAACTAGATGTATTAGCATTTGATTCTACTTTAACTTTTGCTTTTAAACTTTTATATTCTAAGCGCAATTTGCATTTTTCAATTTCAAAATTTTGCGCTTTGTAATTTGTAGCAATTGTAAAGTAGAAATAAAATTACAAACAATAAGAGGATTTGATTTCCTTACAGTGCTTTTGGATGTTATGAGATTTGAGCACATATTTTCTTTGTTTTCTTCATCTTCTTAGCATTCCTCTTCCAAAGATGGGATTTCTTCTTTTTCACTTGTTGTGCACTCCATTGATCCATCATGAGAGGAGCTTTCTTGACCATTTGTGCAATCTTGTATGTTTTCTTGCATTTGTTCCATACCTGTAGATGGAGAATCATACATTTCTTCAAGAAATTTCCATACTTTGTATGCACTAGAAAAACAATATATTAATTTAGAAATTTCTTGAGATAATGCACAGAAAATACGATTTAAAGCTTTTGCATTTAGATGACGTTCCTGTTTATTTGATTCATCCGCTAGTCTAACTATTGCTATATCCCATGCATTGCTATCTAAAGTTTTAATAAACTTTTCCATTAAAAATTTCCACCCTTTATAATTTCTCCCATCGAATAAGGGTGGCTTAAGACATTTTTCTTCTTCATAAAAATTTACCCCACTAATAGAATCAAGATCATGAGACACCAGTATTCCTGGTTGTTAAGCTGATTGGAATAAAACCGCTCTGATACCACTTGTTGGATCGGTAGGCGCCCTTAGAGGGGGGGGGGGGGGTGAATAAGGGTTTTAAAACTTTTTCTTATATTTTGATATACTTGAAATATTAAGAGATTGAAATAGTGATTTGGAATGAAGATCTAAATTGATTTATAATGAAAGAGAGGATAATAAACAATTTAGAGAAATGAAGATCAAATCAATTTTATTACACAAAGAGAGACATGATTATTATTAATAAAATTGATTACAAAATTCGATTTCAATGACGCTAGAAATCAAGGAGAAATATGAAAGACTCTTTTTGTTTTCTATACCGACTCGTATCCCCACGAACCGGTTGGCTTTAGCCGATCCTTCCCCGGATACGGACTCAATCCGCTCTAGCCAATCCTTCCCCGAATATGGCCTCGAGCACCCCCTAGATCTACACCCTTGACCTAGTCTCAACCACGAGGCGAATTTCTGCCCTAAGTCCTACGCAGACCTAGTCGCCAACACGAGGCGAGTTCACTAAACGATTACAAGAAAATATGTGAAATAAATAACAATAATATAAAAACTCCCTATATGGATCTCATGGAGAAGTAGACGAAGACCCGCAGAGTATGATCGTAGTCGATGCGGTCTTTCATCACGATGATGATGCGTGTTGAAATCTTCTCCAAGGATCTCCTTAAGCCTTCATGGATTTGTGGGAGTATCTCTCTGAACCTTCCTCTATATGATGTGGCACGAAGCTCTGGAATTTGAGAGTGGAGAGGGATGAAGAAGACGGATCCAAGGGGTCCTTTTTATAGCCTTGGAGCTAGCGCCTGCGCTATCGCTACCGCCGACGCTATCCCGATTTAGGAAATATTCTCCGCGTGAGAATCCTTCATTTTAGGCAAGCCGACCACTTTCCTCTATTGCTTTGATCTACCGCCGGTGCTAGCCGCTACCGCCGATGCTATCTGCCTTCTATATATGCATCCCGCCAGCTTGAATTACACTTTTATGCTTTCAGGCGCTACCACCGGCGCTAGCAGCAACCGCCTGCTCTAGCAGCTACCGCCGAAGCTACCGCCCGCTCTAGCATCCAGTTTTGAGTTTTGGCTCCAAACTCGGGCGCTTCTTTCATACGTTATCCTTAAGTCATGTGGACTTGTTTTCCTGCACACTTAAACACACAAGATCAAATACACATAGGATTTGTTATTCTCAAACCTAGGAGACGCGGAAGACCATATTCCAACAAAATTTACATACCACCAACATTTATATACTAACATACAAAAAAATAACAATCAGAGAAGAAAAAATTCGGAGGAACATTCCAAGGGAAGAAGAGAACAAACCACCACTTGCCTTTACTCGAATCACCAAAAAACTGCCTCTCAAGCCCGCCGTGCTGAAGATCGGCTCAAACATGGCCTAAGCACGAAGGATCTATGAAGATTAGGACAAAAAGAGGGTTAGGGCCACTAACCCTAGCGCCAAAAATCTACGAAACGAAGAAAACATACCACGCACATGAAGAGCACGGAGAGAGCTTTCCAAATCTATGCTCCGATGAAGATTTCATGCACCGGAGCTCCGTCGGCGACAGTCGGAAAGCTCATGAAACCCTAAACACTCTCTCTTTCTCTCTCTCGAAACACTGGCTCGATAATCAGGGAAATAGGAAGAAGAAAATGGAGATGAATAGTAGAATAAGAATATAAAATAATATATATATATATTCAAACAGAGAGAGGAAGAAGGTGGATGACAGCAAATCCGCACTCATCTTTATAATAATAATAATAATAAAAGAAGGAGAAAAGAATGATAATATACATACATATACATATATATATATATTTATACAGAGATGGAGGAAGATATTTATATATATATTATATATATATAAACAAGGATGGAGGAAGATAGCAGGAATCCATAATAATCATAATAATAATTATAATAAGAAGAAGAAAAGAATGGACAAACCAACGGTCGCTGATTCCAACAAAAATTGCACCGAAGACAAAGGTCGGCGCTACTAATCCAATGGAGAAGTCGGAATCAAAATTCGCCGAGCCAAACTCAAGATATAAATATTTTGAAGATTGCGGCGGCGATAATCAAACAAATCTTTGAAAAATCACCGGGGCTCTAAAAATGCTCAGATTGCACCGAAACTTCGACGAGCCTCTCTCAAATTAATTAACTTAATTTCCTAACATAAAATTTTCCAAATCCGGCACACTCCAAAAGCTAGCCAACTTGACCGAAAGCATGCAGAAATGCGCAAACGACGGCGCACTGCTAACTTTGCTCTAACGTAATGTCGTTACGTCAAAAAATGACATCAAAGAAGGATTAAAATAATTCCTGAAAATTCAAGGGCGTTACACATGTGTCTTCAATGGCTCTTAGAAAGGCCCCTGACACTTTGGAAGGGGATAAAATGCTTTATCTCTCCTTTATAGTTGTTTGCGCCAAAAGCAGGTTGCGCCACTGTCTTCTTCCTGATTTGAATCTGTCTCAGCGGTTGGGCTGATTCAGCCTTCTGTCTCAGCGGTTGAGCTGTTTTCATCTAAGCGAATTTGCTGAGATAGCGAATTCGCTGAGACAGCTTCTCTTCTCAGCGGTTTTTGTCTATCTGCAGCTCAGTTGAGGCAGATCACTTCTCAGCGGCTCCTGGCCTCATCTCAGCGGTTCCGTTGAGACAGTGACTCCATCTCAGCAGTTTTGACAGCAAACCTCTAAACTTATTCCAATATTTGGAATATCTTAACCCTGCACATTCCTGATGCAAAGTAGGGTTTATCAAATACAATATGTACTTAGTATTGTGAGTGATGCCTCTTCAAATCAAGGGAACATTGAGGGCAATATTCCCAACAATCCCCCCTATTTGAAGAAGGCATAACATCCCCAATGTTAAGATACATAACAAATAAAAACTTATCATGCAAATGCACTACATAACATTCATGATATCATAACATATACATGTTACCATTACTATGGCATTACAGATAATGTCATTACAGATTATATTCATGACAAGCATAATAACAACATTGTTTATCAAACCAATAATGTGGTTAACTAATTATGTCAAGGCATGACAAAATATCTAAAGCAATAATACAGAATCATATTAAGCTTTGACTAATATTAGCCTATAACATAATCCAATAAATTCAACAAAACTATTAATTTCATTTTAGCCATAATGTTGATACATTGTTCTAATTACATTTTGATTTTCAGAAGAACCAAATACATTAATTTAAGTTTTTCTCCTCTTAGAAGACGTTGAACATTCAGCCTTGTCAGCAACAACTTCTTTTCCTTTTGCTGAGGCTTCCTTGTCTTCAGCAACATTAGTGGTGGTATCCTTTTCAGCATTAGCTGCTTCTATCTCAGCTATCTTTTTCTTATTTTCTTGCCTCTTGAAGTATAAATATGGCTTTGGAATGTACCTTGAAGGCATCCTCCTTGGATTTTCCTTCCTCACAAGATTTTCCTTGAAGTTTTTTTCTCTTCTTGTGTTCTTTTCTAGATGCTTTATCCATTCCTCAACTGGATAAATCTTATCAATATCTTTGCAGACTTGCCCATGGCTTAGCTAGGCATTCAGGATTATGCTCTTGGAGTCCTCACTTCAATATTCATAATCTGGGTCTCTGCTCTGCTCATCCCTTTGCTTGGCCATATATTCCTCAGCTAGCATTATGTGCTCTCTCTTCCTTCTCTTTGCCAGTTGAGCATTTTGAGCAATTCTGGCCTGACACTCAAAATCAAAATCTTCATTTCTATAGTTATCCAACAGTGGAAGATTTAGGGTAATCCTAGTTCCTTGTAGCACCTGGAGAGCCAATTCAGAATTGGTCTCAGCATTGGCCACCTCACCCTTTCTGGCTTCTTCAACTATTTTAGCTTATATGGTCTGGGAGGCAGCTGCTACAGAACCTGAGAGGGCCTAGAAAACATTTTCTAGATCAGATTTCATCTCATCCTTCATTCCCTCTGCCTCACTGATCACTATGGTGGCAGTTTTCCATTCAAACTCTTCAATATGGTTTGAGGCTTTTTCTATAACCTCATTTGTCTTGCTGACATAGTTCTTTACATGTGACATATCTTGCTCAGATATTTGGAGGTGTTTGTCCATTAATCTTAGAATTGTATTGTGAGAAATCACTGACTTCTCTACAAGGTCAAACCAATTTGTCATTTGCTTATTAAGGATTGCAGTGTCTTCCTTGATCTCTTTGACCCCAGTCATGATTTCTTTCTTTAGAGACATTATTGAACTGTCAATGTAATTCTTCATTGAAATCATTTGACCTTCAATTAGTGAGCCGATGGAGCTAAGCAGCTTGTCATGTGAGATTGCTGATGTGGATGGGACATCAGATATAATATCCAGCTCCCGCAAGGCCTGAGCAGGGATTTGCTCCCCCTCAACTGGATCAGGTAAGTTTTCCTTTTCAGTATTAGCACAATGTTGGTCTTCATCTTGATTCATGACAACATTCTGCTTGGCTCCTTTAGCATTCTTTTGATGCTCCCCCTCACTTGGTGCATTATCATCTTTATCATCTACATTTAGATTAATATCATCATTAACATTAGTGTTAGTGTGAATATCAGTGGGATTACTGACATGTACATTACCTGATAAATTCTTTTTTCTTCTACAGCAATTCTTTCTTGCTCCCCTCACTTGGAGCATCATTATTGTCCTGATCATCTCCCTAGAAGTCTGCTGGCGCGGGAAGGATTACTTTACTACTTTGCTCTAGATTGAATATTAATGAGTCAATCTTACCACGAAGATCAGTAGGAGCAATGCCTTCATCATCCTCATTATCTTTTGAGGAGGAGTGTATAATTTGCATACTTTTATCAACAGTGACAGGATTGGAGGTATCATAAGTAGTGTGATCTTCTTCATATCCTTCTGACATGACCTTAGTAGCAGCAACAACAACTTCAACCTTTTGATGCTCTTTCTCAGTAGCATCATCTTTTTCCTTTGGAGCACTATTGTCTGGTTTTTGATTGTCCACAACTGGGATATTGCCTCCTGCCTCTGACTCAGGTTCAGAGCAGACAATCCTTGCTTTTCTCAGCCCCTTAACTAAGGTTTTCTTCTTCTCCTTGGGCTCAAAGGGTTGGCTCATGGGGAGTACCCTTGTGAACCTGTCCAAGGTTTTGATGTCCATCCTTTTGAGATAATGTAGGTTTGTTCCTTTGGACTTATTAAATTCCTCTGGGTAGGTGTTTAGAAGGTAGAGTGAGAGAATTCTGCCTAGGTTGGCGGTCTGCAGACATTCTCTTATCCTTAGAAATAGCACCTCAGCCCAAGATGTCTTCTTTTTCAAAATAACTCTTGACATCAAATCAAACATGTGTTTTGAGATGGTGTCATGAGAGCCTAGCTTACACAAGATGGCCTTGCCAACAATATCAGAGAGCAATTTGCCTCTCTGGTTAAAGAACTTCCTCTTTAGAGACCTGTGTTTGGCATCACTATATTCACACCATTGCAGTGCTTGATCTTTGTCTTGTTCAGAAATGTCATCTTCCTCCTCTTCACTGCAAGAGGTCAACTGCAGGGCCTTCTCCATTTTCTTGGGAGATATTCTTATCTTTATGCTTCCTAATCTTCCTTTGATAGAGGAATTTGATGAGGATAACTTTGCACTGGAGAATAATTCTAGAACTTCAGTTCTGAGAATCATGGAGGGCTCAGACAATACATACTCAAGTCCTTGATCTGAAAGAAGTTGAATCACTTCTTTTATTTCTTCTAGAGCATGCATGAATCCATTTCAAACTATTTCATAGCCCTCATTCATCTCTTTTGCCATCTTTGGCGCCATTTCTTCTAAAGGTTAGGTCGCTGAGACGGGAGGTAGAAGGGCTCATCTCGTCGGCTAGATTAATTGAAAGTGTAGTGAAATAATCGACATTATGATATTTATAGGGGCTAGTTTTAGGTTAGATTTGCCCTAAGTGTATATGTTGATTAACTTTAATCAATTTGATTGATTTTATGTTGTTGAGTTGCCAATTTGGTCATTATTTAATTGAGCCAGCCCGTCTCAGCGAAACCGCTGAGACGGAGGTGTTATTCGCTGGGACAATATATTTCCAACCGCTGAGACAATTCTAGTTGTCTCAGCGGATTAGCTGAGATCTTCTCAGCTATCTCAGAGGTTCAGTTGATACCTTCTCAGCTATTTCAGCTGATTTCACTATCATTGATCCTAAACATGCTAAATTCAGATAGCATTAAACTTTTAGGCATGTGTCAAGACCTGAGCAAGCTACCAATTATTTAGATAGCTACTTTTCCTATCAAGGCCTGTTATACATGATTACATGCTATATTAAAGCTAGGGAATAACATCATGAGCAAGACATACAAATTAGCAGAATAAAATATATACTAAATTCAACATGCCAAGCTCAATTTTAAAAACATTAAATTTTGCCTCATCCAATGGCTTTGTAAAGATGTCAGCAACTTGCTTGTCAGTGGGGACAAATTCAAGGCATACATCATTACATTCTACATGCTCTCTAATAAAATGATATCTTATCTCTATATGCTTAGTCTTGCTATGTGAAACAGAATTCTTAGCTGTAGAGATAGCACTGGATGAGTCATACTATATGGGAGAATTACTTACCTTGAGGTTATAGTCCTCTAACTGATGTTGTATCCACAAAAGTTGTGCACAACAACTTCCTGCAGCTATGTATTCAGATTCAGCTGTGGATATTGCCATACTGGTCTGCTTCTTGATGCTCCATGAGATCAGCCTTCTTCATAAGAATTGACAAGTTTCACTTGTGCTTTTCCTATCTTCTTTGCAACATGCAAAGTCTGCATCTGAAAAGCCAATTAGTTCACAATCATTGTTCTTAGGGTACCAAAGGACAAGGTGTTGGCTTCCCTTAAGGTATCTCAATATCCTCTTTGTAGATGAGTAATGAGATTCCTTAGGGCATGCTTGGTACCTAGCACAAACACATGTAACATACATAATGCCTGGTTTACTGGCAGTTAGATACAACATGGACCCAATTATACACCTGTTCATGGATTCATCAAAGGGCTTACCCTTTTCATCTTTGTCCAGGGAAATGTTGGACCCCATAGGAGTTTTTATTGTGGAGATTGATTCCATCCCAAACTTCTTAATAAGCTCCCTAGTGTACTTGGTCTGAGAGATGAAAATTCCCTTATCAGATTGTATCACTTAGAGGCCTAAAAAGTATTTGAGCTCTCCCATACTGCTCATCTCAAACTCCCCCTGCATAAGGTTGGCAAACCTTTTGCAAATGTTGTCATCTGTAGACCCAAAGATTATGTCATCAACATAAATATGGACTAGAAGATACTTGTCCTTTGTTTCCCTAAGAAAAAATGTGCCATCTATCTTTCCCCTCAAGAACTTGTTCTTGATGAGAAAGCTAGACAATGTCTCATACCAAGCCCTAGGGGCTTGCTTTAGACCATATAAAGCTTTCCTAAGCAAATAAACATGAGAGGAGAGGGTAGGATGAACAAAACCTGAGGGTTGATCCACATATACCTCTTCCTTTAGATTGTCATTCAGAAATGCTGATTTGACATCCATCTGGTACACTTTGAACCCTTTGTGGGCAGCATAGGCTAGGAATAGCCTTATTGCTTCTAACCTTGCCACTGGAGCAAAGGTTTGATCAAAGTCAATACCTTCTTCTTGCCTGTACCCTTTGGCCACAAGTCTGGCTTTATTCTTGATGATGGTGTCATTCTCATCAAGCTTATTCCTGTAGATCTATTTGGGGACAATGATATTATGTCCTTGAGGTTTTGGCACCAATTTCCACACCTTGCACCTCTTGAACTGAAGCAGTTCTTCTTGCATTGCTTGAATCCAGAAGGTGTCTTCATTTGCTTCTTCAAATTTCTTGGGCTCCATTTGTGATAGAAACCTCAAGAATAGGGCTTCATTGTGAGCCCTGCTTCTGGTGACTACACCTTGGTTCATATTTCCAACTATTTGTGTTCTTGGATGATCCCTTAGGTGTCTATTTGTTATAGGCAACCTGTCAGCTATCTGCAGCTCTTCTTCTTGAGCAACATCATCTTCAGCAGCTTGCTGATCTTCAACTTCAGGGATTGCTAACTCTGAATTGACCTTGCTTGTGCTAGGTATATCTTAGAGAGACATATCTTGCATTTTCTGTTCATAACCTGTCAAAACAGGAGAGCTAGACCAGCCCTTATAGAGCAGGCTGGTCTCATCAAAAACTACATGCATAGACTCTTCTATAATATGCGTTTTCTTGTTGAATACTCTATAGGCTTTGCTATGTGAGCTATATCCAACAAGAACCCCTACATTGTATTTTTCAGCAAACTTAGTTAATTAAGATTTTCCATTATTTAGAATGTAGCATTTGCAACCAAAGATTCTAAAGTATGAAATAGTAGGTTGTTTTCCTTTCAGAATCTCATAGGGGGTTATTCCTAGGGCCTTATTAATAGATGCTCTATTCAGAACATAACATGCAATGTTGACTACCTCAGCCCAGAAATATTTTGGGAGTGAGGAGTCACTAAGCAGTGTTCTCCCAGCCTCTATCAAGGTCCTATTCCTCCTCTCAGCCACACTATTTTGCTGTGGAGTCCTTGGGGAGGAGAATTCTTGGGTGATACCAAATTCTTGACAAAACCTTGTCATTGAACCAGATTGAAATTCTATACCATGGTCAGTTCTAGTCTTGATCATAGTACATTGGAGTTCATTCTGTATTACCTTAACATGGTTTATAAAGACATCTAAAGTATCAGATTTCTTCTTGAGGAAGAATACCCATGTATACTTTGAATGATCATCAACAATCACCAAGGTATACAACTTCCCACCTAGGCTCTGAATTGGCAAAGGACCAAACAAGTTCATGTGCAATAGATAAAGACATCTTTCAGTGTCTTTGGAGCCAATGCTTTTAAAGGTGACCCTTGTTTGCTTGCCCATTTGGCATGCATGACATGGGCTACTTTTAACACATTTCAAATTAGGACTATTTCTAACTAGGTTTCTAGAAATATCCTATACATTGTCTTGTAGTTTATGTGAGCAAGTCTCTTGTGCCATTGAACACAAAAAGACTCACTTTCATTAGCCACAAGACACACAGCAGAAGAAGAAGAATTGAAAATAAAATCTAAGCAATACACATTCCCACTCCTAGTGCCTAAGAGAATGATCTCTAAGTCATGTGACTTTTTGATCAAGCACTTATCATTGTGGAATTCAATGACATGGCCTAAGTCACACATTTGACTTATACTTACAAGGTTGTGTTGTAACCCTTCAACATAAGCCACTTTTGTGATGGAGACTATGCCATTGGAAATCATACCATAACCTCTAGTGATGCCTTTTTCTGAACCACCAAAGATGACCTTAGGTCCATTCTTCACAGCTTTGTATTCCTATAAAAGACTTTTGGTACCTGTCATGTGACTTGAGCACCCACTGTCCAAGTACCATATTTTCCCAAGGCTGGTACTTAAAACTATCCTGCAAGAAGAAATTTAATTACCTTTAGGAGCCTAAATAAATTTGGGCCCTAGGTTCTTGTTAGCATGGAAAGATGACTTCACACCTGCTGCAGCCTTTGCAAAATGTCTCTTCTTTGCACTTGGCACATTGGGAAGCCAACAATCTATGGCAAAGTGTCCCACCTTACCACAACACCAACATTCATGAATGGTGTATCTCCTCTTCTGAACATTTCTTGAGGTGGAATGAGCATTAATATGCTTGTGTTCAAGAGGGGAGACATCAGTATTCTTCTTGTTCCTTTCAGCAATGATCTGGCTGAAGGTTAACCTATGGATAGTCTTAGCATCCTTTGTCTTAATGACATCAACTTACCTTGGCTTGGAAGCTAGGCAAGATTTGATGGCATCAGACACAGAGCTGTCAGGCCTATCTACAGATTTGACTGCAGCCAAGTGCTTTGCTGGAATAGACTTGGAAGAGCTTGCTTTCTTATTCTTGAATTATGGAGCTGAAGCACCAAAAACAATTGGTCCAGAATGGCCCATTTGAATTTCTTCATGGGGATCCTTCATAGCACTCATCCCCATGCCCTTTCTTCTTCCATGGGAAGGAGTAATTTCCTTCCTATAAGAATTTCCATTCTTCCAGTGACCATAAATGTTGTCATGGTCATACCTGTTAGAGGGAAGTAATACTTTTTGAAAGGTGGTATGATGCTTAGCCTTAGCCTTGATCTTTTCTCCACTCCCTTCACCCACTTCCATTTTATTGAACCCTAGTCCTCTTCTATTGGTTTGAGAAGAAGATGTGTCAATAATTGGAAGCATATATTTAGGCTTGGAGAATTGAGCCCCTAGATTCTTCTCTTTGAGAAGCTTCTTCTCAAGGTCCTTGATGACCTTATTCTTTTGGGAAAGGATGCTCAATTGGATAACAAAATAACAAGCACACACAGAAAACAAACAAGTGTTTATAGTGGTTCCCCAAGACAGTGTGTCAATGGGTAGTTCACTTTCCCTCTACACCTTTCTAACAGTGTGTTAGACAAGGCCAACTCCTCCAATCTCAGCTCCTAGATCTTACAAACCAGATCCCTCGGGATCTCTCAGGCTTGCTCCAAGCCCTACCTCAGGCCAACAAGCCATACCACTCAGAGTGCTCCCACTCCTACAGCTCAGAGATCCCCTTGACCTCCTACCTCAGGCCAATCAAGAAGCCCTACTTCTAAGGCAAATTGCCTTACATATCAGGCTAAACAACTCTACAAACTCAGGCCTAACAACCCTACAGCTCAGGTTCAGCAACCCTACACACTCAGGCAATGTGCCTTACAAAGATCTGAATAATACAGTTCCAACGGTGAATAAATGTTTAGCTTACAACATTAGACAGCACTTGAATGATGTATTCTGTTGTTCCTGCACAGCTGGCGCTTCTTTGAAACTTGGCTGAAGGTAAACTTCAGTCCTAGCTTCTTTTTGATCCTTCTCTTCAGTAGAGGAGAAAGGATCACCTTGCTCTTCTGAGTAGAAGAGCTATCTTCTCTCCTTGTGTTTTCTTGCTGGTTCAGTAAGCAGGAGGAGGAGAGAACTTGAAAGCCGTCAATGGAATAGTGATAATGGCTTCTTAATTTTCAGCACACCAACAGGTACTTTTGAAAGTGCCCTAACATGTTCTTTCATACTTCATGTGTCTTCATTGGCTCTTAAAAAGGCCCCTGACACTTTGGAAGTGGATAGAATGCTTTATCTCTCCTTTACAGTTGTTTGCGCCGTAAGCAGGTCGCGCCACTTTCTTCTTCCTGATTTGAATTTGTCTCAGCGGTTGGGCTGAGACAGCCTTCTTTCTTAGTGATTAAGCTGCTTTCATCTCAGCGGATCTGCTGAGACAGCTTCTCTTCTCAGCAATTTTTGTCCATCTGCAGCTCAGCTGAGGCAGATCACTTCTAAGTGGCTCCTGGCCTCGTCTCAGCAGTTTCGCTGAGATAGTGACTCCTTCTCAGCGGTTTTGACAGCAAACCTCTGAACTTATTCCAATGTTTGGAATATCTTAACCCTGCACATTCCTGATGCAAAGTAGGGTTTATCAAATACAATATGTACTTAGTATTGTGAGCGATGCTTCTTTAAATCAAGGAACATTGAGGGCAATATTCCCCACAGCGTGGGTCACCCGTTCGAGAAGTGCTTTAAGTGATGGGCTGTGTAGAAGTAGCTTCAGGTGCTAGCGATCCAAGGTGCGTCGAAGAGTGAGGATTCTTGTAGGATATGCAAGCAGAAGGGGCATGATGTTGACCACTGTTGGCCTAATGAGAAGGTGTGCTTTCTCTGTGGTCGAAAGGGGCATGAGGCTGCCCACTACTGGGTGAAGGATCGATCGTGCTTCCAGTGCGTCCAGAAAGGGCATATGAAGTCCCAGTGCCCGCAGGCCCAGCCTGCTATCCAGACCATTCCTCTTCAGGCATTGCCGCCGCAGCAACAACAACAGATGGATCGGGGAAAAGCTACGTTGAATGTCGTGACTAAGGAAGAAGCCCAATGTTCTACCCAGGTGATTTCAGGTTAGTCTTTGCTCTAATATTTAGATTCTCCTGTGTGGTTCTTTTTGTTGCATTAGCATTATGTTGTGAAGGTTCTTTATGCGAGTTTAAGGTAAGGAATCGGTGGGCGCGTGTTCTCTTTAATTCAGGTGCCACCCATTCTTTTGTGGCAAAACATTTGTTGACCATCGTCGCTGGACTGTTGATCAAGTCGGCGAGACGCTCTGTATTCGTCTTTCGTCTGGTGATTCCGCGATAGCAAATTAGTATGGCAGGAGGTGTCTGATTCTGTTAGGAGGGTTCCTAGTTGTTGCTGATCTCAAAGTGTTAGAGTTGGTAGACATCTACGTGATTTGGGCATGGACTGGTTATCCAAAAATAATGCCGCTTGTGAATAGTAAATTATACATATTTTTAGTATAGTTTTAGCATAATTTTGGGTAATATTGTACATATTGCATGTAAAATATTGAAATAATCACTTGTTTTATCTAATGTATATAAATATATATCTATATGAAAAAGAGAGTTATTTAAGTATGAAACAAATTAGAAAAATATGTAAAAATATTCTTTGTAAATATATTTATCTAAGAATAAAATTTTGAAATTATTTATTTCTATGTACATATAATACTATGAATAACTAAAACCATAAAATAAAGATATATATATTTATATATATATGTCATTGAAAACAATGATATGTATATATGTAATTGTAAAATAAAGATATAAAGATGTATAAATAATATATTTATATATATATATGTAAATGTAATATTATAAGTAGTGATATATATATATGTAAATAATAAGTATAATAAATAATCATACATTTATATGTAATTATAAATGAAAAATATTAATAATAATGTATAATAAATATATTATAAATATAATAAAATATATATGTATAATATATGTATATGTATAAGTATATATGTATAATATATAAAATGTAAATAATAATAGTATATATATATATTAAATATAAACATATAAATAACTATGTAAATTAAACATATAAATAACTATATATATGTCTGGACGCGAACTCTCTCTGTCCAGGCGTTCGACGAATACCTCTCCGCGTCCAAGCGTTCGACGAATCCCTCTCCGTGTCCAGGCATTCGATGAATCCCTCTCCGTGTCCAGGCGTTCGATGAATCCCTCTCCGCGTCCAGGCGTTCGACGAATCCCTCTTCACGTCCAAGCGTTCGATGAATCCCTCTCCGCGTCTAGAAGTTTGATGAATCCCTCTCTGCGTCCAGGCGATCCGCATTCGCCGAACCCTCTCCACGTCCAGGCGTTCGACGAATCCCTCTCCGCATCCAGGCGTTCGACGAATCCCTTTTCCTACGCCCGCCAGCTGTCCAGCTCTCCTTCAACCCGCCAGATGCCTCCCAGCCCACTATCCGCACCCCAACCTGCTCAAGTCAATCATGTCTCTTCCCTTCCATCCGCACCCCACCAGCTCTCAAGTCAAATTTGGCTCCCTTTAGTCAACCTGCCGCAAGCTCACACCCCACCAGCTCTCAAGTCAAATTTGGCTCCCTCTAGTCAAACCTTCCAGCCTTCTATCCGCACCCCATGTTTCTCTATAAATAGAGGCATCCCCCTTTTCTAATATCTCCTCTTCCACCCTTCTTCTTCTTTAGTTTTAGGGTTTTCTTTTAGTTTTTTTCCTTTTCGGTTTTTATGTTTATGTTTTTATTTTATTTTATGTTTTTATTTTTATGTTCTTCTTCCCTGTTTTTCCCTTCCTCCCCTCCTTTTTAGTTCTTATTTTACTCTTAGTTTTGTTCATATGAAGCTCTTCCCCTTTTTTGTTTTAGTTTTAGTTAAATTCTTGTTCTTCTTTTGTTCTGTATAGATTTCTTTTTTTTTTGTATTGTTTTATTTTATTTTATTTTAGTTTTGTTTCTTATATGTTTTATCTTTATGTTATGTTTTAATTTTATTTTATTTTGTTTTTGTTTAATTTATGTGTTAATATTTTATTTTGTTTTTGTTTTTATTTTATCTTTATGTTATGATATGCGTTCTTAAGGTTTTCCAACCCATTCTCCTTAAAAGAAGGGGTTAAATTTTTGTAGGCTTTTAGCCACTTTTCTTTTTGCAATTTATGTAAAGAACTTGGAGTTGGATCCAAGGCTTGTAATCTCTTTTTATTTCAATAAAAGTTCTCTTCATTTATGCCTCTTGCAATTTCATTATGTCTTTAAATTATTGTCATTTTCTTTTTTGTAACTTAGTTTATTTTATTGTCATGTATTTTATTTCTTTTATTCAAGTAGAGTATATGTGTGTATGAGATTAATTTTATTGCTTTCATAATTTAGATTTAATATTTTAATTTTAATGCTTTCATAATTAGATTTTCATGCTTTCATAATTAGATTTATCACTTTCATAACTTAGATTTTAAAGCTTTCATAGCTTAGCTTTATTGCTTTCTTTAATTTCAGTCATTTAAATTCCCGTAGGGTGCATGAGTTTTTCATTTAGTGTGTTCATTTCTTTTCTATCGCTTTTCTTGGTTTTTGCTACATGCACACCAAACCCGCGATTATCGTCATTTTTGCTTTCTAAATTAGTGCAAACTTAAAAATCAATCGATCTTTTCGATAAAATAATAGCGTATTTCTAAAGTAACAATAATCGACACGACCTTGGAAAAATACGACCTTGATGTTTTCTAAAAATATCTTATACTATACGCGATAAGGTATACTTGCCTTTTCGAATGATTAGTTTGGATAATAACGATACGAAAACTTCGCAAAAACTCTCCCTTTCTAGTTACACATTTAAATGAATTTGGCGCCGCCACCGCTGCGTGGTCGTCGATATTCCGAAAGAAGCAAAAACTATTACTTATATCATCTTGATATGTAGGATAATGGTTAGTTCCTCGAAGTAGGAGTACTCGCGAGACGCCTCGAACGTGTCCGCTGAATTCTACCCGCACCCGGAAAGCTTTTGCGGCGCTCTCAAATAAATTATAATCATCAAGTTTTTGGCGCAGTTGCCGGGGATAAGTGTCGTTATTTCGAAAAGAAATCGCTATTAAATTTTTTTTTGTTCTTTAAAAAATTTCTATAAAATCCAAAAACAAATTCAAAAACTCCTAAAATTACAAAACAAATTCTATTCTATTGTGTATATACCTTTTTCATAACAAAACAATTTTACAAAATCCAAAAAAAAAAATAATAACCCCCAAATGAAAAAAATTACCTTATTTTGTAAATAACATTTTCATAATTTTAAAAAAACTTTAAAATCCAAAAAAATTTATAAAAATCTTAAAATAAAGAAAAAATAAATTTACCTTATTTTTTGTACATAATGATATAGTTTATTTAATAAAAAAACACCAAAATATAATAAAAAGTTACTTTGTAAATTTAAAAAAACAATAAGTCCTTTTTTAATCTAAAAAAGATTTAGGCAGCGTCGCCCGGGGGCTTCTCCTGATAATTCAAAAGACGGAAAAACTATTACTTTTATCATCTCGATAGGTAGGATAATGGTTAGTTCCTCAAAGTAGAATTACTCGCGGGACTCCTCGAAAATGCCCGCTTAAATCTAATCCATTACCTGGGCTTAAGTAAAAATCTAAAAAACCAAAAAATAAATAAATAAATTTTATCTTATCTTTCTCCTTTTTCATTTTTTAATTTTCTTTAAAACAATCCAAAAACCAAAAAATTCTAAAAACAACAAAATAAAAAAAATATATTGCAAATAAATAACTTAAAAAAAACCAACATGTTTATTTTATCTTGTATTTCTTTTCTCTTCTTCATCTTTTTTCTTATAAAAAAATCCAATTTTTTTTAAAAACACAAAAATCCAAAATAAGTAACTTAAAAAAACCCAGATGAGTTGAATACCTAGTTTATTTTGTACATAATAATACAATTTATTTTATAAACTTAAAAAAAAACATAAAAAATCCAAAAAAATAAATCTAAAAATCCCAAAATCAAAAAAATATTAATCTTTCTTTTTCTTCCCCTTATTTATACTTCCATCCAAAAATCAAAAACCAAATATATATATATATATATATAATGACAAATTTTTCTAAATTAAAAACCATTTTAAAAAATAATAATAAGCGACCCGAGGAAGCTCTTCCGCATTTTGATTTTCGCTTCCACATACTTAAAATACAACATTGAGGACAATGTTGGGTTTTAAGTATGGGGGTATTTTCTCCATTTCTCTATTCTCAAAAACATCAAAAATCCAAAAAAAAAAATTAAAAACCCAAAACCCCAAAAATCTATTTATTTTCTAAATAATTATTTTAAAAAAATATAGAAAAATCCAAAAAAAAAATTTAAAACCCCAAAACCAAAAATGTATTAATAATATATTTGTTTCATATCTTAAATAACTTAGAAAATCCAAAAAAATCTAAAAAATAAAAAAATATGTTTATTTCAATACAAAAACTAAAAAAAAATATAGAAACCCAAAAAATAAAAATAAAATAAACTAAGTTCACTTTAGAAATAATAAGACCCTGCTTCGCCTTTTATTTTCTAGCATTTAGTCTAGAGAATATTTATTTGATTTTCATATATGCATTTATTTATCCTAGTTAGATAAATGTAAACGTCCGGGGTTAAGTTTTAAAGATTATTTTGTGTTTTCAATTTAAATAAGAGAATTTATTTTTGCACTACTTCTAGTATAATCTAAAATAGAGACATTTGTATTATGTTAGATAAAATAATTTTAGACTTCAATTATTTCCACCTTAAGGCCTTTCGAAACTTAGGAACGTTCAAATTACTTAACTTGCTCTCAAAATCTTTTCTTTAAATGTAGATTTTCTTGAAAAACTGCCACTCCCTTACCTTTATGAAACCCCATTTTGAGTAGCCACGAAAACAATAGTAATAGAAGAGGCAAGGAACCAATTGTTCTAAAAGATCTTATGTCAATCGGAATAATATTTCATTCCGTAAACATAGGCACCCAATTAAAATTAAAAAGATCTTATGTCAATGGTAATAAGACTTCGTTCTGTAAACATAAGCATTGGGTTATTAAAATTGAAAATTTTAACCCCCGTAAAATACGGTGGGCACCAAAGAAAAATAAACCAATAGGGGTGAGAGGATAAAATTCATCACCCCTAATTTAAGTGCTCTTCTTTCTTTTGGCCAATACTCTAAACCCTTTCCCCTTAGCCAATTTCTCGTATTTAGATTTAATTTACAAAAATTTGAGAGCATATTTAGTAACTTGTATTATTTCCTTTAAATTTCTTAAAAGCTAAGGTTTTTATAATTTTAATTTAATCGTATTTACTAACATTGCAATTTTGTTTTCTATTTGAAAAACCAAGAAGTCTTTTGGCAAAAATATTCCCCTACTTAAATTATTTCCATAACTTAGGACTTAACTCTTTATACTGCGGATTTTTATTTCGGTCATTCTTTTTGGTTAAATTAAATGTTAGCCTAGAAATAGAATTTTATGTTAATCTTATATATATATATATATCTTACTTTTGCTCTGGAATAACAAAAGCTTAAGTATGGGGGTATTTGATGAATAGTAAATTATACATATTTTTAGTATAGTTTTTAGTATAATTTTGGGTGATATTATACATATTGCATGTAAAATATTGAAATAGTCACTTGTTTTATCTAATGTATATAAATATATATCTATATGAAAAAAAGAGTTATTTAAGTATGAAACAAATTAGAAAAATATGTAAAAATATTATTTGTAAATATATTTATCTAAGAATAAAATTTTGAAATTATTTATTTCTATGTACATATAATACTATGAATAAATAAAACCAAAAAATATATATATATATCATTGAAAACAATGATATATATATGTAATTATAAAATAAAGATATAAAGATGTATAAATAATATAGTCATATAAATATATATATGTAAATGTAATATTATAAGTAGTGAAATATATATATATATATGTAAATAATAAGAATAATAAATAATCATACATTTATATGTAAATATAAATGAAAAATAGTAATAATAATGTATAATAAATATATTATAAATATAATAAAATATATATGTATAAGTATACATGTATAATATATAAAATGTAAATAATAATAGTATATATATTAAATATAAATATAATAATATATATATGTATAATATATAAAATGTAAATAATAATAGTATATATATATATATTAAATATAAATATATAAATAACTATGTAAATTAAACATATAAATAACTATATATATAACTATATATATAACTATATATATATCTGGACACGAACTCTCTCTATCCAGGCGTTCGACGAATCCCTCTCCGCGTCCAGGCGTTCGACGAATCCCTCTCCACGTCCAGGCGTTCGACGAATCCTTCTCCGTGTCTAGGCATTCGATGAATCCCTCTCCGCGTCCAGGCGTTCGATGAATCCCTATCCGCGTCCAGGCGTTCGACGAATCCCTCTCCGCATCCAGACGTTCGATGAATCCCTCTCCACGTCTAGGCGATACGCGTTCGACGAACCCTCTCCGTGTCCAGGCGTTCGACGAATCCCTCTCCGCGTCCAGGCGCTCGACGAATCCCTTTTCCCACACCCGCCAGCTGTCCAGCTCTCCTTCAACCCGCCAGATGCCTCCCAGCCCACTATCCGCATCCCAACCTGCTCAAGTCAATCACGCCTCTTCCCTTCTATCGCCACCCCACCATCTCTAAAGTTAAATTTGGCTCCCTCTAGTCAACCTGCCGCCAGCTCACACCCCACCAGCTCTCAAGTCAAATTTGGCTCCCTCTAGTCAAACCTTCCATACTTCTATCCGCGCCCCATATTTCTCTATAAATAGAGGCCTCCCCCTTCTATAATCTCTCCTCTTCCACCCTTCTTCTTCTTTAGTTTTAGGTTTTTTCTTTTAGTTTTTTTCCTTTTCGATTTTTATGTTTATGTTTTTATTTTATTTTATGTCTTTATTTTTATGTTGTTCTTCCCTGTTTTTCTCTTCCTCCCCTCCTTTTTAGTTCTTAGTTTTGTTCATATCAAAGCTCTTCCCCTTTTTTGTTTTAGTTTTAGTTAAAAAAAATTTGTTCTATTTAGATTTTTTTTGTTCTTTTTGTTCTTATTTTAGTTTAGTTTCTTATATGTTTTATCTTTATGTTACGTGTTAATTTTATTTTATTTTGTTTTTGTTTTATTTTGTTTTTGTTTTTTTTGCTTATGTGTTAATATTTTATTTTGTTTTTGTTTTATCTTTATGTTATGATATGCGTTTATTTTGTTTTTGTTTTCTTATAGTTTTTCTTAAGGTTTTCCAACCCATTCTCCTTAAGAGAAGGGGTTAAATTTTTGTAGGCTTTTACCCACTTTTCTTTTTGAAATTTATGTCAAGAACTTGGAGTTGGATCCAAGGCTTGTAATCTCTTTTTATTTCAATAAAAGTTCTCTTCATTTATGCCTCTTGCAATTTCATTATGTCTTTAAATTATTGTCATTTTCTTTTTTGTAACTTAGTTTATTTTCATGTCATGTAATTTATTTCTTTTATTCAAGTAGAGTGTGTGTGTGTGTATGAGATTAATTTTATTGCTTTCATAATTTAGATTTAATATTTTAATTTTAATGCTTTCATAATTAGATTTTCATGCTTTCATAATTAGATTTTCATGCTTTCATAATTAGATTTATCTCTTTCATAACTTAGATTTTAAAGCTTTCATAGCTTAGCTTTATTGCTTTCTATAATTTCAGGCATTTAAATTCCCATAGAGTGCGTGAGTTTTTCATTTAGTGTGTTTTTTTCTTTTCTATCGCTTTTCTTGGTTTTTGCTACATGTGATAACTTCTCATAATGAAGTTATTTTAGTACATATTTTGCACTCCTCTGTATAATACATCATATAAATTCGTGCTTAAATGTACTAATCATGAATAATTTAGCATGTGGTGAAAGTTAGTAATTATCAACATTTTTTACATGTTTTCATTGCAGAAATTCAAAAGAAGGATATGCATATTTGAAGTGCAGAAAATATGTTACAACATATTTTTGTAGTACAGGAAAAGTTGTTATAACATATTTTGCGCTGGTTGGAGCAGTTTAAGGATGCAGAAAATATGTTATAACATATTATTTTAGTTCAGAAAAAAATGTTATAACATGCTGACGGAAACTGAACTTTCAGTTTCCGAAATATTTGAAATTTCGGCGTTTATGACAGCCATTGGATGCATCTTTTCGGCTTTTTGGAGACTCCTATTAGGATGGACGAATATAAAAGTTATCAAGGAGAGAGAGAAAAGGGAGTTGGATCTATCATCTTCTTCAACAAAATCCAAAAATACTTGAGGAGATAGAGAGAGATTTGGGAGGAGCCAACACTTGAGGATTCTCGGCCTAGGCAAGGGTTTTTGTGGATTCAAGCACCAACAAGGGAGAAATTCCTGCAGTCCTTTGATTTCCTTTCACCATGCTTAGTAAGATCTTTCTAGATTTGTTGTTTCTTCCTTCCATCATGAACTAAACTTCTAGATCTTGTGTGTTGATTGTACTTTGAATTGTTGTGATGTTGTGTTTTTAACTTATCCTTCATGAATGTTTGAATATTTATCTTTATTGAATTTATGTTCTTCACTTTTATGGAAATTCTGGATTAAGTATTCTTCTTTCTAAATAGTGTGGTGAAATTCGAGAGAGGAGTTGCGTTATTTAGGGTTGATTCCTTTATTTTATGCGGCGAAATTCGAGAGAGTAGTTCATAAATCTTTAGCCAATTTCTATTATTATACTGCGCTACGAATTTCGAGAGAGGAGTGGCGTAAGTGCAACATATATTTCAATATAGCACAAAGGTAGAAAGAGATTTCATCTTTTGCTAGCAACATCAATTTGTGTGCTTTATGTTAGTCTTTTTCACCTAAGTTAGAGATAATTAGGGGAATTAAGTTAACGGATTTCAGAGATCGAGAGATGATGAAATCCATTTTCAAATCATTGCATGATCATTAATCAAGCATTTCATAAAGGTTTATAATTAAAGTTCATCGCAATAAGCAAAGGAAATCAATATACAAGATTATTCCTCCAAATTGTTATTTCTTCAAGTTTATAAGAAGTTTCTTAAGAAAGCGTTGTTTATGTTTTGTTGTTATTATTAACCTTTCATTATTAAAGAATCACTCTAATTATTCACTTGAATTTAAAGAAAAGGTAGAGCTAGTACTTGCGAGCACTAAATTAATCATTTCTCTGAGGGAACGATCATTTCTCACTTTATATTACTTGAATCGGCATATGCACTTGCGTTAAAATGTATATCTATTTTGGTCTTATCAAGTTTTTGGCGCCGTTGCCGGGGAAGTGCAACTATTTAGTGATTTTCTTCTTGCAATATTAGTAAATCCAGAGTATTTAGAGATCAAGTATTTTGTTTTATTTTGTTTTTTAAGATTCTGCTTGATGCATGTCCAGATATCGTAACGTTGAATTATTGCAGTTAAATTTAGAAATTGAACGCACTTGTAAACAAAACATAAAAGAGTTTAGAACGGTTAATATTATTCATCCTGAGATAGATAATAACACACAAAATAACGTCAATGATAATGGGGGTCAAGTCGATCAGAATGTTCAACCTGCTGTACCACGTAGGACATGTAGAGACTATAACACACCTTTAGGAGGAGGTTTGCACTTTAGCATAGCTCGACAAGCAATTACTTCTAATAATTTTAAAATGGATCCCTTAGTTATGCAACAAGTGCAATATAATAAATTTGGGGGACTCAATCATGAAGATGCAAATTCTCATTTACGGACATTCTTAGCAATTTGTGACATGTTTAAATTTAATGGAGCAACTGAAGAATCAATTTATTTAATGTTATTTCCATTTTCCTTAGAAGGTCGAGCTAAAGATTGGCTAAATTCATTACCCCATGAATCTATAACCACATGGGATCACTTAGTGGAAAAATTTCTGGGTAAATATTTTCCACCTTCTAAGACTGCTAAGCTAATTAGAGATATAACCACATTTGTGCAAACTCATGGTGAAACTCTTTATGATGCTTGGGAGCGTTTTAAGGAGTTATTAAGGAAATTTCTGCATCACGGATTACACCAACACCAACAAGTATCAACATTTTATAATGGGTTACAAACTTCTACTATGATTTTAGTAGATGGAGCCGCTGGGAGTTCCTTAATGAAGAAGTATCCGGAAGACGCGTATACAATATTAGAAGATCTAACATCTAATAATTATCAAGCTTTTGAAAGACAAGGAAACAATACTCCGGTTGGAATTCATCAAGTTGATCAAATAACATCCTTAGCCGCACAAATGACATCCAATTCAATTTGATTAATAAAAGGTTAGATTCTTTATCTACACATACACCTAGTGCACCACTTACCGTGGAACAACTTAATCAAATAATTGAAGAAGCAAATTATGTGGGAGGACAACAAAGACAAATGCCACCGGGTTTTGAAAATCATTATCATCCGGAGTGGAGAAATCATCATAATTTCTCGTGGAAAAATAATCAAGGAATGAATCAACCGTCGGGATTCAATCAAAATCCAACTCAAATGCAAAACAATCCTCCAAACAGCCAATTTAATCCTAGGAAATTGACAGATGAAATGATTATAGGGATGTTTCAATAGAATAAGTCTAGAATAGGAGGCATTGAATCTTCATTAAGATCGATGGAATCCACATTGGGTCAACTAGCAAATGCGCTAAGTCAGAGACCAGTTGGATCATTACCTTCAGATACTACACCTAACCCTATAAGAGATGAACAAACTAGTCACTGTTAGGCTATAGCTTTAAGGAGTGGAGTAGAAATTTCTAGTGTAGATGCGTTGTTAGAAAAGTTAGAGAGGAGGAAAATAGAGAGAAAATCATCCCTACAAATGAACCACATGAAGAACAACTAATAGAAAATAAGGAACCAGAAGTAGTAGAGATTACACAATAAAATAATAAAAAGAATGAAATTATTTATCCTCCACCACCATTTCCATCTAGGCTAGCAAAAACAAAGCTTGATAAACAATTTCAGAAATTCATGGAAATATTTAAGAAATTAACTATAAACATTCCATTTGCTGAGACATTTGAACAAATGTCTATTTATGTCAAGTTCATGAAAGACATTTTATCTAAGAAAAGAAGGTTCGTTGATAAGGAGGTAGTAGCATTAACAGAAGAATGTAGTGCAATACTACAAAAGAAATTACCACAAAAATTGAAAGATCCTGGTACATTTACAATACCATGTTCAATAGGAGTGAAATTTGTCGGGAGAGCATTGTGTGATTTGGGTGCTAGCATAAATTTGATGCCGCTATCTATTTATACAAAATTAGGCTTAAGAGAGATTACACCAACGTCTCTCACTCTTCAATTGGCCGATGGGTCTTTAGCATTTCCTAAGGGAATTGTTGAAGACGTATTGGTTAAGGTTGAGAAATTTATCTTCCCAGCTGATTTTGTTGTGTTAGACATGGATGAGGACAAGGATGTACCTATCATTTTAGGAAGACCATTTCTAGCCACTGGACGAACACTAATAGATGTCCAAAAAGGTGAATTAACAATGCGAGTCAATGATGAGGCTATAACATTCAACATTCTTAAAGCCATGAAATTTCCTAACGACGAAGAGGAATGTTATTCTATTACTGAAGTAGATGTGAACACTCCATTGATCCATGATCAAGATGATTTAGAGCATCAACTTTTTAGCATTTTAACAAATAAAGAATTGGATGAATAAGATTGAAGTATAGTTGAATGTGTGAAGGGTTTAGACACTTATGAACGTTTACCTTTTAGTAAGAAGTTTGAAGGATTAAATAGGTCAAGCGAATCAACAATTATGAAATCATCTATTCTTGATCCACCAACACTAGAGTTAAAACCCTTACCTGAAAATTTAAAATATGCCTTCCTTGGAGAAGGGAACACGCTACCGGTCATTATTGACTCCTCATTAGAAGAAATAAATGAAGAAAAACTGCTTAAGGTGCTTCGCGAATTTAAGGGTGCAATGGGGTGGATGATTGCTGATATTCGAGGACTTAGTCCATCGATCTGTATGCATAAAATCTTGTTGGAAGAAGACTCAAAAGAATATATTGAACCTCAACGAAGACTTAGCCCACCCATGAAAGAAGTAGTCATGAAAGAGATAATAATAGACGCAGGTATTATCTACCCTATATCTGGTAGTAAATGGGTAAGTCCTGTTCACTGTGTGCCGAAAAAAGGGGGTATCACGGTCGTAAAAAATGAAAATAATGAATTGATACCTACTCGAACTGTAACAGGGTGGAGAATATGTATGGACTACCGAAAAGTGAACAAATTAACTAGAAAAGATCATTTCACATTACTATTCATCGATCAAGTATTGGATAGATTGGCAGGTAACGAATACTTTTGTTTCTTAGACGGATATTCTGGGTATAACCAAATTATGGTGGCACCGGAAGATCAGGAAAAAACAACATTTACATGCCCTTACGGAACATTCGCCTTTCGAAAAATGTCATTTGGATTATGTAACGCCCCCGCTACATTTCAGCGTTGCATGATCACTATTTTTGCTGATTTGATAGATGATGGTATTGAGATTTTTATGGACGATTTTTCTATTTTTGGGAAATCTTTTGATGAATGTTTAGAAGTATTAAAGAAAGCCTTTGATAAATGCGTACAAGCCAATTTGATTCTCAACTGGGAGAAATGTCATTTCATGGTACGAGAGGGTATTGTGCTTGGTCATAAGGTGTCGAAAAAGGGTTTAGAAGTAGACAGAGCAAAGATAGAAGTCATTGAAAAACTCCCACCACCATCAAATGTTAAAGGAATTCGTAGTTTCTTGGGTCATGCAGGATTCTACCGGCGATTTATAAAAAACTTTTCAAAAATTTCAAGACCTCTAAGTCACTTACTTGAAAAAGATAGTACTTTCATTTTCAATGATGAATGTCTTGAAGCATTCAATATTTTAAAACAAAGTCTGATTTCATCGCCGGTTATCATTGCTCCTGATTGGTCATTACCATTCTCTATTATGTGTGATGCTAGCAATTTTGCGGTAGGAGCAGTCCTAGGGAAAGTGCAGAATAAGGTTTTCCACACCATTTACTATGCTAGTAAAATACTCATGGATGCTCAGATAAATTATACCACTACGGAAAAGGAATTATTAGCTGTTGTATTTGCTTTTGATAAATTCCGCTCGTATTTGATAAACTCCAAAGTAATAGTTTATACAGATCATTCAGCAATAAGATATTTAGTTGATAAAAAGGATGCCAAGCCTAGGCTTATTAGCTGGGTCCTACTTCTACAAGAATTTGATTTAGAGATCAGGGAGCGAAAGGGAGTAGAGAATCCAGTAGCCGACCATTTATCACGACTAGATAATGAAAGCGAGAAAAATATGCATGTTGAAATTAAAGAACATTTTCCTGATGAGCAATTATTAGAAATTAAAGAAGGTGGTTGTCCATGGTATGCTGACTTTGTTAATTATATAGTTAGTAATGTATTTCCCCCAGATTTAACTTATCAACAACGAAAAAGATTCCTCCATCAAGTTAAATCATTTCTTTGGGAAGCGCCATATTTATTAAAAATTTGTGATGATTAAGTCATCCGTCGTTGTATACCTGAAATAGAGGTACGTAGTATTTTAGAAAAATGTCATTCATCTCCATATGGAGGACATTTTATGGGAGATAGGACCGATATGAAGGTTTTAGATGCTGGTTTTTATTGGCCAACTTTATTTCATGATTCACATATTTTTGCCAAACAATGTGACAGATGCCAAAAAAATGGGTAACAGGCAACGGGGGGCAAGTATGCCCATGAATAATATTCTTGAAGTAGAGGTATTTGATGTATGGGGAATCGATTTTATGGGCCCATTTGTAAATTCAGACGGAAATTTATATATACTACTAGCTGTAGACTACGTTTCAAAATGGGTGGAGGCGATTGCTACCTTTAAAAATGATGCGAAAGTTGTTTTGAAGTTTTAAAAGTATAATATCTTCTCTAGATTTGGGACTCCGAGAGCTATAATAAGTGATGGAGGGGCACATTTTTGTAATCTTTAATTTAAAACATTGATAAAGAAGTATGGTGTAACACATAAGGTTTCCCTTGCGTATCACCTACAGACGAATGGACTAGCCGAAGTTCCAAATAGAGAGATTAAATCAATTGAGAAAACAGTAAGTACAAACCGGAAAGATTGGTCCCAAAAATTGAACGATGCACTATGGGCTTATAGGACGATGTTTAAAACACCTATAGGACTAACCTCTTATAAAATGATATATGGTAAAACATGTCATTTACCTGTAGAATTAGAGCATCTAGCATTTTGGGAGATTAAAAAATTAAATTTCGAATTTAAGGAGGCAGGCAACAAAAGACATTTTCAACTTAACGATTTGGAAGAAATTAGAATGAATGCATATGAGAGTGCTAAGATACATAAGGAAAAAACGAAGAAATGGCACGACTCAAATTTAATAAAAAGAGAATTTCAAGTGGGTCAATCTGTTCTTCTTTTCAACTCAACACTGAGGTTATTCCCAGGAAAGTTAAAATCCAGATGGTCGGGTCCATTTAAAGTAAAAGAAGTACATCCATTTTGGGGTAGTAACTATATGCAATGAGCGAGATGGGTCAGCATTCAAGGTTAATGGACAGCGATTAAAAGGATATTATAATAATGATGATGATCGAGACAAATCATCATTATATCTAAAGAATTAACTCGTCAAGTTTAGAAGGTCCTGCCGGGACAAGAAATTAGGCGCTACTTGGGAGGCAACCCAATTTTATCATACATAATTATATAATGTTAAGTCAGAGTACGTTTAGAGTTACCAAAAATAAGTTAGAAAAATCATGTTACAACAAGGATTTTTTCATAGGCAAATGTATGTTATAACATATTCTGTGCTGTATTTTCTCCTTAGCTTGTGCGTGGTATGAAGAATCCGTACCCTGTTCAACTAAATCGGTCCTTGATTTTAATTTTTCCCCTTACCTGAGTGTCCTGCGCGGTTTAATTAAAAAGGGTTTTTGCGTCTCGACGGAAGCAAGGGTTTGCGCATCTCGACGGGAGCACTGAGAGAGGGCGTGATCTGTCGGAAGAAAGTGGCGGCCGCAAATCATCTGTAAGGGGAATGTTTCGCCGGATCTTCTAAAGACGGGAGCGATCATTGAAACAGCGAATATTTGGCGACTGGAAGATGATTGATTGATGATTCCTATAGCAGGCGCCAGTGTCACTAACCTAAACTACCCTCTCTATCGAAGATCACACCTCTGCAAGTTCTTATTTTAGTTCAGATTTTATGTCTTGCTAGTACGAATTCTCCTCAATAGCCTTTTCTCGCTAGATAGTGTTGAGTTCAAAAAGGAAGCGAAAAAAACTGTAGCACGCAAGGATAACTGCTTCGTGAATGTCGAAGCAATGACACATTATGAGGATTTAAGAACGAACCCCTGCATCTTTGAAAGGGATTTTGACATCGAACTGAAGAGCTGGAGTAAGAGTTACATAAATCAAATTCAGAGACAGGGCTGGGAATCTTTCTGTTACCTCCGAATTGAAGCAGTGCTTCCTTAGGTACATAAATTTTATGCTAATGGTAAATATCATGAAAATGAAAAGGTATTAGTGAGAGGAAGGGAGGTAGATTTCTCTGCACAAGCAATAAATAGCCATTTTGATTTACATACTCCAGATCGGAATGAATATGAGTTAAGAAAAAAAAACATCACACCCGATGAAGTGGTTGCAGTTCTATGTCACTCAGTGAATATCGAATGGGCTAATCCTAAAAAAAAGATTTTCAACTCTGCAAGTTTCACTAGGGAGAGCAAAACTTGGATGTTGTTTGTTAATGCTAGCATCCTACCCACCAAACATGCAAATCATATTTCAATGGATAGAGCATTATATATTTTCTGTATTCTTAAAGGAGTCAAGTTAGATGTGGGACAAATAATTTCATCACAGATCCGCCAGAAATTGGCAAATGATGGAGAAAAGTAGTTGTGGTTTCCTACTTTAATAACACTATTATGTCAAAATGCTGGTGTAAATCAAAAGGATGATGACGTTTGCACCCCAGTAGCACATCATATTACAGAAAATGTTATTATTGCAAATATCAAAGTAAAAACCACTTCTGCCCAAAAGCATACAAGCAACCAACCCAGTTCATCCACTACAGCATCCGACCCCATATGGATTGATTTGCCAGCTGCTGACGAAACCGAACCCACCATTCCGTTTGATAATATGGAATACATGAAGGCGTACCAACGTTGTCAGCATTTATATTTTGAATCTCGCCTGGAGCACATGTATCAAAATCAGGAAAAACTGATGCACAAAGCAAAGGTTGCAGTGGACAAGCCAACCTATGTACTACAATCTCAGTTTGATTTTAAAGGCTATTTGCTGACAGGCGACGGAATGAGGATGGACCCTACAACCATAATAAACCCAGAAGAGGACATCACTAGTGAAGAAGACGACGACGATCATAGTTCTGAAGCCGACGGAATGAGGTTGGACCCTACTACCATAGTAAACCCAGAAGATGACATCACTAATGAAGAAGACGATGACGATCGTAGTTCTGAAGCCGAGGAGTGACAGCCTTGCATTTATTTTAGTTTTCATGAAACAATGCATGTAATATTATTTCAATTTGGGGGTACTTTCAGCTTTCATTTTTTTTATATTCCTAACAATGGAAAATTCTGCTGGCCGTATATATTACTGATGGTATATAGTATGGTGTTATCTAATAGCACTTGGTACTTAGTTCTTTCTTCATGCGTTTCCTATATACCCTATTGATTTTTTTCTGTACTATGGCCATTATTATTTATCTTATTATTTACAAGCATTGTTCATAATATTTTTAGAGGCTTCAAGGTTACATACTTTTTGAGTTCAAGCCTAATATTTTATGGTGTTATTCTGTGCAAAAAAATTTCAATCGTTATTTAAAACTGGTAATATGATTAACACCATATATGGCTCACTATTTAAATTTGGAGACAAGTTTCTTGTTGGCTTGGTGTATATGCATATGCAGGTAAATCTTAACTACCCATCTCTGACAAAGAATATACATAGTCTCTCCATAATATCAGATGGATGCAAAGGACATGACAGCAAAATGCTTCTGCATACCGGTTTCATGGGAGTCCTTTATTTCAATTATTTTTATTTTGACGGTTTATAATTTTATCCCAACCACTATATGTTTGATAGTATGAAATTTTTATTGGCATGAAATATTTTTGCCGCTTAAGTGTGGAGGTGGGGGTAATATAACCCCTACCGCTTGAGTGAAGATTAGATTAATCATACATGAATTTTATGATCTTATTTCTTGTTTTTAATCAATCAATAAGTTACTTTAGTATTCAATGATAATTAATTGGTTTGGCTAAACAATCTTAGGAGTTCAATTCATGAATTTGAAGTTAGTAAGAATTTTTTGGATAATGCTCATTTAGGCAATTATTTCATGCACAAAATTTTTGTTTATGACCAAGGCAATTTTTGAGATTGACTTCTGCAAATACCAGGGAGGGGTGCGCAAGAACTGAGTTAACGATGTAAGTCAAGACATGAGTTTAGGAAGTTAATCCATCTCGAGCATCCACTAAATACTTTGAGCCTTATCCTTACCACTTTGATATACACTATTCCATGCTTAAATTCCCTATGTTCCTACTAGTTGTATCTTAATAAGTAGTCATTTATGGGTGTTTAATTTAAAAAAAATGGTTAAATTTCATAGTGATATGTGGCCTAGGTATTTGTATACATACTAGGAATGATCCAAACTGTGATATATATTTTAGAAAAAAAAAAGAAAAAAGAAAGAAAGAAAGAGCATCATAGTGATATGTGGCATAGGTATGTACACTTGTACTTGGAATGATCCCTACTATGAAAAGAAAAAAATAATATATGTTGATAAAGCCCATAATATGGCAAATTTATTAAGATTACTAACTAGGGAATGTCATTCCACTATCAAAATTATCCATAAATGTCAAACCAAGCCAAAGTCAATCCTATTTTCAATTGAACTACTAACTCATGTGGAGACTAAAATCAATAGCTTAGCATATTCTTATCCCTTCCAATAAATGCAGAGGTTCAATAAGAAATATTGCATTGGAGTAAATTTCTATTTAGCACTCACCGCACTAAAATTCTTATTTGAGCATTATCTTTTATCAAGCTAATGGAGTTATGAATGGTTGAACTTTTGTTGATTGTAGGCTTATCAGTTGAGTAAAGCGAATTTCTATAGTACGTTTTGATTAATTTTTTTACAAGGACGAAAGATCATTTGAATTTATGTTATATTATTAG
This sequence comes from Dactylorhiza incarnata, assembly GCA_033032865.1. Taxonomy (NCBI): domain Eukaryota; kingdom Viridiplantae; phylum Streptophyta; class Magnoliopsida; order Asparagales; family Orchidaceae; genus Dactylorhiza; species Dactylorhiza incarnata. The sequence continues at coordinate 24,432,091 of JAWHQI010000003.1, forward strand.
TTCTTCATTCAAGTCGGTAATTTGAATGATCTTTGCTAGGGACTAGCAAAAGTCTAAGTGTGGGGGTGTGATAACTTCTCATAATGAAGTTACTTTAGTACATATTTTGCACTCCTCTGTCTAATATATCATATAAATTCGTGCTTAAATGTACTAATCATGAATAATTTAGCATGTGGTGAAAGTTAGTAATTATCAACATTTTTTACATGTTTTCGTTGCAGAAATTCAAAAGAAGGATATGCATATTTGAAGTGCAGAAAATATGTTACAACATATTTTTGTAGTACAGGAAAAGTTGTTATAACATATTTTGCGCTGGTTGGAGCAGTTTAAGGATGCAGAAAATATGTTATAACATATTATTTTAGTTCAGGAAAAAATGTTATGACATGCTGACGGAAACTAAACTTTCAGTTTCCAAAATATTTGAAATTTCGGCGGTTATGACAGCCATGGGATGCATCTTTTCGGCTTTTTGGAGACTCCTATTGGGATGGACGAATATAAAAGTGATCAAGGAGAGAGAAAAAGGGAGTTGGGATCTATCATCTTCTTCAACAAAATCCGAAAATACTTGAGGAGATAGAGAGAGATTTGGGAGGAGCCAACACTTGAGGATTCTCGGCCTAGGCAAGGGTTTTTGTGGATTCAAGCACCAACAAGGGAGAAATTCATGCAGTCCTTTGATTTCTTTTCACCATGCTTAGATAGATCTTTCTAGATTTGTTGTTTCTTCCTTCCATCATGAACTAAACTTCTAGATCTTGTGTGTTGATTGTACTTTGACTTGTTGTGATGTTGTGTTTTTAACTTATCCTTCATGAATGTTTGAATATTTATCTTTATTGAATTTATGTTCTTCACTTTTATGGAAATTTTGGATTAAGTATTCTTCTTTCTAAATAGCGTGGCAAAATTCGAGACAGGAGTTGCGTTATTTAGGGTTGATTCCTTTATTTTATGCGACGAAATTTGAGAGAGGAATTGCATAAATCTTTAGCCAATTTCTATTATTATACTGCGCTGCAAAATTCGAGAGAGGAGTGGCGTAAGTGCAACATATATTTCAATATAGCACAAAGGCAGAAAGAGATTTCATCTTTTGCTAGCAACATCGATTTGTGTGCTTTATGTTAGTCTTTTTCACCTAAGTTAGAGATAATTAGGGGAATTAGGTTAACGGATTTCAGAGATCGAGAGATGATGAAATCCATTTTCAAATCGTTGCAGGATCATTAATCAAGCATTTCATAAAGTTTATAATTAAAGTTCATCGCAATAAGCAAAGGAAATCAATATACAAGATTATTCCTCCAAACTGTTATATCTCCAAGTTTATAAGAATTTTCTTAAGAAAGCGTTGTTTATGTTTTGTTGTTATTATTAACCTTCCATTATTAAAGAATCACTCTAATTATTCACTTGAATTTAAAGAAAAGACAGAGCTAGTACTTGCGAGCACTAAATTAATCATTTCTCCGAGGGAACGATCATTTCTCACTTTATATTACTTGATTCGGCACATGCACTTGCGTTAAAACGTGTATCTATTTTGGGCTTATCAACATGCACACCAAGCCCACGATTATCGTCATTTTTGCTTTCTAAATTATTGCAAACTTAAAAATCAATCGATCTTTTCGATAAAATAATAGCGTATGTCTAAAGTAACAATAATCGACATGACCTTGGAAAAATACGACCTTGATATTTTCTAAAAATATCATATACTATACGCGATAAGGTATACTTGCCTTTTCGAATGATTAGTTTGGATAATAACGATACGAAAACTTCGCAAAAACTCTTCCTTTCTATTTACACATTTAGTTGAATTTGGCGCCGCCGCCGCGGCGTGGTTGTCGATATTCCAAAAGAAGGAAAAACTATTACTTCTATCATCTCGATAGGTAGGATAATGGTTAGTTCCTCGAAGTAGGAGTACTCGCGAGACGCCTCGAATGCGCCTGTCGAATTCTACCTGCACCCTGGAAAGCTTTTGCGGCGCTCTCAAATAAATTATAATCATCAGTTGCCATCCAATGCAAGGCTAAGCACTTGGATCTCCTAATGGATAATGGCCTGTCCCTGAGTGTGTTTGATTTCCCTCGTCAAGTTTCCCTGATTATCTCTGTTGTGTGTGCTCAAAAATTATTGGACTCTAGTGGTAGTACGTACCTTGTTTCTCTTATAGAAACTGCTCGTAAGATACCTCAGGTTGAGGGTATTTCAGTGGTGCAAGAGTCTCCAGATGTGCTTCCTGCCTGTTTACCTTTTCCTTGTTCCTTGATTAATGTTTGTTTTGTAAATTTTCAGGATGAAACTTTCTTGTAGGAGGGGTGGTTGTAACGCCCCAGAATTTTCGATTTATACTTAAATCATTAATTCAATCGTAGCGAGGGTGTTACCGTCTTAGGTGCGTCGTCGTAATTCGTCTCGAGTGTTAGAGTTTGTGTTCCACATCTCTTAGTTTGAGAATAACAAATCACACTATGTATTCAATATTGCTTGTGTTTATAAGTGTGTAGGTACTATTGTTAAATAACCCTATATACAGGATGCTGTTTTGCTGAGGATTCTCTGGAAAGAGAGAGTCAACACCAGGCGTTAGGACTTAACGCTGACGTTAGCCGTTCGATGAACTGAACTGCGCTCAATGCTTTGAAGATAACTGCGCTCGTCTTATTGCGTTCGACGAACTAAACTGAAACCAGAGTCAACGCCATGCGTTAGGACTTAACGCTGGCGTTAGCCGTTCAACGAACTAATCTGCGCTCGATGATCGTTGAACGAAACTGCGATCGACGAATTTTGTTTCGTTCGACGAAATTTGGTCTGTCGCGATTCTTGGTTGTTTGCACGATCCTATCAGTTGTGGTTTTTCCGTTCGACGAAGGGTGCGTTCGACGAAGGCGAGTTCGACAAAATCAGTCCCGTTCGACAAAATTTTGTTCTGTCACACTCCTGTCTTTTTGCACGTCTTCAGCAACTGCCAGACACGATGCTTAACGCTAGCGTTAACCCTAACGCCAGGCGTTAGCTCCCGTGTCTATTTAAAAGACCTGATTTCGGTGTTCAAAGGAGTTTTTTTTTCGAATCCTTCACTCCAATCTTTTCAGAGAGCATTTCATCCCTGAATTCAAAGAACTCCCAACACCACCATTGAGGAACAAAAGTGAGAAGGAGATTTGCAACGGTCAATTTGAAGAAGGACGCTCATTTCAATTCCGATGATGATCAAAGCGGTTCTTCAACATCTCCTTCAACACTCTTCAATATAGGGAGTCTTTTACTCTAATGTGTATCTTTATCTTTTCATTTACTTGTAACTGTAGTGTAATCACCGCCTTGCGTGTGGCGACTAGGTCCTTGTGCGGCTTAGGGGGTAATTCGCCGCCTTGTGCATGGCGACTAGGTCAAGGGTAGATCTAGGGGGTGGCTAGAGGCCTTATCTGGGGATAGATAGGCTATAGCCATCCGATCCTTGGGAGAAGGACCGGTGAAGGAACAAAAAAGAGATTTTCAACTTGTCGCCTCAATTTCAAGCGTTATTGAAATATTATCCTTGTAATCATTTTGTGATATATAAAATTTCTTTTTCAGTATATCTATTTTTCTGGATTTATATTTCATTTGAAATTGTGCAAGTAAAATCACTTTGTTTATTTCTGCTAAAATATTTTTCTGGAGGGATAACGCCAAGCGTTAACTAGTCAACGTCAGGCGTTAGCATCAGTGCTAAAAAGTTTTCTGTTTATTTAAAATCTGCCAGTTTATCTTAAAAACAGTAAACCCCTTATTCACCCCCCCCCCTCTAAGGGCGCCATCAGATCCAACATTGGTATCAGAGGGAGGTTATTCCAAAACGGTCTCACAATCGGGAATAATGGCGCATCAAGATCATGCATTTTTGGAGGGTCAAGGGATAAGTAGACCTCTACTATTTACTGGAACTGATTATAATTATTGGAAAACTAGAATGCGTTGTTTTTTAACTACTTTAGATAATGACATTTGGGGTATGGTAGAACAAAGTTATTCTCCACCAACATTTGTTGTTGGAGAAGTCACTATGGAAAAACCTAAAGATAGATGGGATGACAATGATAAGTTGAGATGTAAGAATAACGCTAAAGCAATGAATGCATTATTTTGTGCTTTGGATAGAACAGAATTTAATAGAACTTGTGCTTGCGAAACAGCTTATGATATTTGGAATCTTTTAGAAATTACTCATGAAGGCACTTCGCAGGTGAAGGATTCAAAGCTCTTCCAACTTGAATCCGAGTATGAGAAATTCCGGATGAAGACGGATGAAGACGTGGATTCTATGTACACAAGGTTCACCAAAATCGTCAACGACTCAAAAGTGCTTGGAAAGGTGTTCTCCAACGGCGACTTGGTGAGAAAGTTTCTAAGGTCTCACCCTCCAAAGGTGACGCTATCTCGGAGTCGCACGACTTGAAAAAGCTCCAAATTGAGAGCCTTATTGGGAACCTCAAGACCCATGAGGTTGAACTCAAAATTCAATAACAAGAGTACAACTTGGAGCCAAAGAAGAAGAGCTTGGCCTTAAAGTCAAAGAAGGAGGCAAATGAAGATGATGATGAAGAGGACGCTGAGAGCCTTTTGTGAAGAAATTCAAAAGGTTCATGAAGAATCCGGAAAGGAGAAACACCTTTCGGAAATATTTCATCAAAAAGGGATCTTCATCAAAGAAAGAGAGAGGTAGAGACGAGGACGATGATGAACGACCACCACCGGAGTGCTACCATTGTAGAAAGACCGGACATATTCGGAGCAAGTGCCCAAAATATCTGAAAGAGCGTAAAGAAAAAGGGCACAAGGGAAATGAGAAGAAGAAGGTCCTAAAAGCGGCTACATGGGATGACTCCTCCTCCGAGGTTTCAAGCGGCTCATCCACTAGTGATGAAGAAGAGGCAAACATGTGCCTAATGGGAAAGAGTAACAAGATATCCGAAGATGAATGCAGTGTCCAAAGCGACACTGAGGTAACTCTCTCTACTTCTTATGATGAGTTATATATTGAATATTTACAAACATGCAAATTTTTTGATAAAAGTTTAAAAGTTATTGACATTCTAAATTCTGAAAATAAACTTTTGTTAAAAGAAAATAAAAAATTATCTAAACAATTGGGGAAAGTAAAGGTATCTTATCAAGAGTGCAATCACTCCTTGGCAAGAGTGAAAGAACTTGAAGAAACTCTTTCTAAATCCCACTCCACTATTAAACTTCTTACTAAGGAGAAGGGGGATTTGGAAAGAACTTTAAAAACCTCTCTTTCTCAAATAGAGGATGGGAAGAAGAGTTTTGTGAATCGGTGTGTTATGTTTGTAACGGAAAACACCGCTCTCAAAGCCCGTATTCTTGATTTAAATTTGGTTATTAAAAAATTCAGAGTTGGACAAAGATCTCTGGACATGATCTTGGCCAACCAATGCCATGGGAATGACAAATCAGGCCTTGGATATAGTTCTGGAAGCTATCGCCAGGCGTTAACTCCCAACACTGGCATTAGCTATAATTCCAGAAAAATTAATTTTGGTAATAATGATTTTAAAAACTTAAATGTTACCTCATATTCTAGCAAGAGCTTACCCAAATCTTCAAAAAGGGTCTCATCCCCTTTTATAGCGTGTGCCAAATGTCATTTATTTGGACACACCTCAAACTCTTGTAAGAAAAAGGGTCGCAGTGCTATAAAGCAAATCTGGGTGCCTAAGGTTTCCACCTATTCTATGGGAGGAACCTCTTGGGTATCCGGATCTTTACTCTCATCTCCTTTTTAGGTATGTTGGCAGGCTAAGGACAAAAAGGACGTGTGGTATTTGGACTCGGGATGCTCCAAACACATGACGGAAAACAAAGCAAAGTTCCTTAGCCTTGAGATGAAGAAAGGAGGGATGGTGACATTTGGTGACAATGGTAAAGGAAGGATCATGGGCGTCGGTACAGTGGGTAACGATTCTTTCTCAATTTCAAATGTTTTATATGTAGATGGTTTAAAACATAATCTAATTTCAATTAGTCAATTATGTGATAAGGGTTTAAATGTATTATTTGAATCATCTACAAATCTTTGTAAAATTATAAATTTTAAAACAAATGATGTCGTACTCACCGCACCAAGGATGCATAATGTTTATATGATTACTTTTAATGATCTTTCAAATTCTTCTTTAAAATGTTTTATTTCTAAAAATGAAGAATTAGAACTTTGGCATAGGCGCCTTGGTCATTCTAGCACCAAGCTCATTTTAAAATTATCAAAAGATAAATTAATTAAGGGATTACCTATGCTTAATGGAAATTTATCTTCTCTTTGTACGCCTTGCCAAAAAGGAAAATTTTCAAAAAATTCTTTCAAGAGCAAAAATGTAATTTCTACCACTGGACCTCTTCAATTAATTCATATGGATTTACTTGAACCGGTTAGCACTTCTAGTCTAGGAGGTAGAAAATATACGTTTGTAATAATTGATGATTTTTCTAGATTTTGTTGGACATTATTTCTATCTTCCAAATCCGATGCATTCCTTGAATTTACTAAACTATGCATTCAATTCAAAATGAACTTGATTTAAGGATTAAATGCATACGTTCGGATCATGGAGGAGAATTTGAAAATGATAGGTTTTCTTTCTTTTGTGATGATTTAGGAATTAAACATGAATTTTCTGCTCCTCGCACCCCACAACAAAATGGTGTAGTGGAGAGGAAAAATAGAACCCTTCAAGAGCTAGCACGCACTATGCTTTGTGAATATGGGTTGCCTAAATCATTTTGGGCCGAAGCGGTTAATACTTCATGTTATATCATTAATCATGTCATGCTTCGTCCTGTTTTAAAATTGACACCTTATGAGCTTTACTTTAAAAGAAAACCTAAGGTATCTTATTTTCATGTGTTTGGTTGTAAATGTTTCATTTTAAACACTAAAGATACACTAGGAAAATTTGATGAAAATGCGATGAGGGAATTTTTATTGGTTACTCTTCAACTAGTAAGGCTTATAGAATATATAATAAAAGAACTAAAGTAGTTGAAGAGTCTATACATGTAAGATTTGATGAGTTTGTTCCTTGTGTAGATTCTAATCATACAGGAAATGAAGACGAACCTATTTCCCCTTTGGAGCATGAGAATGATGAATCACTTGGAGAAAAAGAAGAAGAACAAGAGGAGAAAGGAAATGAGATAATTGAATATGTTCCTCCAAGTGTGTTGCAGTTCACTAAGGATCATCCAAAGGATCTTGTGATAGGAGAACCATCAAAAGGGGTAAGTACTCATTCTTCTTTACATGAGTCTTTTTCAAACCTTTGTTTTATATCCGAAATAGAACCAAAAAATATTTCAACCGCTTTAAATGATGAATTTTGGTTTATAGCTATGAATGATGAATTAAATCAATTTGAACGTAACAAGGTTTGGAATTTAGTAGAGAGGCCATCTAATCATCCGGTTATAGGAGTCAAATGGATTTTCAAAAATAAATTAGATGGTGACTCTAGGATAATAAGGAATAAAGCAAGACTTGTTGCACAAGGTTATTCACAAATCGAAGGGGTAGATTTTGATGAAACTTTTGCACCCGTTGCTTGCCTAGAATCAATTAGAATATTTCTTGCATTTGCGAGTTATAAAAGATTTAAATTATTTCAAATGGATGTTAAAAGTGCCTTTCTAAACGGGATTATAAAAGAAGTTTATGTAGAACAACCCCCCGGTTTTGTGAATGAAAAATTTCCTAATCATGTGTATAAGTTAGAAAAAGCGATTTATGGATTAAAGCAAGCGCCGCGTGCTTGGTAAGATAGATTGACATTATTTTTGATAAAGCACGGTTATAAAATGGGAAGTGCGGATAATACACTCTTCATTAAGCATGTAGATAATGATTTGATTATATTGCAAATTTATGTTGATGATATCATTTTTGGAGCCACTAATGAAGAGTTATGTAATGAAGTTATTTTAGTGATGAAAAATGAATTTGAAATGAGCTTTGTAGGAGAACTAACTTGTTTTCTAGGATTTCAAATCTCACAAAAACAAGATGGTATATTTATTTGTCAAACTAAATATGTTCATGATATCCTTAAGAGATTTGGATTTGAAAACCTAAAGCAAGCCAATACTCCTATTAGTGCATCACTAAAGTTAGGAAAAGATGAAGCCGGTATTTCAATAGATCAAACATTATATAGAGGAATGATAGGCTTATTGCTTTATTTAAGCGCATCTAGACCCGATATTATGTTTTCCGTTTGCTTATGTGCTAGATTTCAAGCTAACCCAAAAGAATCACATTTAAAAGCGGTTAATGTTGGGTTTTTCTAGAACCATACATCAAATGTAGGCGCAGCGGAAATAAACAGAAACAACCCAAAAAGGTTTGGATCGGCCATGAATGTTGAATCAAGAAGTTAACAAAATGCTAAGTATGAAATTACCTTTGCGGGATTGGATCAAATCCAACCTAGATGCTCCACGAGTTGATTCCTGTCGTCGGCTATGCGAGTCCTCACGTAGAATAATGTCTACGTCTCTACAGTGATCCACACGAGCCGGGAGAAGAATGACTGCACCTTGAACTTCCACGAACTGCTAGGTTCGCTCCAGGAAGAACACACACGACGACGATCGCTGGGGAGGAGGTCAGCGGACGCGATTCAGAGACGGCGGAACACTTCCGTCGACTAGGGTTCGTGAGGCGTGAACGGAACTCCTTCCGTCGGCCTTTCTCTTCGTTAGTTATGAGAACCCTAAAAACGAAGTCCTATTTATACCCAAAGGATAAACAGCTTCTAGAAGAATCGCTATCCGCAGACCACACATCAGAATAAGGGCTTCTGTTACAATTCGTCGGAATTCCACGGAAGATCATTCGTCGAGATTTCACGGGACAATCCGACGAATCAGATCAGACGGCAACATTTGCCGAGAAAATGATCTCTGTAACAATTCGTCGAGTCTTCACGGGACAATCTGACGAATCCGACGAATCAGATCAGACGGCAACATTTGCCGAGAAAATGATCTCTGTAACAATTCGTCGAGTCTTCACGGGACAACCCGACGAATCCCGACGAATCCAGACAGACGACAACATTTTGTCGAATGAAGGGTTTCTGTAATAATTCGTCGAGTGTTCACGGGACAATCCGACGAATCCCGACGAATCCGACGAATTCTATCCGTGTAAACCCGACGAATTCAGACAGCAACAACCTGCTGGATTTCCCCATTCTATATATGGTGATTGGTAACATTTACCAACACAGTCAATCTACCAACTTCTCCACATGCTCTTATGTGCGACCTTGCAGGCTCATATCGCGTTGGCAGTGAGATTACATGTTTGACCACTTCTAGATCACAATGGCAACTCCAACAGTCTCCCACTTGATCTTGAAAGTATCAAACCAAAAACCTCACAAACAATGAGCGGTATCTAGCAATGCATCATTGCTCCCCAAGCAATAAGAGTTCATAACTCATAAGCCTTTATGACCAATGTTCCAGCGTTGTCTTTGTCCCTTTGTCCCTTACATCCGGAAAGAACTAGAGGCATGGACCGTGTCACCCTCATAATAGCTCAATCCAAGTTTCTTGATCTAGAACGGACTTCCAGAGAATGGTGAGCCCAATATCACATATTGGCTCAACCAAGCATGGCCATGCATTTCTCAGTCCAATTCCATCAAGGGGCCCATGGATGCAACTCCTGTTATATAGGAGGACAAATCCCATATCTGCTCACACCCAAATACCCAAATGATTCGTAACGTACCCAACGACCACCCTTATCATCAACCTTCTTCAAGGAAGACTTTAGATGACATCAAAGCACGCTCTTCCTCACTCGGTGAATGCTGTGACTTCAGGTCAAAGGACCACAACACCATTGTCAAATGAGACCTACTTGTGACACTTTTAAGTAACAATCCACAAAGTAGTCTCAGGTTGGGTCTGTCCAGTACAACTTGTTCACTAACAAGTACCCACGTGATGACTTGATATCACAATATCATGACCTGTGAGAACCGGTCATCAGTCAACACACATGCTAGTCTTAATGTATCATCATCACCCTTAGCTTCTACGATGATACCTCGACCAGGGACCTTTTAAGAATGAAGCTTCGAAATCATAGGCTCTCACATTCAAGTCTCGTACTTGATGTCCTATGGAAGCGAACATTCTAAGGGTATTTATCACGAATTTTATTCTATCATATAGAAACAGTATATCGTAATAAAAGAACTTGCCATTAATCGTAAAAAGAAATAATTGGTACACAATTCATCATATGAATAAATTTTAAACAGCCAACAGAATATTTATTTTACATGCAACCCACAAGACTCCCACTAGAGTTGATCATTCAGGTATCGTATACCCATTGATCTAGTATGACCATCATGCTTTCTCTGCGCGAGAGGCTTTGTCAGTGGATCTGCAATATTCTCCTCAGTCGGCACTCTGCAAATGTTCACATCTCCTCGTTCGACAATCTCACGAATAAGATGGAACCGCCGAAGTATGTGCTTGGAGCGCTGATGGGATCTAGGTTCCTTAGATTGTGCAATTGCACCATTGTTATCACAGTAGAGAACTACGGGACCAACAATGCTAGGAACTACATCTAGCTCGCCGATGAATTTCCTAATCCATACAGCCTCCTTCGCTGCATTAGCTGCAGCGATATACTCGGCCTCAGTTGTAGAATCAGCAACTATCTCTTGCTTGGAACTCTTCCAGCTCACAGCTCCTCCATTCAGGCAAAACACAAACCCTGACTGAGACTTTGAATCATCCCTATCAGTTTGGAAGCTGGCATCCGTGTAACCACTTACAACGAGCCCTTCCTTTCCACCATACACCAAGAATACATCCTTAGTCCTTCTCAAGTACTTCAGGATATTCTTTACGGCTATCCAGTGACATTCACCGGGATCAGACTGATACCTGCTAGTCATGCTCAAAGCAAAAGAGACATCGGGTCGAGTACATAACATTGCATACATGATTGACCCAATTGCCGAAGCATATGGAATCGACTTCATGCGGTCCTTATCTTCACAAGATTTTGGACACTGGTCCTTAGAGAGATTCACACCATGAGACATGGGCAAAAATCCTTTCTTGGACTCAAGCATGTTGAACCGCTTCAACACCTTGTCAATGTACGTACTCTGGGTCAAACCCAGCAACTTCTTCGATCTATCTCTATAGATCTTAATACCGAGTATGTAAGTCGCTTCACCCAAGTCCTTCATAGAAAAGCAGTTCCCTAGGTTGTTCTTAACAACTTTCAGGGTAGGTATGTCATTCCCGATCAGCAGTATGTCATCTACATACAATATCAGGAAGACAACAATGCTCCCACTGATTCGCTTGTAAACACACGGTTCATCTTCATTCTTGACAAAACCAAACTCTTTGATCTTCTCATCAAAACGAAGATTCCAACTTCTAGAGGCTTGTTTCAATCCATAGATGGACTTATTCAGCTTGCATATTTTAGTGGCTTCATTTGGGGATACAAAACCCTCGGGTTGTGTCATGTACACTTCCTCAAGGAGGTTTCCATTTAGGAAAGCCGTTTTGACATCCATCTGCCAGATCTCGTAGTCATAATACGCAGCAATAGCAAGCAATATCCTAATGGACTTTACCATAGCAACAGGGGAAAAGGTCTCATCATAGTCAACACCATGAATTTGCTTGAAACCCTTAGCCACCAGTCGCCCTTTGAATGTCTGTACATTCCCATCCATGTCGGTCTTCTTCTTGAAGACCCACTTGCACCCTATGGGTCGTAACCCTTCAGGTGGTTCCACCAAGTTCCAAACTTGGTTTATATACATGGAGTCCATTTCGGATTTCATAGCCTCAAGCCATTTGTCGGAGTCCGGTCCAATCATAGCCTCTTGGTAGGTTGCTGGTTCATCATCATGATCCATAAGCAACACATTACCTATTTGAGACACGAGAAATCCATATCTCTCAGGCTCAAATCTTGGTCTACCAGATCTACGTAGGACTTGTGTTTCGTGAGCAGGTTCTCTAGCTACAACATCTTGTAGTCCTGGCTCAGAATCCAACTCTGGTTCATTCACTATTTGTGGTTCTTGAACTTCTTCAAGTTCTACCTTTTGCGTCTTTCTTGATAAGAACTCTTTCTCCAAGAAGACACCCGTCCTTGCGACAAACACTTTGCCCTCAGACGGTAGGTAAAAGTAATATCCCTTCGTTTCCTTAGGATATCCCACCAGATAACACTTATCTGATTTGGGTTCCAGCTTGTCAGGCATTTGACGTCGTACGTATGCCTCACAGCCCCAAATTTTAATGAACGACATACTAGGACGCTTCCCAGTCCATATCTCATATGGTGTCTTTAGAACCGTTTTCGTCGGAGCGCGATTCAGTGTCATTGCAGCAGTCTCTAAAGCAAAACCCCAAAAGGAAACAGGCAAGTCTGCATGACTCATCATCGACCGTACCATGTCTAACAGAGTACGATTTCTCCTCTCAGACACACCATTATGCTGCGGTGTCCTAGGTGGAGTGAGCTGTGATACAATACCACACTCTTTCAGATGATCACGGAACTCATGACTCAGGTATTCGCCACCTCGATCAGATCGGAGTGCTTTAACCTTTTTACCCAATTGGTTCTCCACTTCATTCTTAAACTCTTTGAACTTTTCAAAGGTTTCGGATTTGCACTTCATAAGATACACGTATCCGTATCTACTGAAATCATCAGTAAATGTAACGAAGTAGAAATACCCACCTCTAGCCATAGAACTCATGGGTCCGCATACATCACTATGTACAACACCCAAGAGATCCTCAGCCCTCTCAGTATAACCAGTGAAAGGGGCTTTAGTCATCTTGCCTAATAAACAAGACTCGCATCGCTCAAATGATTCATAATCAAATGAGTCCAATAGTCCATCTCTATGGAGCTTGGATATGCGCTTCTCGTTTATATGGCCCAAACGACAATGCCAGAGATATGTAGGATTTGAGTCATTTGTTCTTAGTCTTTTATTATTATCTACATTATAGATCGGATGGTCCAGGTTCAAAACATAAAGACCATTAAACAATTGAGCTACAGCATAACAAACATCATTCTTAAATATAGAACAACAATTGTTCTTAATTATAAAAGAAAATCCAATCATGTCCAAGCATGAAATGGATATAATGTTTCTAGTTATGGCCGGAACAAAATAACAATTATTAAGTTCTATTACAAGCCCACTGGGCAAAGAAAGACGGTAAACCCCTACGGCTACAGCAGCAACTCTTGCTCCATTGCCGACACGTAGGTCCACCTCTCCTTTACTCAGCAATCTCCTCCTTCCTAGTTCCTGCACATTTGTACAAATGTGAGAACCACATCCGGTATCCAATACCCAAGATGAAGGAGCAGAAAGGTTTATCTCTATAACATAAATATCCGAAGCGGAAGTCATACCTCCCTTCATTTTCTGCAGACCCTCAATGTACGAAGGACAATTCCTCCTCCAATGACCAGCCTTGCCACAGTGGTGGCATTTCCCTTCCTTCACGGTGCTCTTCTTTTTCAGCGCAGAAGATTTGGGCTCAAGATGTGACTTAGGTCCCACCTTCGTCTTCTTGAAGCCCTTGTCCTTACCCTTGCCTTTATGCACCATCAATATGGGACTAGCAGGCTTGGCCTTCTTCATGTTTATTTCGGCAGTTCGCAACATGCCTAGGAGCTCGGGCAGTGTCTTGTCTATTTCATTCATGTTGTAGTTCAAGACGAACTGCTCATAACTATCCGGCAACGATTGCAGGATAAGATCTGTGGCCAACTCTTGACCCAGAGGAAAACCCAGTCTCTCCAGGTTCTCTATATACCCAATCATCTTGAGTACGTGAGTACCAACTGAGTCTCGAGCTCCCATTTTGCACTGAAATAAGGCCTTCGTGACATCGAACCTCTCTTGACGAGCTTGCCCTTGAAACATTTTCTTTAGGTGCTCGTCAATCTCCTTGCACCCCATGTTCTCATGTTGCTTCTGAAGCTCAGAGTTCATGGTGGCAAGCATAAGGCACTCGACGTCTAAGGCGTCATCGGTATACTTCTTATAAGCATCCTTTTCAACACGGGACGAGTTCCCGGTCGGCACCTCGGGGGCTTCTTCTTCCAAGACGTAGAGCTTTCGCTCTTGCCTGAGAACAATTCTCAGGTTCCTATACCAGTCCATGTAATTCGTCCCACTAAGCTTGTCCTTCTCAAGGATAGCTCTTAGGGACAAGGTGGAATGTGAACCACTTGCCATGGAGTTCTACAAGAATTCATGCAGAATCTAATTAGTACCAAAATTCCAAAATACAATTTATTTTAATTTGGACTTCAATTAAATACTCCCACTATTTTATTCAAATTGATGGCCCTCACTGTCAATTCGGAGAGTCCATTGCGAGCTACTCTCTTAGTGGACAAGATCCGTATTTCACCAACACCACGAGTCCGCTTTGGCGTTCCTCTCATAATGCGGTTATTTAGGTAGGCAACGCTTGCCAATTGCATCCTCATGCAACTCTTGTATGGCTGGTGAATAACTCCTTATTCGCATCCATCATATGGTGCATGCCAACCCTATGCCTCTAGGCACTCAACCTTTGAGGTCACCTAGTTAAGTTAGACCCGATGTCGACAGTGGGATATCACAATTATCCGCTCGCACCCTTACCAAGATAGATTAATGCACCTTGCTTTGGCAAGCCCACACTTCATCGATCGAGGCAGGAAGAGTGTCATCCATCGGAAGGCATCCGAACACTTAATATTTGATGAAGGGATTTTAATTTTAATAATAGGTTAACACTTAACCATGATCAACATTTGATCAAAGTGCACATCCACAGAAAAACAAGCTTTCTTAAATCCACATGCATCCCTTATGTGCACAACATAAGACTATCAACCTTTGATAGACGAAAAGGCTAAATCTGGACATTTAGAACTCTTCCAAATCTTCAGATTTACATGCATTGGACAAAGGCAAAGACAACTCGACTTAAAGCAGTAGACAAGCTCGTCTCTCATTGTTGGATTCAAAATCCAAAACAATACAAGGGTTCATTAACCACTTGAGGGACGGTTACTGCTAAGGAGACAACAATTTCTAACAATTAGAAATTACCACGAAATCCCAGACGTTCCTGGCGGGGTTCCAAGGGGCAAACCACACAAAATCACATCAAATGTGATATTCCAAGAAGAAATCTTGACATTTAGAACGCTTCCAAATACCTAGATTTGCACGTACTGGAATAACCAAACTTCTGAAACAAAATTCATGACCAGAACCTAGCTCTGATACCACTGTTGGGTTTTTCTAGAACCATACATCAAATGTAGGCGCAGCGGAAATAAACAGAAACAACCCAAAAAGGTTTGGATCGGCCATGAATGTTGAATCAAGAAGTTAACAAAATGCTAGGTATGAAATTACCTTTGCGGGATTGGATCAAATCCAACCTAGATGCTCAACGAGTTGATTCCTATCGTCGGCTATGCGAGTCCTCACGTAGAATAATGTCTACGTCTCTACAGTGATCCACACGAGCCGGGAGAAGAATGACTGCACCTTGAACTTCCACGAACTGCTAGGTTCGCTCCAGGAAGAACACACACGACGACGATCGCCGGGGAGGAGGTCAGCGGACGCGATTCAGAGACGGCGGAACACTTCCGTCGACTAGGGTTCGTGAGGCGTGAACGGAACTCCTTCCGTCGGCCTTTCTCTTCGTTAGTTATGAGAACCCTAAAAACGAAGTCCTATTTATACCCAAAGGATAAACAGCTTCTAGAAGAATCGCTATCCGCAGACCACACATCAGAATAAGGGCTTCTGTTACAATTCGTCGGAATTCCACGGAAGATCATTCGTTGAGATTTCACGGGACAATCCGACGAATCCGACGAATCAGATCAGACGGCAACATTTGCCGAGAAAATGATCTCTGTAACAATTCGTCGAGTCTTCACGGGACAATCCGACGAATCCGACGAATCAGATCAGACGGCAACATTTGCCGAGAAAATGATCTCTGTAACAATTCGTCGAGTCTTCACGGGACAACCCGACGAATCCCGACGAATCCAGACAGACGACAACATTTTGTCGAATGAAGGGTTTCTGTAATAATTCGTCGAGTGTTCACGGGACAATCCGACGAATCCCGACGAATCCGACGAATTCTATCCGTGTAAACCCGACGAATTCAGACAGCAACAACCTGCTGGATTTCCCCATTCTATATATGATGATTGGTAACATTTACCAACACAGTCAATCTACCAACTTCTCCACATGCTCTTATGTGCGACCCTGCAGGCTCATATCGCGTTGGCAGTGAGATTACATGTTTGACCACTTCTAGATCACAATGGCAACTCCAACAGTTAAACGTATTTTTAGATATCTAATCAAAACATCTAGATTAGGCTTATGGTATCATCATAATAATTGTTTTATTCTACACAGTTTTTCTGATTTGGACTATGCGGGATGTTCATTAGATCGTAAAAGCACTAGTGGCACTTGTCATTTTATAGGCCCTTCACTTATATCATGGTCGAGTAGGAAACAGAATTCTTTTGCCCTCTCCACCACCGAGGCCGAATATATCGCACTAGGTAGTTGTTGTGCACAAGCATTATGGATGACCCAAACGTCAGAAGACTTTGGTGTATATCTAAATAACACTGAATTAAAGTGTGACAACAAGAGCACTATAGATCTCACAAACAATCCTGTACATCATTCTAGATCTAAACATATAGATGTCCGACATCATTTCATTAGAGATCATATTAAGAAAGAACATGTTAAAATTAGCTTTATAGGGACGGAATCATAAATTGCTGACATTTTTACCAAACCTCTACCCGATGCACGTTTTCACATGCTTAGGTTAGAATTAGGTGTCTTAGAAATGTCACTTTGAGCCTTATAAAAAGCTATCAAATTATTTTATGTACTTTAAATTTTTTTTTAATTTATTAATTAAAAATCAATAAAAATTTAAAAACTATGGGAAAACCACCAAAAACACGCTAAAAAGACCATAATATCAACTCCATAATGTCTGAAATTTCAACTGTATGAAGGCCTATTTATATTACAAATGTATCATAAAAAATATTTTTCAAATAATCAAAAATTGGTGTTCTGTCTCAGCGTTAAGAAGTTAACGCCTGGTGTTAGCTTCTATGCTCAGAAAATTCTTTTTGTGTTTTTCCAACTGTGTTGGTATTTTGTGTGTTTTCTTTCAAAACTTAAAAAACAAAAAAAAATTACTATAAGCTTAAATGTTGATTTCAAGGATGATTATATAGATATTGGTTCAAGATTATTTACAATGTTTAATTTAAACCTTCAAGTTTCATTACAAACATTGTTTTTGATTTAATCATGCCTTCATAATCAATTATCTTCAAATGTGCAAAGAGTTTGAGAATAGATAACATATGTCGAAATGCTTTTACATGTCTCAAAGTATGAGTAAAGTTTTTATCTTTGATAATGATTTTCTCACTTACACTTTTTGGTTAATATACATGTGTTTTTAAATCTTCCTTTTACATGGTTGTGTGGTATAAGAACTTATTTTGAATTTCATAAACAATTTACCTACACATCATTGAATTCTTTCTTGAATTCTTTGTTTTTCATGCACTTGTATTTAGAGAAATGTGGCAAATAAAATTCAAAACAAAATATAAACTATGTTTGCCTAACAAGTGAATTCGGAGTCTTTTGTCACTAAGTCTAAAAAGCAACAAATGAATGACAAGGATAATTCCACCAAGCACTACTTGAACCTCCTGATAAGTCTTAATGAGCATTGTGAGGTTGAGCACCTTGGAAAGAATTGTAAAGTGTCTTGTGCAAACAAAATTTTCACCACTTCTCTTTAAAAAAAAATCTATAGTGCATTGAAATTTGTGAATGTAAAGTTGTTTTTGTTCAATTCAATTTATGCTCTTACATTACATAGTTTCATGTGGTTTGATTTCTACACTTGTATGCTTTATCAAAACACATTTATTGTACACATCATTATCAATTATAATACTTTCACTCATGAGAATTGGACTTAAAGCTTACCTACATTGTTCTCTACAATCATGAATAAATGCACTAGATAGCAAAGCATGATCTTTACAATGTTTATGATTTCTTGAAATGCAAATTATTTTACATTGTAAACATATCTTCCATTGATATTATATATTCTTGCTTGCTAACTATAAATATTCCAAATTTCAAATGTATTTGCAACTTGTGTATTTCATTTCAAAACATCTACTCATTTGATTTACAACGCTTATTATGTTTTTGTCCTTACAAATTCTTAACGATGTTCAAATATTGCTTTCGCTGTGTTCATTTAAAAAAAAATTTGCAATTATCTCTACAGAGTGCACAAAAGAACAAATTCCTACTACTCATCCCTATCTCCTTTTGATTATAACAAAAGGGGGAGAAGAGACTAACTTCAAGAAATAACTTAGAGAAATCTATTATTTAGGGGGAGTACTTTATGACATGCATTCATGTAGGGGGAGTATCCACATAGGGGGAGTTTGCATGATTATCACGCTTATCATATACTATAAACACTACTCTATTTTTATTTCTTATTAGTGGATTTTTTATTATCAAAAGGGGGAGATTATTGGAGCTTGTGTTCCACATCTCTTAGTTTGAGAATAACAAATCACACTATGTATTTAATATTGCTTTTGTTTATAAGTGTGCAGGTATTGTTAAATAACCCTATATACAGGATGCTGTTTTGCTTAGGATTCTTTGGAAAGAGAGAGTCAACGCCAGGCGTTAGGACTTAACGCTGGCGTTAGCCGTTCGACAAACTGAACTGCGCTCGACGCTTTGAAGATAACTGCGCTCGGCTTATTGCATTCGACGAACTAAACTGAAACCAGAGTCAACGCAAGGCGTTAGGACTTAACGCTGGCGTTAGCCGTTCGACGAACTAAACTGCGCTCGACGATCATCGAACGAAACTGTGATCGATGAATTTTGTTTCGTTCGACGAAATTTTGGTCTGTCATGATTCTTGGCGGTTTGCACGATCCTATCAGTTGCGGTTTTTCCGTTCGACGAAGGGTGCGTTCGACGAAGGCGAGTTCGACGAAATCAGTCTCGTTCGATGAAATTTTGTTCTGTCACACTCCTGTCTTTTTGCACGTCTTCAGCAACTGCCAGACATGATGCTTAACGCTGGTGTTAACCCTAGCTCCCGTGTCTATTTAAAAGACCTGATTTCGGTGTTCAAAGGAGTTTTTTTTTGAAGCCTTCACTCCAATCTTTTGAGAGAGCATTTCATCCCTGAATTCAGAGAACTCCCAACACCACCATAGAGGAACAAAAGTGAGAAGGAGATTTGCAACGGTCAATTTGAAGAAGGATGCTCGTTTCAACTCCGATGATGATCAAAGCGGTTCTTCAACATCTCCTTCAACACTCTTCAATATAGTGAGTCTTTTACTCTAATTTGTATCTTTATCTTTTCATTTACTTGTAACCGTAGTGTAATCGCCGCCTTGTGTGTAGCGACTAGGTCCTTGTGCGGCTTAGGGGGTAATTCGCCGCCTTGTGCGTGGCGACTAGGTCAAGGGTAGATCTAGGGGGTGGCTAGAGGCCTTATTTGGGGATAGATAGGCTATAGCCAACCGATCCTTGGGAGAAGGACCGGTGAAGGAACAATAAAGAGATTTTCAACTTGTCGCCTCAATTTCAAGCGTTATTGAAATATTATCCTTGTAATCATTTTGTGATATATAAAATTTCTTTTTCAGTATATCTATTTTTCTGGATTTATATTTCATTTGAAATTATGCAAGTAAAATCACTTTGTTTATTTCTGCCAAAATATTTTTCTTGAGGGATAACGCCAGGCATTAACTAGTCAACGCCAGGCGTTAGAATCAGTGCTAAAAAGTTTTCTGTTTATTTTAAATCTGCCAGTTTATCTTAAAAACAGTAAACCCCTTATTCACCCCCCCCCCCTCTAAGGGCGCCATCAGATCCAACATCGAGTGTTCGCGAGGTCGCATTTGTTAAAATCTATACTTATTCAAGTATGTGTATTTAATTAGCATATAAATTATCTTACAAGAATATACTTATAAAATTCTTTAGAAAATTTATATAAATATTCTTATATATATATATATATTCTTATAAAATCTGAATATATATATATATATCTATAACTTCTTATAAATGTCTGTATGTGTATTCTTAAATATATATATATATATTTCTTATAAAAATCTGCCTATGAAGTTGTGCTTGGGAAAGTGAGTGGGATCCAGTAAGTGCCCACTCTCTCCTTTTATTTAGAATTTTCTTTCGTTTCTTCCAAGGAGGCTCATCCCTTTTCTTTCTTGTCTTCTGGTGTCGTGAGCTCCATTGGAGAGGGAGGAGGTCGAGGGTTAGGTTTTTCATCGGAGGTTGTTTCCGGTGGTGGAGGTCGTCGGATCTCTCGCCGGAGCGGGGTTTAGGAGAGCTCTCATCGAGTGCTTCCTCTGCGAAGGAGGTTTTGCGGCGTTGGCTTTTGGTTAAGGCAAGAAGGCTTTTCTTCTTCTTTTTCTTCCTCTTCTTCTTCTTCTCCTTCTCCTTTTTATCTTTGTTTCTTTTTATTTTATTATTAATATTTCATTTTATTTTATCAAATCTGGTCATATATTTCTTTTTCTTATTTTCTTAAAGTTAAAATGAGTAATCGACTGGACTGGGCATGGTTTTAGGTTTGAATCGGCGGGACAGGTGTGCCTAAGTAAAGATCAACGGTCCGTCCCGTCGATCGACTGGATAGCCCATTGATCGTCGATCGATGGGCCTTCTCGTCGATCGACGGGAGCCCTTGCCGATTTATTTTTGGAGCATAAAAACATTTTTTTCCTTCTTGTTCTTTCCTGCGTCGCCCCGATAAACTCCATTAGGTGGGCTGGTATGTTAAGGATTTTGGTTCCTGTGGGGTGTTTTGTGAATGCTAAGTCTTTGTGACGACCCTTTGTCGAACGATGATATGTTATGATCAGTTGATGTCAGTAAATTGTTCTTAGGGGTTATTCTGACCGCTCATTGTTGAGTTCTTGTTTCGTTATGGTAAGTTGGTAATGTGAAGTATTTTTTCTTTTGTCGTTGATCATTTTGACCATCAGCTCTGAGCCGCGGTGGCAGACACGTGGTTGGCTTTAATTAGTTTGACCATCACCTCTGAGCCGCACTATCGAACACATTTTGGCTTGATCGGTTTGACCATCACCTCTGAGCCTCAGTGACGGACGCGTGGTTGGCTTTGATCAGTTTGTCCATTTCCTCTGAGTCGCAGTGGCGGACACGTGGTTGGTTTTGATAGGTTCACTTGGTGCTAGTTCCCTTTTGTCTCGCTTATTAAGCTGACTTTGCTAGTTTACATTACTCTTATTTATCTGGCTGACTCGTAATCCTTCCTAGTTTTTGTGTGGCTTTCTTGCTTCCCTTTTGGGTTGAGGAATTCCTTTATTTTGAATACCTCATGAAATTGCACAGTGTGCCTCTGAGATTCCTCTAGAGGGGGTGAATAGAGTTTTAAAATATTTCTATCCTAACGGTGTTTAACAATAAATTACTCTAAGGAGTTATGCTTAACAATCCAGGCAGAATTAAGAATGCAGGAAATAAGTGCAAAATAAAAGACTGGGACAGCACAGAAAATCACAGCACAGACACAATGAATTTTATAGAGGTTCCCCAAAATGTGGGTAGTCCTTTCTTCTACCACCTAGTAGGAATGCACCACCTGTGCCTGAGTATTTTGATCAGGAGACTCTTAGAATCAATGATCTTTTGACAAGGAGATCATGAATCACAGATCTTTTGATAAGGAGATCTTGAACCACCAGATCTTTTGATAAGGAGATCTTGAACCACTGAATCCTTTGAAGAGGGATTAATAAAAATCTTTTACAGAATGAGAAAGAAGAAGGAAGAAGGTTGAAGGAATTCTGTTCTCCGAATTCTTGAAGATGGTTGTATGAAGATCAGCCTGTGAGTTGTTCCAAAGGATCTGCTCTTGATTAGCCCCTGCTTTTGTTAGTGATGTTTTGCAGAAGCTTTGTATTGTTAGATCCTTTCTTCTTCTTCAGATTGTGATCTGGCTGCTATGAGATTGTGATGATGAGCAGCTTTCAGATCATCTGTTCAATTTGATGAAGAACGGCAGAGCCTTCTTCTCTTTTTGTTTTCTGTGTTAGAGTTCCTGAGAGAGGGAGAAGATGAAGAAACCCTAGAAAAATGAAGGAGATGGGTGATAGTGATTAATGCCTTCTCTGCCTCTATCTTCCCTTCTCTTTTTATCCTTCCTTATGCCAATTCAAAAATTCCTTTCCCTTTCTGATATGCCTTGATAAGATAATCTACTTATCACTTTCTCTTTCTTTCCTCTTTTATTCTCGTCCCGACCACCTAAAAGGAATATGGTTCCAAGAAACCTTCTATGTCCTTCTTTAATGCTCCTTTCTATTTCAGGCAATTATTGAGCCGTTGGGGAACAGTCTTGAAGGATGTGGGCCATGAAAGAAGGGTCAGAAAGACAGCTGAAAAGATTACCTTTTACAGACTGTATTCGACGTAGCGTCGAATTCATTTCTTCTCTTATCGATGTAGCTTCGAGTTCTTCTAGGAGCTGCTTCGATTTCATCTGTGCTCTGACTGAACTCTGCTAGTCGATGTTGCATCGATATCTTCTCGATGCACCCGTCGAGTTGATCTGTCTTGCACTGAACACCATCTTCTGCGTCGAGATGAAGTCGACGTTCCATCGACTTTAGTTTGCTTTGACAGATATCCTCTTCTGCGTCGATTTGAAATAGAATCTGCGTCGACATCTCCAATTACTCTGACAAACCCATCACCTCTACATCGACTTTTATTCGACGTAACGTCGACTTGAGTTACTTTGACAGAAGGGTTGAACCACTTGGACTTCTAGTCTGAGTAGCGTCGATATGGACTCGATGTTGCGTCGAATTCTATTCGACGCAAATGTTAACTTAGTCCAATTTTGCTTCCCTTGATCTAGTCCTGACACCTTATGTTGAGTGTGACATCCTAATACATCTAATGACCATATTACCCTCACTATACAATGGGTAATTTAATCCTAGTAGATAAAATCACTTTAAAGTTAATTTGTTAAGTTAAATCAAGGGTTTTTCCCAACAATCTCCCCCTATTTATCTTAACAAATTTTACAGATTGACTGAAGTGATTTTACACATTTCATAACATAAAATACATACAACACAACATAGACATTAGACTGACTGAAATCATAAGCAATTTTATTCAGTTGTCCCACATTAAGATTGTATTACATTGTTCTTCTCAGTATATGCTTTTTCTCAGAATAAAGAATAACAGAATACCTTCTATAGGTTCTCAGAATCCTTCTCTGGAGTCTTTCTTTTCCTAGAGAACATTTTTGGAATTTTTCTTTGTGCCACTTGAAGAGGCTCATTATCATCATCTGCTTCTTCAGCATCATTTTCCTTGAAAAACTCCCCCTGAGTGTGTGCATTTTGTTCAATTCCCTGGGCAGCTTCCTGAGCAATCTTGACTACTTGATCTAGCTCTGTTTCATTCTGAAGTTTCTCCTGATCAACTGCTGTCTGAAATACATCTGCCATCTCTTTGTCATTTACCTCCCCTGATCTCCAGGCTCCCCCTGGATCTGTGCTTGTTGGATTATAATAGTTTTGCCAGGAGCTTCATTGGCATCACTTTTTCTTTGTCCACTCAACTCTAGAATAGGTCTTTCTTCCTCCAAAATGTTCTCCCCCTTCTTAACCTTGCTGGCTAGGGAGGTTAAAAATTCCTTTGTGACCATGGAGGAAGATAATTTTTTTGTGAAATCTTAATAACTCACCCTCTATCTGCGAGTATTTCTTGCAAATTTCCTTGCCTGAGAGGCCACTTGATCTGCAAAAGTTTAGGAGGCAATGGCCACTGCTTTCGAAATGATCTGATCAAGATCAATTGTGGGTAATGGAGAGAACTCTTCTTGGATAGGTGAGAGAGGATGGTAGACCTCAGGACAGAAGTGAGTTGATGGTGGTGGAGGTGGAGCATGTTGATGATCTGGAATGAGATTGGATGGTAGTTGATAGGTTGGCTGAAGAGAGGGCTCGGGTGCTGAGAAGGATTGGGACTGTTGTTGTTGTTGTTGTGAATGGGGAGCTGGAGTATCTTCTTGATGGGGCTCTGGAACAGTGTCCATTGAGGGAAGATCATCCCTTGGGGGATCTAGAATCTCCCTGTTTGACTCTAGAGGAGAAGGAGATGGAGGAGGAGATGATGGAGCTTGACCAGGCTTTGAGATTTGCCTGGTCCATTTTGAGAAGATCCCAATATTGATCCTCTTTCCAGGAGGAATGGGCACTCATTTTGATTTGCAGACATTTGGGTAATGCTGGAAGAGCACCTGGCTCATTATTCTCATGAAAGCATTCTCCTTGTGGGCATACTTATGCCCAATCATCTTTAGGAGCACTCTTCCCCAGTTTATCTTCTTCTTAAGTACCAGTCTGCCATTATCTAAAGTTGTTGCCTTGGTATGGCATCATGTGCAGAGATCTTACACGGCAATACTATCCCCACTATACCAGCCAAAAATTTGTGCTCTTCACCAAGGTCCACCTTTTTCATATTGATTGGCTTATCCTTTTTAAATTTCATCAGTTCCAAGGATCTTTTAAGTTCATCCCCTATGAGTTCATCTGA
Organism: Dactylorhiza incarnata; assembly: GCA_033032865.1. Lineage (NCBI taxonomy): Eukaryota > Viridiplantae > Streptophyta > Magnoliopsida > Asparagales > Orchidaceae > Dactylorhiza > Dactylorhiza incarnata. The sequence continues at coordinate 24,456,978 of JAWHQI010000003.1, forward strand.
CTCATCCCCTGTCTGAAGGCCATATGTTTGGTTCAGCAATTCCTCTGTGATCACACATCTGTGTCATATATCTTTCCTTTGAGGGAGCCATCCTCTCCTATCTGAATATTGTCTTTAAGTTCAGTCAGTTCGACTTCAAGAATCTTGCATCGTGTTGAGATAAGTTTGGTCAGACCAGCCTCCTGAAATAGGTTAAGAATTGCTTTGAAATGTTTTGCTGCTGCACTGAAAGAGTCCACATCTACATCGAATCTTGAATTCATCTTGGGAGGAGCCATCTCATTGAGTGTACCTGCAAAGACGAAGAGGAAGGGAGAAAGGAGGGCACAAGAGAGCAAGAGAGCAAGATAGCAAGAGAATTTGAAAGCGTAAATGTTTCGACGCAGTAATTGCTTAAAAGCAGATGAATCGTCGCTACTTAGGGTTTAGGTCGACGTACCTCGATAATACTTATTATTTGGCACGCAAAGCTGTGTCGAGATTGCTTCTAGAAGAAATTCTGCTTGCGCTGATATATCGACGTTGCGTAGACTAGTACTCGACGTAGCTTCGAGACTATCCGGAGACCCTAAGTTGATGTAGTCCTGTCAACGTTACGTCGATTGCCAATCAACACGACTTCGAATTTAATCAGCAATAATTAAGTCGACGTATGCGTCGATAGGAACTTGACACTGCGTCGAATTCTAATCGAATTGTCTTCTCTGTGTGCTTCTCGATGCTGGCGTCGAGTAGAAGTCAATGGTACGTTGACTTCTATTCGACGCACCTTTTAATTAACATATCTATTTCTGTAGAAAATCCTTGCTGTTTTTCCCAGCAATTTTACTTATTAAAAGTAGATGATAATATGATGTAATAATTGTTAAGAAGGATTTAAGATAGAGATTACTCCCTTGAATAGTTTTTGTTCCTTGTTCATGACCTACATAATTCTCTCCACTCCATTTTCTCCTGAGTGAGACTCTACCTAAACCTGCACAAGTAACTCAAACATTAAAAGGGACTCAGGTTACCTTAGGCCCTTTGCTTTTACCATTGTATGGTTCAATGAAAGAATAGAAGGGTCTTTCATGATACCCTTTGGGATGATAGGGAATGGATTTCCCAAACCTCTTATGCTGATGCTGAAAATGAGTATAAAGGTATTTAGATATAATAAATCTACAGAGTGTTTTATTATCCTAGACCTTAATTTACCCTTTTGATTATGATTAGTTAATTTCCCTATGATGTTTTTACCAGGGGGTTTCTCTTTGTCATTCAGATGTATTTTGTTTGGTTTATCTATCCTATCTGAACTGCTACCAGCTTTACCCTTAACTGGTTTGCTCTTCTCACTGGGTTGATATTCACTAGGTCTAACAAATGAGACTGGATTTTTTCAGGTAGGTTTCCTATGTGCTTCAGTGCTGGTGTAGGGCTATGCTCCTAATCCTAGGTGATTGAATCTCATAGAGAGATTTTCAGTGATATCTTTGAGCTTCTGACTCCTCCTATTGAGTGAGTCCTCAAAGTCATTTGCCTTTGCTAGCTCTTCTTTTAGTTTTGTGTTTTCCTCTCTAAGCGTAATCATTTCTAACTCTTTACCATTAAGTTCATTTGTTAGATTCTGATTTATTAAGAATGTTTCATCTTTCCTAAGATTCTCTAATTCATACCTAAATGTTCAATTCCTTTTCTACTCTAAGATGATCTATGCAGAAATCTTTAAAATATGATGTAAAATCATCTGAAGTAAAATCAAATTCATCAAAGACATATGATACCTGATCATCTTCATCATCTGATGCCATTCCCAGTGCCATCATGCAGGCTGCTACAGCTTCTGCTTCATCATCGCTCTCAAATAATGATGAGTCTAGCTTTGCTTCTGAATCACTCCATGTCTCAGCAATAAAGTCTTTGGCTTTCTTCTTGTCCTTTCCTATGAATGAATTCTTCTTCTTCTTCTCATCCTTTCCGTTGCTATTCTCCCTTTGCTCTTGTGGACAGTCAGGAGCAATGTGCCCTTGTTTGCTGCAGGTATAACAGATAACCTCCTTCTTTGGAGTCTTATCATACCTAGGCCTTGAGTCTCTTTCTCTTCTCCTTAAGTCATCAGTCTTTACCCACTTATTGAATCTCTTTGCCAGCCGGCTGAACATTTCATCCTCAGGAGTGGAGGACTCTCCTTCAGCATCTTTAAGAGCAAGGGACCTTTGAACAGGAGCTGGAGAGGTCTCCCTTTCTTCAGCCTCAGCCCTGTTTTTCAGAAGCATATCATAGGACTTAAGGTTTCCTAGCAAAGCTTCAGTTGAGATTTCTCTGTGGCATCTGGATTCTCTGATAGCCCAGATCCTTGAATCCCATGAGCTAGGGAAGCACATGAGAATCTTATCATTAATTTCAGTCAAGGATATTTCCTTGTCTAAGCCTCTGAGCTCATTAATGATAAGACTGAATCTGTCATACATATTGGCAACAGATTCTTCAGCCTTCTTTTGAAAGTTCTCATACTGGGATATGAGAAGGGACTTTTTGTCCTTTCTTCCATCAGCACTTCCCTCCACCATTGTGGTGAGTGAATCCCAGATCTCATTTGCTGATTGGCATTCAACAACTTTCTGGAAAATGTCATCAGACATTGTTGATACCAGAATATTCATGGCCTTGGCATCACATGCCTTGACCTTCTTCTCAGCCTCTGTCCATTCCTTTCTTGGAACAACCTCAGTTGTTAAGGATTCTCCTTCCTTTTATCTGACTGGAGCAGGAGGACCTGTGAGAAGAACATCTTAGATACCTTCATCAATGGAATTCATGTAAAGTTTTATTCTGGCCTTCCAGAGTGTGAACTTATTTAAGTTACACACTGGAGGTCTGTTGAAGCATAATCCTTAGAGCTCATTTTCTTTATAAGATATGTTTATAGAAAAGAAATAAGAGTAGGATGTCTTTTTGATCAAGGTGTTAACCTCTTAATGATCAAACTCCCTCTGATACCAACTGAAATTGCATAGTGTGCCTCTGGGACAGCACAGAAAATCACAGCACAGACACAATGAATTTTATAGAAGTTCCCCAAAATGTGGGTATTCCTCTCTTCTACCACCTGGTAGGAATGCACCACCTGTGCCTGAGTCTTTTGATCAAGAGACTCTTAGGACCAATGATCTTTTGACAAGGGGATCATGAACCACAGATCTTTTGATAAGGAGATCTTGAACCACCAGATCTTTTTATAAGGAGATCTTGAACCACTGAATCCTTTGAAGAGGGATTAATAAAACTCTTTTATAGAATGAGAAAGAAGAAGGGAGAAGGTTGAAGAAATTCTGTTCTCAGAATTCTTGAAGATGGTTGTATGAAGATCAGCCTGTGAGTTGTTCCAAAGGATCTGCTCTTGATAAGCCCCTGCTTTTGTTTGTGATGTTTTGCAGAAGCTTTGTATTGTCAGATCCTTTCTTCTTCTTCAGATTGTGATCTAGCTGCTATGAGATTGTGATGATGAGCAGCTTTCAGATCCTCTATTCTATTTGATGAAGAACAGCAGATCCTTCTTCTCTTTTTGTTTTCTGTGTTAGAGTTCCTGAGAGAGGGAGAAGATGAAGAAACCCTAGAAAAATGATGGAGACGGCTGATAGTGATTAATGCCTTCTCTGCCTCTATCTTCCATTCTCTTTTTATCCTTCCTTGTTCCAATTCAAAATTTCCTTTCCCTTTCTGATATGCCTTGATAAGGTAATCTGCTTATCACTTTCTCTTTCTTTCCTCTTTTATTCTCGTCCCGACCACCTACAAGGAATATGGTTCCAAGAAACCTTTTATGTCCTTCTTTAATGCTCCTTTCTATTTCAGGAAATTATAGAGCCGCTGGGGAACGGTCTTGAAGGGTGTGGGCCATGAAAGAAGGGTCAGAAAGACAGCTGAAAAGATTACCTTTTACAGACTATATTCGACGTAGCGTCGAATTCATTTCTTCTCTTATCGATGTAACTTCGAGTTCTTCTAGGAGCTGCTTCGATTTCATCTATGCTCTGACTGAACTCTGCTAGTCGATGTTGCGTCGATATCTTCTCGACGCACCCGTCGAGTTGATCTGCCTTGCACTGAACTCCATCTTCTGCGTCGAGATGAAGTCGATGTTCCGTCGACTTTAGTTGGCTTCGACAGATATCCTCTTCTGCGTCGAGTTGAAATAGAAGTTACGTCGATATCTCCAATTACTCCGACAAACACATCACCTCTACGTCGACTTTTATTCGACGTAACGTCGACTTGAGTTACTTCGACAGGAGGGTTGAACCACTTGGACTTTTAGTCTGAGTAGCGTCGATATGGACTCGATGTTGCGCCGAATTATATTCGACATAAATGTTAACTTAGTCCAATATTGCTTCCCTTGATCTAGTCCTGACACCCTATGTTGAGTATGACATCCTAATACATCTAATGACCATATTACCCTCACTATACAATGGGTAATTTAATCCTAGTAAATAAAATCACTTTTAAGTTAATTTGTTAAGTTAAATCAAGGTTTTTTCCCAACACCTCAGGTACAGGTTGTAGCTGAGCTGGTGGTCAAGAGGTTCCTCCCAAGCTTTTGAGCGTGGTACCCTCTTCTCTCCTCGGTGAGGATTCTTTTTGTTATTTGATTGACTCTTTCGTGTTTCTCTATGGGTTTGAGTCAGCTTGTTGACGCCCATAGTAGTTTCTAGATGTATTATGTTATTTTTGTTGCTCTGCTAATGCATCTCATTGGTGAATTATTGCTCTCTAGGAAGGCTTTAAGCTAGGATGCATGATAGGTATTTTAAGTATCAAAATTTTGCATTTCAATTTCATAGCATGGTTTTATGTAAATATCACCTACCTTAAACTTCGTATGAAAACCTTCTATTTATACTAAACTTAGAGAATATCATATCCTTAGAGTATATTGGGTGGTCGTGCACGCTTAGGATAAAATGAAAGTATTTTCCACAGTGTATTATTATACTTTTACTTGTAGACTAGTTGATCCACTGGGCCGAGGGACACGGTCTCAAGTTAAAAAATGTAAATTCTCTATTTAACTCAAACAGATTTATGTGTTTTTATAATTTTACGTGAGTAATGGCTGCTTTAGAGTCTGTAGATGTACCATGTAGGATGTGGCATCATAACACGTATCTTCCCCTTGCTCTGATAATAATTATTAAATTTGTGGGAAAATGCGGGTTGTGACATATAAGGATTTAGAAATTCAGAACACAACACACAAAGCACTCAAGGATTTATTGTGGTTCCTCGAGACAGAGTGTCTTGAATAGTCCACTGTCCCTCTGCGCATATCTAACAATGTTCTAGAGTCGACAAACTCCTCCAAAACTCAGGCCAGCAAGCCCTACAATCTCAAGCCTTCAAGCCCTACAAGCTCAGGCCCTCAAGCCCTGCAAACTCAGGCACTCAAGCCCTACAACTCAGGCACTCAAGGCCTACAAACTCAGGCCCACAATCCCTACAAGCTCTAGACCTCAAGCCCTACAATACTCAGGCCCTCAAGCCCTACAATGCTCAGCCCCTCAAGGCCTACAACTCAGATCCGAAACAGATCCTATAAGCTCAGGCTTGTAAAAGCCTTACAAAGAAAGAATGAGGAAAATTTCTTTAGCCAGATGAAAATCGGCTTCTTGGACTAGAAGAGAATGCTTTTGATGTTTTCTTGGATGGCACAGATTCCTCTTTAGTCCCTTCTTCAATTTGGAACACTTCTTACCAGTCGATGTTGTTTGACTGAACCTTGAGCCGGATGAAGATTGTCTTCTTAAATTTGAAGAGAATGCTTCTGATCTTTTCCTGGATAGCACGGATTCTTCGTTAATCCTTTCTTCAATCTGGAACAATACTTATTAGTCGATGTTGCTTGACTGAAACTTGGAGAATGCTTGATGAGGAAGTTTTGTTCCCTGGTTCTTGTTCCTTCCTTTCAAAACAGCTTACCGTTCTATTGGATCTTGAGTGTTTTCTGCGTTCTTTGCTTCTGTTGAATTAGGGCAAACACTTATCCCTTTTATAAGACTGAGGAGTCAACTAACAGTCTCCTAGGATGTCCTATAAGTGTCAGAGGCTCATTCCTTAACAACACACATTGATTGGGCCATCGGGAGGCGACATTAAATATGGACAACACGATTTGAAATGTCTTGATCTATCTCGACAATATTAGCAATGTCTCGACGACAGAACTTGTCGTTACGCCAATCCATCTTGGACTTGGACAAAACTTCAAGTCACCTTCAATCTTCTTTAGAAAATGATATCTCGACGATACAAGATATCACAGCTGCACTTGCACTTACGACGATATAAAGATGTCGTCGTAATCTTGTTGTCAACTTGCGATCTTCCCGACGGTGTCGTTGAAACCATTCTATCTTCTCAACGATGTCGTTGAGACCATTCTGTCTTCTCGACGATGTCGATGAGACCATTCTATCTTCTCCACGATGTCGTTAAGACCATTCTGTCTTATCGACGATAATGTTGAAAGCATACTGTCATATCGACGATGTTGTCTTGATTATATTGATGACAAACTATTCTTCTTCCATAAGTTGTCTTCACGAGTTCTCCCTTATCCTTCTCGATGACTAGGATTCTTTACGACGATGTCGTCGACACGGACAAGAACTTTGACTTAAGTCTTCTTAGACCTTACAGCTATGTCGCCGTGTGATTCTGATTGACACGACGATACTGGACTTTGTTCGATTCTTCTTGTTCTTACGACGATATCGTCGTGTGTACTTTGATGTCACACGATATCATCGAATTGTCCATGATATCTCGATGATATCTGATATGAACCTTATGCTTAACTCTGAGTATCATCTCGACGATGTCTGAGTGTTTATTCGACGATATGTACAGTCCTTATCGACAATTTTGGACTTAGTGATATTGGAGAAGTGGTGGACATATGATTTAATCTCTGCAAGCATAAACTAAGCATACCATCAAATACATAATATTTTTATCATTGACCTGAGCACTTCATTAAATCAGGAACATTGTTGGGCACTGTTCCCAACAATCGCCCCCTATTTGGAGAAGTTCTAACTCACCTCAATGATAAATGTCACACATAGAAAGAATCAAAACTTAGGCAATTCAAATTAATTATACTACCAAACATTATATAGATCTTAGCTGAGTAGTATACCCTCTCAGAGCTTTCTTGAGGGTATCCAAATTCAATCCAGCTTTCTGAGATAATCTCCCTAGAGGTAGGACTCCGCTTGCCTGCCTATGGATCCTACTCAATCTCCCTCAGACTCTTTTGCATGTACTTCATGTTTTGAAGTTTCTTCCTTTTTCTTGAGGTTGCTGACTCTCCAAATTCAGCACCATATTCCTCTGAGTCTATGATGACTTCCAGCTAATTCTTATCCTGGGGGGGGCTTCTCCAAGGCTTGCTTGACTTGACCGGCAGTCCCCATAGCTTTATGTGAGCCTGCATTTATAATTGCCTTCTCCCCCTTTAGGACTTCTTCAATTAAACGATCATCCAGGGTTTCTTGCATTGAGATCAGCCTTTCATTTCTTTCTTCTGTGATGACTTCAAGCTGGAGAAGATTTTCCTGAGCTGCTAGGGTAGAGCAACCTAGATGGGTCTCCCCCTCAACCATTGCAGTATCTTTGGCTGATCTCCCAGGTTGGAATTCCCCCTCAATTGGATCACTGTCCAGAATTGGACTTCTCCTCTCTTCATCTACCACTGTTTTAGCAGGTTCAGTTTCATTCTCTGGGATATCTTGATGCAGAGACATCTTCCCAAGAGACTTAATGGAATCAATAGATTTACATGCTACACATTGAGTCTTGTTGATCTCTTGAGTTATAGCTTTTGCATCTTCTAAAGCTTAAGCTCCCCCTTGATTAAATATCTCTCCCCCTTTCTGACTTCTTCAATAAAGTCTTGTTATAGGGTGGGCACAAGAGGGATTAGGAATTTAAGAATTTCTCCCCCTACATCAACTATCTCCAATATATGATAGGGATCAATCATAATTCTTCATGGGGGATTAATTTATAATCTAATTTAGATATTCTTGAGAATGAAAAATCAGATTGGACTCCTGATTACATAGCAGAAATCTGATTTTCTGTTGAAATCTGATCACCTCCAGCTATTTTCTGTCTTTTGCAAAGTTCAGCATTTGCACAACAGCTAGACAGTTTTTCGCAGAAGTCTGCCTGTCTTCAGTGTGCAGCAGCTAAGTGATACCAAATGAAATATATTAATTGAGACTTTGATGTTGCTGAACTCTTGCAAACTTTTCCAGGATAGAATCTGCCTTTAAGCTATTAGAAAAATTATCCTGTTGTCCCAGCACATAGGCCAAAAACAGCACCTAGTCCAAGGCCCAAATTTGTTTTTGATGGGCCCTTGGACTCCCTGCAAAACAGGATTACATACCCTTAGGCACCCAAACAGCTTTGGGTCCTAGGACATTGTTAGCTCTATGATTAGAATGAAACCTGGTTACATTAACAGCTAACATCTTATTATTTGTTGTAGGCCGTGTTGGATTGAACCAACAGTCTAAGGCATAGTGGTCTATCTTACCACAACACCAGCAGTTATGGGGATTATATCTCCTCTTCTGAATCATCTTAGGCTTGACTTGTTGATACCTATGAACAGGAGAGAAATAACTGAACTGCTGAGCAAAGTTCTTCTTGAACTTAAGACTGCCTGACAATTTTTGCTGTGGGACATCATACACAGTCCTAGGCTTGACAATTTGCCTAGCAGCCTTGCTTTTACCCTTCGGTGCTTTGGCAAGTGAGCCTAAGTCAAATGTCCCATAAGGTTTCTCTTGGCCCTCCTCATGCTGTGCTTGAAATACACTGGTCCCAAGGACTTTGGCATACCTACTTGGTGGCTCCTTGCAACCACTAGTAGAGCACTCATTAGATGAATGACAACGTAAACTCTCATGGTCATAAGAATTAGTTGGCAATATAACTTTTTGAAAATTAATTATCTCTTGAGGATTTTTCTCTTTATCATTCTCTTGAGTGTATCCTACGCCACCTCTATAAGGTGCAGAGAAACTATCTATGATAAGGAGGACAGTTTGAGGCTTGGAAAAACTGGTCACAAGCTTCCTTTCATTGAGGATCTTAACCTTAAGATCTTTTATAATAAGCTCCTTCTGACTTAATTTATCAACATTGGATATAGATATATCCTTGAGAGCTTTGATCTCTTTGCTTTCTTGAGTCAACGAGAAAGTTTTCTCAGCAAGCTCAGATTCAAGACCCTTCAGGAGAGCAATTTCATTTGCTTGAGCCTTAGCCAGCTTCTTACTTCTTTTAAGAGCTTCAAGAAGGGCAGCATATTGCTCTACTAAGTCAGGCATGTCATCCTATTCTGATGAGCTTGCCTCAGATTCAGAATCTGAGACAGATAGAGGTGCTCATATGCATACCTGTTTAGGAGAGACCTTGTCCTGGATTTCTTCATCCTCAGATTCTGATAGGGCGGTCAGCCCAAAGTAAGCTTCATGTTATGAGTCTGAATTGCTTGAGTCACTTAAGGTTTTCACCTTCTTCTTAACAATGAAACTCCTCTCAGTTCTCAAGCCCTTGTGTGACTCAGATTCAACTTGTCTAGAGTCTATCCACTTTTCAGGACAGTCAGCAACAACATGATCTGTTATTTGACAACAATAGCATATAATATTAGGTATAATCTGTTTATTGTGCTTAGAATGATACATGTCATGTCTAGACTTTGTTCTAGATTGATCCTTGCAGTTTGCTGAATGTTGAGCCTTGTTGTGCTCTTGATCTTCTGATTCTGAACAGCTAGCATGATGATTAGCATAATCATTATTTCTTCTCCTTGACAGCTCAGCCTTGAGAGCAAGGTTCTTGTGAATAGGAGTTGGTGTCCCTTCCTCTTCTTCCTCCTTCCTTCTGTTGAGCTGGAGCTCATGGGATAGGAGCTTCCCAAATAGATTTTGGGGCACAAGCTTTGCTAGATTGCCCATTTCCCTAATGGCACAAATCTTTATATCCCACTCATTATTCAGAGATCTTAGGAACTTGTCATTTAGGTCATAATTTGAGAACTCCCTTCCATATGTTCTCAGACCATTGACAATCTTAAATAATTTTTCATAACACTCATAGATGGAATCTTGCTTGTCTTGCTTGAATGCTTCATACTCTTGATTCAGCAAAGACTTCCAATCATCTCTGACATCCTCAGTTCATTCCAAGAACACAATGAGAGTGTTCCACATTTCTTGAGCAGTCTTGCAGTGCATTGAATTCTGGAATGTTGAATCATCAACAACACTAGCAAGAATAATCTTAGCCTTATTGTCCATTGTGATCAAGAGAATTTCATCTCTTGTCATCTCATCATATGACTTTGGCCTTGACCTGAAGCAATGCTTGTTGAGGCCTTCGTAGGAATAAAAGGACCTTCCTCAATAACAACAAAAATCCTGGGGTATATGTCTTCCATATATAGCCTAGCCCTCACCTTCCACATAGCAAAGTATTCTTTAGAAAAAATGGCTAATCTTGCTTCCATAGCCATAGTGACTAGACACCCAAAATTTAGAGTAAGATCTTGTTCAAGTTGTTAGATTTTTATGAACAACCTAGCTCTGATACCACTTGTTAGTTATGGATGTTGTCAAATCACCTAGAGGGGGGTGAATAGGTATTTTAAAATCTCTTTACCCTCTTTCTTTTAAGTATATTTCTATGAAGGTCCTACTATAAGGATTTAGAAATTCAGAACACAACACAGAAAGCACTTAAGGATTTATAGTGGTTCCCTAAGATAGAGCGTATTGAGTAGTCCACTGTCCCTCTGCGCCTATATAGCAGTGTGCTAGAGTCGGCAAACTCCTCCAAAACTCAGTACCGCAAGCCCTACAATCTCAGGCCCGCAAGCCCTACAAGCTCAGGCCCCCAGGCCCTACAAACTCAGGCCCTCAAGCCCTACAATCTCAAGCCCTCAAGCCCTACAAACTCAGGCCCTCAAGCCCTACAAGCTCGGGCCCTCAAGCCCTACAATATTCAGGCCCTGAAGCCCTACAATGCTCAGCACCTAAAGGCCTACAACTCAGATCTGAAACAGATCCTACAAGCTCAAGCTTGTAAAAGCCTTACAAAGAAAGAATGAGGAAAACTTCTTTAGCCAAATGAAGATCAGCTTCTTGTACTTGAAGAAAATGCTTTTGGTGTTTTCTTGGATGGCACAGATTCCCCTTCAGTCCCTTCTTCAATCTGGAAAACTTCTTATCAGCCGATGTTGCTTGACTGAACCTTGAGCCGGATGAAGATTGGCTTCTTAGATTTGAAGAGAATGCTTTTGATCTTTTCTTGGACAGCACAGATTCTTCTTAAATTCTTTCTTCAATCTGGAACAATACTTATGAGCCAATGTTGCTTGACTGAAAATTGGAGAACGCTTGATGAGGAACTTTTGATCTCTGGTTCTTGTTCCTTCTTTTCGCAGCCGCTTACTGTTCTATTAGATCTTGCATGTTTTCTGTGTTCTTTGCTTCTGTTGAATTAGGGCAGACACTTATCCCTTTTATAAGACTGAGGAGCCGACTAACGGTCTCCCAGGATATCCTATAAGTGTTAGAGGCAAATTCCTTAACAGCACGCGCTGATTGGGCCATCGGGCGGCGGCATTAAATGCGGACAATGCGATTTGAAATGTCTTGATCAGTCTCGATGACATTAGCAATGTCTTGACGACAGAACTTGTCGTTACGCTGATCCATCTTGGACTTGGACAAATCTTAAAGTCCTCTTCAATACTCTTTAGAAAATGATATCTCGACGATACAAGATATCACAGCTGCACTTGCACTTACGATGATATAAAGATGTCGTCGTAATCTTGTTGTCAACTTGCGATCTTCTCGATGGTGTCGTTGAAACCATTTTGTCTTCTCGACGATGTCATAGAGACCTGATGCGCAAATCTCACACACCGCTATAGGCGGTAGCTAGACTGCGACACGAAACGGCAGTGTACCGATCGTTCAAGTAATATAAAATGAGGAGCAAATCCCCGAGTATCGATCTCAAAGGAGCACGGTAAGGTGGAGCTATCTATCGAGGAAGGACTTGAAATTGAAGTCCTTTAAGTCGGATGGATGCGGAAACGGGGGTTTTGGACTGTGGAAATAAAGAGAAAATATTACAACTACTCCTATGCAATGCCGTTATGCAATGCTTCGCTAGGCGGGATGGAGACTACGTAGGCCTTGAGCGCGCTGCTTCGAAAGGGCGGATGGACGAGTAGGCAAACAGAATGAGGGTCGCAAGCACCTCTTCGACAAGCACGCCACTAGCAATTGCTAGTGCGACACACGAACGTGACGGCGGAATGGGAAATGGATGGCGGCGCACCTCATACACACATATAAACAAAAAGATACATTCACATAGACATGAAATAACTTTATAAAGCAAGGTCTATAGTGTTCATCATCTAAATACAAAGGATCTAACAATTACAACACAAAATACAATGAAGGGGAAAGTAAGGAATCGACCGAATCCGAAGTCTTGTTGAGGGATCACGGTTGGAATCGCTAGGTTGTCAATCCGCGTCCAATCTCGGTCCTCAACTGCGTCCGGGGTAGAGAAGGCTGTCACTACCCTCCAATGGCCCGTCTTCTTCGTGTCACGATTCAGCCGCACAACCAAGCTTCCTTCTCTTTGGATGATGGTGGATGAAGAGCTAGATCCTTCTCCTTAGAGCTTGAGGATGATGGAGGAGGCCTAGGGCCAAGCCCTCATGGAAAGGTGGAGGTGTACGGAGCTGGAACTCCTTTTACGGCGGAAAAAGCGGAAAAATGTACGATCAGTGGCGCACGACCAGTGGTCATGCGCACTTTGTCCAGTGGTCGTGCGCAGTGTTCCTGTGCAGTTTTTGCACCCCGGAACACTCGCACGACCCCTGTATCAACATGAAATATCGCCGGGCCACTGAAATGGGCATTCCACACATTCTCAAATATAGAAATTAAATTGCAACATAAAGCATGAGTAAGAAAGACATGAAAATACACCGAAACGGGCCTAAAAGTGCACTTAGCATGGAACATCAAATATGAATGAAAACATGCCTAAAGTGTAGTGCATAGACTAGATAATTGGCCCAGATGAGTCCATAAAAGTGTATATAATTGGGACTCATCACACCCCCAGACTTACCTGTTTGCGCGTCCCGAGCAAAAAAATCCGGCGGAGTAGGAAAAGCATAGTTAGCTAAAAAATTGCGACATGGAGTAGTATGCGAAGTTGCATACTTGTGTGTAGAAATTCATTACAAGAAGTTTCTAAATATGCTAGCTAATTTATAAAAAGTGTAGATGCGTAAAAAGGAATTTATTTTTACTCAAAAAAGGAATGTTGGTGAATCTCGTGGTCACGCGTAGTACGAAAGTAAGCTAGACGTGAAGGGGAGTGTTACCAAAGACCAGAACTCGAAATTATCTCCGTTGAAATTCATCAACATCGAGAGCCATAAGCTCGCCCTGTCACACTCTCTACACGGCGCTAATGAACTCACAAGATGAATCGATAGGACTTTAGGTGTGCACGAGGCTTAGGTTATGGTTTGGAATGCAAAGATAAACGCGATGGCTAATCGCAACCCAAGAGAGCTCGCAAAAGTGCTAATTCAAAGCTGCCACAATAATACACGTGTAACACACCCCCATACTTGACTTTGAAACCGGGTGTGCACACGGCCTACAACAATCAATACTATTTTGATGTTTCAATTAAACCACTGGGGATATAAATCTTTTTTTTTTTTTTTTGCTTTTCTTTTTCTTTTCTTTTCATCCCCAAATCTAATAGCACAATTTTCAGCACATAGACATTTTTAAAACTTCCACATCAACACTGAAGTTTCGCATCACCGCACCGCATTGGAAAATTACAATTCATAAATGCATTTAGCTTAATTTTGGTTGCGAAAATAGGATTAGCTTTTAGGCCTTGGTAAAGTATGGTGGAGCTAAACCAAAAGATCGGGTAGGCACAAAATGGGCTAGCAACGGTTAGCGTATAGGAATGGTAGAACAAAGCTCAAGCTTGTCAAATAGATGGCCTATGTCACGCTCAACTTGCAAGTCATTCACACCAATGCTTCGAGAGTCGCTTGGGGCAAGTTCTTAGCCCCCGAGAAAGGTAATCCTTCCTCCCGACTCGAGCAACATGAACCTCGTGCTCGCCTACACACAATACCACGCTACTACTAGATTCAACCACATTCACCATTTTGAGTAAAATAAATTAAAATCTACGTAAATCTACTAATTATAAATTAGAAGCATAAATAAAAACTAATTCTACTCAAAGTCCTAGGCAAGACACGAGTATTTAACTAGAGCACTACAAGAGTCAACATTCCACTCCATCTTACAATTATTTTGGCTAATATAGCAATTTCTACATCACAACCAAGAATTGAATATACAGGAGCATACAAACAAGCGAGTACGCGCTAAAGTGGGTGCTGTGAAGTGCAATGAAAATGAACAAAAACTTAACTAGAAGCTTCTAGTATGTTGTGCAGTAGTGCACGTGAGCGGGTAAACAAAACTACTCTCCCCCAGACTTAAACTAAACAATCTAATGCAAAATATGACTATAAAATTCAGAATAAAGTTAAGGAAAGAGAGTACCCAATGCTCAGCAAGTGAGCATACCAGAAGATTGGCGTTTAAATCTAGACCTAGCTGCAGCATCCATCCAGAAGAATACCTGCAGGGGTCAGCTCCACAAAAACAAAAGAAAAAGACAAACTAAAATAAACTACAGCTAACTAAACATGATTAGATGAAATAAAAAAAATGCAGGAAAAGAAAGATAACTACTGGGGTTATTGTCTTCCCAGCACGACTTATTTAAAAATATAACAGTTCTAGTTAATGGGCGTATGAAAGAAGAAATGAATAGGTAACTGCTCTATTATGCGTGTCGGTAGCGGGTACCGATACGACGATAGAACAGTTACTCCCCTACCTAAATAAAAATACCTGCTTAACACAGGTAGAGGAAATAGGAAGTAATAAGAGGAGGAAGGCTGATCCTCACTCATCTCACCACACAATAAATCCTTGCCCAGCAAGGTGTCATCTCCAGGGAGGTAGTAGGAGGAGAAGGCAATGAGTGGAGATTCCTATACGGAGGGGGATCAACCTCCTCACATAAGAGGATGCTCTCATCATTGACTTGAGCATCAAGCTCCAAGTCCTCTTGGGGTACCTTTGAAGACTCAACCTGCACAGGCGCAGATGAAGAAAGGAGATCAAGAAATAAACAAGAAGAAGAACATGAATAAAAAACAATGGGGGAGTGGTCCCGGTCTCACTCCCATTAGGTTGGGGAAATAAGATATTGTCGGCATCATCGATAATGCTGCAGGACTCAGTAGGATCATCAGTGACCTCCTCCACGATATGGACTTCCTCCACCAGTGCTGAGGTAGAATCCTCGTCACCTTGGAAAATATCCTCCTCCATAGGAATAGGCACAACACATAAATCACCTGCCTTATCCTGCGAAACATTCTCAATAATGTCGTCAAAGACAAATGTAGTATGCACAACAGGGGGAGGAATAGTGCTCGGAAAAAAGTCAAGCACCGATTCATCACAAAGAATCGAATCTACACATGGTGACATATGTACAGGGGAGATGGGCTCCGAAATGTCAGAGTCTAGATCAGCCACACATCTGGTGACTGTGTCCACATTATCCCCTTCAAAACTTGAAGGTGAAATGGGCACATAACTAGATGTTGAAGGTGTGCTGCCAGAAGTAGGAGTCGGGACGATCCAGATATCCGGCTCGTCATCCTCGTCCATTTGGCGAAGGAATGCAGCACAATCCTTCAAGGCATGATCCATGCTCCGACAAAACAAGCACTGTTTTGCATTTTTCTTCGGCTCAAATTGAACCGGAGATGAATGCGAAAAGGGCATGTGCGGAGCGGACGAGTAGCCGTAGGACTTACGCACACCATATGGAGTACCAGACGAATTCGGTGCTCCATGTACTGGGCGCTGAGTGCTAGGGTTACTATCTCCCTTTGGACATCTATCACTAGCATGAGATATATCTCCACAAAAGCGGCAACGAATATTAAATGAAGCCCACATAGTGTGAAGATAAAAAGATTCAAAATAAACACGCTATTGTGCAAAATAATACACCCAACAAAAATTTCCTAAGCAACCTAATAAAAACAGGAAAAATAGACTAAGAAGAAATAAAACAAAAGAATGCAATACACAAATGGAAGGGATTTAATCTCAGATTCTCCCTCTCCAGAAAACTCACACGACCGTGTTCCCCGGCAATGGCGCCAAAAACTTGATGCGCAAATCTCGCACACCGCTATAGGCGGTAGCTAGACTACGGCACGAAACGGCAGTGTACCGATCGTTCAAGTAATATAAAACGAGAAGCAAATCCCCGAGTATCGATCTCAAAGGAACACGGTAACGTGGAGCTATCTATTGAGGAAGGACTTGAAATTGAAGTCCTTTAAGTCGGATGGATGCGGAAATAGGGTTTTGGATTGTGGAAATAAAGAGAAAATATTACAACTACTCCTATGCAATGCCGCTATGCAATGCTTCGCTAGGCGGGATGGAGACTACGTAGTCCTTGAGCGCGTTACTTTGAAAGGGCGGATGGACGACTAGGAAAATGGAATGAGGGTCGCAAGCACCTCTTCGACAAGCACGCCACTAGCAATTGGTAGTGCGGCACACGAACATGACGGCGGAATGGGAAATGGATGGCGGCGCACCTCATACACACATATAAACAAAAAGATACATTCACATAGACATGAAATAACTTTATAAAGCAAGGTCTATAGTGTTCATCATCTAAATACAAAGGATCTAACAATTACAACACAAAATACAAAGAAGGGGAAAGTAAGGAATCGACCGAATCTGAAGTCTTGTTGAGGGTTCACGGTTGGAATCGCTGGGTTGTCAATCCGCGTCCAAGCTCGGTCCTCAACTGCGTCCGGGGTAGAGATGGCTGTCACTACCCTCCAATGGCCCATCTTCTTCATGTCACGATTCAGCCGCACAACCAAGCTTCCTTCTCTTTGGATGATGGTGGATGAAGAGCTAGATCCTTCTCCTTGGAGCTTGAGGATGATGGAGGAGGCATAGGGCCAAGCCCTCATGGAAAGGTGGAGGTGTACGGAGCTGGAACTCCTTTTACGGCGGAAAAAAGCGGAAAAATGTACGATCAGTGGCGCATGACCAGTGGTCGTGCGCACTTTGTCCAGTGGTCGTGCGCAGTGTTCCTGTGCAGTTTTTGCACCCAGGAACACTCGCACGACCCCTATATCAACAAGAAAGATCGTCGGGCCACTGAAATGGGCATTCCACACATTCTCAAATATAGAAATTAAATTGCAACATAAAGCATGAGTAAGATAGACATGAAAATACATCGAAACGGGCCTAAAAGTGCACTTAGCATGGAACATCAAATATGAACGAAAACATGCCTAAAGTGTAGTGCATAGACTAGATAATCGGCCCAGATGAGTCCATAAAAGTGTATATAATTGGGACTCATCAAGACCATTCTATCTTCTCGACGATGTCGTTGAGACCATTCTGTCTTATCGACGATATCATTGAAACCATACTGTCATATTGACGGTTTTGTCTTGATCATTTCGATGACAAGCTATTCTTCTTCCATAAGTTGTCTTCACGAGTTCTCCCTTAGCCTTCTTGCGACTAGGCTTCTTTATGACGATGTCATCGACATGGCCAAGAACTTTGACTTAAGTCTTCTTAGACCTTACAGCGATGTCGTCGTGTGATTCTAATTGACACGACAATACTGGACTTTGTTCGATTCTTTTTGTTCTTACGATGACATCGTCGTGTGTACATTGATGTCACAACGATATCGTTGAATTGTCCATGATACCTTGATGATAACTGATATGAACCTTTTGCTTAACTCTGAGTATCATATCGATGATGTCTGAGTGTTTTGTTGGGAATATTGCCCTCAATGTTCTCTTGATTTGAAGAGGCATCAAACTCAATGCTAAGTACATATTGTATTTGATAAACCCTCTTTTACATTATGTCTATGCAGGGTTAGGTTATTCCAATTATTGGAATAGTTCTGTGGTTTTACTGTCAAAACCGCTGAGACGACATTATGTTCTCAGCTGAACCGCTGAGCCGCAGCCAGAGCCGCTGAGAAGGAGTCTGTCTCAGTTGAGCTGCATTTAGACAGAATCCGCTGAGAAGACTATCTGTCTCAGTGGATTCGATGAGATGAAGATAGATTCTGCCACTGCGACTGGGGCTTAGCCACTGAGACTGAAGCTTGTCTCAGCCCAACCACTGAGACAGATTCATATTTAAATAAAGCCTGGCGGGATCTACTTTTGGCGCAAGTGGGTGGAAAGCGAAGATAACATTTTATATTTTTGTCCATGCTGTGATAGGGCACTCTTCAGAGTCGTTACAGATTGGAGGAAGTATAAAAGAAGATGTTAGGGCATAATAGAAGGTATGGAAAAATAATCTGAAAAGCTACTATGCTATTGATGGCTTCCACGGATATCTATACCTGCTTCCTGAAGCTACAAGCAGATAACTGGGAGCAGATTGTTCTTACTGATTCAATCCAGATGAATAAGTAGATCTTTCTTCATCTACTGAAGAAGAAGATCAGATAGATGCAAGGACTGAAGCTACTGCCATTCATCCCTACATCAAGACAGCACTGTTGTGCATCAACAACAGAAGACCAGCTCTGAAGGATATATCTTTACAGTCCTCTGTTGTAAGCAAACATTATAAACACTGTAAGAACATTATTGTTATGAGTGTGTATGGCTTAGTGCCTGAGTTTGTAGGGCTATTAAGCCTAAGTTTGCATGGTCATTGAGCCTGAGCTTATAGATCTGTACTCCCAGCTTGAGGTGTAGGATCTCTGAGGAGATATGAGGTAGGGATTCTTGATAGGCCTGAGGTAGGAAATCAGGAGGATTTCTGAGTTATAGGAGTTGGAGCACTCTATGTGGTAGGGTTGTTGAGCATGAGGTAGGGCTCTTGAGCCTGAGGTAGGGTTTGGAGCAATCCTAAGAGATCCTGAGGGATCTGAGTTGTAATCTCTTGGAGCTGAGTTTTTGAGGAGGTTGCCTTGTCTAACACACTGTTAGAAAGGTGTAGAGGGAAAGTGGACTACCCATAGACACACTGTCTTTGGGAACCACTATAAATAGCTGTGTGTTTTCTATGTTGTGCATTTACTTTATATGATCTCTAACAACAGCTAGTTGTAGAAAAGAAAAACAAAGAAACCTATTAACACCGCCCCACCCCCCTCTAGGTGAATTAGACTACTACCTAATAAATTATCAAGTGGTATCAGAGCTAGGTTGGTGAATAAGGACTTAATTATCTGACCAGATCCTATAAGGAGTAGCCAAGTCTGAATCAAATGGCTGCTACTGGAGGTCAAAAGGAGATGGGATCTATGAAGTTGCCCATATGCAAAAAGAAGACTTTTGGTATATGGAAGCAAAGGGTAAGGCTGTTCATGGATGCCTCAGACCCTAAGATATATATAACTGTCAAGGAGGGTCCTTTTGTCTTCACAAAGCTCTCCACTATAGATCCTATAAGGTAAGTGGCCAAGTCATATGCTGAAATGACTAAGGATGAAATTGCACTTGCTACCATGGACAATAGAGCACAAAACATAATTGTCAATGCAATTGATGATTCCACCTTCCAGAACTTGGTGCACTGTGAGACTGCCAAGGATATGTGGGATACACTCATAGTGTATATGGAAGGTACTGGAGAAGTGAGGGATGATAGGAAATCTCTCCATAATTAAGAGTATGAAGCCTTCAGGCAGCACAACCTGGAATGCGTAGCTGAATTCTATGAAAGGTTCTTTAGAGTGGTGAATGAGTTGAGGACCTATGGAAGGGTCTTCAGTCATTATGATATGAATGGCAAATTCATAAGATCTCTAACTAGAGATTGGGATATAAAGATCTGTGACATTAGAGAAGTGACAAAGTTGGGCGAGACTCCTCCCCATACACTATTTGGAAAGTCGCTCTCCTATGAGATGCATCTATCTGCAAGGAAGGAGGAGGACACATCCACCAGGCCTCACGCAAAGGAGAGAGTTGTGGCTGTTAAAGCTGAAAGCTCTGAGAAGAGCAAAGCAAGAATGCCTTCTCCACTAAGAAGGGTTGCTGACTCAGAAAATTCTGAGCCTAGCACATCTAACAACAAGTCATCAGATGAGGAGTTTGCTGCCTAATCAAAGCACTTCAAGAAGCTGATGAGGAGGAAGCAGTAGAAGAACAAATCTTCCTCCTTCTCACATCCCAAGAAGGAACACAACAGATCAGAAAGGCAGCACCCCAAGGGTGACAGGTATGACCCTAAATATGTTAAACATATTTCAAATAATGTTATATGTTATTGCTGCAGCAAGCTTAGACATGTCATAGTTGACTGCCCAGTCAAGAGAAAGGAAAGAGGTGATAAGAAGACTCATCACCAGAAGGGAAGGAAAGGTAAAAAATCCTTTCTAGCAAAGAAGCAGAATAGCTGGAGTGAATCTGAGTCTTCATCCTCAGATTCTAAAGAAGAAGAGGAAGCTTACATAGAGCTATTTGCAGCTGAAGAGGACGAAGACTATCCTGCTGCTAAAGTTTGCATCAGGGCCCCTCTGCCACATTCAGATAGTGATATAGAGGAGGATGAAGATGACAAAGAACAATATGGCTTAATGTCCATGTCAGAGGATGAAGACTGTCAGGATCATCCTGATTAGGTATCAACTCCTCTCCTTCCCTCTTCTGATTATGAGTCAGTACCAGAATCAAAAGCATGCTCATCTAATGATAAGAGTGGTTCAGAATCTGAAGTGGATGTCAATCAATTGATTGACAAGTATGGTGCTCTTTTGGAAGCTCTGAAAAAGAGCAAGAAGCAAGCCAAGAGGCAAGCTCTAGAGATTTCTTCCCTTCAGCAAGCAAAGCCTGATTGCACTGAGTCATCTACCCAGATGACTCATATGAGTAGAGAAATAAGTCAGTTGAAGGGAATTACAATATTCAAATTAAGCACCATTAGCCAAAAGAACAAGGTCATCAAGGACCTTGAGGAGACGCTTCTCAAATAGAAGAGCTTGGTGGCTCAATTCTCCAAACCCAAATCCATACTGCCCATTATTGACACCTTCTCCTCCCAAACCAATAGGAGCGGGCTAGGTTTCAATAAAGTCATTGTAGGTGCTGAGAATGGAGGAAAGGGTTAGGATAAAGCTAAGCCTCATACCACCTTTCAAGAGGTGTTGCTTCCCTCCAACAGGTATGACCAGGACAACATGCATGGTCACTGGAAGAATGGAAGTTCCTATAGGAAGGAAAATACTCCTTACTATAGCAGAAGAAAGGGCATGGAAATGAGTGCTTTGAAAGCTCCCCATAAAGAAATTCAAATTGCCCATTCTGGACCATTTGTATTTGGTACTTTAGCCCCTTCATTCAAGGATTAGAAAGCTGGTTCATCTAAATCCCAATTAGCAAAAAAACATGGTTGATGTTAAGCCTATAATCATGTCCAACAGCACAGTATCTAATGCCATCAACTCTTGCTTAGCTGCCAAGCTAAGACCAACTGATGTCACTCAGATAAAGTCTGCTAAGACTAACTATAAATAGTCAACCAGCCAGGTTATTGTTAATAGGAATAAGAAGAATGTTGCTACCTTCTTCACTGAACACAAGCATTCTGATGCTCCTTCCACCACAAAGAGTGTTCAGAAAAGAAGGTACAACATCCATGAATGTTGGTGTTGTGGTAAAGTGGGACACTTTGTCATAGATTGTTGGCACAACACAAGTGTGCCTAATGCAAAGAGGAGCTTTCCTGCAAAGGTTGCAGTGAGTGAGAGAGTGGTTGTTTATGCTAACAGCAACCTAGGACCCAAAAACAATTGGGCTCCTAAGGGAAAATGAATTGCATTTTGCAGGATAGTTCAAGTACCAGACTAAGGGAAATATAGTACTTAGACAGTGGGTGCTCTAGGCACATGATAGGTATAAGGAGTCTTCTACAGGATTACACTCATGTGAAGAATGGACCAATAGTTATCTTTGGAGGTTCCAAAGGAGTCACCAAAGGATATGGTATGATCTCAAATGGCATAGTTTCAATAACAAGGGTAGCCTATGTTGAAGGGTTGCAACACAACCTTGTAAGCATAAGTCAACTATGTGACTTGGGCTATGTCATTGAATTACACAATGACAAGTGTTTGATCAAAAAGTCAATTGACTTAGAGATCATTCTCTCAGACACTAGGAGTGGGAATGTTTATTGCTTAGATTTTATTTGCAATAACTCTTTATCTCTTGTATGTTTTGTACCTATGAAAGTGAATCTCTTTGTGTTCAATGGCACAAGAGACTTGCCCACATTAACTACAAGACAATATATAGACTATTTTCTAAAAACCTTGTTAGGAATAGTCCAAATTTGAAATGTATTAAAAGTGGTCCCTATCATGCAGCCAAATGGGCAAGCAAACAAGGACCACCTTTAAAAGTATTGGCTCCAAAGACACTGCAAGATGTTTATATCTATTGCATATGGACTTGTTTGGTCCTTTGCCCATACAGAACCTAGGTGGGAAGTTGTATATTTTATTGATTGTAGATGACCACTCAAAATATACATGGGTATTCTTCCTTAAGAAGAAATCTGATACTTTAGATATCTTCATAAACTTTGTCAAGGCAATCCAGAATGAACTACAATTTAATGTGGTCAAGACTAGAACTGATCAATCTAGGGCCATGACAAAGTTTTGTCAAAAATTTGGTATCACCCGAGAGTTTTCCTCCCCAAGGACTCCACAGCAAAATGGTGTGGCTGAGAGGAGGAATAAGACGTTGATTGAAGCTGGGAGAACATTGCTTAGTGACTCCTCACTCCCAGAATATTTCTGGGCTGATGCAGTCCATACTGCTTGTTATGTTCTCAATAGATCTTCCATCAATAAGGCCCTTGGAAAAAAAAACCCCTATGATTCTGAAAGGCAAACAACCAACAATTTCATATTTTAGAATCTTTGGTTGCAAATGCAAAATATCAAATAATGGAAAATCCCAACTAACAAAGTTTGCTGAAAAATGTAATGTTGGGGTTCTAGTTGGATATGGCTCACATAGTAGAGCCTATATAGTATTCAACAAGAAGACTCATGTTGTAGAAGAGTCTATGCATGTTGTCTTTGATGAGACCAACCTACTTTAAAAAAGCTGGTCCAGTTCTCCTGTTTTGACAGGTAATGAACAGAAGATGCAAGAAACGTCTATCCAAGACATACCCAGCACCAGCAGAATCTATTCAGAGTTTGTTGTTCCTGAAGATGAAGATCAGCAGGCTGCTGAAGAACCTGCTACTCCAGAAGAAGAGCTGCAGATTGCTGACAGATTTCCTGCAGCAACCAGGCATCTAAGGGATCATCCAAAGAACCAGATAATTGGACATGAGAATGAAGGGTGATCACCAGAAGCAGGGCTCACAATGAAGCTCTATTCCTAAGCTTTCTATCTCAGATGGAGCCCAAGAAGTTTGAGGAAGCTAATCAAGATACTTTATAGATTCAAGCCATGCAAGAAGATCTTCTACAATTCAAAAGGCGCAAAGTATGGAAGTTGGTGCCAAAACCTCAAGGACACAACATCATTGGCACCAAATGGATCTACAGAAACAAGCTAGATGAGAATGTCATCATCATCAAGAATAAGGCTAGACTAGTAGCCAATGGATACAGGCAAGAAGAAGGTATTGACTTTGATCAAACCTTTGTCCCAGTTGCAAGGTTAGAAGCAATAAGGTTATTCCTTGCCTATGCTGCCCACAAGGGGTTCAAGGTATACCAGATGGATGTCAAATCAGCCTTCCTAAATGGAGATTTGAAATAGGAGGTATATGTGGAACAGCCATCAGGTTTTGTACATTCAACTCTTACCTCCCATGTTTATTTACTTAGGAAAGTATTATATGGTCTAAAGCAATCCCCTAGGGCTTGGTATGAGACCTCGTCTAGCTTTCTCATCAAGAACAAGTTCTTGAGGGGAAAGATAGATAATACATTGTTTCTTAGGGAAACAATGGGCACATGTTTCCTAGTCCAAATTTATGTTGATTACATAATCTTTGGGTCTACTAATGACAACCTTTGCAAAAGGTTTGCCAACCTTATGCAGAGGGAGTTTGAGATGAACAGTATGGGAGAGCTCTAGTACTTTTTAGACCTCCAAGTGAAACAGTATGATGAGGAGATATTCATCTCTCAGACGAAGTACACTAGGGAGCTTATCAAGAAGTTTGGGATGGAATCTGCTTCCACCATGAAAACTCCCATGGGGTCAAATATTTCCCTGGACAAGGTTGAGAAGGGAAGACCCTTTAATGAATCCATGTACAGGTGCATTATTGGATCCCTGTTGTATCTGATTACTAGTAGACCAGCCATTATATATGCAACATGTGTTTATGCTAGGTACCAAGCATGACCTAAGGAATCTCACTACTTAGCTGCAAAGAGGATTTTAAGATACCTTAAAGGTAGCCAACATCTTGGCCTTTGGTACCCTAAGAACAATGATTTTGAACTGACTGGTTTTTCAGATGCAGATTTTGCAGGATGCAAAGAAGATGGGAAAAGTGCAAGTGGAACTTGTCAATTCCTAGGAAGGAGGTTGATCTCTTGGAACAGCAAGAAGCATACTAGTGTGGCAATATCCACAGCTGAGTCTGAGTACATTGTTGTAGGGAGCTGGTGTGCACAATTGTTGTGGAAACATCACCAGCTAAAGGACTACAACCTCAAGGTAAGTAATTCTCCAATGTTTTGTGACTAATATCCAGTGCTATTTCTATTGCTAAGAATCATGTCTCTCATAGCAGGACTAAACATATAGAAATAAGGTATCATTTTATTAGAGAACATGTAGAATGTAAAGATATCTGTCTTGAACATGTCCCCACTGACAATCAAGTTGCAGATATATTTACAAAGCCATTGGATGAGGCTAAATTTAATGTTTTCAAAATTGAGCTAGGAATGTTAAACTCAGAATAGGCTTTAACATTTCATTTTTTCTATCATGTTTGTTATTATATTTCCTAAGCATTGCTAGAAAATAGTAATGCTTCAAATCTATTAGTGACATGATTAGGGAGAAAGACAATCCAATTTAAAAAGGTTCACTGCTAGGCAGTGAGTTCAGCTGAGACAGTCTCAACTGAACCGTTGAGATAGCTAAGTCATCTCAGCGGTTACCGCTGAGACAACTAAGTCATCTCAGCGATTAAGTTTACCTTTTCCTAGCGATCAAGCTTTCCGTCTCAGTGGATCCTCTGAGATGAGATTGCTTATTTAAATTAACTAATTAATAAGTCTAATCAACATCTCACCTTAAGAATGACTTGTAGCACACCTATAAATAGTGTTATGTTGATTAAATCACTTCTCAGACTTCAAACCCTACCTAGCCATCGAGACGAACCTTCCTTTCCCGCCGAATCAACAACTCATTTTTCTTCAAGAATGGCGCCAAAGAGTTCAAAGGATCTTCTGGAGGGGTATGAGATAATAAGAAATGGATTTCAACATACTCAACCTGAGATTAAAAACGTGATTCAACTTCTAGAAGGACAAGGGTTGGACTATTTTCTGTCAGTGCCATCTGTGATTCTCAGAACTGAAGTTCTAAAATTGTACAGCAATGCATGGCTATCTTCTTCCAAATCTTCCTTAAAGTCCAAGATTGGAAGCTTGAAGATTAATATATCTCCATGGAAGCTGGAGAAAGCATTTCAGAATTTCATCATGCAGTAATATAATGATGAGGAAGACAGTGTGTTTGAAAAAGACAAAAAGAAAGCCCTAAAATGGTGTGAGCACAGTGATGTCAAGACTGGCTCACTGAAGAGGAAATATTTCAATCAAAGAGGGAAGCTACTATCAGATATAGTAGGCAAATCATTACTTTGCAAGCCAGGGTCCCATGATATTATTTCAAAGTCTATGTTTGAGTTGATGACAAGAGTGGTCTTGAAGAAAAAGACCTCATGGGTTGTTGTGATCTTCCAAAGGATCAAAGAATGTCTGCAGACTCCAAACCTACGCAGAATTCTTTCTCTTTACCTTCTAAATTCCTATCCTGAAGAATTTGATAGCTCCAAAGGATCCAACCTTCACTACCTAAAAACAATGGACATAAGTATATTGGACAAGTTCTCAAGGGTGCTCCCAATGAGTCAGCCCTCTGAGGTTAAGGAGAAGAAAAGGAAGTTAGTCAAACGACTAAAGAAAACTAGAATAGTAAGTTCTGATTCAAATTTTGAAGCTGCTGAAAATGTCCCTGCTGAGGATGATCAAGGATCTGCCAGCAATGTAGACAAAGATGTTCATGAAGAGCATGACAGTGAAGGTCATGAGGATCATGTTGTTGCTGGAGAGCATGAGAAGAATGAGGATGTTGCTGCTGAAGAGAAGTCTGATGGAAATGAAGGAGATCATCCTCAAAGTGATGCTCCTAATCCTCAAGAAGCTGATGACAACACATAGTACCTGCTGATTCTGCAAGACATGCTGAGGAGCAATCAGATTCTCCTCGTAACTTGCAAAGTAAGATTGACAAAATTATCCATAATCTTGAAAGAAGGATAAGTCTAATCCCTGATAACTCCCTGTATTTCTTGGATTCAACAGATCCATAAAGGATGGATGCCCTATCTGAGGGGGAGGAGCAAGAGAACTTCTCAGGAGATGAAGATGTCTACACTTATAGTGATGATGGAATTGTTGTTGATCACACTGATCAATCTGCAAAGGCTGCTGATAAGGATGATCAAGCTGAGGGGGAGCATATCCCTGCTCTGACTGAGGGGGAGCATGAAGAGCATGCGAAGGATCCATCCACTCTACTGGAGTGTGATAATCATGCCCCACAAGAGAAAAGCATACCCACTGTGGTAGCTGAAGTACAACCTCCACCTCTGCAATGTCAAATGAACTTATCCTAAGTTCAATTAGTAAACTTATTGATGGCCATATAACATAAATAAAGGAATATATTGATAGGTCTGTCTCTTCAGTTAAGAGTGAAATAATGTCTGAAATTCAAGTCATAAAGGAAGAAACATCCTACCTCAACAGACAAATGGCCAAGTGGCTTGATCTAGCTAAAAAGTCAGTTGTAGCTCAGAATACAATACTGAGATCAATGGACAAAAGATTGCAACTCTCAGAGCAAGACATGACATATGTCAAGAATTATGTGAGCAAGACAGATGAAGTAATAGAGAAGTCCTACAACCACATTGAAGAGTATGTGTGGTCAACAACAACAACAATGATTGGAGAGGCAGAAAAGATGAAGGATGAACTGAAATCAAACCTAGAGAATGCCTTCCAAACCCTATCTAGGTCAGTTGTTGCTACCTCCCAAAGTCTAGAACAAAAAGTAATTGAAGAAGGCAGAAAGTGGGAGGAGACCAATGCTGAGACTAATTCTGACTTGGCCCTCAAGGTTCTGCAAGGAACAAGGATAGCATTGAACCTGCCTGTACTAGATAATCTAAGAAAAGAAGATTTTGATTTTGAGGCTCAAGCCAAGGTTGCTCAAGATGCTCAACTTGCAGCAAGGAGGAAAAGAGAAGGTGTCATGCTAGCAGAAGAATTCATGGCAAATAATAGAAAAGAGCAGGCCAAGGACCCTGACCATGAGCATTGGACTGATGACTCCAAAAGTATAATACTGAATGCTTGGCTGAACCATGGCCAGATCTGCAAAGATATTGACAGAATATATCCTGCAGAGGAATGGATCAAGCACCTTGAGAGGAATTCCCAGAGGGAAAGGGTCTTCAAAGAGAATCTTGTAAGGAAGAACAACCCAAAGAGGATGCCTTTAAGATATATTCCCAAGCCATATATCTATTTCAAAATGCAAGAGAACAAGAGAAATATAGTTGAGATGAAAGTTGTTGCTCCAAAATAGAAGGTTGATGATAAAGGTACAGAATGCTCATGTGCAACAAAGAAAAGAAAAAGCTTGAACTAATGTATTTAGTTCTTCATTTGAATCAATTGAACTGAAAGCTGTAATGACATTTTATCACTAATGAAATTGATTCTAATGTTTGAAATTATATCTCTTGTTAATAGGACAATATTAGTTAAGCATAATATTGTTCTATATTAATGCTTAATATATACTGTGGTGCCTATATATAGTTAACAATCTTATTGTTATGTTGTCATGACTATTATTCATAATTTGTCATGATATCTTCAATGATGTTTCTACTTAGTTAACAATGTTATTGTTATGTTATCATGACCTTAATTCTGATATTTCATTATTTGTCATGATATGGTTATTTTTGGTTATGTATCTTAGCATTGGTGTATGTTCTGCCTTCTTCAAATATGGGGAGATTGTTGGGAATATTGACCTCAATGTTCCCTTGATTTGAAGAGGCATCACACTCAATGCTAAGTACGTATTGTATTTAATAAATCCTCTTTTGCATCATGTCTATGCAGGGTTAGGTTATTGATGTAGGGAAGGATGTTTGGGTTCACTCACTCATGCGCAATCGATTAGTTTACTCGCAATGCTTCCTAATCTCACACAAGCATGAACGAACGCAGCCGACTCGCGGAATGATTTTTATTCACGTTATTTATCACGCACGGGCAGCCACACCGCGAGGGAACGGAAGGAGGCTATGGGCCAACTTTGCTCCCGGCTAAAAGGATCCGCACGATCCGATCGAGCGGTTGTTGTTGTCTACCAAAGAGAGATCCTCCGAAAAAAGGTAAAGATTTCGGAAACGGAAAAATCTCCCCCAACAAGAACAAAAGAGGATCACCACTCCTCGTCGAATTAAAACGAAATCCAAGATCGAAATACCAATTCAAAATAAAGAAAATCCGCGAGAAAATCAACGATTCAAAGACAACGTCATAGATCTATCCATCACAGAACTATCTAAGAAAAGAATCACATGAGTGGAGAGTTCGTTACCCCCTCGGAATCGTAGATCCGAGATGTAGGAATCCTAAAGATTGTTTGTATGCGGAGATCACCGGAGATGAGTCACTTGATGTAGAGCACGTTCGCCTTTGCCGCTTACACCACGTTCAAGCCCTTAGGGCCAAATCCGAGCCAAGAGATCTCTTTCCAAAAGCCTTGGGGGCTGGCCGAAATTCTTCAAGAGTTGAAGAGGGAGAGAGGGAAGAGGTGGAGGCCGAAACCTTTAAGAGGGAAATGAGAGAGAGGGGCGGCCAAGGAGAGGGAAGAAAGAGGGGGAGGGGGCGGAAATTCCAAGAGAAGAAGAGAGGAAGAGGGGGGAGAATTCTAAGTTTGGATTTCAAATTTCAAATCTATCATAATCTAAGCATAAAACAATACATCAAGGCCTTTTATAGGCTACACCACTCCATCGCCACCATTCATCCAACCCAAAATTAAGATGGCTAAATGCAGTCCATCAAAATAAAATAAAAAGCTAAAATTCAAAGTCCCAAATTAAAAGCAATGCTGAAAATAAAATGCGTAAATAAAAATAAATAATTATAAATATTATCCCAAGAGTTGGAAAATAATTTATAATCATATATTTGCATGTATCCCAAGAAGTGGAGATGCCGGCGCGACGTCGACGGTGGTTGTCGCGGCAACGTCTGAATCCTCAAGTTGGCGGCAGCGCCCATCATGATCATCAAACTCCAAGTGGCGGACAGCGTCCACATCATCAGCAACGTCATCACGAACAAGCAGTGGGATCGCATCACCATCAAAATAACGGGATCGAGCAACACGAGCGAATGATGGGACATCATTGCCCGATTTTGAAAATTAATTGTTTTTTGGAAACAAATCGTGCAAGATTAATTAAGATTTGGTTGTTTTGGAAAAGAATCGTGCAAGATTAATTAAGATTTGGTTGTTTTGGAAAAGAATCGTGCAAGATTAATTATATGTCGGCATCATGCGGTAAGAAATAAATTAGGATGGTATCAATTAAGATTAATTTTTATTTTTATTTTATTTTTTTGCTGGAAAATAACAGATTTAGGACGCTAAACGCAGACCAGAACTTCTGAACAGGCTAAAATTTTATGAAAGGTAATTTTTCTCCCGCCTAATAACTAGGATAGTAAAATATATTTTTTTATTTTCTTGCTGAGAAAATAATGGAGAATTTCCAGAAATTTTTTGTTTTTTATTTTCGCAGAAAAATAAAAATTTTAGGGCGATATTCGCAGACCGACGAAATTTTATTTTTAAATTTTGGGCGTAGAAACGTGTGTAGAATGTGAGTGTCGGCGTTCTAAGAAAACATTAGGAATGCGTCAATTAAGAAATTGACACGAACCTCGCTTTGATACCAAATTGATGTAGGGAAGGATGTTTGGGTTCACTCACTCATGCGCAATCGATTAGTTTACTCGCAACGCTTCCTAATCTCACACAAGCATGAACGAACGCAGCCGACTCGCGAAATGATTTTTATTCACGTTATTTATCACGCACGGGCAGCCACACCGCGAGGGAACGGAATGAGGCTATGGGCCAACTTCGCTCCCGGCTAAAAGGATCCACATGATCCGATCGAGCGGTTGTTGTTGTCTACCAAAGAGAGATCCTCCGAAAAAAGGTAAAGATTTCGGAAACGGAAAAATCTCCCCCAACAAGAACAAAAGAGGATCGCCACTCCTCGTCGAATTAAAACAAAATCCAAGATCGAAATACCAATTCAAAATAAGGAAAATCCGCGAGAAAATCAACGATTCAAAGACCACGTCACAGATCTAGCCACCACAGAACTATCTAAGAAAAGAATCACATGAGTGGAGAGTTCGTTACCCCCTCGGAATCGTAGATCCGAGATGTAGGAATCCTAAAGATTGTTTGTCCGCGGAGATCACCGGAGATGAGTCACTTGATGTAGATCACGTTCGCCTTCGCCGCTTACACCACGATCAAGCCCTTAGGGCCAAATCCGAGCCAAGAGATCTCTTTCCACAAGCCTTGGGGGCTGGCCGAAATTCTTCAAGAGTGGAAGAGGGAGAGTGGGAAGAGGTGGAGGCCGAAACCTTCAAGAGGGAAATGAGAGAGAGGGGCGGCCACCTTGCTCTCTTGGCTCGGCCTCTACCAACTTTGCCAACTTCTTTGCCAGCCCCGGGTTTGCCGCCTCGGTGGCTACCTCCTTTGCAGCTTTTTCCATCAGGTCCTCAAAGGACAAGGGAGGCTTCCTAGTTAGGCGCATTTTGAAAAGGCTCTCTCGTAGCCCTACGGTGAAAGCCATCTGGAGGGCATACCCTGGAACCTCCTGGATGTTCAGGATCTCCTCCTGGAATCTGTCCATGTACTGGGCCAACGTCTCCTCGTGCCTCTGCTTGACCAGGAAAATGGACTCAGCATTCTTCTTCCTCTTGTTGGATGTGGAGAAGCGTAGCTGAAAGCTTCGGCCCAAGTCCTCGAAGCTGTAAATGGAGCCAACCGGGAGCTGGTGGAACCAGTCCCTAGCTTTGTCCTTCAGGGTGGTGGCGAAGAGACGACACTTGAACGCGTCCGTCATGGGCCTGATGGAGACGGTATCCTCGAACCACTGCAGGTGCTGGACGGGATCATCCTTCCCGGTATAGAAAGTCATGTTGGGCTCCTTGAAGCCTTCCGGGATGGGAGCCGAGATGATCAGCTCGCTAAAGGGTGACCCCCCACTCGCCGGCTTCGCGAGCTCCACTTGCGCGACTCCTGCTCCGAGCGAGACCCCACTCACCGGGCTAGGAAAAAGCACTCGCCCGGCGAGGTCCCGCTCGCCACTCTCAGTCACTGGTTCCTTGCCTGGCCGACCCCCTGGGGCAACCTCTCCTGACCCCCCTGGGCGAGCACTCCTTGCAACCCAGAAGGCGGTGTCTGGGGGGAGGGAGCCGAGCAGTCACCTCCCCTGGTGATGCCTTGGAGCAGCTCCATGATTCCCTTGATGGCCGTCATGAACTCTCCCCTTCCCACCACCTCACTTGGGATGTGAGACCCCTCATCGTCTCCTCCTCCGAGGTCTCCTGCCATGAGATTTGGTTCAAGAACTTCTGTGCTGACCACTCTCCACGCTCACCGCACCAAAAATGTTGAAACCGACAACTCGGTCTCCGTGGAGTTCGGGGTCCCAGAAAAGGGGTGGTCTCACACCTACTTCCCTCGAGCCAACTCTCTAGACAAGAACACTTGGACTTGGAAACGGACCAAGGGCTTAGTGGGGAGGTCCCGCCACATACCCGGAAGTCCCCTTGGAACTTCCCCTCCCAAGCCACTACTAAGCTTGGGCACCACTGGAGCCTCTCCTCACTCCCTATAGAGAGACTTGTTGGGGAGAGAGAGAGAGAGGAGAGAGAGAGAGAGGACTAGCCTTGGATGAGAGCCCCCTCCCAATGGTGCCCCCTTGGTCCTATTTATAGGATTCTCGAAGTTGGGCTGCGAACAACCAAAAACTGGTCTGCCAGATTACCAAAATACCCTTGAATTGGGCTGCGGATAGCCGAACCCCGCTGTTCTAAAATGCTAAATGCAGACCACTGGACTGCGGATAGCCAGACTGGACTGTGAACAGTAAACTGGACGAGGGGGGCCTCCCCTGGGCGAGAGAGGGAGAGGTGAGACCCCCCTTCCCCCTCTCCGCCCCTACCTGCTGGGCGAGAGAGGGAGTGGTGAGACCCCCCTTCCCCCTCTCCGCCCCTACCTGCTGGGCGAGAGAGGGAGGGGCGAGACCCCCCTCCCCCCTCTCCGCCCCTACCTGCTGGGCGAGAGAGGGAGGGGCGAGACCCCCCCTTCCCCCTCTCCGCCCGGATCCTGCTGGGCGAGAGAGGGAGGGGCGAGACCCCCCCTCTCCGCCCCTACCTGCTGGGCGAGAGAGGGAGGGGCGAGACCCCCCTTCCCCCTCTCCGCCCCTACCTGCTGGGCGAGAGAGGGAGGGGAGAGACCCCCCTTCCCCCTCTCCGCCCGGATCCTGCTGGGCGAGAGAGGGAGGGGCGAGACCCCTCTCCGCCCCTACCTGCTGGGCGAGAGAGGGAGGGGCGAGACCCCCCTTCCCCCTCTCTGCCTGGATCCTTGGGAGTGCTCGGTGAATATCTGGGTTGTACATCGGCGACCCTCCACGTTGGGCCTCACTCAATGGATATGGGGGTTGTACAGGGAGGAAGCTCAATGAATGTCCATGCATGCTACCCAATAGCCGCATATGCGGCGTTTGCGCGTCGCTACTGACCATGGTCGGATCTCGCCGATCTGGATCTTGTCAGACGTTGCCGGAGAGGATGTCGAACGCTTTGAGTGCGTTGTTTTCGGCCTTGGAGGTGGAGCCGCCGGTTTCCAGATCTGAAACTGGAGGAGATCGACTTTTGAAGAGGCAAGATGATTATGGCCTCCTGGATTTACATCTCACCAAAGAAGAAGTAGTTGTCAGGAAGGAGGTGTTCAGTTGTTGGTCGGCTTTGCTGGAGGAAGTTGCTGGCCAAAGGTTGGAGATGATGGTCAAGCTTGAGGTGGAAGGGTGTTCAGGCGGTGTTGTCGCCGGAGAAGAGAATGGCGGAGAAGTTAGCTCGTGAGCCTCGCCGGAGTAAATGAGGAGGAGCTCGGCATGCCGGATCTGGAGGAAGAGTAGTTAGAGTTGGAGTTTGGAGCTCACCGAAAATGGAGGGAGGGGCGGCGGCGGCCATTGAGGAGACTCATTAGAGCTTGGAGAGATGGTTGGAGCTCGGGAGCTTGGAGGGGATCTGGATCGGCAAGGGGGATGCATGAAGATGACGGCGTTGGGAAGAGATCGGGTAATGGCCGTAAGTTTTTCTAACCTAAATTTTGATATATATTATATATTATAATAATAATAATATCATTATTATTATTATCATTTCTATTGTTAATAATGGATTCAAATGCTCGCATCTCGCTCTATATGGCTCGGAATTTGCCCCGGATGGGCTCATTTTGACCGTCTCGCCGATACGAACCTATCGAAATGATCAAAGGTCAATTCCGAGTCTGTTTGCTCACTTTACGCTCTCCAGAGTGTTTACGACTCAATTCACTTAAATGTCAAAAACCCTTCAAACGACGTAGGAATCGCAAACAGATAGATCCGTTGAACTAGTACTATTATTACGAGTGTAACAAGACTGACTGGGGTCAATTGCGAGATTGTTTGGTCGATTTCACAAACGTGGATAAATTCGCTATTCGCAGACCATGTCATTTGAGCTAACGTACGTACTATAATTCCTTCAAGGCGGTACGCCTCCTTCGAGTTTTATCGCTCAAATTATGCTCTCCGGATGGCTCGGATCCTGATACAGCAAACATCGGGACAAAAAATAGAACTGGTACTCGCCGCATTCGTCGAGTGCACTTCCCTGGCTCAGGTGCAAGCCTGGCCCTCGGTACACCCCGAGCTCGAGTCAACTCACTTGACTCAAAAACGCGCACAAATCGGGATGTTACAAATCCAATAAACGAAGAAACAATTTCGTCCCCGAAATATTTGGTTGAGGCTATGAGGATTTTCTGGATGAGAGTAAAATATACTCATCATATTCATTCATGGGCACTTCATCCATAATAATTTCAAGCTTATATACGCATTCTCAATTGTTGCGGTTTATACATGGAAACTAGATTGCATGCACACTCTTGCTTTGTGAAGTCATACGAACTAATATTAACACACAATATTTCAAAAATCACTACATCAATCTAACTAATTATGTTATGATTTAATCTCAAGCACACAACATACAAGGGAGCATTTAGCAAGGACTTGGGGTGAACGACATCAAGCAGGCTACTCATTTATAAAACCACGATGCAACAGGCTACCACTACCAACTTCTATATCGATGCACAGGTTCTATGAACCAACAAGACAACTGAGTCACCAGCTCGTTTACACCTTGCAGGACTGGATCTCAAAACACTATAACTCTATAGCATGTGTCATCAACAGTTGTCTTGCATCAATATCATACCTGCTTGCCACGAGTCTCCAACACACATCCTCGGTAATTTTATTTAATTTACAATATCATCACATTATATACACAAACCAGTGCATAGACACCACTGTTGTGAATTTGTTAACTTAACAACCACGTTGCAAAACCTTGGCACTAAAAGTGCTACGATTTAAACCAATTATCCTAAATATGTCACTTTTAAACACACCTCTTTGATCAACAATCAAATACAACTCCAACTCAACAAATTTCAAGGCGTCCCCCAAAATTTGTCGCGCGGTCGTCGGACCGACCATTGATCATTGAGAGGCACTACAACACTATCAAGAGGATTCAAGATTTTACATAACTACACCCATGAGGTTCTAATGAT
Organism: Dactylorhiza incarnata; assembly: GCA_033032865.1. Taxonomy (NCBI): domain Eukaryota; kingdom Viridiplantae; phylum Streptophyta; class Magnoliopsida; order Asparagales; family Orchidaceae; genus Dactylorhiza; species Dactylorhiza incarnata. Next base: position 24,492,517 of record JAWHQI010000003.1, read on the forward strand.
GGAACTCATGCTACCAGAACCCAAGGACTACCACCAAGTCCTTATGTCATCCAAGCACTTGCCAGAATCCGACTAGTGCATAGCAGCACTCAAGGACTACCATCTCAAGTCCTTACCACCACATCGGGATATCATCGCATCCTTCACATAGTATTGACATACATCTAAATCATGCTAAATTTTACTCAACGTCACCCCAAAGGTCCTAATTGGCACATAGCATGTTGTATTCATATCCTCAATTACCCAATTATATGATTTATCCAGGAGTTCATGTATGAAAACTCGATAACCTCGTTGTATATCCCAAAAGGTTTTAGATCACCATTTCTCCTTGGTCTACTTCTCCGCTTAACCTTCGATAAGAGCGAAGACATAACCATCCTTTAGGTACTCACCTCTGTTATTCTGGTTGGGGACTCAACGTAATCCAATACTTGGTGTTTAACCATCCACCTTGCTTAAAATGCTCATTCATCAAGGAGTACCTAATTCTAATAACGTTGACTTGTAACGACTTAGATGAGAAAACCTTATTATAACAAGGCTAAGTGAAGCAGTCTGCAAAGATTTTTAACTCCCGGTGAAACCTCGGTTGGTCCATTAGCTAGGCCAATAAACGAAGAAAAGGGTTAGCCCCCATACACCTAAGTTATGTTTCTTCGACCACCAGTATGGTACATTCACCCCTTGTATGCACACCGGCCCTATGGGCATGCCGTCCTCGATTAGGGAGTTTAACCCTATAAGCACTTGCCACAAGGCACTTGAATAATAGTTCCTGGGACCTATTAAAGTGTTATAGGCCCTCAAAGCTACCATTTTCAACAACCTTTCTAGGGGTCGACATGCTCCCGACTACAAAATGGTCACTTTCTAGACTCGCAGCCTTATTGGATGTAAACTACAGTGGGAGCATCACATTATGGGTACGAACATCAAACTTAGAAATCTCTTACTGCCCAACAGTAGATAATGAGCACTACTTCTAACCGCGATACTAGTCACGAGTTGCTCTCACTATAAGGGGGGTCTTAACATTTATCATGTGATTTCACTATATCTACTGTTGATAATTAAAATTTATTTCCCAAATCGTGAATCTTTCTAAAGGCGATCATGATATTTTCGATTTATGTGTTCTGACTCTCTATATAATCATATTTCTAGTAAAAAGATTCATACATATAATATACATCTTCCAAGTTTAGCAAGTGATTGGATACCTTTTAACTTTTGGGGGATAACGATACTTCCAATGTCATGTCATGGCGAAATATTCATGTGTTTAATCATCAAGAATTTTCACCATTTATCTTTTAGTTCATAAAAACAATCGAGTTCACATTCACCTCATTTCACTTGCCACGACGACATCCTATCTCAATCAACAAATCCCCAACATGATGGTGTTGCCTCAAGAATTTAAGCTTGTGCAAATTTATAATTTCAATGATTCCCAAAAATCAATATTTGTTCGACCTGTGATGTTTAACAATTTGTCTTAGTGATATTACAAACCATCGGTGCAGGCTTAGAGGAAGATATATCTATCGCTTCCTTCTAAGAGCACAAGAACCCGAGTCGGGTATTACTTTGGTCCAACCTAGATCATAGTTAGACTTGCACCGAATTCATAATTTGTGTCGAATTTCTTTTGGGATCCAAATAGTTCCATTTAAAGGGTCTCTTATCGTGAACTTAAACCTTATCTCATTGTAGGGTTATGATACCGAGCCTCTAGAAATCTACCTTATCAAGGCAATACTATTACTCATAACCCTTACTTTTTCGTATATAGCGTATAAACTCCAAAGTTGCCCACAATCGCAACTAGAGATTGCTAATGATATGTTTATTCCATGATAAACATTTGAGATTTTTAAATCACTCAACAAGTCATACTAACCTTGTCATCTTCATAAATCAAACGTAGTCGAATAAAAGAAGCCACATTCAGTTTTGGCCTTTTACTAGTCGATTTGGATCTATTAATTTTCCCTAACATCCCTTTAACATACATGTCATTGCAAATTTCCTAACTTCCTGGGATGGTTGATCATTAAACCACTCGTACCAATACAAACTTCATTATATCATCATGAGGGTCCATAATTTCATCAAGTACCAAGCTATAATGTCATCAAAAGTTAAGTATAGGTCGATACGGATATTTACCAAAATGGCTAACTGACTACTTTCCTCGTCTTCTTATTCGCAGTCTTAAAATAGTGTAGGGAGCAAATACTCATCATTGAAGTACTATCATTTGTTATTCTGCTAGTAAAATTTCATTGATCCAAACTTGACATTAGTAGTCCACCTTGCCAAAGATGAACTACTCCATCAAGTACCATCAATATCAATTGCTCAAAATTTGTGAAGATTCTTAAATCCCAATGAAACCCTAGTTGGTAACACTGGCCCAATAAACGAAGAGATAAGCCTGCCGTAATTCTTGGGCAGAATCTCTTCGATCACTAACGTGGTACATCCATCCCCTATAAGCACACATCCTTAGGGCATATAATCCTCGACCTGGAGTTTCACCTCGACGATTACTGATACAGTCTTTTCTTTAGGCCTTTAGATCTATCATTTACAACAACTTTTTTTTGGGGTCAACATGTGACCAAGTCAAAAGAGATGGGCCTCTTCTAAGATTTAGATTCTTATTCAACCTCTGGTATTTATCATGGTAATAGCTTCACTATGATCAAGATGGAGTGTATTAAGTTATCAGTTAGACTTACGAGTCTCTTACCACTCTAGTTAGTAGATCATAAGCATCAATTCTCCTCTGGATGGTTCTATTAATTTGGGTAAGATGATGGTATCACTTAATGAATGTAGTAGGAATATCAAAGTATAAGCCTTGAGCACATACTCTTGCAATAAACTCTTCCCTGAACCACTTGGGTATTCACATACCTCAACCAAGTCTATACCTGAGGTCGACTCCTAAACTAGGATGCGCCACAAAACATGTTGGTCAGTCAAAATAAGGTGGTGTCCTAGTTAGGTTGGCACTCGTTCTAAGGATTAGTGGACATACATAGAGTGAATCCCATATGGGCACACCACAGCTTCCGTTGCATCAGTTTGTCCTCAAACTGAGTGACCGAGCAGGGGTGGTGTCATGGGTTAATGGACTTCTTTATCTCAGGATCGTTGCGCTCTGATACCATTTGTAAGACCCCTCCTCCCGGAACACAAAACACGACCGAGGGGGGTCTTATGCCCAGAACAGCCGCCTTGCGGTAGCGTCAGCGCACAGGCTAACTTGTACCCCAAGACGCCTATCCTGCCGTCTAAGACCAATATCAATGTGCCAACCCATAATAAAAGAAACCACAGAAGTCACATTCACACTAAGTATATAAAGTCCACAATAAAACAAAACAGGAACACAGAAAGCTCCTGAATATCAGAGTACAAAACTTGCCCGAAGGCTACAACAAAGCGCTCAAAAGCTCACATATATGATAGAAGAAATGGACGGTATCGTAGTCTCAGTCCCTGTCTCTCTGGCCTGGCTGTCCTCCTGCACCGTTCACTACTGCCGCTCCATCTGCGGGGTGTCCTCCTAAAATTAAGGCATAGAAACTGTTAGTCATAAAGACTAAGTGGCTTCACATTCTCTCACCCTGGCGACTCTTAGGCACCGTGTGGAAGGAGAGAAAGAAAGGTTGCAATATAACAGTAAGTACAATATGCATGTGACAATGAGGTATTACTAACCTAGCAGTTATATATCAACAACTAACAACATGTATATAAAAGCGCTTACATCTAGCAATTATATATCAACAGCTAACAACATGTATATAAAAGCGCTTACATCTAGCAATTATTTATTAACAGCTAACAATATGTATATAAAAGCACTTACATCTAGCAGTGTATTAAGTAGTATATATAAGGAACTGAATTGAGCTTAACTTATAAGGGTGCTCATAAAAGCTTATAAGTTAAGGGTTTGGTACAGAAATAGTAACTCATCATATAAAAGTGCCCATACAAATTTATATGATGAGAATCTTATGCGGTGCAATGCAATGCAGTGCAATGATTATGATATGATGACTCACCCATGCATACTCACGCACTCTGACTCTGTACGTACAGACCTTTAGTTCCCACTTTTCGGAGTTAGCTGAACTCTCTGGTACTACCGTTGTGGCTACAGTAGTGGTGGAGCGGGAGTCTCCACCCCTATGCGGGTATTCACACTACCAGGCCTAGACCTCCCATACGCCTCTGTACACGTCCTAGGTGCACTCTAGAGTCTTGCGTACTCTTTTCTGGCACCTACCAGTCTTAAAGGTTGGGTGTGCGTCCTTTTGGGGATCGTCCTCCAGACCGCAGTATAAACAACATACTGGCCCCTCAACCTCACACCCGCCTAAGTCAACGTACCGCCGTCGGTGTGACAACCGGCCCGTACCGAAGACCCGCCACTAAATAGATTCTATGCACATGCAATTTGTCACCACGCGAGCCTCCAGCTCGCAGGACTAACCCGTACTGAATAAAACTATCACCCGAGCCTCCAGCTCGCAGGACTAACCCGTCCTGAATAAAACTATCACCCAAGCCTCCAGCTCGCAAGACTAACCCGTCCTGAATAAAACTATCACCCGATCCTCCAGCTCGCATTACTAAACTGACCTTATAAACATTGAGCCTACCGCTCACAAGACTATCCTAGTCCTTCCTTATTTATCTAGCCTACCGCTCGCAGGACTATCCTAATCATTATTTATATCTCGAGTCTACCGCTCGCAGGACTATCCTAGTCCTTCCTTATATGTCGAGCCTACCGCTCGCAGGGCTATCCTAGTCCTTCATTATATGTCGAGCCTACCGTTCGTAGGGCTAACTCACGCTCCTAAGCAAGCAAGGGCTCCAAACCGAGTCCCTTCCCACATTAACTTAGGATGTCGACCCATCCAAATCACTATATTAAGTCCTCAATGCTACCCGTATGGAGTTAGCATGCTCTAAGCAATGAGAGGCACAGGTCCTGAGATTTCACTCCATACGATCCTAACTTAAGGACTACTTGTGCACAATATCATATCCTCAAAACTAAAGATCAATGACTAAGCTCGACTTTGAGTCAAGGGTTATTTTCATCCAACCATGTTAGATTCAACATATATATTTAAATGTTAATTCATACTAAGCCATCAATCGTTCATCATATCCGAACACTTGGGTAAAAAGAGTGGTGTTACAAATGTAGTTATTCATCTAACGACACATCACGTACAGTATGATCCTCAGGTGCATACCCCGACATCATTTAAGTATATCCTCTACTTTAGTGGCAACTCGCATGTCTTATAAGTCAGCATTAGTTGACTGGTATGAGTGTATAAAAAGCTGATCATAAACACTGGTATTTATAAGTCCCATATCATTGAAGAATCAACCATGAAGTAGACGGTTAAGAATCTTATTTCTACGAGTACAGTCAAGCCGTGTCTTACCATCATGAGAACATGTACAAACGACCTCCAATCAACAAGTTTTAGGTTCGATCATTAAATGATTTGCCCCAATATTTAGAATCAATCACCTCCAATACTATATTAGAATCATATTAATAGCATTTACATACAATTTAAATTGGAGCACTATTCAAACCACTACTTGCCTAAAGTTTTACGCACATACTTATTGTCCTGGAGCGTCATCAACAAGTGATTAATCAAGTGTCTATATCAAAACCAAGACTTCTAAAAATTTCTACTATATGTCATGGTTAGTATCTTGAGCGTTTACACCATATCTCAGCTCATTTGGAGTAATCGTGATAACAATTTGCGGCACAATAGTTTTTATAACGTAATATTGACAAATCACAGCAAGCCTATATCCAAAAATTATGACATTTAAGAGGGGTGTCCACATTGTCATCAAACATTTATCTACCAATTCCAAACAGCTTCAGATAAGCAAAACAAGGTAAATCACCAAATTAATATGAATCCGTACGCCTACCTCGCCGCGCGCTAAATATATTATTTACCAAATAACTAATATAAACTACACGGATCTAAGTGCTGATCGAACAACGTCCGGTCATCTTCTTCCTCCAGCCTGGGGCTGTGAATTGCCCGACCTGGAGTCTAATAAAGCTCTCACATCAGCTACCTTATTTCCTGTCCGACCAAGCAACATCACCGCCCCTTTCTCGTATGTGAGATGCATCGACGGGCGGAGAATCAGTGACCGGAGGTGACCGGAATAAATAGTCAAAACACAGATTTCAGTCATCCCTCCACGGCTTGCTCTCAAATCAACTCAATTGAGTTCGACATCTCGCCTAGTTTGATCTAAGAAACTAGCACCAAGGGAGAGGGGAGGAAGCTCACCGAATGTCCATGCATGCTACCCAATAGCCGCATATGCGGCGTTTGCGCGTCGCTGCTGACCATGGTCGGATCTCGCCGATCTGGATCTTGTCATACGTTGCCGGAGAGGATGTCGAACGCTTTGAGTGCGTTGTTTTCGGCCTTGGAGGTGGAGCCGCCGGTTTCCAGATCTGAAACTGGAGGAGATCGACTTTTGAAGAGGCAAGATGATTATGGCCTCCTGGATTTACATCTCGCCAAAGAAGAAGTAGTTGCCGGGAAGGAGGTGTTCAGTTGGTGGTCGGCTTTGCTGGAGGAAGTTGCTGGCCAAAGGTTGGAGATGATGGTCGAGCTTGAGGTGGAAGGGTGTTCAGGCGGTGTTGTCGCCGGAGAAGAGAATGGAGGAGAAGATAGCTCGTGAGCCTCGCCGGAGTAAATGAGGAGGAGCTCGGCATGCCGGATCTGGAGGAAGAGTAGTCAGAGTTGGAGTTTGGAGCTCACCGAAAATGGAGGGAGGGGTGGCGGCGGCCATTGAGGAGACTCGTCGGAGCTTGGAGAGATGGCTGGAGCTCGGGAGCTTGGAGGGGATCTGGATCGGCAAGGGGGATGCGTGAAGATGGCGGCGTTGGGAAGAGATCGGGTAATGGCCGTAAGTTTTTCTAACCTAAGTTTTGATATATATATATATATATATATATATATATATATATATTATAATAATAATAATAATAATATCATTATTATTATTATCATTTCTATTGTTAATAATGGATTCAAATGCTCGCATCTCGCTCTATATGGCTCGGAATTTGCCCCGGACGGGCTCGTTTTGACCGTCTCGCCGATACGCACCTATCAAAATGATCAAAGGTCAATTCCGAGTCTGTTTGCTCACTTTACGCTCTCCAGAGTGTTGACGACTCAATTCACTTAAATGTCAAAAACCCTTCAAACGACGTAGGAATCGCAAACAGATAGATCCGTTGAACTAGTACTATTATTACGAGTGTAACAAGACTGACTGGGGTCAATTGCGAGATTGTTTGCTCGATTTCACAAATGTGGATAAATACGCTATTCGCAGACCATGTCATTTGAGCTAACGTACATACTATAATTCCTTCAAGGTGGTACGCCTTCTTCGAGTTTTATCGCTCAAATTATATTCTCCGGACGGCTCGGATCCCGATACAGCAAACATCGGGACAAAGAATAGAACTGGTACTCGCCGCATTCGTCGAGTGCACTTCCCCGGCTCAGGTGCAAGCCTGGCCCTCAGTACACCCCGAGCTCGAGTCAACTCGCTTGACTCAAAAACGTGCACAAGGGGTCTAGCTCGAATCGGGATGTTACACCTCTTGGGAAGTCCCCGTGGTGCATGCTAAACTATCGAGTTTGCACTTTTTATTGTAACGACCCAGAAGACGACGTTCGATCAGGACAACGTCCACCGATCTAGCCTCAATTGGCCTCGTTACCGGGCTGCAACCCAAGCACTCCAACCCCTCTCAAGCCCACTGGCGGGTTGCACTTTTTATTGTAACGGCCCAGATACCGACGTCCGATCAGGACAACTTCCACCGATCTAGCCTCAACTGGCCTCGCTACCGCGCTGCAGCCTAAGCACCCAAACCCCTCTCCAGCTCACTTGCGAGTTGTTGGTGGCCACAACCTCCCTTTGATGAGAAGTGATCCAGTTAAGCGCCCCTACGGGGACTTCCTAGGAGGTCACCCATCCCAAAATTGCTCCCATCCGAGCACGCTTAACTATAAAGATCTTTCACTTCTCAACAACAATTGAGCTGCATTCTCTCCACCTTATAGAAATTTCGTCCCAAAATTTTAACAGTGCAAAGAAACAAAAAGATACAAACTATAACTTGTACCTCAACAGAACAATTTGGGAAACTCGTCACGCATAGTTTGCTCACGCTCCCATGAAATCTCCTCCCGACCGCAATTGTTCCAGCAAACTTTGACCATCTTGATCAGTTTATTCCGTAGCTGCTTGACATCAGTGTCTTCGATGAAAATAGGTGTGACCATCACCTTCAGCCCATCATCGATCGGCACTTGATTCGCCACCAGCACCTGGCTAGGCTCTGGCACAGCTTTCCTCAGCACAAAGATGTGAAACGCATTGTGCAAACTGCTCAGCTTCGTCGAAAGAGTGAGCCGATAGGCAGCTTTACCAACACGCTCTAGTATCTCAAACGGGCCAAGGTATCGCAGACTCAGCTTTTTCAAGCGTCGAATCCTTGACACTCCCTTGAAAGGCTTGATCTTGAGATACACCCAGTCGCCCATGGCGAACTCAATATTTCTGTGTTTGGCATTGTAGTATTTTGTCTGCCTATCTTGCGCCACCAACAATCTCTCACGGATTGTTCGGATAGTTGAATTCGCATCTTCGACTTCCTTCCGCTTAAATAGCTTCATCTCGCTTGTCTCCGCCCAAGCCAAGGGAGTACGACAAGCTCTACCATAGAGGGCCTCGAAGGGCGCAATCTTTATACTTGCTTGATAGCTGTTATTGTAAGCAAATTCGATCATGAACAAATGATCTTCCCACTTTTTACCGAAGTCCAGGACTCACATGCAGAGCATATCCTCCAAAGTTTTGTTAGTATGTTCAGTCTGTCCATCTGTTTGAGGGTGGAAGGCAGTACTAAACTTCAACTTTGTACCCAACAACTTGTGGATTAGCCTCCAACCTTTCGAAGTAAAGCGCCCATCTCGGTCACTTACGATGCTATGTGGCACACCGTGCAATCGTATAATGCTATCAACGTCTAGCTTTGCTAACCAATCCACTGAATCGTCCCGCCGGTTCAGAATAAAGTGGGCTACCTTCGCCAAGCGATCGACGATAACCCAAACAACATCATTCCCACCTGCGTTCTCGGCAAACCATGCACGAAATCCATAGAAATGTCATCAAATTTCCATTCCGGAACAGGCAACGACTTCAGGAACCCACCAGGTTTCTGACATTCAGCCTTCATAAGTGCACATGTTTTACATTTTGCCACGTAAAGGGCGATGTCCTTCTTCAAACCTGGCCACCAAAATAGCCTTTTCATATCTTGGTACATTTTTGAGCTCCCCTGGTGAATCGAGTACTTTGTAAAATGTGCCTCATACATCAATTCCTCCCGTAATTTGCCAACATTTGGGACGCACAACCGACTGTCTTTCCACATAAGACCGTCGTCCAACACAAACTCTGCAGCAGACCCAACCCCAGTCTCTGCCAAGTAGTGTTGCATGCTCAAATCAACCTCCAGAGCCTGTCGTATCCTGTCTGCAAGGTCGTATTGCACCTTTGTCCAGTTCAAGCACGCACTCGCACTAGAACTCCTCTCCACACAGGAGATCTCTAAGGCTTCCAAGTTGTTGGATCGGTCAGCGCCCTTAGAGGGGGGTGAATAAGGGTTTTCAAAAACTTTATATTTTATTTAGAAAACTTTGGAATATTGCAATAATAAAACAAGAAGTCAAGTAAAACAAAAGGAGAGACAAGCTTTATTGATATTAAATAAGTTTTACAAAACTTGATCTCAATGGCGCTAGAGATCGGAGGCGAATAATAAAAACTCTTTTTTGTTTTCTATACCGACTCGTATCCCCACGAACCGGTTGGCTTTAGTCGATCTCTCCCCAGATACGGCCTCAAGCCGCTCTAGCCAATCTATCCCCAGAAAGGCCTCAAGCACCCCCTAGACCTAACCTAGATCTAGTCACCAACACGAGGCGAATTTCAGCCATAAGTCCTACCCCAGACCTAGTCGCCAACACGAGGCAATTTCACTATCGTTTACAGAAAAGATATGAAATGAAAAGACAATAATATAAAAACTCCCTCTATGTGGATCTCTTGGAGAAGTGGACGAAGGCCCGCAGAGTATGATCGTAGTCGATGCGGCCTTTCGTCACGATGATGACGCGTGTTCTAATCTTCTCCACGGATCTCCTTAAGGCTTTATGGAATTGTGGGAGTATCGCTCTGAATCTTCCTCTCTCTGCTGTGGCACGAAGCTCTGGAGTTTGGGATTGGAGGAGGATGAAGAATTCGGAGCCAAAGCATCCAATTTATAGCCTTCACGCTACCGCTACCGTCGGCGCTAGCCCGGATTAGGAATGATCTTGCGCGGCCGAATCTCCCATCCGTGGCAACAATTTGCTTTATGCCTCTTGTGCGCCATGCTACCGTCGGCGCTAGTAGCTACCGCCGGCGCTATCACTGATTAAGAAACTTCTTGCGCGGCAGGATCTTCAATCCGCGGCAACCTTGCTTTTATTCCTTCTGTGTTCATCGCTACCGCCGGCGTAATACGCTACCGCCAGGCGTTAGCGCCTTCTATAACAGCTCCTGGAATTGCGTTATTCATCGCTAGCGCCCGGCACTAGTTGCTACCGCCGACGCTAGTGAGCCTCTTCGAATTTTGGCCTCAATTTTGGGGGCAGTCATCATGTGTACTCTTTGAGTCATGTGGACCTAGTAAACCTGCACACTTGAACACACAAGATCAAATACACATAGGATTTGTTATTCTCAAACCTAGGAGATGCGGAAGACCATGTTCCAACAAACTCCCCCTTTTGATAATAACAAATCCATTAATGATAAATCAAAGCATTAATAAATAAGCATGATGAAACTCTACTTGTGTGTGTGAGAGTGATGACTTAGGATAATTATTGATTTTAGCATTTAGAATTGCTCCCCCTAAATATATGCTCCCCCTATGTGAATGCTCCCCTAATATGTATGCTATCAACTTAATCAATCATGTTGGGTTTTTATTTTGATAGCGGATTATATTTTTATCATGTTAGTTCTCCCCCTTTTGCATTTTATCATGTTAGTTCTCCCCCTTTGTTATTAGCAAAAGTGGGTAGGGAAACAAAGCACAAAAAAATGTGTAAATAAAAGAGAAGGCATGATCGAGCTTTTTAAGTAAATGATAAGGAGTTTTAGACTTGTCTTTCATTGAAAATGATCAGAGTTATGACTTATTCTATCCCTTTTGTTTGTAGTTCTCCCCCTTTTATATATCAGAGTTTAAGCAAAAAATAATGATTTCCCCTTTAAATAAGAGTTTTAAGCCTAAAAACAATCATGATTTCCAAGTAACCAATCTACCCAGACAATATGTCAACACCCTAGCCCCGTACTAAGTGACGGATGGGCATGAGGAGCTGCAAACATGCCGTAGGTTGGGGTGTTAATCCCATATGCAAACACTAGACAAAAACTTAACCTAGCACTTTTTCCCCCCAGTGCCTCGCAAGGCCCCACTAGAACCCTCCCCGGTTAAGGACAAGACATGACTAGAAATAAGGTTATCTAATGTCTACAACCCTACGCCCCCGCTATGGTGAGAAATGAAGTCATGGATAACAATTATTGGAAACATTAAGCATTTAAATCTAATGGGAAATATCATAGCATATGGGTTTATATTTTTATTTGAATTTTTGAAATAAAACTCACATAGCTATATTGAAATTCATGAATGAATCAGAGTTTGAGTATTGCGGAAGATTTCGAAAAAGAAACATCATAATACTAAATAAGAGTTTAAGTTAAAAAAAAGATGTTTTATAAGCAATATTTCACTTGTTGGAGGAGTGTTTAGAATAGATATAGATTAGAGTTATAAGCAAAAAAAATTTAACCAATATAAAGTTTACCAAGCAAGTCTACCACTTGTTGCAAGAAAGGAATTTGAAGATTCAAGTGATGATGCTCACAAGATGAAAGATTTTAAATAAGTATTAAAGTGCAAGGTAAAACAATTATATGGTTATGATGCGGAAGACATATAGAAGTACAAAAAACATCTTATGGTAATCAATGATGGTTCATAAAAAGATATATGAGTTCAATTTCAAAAAGAAGATGTTTTTGTAAATCATTTTGCATTTAAAATTTTTGTTTTGACAATACAGTAACCAAGCATGAAATAATCTTATCAAAAAGAGATTACTACAATGTTACTTTAATTCATAATTTCAAAACATACCAAACATTGTAGAAAGCATGCTAGGTTATCTAGTGCATTTCATAAATAAAGAGTAGTATAGAATTAGCATTAGGATCCAATACTCATGAGAATAAGTGTTATGGAAGATAATGATGTGCATAAAAGTGTATTTTGAATAGAGTAAACAAATGTTTTAATTAAAAATACAAGTAATATGTAAAGTAAAGAGCACAATAAAACACAAATAATTTTACTTCCACTCACTTCAATGCACAAAGAAAAATGTACAACTACCAAGGTGCTCTGCACACACAATGCTCATCAAGACTTATCAGGGTGCAAAGTAGTGCTTGGGGGATCACATAGTTTTATTCTTCAAGATTGATTTTTATTGTGATCCGGTGTACTTAAGAATAAGTGGTTTTTATTTTGAAAGAAAGTTATGGTTTGCACAAGATACTTTATTATTCTTTCCAAGGTGCTCAACCTCACAACGCTTATTAAGACTTATCAGGAGGTTCCAGTAGTGCTTGGTGGAGTTATCTTTGTCACTTTATTTTATGATTTTGTTTTGTACAAAGTTCTCCGAATACACTTGTTTTGCAAACCAATATAATTTATGAAAAAGATAACCACTTTTCTTAACTTTTAAAAGTGCAAATAAAGGTTGTGTAGGTAAGATACTTGTGCAATTTTAATTCATTGTACTATTATAAAACATACACAAACATTTTTAGATTAAACACATAAGTAGACAATGCCAAAATAAGTGAGTGAATTGCGATCATTATCAAACATAAAACATTTACTCATACTTAGAGGCATGCTAAGCTTAGTTCTACACAACCTTTTCATAATAATTGATGCACATATTAATAGATATATCAGAGCATGATGAAAGCAATGTTCAAAGTAGTTTGAAAAGATAAATTGTAACATTATAGAAGTTCTAAATAATAGATTACATCATGCTTGATTTTCAATGAAGTTCATACAATATTTTTGATATTTTTAAAGAGTAATTTTTATTTAAAGTTTGAACTCATAAAATTGATCTTGGACTTCCCGAGGGCTACCTTGTGAGAGGTTCGCCCGGTACTAGGTGATATGATGGGATGATAGCCCAAATCACCCTTTCGCAAGATACATAGAAAAGTTAAGTTCAGAAGAATAATTTTGATACTTGTTTTTGTTTTGTTTTATATTTTTGTAGTTGATTTTTACAAATAAAAGCATATTTTTGTAATTTTTGCTTTTGTAATTTTTATATTTGATTTTTGCATAAAGATGAACTTTAAATAAAGGAAACAACACAAGCGAAAAAACAAAACATATTTTTTTGTAATTTGGTTTTTGTAGTTTGTATTTGATTTTTCAAAAAAATAAAGAAACACAGAGGTGCAAAACTAAGTAGAAAATATAGATTTATATATTTTAAGGGATTTTTAGAAATTTAAAAAATATAGAAAAATGAACATGGACGCTAGCGCCTGCGGTAGCGCTAGCGCGGGAGACAGTAAGTGATTTTTGAGGATATTGGAAATTTTGATTCTTGATCTTGATTAGGTGTCCCATTAGGAGTTTCTTGCTGAAATTGCAGAATTTAAGGAGATGTTTTTTATGGTTAAACACCAAAAAAAATGCATTTTTGAATTTGTGTTAATTTGAAAGATCTAGGACACCAAATCATCGCATGAGACATATTTTCTTATATCTTTATTATGATTTTTCAAAGGCTTGTGTTTACCAAAATAATGTAATAGATAGATAATGTAACCACAAGACATCATGTTTGAATTCACCAAATAAGCATGATTTTTTAATTATGAACTAATGTATATGCGAAGAATAAACTAGGTATGCCCTAGATACCAATATCCAGACAATATGTCTTGACAAAAACTTATAAAACCTATCATAGACACAAATATTCTTTAGGTTCCAATGTTAGTATGATAAGTTTGAGATTAATGTTATGCCAAAGTTTGATAGTGTTTCAATTTATAAACCTAAAATGAAGTGAAGATTCTAATTTGATTTGATATCAAAATGATTCAAAGGTCTAAACTAGAAATAAATCACAATACACACATAATATACCATAACACCAACCATGGTAAATAATTATAATGTCAATTGTTATCATATAATTTGTGATAGTTGTTTATAGATGATTCTTGATATGAATTATGATTTTAGAGATGTTTAGCAAAAGATATCACTAGATCATGGTGGTGTTTGTGAATTCAATATTCATTATGAAGATAACTTCTTTCAACACATTTTAGTGATTTTCCTTTAATTAAGAATTTTGAATATATATGTGATTTTTTGATAGGTAAGCAATAGTGATGGTTTAGATCATGTTTGACATCAAGGAGAGAACACAATATAATTTTTTTTTGTGAACAATGACACCCATATTGAAAGTTGAGCTTTTATTTAAATCTTGAATTTTCTTTTAGATCAAGTTATTTCACTAAACCACTTGTTGGTGAAGGCTAAGAATCTTAATAGCCTAATAACCGGATTTAATTTGAAATATCTTATACAAATTTAGAGTTTGATTCATATGGATAATATAAGATATTTATAATAATAAAAGATAAGTCATCAAAATAAAAATATGATTTTGAATTTTGATCAAAAATGATTTATAAACTCATTAAGCTTTATGAGATAAAATCATATTTCCAATACTATATAGGATGACCATGGCATGATAGTTTAAAAAGAACATAAAAAGAAAAAGATAGAAAAGACATTAACGCACATCATGAAGTAGAAATTTGTGTATTTCATTTTAATTGATTTCTACTTCATGCAAATGAAGGGATACTAATGAATAAGAGATTTAGGTATCCAAAGAGGACCGGGAGTGACGGTTCCTTTGGGTACCCAAATACATCGTGTTTTCTTTTGGGGAGATGTGATTGAATGGGCCCTTTTGATTTGAGTTTGTGTTTCATCTTTAACTTTTGGCCGCCATTCAAACATTGGTTTAATATTATTCTTATTTATCAAATTTCCATGACGATTTTGCAAATCATTCTTTATAGGAAATTTGTTTATCTTTAAATTTATGTTGGGAGAGTGGTTATTTTGTAAATGATAATGATTTGGAATTTTATTTTCAAGCATTTGATATTCTTTATTTCCTTTGTTAGATTTATCAACATTTTGAGAAATTATATTCAACTTGCTTTTAGATATACCTTGAGATTGTGAATGAATGTTTTGAGCATTTTTCTTAATAATTTCCTTAAGCAAGTTGATTTTTGATTTTAGTTCATCATTCTTGATTTTTAAATTATGTCTAGATTTATTATAATTTATTGTGCTATTTTTAAGAGTGGTAACAATTGAGTCAATATGTTTTTCATATTTATCCCTATACTCATCAAATGTTTCATCCATCTCTTTTATTTCAATTTCATAGTCCTTACACTTAGCACAATTAATTTTTAAAGATGAATTTTCTAAACATAATTTTTCATTTTGTTCTCTTATAAAAATAATTTCTTATTCAAGTTCCTTAAATTTTTCTTTAATATCATTACAATCAAGACAAGGTTTTGTATTTTCAATTGAAGTGACATGAGTAAAGCTAGATAAATCGGATTTTGATACTACTTTAACTTTTGCTTTTAAATTTTTATTTTCTAAGCGCAATAGTTTATTAGCATTCTTTAATTTCTTAATTTTGCGCTTAGTATTTTGTAACAATTGTAATGAAGAGATAGAAGTACAAAAGATAGAATTTGATTTCCTTACATTGCTTCTGGATGAGGGAGGATTTGAACATATTGTTCCTTTGTCTTCTTCTTGGCACTCCTCTTCCAAAAGTAAGATTTCTTCTCCTTTTTCTCTTGGTGTATTGTTCTCCTTTTCTATTTCAATATTCTCCATGGCTTCGCTCCGAGAGAGATCTTCTTGAATGGTAATGGATGCTTGTACGTTCTTTTCCTCCTGTGTTTGTTCCATACCTGCGAGAGGAAGATCATACATTTCTTCAAGAAATTTCCATACTTTATAAGCACTAGAAAAGCAATACACAAATTTGAAAACTTCATTTGAGAGACCACAAAATTGATAATGTTTAGCTTTTGCATCTAAATGAAGTTCCTTTTTATTTGATTCATCCACACGTCTTATAATTGCTAAGTTCCATACTTCGATATCTAAAGTTTTAATAAATTTTTCCATTAAAATTTTCCATCCTTTATAATTTGTTCCTTCAAATAAAGGTGGTGCAAGTGATTTTTCCTCTTCACAAAAATCTCCCCCACTAGTAGAAGTGAGATCATGAGACGCCTTTATTCCCGGTTGTTAAGCCGATTGGAATAAAACCGCTTTGATACCACTTCTTGGATCGGTCGGCGCCCTTAGAGGGGGGTGAATAAGGGTTTTCAAAAACTTTATATTTTATTTAGAAAACTTTGGAATATTGCAATAATAAAACAAGAAGTCAAGTAAAACAAAAAGAGAGACAAGCTTTATTGATATTAAATAAGTTTTACAAAACTTGATCTCAATGGCGCTAGAGATCGGAGGCGAATAATAAAAACTCTTTCGTTTTCTATACCGACTCGTATCCCCACGAACCGGTTGGCTTTAGCCGATCTCTCCCCAGATACGGCCTCAAGCCGCTCTAGCCAATCTATCCCCAGAAGGGCCTCGAGCACCCCCTAGACCTAACCTAGATCTAGTCGCCAACACGAGGCGAATTTCAGCCCTAAGTCCTACCCCAGACCTAGTCGCCAACACGAGGCGATTTCACTACCGTTTACAGAAAAGATATGAAATGAAAAGACAATAATATAAAAACTCCCTCTATGTGGATCTCTTAGAGAAGTGGACGAAGACCCGCAGAGTATGATCGTAGTCGATGCGGCCTTTCGTCACGATGATGACGCGTGTTGAAATCTTCTCCATGGATCTCCTTAAGGCTTTATGGAATTGTGGGAGTATCGCTCTGAATCTTCCTCTCTCTGATGTGGCACGAAGCTCTGGAGTTTGGGATTGGAGGAGGATGAAGAATTCAGAGCCATAGCATCCAATTTATATCCTTCACGCTACCGCCGGCGCTAGCGCTACCGCCGGCGCTAGCCCGGATTAGGAATGATCTTGCGCGGCCGAATCTCCCATCCGTGGCAACAATTTGCTTTATGCCTCTTGTGCGCCATGCTACTGCCGGCGCTAGTAGCTACCGTCGGCGCTATCCCTGATAAAGAAACTTCTTGCGCGGCAAAATCGTCAATCTGCGGCAACCTTGCTTTTATTCCTTCTGTGTTCATCGCTATCGCCGGCGTTATCCGCTACCGCCAGGCGTTAGCGCCTTCTATAACAGCTCCTGGAATTGCGCTATTCATCGCTAGCGCCCGGCGCTAGTTGCTACCGTCGGCGCTAGTGAGCCTCTTCGAATTTTGGCCTCAATTTTGGGGGCAGTCATCATGTGTACTCCTTGAGTCATGTGGACCTAGTAAACCTGCAAACTTGAACACACAAGATCAAATACACATAGGATTTGTTATTCTCGAACCTAGGAGATGCGGAAGACCATGTTGCAACACAAGTCACTGATCAGACGCGAATCATGCATCTGAATCTAGCTGGCCTGCACATAAGCTCTTTCTGATTTAGCAGATAATTTAGGCTCTTATGGTCTGTAAAGGTATCAACCTTCTCGCCATACAAGTAGTGCCGCCACAATTTCAGAGCGAAGATCATGGCCGCCAACTCCAAGTCGTGGATCGGATAATTCCGCTCATGCACTTTCAACTGGCGAGAGCCATATGCTATCACTTGACCATTCTGAAGAATACGCAGCCTAAGCCGCTCCCTGACGCATCGTTGTATACTTCATAGCCTTTTGTACCACATGGCAAACACAAGATTGGTGTTGTGGTCAGACGACTCTTTAACTCCTCAAAAGCTCGTGAACACGTTGGTGACCAAATGAACTTCTGATCCTTCCTTGTCAAAGTTGTGAGAGGAAGAGCAATCCGCGAAAAGCTCTCCACGAAGCGCCGATTGTAGCTGGCAAGTCCAAGGAAACTCCTGACTTCTGCTACTATCGTCAAAACGGGCCACTCCTGGATAGCAACTATCTTCGCTGGATCTACTGTGATACCCTCGCCACTAACAACATGACCAAGGAACGCCACCGAGGCTAGCCAAAACTCACACTTGGAGAACATGGCATACAGCTGACTTCGTCGCAGGGTCTCCAAAACTATGCGTAAGTGAATCATGTGTTTTTCTTCCGATTGAGAGTATACCAGAATATCATCAATAAAGACAATCACAAACCGGTCAAGGCACTCTCTAAAGGTCCTATTCATCAGATCCATGAACAATGATGGCGCATTCATCAGTCCAAACGGCATAACAGTAAACTCATAGTGCCTGTAGCGGGTACTAAATGCCGTCTTGGGAATGTCGCACTCCCGAATCCACAACTGGTAGTACTCAGACTTAGGATCCAACTTCGAATACACTGTTGATCTGACTAGCTTATCAAACAAGTCATCGATTTGAGGAATCAGATATTTGTTCTTCTCGGTCAGCTTGTTCAATTCACGGTAGTCGATACAGAGACGCGGGCTTCCGTCCTTCTTCTTCACAAAGAGGACTGGAGCACCCCAAGGGGATGAACTTGGGCGTATATATCCTTGCTCTAGCAACTCCTGTAACTGAACCTTCAACTCCGCCATATCCTTTGGCGCAATCCGGTACGGAGAGCATGACACAGGTTTGGCACCTGGCACCAGCTCTATTGTGAAGTCAATCTCTCGTTAAGGTGGCGCCCCAGGAAGATCTTTAGGAAAAGCATCAGGATACTCCGCGATAACAGGTGTTAGTTAATGGGTGTCGACTTATCACCTAGAGGGGGGGGGGGGTGAATAGGTTGGGTGAATAGGTTTTTCAAATTATTTTATCCCATTTAGGTGTTCTTATTTTCAGGATAATAGATTTAACGTTTAAGAGAGCACAGCACAGAAAACACACAAAGACTTATAGAGGTTCCTCAAGACAGGGTGTCTTGAGTAGTCCTCTTTCCCTCTGCGCCTACCTAGCAGTGTGCTAGGCTCAGCAAACTCCGCCAATGTCTCCGGCCCGCAATCCTTACAACTCGGACCCGCAAGTCCCTGCAGCCTAGGCCCGCAAGCCCCTTCACTGCACCCGAGCTCGCAAGGTCGACACTCAGGCCCTCAAGCCCTACACAGCATAGACCCGCAAGTCTTGCCTGCAGCCTAGGCCCGCAAGCCCTTCACTGCACCCGATCCCGCAAGCTCGACACGTTTGGACCCGCAAGTCCCACTACCTTAGCCCTCTGTCCTCACAGATCTCAAGCCCTCAAGCTTAACACACAGATCTGAACACAGATCTTACAGATTTTGGCTCGCAAGCCTTACACAGATAGATTTAAAATATTGAGTCTGCCTGATGGAGATCGGCTTTTTTTCTTGAAGAAGATGAACCTGATTTTGAATCTGCACGACATAAATCTTCTTCAAGTTTTCTTGTTGTGCCGGATGTTGACTGACTTCCTTTCTTGAATGATTCTTAGCAGACGATGAAGCTTGACTGCAACTTGAAGAACACAGAATGATCGTTTTGTTCTTTTCATTTTTCTTTCTTCTTCACCGCAGCTTATCACAATGCTCAGCGGGATTCTTTTTCGTTCCCCTTTTTTTCGAGCCCTTTTTTAGGGCATCCTCTGTTCCCTTTTATAGGACTGAGATGTCGCTTAATGGTCTCTTATTCTGACAAATGCCCATGCCTAAAGAGCACGCGCTGATTGGACAATCAGGCGGCGGCATTAATTGCTGATACGACGTCTGGCAATATTTGAATCTGTCTTGATGATATTTCCATTGTAACGACGACAAGGACAATATCTCGACGACAGGACTTGTCGTTGTCTTGGACTTGGACAGATCTTCAAGTCTGCTTCCTTCCTCTTCAGATAGAGATGTCTCTACGACACGGAACATCCCTTCTGTATTTGTACTTAAGACGACATGAAGTCATCTAACTGATGTCGACGTAATCTTCAAGATTGCTTGATATCGTTGTGATCACTTTGTCTTCTCGACGACATGATCGATATCATGTCGACAGACCGTTCTTCACCAACTGCCCGTCTTCACAACTGCATCTTTAGTGTTCTCGACGTCACGTCTTCTTTTCGACGGTATAGTTGTCATCAATCTTACTTAGCCTCTTCAGCGACAAGGCTTCTTGTCGACCACAGCGTCGACATCTTTGAGTCCTCTTCTTCATCTTCAACTTTCTAATATCGTCGTGAAGATGTCACAACGATATCACCATTTTGCCTTGCTCAGCATGTTGTCGACGATGTGCTTGTTGTTGTCGACGATACGCTTGATTCTTTTCGACGATGTCAGACACAATCATTCCTCTTTGCTTTGCCTATACTCATCTTTTACTGAAATGATAAAGTTAAGAGGATAATCAAATACATGGTGAAGTTCTCTTGAATTGGTGACATCTCCAAATCAGGAATCATGAGGGCAAGATTCCCAACAACAGGAACGTCACTCAGACTGGGTTGAGGCTTTGCATACCCCACTAGCACAAAACACAATTCTGCGCCCTGCTGAATTGCCTTGACTACTTGGACAGCAGACATCAATCTCTTGCTCGATCCACGCAAACCAGCAAACGTAGTCGCACGCTCGGTATTTCGCCCCAGTGTGACCTCATTAGAAGTGCAATCAATGTATGTCTGCTGCGACGACAGCCAGTCCATACCAAAGATCACACCGAACTCCGAAAGCGGCGGTATCAGTGCTTCCAAATCAAAATCTTGACTTCCGATTCGTACCTTTACAACACAGCCTCGATCCGCATTCATAGAACACCCATTTTGTAGCATCACATCTAACCATTCCTTTATCAATGACGAAGGCACGCCAAGTTGTTGTATGAAGGCCTCCGATAGAAAGGAATGTGAAGCGCTCGTATCAAACAGTGCTCTCGTCGGAGAGCTAAATATTAGAACAAAGCCTAATACACACAAGATTAACAAGCAACGCACAAGGTATGAAGTATAAAAAACAAAATTTGTATACTAACGCATACCTGTCACCACATCACTTTGCTTTATGGCCTCCTGCTGGCCAAGATTGTACACCCTAGGCTGGGCTGGAGCAGCATGGGATGCGGTTGACTCCACCGCCTTTCCTTTCTCCGTTGTCTTCCCTTTCTTGGAGCCGCTGCGACATTCACGAGCATAATGCCCCGGCTTGCCACAGTTATAGCAGATTAGTGGGCCTCGCCCATTCGTCACTCCCGATACAGCAGATTGAGCTGACCCAGAAGGTCTCGCTCTTTTCCTCCATTTGCCTTGCCCATACCTCACAGAGCTCAGTACTTTGAACTCTGGCTTAACCACAGCCAAGTCCTTTCTGCTTCGGGACCACTTCATGCCCTTCTCGAAGGAACGAGTTGTATTGACCAGGGTCATAAACCATTACGTCATTGGCCCCGACAGAAGGAACCGCAATTCTTCTCGTAGACCTTCGTAAAACTGATTGGTCTTACGAGCTTCATCTGCAAAATTCGCGCATGCGTACCTCCCTAACCGGGTAAACTCGTGCAGATAGTCATCAATCATACTATCACCTTGAGTTAGACGGTTGAACTGATTCTCCATCTCAATCTGTTGAGTATGTGGGAGATACCGCGCCAAGAACATTCTCGAAAACTCTTCAAAAGAGATGTCCGTCAGCTGCTTTCCTGCTAGCTGATGCAACTCCAACTCGTCCCACCACAGCTGCGCCTCTTCTGACCCTCCTCCGTATCAGTGGCCTTCAAGGTTTTTCTCACTCTCGATAGCCAATCCTCAGCTTGAGTCGAGGTTCCTGCCACCGTGAACGTCGGAGGGTGGAAATTCAGAAAGTACTGTAGTTGTTGGTCCGGAGCTCTTCGTGCCCTCACCGGCACTGGTCCTTCAACCACAGGTTCCGCTGCCACAACCAGCACCGGAGCCACCCCGAGGGAAGGAGGCTGTCCAGGGACATGCCCTCCAGGTTGTGCAGTAAACAAAGCAAACACCGCTTCAGCTACCATCCTCACTATCTCAGCAGAAGGAGGAGTAGGCACCTCAGCTGATGCACTACTCGCAGTCGAACGCGGGGGTTGAGACGGCCCCGCTCCACTCCTAGCCGCCTATACATGTGCACAAAACACAATTAGCGACTAAGAGATAGCATGGATCAACAACGGAACACACAAGTTCCATCCCAAAGCTACAATTATACGTGTAATTCATTCTTAAAGTGGACAGTTACTGGTTATTTACATGTCTTAACGGCGACGCACACACGTGTTCGCCACCCCTTAAAAGAATTCGACCACAAATTCAGACGGAAAGGGATCGAGACCCGTAGCTGATACCAATTTGTAACACCCGCCCCGTCACATAAAATATAACAGCAGGTCCAGACGGGACCCCACGCCATATTAAATGGACAGTAACGTGCGGTACTTAATTAGCAGTTCAACAGTTTCAAAGAAAACCATCTCAGCATACACAGAGTCATACACAACGGAAGCATTTATTACATTAAGGTAAAACCAGTTCACAACTTGTCCACTTTAACAACTAGGAATGAAAATACAACAAAGTTTGTTTATACAATTGTTTACATCAAAAGTGGCTTCCAAACATCGGCACGCAGGTCGTCCACACATGAAAAACAGTAAACAAAACACTTGGGCCTTCAAGGGCCAGCAAAGCTCAGCAGCTGGGGTTCCAACCTGCTGTTTTTCGCTCGTCTCGCCAGGACCTGTAAGTCACAATCCACCAAACGGTGGGAAAACAAGTAACCGGTCAGCTTTAGCTGACCCAGACTTATAACGACCTCGGGGCGGCGGTGCTCCTTCCCTGCAAGCAAGCAATAGCAGCATATATATTTCACAGGTGCGTCTAAGCACCGCATAGAAACATTTACCACGCGTTGACTCCAAGCCACACGTCTTGTGCTCTCAAGGCACGACATCCACAAGTCCTTTTTCAACTTGGATGTTCAGTTTGCTAGGCCGTACACACGAAGTTCCGGCACTCTTCCATAGCCCGGTGCACCGAGGGGCGACCTCTTCACCACCACTATGGGCGGGTTCGGATCAGCTAGGCCCGTGCTCAATCATCGCGATCAACTCTGCACGATGCCGCTAAGCTTTCACCTCTGTCTGGTCTCAGTGTGACAACCTCACAGGGTCTCAGCACAGCCACACAGGCAATTCTAAGCAACAACACGACATCAAGTGTCATTGGCACTACCGCCGACGTTAGCTCTAACGCCTGGCGTTAACTAACAGAATGCGATTCTGTTATCTCTTTCGGGTATTTTCTAGAAATCATCTCCAGAACTCCCTGCAACACATCACAGTACCCAGAACCCGAAAACAAGCATACATACTCGGAGTCTTCTCCGGAGTGCAATCAACATCACCAATCCAGACCAACCTGTCCAGATGGGCTTCACACAGCATGCCTATGACCGTACTGCAATTCCGAACTCTATATGCAATTTCTACGGGGATAATCCATATCGACCCGTCGGAAGAAACTTAACCACTAATTAGTGAAAATCTTCCTGCCACTATGCACAAATAAAAGGACTAACATGTCCAGAGATTAAGGAGGAGAATCGTTACCCTTGGTGCTCGTTTTGGTGTCATAGAACTGAGATTGCACCGGTTGAAATTTGCGAAACAACTTCCTCTCCACGGAGTCAATCGATGACAAAAGCACGCAAGCGGTCTCCTCCACGAATTTGCCCTCAAACAACTAGCCAAAAAGGCTCTCCTTCCTCTTCCTGGTCTCTGCCTTTGCCTTTGGAGAGAGTCTAAGTAAGGAAAGTGAGGAGAATTCACGGACTTGAGGGTTATATAGATAACACCGCTAACGCTGGCGTTAGCCTCTAACGCAGGCGTTATCCCAAAGGCGGTGGTCGTACTTATCCACAGCCGCTTACTCATATTGGCTGGAGGCATAACGCTCCACGCTAACTTCATAACGCCCCGCGTTCGCTTATCAACTGTGAGACCACTCGACGGCACCAGGAGTTTCACGACGATAAGGAATGTCGTTTCGTCGAGATCACTAGCGTCTGGCGTTAAGACTAACGCCCAACGTTAGCCCTTTCGTCAAAACCTCGAGATTTCTCGACGACACGAAGAATTTCACGACGAAAAGAGAAAGTCGTCGAGCCAACAACAACCTAACGCCCGGCGTTAGCACTAACGCCTGGCGTTAGCTCTCTTCTTTCTTCTGTTGGGGAAATATGGGGTGTTACACTTCTGCTACCAGTTTTCCCTTTTGATTCCTAACTTTAGGGAGTGGGGTGTTACACCCACTCTTGTTGAACATGACACATTCATGGTAACCTTAGGATCTCATGACCACTACCTGTCCAAGCAACTCAAAGTGACACGTGTTACTCGAAGGGTCTAGTTCGAATCAAAATGTTACAGTAGATACACGCATTCTCCCAGATTGCGATATCGAGAAGCCGCGGTACAAGTGTACCCGGAGAAGTCTCCGGGATGTGTAATCCTATTTTCCCTGAATAAGCATCTGAATGGTGAAGTACACACAAATACTAATTGGACACAAATCATAACTCCGGTGCTTCGTGATGAGGAGACTAAATGTTAGTGAAGGGGGAGGGAAAAGGAATCAAGGACATCGTCACATTTGGACCTTAGTTTAAAAATTAGAATTATCTGGTTAAGGATCAATATTATAATATATAGGGTCGCTCAACGGGACCTCCAGTGTAATTTATAAAATTACATGTTGCACTCCACTATCTTTTGAAATTACAAACCTCCGGAGAGTTATTTTTGTTTGTGTATGTTATGATGCACACTTACAAGAATGTTTTTGTAATTTCAAAAGATAAAGAGATGCAACCTGTAATTATGCAAGCTCCTACTGGAGGTTTGGGTAATTAATAATTATGATATAATCCAGAAAATATAAATCTATAATAATTATTAATTTCAATCTGACTTTGAGCTGGATCAATCAGGGTAAAGTCGAGCCAACATCCAGCTCGTAGCTCAGATCAAAATGTACGATCCTAGCTAAAATTCAAGGCAATTTTCAAACACTATAATCTTTGAGCTAACATAAAATCCCTACTAGCACTTGCTACAGTGCTCAGCAGAAGAGTGCCTAAATATGCATCTGTCTACATATAAAAAAAGAAAAGAAAAGAAAAAACAGAGGTGAGAGCCAGCTTAAGATCCTCCTCGAGTTGGGGAAAGTAGCAATGGATATCATATTCAAGCAGCAATAATGAGGCAAAACCTTGAAATTAATCACCTTTTAGTAGTTCTATCTACAAACATTTAGTTGCATTTTATATGCACAACCCAACAGAGCCCAAAGAAAATACAAGGCGAAAAAATAATGATGCAAATTACACAACCTATTTTCTTCCTAAATTAGAAGCAACTTTACAGTCTCAGAAACCTTATTCAAAATTCAGATTCGGTATCACATCGGCGATTTTTGTGTGGATAGCCGCAACTGCTATCGAAAAAGATTGCAGAACTGAAAGGGATGATCGAAATTGAATGGAATAGAAGCCTTCCCTTACTTTCATCATGCTAAGAGTGGGATGTCCACTGCTCCTTGTGCCCTGAGAATCAGAACTCAAGTCATTTTATGATGTTTAAGAGAATAAACAGAAGTAATAGGAAGCTTTATGTGAAGCGGCGAAGTGACAAGAAACAGACACACTTCTCCAAACTTTTCCAAAGATTCAGCAAGTAGCTATCAGTCTACCACAATCAAAAGCACCAGAGGGAAACAAGGTACTATTTATTAAAATTATTAGAGCCAAAATAATCAGACATAACTATTTACAATAAATATTAGATTCAGAATATCAGTAGCTTAAGGACTACAGTATAATTATTCAAAATGCTCAAAACATTTCGAATAAAGTTCTGCATGTATTCACTAATCACTGCAGTCAAAGCATACTAGACTACCTTGTAACAAAGAATTTTTAATAATATATTTGTTCCTCCGCTTTCTTCCTTTCTAATATCTATTGATATTTTCCTTCTCTATTTTATTTCCATTCGTAATCCTCAATGTGGCAAAAAAAATTATTTGCTGTATTATAACTCTTCATAAAAAATTAAAAAATATAAATCATTGCTTTTCTTCAAAGAGTTCCCAACCAAAACACCGAATAAAATGAAAAAAAAAAGTATCAATACCGCAAGTGTTTATACAAAAGAAGATACGGGACGCACCTCCATAAATAGATTGAGTGGCCTCTTTTCAATGTCCTTGGGAGAAGCATTAGAACAAATGGAGCTATAGTTCAGTACCCTTAGAGGGCATCCAAGGTCCCAACCACCACAGTCACAATGCCCTCCAGACCTCCATCTTCCTACAAGACTTGACTTGCCTCCATTTCGAGTCAACGGACCACCATGAGGACCAGACGGAATTAAAACATCCATAATCCTACCAAATCCATCAGAATTCTCACTGCAACAAAGAGGCACTGAAGTTGCAGCCTTCTCACTAGCTTTCTCAAGAAACTTCAGTCCCCATCCACCAAACACCGAGTCATTGGTGGTATCTTGCAAGCACTCAACAACTATAGCAGCCAACTCGAGATTCGGTAGAAAACTATTCACAGAATAATTCACAATGCTAGATACATTATTATCACCCAATATATCTAATTTTTGTCCATTTTCCTTGTTAAATGACTTACTGTTTCTCACGCTTCTTCGTCTAAGTATCTCTTTGACCTTCTTAGGAAACCCCTTACTTCTAGAGAGAACAGAAGATGAATTTTGAAGTTCATTTGAGAGCCTCTCATGAGAATCATACAGAACAAACTCAGTCTCCATGGCTTTCACACAGTTTGGTTTCAGAACCATAGAACTCGATACCTTCATTTGAGCAATCAAATTCATGCGATTCGAACAGCGACTTCTGGAGTTGTTCTTGCTACTTATTGAATAAAATGAATACATGTTATGAATGGCCTTCACAGAAGAAGATTCAATCTTTTGAGGAGTAGCCATGTATATTACTTGAGGTTGAGGGGCATCAACCACTGAGAATATAAAATATGGTATCCCACCCTTCAGCAGGCACTGTAGATTTCCTTTGGTGATAGAAGTGTCTCCTGATGGAGCAGATTGAGCTGGAAATGAGGAAATGGAACTTTGACCAAAATTAAACTTCGTCGTGGAAAATTTTACTTCTGGCACCATCGTACTCTTGATCTTCGGCAGAGAAATATCATCGATGGATAAAGGTGAACCACTCGGATCGAGTGTTCTCAATGTAGATTTGTGTGATCTTAATCTAGGCTGGTTCACGAAATCATCTAGCATACCGAAATGAGCAAGGAGTAATCCTTTCAAATAGGCTATTGCCCTAGCATTCTCCTGAAGCCCATTACTCTTCCACAGTTCAGAATGACTTATAACTGCATTCCCAATGACATCTCTTAAAGACCTTTGAGGAAATAAGGCAGCTGCGTCTTTTATAATTCTTCTCTTCCTATGATTTATCAGGTCTTCACAAATGAATTCCGACAATCTAAATTTCAAGGGAAACTTCTTACACACCTTCTCAAACTCTATTTCAGGTTGTGATGTATTAACATCTATGCCACTTTCTTCTTCGAATTCTTCATTTTTCATTTCTCTATCCTTAGCCTTCTCATCAGGGTCGAATGTTTTCTCGTTCAAGTAGATAACTTCCATTTTACAGAGAAAGAATTTTAGTCACATAAACCTAAACTCTTTCTTATTTTACCTACTTATCTCTTCAATAAACTGAATCTGCATGGAAATAAGTATAAAAAACAAACATTTTATGAATGACAGTTCAAGCAAAGAATTAATCAATGGTTGGATCAGGAGTTTGAAGCAAATAGAAACACGAAGCATACACTAAAGGAAACACACTAATGAAAAAATGCATGAGGTATCATATAAGCACAAGCAGGAAGGTATTTTAATCAATTTCATCTAATGATTTGAAAATGTGTAAACGAAGCTCTAAGGATGATACAGAAAGAATCATAGAACAGGAACCTTCCTTATTAAGCTGCAGAATTCACAAATTAACTGTTTAAAGTCAAATCATGCTACCTAAGTATTGAAAACGAAACTTACAAGTATCTACTGTCTTGTAAGAGTAAAGGAACCTTCATAAGAGTCATAATGAGAATACACAGTGAACCCAAATGTAAAACTTGTTCAGAAGAAGTAGCCGCACTTGCTACATAACTAAAGATACATTTATTTTCCTCCCGACATGACCTAGCAAACGAAACATCAAGAATATAAGGAAATGGGTCCATTCCACTGGCCCTTAGATAATTTTGAAGAACATAGGAGAAAACCTACGTTTGTCAAGTAAAAGGGAAGGTATTTTCCAATTCAAGTCATCTTCCATGGAATCCTACCCTTAGATTGAGGAAACTTGAGAGCTAAAGCTGGATCATAAGGATAGTGAAAACTGAGAGCAAAATAACTACAAGATCTTTCATTTTCTGAAAAAAAATGAAGTCTGGCTAAATAAGCACCGGATTACTCACCGGAATGATCGTCTGGACTCTCTCAAAGCTTCGACCGCTCTGCACTGAGAAAACTTTTCAATGGGCATCAGAACAAGTCGTAAAAGAACCTTCTTTCCCCCTTAGCCCGTGCAAATCTCCAAAATCCTCAAAGAAAGAAGATCAACAGGAAGAAGATCAAGCACAATGTCAAAGAAACTAATGGTCAGCGTCCCTTCCAAATTTACTGCAGAACAAATCTCAAGGGAACCTTCTTTCCCCCGTAACCCGGGCCAATCTCCAAAATCATCAAAGTAAGGAGAAGGTCAAACACAATGTCAAAGAAATCAATGGTCCGCGTGCCTTCCAATTATAGGGACAAAAGATAAGAAATTAGGAAGGAAACTAGCGAAATCAGTGATATAACGTGGAAAAGACACTTTCTTTTTATAACAACGAACGGGAGCCAGCGCAAACCCTTGGGTTCCATGCGTGCGAATGCTTGTGGGGAATTTAATAAGACCGTTAAAGAAACCCCATTTAATGAATCAAAGGAATTGGCATGCTAAACGGCGATTAAAAATCGCTAATTAATTCTTTCGGTAAACTCTCACAATCGTTTTGGATGTGCTTCCTTGCGCTCCAGCTCGAGGTTTCCACTTATGGAAGAGACTAGCGGAGAAGGCCGTGGGCCCACAGGTGCCCGAGTCAAATCAGGCAGAGCGCAGTAGGGAGCAAATAGTGGAGAAAACGCGATAACGTACTGGAAAAACGAGATTACGCGCACCTTTCGGTACCAAACTTCCCCAGTTGTCATATATAGAGAGAGAGCGGTGTTAAACGCAGGTTAGTTTTGGCTATATGCAGGCTACAGTTTTTTAAAACGAGCGATATTAAACGCAGACCGATTTTAGCTATAAGCATACCACAATTTTAAAAAAAAAAATCATTTTTCCTTTTAAAACTTCAGGAAAAATTATTCGAATAGTTTAATACTTCATGTATTATGTGTTTTTTCCTTCCATGCAACCGTGTCCTCAAGGAATTTACTCGTTTGTCCGAGTCCGATGTGTTTTTAAATTACAACTGACCTAAAGCTATTCATGGGTATTTGCTACGGTGATGGCGACGGCGGCGATGACGACGAACGCGACGTCGTCGACGATGTCGGCGATGGCGGCGATGTCGGCGATGGCGGCCATGGCGGCCATGGTTATACTTCGGATAGTTACGTCGCTAGTGGAGGTTCTTTGGATAACCGCACCCTCATGGATGGGGTGCGGTTAGCGCCTTTAGGGATACTCCATCAATAGCTCTCTAAGATTTACTGACGAAACAGTGACATTCAACGTAACCTCGCACGCATGATATTTTACTTACTTATTTTATGAATGTTATTTTGCTTGGTGGTTTATTTAGGAAAATATTAATTTGATTTTTGAATATGGTATGTAAATATAAAATTTGGCATGCATGAATAATTTTTTGGCATGCATATATCCGCGGCCTGCATATAGCTAAAACCGGCTTGCATTTAACATTGCTATATATATATGTGTGTGTGTACACCCCCGAGTTCGCCTGAGGAGGTAAGGCCCGATGATTAGTAATTTGGGCTGGAAGAGGTCATCTCGCCACTAGGGGGTCGCGAGAGTTGGGGGGTACGGGCCGACGGGAGCTCGCAGGAGGGAATGCGAGACCCGGCCTCGGCGGATGTCGCCAGAAGGAGGGCGAGCGGGGCCTTCGCAGAGTGCTCACCTAAGAGGGGTTTCGCGGGCCATACTCGCGAGGAGACTCGCGGGAGCTCTCGCGAGTGGCCTTCTCGTAGGCCACTTGCCCATGGGCTAAGGAGGCGAAATTACCCCTCTGCTCCTGGTGGCCTGCCGTTAGCCGCTCCAAACAGCGGAGTTTGGCTGTTAGCAGGCCAAATTGGGGTGCGTTTAGTAAAACCAAAAGGCGGAATTTCGCTATTAACAGACCACGAACAAAAAACTATAAATAGACCTTGAAGGGCACCTTGGGAGAGGATTTCCGATCTCTGACTCTGAGCTTCTTCCTCCATAGGCTGCTTTGGATTTAGCTCTCTAGCTCTCCAAGGTGCCCAGTCTCATCTTTGGCTTGGGAGGGGAAGCGCTCAATTATCTTCCGGGTTTGTGGTGGGACCTCCTCGTTGCGACTAAGGTTTAAGTCTAGTTCCGAATCTCCAGTGTGCTCTTTCCGAGGGATCAGTAAGGGCTAGCTGCCCCTCAACTCGTTGAGGGCCCGAGCTTCACAAGACACCAAGAAATTGGTTTCAATATTTTGGTGCGGTGAGCGTGGAGTGTGGCTGGTCCAAGAAAGTTCCTAGGAAGGGACTGTTGGATCTGTAGGCGCCCTTAGAGGGGGGTAAATAAGGGTTTTAAACTTTTTCAAGAATATAGATAAATTAATGCTCTTCTGCTACCGCCAGCGGTAACGTTATCGCTCGACGTTAGCTGTAGAGAAAGACCTTTTACGTTTGAGCAGTGAAAATCACAGAGTACGACTCAGAGATGAAACAATAAATATATTTTCATTAATCATTAACTGGAAGTAAATATGATTACAAAACTTTTCCCAATAACGCTTGGAAAGAGGCGACCAATGAAAACTCTTTTGGTTTTCTATGCCGACCCTTCTCCCAAGGACCGGTTGGCTTTAGTCTATCTCTCCCTAGACAAGGCCTCAAGCCGCTCTAGCCAATCTATCACCAAAAAGGCCTCGAGCACCCCCTAGATCTAATCCCTAGACCTAGTCGCCAACACGAGGTGAATTACTCCCTAAGTCCTACCCAGACCTAGTCGCCAACACGAGGCGAATTAACGGACCAATAACAAAGATAAAGTAAAAATACAAATACAAAAAGATCAATATGAAACTCCCTCAAAAGAAGAACTTGAGATGATGTATATGCGATCGGATTGGTCTTCAAGTTCTTTTGCGTTCTCGAACGTTGACGGAGTTCTTCGGGCTGCTTGGCGAAGGCTCTTACGAGTGCTCTGAATATATGGCTCCAATTCCTTATGTATCTGCAAGCCACAACGGAGGAGGCACCGCTCTTTAAATAGATTCGACAACTACCCGCCTGCGCCAGTACTACCACTCCGCGATAGTGACACGACGCGCACACGGATCGTGGCAGTTAAGGCAACTTTTGAGCGCAAACGGTTATGACAGCCTAGCGCGCCGCAGAAACACTAACGCCCCGCGTTAACGAAATTTCCTTCCTTCAGCAAATAATCTTCTTCCAGATCTGCTACTCAATCAACTACTGACGGGATGTTTCCAAAAGTTACCGCCGGGCGTTAGACCTAACGCGCCGCGATAGTACTTGCCAAACATAACGACCCGTCGACATTCCTTTTTCTCCACTTTCCTTTCTGTCAATAATTTCCATATATACTAACGCCAGCGTTAGTGATAACGCTCCGCGGTAGATCATTTCGTCTGTCCAGCTTGCATCTCAGCGGGTTCCCTTCCCAGCGGTTTCTTCTCAGTGTCTCGGCGGTTTCGTCTCAGCGGTTCCGTCTCAGCGGTTTCGTCTCAGCGGTTTCGTCACAGCGGTTTGGTTTTGTCTCAGCGGTTTGGTTTCGTCTCAGCGGTTCCTTAGCGTTAGCGCCAGCGGTAAAGTTAACGCGGCGCGGTAACAACAATACCCAGCACCATTTGAAAGCACAGAATCTTGCATACTATAAACACAAAACAAGTATGATCAAATACAATAGAATTTGTTATTGTCAAACCAAGAGATAAAGAAAGCATGTTCCAACAGGGACATGGCAGGAGATGAAGAGCAGGGCGAGGAGTTTTGCAGGTCACCCCCGGTGGTGACGCCAAGGATATTCTCGGACTTCTGGATGGAAGTCCTCGACACCCTCGGGTTCGCAGTCGCAGCGTTACGAAGCGAGTTCGTGACCCCGGCGGCTTAGGTGTTCCATCCTCCAGCAGCGGTTGGCGAGAATGCCCCGGGAGGAAGGGATGGAAAGGAAGTGGTCGGGGGGGGGGGGGGGGGGGGGGGGGGGGGGGGGGGGGGGGGGGGGGGGGGGGGGGGGGGGGGGGGGGGGGGGGGGGGGTCAGTGCAAGACCTGGAGGGGCGAGTGCTGTTCGCCAGCCCGTCGAGCGAGGTTCTGGCGACCGCGGCGCCAGCGAGCACGGTGCAGGCGAGTGCGGCGCAGGAGAGCGCAATTCCGGCGGGCGCGGCGCCCATGAAGGCGGTTCCGGCGAGTATGTCTCTCGCGAGCATGGCCCTAGTGAGCTCAAGCCTGGCGAGGGAGCTCGGGGCGAGTGGAGCAGGAAAGGGTAGCAGGTGGAGGGAGCCCCTTTTGCGAGCTAGTGCTTTTTGCACCCGTTCTGGAAGGTTTCAGGGAATGGGACAGGGTCTACTACCACGGCAGGGACGACCCAGTCCAGCACCTGCAGTCATTCGAGAACTCGGTTTCTATCAGACCGATGTCGGATGCCTTTAAGTGTCGGCTCTTTGTCGTTACCCTGAAGGAGAAGGCCAGGGAGTGGTTCCATCAACTCCCTGTTGGATCAATCTACGCATTTGAGGACTTGCGTCGAAGCTTCTTGTTACGATTTTCGACTTCAAAGAAGAGTAAGAAGGACGCTGAGTCCCTCTTCAAGGTGAAGCAGGAGCCCAAGGAGTCGTTGGCTCACTATGCGGATCGGTTCCAGGAGGAGGTGCTACTCACCCAGGAGATGTCTGGGTTTGCCCTCCAGCTCGCCTTCACGGTTGGGCTGAGGAAGAGTTTCTTCAAGATGGGATTGAAGAGAAAGGCCCCCGTCTCCTACAATGAGTTGATGGGGAGGGTGGCGGAGGAAATCAAAAGTGAGGAGGCCAATCTGGAGCTCACTAGGAGGCTAGCAAAGCTCAGTGAGCCGGAGGTCAGGCAGCAGGAGGTGCGGAGAAGAGAAGAGCCCCGGGCCCCGGAGGGGGGATGGAGGCAGCAGGGCGGAGGAATGCAGGGTCAAGGGAGAGGTTATGCCCCGGGAGGGGGTAACTTCCATGGGGGTCAGGGAAGACCCCATCAGTTGGGATGGAGGCAAGGTCCAAGGCAGGTGCCTCCCCCGCCTCAGCAGGCCATGGCAATCAGGCGAGGGAGGGGAGGAAGAGGAAGGAGAGAAGGGACAGGAGCAGAAGCGGGAGCAGGAAGGAGAAGGGGGAATAGGGTTGTAGAGGCCGAGAGGGGAGAGGTGACATTGCCATACTGTGACTTCCACAATGAGGAAGGTCACGCG
The DNA here is from genome assembly GCA_033032865.1 of Dactylorhiza incarnata. NCBI lineage: Eukaryota > Viridiplantae > Streptophyta > Magnoliopsida > Asparagales > Orchidaceae > Dactylorhiza > Dactylorhiza incarnata. Next base: position 24,526,714 of record JAWHQI010000003.1, read on the forward strand.
ACGACCACTTGCCCAGAGTTCTTGGAGACGAAGAGGGACAGAGTGTCGGCGCAGCGTCAGCAGCAGCAAGTGAGGATTGAGGAGGTCCTGCTTGGGGAGGACGAGGAGGAAAGGTGCGAGGATAGGGTCGATTTGGGGACCCGGGGAGGGATCAGAGTGATCCACGGGGGTGTAGGGGTTGAGGCAACCCGCAAGGTGAGCCTCCATATTATATACCGCCGGAGCGTGGCTTCAACATCCACGGCCCCACCCCCGGTAGAAAAAATTACTTTCTCTCAGAGGGATTTGTCGGGTCATGAGGACCCTTTCTGCGATGCGTTGGTCATCCAGACTGCCATTGAGAACTTCACGGTGTCCCGGATCCTTGTGGACAACAGAAGCTCCATCAACGTCATCTTCAAGAGGGCGTTCGATGAGATGAAGGTGGAGACCAAGAGGGTGTTGGCCTCGGATGGCCCGTTGTTCGGGTTCTCCGGAGAGAGGAAGGAGGTAGAGGGGGGAGTGGGGCTCCATGTGGTCCTGGGCAGGCAATCTCGGAATTGCCGCTTTGTCATAGTGGATGCCACCAGTAGCTATAGTACCATCTTCGGACGGCCGCTCATCAGTGCTTTCCGTTGCGTCCCCTCCACCTTCCACCAGTGTCTCAAGTTCAACTCGGAAGGAGTTCAGGTTCGGGTAAGAGGGGACCCAAAGGTAGCAAGGCAGTGCTACGTGATGGCTGTGAACACCATCTCTTGGTTAGCTGAAGAGGAGAAATGGGATCAGGAGATGGGGGAGCCAGCGGGTCTCGAAGAGGAAGCAGAGGAGGAGAAGGAGGAGGTATAGGGTCAGGCCCAGGAAGGAAGGCGGAAGAGCTGATGGCGATCAGAGAAGAAGGAAGCGAGGAGGAGGCCGAAGCGTTCGCTAACGGCGAGGGGAAGGGAGGATATTGGGGAGAGCAGTCCCAGCTAGAGGCCGTGGAAGAGGTCGTGGAGCTCGAGGTCACCACCCGGGCTGGGGTGGTGGAGAAGGTCTGAATCAGCGGAGAGCTCGGCCTGGAGGAGCAGGAGAAAATCCTAGCCTGCGTGAAAAAGAACGTGGACATCTTCTCTTGGAGCGCGGCAGAGATGCCTACCCCTTGCCTAGAATCGATGCATTGGTTGAGCGCGGCAGAGATTTCTCACTACTTAATAAATCATGTCCCAAGGATTGCCTAGAATCGACGCGTTGGTTGATTCAGCCGTCGGTTTCTCTATAATGTCTTTTGTAGATGCATTTTCAGGTTACCATCAAATCCCCATGCACCCCCCGATGTCAAGGATGTCTCCTTCATCACGGGGGATGGGTGTTATTGTTATAAGATGATGCTCTTCGGGCTCAAGAATGCAGGGGCCACGTACCAACGAATGATGGACAGGGTCTTCCGAGAGCAGAAGGGAAGAAACCTAAAGGTCTATGTTGATGATCTCATGATAAAGAGCCAGGACCTCGAGTCTCACCTCCAAGACCTTGAAGAGACCTTTGGGACCTTGCGGAAGTATAAGATAAAGCTCAACCACCTAAAGTGTGTCTTCGGGGCTAGCCGGGGAAAGTTCCTGGGTCACTTGCTCACCCCAGCGGGGGTGGAGCCTAACCCAGATAAGGTTAAAGTAATCATGGAGTTGGGGTCGCCAAGAAATTCGAAGGAGGTTCAGAGCCTCACGGGAAAATTGGCCAGACTCAGTAGGTTCCTCTCCAAGGCAGGTGAGAAGTGTGCACCCTTCTTCAAGGTGCTACGGGGAAACAAAAAATTTGAATGGACCTCGGAATGTGAGGATGCTTTCCAAGCTTTGAAAGGGCAACTCACCCAGACTCCTCTACTCCAGGGACCAAGACAAGGAGAGGATCTATCCCTATACTTGGGGGTAGGATCCGAGGCAGTAAGTTCAGTGTTGGTCCGGGAAGAAGGGAGGAGGCAGTTCCCCATTTACTACGTCAGTCGAGTGCTGAGGAAGGCGGAGCTCCGATACCTAATTTTAGAAAAGTTGGCCTTCGCTTTGGTGGTATCGGCCCGGAAGCTCCGGCCTTACTTCCAAGCGCACTCAATCAAAGTGGTGACCGACCACCCGCTTCGCAAAGTCATGGAAGGGGTGGAGCATTCGGGGAGGCTAGCAAAATGGTCCGTGGGGCTGAGTGAATTCGACATCGCGTTTGTGCCCAGGATGTCGATCAAGGCACAAGCGGTGGCAGACTTCATGGCGGACTACGCAACCGAAGTGGGGGAGCATGAATCACCTCCCCCGGTGGCATGGAAGATGTTGGTGGATGGTGCGTCAGGGAAGCACTCCTATGGAGGAGGAATAATCCTAATAAGCCCCCAAGGGACAAAGATTGAGCAAGCCTTGAGCATCAATTTTCCAATTACCAACAACCAGGCTGAATACGAGGCAGTGATAGAGGGCCCGCGACTGGCCCGGGAGCTGGGAGTATAAGATGTGGAGGTCTCAACGGACTCCATGGTAGTGGCATGCCAAGTCAGGGGAGAATTTGAAGCAAAGGATCCGACCCTCCAACGCTACCTAGAGAAGGCCAAGGGGGTCATCGGGCAATTTCGCACTTTCTCCATCAAGCATGTGTCAAGGGAGGTAAGCACCCCGACGGACCTCCTAGCCAATTTTGGCCCTCGAGCTGGGGGGACAGTATCAGAACTCTTCCGACCTTCCATCGAAGAAATGGAGCTGATGGAGATAGATCAGCGAGCATCATGGATGGATCCCTTCGTCACCTTCCTGGCATCTGGAAAGTTCCCTGAAGGGGACGTGGATAAGCGACGCTTCAGGTACAAGTCAACCTATTATTCCTTGCATGCAGGAGGACTCTACAGGAAAACACTCTCGGGGCTCCTGGCCCGTTGTGTATCAGAGGAGGAGGTCCCGAGAGTCCTCGAAGAAATCCACTCGGGGGAATGTGGCAGTCACTCCGGGAGCCGAACTCTGGAGGGGAGAGTGTTGAGGCAAGGCTATTTTTGGCCAACCCTCAGCAAGGATGCGGCAGAGTTCGCAAATAAATGTTCAAAGTGTCAGCTCTATGCTCCTCTTCAACTCCTCCCAGCTTAGAGGCTCCGGACCATCACAGCCCCCAACCCTTTGTTATATGGGGTTTGGACCTGGTAGATCCTTTCCCACAAGCTAGTGGCCAAAGGAAGTTCCTATTGGTAATGGTTGATTATTTCTCCAAGTGGGTAGAAGTAAAGGCACTGGCCAAGGTAACGTCCCAAGTGGTAAGAAATTTTGTGTGGGGAGAGATAATTTGCAGGCACTGGCTCCCGTTGGCCATAGTGACAGACAACTGACCACAATTTGCCAGCAAAGAGTTTGTTAGTTCTGCACCCAACTCGGTATAGACCTCAGGTTCGCGTCGGTCCACCACCCGAGGAGTAATGGTCAGGTGGAGGCAGCGAACAAGATAATTGTCAACCTGCTCAAGAAGAAAGTGGAGAATCTCAGGGGCAACTGGGTAGAGCAGCTGTCCTCGGTCCTGTGGGCCTTGAGGACTACTCCAAACACTGCCACAGGGGAGACCCCCTTCAAACTGTCTCATGGGTCTGAGGTCGTCCTCCCGATAGACTTCGAGGTGAAAACCCCCAGGGTAATCGCTGCGGGCGAAGGGGATGAAGAATGGCTGGTGGAAAACGATGTGGAACAAAGGCTGTCATTGGACCTTGTAGAAGAGCTCCGAGACCTCGCAGCTGTTCGGCAGGAGGAAGTTAAGAGGCGGATGACCATGTACTTTGACCAACATATCCGAGTAAAACAGTTCGAGAAAGGGGACTTGGTCCTGAAGAAGGTAGATGCGGCAGGAAGAGGGGCCATTGTAGGTAAGCTTGAGCCCAACTGGGAGGGGCCTTACATTGTAAGTGAAGTGCTCAAGTCAGGAGGGTACCACCTCCAGGATGTGGAAGGGATACCTCTTGGCCGAGCCAGGAGTGGGGATGATTTGAAAAGATTCTATCCTTAAAACTTTTGTAACTAACTTGTCGTATGTTTCATTCTCCATACATAGATTCTGAAGTCGTTCTTGAGCAGGTAACAAGTATTGGTGCTGGAGTGCCCCAGATCGATTCCGCTGCCGGGCTCTCATAGACGGTGGGTCAGATTGATCTCTGGAGAGGTTGGCAAGGTAACAAGTATTGGTGCTGGAGTGCCCCAGATCGATTCCGCTGCCGGGCTCTCATAGACGGTGGGTCAGGTTGATCTCTAGAGAGGCTGGCAAGGTAACAAGTATTAGTGCTGGAGTGCCCCAGATCGATTCCGCTGCCGGGCTCTCATAGACGGTGGGTCAGGTTGATCTCCGGAGAGGCTGGCAAGGTAACAAGTATTGGTGCTGGAGTGCCCCAGATCGATTCCGCTACCGGGCTCTCATATACGGTGGGTCAAGTTGATCTCTAGAGAGGCTGGCAAGGTAACAAGTATTGGTGCTGGAGTGCCCCAGATCGATTTTGCTGTCAGGCTCTCATAGACGGTGGGTCAGGTTGATCTCTGGAGAGGCTGGCAAGGTTACAAGTATTGGTGCTGGAGTGCCCCAGATCGATTCTGTTGCTGGGCTCTCATAGACGGTGGGTCAGGTTGATCTCTGGAGAGGCTGGCAAGGTAACAAGTATTGGTGCTGGAGTGCCTCGGATCGATTCCGATGTCGGGATCTCATAGACGGTGGGTCAGGTTGATCTCTGGAGAGGCTGACAAGGTAACAAGTATTGGTGCTGGAGTGCCCCAGATCGATTCTGCTGTCGGGCTCTCATAGACGGTGGGTCAGGTTGATCTCTGGAGAGGCTGGCAAGGTAAAAAGTATTGGTGTTGGAGTGCCCCAGATCGATTCTGCTATCGGGATCTCATAGACGGTGGGTCAGGTTGATCTCTGGAGAGGCTGGCAAGGTAACAAGTATTGGTGCTAGAGTGCCCCAGATCGATTCCGCTGTCGGGCTCTCATAGACGGTGGGTCAGGTTGATCTCTGGAGAGGCTGGCAAGGTAACAAGTATTGGTGCTAGAGTGCCCCAGATCGATTCCGCTGTCGGGCTCTCATAGATGGTGGGTCAGGTTGATCTTTGTAGAAACTGGCAAGGTAACAAATATTGGTGCTGGAGTGCCCCAGATCGATTCCGCTGCCGGGCTCTCATAGACGGTGGGTCAGGTTGATCTCTGGAGAGGCAGGTAAGGTAACAAGTATTGGTGCTGGAGTGCCCCAGGTCGATTCCGCTGCCGGGCTCTCATAGACGGTGGGTCAGGTTGATCTTTGGAGAGGCTGGCAAGGTAACAAATATTGATGCTGGAGTGCCCCAGATCGATTCCGCTGTCGGGCTCTCATAGACATTGGGTCAGGTTGATCTCTGGAGAGGCTGGCAAGGTAACAAGTATTGGAGATGGAGTGCCCCAGGTCGATTCCGCTGTCGGGCTCTCATAGACGATGGGTTAGGTTGATCTCTGGAGAGGTTGGAAAGGTAACAAGTATTGGTGCTGGAGTGCCCCAGATCGATTTCGCTGTCAGGCTCTCATAGATGGTGGGTCAGGTTGATCTCTGGAGAGGCTGGCAAGGTTACAAGTATGGGTGCTGGAATGCCCCAGATCGATTCAGATGCCGGGCTCTCATAGATGGTGGGTCAGGTTGATCTCTTAAGAGGCTGGCAAGGTAACCAGTAAGGGTGCTGGAGTGCCCCAGATCGCTTCCGCTGTCGGGCTCTCATAGACGATGGGTCAGGTTGATCTCTGGAGAGGCTGGCAAGGGGGAAAGTTTCTGGTTACCACAAGGTCACACAAACGGCGAGAACGGGTGGTCTCGCACTGCAAGACAGGGGGGAGCTCATCCTGCGAGCGCCCTCCCCCCCCCCCCCCCCCCCCCCCCCCCCCCCGGAAAATAGGGTCCTCGCAGACAACCTAAGGGAAAGTCGGCAAGTGGACAGCTCAGATGGGCAAACTGTATGAAAAAGATTACTCTCGCCAGCATAGGTGGGAGAAAAGGATCCTTCAGGTCCCTGGGAACAACACGAGATGTCACGCAGGGACCTCACTCCCCAAAGTCGAAAGGGTGAAGTATTCACCCCCCCCCCCCCCCCCCCCCCCCCCGCGAGATAGAGATTCGGAGGGGTGGATCCTGAAACCTCACTCTAAGGCCGGCTAGAAGGATGAGAACTAACGAGGTGAGTATGTATTCTAAGTCGAAGCTATGCGGTTACGTGATAGGCGGGCGCGAGCACGGTGAATGCGATGGTAAAAGAATAAGTAATAAGCGCGAGAAAAAAGCAGCATACATAAACAGCAAGAACAAAATGAACAAGCAGGAAAAACTTTCACCTATTTCATCAAAGTAAATAACATTTATCGCGGCGGTCTCGCCAGCCAAAAATGGAACAAAACAAAACAGTATAAAGTTCTAACTATAGCGGGGGGGAATCTCGTCCTCGCTATCTGCAGGGGGCGGGGGAGGCAAGAACGGCTTCGGGACCACATCCTCAATCGTCGGATCGGCCGCCTCGGCGGACAGCAGGTCGGCTCCCTGCATGGCCCGGAAAATATAGCGCGCCGCGGTGACAGAAGCCTCGTGGCATTCTTCCTCCCTGGCTCGCTGTTCGTTCCTTAGACGGCGAGGAGACGGGGGGCAGGCGGCGCGGATCAGCTCATGGTTGTAGGTCTTCAACCCGGCGACCTCATCCTCTAGGTTGGAGATGCGAGCGCGTAGATAACGAGCGGTCTCGGAATCCTGTAAAGAAGAGAGTAGGTAAGCTGGAGAAGTGTTGTTAGTGTTGGATCTTACGACGACCTTAGAGGGGGGTGAATAAGGGAATAAAAATCTTTGATAATTTTTACTAAAATTGTTTAGAGAAACTTGGAATGAAATAATAATTAAACTTAAAGGAGGAAACAATTGTAATTTGCAATTTTATAAATTACGCCAAATGATAGAAATCAAGTAAACACAGAAAGAGACATGATTATATTATATAGAAAATGTGTTTACATAAATTGATTTCAATATCGCTTGAAATCGGAGGCGTATAAAGTAATACAGTTTTTCCTTTTCTATACTGACTTGTATCCCCACAAACCGGTTGGCTTTAGCCTATCCTTCCCCGGATAAGGCCTCAAGCCACTCTAGCCAATCCTTCCCCGGATATGGCCTCGAGCCCCCTAGATCTAATCACCTAGAACAAGTCGCCAACACAAGGCGAATTTCCCCTAAGTCCTACCCAGACCTAGTCGCCAACACAAGGCGAATTAACTCAACGATTACAAAAATTATAGAATGAAAATAAATATGATAATAAAGAAACTCCCTATATGAGGTCTCTGAAGTTGAGGATGAAGGATCGTTGTAGCATAAGTGAGGTTGAAGCGATCGTTCTTCGGATGCAGCGTGGTGGCTTCCTTCTCCAGAAATCTTCTTTGAATTTGAGTGGGAAATGAACTTTCGGCAGAGTAGCAGCTCTGGAAATATGGCACAGGTAATCTCTCTAGAAGCACTCACTCAAAATGAGAGAGAGCCCATCATTTTATAGAACTTGGAGATAGCGCCTGTGGTAGCTCCTAGCGCCTGCGGTAGCGTTCGTGTGGAGCGATTGCGAAACTGTCGGCGGCGTGGCACTGTGCACAAACTTGAGATAGCGCCTGGCGGTAGCACTGGCGGTAGCGGTTGCGAAACCGTCGGAATTTTGTCGAACGAAATATTTGTCGAACGAAATTTTGTCGAACGGAGTTCCACATTCGTCGAACGGAATTTTCGTCGAACGGCGTTCCACATTCGTCGAACGAAATTTTTTGTCAAACGGAGTTCCACATTCGTCGAACGAGCTAGCGCCTAGCGTTAGCGATAGCGCTGGCGTTCGTGCTGCTCCTTTTAAAAATTTGATTCCATGTTGTCTTCTACTTGTGGAGTATTGCACTTATAGTTCCTGCACACTATAAACACACTACAAGCAAAATCAAATACAATGTGGGATTTGTTATTCTCAAACAAAGGGCTGTGACACACATGTCCAACAATCTCCCCCTTTGATAATAACAAATCCTCTTAGCAAGAAATCAACAATAGTGTTTATAGTATATGATAAGCAAGATGATATTGCAACTATAGTATATGATAAGCATGATAATGTGCATACTCCCCCTATCTTAATGCTCCCCCTACATAAATGCAATTTATGTTTTACTCCCCTAAATGATAGTACATGAATTATTCTCCCCATAATATTCTATATTTCTCCTATATAGATTTCTTCAATTAATCTCCCCCTTTTGGTATTATCAAAAGAAGGTGGGGTGAGGGTAAGTAAGGAGGCATTTCTTATAAAATATAAAGCATGATCGAGCTTTTGTAATATAGATAATGATAGAGATTTTAAGCATAGTATATAAGAGATTTCAAATAAAAAGATAAGAGTTGTAAGCAAGCGGAAGATTATAATAAACATCTTTTTGTAAGCATGAAAAGCATAAGTAAAAATATGAGTTTTAGTTCAAAATTGAAAGATGTTTTAACATTTTTGAAATCTCAAAGTTTTTCATAAAGATACCAAGCATGAAATGAACATATCAAAGAGAGATTATACTACAATGTTACGTAATTTTAAGTTCAAGAAATACCAAAACATTGTAGAGATCGTGCTATGTTATCTAGTGCATTTTTTATATAAAGAGTAGTATAGATAAAGCATTAGAATCCAATACTCATGAGAAGAAGTGTTATGAAAGATAATGATGTGCACATAAGTGTATTTTGGGCAATGTTACCAATTGATTTTAATCACAAAATACAAGACATATGTAGAGTAAAGTGCACAATAAAATACAAGTATATTAATTTCACACACTTTAATGCACACTATTTTATAAAAAGTGGTGTATTAATCAAGGGTTGCACAATATACTTTACTATTCTTTCCAAGGTGCTCAAGCTCACAATGCTTATGAAGACTTATCAGGAGATTCAAGTAGTGCTTGGTGGAGTTATAGTTGTCTACATATATAATTTTTTTGTTCACATTTGTGAGACAACATTCTCCGAATACACTTGTTTTGCAAACCCAAAAATTTTTAACCTAACCACTTTTCTAAATTTCATAAGTGCAATTCAAATGTAGTGTAGGCAATAAACTTATGCAAGTTTTAATTCATTGTACAATTACAACACACAAGCAAGCATTTTAGATTTAAACACACATGTTGATTACCAAAATAAATGAGTGAATGTATCATTATCAATCATAAAATATTTACTCATACTTAGAGGCATGCTAAGCTTGGTTCTACATATTTTTCAATACAATTGATGCACTTTAAATAGATATATCAAAGCATGATAAATAAAACAATGTTCTTAGTCATTTCAAGGAATAAATTTTAACATTGTAATAATTCTAAATAATAGAAATCATTCATGCTTGATATTAGCAATAAAGATCATACAGTTTTTTTGTTGTTTTGAAAATTTTTAATGAATTATAAACAGAAAAATCACACAAACATATTTTTGTATTTTTGAATTTTGAATTTTTGTAGTTGATTTTTCATATTGCAAATAAAACAAAAAAAATAGACAGAAACACAAAAATAAATTTGTACATATAAACTAACATATTTTTGTTGATTTTTAGAAATTTTAAAAAACAGAAAAATCACAAACCCACGCTAGCGCCGGCGCTGGTGATAGCGCGGCAAACATTACACGATTTTTTAAGAATTTTAAATTTTTTATTTTTGATATTGATTAGGGGTCTTACGAGTAGTCTTATGCAGAAATTGTGTAATATTCAGAGATGTCTTGATTGCTCAAATTGCATAAAACATTAGCGTTTTACATGTTATTCATCCTAAGATGTCTAAGACTCCTAATTCCAAACTTAACATTTGAAACCTTGCATCGGGAAGAGGTTTAGTAAATATATCAGCAAGTTTAGAGTCCGTGCCAATGAAACTAATCCTTACATTTTCCTTTTTAATGTGATCCCTTATGAAATGATGACGCACATCTATATGTTTGGATCTAGAGTGGTGTACCTGATTATTTGTGGGATCAATGGCACTTTTGTTGTCACATTTTAATTCAATAAGTTTTAGATGAAAACCAAAGTCCTCTAAAGTTTGGCTCATCCATAGTGCTTGTGCACAACAACTCCCTAATGCAATGTATTCGGCCTCCATGGTGGAGAGTGCAACCGAATTTTATTTCCTACTAGACCATGCAACTAATGAAGGTCCTAGAAAATGACAAGTACCACTAGTGCTTTTTCTATCAAGTGAACAACCGGCGTAGTCCGAGTCGGAGTAGCCGTGAAGTGTAAATGAATTATTGTGCTGGTACCAAAATCTTAGTCTAGATGACCCAATGAGATATCTAAAAATTCGTTTTACCGCTTTTAAATGAGATTCTTTTGGATTGGCTTGAAATCGAGCACATAAGCATACGGCAAACATAATATCGGGTCTAGTTGGACTTAAATAAAGTAGAGATCCTATCATACCTCTATATAAACTTTGATCTATAGAAATTCCTGATTCATCTTTTCCTAATTTTAGTGATGCACTCATTGGTGTAGAAGCATGTTTAAGATTTTCAAATCCAAAACGTTTAAGCATATCATGGACATATTTAGTTTGATATACAAATATACCATCAACTCTTTGTGATATTTGAAAACCAAGGAAATAAGAAAGTTCTCCTACAAGACTCATTTCAAATTCATTTTTCATCACTAAAATAACTTCTTTACACATCTCTTCATTAGTAGATCCAAAAATAATATCATCAACATATATTTGTAAAATAATTATATCATCATTATTGTGCTTAATGAAGAGAGTATTATCCGCACTTCCCATAGTATAACCGTGCTTTAATAAAAATAATGTAAGTCTTTCATACCATGCACAGGGCGCTTGTTTTAAACCATAAAGCGCTTTCTCTAGTTTATATACATGATTTGGAAATTTTTCACTAATAAAACCGGGGGGTTGTTCAACATAAACTTCTTCTTTTACAAACTCATTTAGAAAAGCACTTTTCACATCCATTTGAAATAGTTTTATTCTTTTAAAGCTTGCAAAGGCTAAAAAATTCTTATAGACTCTAATCTAACAACGGGTGCAAAAAATTCATCAAAATCTATCCCCTCGATTTGAGAATATCCTTGTGCTACTAATCGTGCTTTATTTCTAGAGATTATTGATTCACCATCTAATTTATTTTTAAAAAACCATTTTACACCTACAACCGGGTGATTAGATGGTCTTTCAACTAATTTCCAAACATTATGTCGCTCAAATTGTTCTAACTCTTCATTCATAGCCAAAAACCAAAATTCATCATTTAAAGCAGTAGAAATGTTTTTTGGTTCTATTTCGGAAACAAAACAAATATTTGAAAAAGATTCATGAAGAGAAGAGCGAGTTCTTACCACGATAGATGGTTCACCAATTATAAGTTCCCGTGGATGATCCTTTGTGAATTTTAAGACGCTTAGAGGTACATATTCATCTTTCTTGGCCTCCTCTTCTTCTTCTTTGGAAGGTTCTTCATCACCATGCTCCAAAGGAGGTAATAGATCATCCTCTTTGCCTGCGAAAAGTCTTTCTATACAAGGAACAAGCTCATCAAATTTCACATTAATTGACTCTTCAACTTTTCTAGTTCTTTATTAAAAACTCTATAAGCTTTACTAGTTGAAGAGTATCCAAGAAATGTTCCTTCATCACATTTTTCATCAAACTTTACCAAGCTATCTTTTGTATTTAAAATAAAGCATTTACAACCAAAAAATTTAAAATAAGATACATTAGGCTTCTTTTGAAAATAGAGTTCATATGGTGTGAGATTAAGAGATGGGCGAAGCATGATTCTATTCAAAACATAACACGATGTATTTACGGCTTCGACCCAAAAGGACTTAGGTAATTTATACTCAAATAACATAGTGCGTGCTAGCTCTTGAAGTGTCCTATTCTTTCTTTCTACAACACCATTTTGTTGTGGTGTGCGTGGTGCGGAGAACTCATGTTTTATGCCTAACATATCACAATAAGATGTAAATTTTTCATTTTCAAATTCTCCTCCATGATCCGAGCAAATGCATTTAATTTTTTAATTACTTTCATTTTGAATACGAGTACAAAATTTTGAAAATTCACAAAACACTTCAGATTTGGATGAGAGAAATATTGTCCAACAATATCTAGAAAAATCATTTAGTAAAACATACATATATAATCTACCACCAAGACTTGCGGTGCTAACGGGACCAAAAAGATCCATATGAATTAATTGCAAAGGTCTTGTAGTAGAAATAACATTTTTATTTTTAAAAGAGGATCTAGTAATTTTACCTTTTTGACATGGTGAACAAAGTGAAGGTAAATTTTCATTTAATCTAGGCAATCCTCTAATTAAATCTCTTTTGGTAAGTTTTACAATAAGCTTTGTGCTAGCATTTCCTAGCCTTCTATGCCAAAGTTCAAGTTCATCATTTTTGGTAATAAAACATTTTAAAGATGATTTTGAAAGATCATGAAATAAAACTATATAAACATTGTGTATTCTTGGTGCAGTTAGTAAAATATTGTTTGTAATAGGATTAGATATTTTGCATAGATTAGTGGAAGATTCAAATAACACATCTAATTCTTTATCACATAATTGACTAATAGAAATTAAATTGTGTTTTAATCCTTTCACATAAAAAACATTAGATATAGTAAAGGATTTGTTACCAACTGTACCAATTCCCATGATCCTTCCTTTTCCATTATCACCAAACGTCACGATCCCTCCCTTCTTCTTTTCTAGGCTAAGGAACTTTGCTTTATTCCCCGTCATGTGCTTGGAGCATCCTGAATCCAAGTACCACACGTCTTCATTGTTCTTAGCCTGCCTGCACATCTAGAAAGAAGATGAGAGTAAAGATCCGGATACCCAAGTGGTACCACCCATAGAATAAGTGGAAGCCTTAGGTACCCAGATTTGTTTTAAAGCATTTTGTTTTATTTTCCTACAAGAACTAGATGTGTGACCTAACCTATAACAATTTGCACACGAAATAAAGGGGGTTGAGACCCTTTTCTGGAAAATTTTCTTGCTGGAAGAAACTGGATTTACAGAAAAACATTTTAAAAAAGAGAATTCAGGTTTCTGGTATGAGGTTCTAGCGCCGGCGTTAGTGGCTAGCGCTGGGCGGTAGCTCTTGCCTCGATATCTGAGCCCAAATTTTCCAGAACCATGGCACTGGTTTACTAAAATCATTTCCAGTGATTTTTGGCCAATTCCAAATTTTTTAATGGTCATGGTGAGATCATGAACTTGTGCTTTAAGTAAGGAATTTTCTTTCACAAGCATGACACACCTATTTTCAAAACCTTTATTATTATTTTTGATTTGCAAAAGAGAGGCTTCTAATTTCCTTTCTAATTCCCCATTCTCTTTTTTAAGAGTTTTGGCATGAGAGAGGGCTTTAGAAAGTGACTCTTCAATATCTTTTGCCAATTTAGTGGTGTGATCACATTCTTGGCAAGAAACCTTTCTTTTTTCTAAAACAATTATCTTTTTGGAAAGCTTTTGATTTTCTTTAATAAGAGATTCATTTTTACGATTTAATAAAATACTATCTTTCATATTTTCATCAAAAGCTTTGCAAGTTTCAAGGAATTCATTAAACAATTCATCATAAGTGGGAGGAGTTACCTCAGTGTCACTAGGAACACTGGTGTCGTCGTCGTCGTTTCCATGTCCCATGAGGCACACGTTTGCTTCCTCATCTTCGCTTGATGAAGACCCGCTTGATTCTTCGGAGGAGGAGGAAGAGGAGTCATCCCATGTCTTTGCCTTTAGCACCTTCCTCTTTTCTTTCCCTTTGTGCCGTTTCTCCTTTTTCTCCTTCAAGAATTTTGGGCATTGGCTCCTTATGTGCCCCGTCTTCCTACAATGATAGCATTCCGGTGGAGGTCTCTCTTCATCATTGTCGCTCTCTTTTTTTTTCTTTGAAGATGACCCTTTCCATCTTTCACCTTTTTGGAAATATTTTCGAAAGGTGTTTGTCCTTTCCAGATTACGCATGAATTTTCAGAAGTTCTTCACCAAAAGGCTTTCTTCATCTTCATCCTCATCCTCTTGGCACTCTTTCTTTGATTTTAGTGCCAACGCCTTCTTCTTTGACTCCTTATTGTATTCATCAAATTGGATTTTGAGTTCTACCTCATGGGTTTTGAGATTCCCAATGAGGCTCTCAACTTGGAGCGTTCTTAAGTTGTGAGACTCCGAAATAGCCGTCACCTTCGGGTTGAATTTTGGAGGAAGAGAACGAAGGATCTTACGGACCAACTCGCAATTTGAGAAGGTCTTTCCAAGAGCTTTTGAGGCATTAACGATCTTGGTGAAGCACGTGTACATACCATCAACATCTTCGCTTTCATCCATTCGGAATTTTTCATATTCCGACTCCATTTGGAAAAGCTTGGAATCTTTAACCTGCGATGTACCTTCATGAGTAACTTCCAAATGATTCCAAATTTCATATGCAGTAGTACATGCAGAAATTCTATTAAATTCATTTCTATCTAACGCGCAAAATAGAGCATTCATGTCTTTTGCGTTATTTTTACATTTGAGTTTATCCCGATCATCCCATTTATCTTTGGGTTTTTCTAACATAACCTCTCCAACTACAAATGTAGGAGGAGTGTATTCTTCTTCTACCATGTTCCAAACCTCAATATCTAGGGTCATTAGAAAACAACGCATTCTATTTTTCCAATAATTATAATCTGACCCAGTAAATAGTGGAGGTCTACTAATTCCCTGACCCTCGGAAAAAGCGAGATCATAAGACGGCATTATTCCTGGTTTTTAAGCCGTTTGGAATAACCTGCTCTCTGATACCACTTGTTGGATCTTACGGCGCCCTTAGAGGGGGGGGGGGGGTGAATAAGGGAATAAAAATCTTTGATAATTTTTACTAAAATTATTTAGAGAAACTTGGAATGAAATAACAATTAAACTTAAAGGAGAAAACAATTGCAATTTGCAATTTTATAAATTACGTCAAATGATAGAAATCAAGTAAACACAAAAAGAGACATGATTATATTATATAGAAAATGTGTTTACATAAATTGATTTCAATATCGCTTGAAATCGGAGGCGTATAAAGTAATACAATTTTTCCTTTTCTATACCGACTTGTATCCCCACAAACCGGTTGGCTTTAGCCTATCCTTCCCCGGATAAGGCCTCAAGCCGCTCTAGCCAATCCTTCCCTGGATATGGCCTCGAGCCCCCCTAGATCTAATCACCTAGAACTAGTCGCCAACACAAGGCGAATTTCCCATAAGTCCTACCCAGACCTAGTCGCCAACACAAGGCGAATTAACTCAACGATTACAAAAATTATGGAATGAAAATAAATATGACAATAAAGAAACTCCCTATATTAGATCTCTGAAGTTGAGAATGAAGGATCGCTGTAGCATAAGCGAGGTTGAAGCGATCGTTCTTTGGATGCAGCGTGGTGGCTTCCTTCTCCAGAAATCTTCTTTGAATTTGAGTGGGAGATGAACTTTCGGCAGAGTAGCAGCTCTGGAAATATGGCACAGGTAATCTCTCTGGAAGCACTCACTCAAAACGAGAGAGAAAGCCCATCATTTTATAGAACTTGGAGATAGCGCCTGTGGTAGCTCCTAGCGCCTGCGGTAGCGTTCGTGTGGAGCGTTTGGGAAACCGTCGGCGGCGTGGCGCTGTGCACGAACTTGAGATAGCGCCTGGCGGTAGCGGTTGCGAAACCGTCGAAATTTTTGTCGAACGGAATATTTGTCGAACAGAATTTCGTCGAACGGAGTTCCACATTCGTCGAACGGAAATTTTCGTCGAACGGCGTTCCACATTCGTCGAACAAAATTTTTTGTCGAACGGAGTTCCACATTCGTCGAACGAGCTAGCGCCTGGCGTTAGCGATAGCGCTGACGTTAGTGCTTCTCCTTTCAAAAGTTTGATTCTATGTTGCCTTCTACCTGTGGAGTATTGCACCTATAGTTCCTGCACACTATAAACACACTACAAGCAAAATCAAATACAATATGGGATTTGTTATTCTCAAACAAAGGGCTGTGACACACATGTCCAACAGTTAGGAAAGGGGGAAGCGAGAGCTCGAAGACTTACCACTCCATCTTGATGGTCGGGGGGAGGCTCGTCAGAGGCGAGCAGCCTCTCCTTTAGACTCGTAATCTCTGCAGCAGAGTCTTTGTAGGCGTGGGCGAGCTCCTCGTTATGGTGCTCCAGTTGAAGGAAGCGCCGACCTGTCATGTGGGCAAGCTCCAGAGAGCAGAGTTGGGATCGCGCACTCTTGTACGCCAGGGTCCTCGCGGTCTCGGCCTTGAAGACCGAGGCGTCCTCGCGACCATACAGTCCGAAGGAGAGCGAGAACGCTTGTCCGTTGACCGTCGGCTGCTCCACCCAAGAAGGGAGGAGAGTGGAGATGGAGGCCTTGTTGACCTCGGGATTCCAGTGGAGCAGGAACTCGTCGACCTCGTCCTTGTGCCTTTGGCCAAGACCAAAGTTCCAGTGGTTTAGCGACACTGGCAGGGATGAGATCCTGTCGACCTTTTCGACCGGCTCGACGGACTCCCTTTCCCCTGGGAGGTCGACCAACAAGATCTCGCCTGAGGAAGCCTCGGCATGCCCCTTTCCCTTCTCGGATGGGGGAGGATTCTTCTTGCTTTTCTTCAGAGAGGGCTGCGAGGAGGAACAAGAACCAGAGAACAAAAATGATCTTCATCAAGTGTTCTCCAATTTTCAGTCCAGCAACATCGACTGATAAGAAGTGTTCCAGATTGAAGAAGGGATTGAAGAGAAATATGTGTTGTCCAAGATATCACCAAAAGCATTCTCTTCAAGTCCAAGAAGCTAATCTTCATCCGGCTAGAAAGTCTTTTTTGTTGGAGCCTATGTTCCGCATCTCTTGGTTTGAGAATAACAAATACCGTGTTGTATTTTATCTTGTATTTTGTGTGTTTATAGTGTGCAGGTTGTACATGAACTATAGCTACACATCCCTATGAGTAGTATACTGAATGGAGATGACTCTCTGGAAAGAGAGCTAACGCCCCGCGTTAGTTGTTAACGCCCCGTGTTAACTTCTGTCGAGAAGGAATCCGTCGAGAAGGAATCCGTCGAGAAGAAATGTCGTCGAGAACGAGTCTGTCAAGAAGCCAGAGACAATGCCAGCGTTGACTCTTAACGCCCACGTTGATTCCACGAATCTGCCACGATCCCGACGGTTGCACGATCTCAGCCACGACAATGCACGTTCACTAACGCTGGCGTTAACTCTTAACGCCAGGCGTTAGCTCTCGTGCCTATTTAAAGAGCAGCCCCTCTCATTCTATGCGAGATGATTCCAGAATTCTGATACTTGGAGAGAGGCTCGTCTACAACAATTATGAGATCTCCCTTGGGCTAACATGAAGATCTAAAGAATATTTTGAAGGAGAAGGTCTACAACGCAAATTCCATACGAAGGACGATCGCTTCAAGAAGGCCAACCTCTACATCGCCTTCGTCTTCACCTTCAGAATTTCTTGGGGAGTTTCTCTTACTTTATCTTTATCTTGTAATCTTTTACTTTTTTCTTTTGTAATTTATGTGGAGAAATCGTTCGGGGAGAACGTCGGATTTCGGGAAGGATTCCGTGGGTAAATTTGCCGCGATTGTTGGCGACTAGGTCCTTGTGCGGCTTAGGGGGTAATTCGCCGCCTTGTGCGTGGCGACTAGGTCGAGGGTAGATCTAGGGGGCGGCTAGAGAACTTATCTGGGGATAGATAGGCTATAGCCAACTGGTCCTTTAGAGAAGGACCGGTGAAACAACAAAAAGTGATTTTTATATTCTCGCTTTGATTTCTAGCGTTATAGAAATCAAACATTTGTGTATTCAATTTATTATGAAATAAAATCATGTCTTTTAATGTTCTATTCAATTGATTTTATTTCCTCTTCAAGAATGTTTTAATTTACATTTTCATTAAAGTATTAAAATTAACATTTGTGTAATTATCTTTGAAATACAATAATCGTTTTCATTATCTCTGATTTTCTGGAATTGTATTTCATTTAAGATTTCATAAGTAAAATCACTGTGGAAATCTTTTTGTGCTAAGGATTATTTTCTGGAGAGCTAACGCCCAGCGTTAACACTTAACGCCAGGCGTTAGCAACAGTTAACAAAAAGTTGTGTTTCTCTTATTTAAAAAGGAATCTTCAATACAATCTTTTCTGAGATATCAGAATATATTTTCTTATAAAATATTCCTAAACTTTGGTCACAAACTTTGATACATTTAATCAACATTTAAAATTCCATAAAACCCCTATTCACCCCCCCCCCCCCCCCCCCACCCCACCCTCTAAGGGCGCCATAAGATCCAACATTTTTCTTATTCTTTCTCTGTAGGGCTTTTATAAGCCTGAGTTTGTAGGATCTGTTTCAGATCTGATTATTGTAGGGCTTGAGGGCCGGAGCTATAGGGCTTGATGGTCTAAGTATTGTAGGGCTTGAGGGCCTGAACTTTAGGGCTTGAGGGCCTGAGTTGTAGGGCTTGAGGGCCTGAGTATTGTAGGGCTTGAGGGCCTGACTGTAGGGCTTGAGGCCCTGAGTTTGTAGTACTTGAGGGCCTGAGTTTTTGGAGGAGTTTGCCGACCCTAGCACACTGCTAGAAAGGCACAAAGGGACAATGGACTACTCAAGACACCCTATCTTGAGGAACCAATATATATTTGGTGTTCTTGAGTGCTGTGTTTCTGTGATTTGTGTCTGTGTTGTGATAAAGTCATTTAGTTCATGTACATAGAAATTCAAAAACATCAATATCACCTAATCCCCCCACTATAGGTGATAGTTCAATAATTAATAAGTGGTATTAGAGCCAGGTTGATCAAAGAGTGACTTAACAGTCAGATCTAGATCTTGGAACTACTCATTATGGCTGGAGGTGATCAGTACAAAGAAATGAGATCCATGAAGCTCCCAATCTGCACCAAAGAGAACTTTCCTATTTGGAAAGAAAGGGTAAGACTCTTCATGGAAGCTGCTGATCCCAGGGTGTATGTAGTTGTTCAAGAGGGTCCCTTCACTCCCATGACTTCTTCTACCATTGATCCTACTCAAAGAGTGCCAAAGAAATATGTTGACATGAGTAAAGATGAGCTTGCACTGATAAGCCTAGATAAGAGAGCACAAAACATTATTGTGAGTGCAATTGATGACTCAACCCTCCAAAATCTTATTCACTGCAAAACATTATTTGGCAGACAACATCAGTTGCCAGGTTGTTCAAGTACTCGCAGTGTCCGGGCGGTCTGATGGTGAAGTCGGATGGTCTGCAAGTGTTCTGGCAATCTATTTTGGGTTGTCTGTTTTGCTCAAGTAAAATAATGGTATAAAAGAGACCGCACGGTATGCGCGGGTGTTCTGGCTGGGTTTTGCCTTGGGGTGTCTGTTGTCCAAGTGCTAAGATCGGGCGGTCTGTCTTATGAGACCGCTCGCGATCTGGTTTGCGGTTAGTATATCTCTTTTGGGCGGTGACGACATCCGTCAGTTTGCCTATAAATAGGGATGTCGGGCTAGCCATTCATAAGCAACCAAGAACTGTAAGAACCTAGTGTGAATTGATTGTGTCGGTCTCAGTTTGAGGTCGCACGGTTTGGTTTGTTGACCGATTTGTTGTGGTCGCAGGTTAGAGGCCAGCGGTCTACCGTCAGCATTCTTCCTTCTTTCCAGCTTTGAATAAACCAACTTGCCAGCGGTCTGTCTGGGCGAACTGTGTTTGGAGGTTCTTGACCTGTTGCAGCGAACTCAGGGATCAGGCGACCTAGCGGTTAGGCGATCAGGAGTTGCGGTCTGATAACAGTGTTGTTCGGTTCTTGTGTGTTCGCTGAAGCTTCTGTGATCAGGCGACCTCGCGGTCAGGTAGTCTCGAAGTGCGGATAGTTGTTGCTTTCAGCAGTTGAATAAGGCAACGGGTTGTGCGGTTTGTGGTTGCTGTTTGAAAGTTCAAAAGTCATCAAGCTTGCTCTATTCGCAACAGAACATTCTTTTTCTTCGCTCCGCTCGCCTCGCCTCGATCCTACGTATCTCCTTACTTCATCCTCTTCGCTTAGGAAAGAAAGCAACCCCATCCGTATCGCCTACCAGAAGTGCCAGTTCAGAGTTCTCTTATTCTCGTCTCACCTCCACCTCAGGGATAGCCGTGCAGTCTGACTGTTCGAGCGATCTGGCGGTCATTACTTTGGCAGTTCGCTGGCGGCTTGTTTTTTGTCTTGTGCTTCTCTTCTTTGTGATTCTTATAAATCATGTCTCGCCATTTATGTCTCGAGCTGTAAAGAGATAGTTAATACAAGAGCACTATTCTGTCTTCCCATTGTCATTGATTGTCATGCTTGTGGATTGTGTTGAAGTGTTTCGCTTTATTACTTCATTCCTTGACCTCAAAAATTTAACATGGTATCAGAGGTAGGTTTCTGAGCAGTAATCAGCGTTGTCTTCTGCTTGGGTTTCTGCAAGTTGGTTGTCAATCAGTGAGATAGCAATGGAAGGAGAATATGCTAGAGGTCTTGGTATTGAACTCCTTATGCAAGTTGGTAGTTCCTGCTGAGGGGAATGCTGAGCTCGTGAAGGCTTGGAAGAGAATAAATTCAAAGGTTGAGTTCACTCTCAAGCGATCTATCATTCTGGAGATGTTTGATCACATCATCGGATGTAGGTCAGCTGCTGAGATTTGGACAGCCTTGGATGGCTTGTTCAATAAGAAGAATGTAGCTCAGCTACAGTTCTTGGAAAATGAGTTGGCTAAGGCAACTCAAGGTGACTTGTCCATTTCAACATTCTTCTTGAAGATGAAGAACCTATGCGCAGAGATATCGACATTGGACCCGGATGAGTTTATCTCAGAAGCGAAGCTGAAGAGGCACATAATCCGCGGCTTGCGGAGGGAGTATGTGGCCTTTGTTACTTCTGTGCAAGGCTGGGCCAATCAGCCATCGTTGCTGGAGCTGGAGAACTTACTTGCTTCGCAAGAGAGTTTGGCCAAGCAAATGGCAGGGATGTCGGCCTCTGGGGGAGAAGGTGAGGTTCTCTTTTATTGCAAGAAGAAGAGATGAGACAAGAAGAAGAAGTCATCTGTTAGCGATGGACCTTCAACTTTATATCAGCAAGAGAGGAGCAATGCTCCTAAGCATGATGGGAAGAAGAAGGAAGGACCAAGGTTCTACAGGTGCAATCAACCTGGTCACTTCAAGAGAGACTACAGAGTCAATCTTCAGCCAGGGCATGCTGCAGGTAAGGAGGAGGCTGGTTCCAATGCTGAAGATAATTGGGGTGGTGGAGGTGCTTTCATGACGGGCACTTGTGTCCGGGCATTGGTTTCCATCACCTATCAAGATGATTGGATAGTGGACTCGGGTTATGGTCATCACCTAACCGGAGATGAGTCGAAGTTCTCCCCGTTGCAAGTATACTCAGGTAATGATGCTATCATTACTGCTGATGATACTATACATGCTGTTGAGAAGGAGGGTGTAGTTTCTTTGATCGGAGATATAAGTGCACTCACATTGAAGAGTGTCTATCATGTTCTGGGGATGAAGAAAAAACCTCTTCTCGGTGACCAATGTGGTTGATGCTGGCTATCACGTTCTGTTTGGTCCAACAGAAGTGAAGTTTCTTCGGAATGTGTCAGTAGTGAAGGCTGAAGTCACTAATGTAGGAAAGCTAATGATAGCGCTGCTATCTGGCATGAAAAACTTGGACATGTTGGGATGGATAAGTTGAAGGCCATGACGGGAAGAGGCCTTGTGAGAGGCTTGCCTAGTCTGTCATCTTTCGGAGAAGATCATGTTTGTGCAGTTTGTCAATAGGGTAAGGATCAATGTCTTCCATTCGACAAATCACAAAGCTGATGCATAACACCATTGGAGTGTATTCATGGTGATCTGTTTGGACCTACTATAACTGTCAGTCTTGGAGATAGAAGATATATGCTAGTCTTGATTGATGACTTCACTAGATATACTTGGGTACTGTGGTGCATCCCTACCAGGTGGTAGAAGAGGGGAGAACCCATATTTTGGGGAACCTCTATAAAAAATTATGTGTGTCTTCTGGTTGCTAATTTTCTGTGTTGTCCCTCATAGACTAGATTTCAGTTTCTGCCTTTTATTTTATTACTCAAACTGCAATAACTTTATTCTGAGATTTATCTTGTGAAGCATAATACTTAGGTTTATTGTATTTGCACAACAATAATATGAATAATTTTAAATCTCTATTCACCCCCCCCCCCCCTCTAGAGAATTCTTAGAGGCACACTGTGCACTTTCACACAAGTTGGGCCTTACACCCATTCTTTGCTTCACCCCACCTCATAATCACCAAAGCCTAAATGATCAACCTAATTTCACACTTGAACTAGAGCTTAATTTTCAAATTTTCAAATTTTCAAATTGTTTTCTTGTGATTTTAAGTTAAATTTTTGTATAGTGGTGTGCTTTAAAAAGTTTATATTTGGGTGATTTTGAAAAAGTTAATAGAATTTCAATTGAAATGAAAAGAAGAAAAAGGAAAAAAAATATAAAAAGAATAAGAAAAATCTGAATATAATTGAAGAATGCATTTTGGTTGAGGTGGAAGTGACCCCATTTGCAAAATCCAAGTCTGGGGGTGTCACTTCCCATTTTTCATCCTTGGTAGGTTTTTGGTGATGATTAGCTCTCATTCCGATTTAAGTGTGTGAACGCCTTCGGTTTTATCATTGATTCACCTCACCTTAAACCCAAGCCTAATACTTTGTCCTAACTATAGGTCCTATCAATTTGTTAAAATAGATTTAGCCTTCGTGGAGAGAGTGTGATCGGGCAAGCCTATGACCATCGTCATTGATGGATTTCTTTGGGGGCTATCCCGTAGTCTTTGGATGATAACGCTAAACTTAGTGGTGATGGACGCGTCGCTACACTTCCCCGATGTATTATCTAAGACGATTAGTTTATCATACTTAGGAGTGGATATAGCTTGTGATATTTTGTTTCGAAATGTATATATACTAAGTATATATAGAAATTTGTTCTAGTTTCTTTCTAATACTTGATGAGCATAGAACTTCCATATGCACTCCATATTTTTAGTTTTTAAATCTAAATTTAGTCTTTTTTAATATCTTTTGGTAGAATGGTTTGCTCAGTGCGAGCAATCGTTCAAGTCCGGGGGTATTTGATACATGTTTTTTATATACTATTTTCACCCTGCTTTCTCTTTCATTATCATCCATTCTGGTGCCAGATTTGTGTGATTAAGGCCCAATTCATGATAAATTGTTGGTTGAGACTGTTTAAATGAATTCTTCTAGCATGTGTGGATTTTTGTTAATTTACAAGGGATTTTATGGCAAATTGACTTGTGCACGCACGTGCGAAATTTACGCACGCGTGTGTGCCCAATCCTCTTGTCGATTAGCCATCTCATCGATGTTTTGCATTGTCTCGTCGATCTGGTGCGCGTCTCACCAATTTCAATTTGCGCAAGCATGTGTAGAATTTTCGCATGCGTGTGCGCCTGTCGATGAGATGTCTCGCCGATCTTTTGTAGTTAAGCTATCTCGGCGATTTTTGTTGTCTCATCGATCCGAGTTGCGTGTGCGTCTCCGCACGCATGTGCGAGTGTGTGTCCACTCGAATCATTCTGAGTTTATGCATGTGTTGTTCACGCACGTGCACGCGTGTGTTGTAGTGCATGCACCTATCTGCAGTTCATTTTTACCTTGCACATGAGCATGCATTTCACGGCGCACGTGCGTGTGCCCTATTTTTCCTATAAAAATGTTGTTCGCGATTTGAGAAAGAAGAACCGAAAGACCTCTGATCCAGTCCGCCGTTTTTCACAGTTTTGAGTCTAGAGCTCTAGGGTTTCATCACTAGGTCTTCTCGAACCTCCTCAAGCATTCCAAAGGCGTAGAAGGTGTTTTGTAAGCTTATATTGGAGCTCCATGTCGGAGCACTTAGCATTGAGGAGAAGGCAACTTGGGAGAAGACGAGTTAGGAGAGGGTGAAAGCCACTCCCGTATAGTGGATGAGGTCAAGGAGAGAGAGGTAGAGCTGGTGGACCAAGCCGAGCTCCCCTACGAATCCGAGGAGACTTAACTTTCGTTCCCTTCGTGTTAAGGATCGGTAACTTGTATCTCTCCTCTCTCATTTGAAATACTTGTAAGCATATTGTAATATACTCTAAAGCTTCTACATACCATAAACATTGGGTGTAGTCGTTTATAGATATATTTTCTATTGTGGATGGTTTGGATGAGAATGGTTGTGTTGTGTTCTTATTGTTGATGTTTTTGTTGTGCTTGTGCTAGTGAGAAAGTGAGTGAGTTGGCCTTTGCATTTGCAAGGCGCAATGAGCGATACAGTGCTTACAACCCATGGTAGTGTGAAGCGGAGGAAGATGACCCACGGAGGTGCGAAGCGGAGGAAGGCGACCCACGGAGGTGCGAAGCGGATAAAGGCGACCTGCGGAGGTGCGAAGTGATGCTTGCAACCCGCATTGTTAATTTAGCTTTTCTTCTTGTTTTCGTTTCGTTACCAAATTCAAAACCCCCAGTTAACACCGACCCTAAAAGACTTCCATCTCAAGTATTTCTCCAAAGAAAACTCCACCCCGATGTGTTCCACGAGATTCGATACTAGAGAATTTATTCTGATTTTATTATTACTTGACAATGCCGGTTCACTGTCGCGAGTGTGCATTCAAAGTGCATCAGGCGTTTATGCCTATGAACATCTAAGTGAAAGATATCAACATATATATATTGAATGCGAACAACACTATTGTGTCCGCTCAGACTTTATGGTGTATCTGGACTTCGCTTAATCAGAAGGCGTTCTCGTAAGTATCATGGTATTCACGGTCATTCAACATTATGTCCGATTTGAAACAATTTCATATGTACATCTTATCAATATATAAGTGTGGGCAGACGCTCACCTTGAGACCGCACCAACTACACCTGCAATTCTTCTAGCAATGGAAACCATCATCTGTTAAATATGTTGTGGACAGAGAAGTTGTGTTTGCACAAACTTATCAAAATCTAACACAAGAATATTCCAGCAAATCAACAAGCATATGCTGACAATCATAGTAAGTTCGCATGAAAGAAGGTAATGCAAAAATACTTAGTTTTCATTCCTTTCAAATTGATTCATATAAGTCTCCGTGTTCGCATTACAAAAACTTTATGCGTACACCTGAAGCAAAAAAAATTTACATCATGAAGAACATCTGCTGATCATCTTCTATGAAGTTTGGCTTTGCCCTTAGCCCTTTTTTGTTTTTTCTTACTAGAACCTGATGCACACGAGCTCTCAAATGATCCCACATGAGATGAAGTTTAAGAGCTTGGACCATCTGCACCGCCGGAGGATTCCTCAGTCTCCTTGTTATCTGTATATTGATTGGACTCCCTACCTTGAGTCTTCGAGTTGGTCATGGTAGCCTTAGATTCCTTTGAACTCTCGCGGACAGAAGCAAAGAGCTCTATGTCTGTATACTAAGGGAACAAGAAGGCATAATAAGAGTTCACGAGCTCTGACATGAACTTGTCATTCGCCTTGATTACCTCAATGGTTTCTTCGGCGAACTCCCTACAAAACTTATATATGACCTTGCAGGAAGAAGTGTTATCAACACTATAAGCGTTCTGCAAAATCAGAAGGCATTGTGTTAGCTCGCCAGATAGGTAACCTATAACTGCTATAAATAATACAAATTATACTCACATTGAGTTGTTTTTATAGCTCTTCAATCTTATCCAGTGCATTATTAAGTGCGTAACTAGTGCGATGATTGAGGACTGTGCTTCTCAGTGTTGCATGGGCGACCATATAAGGTAAATTGTCTGCGGGAACTCTTTCGAGTTTGCTCAGACATTCCCACCCATACAACACCGAAGAGACCGCAATGGCATGGGCAGTGATCCTGTCACTCTCCTTCCAAGAGAGAATAATAGTGCTCAACACGAGGCTCCAGCCTTTGGGGTCCCAATGCAGTAAAGGCTGTTGGATCAATTGGCGCCCTTAGAGGGGGGGGGGGTGAATAAGGGAATAAAATTCTTTGTAAATTTTTACTAAATTGTTTTGAGAAAAATTAGAACAAAATAACAATTTAACTTAAAGGAGGAAACACTTGTAATTTGCAATTCTATATATTATGCCAAATGAGACAGAACCGCTGAGACGGAACCGCTGAGATGGAACCGCTGAGACTAAACCGCCGAGACGAAACCAAACCGCTGAGATGAAACCACTAAGACGGAATGATCTACCGCGGAGCGTTAGCACTAACGCTGGCGGTAGTGCATTCTTCCAGCTGTTTGAATTCAACTGCTTTCTACCTGTGGAGTATTGCACCTATAGCTCTTGCACACTATAAACACGCGACAAGCAAGATCAAATACAATTTGGGGTTTGTTATTCTCAAACAAAGGGATGTGACACACATGTCCAACAATCTCCCCCTTTTGATAATAACAAACACTCTTAGCATGAAATCAACAATAGTGTTTATAGTATATGATAAGCATGATAAATAGTGCAACTATAGAATATAATAAGAATGAGAAATGTGCATACTCCCCCTATCTTAATGCTCCCCCTACATAAATGCAATTTATGTTTTACTCCCCCTAAATGATAGATTACATGAATTATTCTCCCCTTAATCTTCTATATTTCTCCTATATAGATTTCTTCAATTAATCTCCCCATTTTGGTATTATCAAAAGAAGGTAGGGTGAGGGTAGTAAGGAGACATTCTTTAGGCTAGTTATAAATCATGATCGAGCTTTTGTAATATATGAAATGATAAAGAGTTTAAGTATAATATTGAAGAGATTTCAAATAAATAGATAAGAGTTTTAAGCAAGAGGAAGATTATAAGAAACATCTTTTTGTAAGCATGAAAAACATAAGTAAAAAATATGAGTTTTAGTTCAAAATTGAAAGATGTTTTAACCTTTTTGAAATCTCAAAGTCTTTCATAAAGATACCAAGCATGAAATGAATATATCAAAGAGAGATTATACTACAATGTTACTTATTTTTAAGTTCAAGAGATACCAAAATATTGTAGAGATCATGCTAGGTTATCTAGTGCATTTCTTATATAAAGAGTAGTATAGATAAAGCATTAGAATCCAATACTTATGAGAAGAAGTGTTATGAAAGATAATGATGTGTACATAAGTGTATTTTGAGCAATGTTAACAATTGATTTAAATCACAAAATACAAGATATATGTAGAGTAAAGTGCACAATAAAACACAAGTATATCAACTTTCACACACTTTTAATGCACATAATTTTTAACAAAGTGGTGTAGTAACCAAGGTTTGCACAAGACACTTTACTATTCTTTTCAAGATGCTCAACCTCACAATGCTTATGAAGACTTATGAGGAGGTTCAAGTAGTGCTTGGTGGAGTTATATTTGTCTACATATATAATTTTTTGTTCACATTTGTGAGACAACATTCTCCGAATACACTCATTTTGCAAACCCAATTTTTTAACTTAACCACTTTTCTAAATTTCATAAGTGCAATTCAAATGTAGTGTAGGCAATAAACTTATGCAAGTTTTAATTCATTGTACAAATACAATACACAAGCAAGCATTTTAGATTTTAACACATGTGTTGATTATCAAAATAAGTGAGTGAAATGTATCATTATCAATCATAAAACATTTACTCATACTTAGAGGCATGTTAAGCTTGGTTCTACACATATTTTCCAATACAATTGATGCACTTTAAATAGATATATCAAAGCATGATAAACAAAATAATGTTCATAGTAATTTCAAGGAATAAATTTTAACATTGTAAATAATTCTAAATAATAGAATTCATTCATGCTTGATATTAGCAATAAAGATCATACAGTTTTTTTTGTTGTTTTATCAATTTTTAATGAGATAAAAACAGAAAATCACACAAACATATTTTTGTAATTTTGAATTTTGAATTTTGAATTTTTGTAGTTGATTTTTCATAATAAAACAAAAATAAAATAGTTAGAAACACAAAAATAAATTAGTACACATAAACTAACATATTTTTAAGGATTTTTAGAAATTTTGAAAATCACAAAATTCAAACATTCACGCTAGCGCCGGCGCTAACGCTTGCGCTGGAAACAGTACACAATTTTTTAAGAATTTTAAAAATCTGATTTTTGATATTGATTAGGGGTCTTAAGAGTAGTCTTATGCATAAATTTTGTAATTTTCAGAGATGTCTTGATTGCTCAAATTGCATAAAACATTAGCATTTTACATGTTATTCATCCTATGATGTCTAAGACTCATAATTCCAACCTTAACATTTGAAACCTTGCATCGGAAAGAGGTTTAGTGAATATATCAGCAAGTTGAGAGTCTGTGTCAATGAAACTTATTTTATCATTTTCCTTTTTAATGTGATCACTTATGAAATGATGACGAACATCTATATGTTTGGATCTAGAATGATGTACCGGATTATTTGTGAGATCAATGTCACTTTTGTTGTCACATTTTAGTTCAATAAGTTTTAGATGAAAACCAAAGTCCTCTAAAGTTTGGCTCATCCATAGTGCTTGTGCACAACAACTCTCTAATGCAATGTATTCGGACTCCGTGGTGGAGAGTGCAACCGAATTTTGTTTCCTACTAGACCATACAACTAATGAAGGTCCAAGAAAATGACAAGTACCACTAGTGCTTTTTCTATCAAGCGAACAACTGACGTAGTCCGAATCAGAGTAGCCATGAAGTGTAAATGAATTATTGTGTGGGTACCATAATCCTAATCTAGATGACCCAATGAGATATCTAAAAATTCGTTTTACCGCTTTTAAATGAGATTCTTTTGGATTGGCTTGAAATCGAGCACATAAGCATACATCAAACATAATATCGGGTCTAGTTGCACTTAGATAAAGTAGAGATCCTATCAAACCTCTATATAAAGTTTGATCTATAGAAATTCCTGATTCATCTTTTCCTAATTTTAGTGATGCACTCATTGGTGTAGAAGCATGTTTAAGGTTTTCAAATCCAAAATGTTTAAGCATATCATGGACATATTTAGTTTGACATACAAAGATACCATCAATTCTTTGTGATATTTGAAAACCAAGGAAATAAGAAAGTTCTCCTACAAGACTCATTTCAAATTCATTTTCATCACTAAAATAACTTCTTTACACATCTCTTCATTAGTAGATCCAAAAATAATATCATCAACATATATTTGTAAAATAATCATATCATCATTGTTGTGCTTGATGAAGAGAGTGTTATCCGCACTTCCCATAATATAACCGTGCTTTAATAAAAATGATGTAAGTCTTTCATACCATGCACGGGGCGCTTGTTTTAAACCATAAAGCGCTTTCTCTAGTTTATAAACATTATTTGGAAAATTTTCACTAATAAAACCGGGGGGGGGGGGGGGGGGTTGTTCAACATAAACTTCTTCTTTTACAAACTCGTTTAGAAAAGCACTTTTCACATCCATTTGAAATAGTTTTATTCTTTTAAAGCTTGCAAATGCTAGAAAAATTCTTATAGACTCTAATCTAGCAACGGGTGCAAAAGATTCATCAAAATCTATCCCATCGATTTGAGAATATCCTTGTGCTACTAATCGTGCTTTATTTCTAAAGATTCTTGACTCACCATCTAATTTATTTTTAAAAATCCATTTTACACCTACAACTGGGTGATTAGATGGTCTTTCAACTAATTTCGGGTCTAGTTGGACTTAAATAAAGTAGAGATCCTATCATACCTCTATATAAACTTTGATCTATAGAAATTCCTGATTCATCTTTTCCTAATTTTAGTGATGCACTCATTGGTGTAGAAGCATGTTTAAGATTTTCAAATCCAAAACGTTTAAGCATATCATGGACATATTTAGTTTGATATACAAATATACCATCAACTCTTTGTGATATTTGAAAACCAAGGAAATAAGAAAGTTCTCCTACAAGACTCATTTCAAATTCATTTTTCATCACTAAAATAACTTCTTTACACATCTCTTCATTAGTAGATCCAAAAATAATATCATCAACATATATTTGTAAAATAATTATATCATCATTATTGTGCTTAATGAAGAGAGTATTATCCGCACTTCCCATAGTATAACCGTGCTTTAATAAAAATAATGTAAGTCTTTCATACCATGCACAGGGCGCTTGTTTTAAACCATAAAGCGCTTTCTCTAGTTTATATACATGATTTGGAAATTTTTCACTAATAAAACCGGGGGGTTGTTCAACATAAACTTCTTCTTTTACAAACTCATTTAGAAAAGCACTTTTCACATCCATTTGAAATAGTTTTATTCTTTTAAAGCTTGCAAAGGCTAAAAAATTCTTATAGACTCTAATCTAACAACGGGTGCAAAAAATTCATCAAAATCTATCCCCTCGATTTGAGAATATCCTTGTGCTACTAATCGTGCTTTATTTCTAGAGATTATTGATTCACCATCTAATTTATTTTTAAAAAACCATTTTACACCTACAACCGGGTGATTAGATGGTCTTTCAACTAATTTCCAAACATTATGTCGCTCAAATTGTTCTAACTCTTCATTCATAGCCAAAAACCAAAATTCATCATTTAAAGCAGTAGGAACGGTTTTTGGTTCTATTTCGGAAACAAAACAAATATTTGAAAAAGATTCATGAAGAGAAGAGCGAGTTCTTACCCCGATGGATGGTTCACCAATTATCAATTCTTGTGGATGATCCTTTGTGAATTTTAAGGTACTTGGAGGTATATATTCATCTTCCTTGGCCTCCTCTTCTTCTTCTTTGGAAGGTTCTTTGTCACCATACTCCAAAGGTGGTAATAGATCATCCTCGTTGCCTGCGGAAAGTTTTTCTATACAAGGAACAAACTCATCAAATTTTACATTTATTGATTCTTCAACTCTACTAGTTCTTTTATTAAAAATTCTATAAGCTTTACTAGTTGAAGAGTACCCAAGAAAAGTTCCTTCATCACATTTTTCATCAAACTTTCCCAAGCTATCTTTTGTATTCAAAATAAAACATTTACAACCAAAAACTTTGAAATAAGATACATTAGGCTTCTTTTGAAAATAGAGTTCATATGGTGTGAGATTAAGAGATGGGCGAAGCATGATTCTATTCATAACATAGCATGATGTATTTATGACTTCGGCCCAAAAAGACTTAGGTAATTTATATTCACATAACATAGTGCGTGCTAGTTCTTGAAGTGTCCTATTCTTTCTTTCTACAACACCATTTTGTTGTGGTGTGCGTGGTGCAGAGAACTCATGTTTAATGCCTAACATATCACAAAAGGATGTAAATTTTTCATTTTCAAATTCTCCTCCATGATCCGAGCGAATGATTTAATTTTTAAATCACTTTCATTTTGAATACGAGTACATAATTTTGCAAATTCACAAAACGCATCGGATTTGGAAGAGAGAAATAATGTCCAACAATATTTTGAAAAATCATCTATTAAAACATATGTATATAATCTACCACCAAGACTTGGAGTGCTAACGGGACCAAAAAGATCCATATGAATTATTTGCAAAGGTCTTGTAGTAGAAATGAAATTTTTACTTTTGAAAGAGGATCTAGAAACTTTACCTTTTTGACATGATGAACAAAATGAAGGTAAAGTTCCATTTAACATAGGCAATCCTCTAATTAAATTACTTTTGGCAAGTTTTACAATAAGTTTTGAGCTAGCATGCCCTAGTCTTCTATGTCAAAGTTCAAATTCATCATTTTTAGTGATAAAACATTTTATAGATGATTTAGAAAGATCATGAAAGAAACTATGTAAACATTATGTATTCTTGGTGCATTTAGTAAAATATCTTTTGTAGTAAGATTAGATATTTTGCATAGATTAGTGGAAGATTCAAATAACACATCTAATCCTTTATCACATAATTGGCTAATAGAAATTAAGTTGTGTTTTAATCCTTTCACATAAAGAACATTAGATATAGTAAAAGACTTGTTACCAACTGTACCAATTCTCATGATCCTTCCTTTTCCGTTATCACCAAACGTCACGATCCCTCCCTTCTTCTTTTCTAGGCTAAGGAACTTTGCTTTATTGCCCGTCATGTGCTTGGAGCATCCTGAATCCAAGTACCACACGTCTTCATTGTCCTTAGCCTGCCTGCACATCTAGAAAGAAGATGAGAGTAAAGATCCGGATACCCAAGTGGAATCACCCATAGAATAAGTGGAAGCCTTAGGTACCCAGATTTGCTTTAAAGTATTTTGTTTTATTTTCCTGCAAGAACAAGATGTGTGACCTGTAAGATCTCTTTTTCCAAAACCCGTTTGGGTACTTGAAAACTCGAACCTCTCCCGCATCGCACGGTTGAGGTGGATCCTCGCCCAGAATCGCTGCCTTGCGGTGTCGCCAATACTCGGGTTGGCTAACACCGCTCAGCACCAACTCTGCCGGCTATACGATCATAAGTAAAATATGCCAAAAGAAGTAAGTACATAAAAGAAGGCATGTCCACAATCACAGCATCATATATATATATATATATATATATATAATGAAAACAGAAAGTCCAAAAGAGAAGTACAAGCAAAAAGGGCTTAAGTCCGATACATAACCAAAATAATGTACTCTCTCTCTCTCTACAACATGCGGAAATTACAACAAAACTCTCAAAATGCGGAAGTCTAACTATCTAGTCATCAACCTGTGGCGTCGTGGTAGTACGCTGCATCCGCTGCTCAGGTCCTGCCATCTCGTCCAGCTGCGCGCGGGACAACTCCGTCTCCTCGGACTCTTGCGGTCACACCGACCGTTAGTCATAAAGACTAAGTCATTTTTTCATCGCCTCCCCCCACAACTCCTAGGCACCGAGTGAGATGAAGAAGCGGAGGACAAACAAGGGGTATACAAGAAGAGTGACGTGACACTAACTAGCAGTACATAAATATAATTAGTAGAGCTGACAGTAACAAGGTGAAGAGCATGTAAATAAGTGCGGTAAATAGTAAACAAGTAAGTAATATAGTGAACAATAAGTAAGTAAAGGCGGTGCAATAAGTAAAATTAAACTACCATCACAGATTCGTACCTTAACTTATATGAACGCCCATACGACATATAAGTTAAGATGTCCAGGTAACCCATCATATAAAAGAGCCCATACTAATTTATATGATGGGGTATGCAGATGTGAGTTATGATATGATATGTTTATGATGTGTATTATGCAGCTATGCAATGTAACTCACCCACACAACTCCATGTGCACAGACCTTTATAGTTCCCAATTTGTTTGAAAGGAAGCCAACCTTTCGGGTACCGACCGCCGTGGCTCACGGTGGCAGTGTATCGGGCACTCCACATCCTAGGTGGGTATGGTCACTACCAAGCCTAGACCTCATGTACGCCTCAACGCTAAGAACACAACAGTGGAGCTCCTGCGTACTCTTGATGGAATCCACCAGACTTTAAGGTCGGGGTGGGTTATTAGGGATTGTCCTCCAGACCGCGGTACTCAAACTAACCGGCCCTCTAAACCTCACCCTCACCTGAGTCAATGTACTACCGTCGGTGACACGACTGGCCTAGTACCGAAGACTCGCCACTATTTGCATAAGAAACAGGAGTTAACAAGTCCACCCGAGCTTCCGGCTCAGGGTCTAACCCACATGCTGATCCAACCAATCTCCCTCCCGGAGGAGATCCATACTAGATTGCAGACCTACTTAGGCTACTCTTGCCTACAATTTAGTTAGTGTTATAATTAGGGTGAATCTTGGACTTCTCGCGGTGTACTCCGTAAGGGGCCCCTAACAGTACTACGGATCAATGGGCTCAACCCCACTATCCTCCTCAAGACAATTACTTTAGTTGGTGATTAACATTTGGTTCACCCCTCATCATTTCATATAGTTAAAATGACTTAGCTCATCTCCCGTCCTATCCTAACGGGGTGGACTTGCCTCCATTCCTCTAACATTAACTCTAGCACAACCTCACAACTAACCCTAGGAGTGACTCTCCTTGAATCATGGTGTACTATAACCCATTTACTGATTGGATATAACTCCTAAACGCTACTTAAGGGTCTGAATTGTCTAAAACTCAAAATTCTATTTTTACTAAACGCATACCACTAAGTTGAACTATCCATCAACCCCATAAGGGAATCCTTTTAAAAACTCATCACCAAGGTCTCTAATAATTATCCTAGGCTCCCACTGACCTTAATAAGGTATGTTCCAATTTTCATAATTTTCCATATTAAATTGGTATTTAATATAATTTAAAGTAGTTAAGGCCTTAAGTCAAATTACACATGAACTATCCTCAAAATGATTCCTCATGCTACATGAAAATTATCAGTAAGGTAATATCCCATATCAAGGTGGTTCACTGAGTCCCATGACCCTATGGTGTGATTTGGCCTACTAAATCATCATTGTTGTATAATTACCAAATTGCCACTATAATTAGGAAAAAAAGTATTTCACATCTGAAAATTCTACAAAAATTACCAAGTGTCCAAAAGGGGGTCTAAAGTCCTCTGCCAAATTATGGTGTCATTACCATGTGATTTGATATTTTAAAATAATTAAACATCCAAAGGTAGCAATTACCAATTTCTACATGAGGTACTTGAATTATAAATCTACAAGCTTCCAAACTGTTGTCATGGGCATATATTAACATAAAACTACAGTTAACCAAGTATCATAACATTGCCCCATGATTTGATATTTTTCAAAATTAAATTCCCTTAAGCTAGCAAGCACTTAAAATTTCCTATACAAGGAATAACACTTCCATAACTCATGACAAAGTTACCATAGCCTTATTTTACCCTATTTAAGCCACTGATAGTACATCAAAGTCATACAAAGTCATATGACCATGCATTTCATTTTATTAAGGAAAGGATGGTAATTTCATTTATTAGGAGGAAAAATACTTAAATGCCTCTAAAAATTCCCATTAAATTATCTAAGACATTTTTTGCCCTTACAAACATATCTACAAAGTTTTGAGCCAAGGATTGAACATTCGGTCCTATGTCCTTCACAAATCTCAACTTGCACCCTTAAGGGTTTACCCTTAGGGTTTTAGGTCACACCACCCTAAGGGCTCCAAATGGGCCATTAGGGTGTGACACAAACATTTGTATATCCATACCTATATAC
Source organism: Dactylorhiza incarnata (assembly GCA_033032865.1). NCBI lineage: Eukaryota > Viridiplantae > Streptophyta > Magnoliopsida > Asparagales > Orchidaceae > Dactylorhiza > Dactylorhiza incarnata. The sequence continues at coordinate 24,561,998 of JAWHQI010000003.1, forward strand.
CATCATGATGGGAGGAGACTAATACACTCTACTCCTCAAAATAACCTAAACCCTAATTTGACCCTTAAAGGCCCTCATTAGGGTTTCCAATTTTCTATAGCAAATCAACTCCAAATGGAGTGAAAATTTAGGCAGACATTACTCATGTACAAAAGAGTATGCCACCAAAGTTTGTTGTCATTTGGACATCATATGCTCCAAAAATCAACTTAATTTAAATATTCTAACTACCACAAAAACCCTAGGTAAAAGTGTCCACCAAGGGCTGTCCCTTTGGCAGGGGGTGCCCCTAGGGTATACCAACCCATGGTTAAAAGCTCCAAATCTTGAAGGGTTTGACCTAGGTAATTATTCTAATGGACTGGCCTAGTGTAGGACCAGTCCTAGTAAAACAGCTCCCTATGGAGCTATAGGTCACCAAATGACCTAAACTCAAAGCCAAATGAAAGTTAAGACCAAGGCCTACAACTTTCATGTTGGGCACTTTTTCCAAATCGGCCATTAAGAGGCCTTAATTAAATGTTGAAGTTGACTGAATAATATAGCCAGAAATTCATATACAATTAATTAATTAAATACATAAGAAATGATTCTGCACGAATATTGGCACACATCAGACGACGGCGCCTTCGTCTTCTTCCTCAGCCAATGGCTGGGATTCAACCACTCTGGGCCGACTTTCACCTCCGTTTCTCCGGCCACCTGGTGGCCACCACGGCCGGCCACCACCGCCACCACCTTCGTGGTGGTCGGGGCTACAACTCTCGGCGACATGCTGGCCGGAGGAGGCATTTTCCGGCGAGCCTGAGTGGCTTGATTTGAGCCGATTTTCATGAAATCGACGAGTGGATTCGGGCTCAATTGAGTCTGATCCTTCAATGTTTTGTGATGAGAAGCTAGCATGGGGGGAGGGGAGGAGAAACGAACCACTACTGGCGCGTGGCGGCGGCTCCGGCGGCGGTTTGCCATAGAAAATCTTAGCTCCGGTGATCCCGCTCCCGATCTCATTTCATCGGCTAAAGCTCCACTCCAAGGGTTGTTCCCGTCTGCTCTCGACCTCCTGAAGCTAGTGGCGTGGCTGGAATGAAGTGAGGAGGTCTCTTTGGTTGGTTTTGAACTTGGACCTCCTCGGTTCTCTCATGGCTGCCACCCTCCTGCACCAGCTGGTCCATTGCTTCCACCTGGGTCAAGCTCAGACCCACAACAATCAGGGGAGGGCCCAAGGCTGATTGGAGGAGGAGTGTAGAGGGGGGGATTGTTTGCTTTTGCTTTATGCCTTTTGCTTTTGCTTTTTAAACCATTTTCTCCCCCCTCTCATTTGGCTAATCAAACTCCAAGCTAGGGTTTAGTCTAGGTCTGATATGGGCAAGGCCTAAGTCCATGAATAATGGTCAATTGATTGGTGTTGGGGTCCCATTCAATTTAGGCTTGAAATCCCCTTTAATAGGCTATGTTGACCATGGTTGACTTTGGTGAATCATGGTGAGTGGGTTGACCCCACTTGGAGGTCATGGGTCCCTTAACATCACCCAACCCTGGTTGGTCCATGATGGGGCTCCAATTGGTCCAATTTAGCCTTAAGGTGTGATTTTGACCTAAATTAAGCTAAAGTTGTCTTTGGTCAAATTGGTCAATTGGTTGACCAAATGATGGGGCTTTGGGGTCCAATGAGTTCCTTAAAGTGTTTGGTTAATGTTGACATATTGTTGACTTTGGTCAATTTCATGCAATTGGGTCCCACCCAAGTGCAATTCTCATGGTAATGGTCTTCCTTAGTGGTTAGGGTGGTATGGGGGAAGTCAATTTGGTGAATTGAGGGTCAAATGGCCTAAGGGAGTGGTATTGGGCTATGTTGATTTTGTGCCCTTGGTGTGCACTTAGCACACTCCACTTGGCCCAAGGGCCTTAGTGGCCACTCTGCACACCACCCATGCCCTAACACCATCTAGGGGTCTAGAAGGATTGTGGATGTTACATGACCTAACCTATAACAGTTTGCACACAAAATAAAAGGGGTTGAAACCCATTTATGGAATATTTTCTTGCTGGAAGAAATTGGATTTAAAGAAGAAAAATATTTTGAGAAAGAAAATTCAGGCTTCTTATAAGAGGTGCTAGCGTCGACGTTAGTGGCTAGCGCTGGATGGTAGCCCTCACCTCGATATCCGAGCCCAAATTTTCCAGAACCATGACACTGGTTCCCTAAAGTCATTTTCAGAGATTTTTGGCCTATTTCAAATTTTTTAATGGCCATGGTGAGATCATGAACTTGTGCTTTAAGTGAAAAAAATTTCTTTCACAAGCATGACACACCTATTTTCAAAACCTTTTTTTATTATTTTTGATTTGCAAAAGAGAGGCTTCTAATTTCCTTTCTAATTCCCCCTTCTCTTTTGTAAGAGTTTTGGTATGAGAGAGGGCTTTAGAAAGTGACTCTTCAATATCTTTTGTCAATTTAGTGGAGTGATCACACTCTTGGCAAGAAACCTTTCTCTTTTCTAAAAAAATTATCTTTTTGGCAAGCTTTTGATTTTCTTTAATAAGAGATTCATTTCCACGATTCAATAAAATACTATCTTTCATATTTTTATCAAAAGCTTTGCAAGTTTCAAGGAATTCATTAAAGAGTTCATCATAAGTGGGAGGAGTTACCTCAGTGTCGCTAAGAACACTGGTGTCGTCGCCGTCGTTTCCATGTCCCATAAGGCACATGTTTGCTTCCTCATCTTCGCTTGATGAAGACCCGCTAGATTCTTCGGAGGAGGAGGAGGAGTCATCCCATGTTCTAGCTTTTAGCACTTTCTTCTTCTCCTTCCCTTTGTGCCGCTTTTCTTTCTTCTCCTTCAAGAACTTTGGGCACTGGCTCCGAATGTGCCCGGTCTTCCTACAATGAAAGCATTCCGGTGGAGGTCTTTCTTCTTCATCGTCGCTCTCCTTATCCTTCTTTGAGGATGACCCTTTCCATCTTGCATCCTTTTGGATAAATTTCCGGAAAGTGTTTCGCCTTTCCGGATTTCACCTGAACTTTCAGAAGTTCTTAACCAAAAGACTTTCTTCATCTTCATCCTCATCCTCTTGGCACTCCTTCTTTGATTTTAATGCCAACGCCTTCTTCTTTGGCTCCTTGTTGTATTTATCATGTTGGATTTTGAGTTCTACCTCATGGGTTTTGAGATTCCCAATGAGGCTCTCAACTTGGAGCATCCTTAGATTGTGCAATTCTGCCGTCACCTTCGGGTTAAATTTTGGTGGAAGGGAACGAAGGATCTTTCGGACCAAGTCGCCGTTGGAGAAGGTCTTTCCAAGTGCTTTGGAAGCATTGACGATCTTTGTGAAGCGCGTGTACATGGCATCAACATCTTCACTTTCATCCATCTGGAATTTTTCATATTCCGACTCAATCTGCGATGTACCTTCATGAGTAACTTCCAAATGATTCCAAATTTCATAAGCAGTAGTACATGCAAAAATTCTATTAAATTCATTTCTATCTAACGCACAAAATAAAGCATTCACGGTCTTGGCGTTGTTTTTGCATTTTAGCTTATCCCTATCATCCCATTTATCTTTTGGTTTCTCTAAAGTTATCTCTTTAACTACACATGTAGGAGGAGAGTATTCCTCTTCGACCATATTCCATACCTCAATATCTAGGGTCATAAGGAAACATCTCATCCTATTTTTCCAGTAATTATAATCTGACCCGGCAAATAGTGAAGGTCTACTAATTCACTGACCCTCGGAAAAAGCGAGATCATAAGACGTCATTATTCCTGGTTTTTAAACCGTTTGGAATAACCTATGCTCTGATACCACTTGTTGGATCGATTGACGCCCTTAGAGGGGGGGGGGGTGAATAAGGGAATAAAATTCTTTGTAAATTTTTACTAAATTGTTTAGAGAAAAATTAGAACAAAATAACAATTTAATTTAAAGGAGGAAACACTTGTAATTTGCAATTCTATATATTATGCCAAATGATAGAAATCAAGTAAACACAAAAGGAGACATGATTATATTATATAAAAAAGTGTTTACATAAATTTGATTTCAATATCGCTAGAAATCGGAGGCGTACAAAGTAAAAACAAGTTTTCTTTTTCTATACCGACTTGTATCCCCACAAACCGGTTGGCTTTAGCCTATCCTTCCTCGGATATGGCCTCAAGCCGCTCTAGCCAATCCTTCCCCGGATATGGCCTCGAGCCCCCTAGATCTAATCACCTAGAACTAGTCGCCAACACAAGGCGAATTCCTCCCTAAGTCCTACCCAGACTTAGTCGCCAACACAAGGCGAATTCTCTAAACGATTACAAAAATATATGGAATGAAAATAAAGATAACAATAATAAAACTCCCTATATGAGATCTCTGAAGATGAGGATGAAGGATTGATGTAGCATAAGCGAGGTTGAAGCGATCGTTCTTCGGATGCACCGTGGTGGCTTCCTTCTCCAGAAATCCTCTTTGGCTTTGAGTGGGAGATGAACTTTCGTCAGAGTAGCAGCTCTGGAAATTTGGCACAAGTAATCTCTCTGGAAGCACTCTCTCAAAACGAGAGAGAGCCCATCAATTTATAGAACTTGAAGATAGCGCCTGCGGTAGCTCCTAGCGCCTGCGGTAGCGTTCGTGTGGAGCGGTTGCGAAACCGTCAGCGGCGTGGCGCTGTGCACGAACTTGAGCTAGCACCTGGCGGTAGCGCTAGCGCTGGCGGTAGCGCTAAGGAACCGCTGAGACGAAACTAAACCGCTGAGACGGAACCGCTGAGACAAAACCGCTGAGACGGAACCAAACCGCTGAGACGAAACCGCTGAGACGGAATGATCTACCGCGGAGCGTTATCACTAACGCTGGCGGTAGTGCATTCTTCCAGATGTTTGAATTCAGTTGCTTTCTACCTGTTGAGTATTGCACCTATAGTTCCTGCACACTATAAACACACGACAAGCAAGATCAAATACAATTTGGGGTTTGTTATTCTCAAACAAAGGGATGTGACACACATGTCCAACAAAAGCCCCTTCTCTACATCCTTCAAGTGTTTGTCGAGGCCAGTGAAAGCAAAAGAGCTCCCAATAGAACGTCGCACAGACTTCCTTCGGGCCGAGGTAGAGTCTGTGCTAACTTTAGCATGCTCTGCCTCCCTCTCTTTATCCCGCTGGTTCCTATTCTAGCAAGTGGTTAGAACATAAACATGTGGTTCTAGTGGACGGTTCATGGAAACCTCCATTACCGCTGTGAGATAAATAATATGTTAGTTAGCAAGACCGACTAGATCATGCGATCATCATTTATATGTCTACGCGCCCTTACTCTGGTCCTTGTCGATATCAAGGACTTCATGTAACTGCGAAAATTAATCATCGATGTCCATACCCGCTCCTTCTAGGAACTTGACGATCTTTGCCTCAACTCCCCTCAACTTTGGAGCCATAAACATATTGTCATCTCGAGGCTTCGACTTCGTCGAAAGCCTTCCAAAGTCCCTTTTGAAGAAAGTGAATCGATCTATCCAATTGTGAACCTTATTTAGAAGGTTCAACATTCTCATCTTGCTCGTGACAAAGTAGAGCAAGTCGACAAAGTATTTCTTTTCATCGACCCTTTCCGCCCGTGCCCGCACAAAAAAGAGGCTTTGAAAGACCTCTAAGCTGAAGCGAACTTTCTCTGACCACAAGTAAATAATGACAGAATAAATAATTGCGATCGAGTTCGACAGGATTTGCAATGACACAATCCCATAGTGATTAAAAATCTCCACAACCTCCCAAAGCACTAGAAACCTCCCATCCGAAATCAAAGTAATCAAAGGGGATCGTTGTGTTCAACTTCTCTTCACCTTGTAATAACCACACAATGTAATGACCACCTTGCGGGTGATGAGTCAAGAAGTTCTTATAGTCCATATGGAGAATTTGTGGTTTCCAGCTCTTGGCTTACACCAAATCCCTGCAGGTGGAAGCACGTGTGGGCACCATTGTCAATATTTGCCCAAACTTTTGCTTTGGTCGCATCAAAATGGAATGATTTCTGAACAAGGGGTCACTCCTATTTATAACTTTCCCCCGTGGATGCTGAAAAGGCAGAAGCTCAAATGACCACACAGTCTCCTCCAGTGTTCGCGCAGACTCAGTTCTTTTTTCTGCAATCAACAAAAGAAAGCAAATAGTATACGCAGATTGTACGCAAGCGTCTGCTTAAACAATAATACACCCATACAATGTTCACACAAACACTTGCAAGTAAGAACAAAATGTCTTAATATTTTATAGATATTACTAATATATCAATTATCGTAGAGTCCATAAGCAAAAAACTATAAGTTCAATATATTATAAAAGACAACAAAAAGTAGTAAAAATAGTCATTCTTGTGGTTGCCCGTGCTCCTTTGCAATGTGGGCTACATCATCTTGTAATTGAATAATCACAGAGAACGCCTGAGATATGTTGCGGGTGACTTGATATATTGACCAGTGTATCCACGCAACATCCCTCTCCATGCGAGCTCCATAAGCATTCGATCCAGCCTCATCTGATTCCACTCCCGCGTAGGCAGGAGGAGTGACCGCAACCGTCGTGAACTTCCTCTTCAGATAGCTAATCTCTGCGGACATCGTGGAGACTTTATCCCTATAATATTAATTATCTTTCTCAATATAATAAAATTTCTTAGAAAGTGACCACATGTCCTCAAAGAAGCCCTTCTCCATCTCCTCCACATACTTTTCAGTTGCAATAGTTCCGTCTCAACAAATGAAGGAGGTGCAGGCACTACAAATAAAATCGCAAAAATTATCAATCATTATTGTCAAAAGTGGCGATACAAGATATGTAGATACACTTTCTATGACCCTCTCAGGTATATCTTTTTATGACCATAATGACTCTTCAACACATCGAGTTTCTGCATATGCTATCGGTTCAAAGCGAAAAATGGAACATTTTCTCTAGTCGGTGTCAGTAAGCATGAGTTTCTGCTTCCGCGTCGACTCCTTTTTACTTTGCCGCTTCAACTCTTTGTGGCTTAGAGGAGGCTCACCTTTGTCCAGGATGAAGATAATCCGTGGCCGTATAAAGAGAGGGAGAGGCTTGAACAAGCGCTCTGGACAATGTTGTTGTGTGCTTAAGAGTCGTGTTCGCCGCAACACCGACGTCCACAACCTTACCCTTCCTCTGTTCCAGCAAGACTCCCGTGGAAACCTTGTATTTGACAGCCTTGTCCTCGATAACTTTGTCCTCAGAACCCTTGTTCTCTACAGCCTTGTCTTCAGCAGCCTTGTCCTTGACAACCTCGTCTGTAGCGGCCTTGTCAGCCGCAACTTTGTCTGTGTCGGCCGTCTGCTTGGCTTCGGCTTCAGCTCATACTCACTTTGCACGGACACAACTTCGTTGGCCGCCCCAACTCCTAGCCCGTAGGCGCTAAAAATGGTCTCCTCCAGAGACCGCAAATACTCACCCTCCTGAAAAGGAGTAAATTAAACATTCTCGTGGGCCTCCATCTCAGCGAACTTCGAGATCTTCTTCTTCTTCCCAGTCGCAACATCGTATTTGCCACTAATATTTCTCTTAGCATTTGCTGCCATGTTCTGGAAACCTTTGGATATCTCAAGTTTGCTTATTCGTGCGGACAGACTAGAAGTCTCCTCCCTAACCACATAGCCTAATACAACGAGATTCCTTAGGTCCTCTTGCGTTTTATCCATATTGATGTCGAACTCAGATGCATTCATCCTAAAGTCATGTTGGGAAGAGTTCGGGGTGCTCTCGACATCAACATCAACCTCCGCGGTTAGAGTATTCGCGAGCCTAGAAGTGATTGAGTTGACCCCTTGGTCGGACGACCTCTTCTTGATCGCAATTACCTTCTTCCTTTTGCGAAGAACCTTCCACCTGCTCTTTACTAGGTGATCGACAAGCTTGAGAATCCCTCTTCAACATATCAAGCATAGTGATGTTCGCCCTGGTCTGCATGATCCGTTTGAATACTGTAACCGTGATTGGTAAAAAGTGCTCCGATAGAAATGATATTCCCAATCTTCAGCCCATGCTGGTATTTATAGAAACTCCAAGCATTAAAGGCTCATCACAATATTTGTGGATAAAGTTTTACACGTTTACTTTTTTGAAGTTCGAGTAAACTTGAAAAAGTGCGGGGATTATGTTTACTCGGGATCCTGTGACCTAAAGAATGAACAGAACCATCATCAAGCAGTACGTGCAAATAGGTTCTGGGTGTCTGCTCGGACCCTCCTTCCTGGCATTGGAAAATCAAGCTTCTCCTTCAGCGGCCCATGCGGTCATCCTTTCAATGTTCTCCTGACCCAGCCGTTCAAGTTGTCCTCTAGCCAAGCAACCCTGCTTCTTCAAAGTCCGGGTGGTCAGGGTAGTGGAGATCGCGCGAACCTTGGTGTTTAGTATGGAAGTCACAACATTCCCTTATTCAGATGATCGGGCGGTCAATCCCTAGGAGTCCGCTCGGCTTAGTGCTCTAGTTATCTACAAGTAAATCACGTCTTCCTCAGCGGCCTGGGAAGACAGATCTTTTGCGTCCACGCAGTCTGACAACTACAACCTTTGTATGATAGACGACTTCTTCCTCTTCAACCTGTGCGGTCAGCCTTTAGAGCCCGCTCGGTCTCGTAGTTAGCTTAATTTTATTCTGTTAAGTTCTATTCTCTTGTCAATGCTCGTGCGGACACTCATGTCGTGCTCGTGCAGACATTCATGATGTGCTCACTCGGTCTAGTTTTTATGCAATTTTGCACACCATGTAACCTCTTATCCCTGCCCGACTCTCGTGTAACTCAGGCAGCCCATTTTGCTTCTCCCCGCCCATTTGGACAGACCTCCATTAGTATAAATAGGGGTGAACACTACTGAGAAAGGGATTCGAGCCTCAGCTTCTGCGACTTGCAGATTCTATTTATGTGCCCTGCTAGTTGTTGTGAGCTCCTCCTTGTGGGTGACTTCTTTTGTGTAACCATCTTTGGCTAATAAATAAAATCACCCCGCAACAACGAGTTGTAGTTGCTGGAAGCCTGGCCTCGCTGCTTGCGCCACTCTCTCTTGCTCTCTTCAGCTCACCCGTGACGACCGCAAAGTAGTCGACCGCTATCAAGGTACTATGAAGGTACTAGACAACCCTTGAGCTCACAAGCTAAAGTCAATTGGGCCACTAGGCTTTTAGGTCCCCAACTGAAAATGTGTGTGTGTGTGTGGGGGGGGGGGGGGGGGGGGGGGGGGGTTCATATGCAATTAATGGGCCCATGATTAGAAATTACATTGAGATTTTAAAGTGTTCCAAAATGTGAGAGTTGGTTGCATGGTATGATCGTAAAGAGGATAAAATTTAAGTCATTACATCTTTTATCCAATCAAATATAAATTAATAAGGTTTTGTTTGCGAGAGCGGTTTCAATATGATGACGATTGTGAACGCAGTTATGAAAAATGCAAACACATTAGGACAACTGTGGTCATGAATGTAATTTTCAAAAATATCATTTTTGGCCAAAACACCGCCAGTCATGTAGGTGTAGCGAAGCTGTAAAGATCATGAATGCGGAGACCCCAAAAATGCTGTCGCAAATATTGTAAGCTCAACTAAATCTTTTTATTCATGCTTAATATCTTTTATAACGGTTTTTGAAAAATATAGTTTTCATTTTTTAGATATTTGATAAATAATAAGTTGAAAATTCATCTAATAAAACCATATTTATTTATTAGGAGCATTTTAAGTTGATTGTTTTTCAAAAACATAAAAATGATAATATATTTTTCAAAATTGTCACTGAAAATTTTAAGCTTAAACAAACAAACTTAAACACAATGGCTCTTCCAAATAAAATTATTATTTTTGGAAGGAAAACAAAAAGTAATAAATTGGAGAGATTTTCCATTTTTCTTTCTAATAAACCCTAGCTCCCACATCTGCTGTTTCCCTCTTCATCACTTATTTTCGTTCCTGGCCTCTTCTAACAATCTACCGCTCTGTTCCTCAGTGCGTATCTTGCCAGGGCGAAGTGAAGAAACCTTGACGGCTGTAGTCATGATCTGCGCTAGTACGCCTTACCACTCCCATTTTCTCTCGTTCTCTTCGCTCTTACACTAATCCCTTCCTCGTTGCCCTGTTCTATTAGTTTCCGGTGAAGTGCCGGAGGAGCCAGTAATATCCAGGAAGTCCGGGCTGCTATATGAGCGTAGATTGGTCGAGCGTCATATCGCTGTATGTTTACACGAGTCTGCACTCATCTTAACGCTTCGGATTTATAGGTCCTTTTCATGTATTCTGTGATCTGGCGTTTTGTAGTTCTGTACTTGGTAGTTTATTCTGCAATATTCTTACATGCATTGCGAAGTCCAGATGTAGGTCTAGTTGCATTTGACATAATTGCCTGCACTTCTCAGCTATACCTGATTCTTTCTTGCCGCTGATAGGATTATGGAAAGTGTCCTGTTACAAAGGAGGAGCTTACAATGGATGACATCTTACCTGTGAAGACTAACAAGGTACTCACTGTTTGCACTAATGAAATTTAGCTGCGTTGGTACAGTGAATTTTGCTTTTCTGGACCACTTGAAAAAAACGAAGCAACCATTACAAATGCAATACCTTGCAGATTCTCTTTTTAGTCTATTTGTTCTGCACCTTAACTCCTTTTTGAAGGAGGCATAAGTATGTGCTCAGGGACATGATTGGTTAGTTGATTTTCCCAGTTCACAGAACAAATCTAGCTTGAAAGAGAGGCTTCCTATTCTGATTCTGAGAAGAATTGAGTTAAAATACGTATATATATATTTTCTTTTCATTTTACTATCTTTTCTATTGTTTTGAATCTGGTTCATATCAAGAAAACCTTGTATTATTTGAGTGACCTCCTTTCACCAAAATCTTTGCGATTCTATGTTAAAAACTAGCAATATTTCCTTATACAGCTAGGATGTGAAGCTACATAGACAGCATGATCCTTTTTTGCTATTTTATTTATTTTCTTGTTTAACATTTTGATTATTTTTTTGTTTATTATTATTAGTAGTATTGTGCTGGAGAAGAAGAGGCGTATACTCAATGATTTGACTTGTTTTGTGACATTTTTTTAGATTATGTAGTCTTCATTGTTCTTGTTAGGTTAGGTCTAGGAAGTGTATTGAATATTTTTTAACCATTGTTTTTAATGCGGCTAGCGGTCCAAACTCTTAATCAAATGGGCGATTGACATTTGAATTTCAAATAGATCTTCCAATTCCCATATCTTTGGATTTGATCAATCTTATTAATTGAATAATATCTTACTTAGCTGTCTGGTTTTGATTTTATTGGGTTTCTTTAGTTGCTAATAATCTTTATGTCTTGAAGCAAGTGAGTGGCTCGGCCTAGACTCCCACCTACTGTATAAATTTGTAGCTGTTTTACTTATAGAGGAGTTGAAATTGAGTTTTAAAAACTTAAGTGTAGTTGTGGCTATTAGTGTCCTACATGGTTTTCCCTTTATTTCAATCCACCAACGCTTTGTTAACTGTTTCTATCAATCCTTCTCCATGGTTCTTGTATCCTAATACTTTTCTCAATGTCTTTCCATTCCGGATACTACTCTACGCAATTTCTTGAGGTTATTTAAGTTGTGCATTTGTGCTGATTTGTGAATTTGCTTAAGTTTTATGGATTGTTCACTGTTTCAGGTTTTCAACGATGGGTGCGAGCTTTCCTTAACTATTTATTCATTTTCTTAACACTTTATAGGATTTGTGGTCCCTAATCTGAGAGTGATTTTCTTCGCAATATTATTCCATTAGTGTTTTTATATTTTTCCAAATATGTAAATAATTTTAACGTAGGATTAATTTGCTACTTTTCTGTTCTTTTATCACTTGCATGATTTGTGTTTATAATCTATTTTATAATCATTTATTTATATCATTTAATAGTTCTCCAAAGTTACAACACTTAGGATCATATCAATTTTGGTTTCAGAGCATTCTATATTACATCAATTTGGTAAAACTATACAAGTGCAACTAGGAGTACATCAATTTTGGTATGAGAGCCTAGTGTTTGTCTTGGAATGGCGGTAGGATATTTTTACAATAAAGCTAAGTTTTTCATGCATTCAACTATTTTGTACACATTTTAAAATCTTACCAATTATTTAGGCTTAATGATGATGATTTTGAGCATACCTACTGATCTTAATTTAGGTTGTACCTGTAAAATAAAGGTATGCATGCTAGCATATTTCCTTGAATTCAATTCTATTTGTACTTATGCTTGCGTCAAGTTTGACCAGTAGCTTGCACATCATGTTGACGCAGGACGGTCTTATATGCCAGGATAAATAAAGGGGAAACTCTTACATGCAATCATACATATCTGACGAATTTAGCTTGCAATAATAATTAGTTTCAAAATAGACTTATGCCACAATAGTTAAATCTCCCAAATAAGGAGGCACGAGAAATCGTATAAGTGCAAGAGTGCCAGAAAATCAAATATCTTTTTAGAATGAGAGATTACAAAGACCAACATAATTGAAAACAAAACTTATAAACTTCTATCTCTTCAAGTAGAGAACAAACACAAGATCCAACGCTAGAGAAATAACAAACACATATTGAACTTACAAAATATCAAAAGGGAAGGGCTGAAGATGTCTTCGAAGGGCTGTCGGGAAGGCAAGGGCGCAATCCGTGGCTGATTTCAGACCTTAAAGTGTAGTCCCAACTGCTGAACAGCGAAGGCGATTGCTGGAATGAAGTTGTAATGCCGGGATCAGGACCAAGGAGGCAGCAATCAACAAACAGCAGCAGTAAATGACTGTCCAGGGATCTGAACAGCAAATATGGCTATGCAGGGGGGTGTTTTGGGTGGCTGGCAGCAGGCTTCCTGGAGGTTGGTGGTTGAGGGAGTGGCGTGGGATGCTTGGGCAAGGTTGCTGAGCTGTTTGGTATGCCTGGACAGCAGCAGTTGGTGAGGGCAGGTGGGAAATGAGAGGAAATACTGCCAATTGGGGTGAATTACGGATGGGGAAGGAAATGAGCAGAGGTTCCACATGGAGGGGGAGAATTGGAAATGGTGGGAGGGGCGGCTGGAGGGAGTGGGACTGGCATATGGGGTTGGGGATGGTTGGAAGGTGGTTCCACGAGTGGGAGAGGGGCTGGAAACAATGGAGATGGTGGCGGGTAGTTGTAGCCTGTAGGTTTGGCAGTTAGGGGAGTATGGCTCGATGGCCAGTAACTGAGAGGTGGGGGTTCAGTTAAGGGGAGGGAGGTGCTGGTTCCACGTGGGGCTAAAAATAGGGGGAGTAGAGTGGGGGCCGACTATGGTGGGGAGTGGGATGATTGTAGGGGGTTTAATTTATGATGTGGTTCCTAAATTTTAGGGGAGTGGGGGTAGTGGGAAGTTAAAAGTAGTTATGAGGTGGTTGTGGGGGTAGTGGGGTGGTGGCTGCCGGAGGTGGTTTCCGCCGAGGGTCGCCAAAGTTAGTGGTGGTGGTGGCCGGAGTTTTCTGGCGATCGCTAGAAAACCTAAAATTGGAGGAAATGTAGTGGGGATGATGGGGAATCACCATGGGTGACCGAAAAATGATTCTGGCGATCATCAGAGACGAATAAAAGTGGTTCAGATGAGGTTGGTGGGTCGGTTATGGGATGGGGTGGTGGCTGGATGGCCGATTGTGGAGTGTGATGGCTTGGAGAGGTGGGAAAAGTGAAAGGAAAGGTGTCTGGTTGGCTGACAAAGTCTAGGGGGTTCAGGTTAGAAAATTTGTGGAGGGCAGTGGACTGGAGAGGGAGATATGTGGGAGGGGCCGACTGTTTGTGAGGGATGAGGGTGGTGGCCGGAAACTTGTTGGAGGAATGAATGGGGGAAGAGGTGAAGAACGACAAGGTGGTGGTGGGGATCCAAGGCGTCACACCCGGGACTCGGCTTCGGCACCGAAATGATCAAAGGATGACTTCTATGCTCCAATCCTTCAATGCCTCTAAATGAGATCCCTCACCCTCAATATCTAGACTCCAGGGGGAATAATGGACGACTATGATTGATCGATTGTTACGACTAAAAAATAAATGAAAATACAGCTCAAAATAAAAAATGAAAAGAACAAACAATGCTACGATCTTCGATCATCATAAGATGAACGGTTCTGATTCCACATCAATTACCCCCGCCTTGAAAGCATTCATCTCCGTGAATGAAGATGGGCGCGCTCTCGTCTGAAGGTGAGGTGAAACTATGCAACTCTGAACTCGTAGGTCGCTGAAGCTGAAGCTGACGATGATACTGTGACTAGTGCTGCTGCTAAAGGAGATGCTGTAGAAGATGTCAGAGTCATAGTAGTGGACATCAATGCTCAAGAAGGTATTGCTGTTGTCGTCGACGTCGAACGCTGTATGGTACTGTTGTGGAAGAAGCTGAGGAGGTGATCCCTTTGTTGGAGAACGTAGTTCTGCTGTGGAAGACGCCATATGATCAAGCAGTGCTGAGGACTCGGGATGTGACGAAAGCTGAGTGGTAGACGAAGGCTGCAAGGCGCTGTGATGGAAGGGGAAATTGGGGACAAATGGAACTGTAGTGGAGTGGTGGACGAAAATGGAGGCCGAGGAGCTGTGGTTGTAGAGGGCGAGGGAACATGGAATCATGTGGCTCAAAGAATGGTGTCAAACCTTCCATGCTGAATACATGTGAAATTCCCATACTCTACGAGATATCTAGCTCATAAACACTTGTTCCAATTTTTTTAAGCACAGTGTAAGGATCCATTTGCTTAACATTTAATTTTCGAGCAGTCCCCATGGGGAACCTCTCAGTACATATACAAATCAACACATGTTCTCCTTCTTTGAAACTTTCCAATCTCTTGTGGCTGTCAACATAAGATTTATAAATAATTTTATTGCAAGTACTCCTACGTCGGATAGACTCATACATGCTACACAATGACAACGAATGAAGGTCGACAGACATAATTGATCTCCTATGTAGATGCTCTACAACCCTCCAGGTTCCATCCCAGAGGGGCACGCGATCAGGAGGTTTAGTCGGTGGGGTGTAAAAAAATTCATCGTGGACGCGATGATCATTTAAATAAACATCCGAAATGTTAGTACTAATAGTGATGGAATCGAACCCAAGACCCTCGAAAGCACCCACCCTCGACTAGCTCAATGATAGTGGACACGTCTCTAAAGAGTGGTGGTTTATTTGGAGGCTCTCTAGGTGGTGTGTAGAAATACTTGTTGTGTGTGAGATAAGCATCCTGAAGACTGTGTAAGACTTTGGCACTGGGATGCCACTCTAGAATGACTCCATAAAGTGATAACTCATCTGGTGGTTCACCGGGAGGGGTATAATGAAATTCGTCGCAAATGCGGCGTGTACCAATATAGGTTCCTGAATTATCTGGAGGGGCCTTAACTATAAGTGGGGTCATTTTTAAGTACGCAATACTAGGTTCGAGAACCTCATAAATGGGGTGACTCAGATATAGGACTAGGAGAGGTGTCAAGACTTTTGTGCTCTGAAAGGGATCACTCATTGGAATCTCATTCTCACAAGGGCGTGATGGTTCAACAGGAGGCTCAACAGAGGGGGGGGGGGGGGTTAAAGAACCCGCCAACAAAGTGATGATCCTCCAGATGCAAACCATCGCAAGGGGTAGTGTTCCCAAAGATGGGTGAGACGGTCATCACGCCATCAACACTATGCTCTTGGATCCCGGGACGATATCTGGGGAAGAGTGAGAAAAGTTCATACTCAATAGTGGGTCAATAAGTATAACATTGAGGACTGGCTCTCTTGCCGAAAGGAACACTAACTTTAAGTGAGGTGTGAGGGATGGATATACCATCACAGTGTCACTGGGTCGCTCGTCCTCGCTCTCGTAACCATGCTCACTAATGATACTAGTGTCGCTCTCCACCTGTATCATATGATCAGGATCAGACTTGACTCCAAAATCAAGTGGGCATTGAGTCTCCTCAAGAGGAGATGAATCAAAATCAGGTGTCGGGTCTCTCATGTCAGTGAGAGCACTACTAACGCATCAGTGGCTTGACCTAATTCCATAAGTTCTTTTTTACGAATTCTCTTTCTGTGATCAAAATGAACATCCAAGTGATCAAATTGGTCACGAACCTATCGTTAAAATTCTGCTACCGACATATCCATTTTCGGAACACTAGGAAGGCTACTACACGTGATATTATCTTGATGGTGGTGATCTCTATAGGGTTTTTGATATTCCCCAAGGTAATTACCTCTAGAAGAATCAAAGTGTGGAAAAGGGTTAGCAGGATTTCTATGAGTGACTGGTCAGGGACAAGGATAATCATGATATCATGAGGGTCCTCTCGAGTGAACTCTATGTGCTTGATCGGTGGTGGAAACCGGCTCCTCAAATAGAGGATTAACGAAATGGGTGGACTTGTGTTCATCAAATAGAGGATTAGAGTAGCAATTGCTACTATGATATGACATGGTGAAACATATAGGTTCTAGTCCCGCCTATTCTAAACTAAGCCCAAACTGGCTCTGATACTAATCTGACGCAGGACGGTCCTATATGACGGGATAAATAAAGGGGAAACTCCTACATGCAACCATACATATCCGACGAATTTAGCTTGCAATAATAATTAGTTTTATAAATCCAAATAGACTTATGCAACAATAGTTAAAGCTCCCAAATAAGGAGGCACGAGAAGTCGTATAAGTGCAAGAGTGCCAGAAAATCAAATAACTTTTAGAATGAGAGATTACAAAGACCAAAACAATTGAAAACAAAACTTATAAACCACTATCTCTGCAATTAGAGAACAAACACAAGTTCCAACGCTAGAGAAATAACAAACACACATTGAACTTGCAAAATATCTAAAGGGGAGGGCTGGAGATGTCTTTGAAGGGCTGTCGGGAAGGCGAGAGCGCAATCCGGGGCTGATTTCAGACCTTAAAGCGTAGGCCCAACTGCTGGACAGTGAAGGCGATTGCTGGAATGAAGTTGTAATGCCGGGAACAGGACCACCAGGGAGGCAGCAATCAGCAACAGCAGCAGTAAATGACTGTCCAGGGACCTGGACAGCAAATCTGGCTATGCAGGGAGGTGTTTTGGGCGACTGGTAGCAGGCTTCCTGGAGGTTGGTGGTTGAGGGAGTGGCGTGGAATGCTTGGGCAAGGTTGCTGGGCTGTTTGATGTCTGGACAACAGCAGTTAGTGAGGGGGAGGTGGGAAATGAGAGGAGATACTGCCAATTGGGGTGAATTCCGGATGGGGAAGGAAAGGAGCAGAGGTTCCACGTGGAGGGGGAGAATAGGAAATGGTGGGAGGGGCGGCTGGAGGGAGTGGGACTGAAAGAGGGGGTTGGGGATGGTTGGAAGGTGGTTCCACCGGTGGGAGAGGGGCTGGAAACAGTGGAGAAGATGGCAGGGAGTTGTAGGTTTGGCAGTTAGGGGAGTATGGCTCGGTGGGATGTAACTGAGAGGTGGGGGTTCAGTTAAGGGGATGGAGGGAGGTGCTGGTTCCACGTGGGGCTAAAAATAGGGGGAGCAGAGTGGGGGCCGGAAAACGATTCCTAAATTCTAGTGGAGTGGGGTGATTGGAGGGGGTTTAATTTGGGAAGTGATTCCTAAATTCTAGTGGAGTGGGGTAGTGGGAAGTTAAAAGTAGTTATGAGGTGGTTGTGGGGGTAGTGGGGTGGTGACTGCCGGAGGTGGGTTCTGACGAGGGTCGCCGAGTTGGTGGTGGTGGCTAGAGGAGTTTTCCAGCGATTGCCGGAAAACCTAAAATTGACCGGAAAATGATTCCGACGAGCACTGGAGATGAATAAAAGAGGTTCAAATGAGGTTGGTAGGCCGGTTATGGGCTGGCTGGCTGTGGGGTGCGATGGCCTGAAGAGGTGGGAAAAGTGAAAGGAAAGGTGTCTGGTTGGCCGGCAATGGCTAGGGGGGTTCAGGTGAGGGAATTTGTGGAGGGCTGTGGACTGGACAAGGAGATATGTGGGAGGAGCCGGCTGTTTGTGGGGGATGAAGGTGGTGGTGGCCGACAAACTTGGTGGAGGAATAGAGGGGGGAAGAGGTGGAGGACGACAAGGTGTGGTGGGGATCCTAGGATTCGCACCCGGGACTCGGCTTCGGCAACGAAATGATCAAAGGATGGCTTCTATGCTTCAATCCTTCAATGCCTCTAAATGAGAGCCCTCACCCTCAATATATAGACTCTAGGGGGAACAATGGACGGCTATGATTGACCGATTGTTCAGACTAAAAAATAAATGAAAATACAGCTCAAAATAAAAAATGAAAAGAACAAACAATGCTACGATCGTTGATCCGCATTAGATGAACGGTTCCGATTCCCCATCACATGTTAGCAAATATTAAGGCAATAAGGCTTGCCACTATTTGATCGATTGCGGGGAGGTTCATTTTCTCAGATTATGTACCTTTTCTTTTGGTGTTTGTGCAGAATGTGCCCCGACATTTTTCTAATTAAATGAAATCTTAAATTTGGTTCAACTAATTATTTGAAAGACAAATAACCTATTCATTGCATTTCTCCAGTCACAACAAATGAAGGGTCCCGTTCTCATGATCAATGCATTAGTAGTCTCAGTTGGTAATTGGCTTTTATATTGCATATGATGACGACTTAATGGAGTTCCTGTTTTGGTAAATCTCTTTTCATTTACACTGGGAGGTTAACATGTAAACTTTCTTCTTTCTTAGGGCATTACTGAAAATGCAAAAAAAATTAACTCAGGGCATTGCAAGCTATGATAGGCATGAACTTAAAAATAACACAAATCAAGGGGTCTTGAATATTTTGCGTCTTGAATATTTTGCAAGACGCTGACCATGGGTATTTACATTTTTGTAAGACAACTAATACATGAATTATATTCAGTCTCATTTGCAACAATTTGATGGGCATTATCATGAAGGTTCTTTAACTTCTTATATTGATTGCTAGAAAGAGAATCTATAATACATTGTTAAAATAGCCCATGTGTTTGGCCCATTTGGTGGCCCAGTTACTTCTCTTCTATTTCTCTTTAGTCCCACATTGTGTATAAGATTTCTCTCTCTCTTCTCTCTCCTATAAATATGTACTCTCTCTTTGTATAACAGAAGATATACATACAAGCTCCAGCTTTTCCTACATGGTATCAGAGCGAGGTTCCCGAAATCTGCGGTCTCCCTTCCTCTGACTGCCTGCGAGCTCCCCGGTCTACCCTTCCAGACCGCCCGCTCACTCGCGAGCTCTACCTTTCTGACCACGCGACCAGTCTCCTTTCTGTCCGCACATTCCTCTGCGAACTCTTTTTTTCTAACCGCCGTTCCACTGCGGTTTACATCTCTCGTGGCTTCCACCTTCCCTCCAAGCCCCGCCTCTCCTTTTATAGGCTCTCCAGTCTGACAGGTGTGGGGCCCGCTCCTCTCCCTTCCCGCGCGACCTCCGCGGTCACCTTCTCTTCTCGCTGCGATCACTCGCGCGCTTTGACTTTCTTCTCGCAGCGGACTGCGATCTCCTTGCGGTATTCTCTACCCGCTGAATTTCCCTCGCGATCTCTCCTGGCCGCAGCGACCTTCTCCTAGTCGCAGATCTCCTTCTCACCGTGTTCGCTACCCGCGGACCTTTTGTTCTCGCGATCTCTCCTGGTCGCGGCGACTATCTCTTAGTCGCGGTTCTCCTTCTCGCAGCGACTTCTATCTCTGACCGCTGCGGTCTGCCGTTACCTCTACTCACCCTTCTCGCACGACCTATCTCTGGTCGCTGCGCTTTGTCGTTATCTCTACCCGTAAGTCTCTCTTTTCACAGCGATCTCTGCGCTGCTTCTCCTATCCGCGGCGGCTTCCTCTCCTGACCGCGCGGACTCTTCTCCTCAGATCTTTGCGGTCTCCTATCCGCTGCTTCTCTTATCCGCCAGCTCGCTTATTCCTCCTCGGCTGTCCGATCTTTGCGGTCTCTGCCCCTGGTCGTAGCCTTACCGGCTGCTGGTATCCTTACCGTGACCGGGCGGACTGCTCTCCTCAGACCGCCCGAGCTCTCCAGCGGTCTCCTCTGCTCCCTGCACGCTCTCCAGTCCAGCGAGCTCCCTCTGCGATCTCCCAGCTCGCCAGCGATCTTCTTTCTGCTTTCTACTCGCTGTTCTCGTCGAACAGTAGCGGTCTCCTACCAGCAATGCGAGTTGCAGTGCTCTTCTATCCGCAGTCCTCAAGCAGTTCTAGCCGCAATTCTGGTCGCCCAGCCCTCTGCTCTGCTGGTTACTCCCTGGTGCTTGTTTCTCCATGGCTTTGTCTCCTTCCAGGTCCCCAGGCTTGGTTGTGTCTATTTCTGGTGGTGACATCTCCTGCCTCCTTCATAGCTCTTCATGGATTCTGGATTCCGGGGCCAGCCACCACATTACTTCGCAAGCACCTTCACAATACTTGGCCTCCGAACATCCTCCGTTCATTACTGTGGCTAATGGGGCTTCTACTCCTGTTGCTGGCTCTGCCGATCTCACTCTGTCACCCTCACTTACTCTTCGTTCGGTTCTTCATGTTCCGGGCTCCTCCTTCAATCTCTTATCTATTAGCCGTCTCACCCAAGATTTGGATTGTTGTGTCTCATTAACCTCTACTTCATGTATTGTGCAGGATCGACAGACGCGGCGCATCATCTGCAAAGGGCATCTCTCGAACGGACTCTATCTCCTCGATACCTCTCCCACCGTTCTTCTCTCCTCTATCAACACTACTGAGTGGCACCGCCGTCTTGGTCACGCTCCTCTACAAATACTTCGCAAAGCTCTTCCCAACGTCTCTCTCCATGAGTTTACCTGTGAGTCGTGTATCTATGCCAAACATCATCGAACTACGTTCACCCCCCGTCCCACTCGAAGTGCTGCTCCCCTTGATTTGGTTCACTCTGATATTTGGGGTCCCTACAAAATCGCCAGTGTTTTTGGCTATCGTTACTTTGTTACCTTCGTTGATGACTACTCACGGGTGAAATGGTTGTACCTCCTTCGTGACCGCTCTGAGTTGCCTGGTGTTTTTCGAAACTTCATCATCGAAACTCGCAACCAATTTTCTACTACTCTTAAAACTCTCCGTACCGACAATGCCCGCGAATATACTGGTCATACAGTCACTCACTTATGTGCTGAGTTTGGGATAATTCATCAAACTTCTTGTCCATATACCCCCCAACAGAATGACGTTGCTGAACGCAAGAATCGTCACCTGCTTGAGGTCACCCGCTCTCTCATGCTCCAAATGAACGTCCCCAAACAATATTGGAATTTCGCGGTCTCTACCGCCTGCACTCTCATCAACCGTATGCCTTCTTCTCGTCTCAACTTTGCATCCCCCTTCAGTCTCCTTTTTCCTTCTACGACTCCGTTCTCCATCGCTCCTCGCGTGTTTGGCTGCGTATGCTACGCTCATCGCCTTGGTCCGTTCTCTGACAAACTTGCTCCACGTGCCACCAGATATATGTTTGTTGGTTACTCCCGGACTCAGAAGGGCTATCTCTGCTTCTCTCCCTAGGATCGCAAGCTTCTTACAACTGCTGATGTTACCTTCCTTGAAGATCAACCCTATTTTTCCCAACCAGCGGACTGTCCTCTTCCGCTGCCTCCTCTTCCGCGGCCTGTTATTCCGGTTACTTCACCCCTTCCTCCGCTCTCTCCAACGCTCGTCCCCTCCCCGCCCGTCTCCTCCACACCAGTCTCTCCCATTCCTCTTCTACCTCCCTCCCAGAAACCACCTATCACTCGTGTGTACGCTCGTCGTCCTCTGTCCTCCACTGCCCTACGGGAGGTGCCCTCCTCTGATGATGACTCGCGGCCTGCCGATTCGACTTCTTCCTCTACTGCACATCCAATGGCACACTTTGTCTCTCTTCACCGCCTCTCTCCGGATCTTCGCCAATTTGCTACTTCTCTTTCCTCCATTTCTATTCCTAACTCTGTGCAGGAGGCTCTTCAACATCCTGGCTGGCGTGCCGCCATGGAAGAAGAAATGGCCGCGTTGTGGGCAAACCAGACCTGGCAGCTGGTGGATCTTCCCCCTGGCCAGAAAATTGTTGGTTGCAAATGGGTTTTTGTCATCAAGCATGCTGCGAATGGGACCATTGACCGCTTAAAACTCGACTAGTGGCTCGCGGCTACACCCAGCAACAAGGTTTGGACTACGACGAAACCTTCTCTCCCGTCGCCAAACTGAACACAGTACGTGTTCTTCTCTCCGTTGCCGTGCACCGCCAATGGCCCTTACATCAACTGGATATTAAGAACGCCTTCTTAAACGGTGATCTCACTGAAACGGTGTACATGCAGCAGCCGCCCGGGTTTGAGACCACGGGGGAGTCTAGGACCCCGAAAGTCTGTCATCTTTTGCGGTCTCTCTATGGTCTCAAACAGTCTCCCCGAGCATGGTTCGACAAGCTCAGCAAGGTCCTTCGTGAAGCAGGGTTTACTCGAAGCTCGGCTGACTTCTCCCTGTTTACTCGCCACCAGGCAACATGCACCGTTCTCCTTCTAGTCTATGTGGATGATATCATTATCACAGGCAACGACTCAAAAGGAATTCAGGCGATCAAACAACAACTCAGCTCCGTGTTCCAAACGAAAGACCTGGGGAACCTTCATTACTTCCTGGGCCTGGAGGTAGCCAGGCGACCAGACGGCCTTGTTCTATCTCAGAGAAAGTATTGCCTCGATCTTCTTCATGATGCAGGCTACTCCGGCTGCAAACCCATCAATACTCCAATGGACGCAAATCACAAGATTTGTGCTCAGTCCTCTGACTCTGATCTCTTGCTTCAGAACCTGGAGTACTATCGCCGTCTGGTAGGAAAATTGATCTATCTGACTGTTACAAGACCAGATATCTCCTTCGCTGTCGGTACTGTCAGCCGTTACATGCACGCCCCTCGTTCCTCTCATCTTCAGGCTGTGGAACGGATTCTCCGATATCTAAAAGCGGCTCCTGGTCAAGGCTTGGTATACAAGACCTCATCCTCAACTCCAACACTGGTGGCATACTCTGATGCTGACTATGCCGGCTCTCTGGATGATCGTCGGTCAACCAGTGGCTTCTGTACGTACTTCGGAAGACATTTGATTACCTGGCGTAGCAAGAAACAAGCAGTGGTTGCGCGCTCCTCAGCAGAAGCAGAATACAGGGCAATGGCATCTGTGGTCTCTAAACTTACATGGCTTGAAAGTCTTCTCACGGATCTTGGGGTAAAACTTCCTGCTCCTGCTCTTCTACTTTGCGACAGTCAGGCTGCTATACATATTGCCAAGAACCCGGTCTTCCACGAAAGAACCAAGCATATCGAGGTCGACTGCCACTTTATCCGGGAGAAAGTACAAATGAAGAAGATCGAGCTAAAACATGTCCCTGGTACTGAACAAGTTGCGGATGTCCTCACAAAGGCACTGCCCAGTACCCTCTTCAATGCTTATCCAAGCTTGGCGCATACGATTTGTATGCTCCAGCTTGCGGGGGAGTGTTAAAATAGCCCATGTGTTTGGCCCATTTGGTGGCCCAGTTACTTCTCTTCTATTTCTCTTTAGTCCCACATTGTGTATAGGATTTCTCTCTCTCTTCTCTCTCCTATAAATATGTACTCTCTCTTTGTATAACAGAAGATATACATACAAGCTCCAGCTTTTCCTACATACATCAACAACACTCCAGCCTTTATCCCACTATAATGGGGTTGACTATATGGATCCTTTGTCTCCATTGTGCCCTATCTTTACTCATAATCTCACTAATGCCTAAATACGTCATTTCTTTCCTTATAGTCTCGTTCCAATTCTTTATTGGTCTACCCCTCCCCCGTTTAACATGCCTGGTAACTAAAATCTCACAACGCCTAACATGTGCCTCTAATGGTCTCCTTTGTACGTGTCCAAACAATCTTAGTCGAGCTTCTCGCATCTTCTCTGCAATTGGTGCCACTCCTGTCTTATCCCTGATACATTCATTCCTAATTTTATCCAGTCTCGTGTGCCCACACATCCACCTAAGCATTCTCATCTCTGCAACTCCCATTTTTTGATCATGTACACAATTAACTTCCCAACACTCAGAACCTTAGAGCATCGTTGGTCTAATTACAGTACTGTAAAACTTGCCTTTTAGTTTTAATGGTACTTTACGATCACATAAGATCCCTGACGCGCCTCTCCACTTCAACCATCCTGCTTGGATTCTATGTATCATATATTTATCAACACCTCCATCTTTTTGAACTATCAATCCAAAATATTTAAAGTACTCACTGCGGGAAATATCTTGATCACCAACCTTATTAACGAAGTCATCCGTCCTTCTTGCACTGCTAAATTTAAGCTCCATATACCCCCTCTTTGGCTTGCTCAACCTAAAACCCTTCTTTTCTAAAGTGTCTCACCAAGATTCAAGTTTTGCATTTACATCCTCGCGCGTCTCATCGACCAAAACGATATCATCCGCAAACAATAAACACCAAGGTATTGCTTGTTGGATATTGATGCATCCTGCGATGCATCATAGTTTCTTTACCATATATTTATTTATTTTGTTTCATATACCCGTCTTTATTTTTCGGCTCATCGGCTCGACCTCCCGATGGTACCATGCATAAATGGTTCAGTAGTATTAGTAGTTAGGAAGTTAAAGGCATGCGTAAAATATTTAAGGACACAAAATCTAATTCGTAAGGATACCTAAATCATATCTAGACAAATCTAGAGATTATTTGGAGAGATATTTGAAAACAAGATTACGTGGGAACAATATAATTTGTGGAAATTTTAAAATAGCTACCGTGAAGATATTTTGGGAGAAAAACATTGATTTGGGAAGAGCCCTATTTTGGAAAAGATAATTTGGAAAGAAATAATGTTGTTTGAACAGTTGCTCTCTACAAAAGGACTTCTTGGTGGGAGTAAAGGGCGAACCCGGATTTCAGAGAAACATTTTTTGTTTTTTTGAGTTGCCGGTCGATCCCCCTTCCTTCCACATCTGGCCCACCGCCCTGGTTCTAGTCGCCGACAGCAGAGCACGAATCTCCATGCAGACGCCGCTGACGCTCCAGTCTCGACGTCAACTCCTGACGACACCCAACATCGCTCTGGTCGCTGGTGTCGTCCCCGTTGCGGGAGCTTTCTCTGCCGACAGAAGCGCCGATGCTGCCTCCTCTTCGAAGATCTGCTACCACCCCTTTCCCGCGCTAGTTCGTTCTTTCAGTTTGCGTGTAACGTCGACGACATCACTCATTACCGCTACCCGCCAAACCGTCTATCGCCCTGCTCGCCTTCTGCGCTAAGGACTCGGGAAGGACCACTACTCCTGTCGTGTTCGTGAGGTATCCTTGCTTAAAATTTATTAGAAGAATTATGCCCACAATTAAATAATTCTGAGCTTGCCTTTACGTTCACACTGCTTTTGTTATCGCTTACTCATAAATTATTGCTTGTGAATTTATGCTTGCGGCTTTATTAGTCTTGTGGAAGGCTCGATTCCCAAATATCTGAGAGTTCCACCCGAATAAAATTAATGAATTTCTTAAGTTCAAAAGGACGAGGTTTATTTTCGCGCACAAAACTTAATTTGGCCCGCTCGGCTTACATCAGATATGTCCGGTGAGCTCATCTAAGATAAGGGTAAAGAGATAAGGGCTTAAAGCTGAACCTTGATGTAAGCCAACAGTGATAGGAAATTCCTGTGTTAATCCTCCAGATGTCCTCACCCTCGTCACTGAATTTGTATACATATCTTTGATTATGTCAATGTATGATACATTTACACCTTTCTTTTCTAAGACTCTCCATAAGATCTCTCTTGGAACCACGTCATAAGCCTTCTGAAGATCGATAAACAACGTATACAAATCTTGTTTTCTTTCTCGATAATTGTTAATGAGTCTCCTTAAGAGATGTATAGCTTCAACGGTCAACCGCCCGAGCATGAATCAAAATTGATTCTTCGAGATGCTAGTCTTCTGTCTTACTCTTCTTTCTATTACTCGTTCCTATACTTTCATGGTATGACTCATTAATTTAATTTCTCTGTAATTAACACAATTTTGTATATCCCCTTTGTTCTTAACCAAGGTACCAAGATACTTTCTCTCCATTGGTCCGACATCCTCTTTGACTTCAATATCTTATTGAAGATGCATGTAACCCACAAAATTTCTTCTTTCCCTAGACATTCTTCGATGAGTATATCGTCTGACCCAACTGTTTTTTCATTTTTCATCTTTTTTAGAGCATCATTTACCTCCAATACTTGAAATTTACAATAAAATGTTATGTTCTTATACTCCTATGATTTACTTAACTATTTCAAGTTCAGTTCATTGTCTTTTGTTTTATTATAGAGTTGGTAAAAATATCTTTTCTATCGCTCTTTAATAACCACATCATCCGTCAAAACTATATCTATTTTATCCTTTATGAATTTAACTTTGCTTAAATCTCTTATCTTCCTCTCTCTTGCTCGAGCAATTTTATATATGTCATGCTCTCCATCTTTGGTATCTAGTCACTTATAAACTTCTTCATAAGCTTGACTTCTTGCTTTACTTACTGCATGTTTAGCTTCTTTCTTGGCGACTTTATTCATTACCAAGTTTTCATCATTACTACAAGCGTAGAGTGTTTTATAGCTGACCCTCTTTGCTCTCACTTTGTCTTGCATTTCCTCTTTCCACCACCAAGATTATTTATTTGTGGGCGCACAAACTTTTGATTCTCCAAGTACGTTCTTTCCGCTTATCCTTAAATGTGAAAACATAACTTCTCATGAGACAAAGTCAGGGCAACCTTTTTTTCCATCTTCAAGTTCCACCATCGAATTTTTGGCAACACTTTTGTTTGTCTTATATTTATTATATTTAATTTGCATGTCCAACACCACTAACCCATGTTGTGTTGTCAACTTTTCTCATGATATGACTTTGCAATCATTACAAATCATTTTATCCATTTTACGAGTCATAAAATAATCAATTTGTGACTTATTTAGTTCGCTTTTAAACGTAATTTAATGTTTTTCCCTCTTCATGAAAAACGTATTTGTCACAATTAGCTCATATGCTATGACAAAATCTAAATTGTTCTTCCTTCTTCATTTCTTTCTCCATACTCAAATCCTCCATGAACGGCCGTGTAATTTGTATTTTTCTTCCCTATATGTCCATTTAAGTCACCTCCTATGAAAATATTCTCTCTTTGTGGGATTTCCCTTACTAAATCATCTAAGTCTTCCCAAAATTGCACTTTAATAGCTTCACTTAATCATATTTGTGGCGCATAAGCACTGATCACATTAATAGTTTCCTTTCCTATGACCAATTTAAGAATTAAGTTTCTATCACCTTTTCTACTTACCCAAACAACTCCATCCCTACAAGTAGTATCCACAATAATACCTACTCCATTGCTTGTTTTATTTTTTCCCGTGTACCCTGATTTTTTTTAAAAAATTAGCTTTCTCACCCACCCATCTAGTCTCTTGCAGACATAAGATATTTATTCTTCTCCTAATCATCGTATTCACTACTTCCATCGATTTTCCCGTTAGCGTACCTATATTTCAACTTCCAAACCTAAGTCGGTCACAAATCCTACAATCTACTTTCTTAGGACGTTTAATAAGTGAGAGCTCTTGCCTATTTAACACTACGCCCAAGTCCTCTTGGAGGTGCAGCGATCCTTGCCAAGACACAGCATTCGGACCATACGACGAGGACTCTTGCATATTTAACACTACACCCAAGTCCTGGAAATGTAGTGGTCCTTGCTAAGTTGTCGCATTCAGACCATACGACGCGTTCCTTAGGGGGAACAACCTAGCTTTTGCACAATTTCTCAAATGATCCATATTCGTAAGGGTGACTAAATTTTATGCTGTCCATCTACCTAACACAACCCTCACTATTTTTCATCCGGATTTGGGACCGGCATAGGTTGGCTTAAAGAGAATCTATAATAAACTGAAAATTTTTAGTGTACCTTACAACCTAGTTTAGTTCAATTATTAGGGATGGTAGAAGTAAAGTGCACCAGAATGAAGTCCAATAACAAATTCTTCTGAACTCTTGTGTCTTGCTAAGCTTATTGAAGAAACTCAAGACAGTTGGTGCAGGTTGCTGGTAATTTTAGCTTCAGTATTTATCAAACACATGGAGATGGGTTTTACACTCGTAAATCATGAACGTACAAGTGCTTCTATTTTAAATCATTGTGTACTGTTGGTAATTCTCATGTACCCCAAAGTTCCTTCCTGCATATTTTCTATCAACTATTTTTCATTTAAAAGTCGGCCTTTTGGTTTCTAAGCAGTCATGCAACGTTTGTATGACTATTCGAATATTGAAATTTACCTAGATTTAGTTAGTCTCTTAATTTTAAATATCCTTGTCCTTGCATCTTTTCTTCATAACTTAGGGCATACCCTATAAGTTACTAGGGGTGTCATCTTTTATACTGAACTTATCCTTTTATGTACCAGTTCAAATAACATTCTACTGGATTTATACTTAATTTTATCTGTCAGGATGAGAATTATTGGAATTCACGTTTCTAATTAGTTACTAGGGGTGTCATCTTTTATACTGAAACTTATCCTTTTATGTACCAGTTCAAATAACATTCTACTGGATTTATATTTAATTTTATATCTGTCAGGATGAGAATTATTGGAACTCACGTTTCTAATTAGAATTTACCATCGTCACCATCATTAACTTTATCTCAATTATCCCAGCTGTCTTTACGTCTTGGTTTCTTAATTGTTACTACTAAGCACCGCTGAGGCATCAAATGTATTAATAGTAAATTATTTATTCCCATTAAGTGCAACTTTTATTCATGTTTCTTCATCTATATCCCTTCTTTATCATATAATGCTAAGTCTATCTAGCCCATCTAATGAGTGTTTTCACATTTTGTTGTACATGTTCAAATCATCCAACTCCTGTTTTAAGTTCATGTTCATGTTGTTCCAATCGTTTTGCTTATAGCATTCATAGTTTACCCCAAGATTTCCACACATTCATCTTAACATTTTAGTTATGCTATGCTTAACTTAATTACAAATTTATAACTCTTACTCTTACTCATGATATGCTCGCTCTACTCCTGCAGTACTGCACTTTTCTTTTAACAGCCAAACCACTTTTACTCTAAAAGTTATATCTTCAACTAATCATTATTCTTTTATATAAAAGATTCATGATACTTAAATCTATACCACCTACGAATTACTTTGCCATCCAATAATATTGATTGATAATTATTCGCATCACCATTTAAATTACATATCATTAACTCGAACTTTATTTTTTCTAGGCCCTTTATTCTCTACAAATATTTTTGTTCAAATTTTATTTGTTTTATCAATTATCTCATTGATTAATATTCTGTCATACACAAAAAAGCATACCCAGGATACCTAATGCAATATTTCTTACGGTCTAGGCTTTCTACTTTGAAAATATAATAAGATGTACAAATAATAATTTAACAGGAATTTATTTTATTACGAATAATAATTTAATAATATTTTTTGATGTATTTGAGAGGAAAAATTTGGAAAACTTGAAGAGAATCATTACAAATAATAATTTAACAGGAATCTAATTTAAAAGTATCCCGCCGAAAGTCAGAAGCATGTAAAATTAAATACTAAAACTCTTCCCAAAAAACATAAATTTAGATTGTATCAAACTTCTCAATCATGCACACAATTAGGAATTTGATTTTAGGATGAATGAAAGGGATTACAAATTTACGATAGTAGACTAGGCCTCACAATGACACAAGGAGAAAGACACTTCACCCGTAAAAGCTAGGCCTTAGGAGAAAATAAGGAGAAAACATCACTTCAACTAAAATTTGCTAGTTTTGCCT
The DNA here is from genome assembly GCA_033032865.1 of Dactylorhiza incarnata. NCBI lineage: Eukaryota > Viridiplantae > Streptophyta > Magnoliopsida > Asparagales > Orchidaceae > Dactylorhiza > Dactylorhiza incarnata. The sequence continues at coordinate 24,591,900 of JAWHQI010000003.1, forward strand.
TAAAAGGTGGTGAGAAGATTTCGCATCTAACAAAAAGTTTTAGTAGAAGGGTATATATTAATATGAGAATTCGAAGTGCGTTACAATCTTAATATTTCCTATTCATAAATTTATCAAAATTCTCTTGTGAAGATGTCTGTCTATATTGGATGAACAAATCATATTTGCATATTTCATTATTTATTTGTATCAACGATCGAAATCGGATGGATGCATGCAAAAACTAGTAAGTGATGACAAATTATTATTAAAGATGCGTGAATAGATGGTATAACTAAAGATTCCCATTCAAGGGTGTGGAAATATATAAATTAAAAAAGTGGGATAAAAGTGACATAATGAATGTTACACCGAAGACTTCTCTTCCCTTATAGTAATAAATATATATGGATATGCATTTACATTTATATATATGCATTTAGTAGAATAATGATTTTAACTTCTAGCTTCTAAATCTGCTAATGTAGTGAATGTCAAAACATTCCCTAGCCATAATAATGACAATTAATAAATCAAAATATTTGTAAAAATAACAATTAACAAAGTAAAACATTCTTAACAATAATTAACAACTACGAAAACATCAGTTCCAATTTTCTTCGAATAGATATAGAATTTGTCTTTTAGATGTGCATCCATAATATCCCCAATTTATCTCCATGTTAAGTGTTGTAATATGTATTATTAGGGAGGCTATATATATAACCATAAGGTGAATTTTAGGATAAAAAAGAGTGTATTTTGTAACTTGGTATCAGAGCAAGGAAAAAACCCGCCGCACGCGTCCTCGGCAGCGTCTCTCCCGTCGATCTCCAGCTTTTCTCCCGTCGACCTCCAGGCGTTCTCCCGTCGATCTCCAGGCGTTTCTCCCCGTCGATCTCTAGGAGCGTTTCTCCCTGTCGATCTCCAGCGGCTTTAGCCCTTGCAGTCGCCTCTAGCGGCTGCCGTATCTCTACCCGCGGCCAGGCCGGCCGCATCGTGCCGTCCATGCCACACGACGACCCCTTCCGCGCCGCAACGGGCCTTCCTAGTGGCCAGTTGGAGCAGTTGGTCTCTGGTTGGAGCAGCAGGCCTTCCTAGCGGCCAGTTGGAGCAACCAGCCTCTTCCTCCTCTCTGCTGCACGACAGGCATACCCGATTTTAGGATGAGATGATCGGATCTAGGGCAGGAGGAGGCATTGCTTGATTCAGTACGGGATGTGGTGATCCGCGAGGAAGCTGATCCGTGGCGCCGGAGGACAGTACGATGGAGGATGTCTTCAAGATGTTGGGTCCGGATGAGCTGGCCACATTGTTGAGGGTGTTGGGTTCATCGCATCGACCGCCGAGGCTGGAACTTCCACCCATTGATCTGAAGCTTGCTGGACCGACTACCTACCTGAGTTGGTCACGCCGTGTGAAGAAAACTCTTACTGCGAAACAGGTTGGGGGCTTCCTGACGGGGGCGTTGAATAAACCAACAACTGAAGGAGATGAGTGGGAATCGGCCCATCTGACAGTGTTTATGTGGCTTCTCAGCTCAGTTATCCCATAAATTGCCACCACGGTTGATGGTCTGGAGACGGTCATGGAGGTGCGGGACAAGCTGAAGAATACATATGATGGCGTGGGGAACACTTTGCGGGTCTTCCAGGTGAAGGGAGCGGTTGATGACACCGTTCAGGGAGAGAAGACGGTGCAGGAGTACGCCTCCGAGTTGGAACGTCTATGGGTGGATTACGATCACGCTTCCGGCGGGATGTGTTGCAGCGACTCGCAGTGTCGGGCTTCCAAGATCATCGTGGAGGAAAGGACGATGAAGTTCCTGAAGGGATTAGAGGACAAATTTGATTAGCGGAGAGCCCTACTTCTATCTGGTACGAAGATTCCTACGCTTACCGAGGCCATCTCTGCCATGATCCAGGAGGAGACACGTCTCAAACTTCAGGCAAGGATAGGAGGGTGCACTACTGTGAAGTCAGCACTATCAGTTGTTGGCCCTGGTATTATTGGACAGAGGGAAGAAACCCGACATTGTTACAACTGTGGGGAGGTGGATCATTTGAGGCTTGCTTGCCCCAGGCCACCCAAGGAGAGAGATTCGGGTGGTGGACGGGGACGTGGTCGTGGATGTGGTCGGGCTCGTGGTGGCCGAGGAGGCTATCGAGCCAATTTGGGCATGACTGACAGTGCAGAGGAAGTCGACATTTTCTATTCAGAGGATGAACAAACCCTACTGAGCATGATGGAGGGCATCAAGAGGAAACAGGCGGGCGAGGGGAGCAGGGATGGAGTTTGGGGGGTCGCTATGTATGCCCACCCAACTGATGGATCTCTTGCTCTTGCATCCATATCTTCCTCCAGAGCATTAGATTGGATCATTGACTCAGGAGCATCACGCCACGTGACAGGAAACGCAGGCGAGTTCTCCTCCTACACTCGCCTACCTACTGCAGATAGCATCCAGGCGGTGGATTGTACGTTCCAACCAGTGGTCGGTAAGGGTACTGTTAATTGTTCAGGTTCAGTAAAACTATCCAATGTTCTGCATGCTCTATCTTTTCCTGTTAGTCTATTATCCATTAGTTTCATAATCATTCAACTGAGATGTGTTGTGTTTTTTGATATTCCCAAGGTGACTTTCCAGGAGAAAGGGATGAGGCGGATACTTGGGACTGAGACTTGGCATGATGGGTTGTGGTATCAGAGAGGATTGGATGTGACTCTTGTATCTATGGTAGAGAAGGCAGTAGTTGGAGTACAGAAGCTGAGTGCAGAGGATACGCTGGTACTCCATCATAAGCGGTTGGGGCACCCTTCATTTGACACTATAGCTAGGTTGTTTCCTGCTCCTTTTGAAAAAGCAAATAAAGTTAAATTGGTGTGTGATGCTTGTGATCTAGGCAAGCTTACGAGGAGTTCATATGTTAGTACGGGCCGAAGAAGCTCTTCTGTTTTTGATGTAGTTCATTCCGATGTATGGGTGCCTTGTGCTGTAAGTTTCTTGAAAGATTATAAGTATTTTGTAACCTTTATTGATTGTGCATCCCGTGCCACTTGGTTATATTTGATGAAAAGTAAGAGTGAGGTACTTACCTGCTTTCGCGATTTCCATAAGCATGTTCATACACAATACACTGCGGTGATTAAGGTACTAAGGTCGGATAATGGGACAAAATACACGAATAGGGCAATGGAGGAGTATTTATCAGTCCATGGGATATTGCATCGGACCACATGTGCATACACACCAACACAGAATGAAGTGGCGGAGAGGAAGAACAGACACCTTCTGGAGGTGGCAAGGTGTATGATGCTCAACATGAAGGTTCCTCAGAGTCTGTGGAGATATGCAGTGTTGACAACGGCACAGCTGATCAACAGGATGCCATTACAAGTCCTGGGGTGGAAGTCACCGTGTCAGCTGTTGCAGGGACATAATGGGGGGATCCTTCCTTTGAAGGTATTTGGGTGTGTGTGCTTCGTGAAGGACAACAAGCCGGGTGTTGGTAAGCTTGATGCGAGGGCGGTCAAGTGTATCTTTGTGGACTACTCTCGTACTCAGAAAGGGTACGTGTGCTGAAGTCCAGTGGAAAAAAGAAGCTTTGTGAGATGTTCACTTTAGAGAGCTGGAGTAGTACTACCGATAGGAGGGAGCCCTACCCACACTAGATTTGTCAGATACCGAAGATGTGAGACGAGGGAGGGAGAGGTTAGTGACAGATCTGGGAGTATGACATGGAGGATCAATGGAGGAGGAGCGGGAGAGTAATGAGGAGCAGTTGGAGGAGATTGAGGAGAAGAGGCGAGATGTTAGACCTACGGATCGAGGGGAGCTAATACATATCGTAGGAGGGAGAAACTGCCAGCAATATCAGTTCCAGCGCCTGTGCCCAGACCAGCTCCTAGTCCCCTGGCTACGTCTGTCCCTACTCCTGAAGCACCTACATCGTTGCAAGCCTCAGGTGATATCCTTTCCCCTACTTCTCCTTCCCCAACTGTCACATTGCGGAGGACTATTCACAGTAATGCAAAAAATCCTCCTGATAGATACGGTTGGGACCTTGCTTCCTTTGTCTCTTATGATTATATCTCTTCCTCTCACGGAGCATTCATTGCATCGTTGGATAGTATTATTGTACCTAACAATTGGCAGTTTGCCAAAGACAATCCGAAGTGGAAGGCAACGATGAAGGATGAGATGATGGCCCTTGAGAAGAACAAGACTTGGGAGCTGGCACAACTGCCAAAGGATAAGAAGGCCGTCAGGTGCAAATGGGTGTTCACTGTGAAGCAGAACCCAGAGGGACAGGTTGAGCGCTACAAGGCTCTATTGGTTGCCAAGGGGTACAACTAGACCTATGCCATCGATTATGACGAGACATTTGCACCCGTTGCGAAGATGAGCACCGTCAAGACTCTGATTAGCTTAGCTGTGAATGGAGGATGGAGGTTGTATCAACTAGATGTGAAGAATGCATTTCTTCATGGAGATCTAGCAGAGGAGGTCTACATGGAGATACCACCAGGGTTTGGAATGACCAAGACAGAAGGCAGAGTTTGCAGGTTGAAGAAGTCCCTCTATGGGCTGAAGCAGTCACCTCGCGCGTGGTTCGACAAGTTCAGGAAGGCGATGATTGGAATGGGTTATCATTAGATAAACGCCGATCACACAGTGTTTTTCAGGCAGAATGAAAGTCACATCACCATGCTCGCGGTGTATGTGGACGACATGATCATCACAGGGGATGATGAACAGGAGATTGGCCGCCTCAAGGGAGCTCTGGGCAAGGAGTTTGAGGTGAAGGAACTGGGCCTTCTTAGGTATTTTCTTGGGATTGAGATTGCTTACGAGGCAGAGGGAATAGTCCTTTCCCAAAGGAAATATGCTTTGGATCTCCTCGCAGAAATGGGGATGTTGGGGTGCAAACCTGCTGCGACACCTATCGATCAGAAGTGTAAACTGGGTGCTGAGGCCGGGGAACCATTTGATCGTGAGATGTTTCAAAGGCTAGTCTGGAGGTTGATTTACTTGAACCACACTCGCCCGGACATCTCCTTTGCTGTGAGCATGGTGAGCCGCTACATGCATGACCCACAGAAGGGCCATATGGATGCAGTGTACCAGATTCAGTGTACCAGATTCTGCGGTACTTGAAGAATGCTCCTGGCAAGGGGCTGACGTTCAGAAGGAACGAGCACGTGAAGATTGAGAGATACTGCGACTCTGACTGGGCAAGCTGTGCGGATGACAGGAGGTCCACTTCAGGCTATTGCATATTTGTGGGAGGCAACCTGATCTCCTGGAGGAGCAAGAAACAATCAGTAATGCAATCTTCTGTGGCTGAAAGGGATGCTTGTGGAGCTGAAGTTGGATCAAGGGGGTAAGATGAAGCTGTGGTGCGACAGTCAGTCAACCATCAGTATTGCAAATAATCCAGTCCAACACGATCGAACCAAGCATACAGAGATTGACAGGTTTTTCATAAAGGAAAAACTTGATAGTGGGCTACTGGAGTTGAGTCACGTCTCGACCAAGGGTCAGGTAGTAGATTGCTTGACCAAGGGACTCAATTCAGAGGATATGATTAGGGGTTGTAACAAGATGAGCTTAGTGAATATCTTTCGCCAATCTTGAGGAGGAGTGTTGTAATATGTATTATTAGGGAGGCTAGATATATGGCCATAATGTGAATTTTAGGGTAAAAAAAGTGTATTTTGTAACTTTTTAACAAAATATTTGTAAAAATAACATTTAACAAAGTAAAACATTCTTAACAATAATTAACAACTACTAAAACATCAGTTCCAATTTTCTTCGAATAGATATAGAATTTGTCTTTTAGATGTGCATCCATAATATCCCCAATTTATCTCCATGTTAAGCCTTCTTTAGAAAAGACTTCATTCTTATCACTATCAACTACAATGACAATTCACTCAATAATAATTTATTCATCTATATTTTTTACAGCAAGTGGATCTCAAGAAGTATGACTACTTGGATTTCAACATAACATTGAATTTGAATCATCTAATCATTTGTTATCTTATTTATTTATCTTCATTTAGTTGTCAAAATATAAATAATTTTATGTGAGGAGTGAGCATCCTAATTGTGTAACAAGTTTATGGTTTATCGTCGACAAATGAGTTCATCGTCGATGATGGAGAAGTTCAACGTCAAATAGAGAGGGCAAAAGTAGAAGAGTTTGTATCAGATAGGGAGTATTTCTCATCAAAGACAAACTTTCTTCGTAAACGGAGAGGGGCAAGATTGGAGTTCTCACCGACAATGAGTGAAAGGATATCAGAGTTCATCATTGACGTGTGTGCTGACAAAGTGGGAGGAGTTAATTTCCTTACTGATTCTATGGGTGAATATATTATCATTGACAGTTCGTTGTTTATAATTTTGTTATTTGCAGGGAGACAGGGACAAAATTAAACTAATTTATACATTAGGTTAATTGAGGGAGAGAAGAAGGTATGGTAGTGGAAAATTAGGTAAAAGTACAGCTGATATGACGATATATCAAATTATATCTTGATATAAGGGCTGCAGTATAACAAAACACAATTTGGCCTTTAAAATAGCTTACCACCTCCAAAGCATATATATTGGCTGCTGCCCAATATCTACAACACTGATCCCATGAATATAAACATGTGAAATCTTATGAAAGGGAGTGACAAACTTGAAACCTGTGATTGAGAAATCTCGTGAAGATGATGGATCATTGAACCCGGGTTACTTTTGGCTGAGCCGGTCCTTAAACGAAAGGTAAACCAAAATCTTGAACATGCAGATTTTGAACTTTAAAACTATAGCTTAATTGCACCAAAATCAATTTTTAATTGAATTGACCAAAATCTAATCACAATTAGACCAACTGAATAATAGGGCAGGCCGGTGCACAAAGCATCCCCGCGCAACGCGGGTCTGGGGAAGGTTCCCACCACAAGGGTGAAATGTTGGCAAATCTTACCCTACATTTTCGCGAAAGGCTACTTCCAGGACTCGAATCCATGACCTCAAGGTCACATGACAACACCTCAACCGGTGTGCCATTCTCGCAGGCATGTTAATTGGAATAGATAGTTAGAGAACTCCTAAAATTATGAAAACAATAAGAATGTCTTGTTAATTTCATTTTTAACATTTTGCATTTTAATGGATACTATACTTAGATTGTGTAGGAAAAACCTTTTTTAATTTGATATAATAGATTATGTAAGTGATCTCGGTCACAAACACATACTTGCACTATTAATTGGGCGTCGACTCCCCAATTTGAGGCTCATATGGTCTGCTACGTCCTATGAGTAAGATAGTGTCTATTTATCACGAAAGAAAACCTCGACTGTGTCTCCTATTTATGATCTCATAGTGTCCGACATGAACAACATGAGGAACACCTGCTTAAAACCACGAATTTTAAATGTTTCATTAATATTTTACCTTATCAGTAGTCCACATGATTAATCTTAGGAGAATATTCACAAATGATTTCATTCTTAAACTATGAATTTCATTGTGCTTATGTCTTATTTCTTACCTTAATGCTACTGATATCAACACGATGAATTAGTTATTATATTATGATTTTCATTTCCCATGATTTCTATGTATGAAATACTTAATCTCTTGCATTCACATAATTCGTAAATTTACTTGTGAGCATAGGGAAATTGCATAAGAAATTTCTTACATCTTAATCCACATTATTCATATTATTGTCACACAATCATTAAACTATAAATCACTATTTTCATCTATTCATAAGATGTGTTTTCATATATATATATGTGCATTATTCTATTCTTAATGATTTGACAAAATTACATTGGAGGGAGCCATTCATAAATCTACGTGATGACTAACTATAAAAATAGAATTCCTCATATTCTAGTATACATTGTTCGTATTATCATGATAAAACGATTAAATTATGATCCAATATTCCCATTTATACATAAAATGCGATATACAAAGCTTCATGTTCGTATCATATTCTTATATAACATTGTACAACACCTAAGGGAAAATAAAAAAATTGAACTATATGGTATACTGGTATGTCTAGCCAAAAGGAATCGAATTTCTTACCTCGGTGTTGAGGCGTTCATAGACGCGGCAAGACGACATGATTTCTCTAGATCCACACAAGAAAATCCTTCCTTGCTTCCAGGGTTACACTGAAACCCAATAATCTAATTTAAGCGAAGGGAAATATATACAACAATGAAATAAAATTCATAAAGGACCACCACATACCCTTATTAAACACGTTTAACCTATGACAAGGTTGAATCGGAACTAAGAAATCCTCTGATTTATTTTCCACGTCCTCTTTTCCACTGCTAGGTTTTCTCCGAACCTATAAGGGAGCACCGACTGAAATTAGAGAAATCTATAAAATTCCTAACCCTAGGGTTAAGACAAAAACCCAACGTCAATATTTCCTACGAAAACAAAGCACAGTAGTGATGTTAAATGAGAGGAAGGAAATGCCATAACATCAAACTAGAATTTATGAGAGGAAGGAAGGAGGAGATGCATACTCTTTTCCTCGAAAGGAAATCAAAAGATGCAAAATGACCGACTGTTAGGTTTTCTAAAACTAAATCGAAATCCTTATTTCTTGAAATCGATCATAGGAGGGATGAGGAATCATGACACTTACTGGAAAAACATGATTTTTGGTTACCTGACACGAAGGAGAGGGTCGTGCGTGAGCCGAAATCCACATGGAAGGAGTCGCCGGGCCTTATTGAGTCGCTGGAAAGAGTCGTTGAAGAAGAAGGATCGATCGAGCCTTAGCCGTGGTCGAAGCCGTGGTCTCCCACTATCTTCGGTTCTCGTTTAGCTAGCGAATGAGGAGAGCCCATGGTCTCTTCTTTCTAAATGAAAATGAGTCGTGGGTGAGGAGCTGTCCTACGTCGGCTGGGTGAAGGCGCAGTGAAACTATTCAAGGTATAAAACTAAAGTATTTTCATTTCCTCACTCATATTAAAAAAATGCCACAAAACCCCATATGCGCTTATAATTTTTATTTGTATTCTCTCGTGCGCAAGCGGATTTCTTCACCATGACCCGCTCATTAATTTATTATTATTATTTCTTTTTAAATAACCGATTATGCGTAAAATTAACCATAACAAAAATGAATACCTTGATTTGTCACTAACGCCGATCCTAATCATTTGTGACCCTATTGTAATTTCAGACCCTTCAAATGAAAAACAGAATCTTTATCTATGGCTAGCATGCACAAGAGAGTCATTTGACCTCAAAGCTTCCAACACTGACATGACTAGAAAGATTCCGAGCTCGTCATGAGCAAAAGATTATACCATAAACGATTGCGATGAAACCATGCTAAAGAGAAAAAAAACATGATTCAGAACTAAGAAATTGACAAGATGAGGTATTACATGATCCGACTGAATCAGGTTAAATTCTAATATAACACGGATATCGACTTTCCCTAAGAATTCTGATTTCTTAAATGACTATCTTCACAATGTGATAAATGCGAAAACTCACGCTTATACCAGTTGTTGTTTTGGCACCATGCACTAACTTGAGATGCTTCTTCTGTAGAAGTCGATCTTATACGAGGACACAAACCAACTTAAGAAGTTTGTCATTAAGTTAGCTCAAGTAACATGGTCTATAGTTGTCATATACACTACAAAATCACAGATAAAGAGTAACAAAGTTATAATCTTATCATTACCCACTCCTGACACTAAATTATTACGCTACGCCAATGGATTAAACATCAACTTAAACGTCCATCATTGAATGTAGCTATGAAAAATATCTCACATCACCCGTACATAAACTCATGAGTGATGATTTAACGTCTCTAACGTCCAAGAGATGATTCAGATGAAAACCTAAGGCTCTGTGAATTTTTGGGGTTCAAAGGATCCTAAACCTAGCTTTGATACTAATTGTAACACCTCTACCTAGTTTAACATCAAACCAAAAACCCGACTGACACTTGTGATATGAAGCAAACTAAGCAACATTAAATATATTGGTACATAACATGTTATATCTAAAGTACCAGCGCAAAAATTAAATACTGGAGTTAAGGTTAGAGAAGTACCTCAAATTTTGATTTACAGAGTCAACTAGAAATGAGCCATGCATAGAATCTGCAAAACCAAAAATCTTAAATGAGTATGATACAAGTTTTAGTACATATATATTTGATTCATGAACTGACATGAAATGCAAACTAAATGTGTAAATTCTCGGAAGCTTATCCTAGGCGTATCTCTCCACCTGTGACCCCTGAAAAGAAATGCCCGAAGACGGGCAACCCAACTGGTGAGTAAGAAAAACTATCTCTTAGTAGCACTAAAATAATTTAATTAAAATATGGGTGCATGCTTTTAAAATAACATTTGATAAAGAAGTGTATATTATGGTTCTATGCATGCTTTTCTTTAAAAGTACTTTTAAGCATAAATGTCTTTGTTGGAAATCAGAATACCGCAATGTTTTACATTAAGAGTGCACTCCGTCATATATAGGAGAAGGGAAATATATTAAGAAATACAAGGATAAAATCAATAAATCATAAATTCTAACAATCCCCCTCAAGTTGGGCTTGTGATATTTGTCAAACCCAACTTGCCCATAATGATCCTAAATGTTCTCAGACTTAAACCACTTAGTGAGAACATCAGCCAGTTGTTGATCCGAGTGAACGAATGGAGTGCTAACAACTCCATTTACTATGTTCTCCTTGACGAAATGTCTGTCGACTTCAACATGTTTAGTGCGGTCATGCTGAACCGGATTATGTGCAACCCTGATAGCCTCCTTGTTGTCACAATAAAGTCTGATGGGACCACTACTTTGAATCCCAAGTTCGTTCATAAGGGACCGAATCCACATCCCTTCACATATCCCATGAGCCATAGCTATGAATTTCGCTTTAGTACTAGACCTGGCAACAACATGTTATTTTTTTGCTTCTCCAGGTTACCAGATTACCTCCAACCAGTTAACAATATCCAGAAGTGGTTCTTCGGTCATCAACTGATCCCACTCAGTCAGCATCTGTGAAGACTTCAATAGTTAACTCTTTACTTGGGGTGAACAAGATACCACGCCCAGGAGAGGATTTGAGATACCGTAATACCCGGTGGGCAACATCCAAGTGGCAAGACTTAGGAGTGCATGAATTGACTGATAACCCCAACAACATATGAGATATCTGGGCGCATATGGGATAGGTAGATAAGTCTCCCTACAAGTCGTTGATAGCCAATGATGCCTGCAACAACATCTCCATCATCTCTTCCTAGATTATGGTTGGCTTCCATTGGGGTATCAGCAGGTTTGCATCCACTCATCCCTATTGTCTCGAGTAGGTCAATGATATACTTCCTCTGAGAGATAAAAATCCTATGCATAGATCTTGCGACCTCAATACCTAAGAAATACTTGAGATTTCCCGGATCTTTTACCTCGAATTCGCGAGCCAATCTCACCTTCAGACTTTGGATCTCCTCCAAGTCATCCCCAGTTATGACAATGTCATCCACATAGACAATAAGAACAGTTCGTTTCCTTTTCTGTACTTTATAAATAAGGTGTGATCAACATTGCTCTAAGAGTAATCGAAAGTCATCATGGCTCTTTGGAACCTTCCAAACCAAGCCCTAGGAGATTGTTTTAGGCTATATAAAGTCTTCTTCAGCTTGCAGACCTTTGCCTCAGATGCTTCAGCGGCAAGCCCCGGAGGTAGAGACATGTATACTTCCTCTTCCAAATTCTATGGAGGAAAGCATTCTTTACGTCTAATTGACTCAGACTCTACCCTTTGCAAACAACACGCAGTATCTAAATAAAATTCATCTTTACTACAGGAGCAAAGGTTTCCTGATAGTCAATCCCAACAGTCCGAGTGTATCCTCTGGCCACCAATCTAGCTTTGTACCGTTCCACTAGACCCTGGGAGTTTCGCTTCAAAGAGAAGATCCACTTGTACCCAACAACGGTCTTCCCTTGTGGAAGATAAACCAGATCCCACGTACAATTCTTTGCAAGAGCCATCGGCTCTTCAAGCATAGCTTCCTTCCATTTTGGGTGCCCAAGAGCTTCTTTCCATGAGGAAGGGATAGATACCGAAGACATGGAAATGACAAAGGCTCTATGCGAGGAAGACAAAGAGTCATAAGTCACATAATGAGATAGACAATGTTGAGTGGATGCACGGTTACCTTGGTGACCAGTAGATGGATCAGATGGTGGCTCCGGTATCACGTGCGAAGACGTATTGTTTGTTCCCCTGCGTCTCTGAGTATAGACCTGCAAAGGAGGAGGAGGCCGATGAGGCATTGTTGGAGGAAGAGGTACGTGACTGATAGAATGGTTAGGAGGACTAACATGCTGATATGGAGGAGAAATAGTTAGAGGAATAGAGAGAGCTCACTTCCATGGTAGCAGACTCCCCCTGAAGAGATCCCATAATAAGATTCGGATTCATGAAAGATAACATCCATAGAGACAAATATTTTGGGTCATAGGATGAGAGCACTTATACCCTTTTGGGTGGGAGAGTATCCAATAAAGACACATCGAAGTGTACGAGGGTCAAGTTTGGAGGCGCGGTGCACGTGGGCAAAACACACGCCCAAAGATACGTGGAGGAATTTGAGTAGGAGTAACATTGAGAGTATCCAAGGGTTTTTTTGATGAAGGATACGAGTAGGCATACGATTAATAAGATGTGCAACCGTGAGAACGACGTCCCTCCAATAATATTTAAGAAGGTGCATCCTAAGTAAGAGACATCGAGCAACCTCAAAGAGGTGTCGATTCTTATGCCCAGCAACCCCATTTTGAGAAGGGGTGTAAACGTAGGAAGTCTGGTGGATGATACCCAAGTCATTGAGGTAGCGTTCAAAGTGAGAGTCAGTGTACTAACGATCATTATCACTTCACAACACTTTAATGGTAGCATGGAACTGAGTAGCGATCATTTTATGGAACTGCTGAAATAGTGGAAATATTTTATTTTTGGTTTTCATTAGGTAAACACATGTGCACCAGAAAAACAGTCTATAAAAGTAACAAACCATTGACAACCTGAAATAGAAGCAACTGAACAAGGGCCCCATACATCAGAATGAATAACCTCAAAAGGAGTAACACTAGGAGGGGAAACATGAGTAAGAGAAGCCCGTTTGTGCTTACTAAGCTCACATACATCACCAGTAAAATTGTTAAACAAAGAGTTGGACATAACATGTTACAAAAGTTTCATAACAGGGATAAAGGAACGTCCCATGCGACAATGCCAGGAATCCAAATCAGAAGACGAAGCCACATGAAGAGCTTGCAGAGGAGCCGAGATGGATGGATCAACCATATATAGGCCATCACACAGTCTACCAGAGCCAATCACCATCCCCGTCTTCAAGTCCTGAAATATATTAGAAGTGGGGAAAAAAGTTACGCATCAATTCATTAATGTAGTCAATTGACTAATTGAAAGTAGATTTTAAGTAAATTTAGGAACATGGAGAACAGAAGAGAGAGCAAAGGAAGAGAAGGGAATGAACCCTTTCCCAGCAATAGAGGAAAATGATCCATCAACAAAGCTCACTTTGTCTCTACCAAACAGAGGAAAGTATGACACGAAACCTGAAACGGAGCCAGTCACGTGATCGGTAGCTCCAGAGTCGATGATCCACTGGGTTGAGGAGTGGGCGGTAGCAAAATGAGCACCAAGTTTCCCTTGGTGAGCATAAGTGGATGAGGTAGAAGTAGATGTCTCGGAAGGCTGACCATGCATCAGACAACGAAAGTCTTGAATCTCTTCGGAGGAAAGAGCAGAAGTAGCACCAGGAGTCTTAGAGTAACCATATGGAGCAATATCTTCAAAGGAATCCGAGAGATGTGTAGATCTGGATGGAGGAGTGGAGGACGGCCTGGGAAACGACCATAGCCACGACCGCCGGAGATGCAGGACCTCCTCATGGAGGGGGGAATCCGTGAAGCTTGAAGCAATTGTCCCTAGTATGTTGGGATTTCCCGCAGTAATCACACATCAAATGATCATTTTCTGCCGACTTGGGCCTATTGTCACGGGATGAACGCTCACCAGGGTTAAACTGAGCAGCAAGAGCAGAGCCCTCCGAGCCGGAGACAGGAAGTAAAGTCTGTCTGCGATCAAATTCTTGCTGAACAAGGCTGTAGACCTCATGCAGTGAGGGAAGAGGAGAACGACCAAGGATCTGAACACTAATGAGATCAAAATCCCGGTGCAGGCCGTGAAGAAATTCAAAGATCCGATTGCGTTCCTTACGCGACCGAATAAGCACTTCATCTTCTGGAGAGACAAGGGTGAGAGCATCAAAGTGATCGTACTCTTGATATATCTGAGTAAACTCCAGGTAGTAGGTAAAGAGGAAACGATCACCCTGCCTCAAAAAGGAATATCTGCCTCAAAAGGAATATCTGTCGCTGAAGTTGGAAAATTTGAGCGGCATTCCCACGACAAGAATAAGTAGCCTCAACACACTTCTAAATATTGGCTGCAGTCTCCAGGAACAGGTAATTGCGAGCAATAGACTCCTGCATGGAGTTGAGCAACCACGACATCAACAAGGAGTATTCACTCCCATTGTTGCCAATCCGTAGATGTCTGAGCGGGGGCCAGAGTAGTGCCACTAACATATCCAAACATATGATGGCTTTTGAGGGCAAAAGTGATGGGACGTGCTTTCAACAGATAGTTGGTGCCATCGAGCTTCATGGTGGTAATTTGAGAAGTGCCTTAGGGCCAGTTTGGGTGAGCTGTTGCTGATGGAAAGCTGCTGATGAGCTGTTGCTGATAGGAAAAGTGCTGTTTCTGGAAAACAGAGTTTTGTTAAAAAACTGTTTGTGTGAAATGGAGTTTGCAGAGCTTTTGATAAGCTGTTTTGTAAAAACTGTTTGGCAGAAATGGAGTTTTTTTAGGTTAATTTTTTCTAATTAATTTAAATTCTTTGTTTAATACCTGAAATCATTTTCAACATTTAAAATCAACGTCACACCACATACCAAATAAAGTTTCAATGTTTTTCAGATATTACAAAACAACATAACAAAAAAACATTTTAAACTCTCGCCGCACGGATCCATCAGCTGCATGCAAGTATTTCTGTGTATCACCTACATAATTGAAAATACTTTATATTAGATTCTTATATTAATTTAAAATTTAAAATATGAGGAATGAATCTTACCTTCTTGCATCATAGAGTTGTTGCGCTATAGACTCACGCAGTGTTAACATCTCGTCTACACCACTTGATGTATCAGTGCATGTATCTTGTTGTCTCTGTGAGCCCACTCCGCCTCCCGTACGCTGGCTCTCACTTTCTCTAAAATCAGGATCCATACGTGATGGAAGTCTCCATATAAAATTATGCAAAGCCATTGTAGCTAGGACGATATGCGTTTGTTTTTCAAAACTATAGGTGGGCATATCACGGAGTATTGCCCATTTTTTCTTCCATACGCCAAAAGTGCGTTCAATCACACTCCTAAGAGAAGAGTGTGCTTGATTGAAAATCTCTCGAAGTCCCTCCACTGGACGATTACCACGAGCAAAATCGGGAAGATGGTACCGTGTATCTGGATAAGGTTTTATATACCCTCTTTGCAGTGGATATCCAGCGTCTACCAAATAATACTTTCCTGCTTGATTAAAAAATATATTTTAATGAAAAAAATAGGGAAGAAGTAATGTATGAACTACATTTATAATATCATTACCTCTGGGGGGTGCGGGAAGTTATATTTGGGATTGCTTATAGCAAAATTAAAAATCCGACTATCATGAGCTCAACCCACAACTTCCACTCTTTTTTATGGTGGTCTCATTTATTTTTCATTTGGATTCTATCGTACTTCTTTCCGGTTTTCTGCTCAAATTTTACAACTAGGTTGGTCCATCCCTCTTTGCTGAAATGTGTAGTCGGCCGATTACCGAGCTCAATTTCGATAATGCATAAGTCACAAAAGATAGAGATATCATTTTGATCCCATATAGCTGATATCCCTCCATCTTTTGGTTTCCCCATCTACAATTTTATACAATTAGATACAAATACTCATGTATACAGCACACACACATACACATATACATATATACAGCACACACACACTTACATACAGCACACACACATACATATATAAAGCACACACACACACACATATATATATATATACACTCTCACACACTCTCACACACACACACACACACACACACACACAAATACATATATATACAGAACACACACACACACATACATATACACACATTCATATATATATATATACACACACACAAGCACACACACACACCTACATATATATACACAGCACACACACACACACACAAATACATATATATATATTCACACACACACACACATATACATACACAGCACACACACACACCTATATATACACAGCACACACACACACATTCATATACACACACACATTCATATATATATATACACACACACACACACCTACATTATATACACAGCACACACACACACAAATACATATATATATACACAGCCCACACAAACACACACACCTATATATATACACACACACACACACACCTACATATATATACACAGCACACACACACACACAAATACATATATATATTCACACACACACACACACACATATACATACACAGCACACACACACACCTATATATATATACACAGCACACACACACATTCATATACACACACACACATTCATATATATATATATACACACACACACACACCTACATATATATACACAGCACACACACACACAACTACATATATATATATATACACAGCCCACACAAACACACACACCTATATATATACACACACACACACACCTACATATATATACACAGCACACACACACACACACACAAATACAAGAATATATACACAACACAATCAAGCGCACACACACACACAACCATACATATATACATCACACACACACAATCAAGCGCACACACACAATCATACATATATACAGCACACACACACACATATATATATACACATCACACAATCATATCATATACAAACAGGACACACACACACATACATATATACACAGCACACACACAAAATTATATACATCACACACAAAATTATATACATCACACACACACACATAAAAACAGGACACACACACACACATACATATATACATCTGAAGTTTTTTCATACCCACAATACCAATCAAACAAAAAAAAATCATACCAAAAAAATTTCAAACATAGAAACGAAAAGGGAAATTGAGGCCTTAAGGAGAACAAGCAGGGAATTTTATACCTGACTTTGGATCTGGAAGAGGCTAGGATCTGGAACAAAACTGGAGGAATTCGTGGCCGTCGATGGCGGAAAAACAGCGTCAGAAACTAGCTAGCAGGGGAGTCGTGGCCGTCGGAGAACGGGTGCAGAAATGAGCGAGTCGGCGGAGGCGTGGCCGTCGGAGATCAGGAGGGAAGAAGAATTGGAAGCGGAGGCGGGGGTGTTGCTGTCGGAAGAACAATCGCCGCCTGTGAGATCGGGAGCGGAGGAAGAGGGCTTCGCGATATTAGGGCGGAAAAGAAACGCGACGATAGCGGCGCGGTCGAACTGGAGAAGGAAGGCGCGGTCGAACTCGTAATATAAAAGACTTATATTTAAAAACGCCGTTTCCCGGCTTTTGATAGCCAAACGCAGCTTATGATCAAAACGCCGTTTTTACCTGCCGCACCGGAGCTCATAAGCTGCCCCAAACGCTACCTTAGTCATGGGTTGCACTGCCCGAACCCAAAGCCGACATCGGGGTGGAAGCCACATGAACCCCAGAGGACGTATTAGGAGAATCAACACTCCCTTTCATAGCAACCCAAGGATAGAAACCACGGGATCACAGGAAAAAAGAAAGAATGCAGCCCTAGGGTGTTCTCATAGAAAGAGAAGAACCCGAAGAAAGTCCCGACAACGGAACCAAGCCTAAGACGCTAATCAGGGAGAGGAAGGAGGAGGAAGAACCATCCTCAACACGAGAAGGGACGAACGCCGGGAAGGAGGAATCATGGCTGCGTTCAGTCGGCGTCCGAAAAAAACAAACAACCACTCCTTCAGAAGTGGAAGCGGCTCGGACGGGAGAGCGGAGCATCCTGGAGCGAACGGAGTGGGCTGGAGGGCGCGGGATGGAGCAGAGTAGGCTAGGTCGGGTGGAGAGCGGAGCACGTGAACAGTGCGGATGTGAACGGAAGAGTGGGAGTGGGTTAGGTTGCCTTTGATACCTTGTTGGAAATTCGAATACCGCAATGTTTTTCATTAAGAGTGCATTCCCTCATATATATAGGAGAGGGGGAATACAAAAGATATACAAGGATAAAATCAATAAATCATAAAATCTAATAGTCTTTTCTAATACTTGATCTTATACTAAATTTCCCTCCAATTTCAGAGTCATTAAAGTATAGGGATTTTAGGTTTCGACTTTTAGTTGGGATTGAGATGTCTTATATCTTCTTTCTTTTTATTCTTAGTTAAATAAATTTTGATGCACATTCTAGCGATTCGAGTCCCTAAAGACGAACATAGGTGCCCTAGTGTCTCTCGGTGATGGACTCACATCTAGTAATGGAGTGTAGACTCGTCAATTTGAGGCTCATATGGTCTGCTACGCCCTATGAGTAAGATAGTGTGCCCCTATCTATCACGAGAGGAAACCTCGATCCTACCTCCTATTTATGATCTCATAGTGGCCGATATGAACAACAAAAGGAACACCCGCTTAAAGTCACTAATTTTAAATGTTCCATTAAGCTCTTACCTTTTTATTAGTAGTTCACGTGATTAATCTTATGAAAACATTCACATAAGATTTCATTCTTAAACTACGAATTTCATCGTGCTTATGTCTTTTGTATTACCTTAATGCCAATGATATCAACACGATGAATTAACTATATTATGATTTTCATTTCCCATGATTTCTATGTACGAAATACTTAATCTCTCACATTCACGTAGTTCGTAAATTTACATGCCAGCGTAGGAAAATTGCATAAGAAATTTCTTACATCTTAATCCACATTATCCGTATTATAACGCAATGGTTAAACTATAAATCACTACTTTCATCTATTCATAAGATGTGTTTTCATATTTACGTGCATTATTTTATTCGTCATGATATGGTAAAATTACATTAGAGGGAACCATTCATAAATCTACGTGATATGTCTAATTATAAAAAATAGAATTTCTTACATTCTAGTATACATTGTTCGTATTAACATGGCAAGATGATTAAATTACGAT
Organism: Dactylorhiza incarnata; assembly: GCA_033032865.1. Taxonomy (NCBI): domain Eukaryota; kingdom Viridiplantae; phylum Streptophyta; class Magnoliopsida; order Asparagales; family Orchidaceae; genus Dactylorhiza; species Dactylorhiza incarnata. The sequence goes on from JAWHQI010000003.1 coordinate 24,611,259, forward strand.
CTACTATTCCCATCTATACATAAAGTGCGATATACAAAATTTCATGTTTGTATCATATTCCTATATATAACATTGTACAACACGTAAAAGTAAATACAAAATTTGAACTATGTGGTATGTCTAGCCAAGAAGAATCAAATTTCTTACATCTGTGTTGCATCGTTCATTGACGCGGCGAGGCGACATGATTTCTCCATATCCACACAAGAAAGTCCTTTCTCGCTTCTAGGGTTGCACTGAAATTCCAATAATCTCATTTAAGTGAAGGGAAAGATATACAACAATGAAATAAAATTCATAAATGACTACCACATACCTTTATCAAGCACGTTTAATCTACGACAAGGTTGAATCGGAACTAAGAAATCCTCCATCAATTTATTTTCCACGCCCTCTTTTCCACTACTAGGGTTTCTCCGAACCTATAAGAGAGCACCCGCTGAAATTAGAGAAATCTATAAATTTACTTATCCTAGGGTTAAAGACCAAAACCCAATGTCAATATTTCATACGAAAATGAAACACGGTAGTGATGTTAAAGGAGAGGAAAGAAACTTCCTAACATCAAAACTAGAGTTTATGAGAGGAAGGAAGGAGGAACGAAATGCATACTCTCTTCCTCGAAAGGAAATCAAAAGATGCAAGATGATCGAATGTTAGGTTTTTTGAAACTAAAATCGAAATCCTTATTTCCTGAAATCAATCATAGGAGGGATGAGGAATCATGAGACTTACTGGAAAAAACATGATTTTCGGTTACATGACACAAAGGAGAGGGTCAGGCGTGAGCTGAAATCCACAGGGAAGGAGTCGACGGGCCTTATCGAGTCACTGGAAAGAGTCATTGAAGGAGAAGGATCGATCGAGCCCTAGCCGTGGTCGATCTCCTCCTCCCAGTGCTTCTTTTCTCCAGATGGCAAGGGAGGAAGAGCCGCGTGCCCTAGCATTGGTTCTTGTCTGGCTTGCGAATGAGGAGAGTCCTTGGTCTCGTGGAGTTAAATGAAAATGAGTTGTGGGAGAGGTGTCATGCGTTGGTTGGGTGAAAGCACAGTGAACTGGTTCAAGGTCTTAAACAAAAGTATTTTCATTTCCTCACTCTCATATTACAAAAATTGTCACAAAACCCCCTATGCACTTATAACTTTAATTTGTTCTCTCTCTCGCTCGCAAGCCGATTTCTTCACCATGATCCGCTTATAAATTTATTTTTCTATCTTTTTAAATAACCGATTGCACGCAAAATGAACCCTAACGAAAATGAATACCTTGATTTGTTGCTAACGCCGATCCTAATCATTGCGATCGGACCTTGAAATTAGAAGGACGATGCGTAAATTTCGAATGCTACATCTCACATCATATTGTTTACTCACTCGTACATCACAATTAGTGTCTCACATATGTTATTTTGATCATATATTTCAATTGTGTGGGCTACTCGAGACGATAGACTCTGATCGAGACACAATTTTCACAAGCAGATTGTAGCAGGAACTCTTTAAGCCTAGCAACATTAAAACTGACATTTTTATCATCCTAAATTGTTTTACTCGAAGATTTTCAGCCTTAAATTTAGACAAGGGTAAAAGACTTCTCATTCAACAAAATATTTTAGTGGAAGAAAATATATTAATCTGGTTGCTTTATATTCTTTACAAGTTTATAACAGCTATGCGTATAAACTTGGACTCAGGATGGAGATAACAGCTATGTGTATTATGGATGTAGTTCTGTTGATCGGCGATCAACACTTGATGGACCCATGCTAAGGGCAGCCACTGAAGATCCATTGTTGTTGAAAATGTGTGGCATAGTGAAAGAGTCTCATGAAACAAAAACATCATGGAAAAATCTCACGAAGTACATGTGCTGCTGAAATAATACGTCTAGGAACTCTTGTGAGACCAGGGGTTGTTGAACTGGGATTGCTTGTGGTTAAGCCTGAACCTGTTCTTGAAGAAGGTTGAACCATAGTCTTGAATATGAAAGCTTTTGCTTGAACCAGAACTGATTCAAACCAGGTTTGAACAAAATTGATAATTTAAGAGAATTGGATTTAAGAAAATAATAATCTGACACGATGACTTTTATCTCAATGCAACTTGTGCTTTTGACCCGTAATTTTTTTGAATCTACGTCTTCTGAATATCCGGTATAAGCATTTCCATAATCAGTATAGAAGGATGTGGACTCTATATTATTTAGGATAAGATAATTATTTTAATAAAATGTAAGGTTTTTTAGTATTGTTGTGCACACTTATTTATTTATTTTTCTTTTCTTTTAATCAAAGGATTCACGCTTTACACACGTGAAACAGTCATTTTAGCGAATCTAACTTGTATGTTCTTTTTTTGCTCATCTTATTTGATTGCCATTACTTTTTAAGTTTGTCACGTTCTCCACCTGTATATTTCAACATTAATTATGTAGTGCAAGTATTATTGAGTTATTTTGAATTAGCACATGAACTGTGAACCTTATTGATGTTTGTAATTTTAAGACCTTAACCAGGACATCACTTCATTGTGTGTAAGATAGACGAGGGACATTTTAACATATTGCAAATTGCACAAGCAAATTAGTATTGAATGTTGTGAATTGGTTGGCAAGCATCTCCTATCAGTATGGACTGCCAGCACACTTTATTGACTGAAATGTCTTACATTTTGATTAAGACTATTGTGTAAAATCACTTCAGGCTTAAATTAAAGCTGTAGGCAATTTCCAGAATACTTCCAAAATCATTCCTTAATTTATTTTTATGATTGACTAATTCACTGTTGTCATTGCAGATAGTCAAGCCTAGACCTTTGCAAGCTGCAAGCATCCCAGGACTGCTTGGCATGTTTCAGAATGTAAGCATTATCGACCAGTTTGTGCCTTAAAGTTCTCTTTTATCATGCCTGTAATCTTATATGCATTTATATAGTAGAATTTAAATTTTTTATATTTGGACTCAATAAGAATGGATCAAATAAGGAGGATGTTATGGGCAGCATGCACAGCCTTAGTATTTTAATAGTCTTAGTATATTTTAATATTTTCTTGTCTTTAATATTGTACTCTTATGCCATTGTAGTTCTTATTTAAGTGACCCTTGGGGTCTTGAGATGGTATGAAATGAAATAGTTCTAATTCCTTTTCTTGAATGTGAGATCTTGGTAGCTCTCTCTTCTAACGAGCAAGCCCCTCTTAGGCAGCCGCGGTTAAGGCTCTGTTGTATCCCCCACCATCATCGCCGCCTCCGACCACTACTCTGGCCACCGCTTCGAGTAGGGCCATAACAACTTGGTATCAAAGCCTTCGATCCTCCACACCATAACTTCCATCGGATCGGCCGACATCTAGTCACTGTTTTGAGTGTTTTCCAGCAGTTGTTTCCTTCATTCCATCTCTTCGACAAACAGCAGCCCGCTCCATTCCTAGGAATTGATCATGCCCACCATCTTTTTTCCCCTGTCAGAAAACCACGCGTACGACTTCAATCAGCGACATCCTGCCGTCGGCTTCAGCGCACACACCTTCCTCTAGCCGCACCTTCTTTTGAAGCCTTCTACAGAAGCCTCTCCACCTCTAGCACCATCCGCAAGGGCCGGGTTTCTCTGCGTCTAGCACAGCCACACCGTGCGGCGCCTGAAAATCTGACGCTACCAACATCCATCGACATCTCCTTCCATCGACACCCATGCATCCTTCGTCCTCTTCTTCCTCGAACCGCCCACCGACGTCTTCGTCGACTTCATGCATCGAACAACCCGCTGTTTCCGCTTCCGCATCCGTCTGATCCACCTCAAGTCAGATCCGCCTGTCATTTTCCTCGAGCCACATGCCATTCTCCTTAGGCAACAAACCACCCTCACATGCCTTCCGCCTATTTCGAGCCCCACGCTTAATCCCGCCAGTGCTTTTAACTTTATTATTATTATTTCCTTTTCCCGCATCATCGAGTTTTACACAATCTCTCTCCACATCAACAAACTTATTTAATTATTTTAATTAATTCTTCTATTGAATTAATTAGGTAATTAATTAATTATTATGGAGCTCAAGCTTAGTGTTGCAGAGATTGCCGCCCTCCGTTCGATAGAGGAAATGATGATCTCCTGGGATGCACGCCTTTGGGACGCCGACGCACGTCGTCAGGACGCCATGACCACGCTCCTCCACAAACTTGATAATTTGATAGTTTCTCTTCCGCCGAAGATTTCACTTTCGTTGCCGCCACCTCTCCTCTTATAATCGCCATCTTCGCAGGCTGCTAACACACCACCGCTCTTCATGGCGATTGTTCCTTCGGCCACGCAGACGCTTTTTCTGCCAGCACTTGCTCCGCCGGTCCCCACTCCGCCGACTCCGAAGGACCCGTTCTTTCCTCCGGCCACATCGCTGCCTCTTTTACTGGTCTTTTCTCTGGCCCCGCTCATGCCGGTCCTTGCTTTACTGGGCCCCCTAGATCCCTTCCTTCAGCCGGCCGGTCCCAAGTCGGCGTCGCCATTTCTGCTTGACGCTGCCCGCTCTCTGCCCTTCCGAGCATCGTCGTTCCGCTCGTTCATCGCCAGTTTTTCCTTCAGTCTCCGGTACAACAACGCGATACCGAGAATTGTTTTGGCGCGAAATCAAGAGCCTGACGATCATTCAGTACAAACCTCGTTCAAGCTTGAGGACAAGCTCGATTTGAAGGCCGGGAGAGATGTTATGGGTATCATGCGCGGCCTTAGTATTTTAATAGTCCTAGTATATTTTAATATTTCTTTGTCTTTAATATTTTACGCTTATGCCATTGTAGTTCTCATTTAAGTGACCCTTGGGGTCTTGAGTTGGTATGAAATGAAATAGTTTTAATTCCTTGTCTTGAATGTGAGATCTTGGTAGCTTTCTCCTCTAACGAGCAAGCCCCGCTTAGGCAGCCGCGGTTAAGGCTCTGTTGTATTCCCCACCATCATCGCCGCCTCCGACCACTACTCCGGCCACCGCTTCGAGTAGGCCCATAACAGAGGATCCATAGAACTGACTCGAAATAATTTGAAATGAAGAGTAATTTTGACGGTGATAAAATTATTTTTTGTTCTAGTTGGCTTATTCGTGATGTTCCAATATGTAATCTTCTGTTTGACTTTTCCTTTTTCATGAATATTTTTTGAACTTTTAATTTGAAATAAGTGAAGATTTATAATTATTTGTGCCATCGTGCTTACTACAAACTATGTATTTGCAATCCATGTAGTTTATGCTTCTATTATTTCTCAATAGCTTTGTGTTGGCCTACTTTTCCTTTTTCAGTCATCTTGTCATGCAGCTGAACATATTGTGAAATTGGGAATTTGGATCAGAATTGTGGGTCTTGAGGATTCCACTGAACTAGAATTTTGACCGTGAAGTTTTTGATATATTGAGTGCTCATGTAAAAGGTTGGATATGCCACGCTGAATAGGATAAGTCTGTGGTTTGTTGGTCTCTAACTATACCCATCATAAATGATGGTGGTCATGATCATGATTATAGATGAACCCATAGAGAAATGCTTATTACTTTTAGGTTGTTCTTATTTTTATAGAACTTTCCTTATCCTGGCCCTTTAAATGTGCGATGCCATTTAATTAGTTGCTACTGTTGCTAGTCTTGTTATTCATTATGTTCATGAAGTTAATATTATATTTATGTAGCTGCTAGCATTTTTGTGTGTAAAATACTTAGTTTGACTAATCTGTCACTGATTTACTGAACTCATACTTCATTTTTTTCCTTTTCCACGTATCTAATTGCAGGAATGGGACGCTTTAATGTTATCTAATTTTGCCTTGGAGCAGCAGCTGCATACAGCTAGGCAAGAGCTTAGTCATGCCTTGTACCAGGTATTACGTTTTCTTCATGTATTTCTCTGGTTTCATTCCAGGCACGAAGATTTTTCATTCAATTTCTGTTTAACTTTGACGGATTTTTGCTCGCTGTCTCCTTATGGCGTGTTTCTATAAATACAAAAAGGTTGAATTTGCTTATGAACTTGTACCTTGAAATGATTAGTTTTTCATTGGAAGAAAACATGAATGTATTGAATATCTAGGCATATATAACTGCTGATTCATTTTGAATTTGTTTGATGAAGCTTGAGAGAATCTTGAAGATGTAAGATTTAGTTTTCAGAAAGAACACCCAAGTGAATCTAAAAAAATTATCCACACTGACCAATGCTTATGAACTTGTACCTTGAAATGATTAGTTTTTCATTGGAAGAAAACATGAATGTATTGAATATCTAGGCATATATAACTGCTGATTCATTTTGAATTTGTTTGATGAAGCTTGAGAGAATCTTGAAGATGTAAGAGTTAGTTTTCAGAAAGAACACCCAAGTGAATCTAAAAAAATTATGCACACTGACCAATGAGTATGACTTTCCTCATAAGCTATGGACAACAATGAGTCTAAATAGATCCATATGTAAAAGATACAGGATTCTTGAGAAGTCATTCTTATCTGCTCTTTTAAATGAAACCCTAGTTTGCTCACCCAATTGGCAGGATCTACAGGACTTTTCCTTTACATATCTTTCTTGTGGCAGACCTCTAACAAGATTATCCTTGTAGAGTTTGGATACTGTTTTTAGATTTAAGTGTCCTAATTTTTTATGCCATAACTCTGTATTGCTTAAATTAGAATTAAACAGACAAATTTCTTTTTGATTTGAAGAAAAGTCAACTTTTATAACATTTCTTTTCCTGTTACCAGTAAGAGCTATATTGCGTGTGGTTGATGAAATTATAAGACTGAGTGTGATTGAATACAACCTTGTATTCCTTGTGACACAATCAAGCTTGTAGATTGCGGCCGACATGTCATTTTTGAGGGGGAATCGATATGTTTTCGCCACATTTGACAATTTTGGCGTTTTTCAGTATTGCAACCGACATGTCAGACATGTCGACCCAATATTGTGGCTAATGGCGGAAAATGACGGTCCAATATTGCGGGTTTTTTTTTAATTTGTTCAAAAAAATTTATAATTTTTTTGTATAGAATGATTTCATCAGAAGGTTCTAGCAAGATTCGTAGCGCTTCTTTCATAGTAGGTCGAGATCCATGTTGAGCATTTGGTGAGAAGGTGACTCCAAATGACACCAATCAGAACGATAAAACAATTATTAGTAGTTTAATTTTCTCATATGAATTTTAGTTTACACTTTAGATAAAACAATTACCATCTAATTAATAAATGAAAATATTATGATATATATATAATTAATTATAATATTATAATCCGACATTTTGAAATGTCCCCGATATATCCCCGCAATCCGACATCCAACATAAAAAACTCAAACCGACATGAGTCCGACATCTGCAAGCTTGGACACAATTGGCTTATGCTGATTAGGTTGTGCTTCAACCCTTCAACATGAGCAACCTTGTCAAATGTAGTTGACCCAACTCTGATCATTCCATACCCTTGGGTTTGACCACAGCTAGAGTCACCAAACATTACCTTTGGTCATTGCTTAACCCTATAGTTTTCCAGCAAGTGCTTGTCTCCAGTCATATGTCTGAAACAACCACTGTTCAAGTACCACAACTGGTTTGTGACTGGACAGTTCCTTTTCTGCAAAAGAATTAAAAGTTAGGTGGATCCCAAGTTACCTTGGGTCAAATTCTTCCATCATAGAGGGTAATAAAGGAGTAAGAGGGTTTATCCTTGTACCCCTTAGGATGAGAGTTTGCTGGTTGATTATACCAATAATCTTTTATATGATGTCCTGTTTTAGTACAACAAAAACATTTATATGTATTATGCATATTTCCATTAATGGCATGATTAGAATGGAAAGGAGGTTCGATAGAGAATTTCTCCATTCTATGATTCTGTATTGAATCATTCATACATCGAGTACCAGTTAACGCAAAATATGTATATCTCGACGTACTTCGAGATGAATTGGACTTATACTGTTTTTTATTAAACTCGATATACTGACTTTTGTTTTTATTTGAGGGAGCTTTTCCCAAGATTTCTCTTTGTTTTAGAGGAACTGAATTTATCTTCTTATGATTCATTTGTTCAGTATTTTCCTTATAAGTGACTTTCCTTCTATCATATTTTGAAGTAGAAGGAATGCCAACCAACAAGTCTGCTAGTTCTTTTCCTTTAGCACTGATAAATTTCACTGGATTTTTCTAATCTGGTATGCTAGGGAATCAGCCTTCTGTTGAGAATAAACACCTAGACCTATGTTTTTGAACCTAATTGAGATATTTTCAGATATAGCCTTCAACTGCTGGCTCCTCCCACTCAAGCTGTCCTAAAAAAGCTTTGCTTTATTTAGTTTAGCTTTCAGATTTTCATTCTCTAATTTCAGAGAATCAACTTCTTTCAGCTTAAAATTCTCCACTCTTAATTCACAGTTTATTACAACAGAAATTTTCTTCTTCTAATTTTTTCGCGAGATGAGCTATTTCTACTCTTAAAAATTTTATTTGACTTTCTGCAGCCAATTGGTCTTGACAGAAGCCTTTAAATGCTGTTTTAAATTCTTCAGAAGAAATCAAAATTCTCAAAATAAGTTACCTCATCATTTTCTTCTGGAAATTCAGCTTTCTTTTCAGTTAGTTATAGAGCCATCCTGCAAACTTCTTCTGCTTTGCTCTCATCTTCATTCGAGCTTGAAGAGCTGTCTTCAATATGACTTCAAGTCTTTGCAATGAATTTTTTGTTTTTCTTTTTGTTCATTTTCTTGGGATCATAATGCTTCTTATGACCCTTATCTTTCCTCTGGATTTTGTCCTTGATTTGATCAAGACACTCTGGTGCAATATGTCCAGATTTCCTGTATGACAAACATATTATTTTCTTAGAAGGAGTTTTCTCATACCTTGGCTTGGAGATACTTCTTTCCTTCCTTCTAAAGTCTTCAACTTTAATCCATTTCTTGAATCTTCTGGCTAAAAGATTTATCTGTTCATCATCCATATACTGACTTTCTTCATCAGCAGTCTTGAGTGCTATGGATTTTTCTTTGGAGGTTGAGAAGGTGTTCTCCTTTGCTCTTGCTTTGAGGAGAAGTTCATAAGATTTTAGTTTGCCAAGAAGAGCATCTGTGATGATCTCCTTTTGACATCTTACCTCTCTTATGACCCAGATCCTTGCATCCCATGAGCTTGAGAAGCACATTAGGAGCTTATCATTTATCTCTGTCATAGAGATGTCCTTTGAAGTCCCTTCAATTCATTGACTATGCGACTGAATCTGGAATACATATTTGCTACAGATTCTTCAGATCTTTCTTGAAGTTCTCATATTGTGAGATCAATGATGACTTCCTGTCTTTCCTTTCATCTGAATTTCCTCCAGTAAATTTGTCAGTGATTCTCAAACCTCTTTTACTGATTGACACTCAGCAATCTTTTGGAATATATCATCTGACATTGTTGACACCAGTATATTCATGGATTTGACATCACATGCCCTAACTTTTTTTTGATCTTCTGTCAATTCAGCTTTTGTTACCTGCACAAGTTTCTCATCTGCATCAGTCCAGGTAAGACTTACTGGACCTGCAATGATGGATTCAAAAATATCTTCATAAATCGAATTCATATACAACTTTATTCTAGATTTTTATAGAGTAAATTTTTCTAGGTTACATACTCGAGGTCTGGTGGATGCATAGTCTCTATTCTGTGTAGAGCTCATGATTTAAAATAAAAAATTACACTTGTAATTCTTAATACCCTTGTATCTTGATCAAGGTGTTAGCCTTTTTAAGACCAATTTTCCTTCGATACCAATTGAAAGGTATGGTAAGATGCTAAGAATACTCTAGTGGGGGGGGTGAATAGAGTATTTAAAATTTCTGTTTTAGATTTTAATCATTCACAACACATCACAGATTATTTTGTTTGTTATTTATTATGCAACAGAAAAGTAATTAAGATAAACAAACAAAACAACAAAGTGCTATGCAATCCAGAAGACAGTTTTTATAGTGGTTCCCCAAATTTGGGTACGTCCTCTCTTCTACCCTTTGGTAGGCTATCCACTATAAACAATGCCAAGTCTTTTGATAAGGAGGCTCTTTGAACCGATTACAACTGAATCTTTTGATAAAGGGATTCAAAGAACCTTAAGGGTGCGTTCGGTTGATGGGAAATGGACCGCTGGTTTTGGTTTTGGCGTTAAATAAAACCTTTCCGCGGTTCGGTTCGCAGGAAATGCCGATGGAATTGGAATTGCTTAAAACCTAGGTTTTCATATTCAGCCTTTGCCCATTTCTTGTGCTCGATGCTAGGTTTTGACGGAAGAAACGGCGCCGACCTCGCATCACGACCTTCTTCCTCTTCTCCCCTCTCCGATTTCGCCGGCTGTGAGTTACCTGGCTTCGAAATCCACTTCATCTCCTCTTCATCTTCCTCTTCATCTTCCTCTTCATCTCACTTCATCTCCTCTTCATCTTCCTCTTCATCTCGCCTCTTTTTTGCTGTGGTTGTTTCTTTTTTCCTGAATGTCAGTTTCTCGCCTGTTGATGGCCTGGTTGCTTCTTCCCCCTCCTGTCAGTTCTCACCTGGATGCTATTTGGAAATGTAGCTTTCCATTTCTTGCTGAATAGTAGTATAATCAACTTGGAAATGCAGCTTTTCATTTCTTGCTGGATGTCATTAGGGTGCAAAGTGATTTAATCAAGTCTATAGATGAGGAAATGCAGCTTTTGATTTCGCCTGACTTTTTTTTTGCTGTTCATTTTTTGCTGTTATCTTGGAGAAAGCTTTCATTTTCATGGAGTTTACTGATAGAGGCTAGGAGCTTGCTGTTCATTAAAATGGAGTTTGCTGTCATTTGTGTTGTCCAAGTTAAAATGGTGTTAGTTGTGATGTCGTTAGTTGAGTTAAAATGGGAAATGCCTGTGAATGAATTCCATCCTGCATCCGAACAATAAAATTGCTCAATTCCAATTCCTGCAGCTCAAAACCTTGCTGTAGCCAAACAACTTTTTTGGAATTAAGGCAAAACCAAAACCTACTAATTTTTGGTTTTACTGAATTCCAATTCTTTAAAACCAAAACCCGCGATCCGAACGGACCCTAGGAGATTTTGATAAGGTCTCTCAAACAAATAACCTTTTGATAAGGTGGCTAAATCAAACAAGAATCTTTTTGATAAAGTGGATTAAAACCAAACAAAGAGCCTTTTGATAAGCTCGACTCAAAAACCACCCTTAGATCCTTTTAATAAGGTGAATTAAAAACCACTGAATCTGTTGAAGAGTGATTCTTCGAACTCTGTTAGAAAGTTGGAGTTGAAAGAGAATAGATGCAAGAGATCTGTCTTCCACTATTGTTGTCATCTCAACAATCTCTGAGAACTTGGTTCTTTTCAGCACTGTGTGGAAAGAGAGAAGTAGCAGTTAACTTTTCTTGATAGATTAGATTCAATAGGCAAAAGGTTGAATCTATTGTCAGACTATATTCAATGAATCCTCTTGTGATTTCTTCTTGATGGGCAGTCTATTGATCGAGAGAAAATAAATCTTGACAACTGCTGTTTGTTTTCTTGAAACTTGCAGGAAAAAAGAAGAAGAAAGAATTAAATCAGAAAAGAAAGAGCGAGAGACAGAGAGATCTCATTTTTTTTTCTTTTTGCACAATCACTTTGCTATATTCTATCTCAAACATCTCAGAATAGGAATGTTCATATATAGATATATATGTTCGACGATTATCCTTTACCAGATTTGTTTCAAAGGGAGTAATAATCTTCCATACTCAAATATCAACAACCATAATCATATCTGATTTGTTGCCTTGATCTGCTTGTGCTTAATTCGAATTTGCTCTGCATGGATGTCGACTCAAGAAATCTTGAACTCTGACTAGGAAGTAGAAGTATATGGAGATGGAGTAGACAAAAGGATATCTCAGTATATAATTGTGCTCTGACCTCTGTAGAACTTGAGCTCTCAGTATTAGTATCATAATCAAGATATAATTCTGAACATCTCAACATTCGTTGACTTCTGCTTTTATTACTTGTAGACGTACGCCGGCATCTTTTTGAAGTAAACTTCTTTAGTTAACCCTACTCTGAGATCTCCCAAAGCTTTTAATTCATTTCTTTGCTATTCTGGATGACTCTGAATTCCAGGTTATATACAATATGCCATTTATACAAAGAGATGCCTTCTTATATCACTTTGATAATCTGATACATCACAACTACTTTCCCCCTGAGTAACAATGCCCATAGTAGGTTCACTGATAGGTGCAATACCTTGATTCGTCAAAAATGATGGAAGAGGAAACACAATCTCAGAATCTCTGTTGGGCTTATGGTAAAATGTGAATCTCTTGTTCCAAGAAAAAAGTATCTCTTCAAAAAAGGTTACTTCCTTAGATGCAATTTATTTACTGAGATGTTTATAATAACACTTGTATCCCTTTTGATTTGGAGTATACCTACAAAATATAGCTTGAGTTCCAAGTTTGTCTCTTGCAGGACCAACAATATGCACAAAGGCCACAAATCCAAGACTTTAGGAGGTAACAAAAAAAATTCACGAGTTTTCAGGATGTATAGGGGACGTTTGTATCCAAGAACAAAAGACAGAATCCGATTGATCAAAAATGTTGAAGTCAGGATGAACCATAGATTATTCGACACATTCAGCATGCGCCTATACTTTTTTTCAGCGATCTTTTTCTGTTGAGGTGTGGGACACAAGATTTTAAAAATAGTCCCTTTATTACATTATACATCAGTATCGATTCAGGAAAATATTCCTCACTTAAATTAGATCAGGGAATCTTGTTTTTTTTTTCTTCTCAAATTGAGTTTCAATAAGAGTATAAAATTTGGGAATACTTCTGTAGAAAAGGGCAAAACCTTGTATATATTTCTTCTATATCTAAATACAAAGTATGAATACATATATATAGGAGGGAGAAAGAGAGAGGAGTCCCCTATACACGGCGTGGGACTAAAGTAAAGAATGAAGAAAAAGGAAACTAAATGGGCCCCAATATGGGCCTTTACATGGACTTTTCTAATACTCTCACAAACTGGAGCGTACGAGTCGTAGGCACCTAGCTTGGACATGAACTGATAAAATAGGGTACTTGGTAGGGCCTTGGTGAGAATATCAGTAACTTGGTCAGTACCGGAACATTCTTTAATTCTAGTTTCTTCATTTGAACTTTCCTCCGGATGAAGTGACAGCCCACTTCAATTTGTTTCGTTCTTTCGTGAAAGACCGAGTTCTTAGCTATGTGTATATCGGCTTGACTGTCACATAGTAAGATTGCTGGTGAGAGAAGTTTTACTCCTAGATCAGCGAGGAGACTTTCAAGCCTTGTGAGTTCAGAGACAAATGAAGCCATCGAACGGTATTCCGCTTCAGCTGAAGATCGAGCAACCACAACTTGTTTCTTACTTTGCCAGGCAAGCTTGCAGATGTCGGATGTCGGATTCATGTCGGTTTTGGTTTTTTATGTCGGATGTCAGATTGCAGGGATATATCAGAGACATTTCAAAATGTCGGATTTTAATTATATATATATGTTTTAATTAGATGGTAATTATTTTTTCTAATTAAGGGCAAACTCAAATTCATATTAGAAGATTAAACTACTAATTAGTGTTTAATAAATTTATAATAAATAAAAAATGTTGCTCGAACCTTCTGATTAATTCATACTACACACAAAAATATCAATATTTTTGATTAAATTAAAATAAAAGCAACATTAGTGATAAATACAAAATAGAACAAATAATATCAATGTAGACACGAATAAGAAGAAGAAGGCATTCAGTAGCTAATTAGCATAGCATTTCAAAAATTGAAGCATAACATTACAAAAACAGAAGCATAACATATTAGCATTACAGAAGCAAAAACAGAAGCATAGCATTCATGGTTTCTTTTAGTAGTGTTTTAAAGTCAAATGTGGAGTTAGTATTCTTTAGCCTTTGATTTATGAAAGTAAACTGTAGGTAGCAGCAGGAGAAAAGCAAATAAACAGCAGAAAACAACAGGTAAACAGCAGGTGGTAATAGCATCAGGTAGAAAACAGCTAGTGTCGCCGCCATAAGCCGCCATAAACCGACATGTCGGCCGCCATACTGGAATACGCCATTTTTCTCATCTGTGTCGCTAACGTTGCGATTTCCCCTAAAAAATGACATGTCGGTCGACATGTCGGCCGACATCTACAAGCTTGTTGCCAGGTAACAAGGTTACCTCCAAAGTAGGTACAAAATCCACTTGTAGACCGCCGATCATCCAGGGAACCAGCATAATCTGCATCAGAATACGCAATCAAAGTTGGAATAGAGGATGAGGTTTTGTAAACCAGCCCTTGACCAGGGGCTGTTTTTAGATATCTTCGGATGTGTTCGACGGCCTGAAGGTGAGACATTCAAGGGGAATGCATAAACCGGTTGACAGCCCCAATAACAAATGATATATCTGGTTTCGTGACCGTTAGGTAAATCAGTTTTCCAACAAGTCGTTGATAATATTCTGGATTTGGAAGAGAAAGATCATCATCAGAGGCATGCACACACAATTTGTGATTGACATCCATATGAGTGTTAATCGGCTTGCATCCAGAGTAGCCAACATCCTGAAGAAGATCGAGACAGTACTTCCGTTGAGTGAGGAAAAATCCATCAGGACGTCTCGCGATCTCAAGACCAATGAAGTATCGAAGGTTTCCCAGATCTTTTGTTTGAAAGACAGAGCTAAGGCGTTGTTTGACCGCTTGTATTCCCTTTGAATCATTTCCAGTGATTAGGATGTCATCAACATATACCAACAAAAGAACCGTTCCTGTTGTTCGATGTCGAGTGAACAGAGAGAAGTCTGCCGAGCTCCGAGTAAAACCCACTTCCCGAATGGCCTTACTGAACTTGTCAAACTATGCCCGAGGGGATTGTTTGAGACCATAGATTGACTTCTTAAGGTGACAAACTCGGGACTCCCTCGTGGTCTCAAACCCGGGAGGCTGTTGCATGTAGAATGTTTCTTGTAGGCCACCATTTAAAAAAACATTCTTGATATCCAGTTGATGTAAGGGCCATTGGCGATGCACAACCATGGAGAGGAGGACACGGACTGTGTTGAGCTTGGCTACTGGAGAGAATGTTTTCTCATAATCGAGACCTTGTTGTTGGGTAAAGCCACGAGCCACCAGTCGGGCTTTCAGACGATCAATTGTCCCATCAGGAGCATGCTTGATGACAAAGACCCATTTACACCCAACAGGAGTCTGGCCTGGAGGGAGAGGGACCAGGTCTCATGTCTGGTTAGCCCAGAGGGCTATCATTTCTTTGTCCATGGCTGCCCGCCAGCCTGGATGTTGGAGAGCCTCCTACACAAAGTTAGGTACATAAATAGAGGATAATGAAGTAGCAAAGTGTTGAAGCGGTGGGGACATGCGATGTAAGGATACATAGTTCGCCATGGGATGAGCGGTAGATACCGGTGCCAGATCAGCAGGGCGTAGAGTGTCAGAGGTCGACGCCGACTGTATTGGGGCAACAAAGCGAGGAGGGCGACAGGTGTAAACACGGATAAGAGGTGGCTTGTAGAGAGCGGGAGCAGGGTCAGGAAGGAGTAGTGGTAGAGGAGTGGTAACGGGAACGATAGATCGTGGGAGGGGTTGTGGTGGAAGAGGTGGGGGTGGTGCGGAGAAGAAAGGTTGATCCTCCTGAAAGGTAACATCAGCAGAAACAATCACTTTTCGGGTAGCAGGAGAGTAGCAGACGTAGCCTTTTTGAGTACGTGAATAGCCGACGAACAGGTGTTTGGTTGCTCGGGGATCCAACTTGTCCGTGGACGGACCAAGTAGGTGAACGTAGCAAGTACAACCATATATGCAGGGTGTGAGAGAGAATGCCGGAGTGAAGGGGAAAAGGAGGCTAAACGGAGTAGCATTTTGGAGGACGCAGGAAGGGAGAGGGTTAATGAGATAACATGCCGTGGACAGCACAAAGTTCCAATAGGCTTTGGGGACCCGCATGTGAATCATGAGAGATCGAGCAGATGTCTATTTTTTCGTTCAACAACGCCGTTTTGTTGGGGGGTATATGCACACGACGTCTGGTAAATGATCTCAAATTCTGAGCAGAGATTAGCAAATTCATGACTAGTATATTCACGAGCATTATCTGTCCGTAGAGTTTTTATGTTTTCGGAAAACTACGTGCGAATCTCAAGAACGAAAGCCCGAAATACACGGGGAAGCTCGGAGCGATCACGAAGTAAATACAACCATGTTGTGCGAGAATTATCATCAATAAAGGTGATGAAATAGCGATAACCATATATACTAGTAATTTTGTATGGGCCCCAAACATCGGAATGCACTAAAACAAAAGGAGCAGAGCTCCGAGTACAATGAGGAGGAAAAGAGGAACGATGTTCTTTTCATAAAATACACGATTCACACTTAAAAGCAGAAAGAGAGATATCTAGAAGAGCCTTCTGAAGGACTGGAAGAGGGGCATGCCCAAGACGCCGTTGCCAATCAACGGAGGAGACTGATGAGATGATGGTGAGAAACATCAAGAATGTAGAGCCCGTTTTGCAGTCGTCACTTACCAATGATACTCTGCGTCCGTCGATCATGCATCAGAAAAGAAGAAGTGAATGTTAATGAGTAATCCAAATCGGTAATGAGGCGACTAATATAAAGTAAATCAAATGGGGAGTCCTGAACATGAAGAGCCGAGCGGAGAGAGATAGAAGAATTGAGAAGGATATCAGCAGAGTCGGAGACAGGGACGTTGTCGCCACTGTGATATACTTAGGATGATGAGAATTCAAGTATTGATGTGGTCTCAGTGAGGTGATATGGTGGGTAGCACCTGAATCTACTATTCAGCGCGGACTAGTGGAAAGACAAGCGATGCCTTCATTGGAGATGGAGGCGACGGAGGCAGGTGGGTGGCGGAGCATCCCGTGAAGTTGCTGTAGCTGGAGGCGAACCGCTTCCAGATCAACACGAGTGACAGAGGGATTGTCAGCGACAATATATGCAGTCAGATGAGGAGGACGACCATGTTTGCGGTAGCAGGTCGCCTCAAGATGTCAATCCTTTCCACAGAACGAACACTTAAGACGTGGTCGGCCTCCGCGGCCCCCGCCTCGAGAGCCTAAACGTCCTCCACGAGCAGCGGGAGGGAGAGGTAGTAATGGCGCAGACGAGTGCTGGAGAAGGACCGGTGAGGGAGGTCCAGTAGTTTCAGGAGGCGGTGAAACTTTGAGCAACATGGAACATACATCAGATAATGACAGAGTAGTAGCAGACGAAAGGATTTGAGCCCGAATACTTTGAAGGTGAAGTGGGACACGAGCCATCATCATGACAATACAAAGAACCTCGCAGTTCGGGAGTGGTTAGCACGCATGCTGCAGGAGAGGAGGCGGTCTGCTCGTCGGGATTCTCTAAAGGATTAATGGAGGAACCCATTTGGATGCAGCGGTTAGAGCGCCTAGAGCAGAGAGGTCGGCAAGAAGGGAAACTGCTGGGAGATTGCTGGCAAACCACGGCAAAACAGGAGACCGCAGAGGGAGACGCCGACTGGTAGTTGCGGATAAGGAGGCCGCTGGTAGCTGGATAAGGAGGCCGCTGGATAGAGGGAGATCGCCGACTGGAAGCTGTGGGAGACCGTTGGATAGAGGGAGATCGCCGACTGGGAGGCCGCTGATTTGAGGGAGATCGCCGACTGGAAGCTGTGGTTAGAGGGAGATCGCCAATTGGAAGCTGTGGTTAGAGGGAGATCGCGCGAGTAGAGGAAGTCCGCTGAGAGGAGGAGACCCCGAGCAGCGAAAAAGGAGAACGCACGGGAGCGGAGCAAGCGGTGAGCAGCGAGCATGGGGAGCGGGGTCCACTTGACAGAAGGGAGGAGGCTATAAGAGAGCCAAGGAGAAGAGGAAGCGGGAAGGAGA
The DNA here is from genome assembly GCA_033032865.1 of Dactylorhiza incarnata. Lineage (NCBI taxonomy): Eukaryota > Viridiplantae > Streptophyta > Magnoliopsida > Asparagales > Orchidaceae > Dactylorhiza > Dactylorhiza incarnata. The sequence continues at coordinate 24,629,198 of JAWHQI010000003.1, forward strand.
TTGGATACCGTAGGGGAGCTGCGGTTAGAAGAACAGGAGACCGCACAGGAGGCGAGGAGCACGACAAAGAGCCGACGAATTGGAGACCGCAGGAGAGCTGCAGTTAGAAAAATCGGAGACCGCAGGTTCGGATCTCTTGCTCTGATACCATGTAGAAAAGGACAAAACCTTGTATATCTTTCTCCTATATCCAAATACAAAATATGAATACATATATATAGGAGGGAGAAAGAGAGAGGAGTCCCCTATACACGGTGTGGGACTAAAGTAAAAAAAGAAGAAAAAGGAAACTAAATAGGCCTCAATATGGGCCTTTACATGGACTTTTCTAACAACTTCAAAACCTAATTCTTTTGTTTTAACAAGTATAACCATATAAATCTAAAAAAATCATAAATAAATAGAACAAGGTACTTAAGCCATTAGAATAAGTGATAAGTGCAGTCCAAACATCCGAATTTACAAGATTAAAATTTTTTGTAGTGCTAGATGTGCTAGTAACATAAAAAGTTCTCAGTGTTTTGCTGTTTCACATGCTTCACAAAAAATTTTATATGACACAAAGGAATAAAAAATGAAATAGATTTCTGATTTCTTAAAGGGACATGTCTCAATCTAGGTGCCATAAACTCAAGTCATCCTCTGGATGTTTTCACATGCATAGTATTCTTCTGATCCATCAGATAGATCGCTCCTGATTCAACCACACACCAATTTTCTTCCTGCTCACCAGGTCCTGAAATGCACAATAAGAAGTGTAGAGAAAACTGAAGCTCGTATATTTCTTGTGTCATTGAATACAAAGAGGAATACATATATATAGGAGAGAGGAGGAGAGAAAAAATCCTATACAAGATGTGGGACTAAAGAGGGAAGAATACATGGGAATATGGGCCCTCTATATGGGCTATTCCAACACTCCCCCGCAAGCTGGAGCGTACAAGTCGTAGGATCCAAGCTTGGACAGGCATTGATAGAAGAGAATACTGGATAGGGCCTTTGTGAGGACATCCGCCACTTGTTCAGTACCCGGAACATGCTTTAGTTCTAGCTTCTTCATTTGAACTTTTTCCCGGATGAAATGACAATCAACTTCAATGTGCTTTGTTCTTTCGTGGAAGACTGGGTTCTTGGCAATGTGTATAACAACTTGATAGTCAAGTTAAAGGAAGTTTTACACCAAGGTCAGTCATGAGGCTCTCAAGCCATGTGAGTTCAGAGACCACAGATGCCATTGCCCGGTATTCAGCTTCAGCTGAGGATCTTGCAACAACAGCTTGCTTCTTACTCTGCCAAGTAATCAGGTGTCCTCCAAAGTATGTGCAGAAACCACTTGTTGACCGTCGATCGTCCAGGGACCCAACATAGTCAGCATCAGAGTATGCCACCAATCTTGGAGTTGACGATGATGTTTTATAAACCAGTCCCTGACCAGGAGCTGTTTTGAGATACCTAAGAATCCTTTCGACGACCTGAAGGTGAGATTTTCGAGGAGAGTGCATGTATCTGTTGACCATACCCACGACAAATGATATATCAGGTCTTGTTACCGTTAGGTAGGCCTGAAACTGGTGCGGTTTGGTGCGGTTTGAGCCCAAACCGCAACCGCACCGAAGAGGGTCGATTTTGGACTTTACAAAACCGCACCGCATCCAAACCGTGCGGTGCGGTTTGGCATTGGTGTGGTTTGGAGTCGGTTCTTATGGTGCGGTTTTGCACATTTACCAAATCTTATCAAAGAGTACATGGACTATTTACATTTTATACCCAATACTGTTATTCCCTCCAAATTTTCTAACACATGGTTTCACAGATAACCAATTAACCATATATTCCAAATCCTGAAGCGAGGCAGAATATAAGATAAATAACTCAAAACTAAAAATGCTAATAATAAAAATTCAATGCATTCAATAAAAACACAGTGTAAGGAACAAAAATTATAAGATGAGCAACTTGCAAAATTATCTACCTCATGTTAAATAGTCAACTGCAACTCTGCAAAAATCATCCTAAAATTGATGCATCATGCTTATATGAAAATAAATAAATAATACCTGTAAGACTCGATCAAGAAGCAGAGAAGGGAGCCGCAATACTCGATCAAGAAGCGGAAAAGGGAGCCGCAATACTCGATCAAGAACCCTAAACAGCAAGAGGTAAGCCGCAAGAAAAATGAGAAGGGAGACGCAATACTCGATCAAGAACCTGAAACTGATGTAGGCCGTAGAAAAAACAAGGAGCTGCTCGATCAAGAACCCGTGAACCCTAAACGGGAGGTAGGCCGTAGGAGCTTCTTGCAGGCGTCATCACTAGGGAAGTGAAGACTAGAGACTAGAGACTAGAGACTAGAGACTGAAGAGGCGCTCCGCCTCCGTGCTCGCTCGCGTCGCCATTGGCCGTCAGCCGTCGAGCTAGGGATGAAAGGCGTGCCGAAGAGTCGCAGCCCGCGTGGTTCGTGATTCGTGAAGCCGGAACGGAAGGAAATAGGAATGAAAAAATAATGATGCGCTAGGTCTGTTGGTGTTGGATACTTTGATAGCTCGATTTCACTATTTGATTCAGCGAATCAGCGGTTCCGGTTCAGCCCACGGGTTCACTTCAGAGTTCAGGCAAAGGCTGTAGACTCATTTTATCATTTTGTCATTTAGATACTTAGATTAAGATATATTAATATATTATATTATATAATTATAAGATATATTATAAGATACAATATAAGATATATTATAAGATATATTAATTAATTTGTAAGATATATTATAAGATATAAAAATAAAAAAGTATTATAATCATTGTGGTGCGGTGCGGTTTATTCAGTTTTGTCAAGGAAAAAACCGAACCGCACCGCAAACAATGCGGTTTTCCAATAACCAAAATCGCACCACAACCAAACCGTTTGGTGCGGTTCGAAAATAGCGCGGTGCGGTTTTTTGCGGTTTCGGTTTTTAAATTTCAAGCCTACCGTTAGGTAGATTAATTTTCCAACAAGACGTCGATAGTATTCTGGGTTCTGTAGTTGCAGGTCTAAGTCGGAAGCTTGAGTACACAGTTTGTGATTGACATCCATTGGAGTGTTCGTCGGTTTGCAGCCTGAGAATCCTGCATCATGAAGGAGATATAGATAGTACTTTCTCTGAGAGAGGACAAGGCCATCTGGTCTTCTGGCGACCTCCAGACCCAGGAAGTAGTGAAGGTGACCCAGATCTTTTGTCTAAAATACAGAGCTAAGATGTTGTTTGACCGCTTGTATTCCTTTGGCGTCATCTCCAGTAATTATGATGTCATCCACATAAACCAGAAGAATAACTGTTCCCGTTGTCTGTTGGCGAGTGAACAAAGAGAAGTCTGCCGAGCTTCGAGTAAAGCCAACCTCCCGAAGAGCCTTGCTGAACTTGTCGAACCAGTTGCGAGGTGATTGTTTGAGACCATAAAGAGACTGCAATAGACGACAGACCAGAGAGGACTCCCCCGTGGTCTCAAACCCGGGAGGTTGCTCCATGAAAACAGTTTTATGGAGATCGCCGTTAAGGAAAACATTCTTAATATCCAGCTGAAATAATGGCCACCGTCGATGTACGGTGACAAAGATAAGCACACGAACAGTGTTGAGTTTAGCCACTGGAGAGAAGGTCTCTTCATAGTCGATACCCTGTTGTTGAGTGTAGCCACGAGCAACCAAGCGAGCTTTCAGTCGGTCAATGGTTCCATCAGGAGCATGCTTGATAACAAAAACCCATTTACACCCAACGGGTTTCTGTCCAGTAGGACGGGGTACCAGAGTCCATGTCTTGTTAGCCCAAAGAGCCGCCATTTCTTCCTCCATGGCAGCGCGCCACCCAAGATGTTGTAGAGCCTCCTGCACAGAGGTAGGAATAACAATTGTGGACAAGGAGGTAGCAAGTGTCTGGAGTTGGGGAGAGAGACGATGTAGTGAAACATAGTTCGCCATCGGATGAGCGGTTGATTCTTTTACCGGACCAGTCAGACGCTGAGTACCCGAGGTTGAGGCCGACTGCGTTGGGGCAACGAGAGGGAGAGTGCGACGAGAGTAGACATGGATGATAGGTGGCTTCGAGGGGGCAGGAGCAGAACTCGGGGAAGGAGGAGCCGACGTGTGAACGGGAATGATAGGTCGGAGGACAGGCAGTGGGGTAGGTATTGGCGTAGGTGTGGATACTGGAGCAGAGAAGAATGGCTAATCCTCCCGGAAGGTAACATCCAGTGACACAGAGATTTTTCGAGTAGTAGGAGAATAATAGACGTAGCCCTTCTGTGTACGTGAGTAGCCAACGAAAATTTGCTTGGCCGCCCTGGGATCCAGCTTGTCCGTAGACGGTCCCAGGATATGAACATAGCACGTACACCCGAAGATTCGAGGTGTGAGGGGAAAGGCCGGAGTAGAAGGAAAGAGGAGGCTGAAAGGAGTGGCATTGTTGAGGACAGAGGATGGAAGACGGTTAATAAGAAAGCAGGCTGTGGAGACCGCAAAGTTCCAATAGGCTTTGGGAACGTTCATGTGAAGCATGAGAGAGCGGGCAACATCAAGTAAGTGTCGGTTCTTCCGTTCAGCCACACCATTTTGCTGTGGGGTGTAGGGACATGAAGTCTGGTGGATAATCCCGAATTCAGAGCATAAATTTGCAAACCCGTTGCCTGCGTATTCACGAGCATTATCGGTTCGTAGAGTTTTGATGGCGATGGAGTATTGTGTGCGAGTTTCAAGGATAAACGCCCGAAAAACGCGAGGGAGCTCCGATCGATCGCGAAGTAAGTATAACCAAGGAACTCGTGAATAGTCATCAATAAACGTAAGAAAATATCTAAACCCAGAAATACTAGTAATTTTATAGGGTCCCCATATATCAGAATGTAATAGATCAAAAGGAACAGAGCTCCGAGTACAATGTGCGGGAAACGAAGAACGCGGCTGTTTGCCCAAAATACAAGAATCACATTTAAAAACTGGAAAAGATATATCGGGAAGTGCCTTCTGGAGAACTGGGAGGGGATCATGTCCAAGACGCTGATGCCACTCAGCAGAGGAGACCGATGAGAGGATAGTGGGAGAGTCATCGAGAAGGTAGAGCCCGTTACGCAATCGCCCCTTACCAATGGTAGTCCGCGTCCGCCGATCCTGTATCAGAAAAGAAGAGGATGTAAATGTCAGGGAGCAATCCAGGTCCGAAATAAGACGGCTAACAGTAAGTAAATTGAACGGGGATCCCGGAACATGAAGAGCCGAGCGGAGAGAGATGGAGGGGCTAAGAGAGAGGTCAGTCGAGCCAGAGATTGGAACCGTCGCCCCATTGGCCACGGTGATACACTTTGGGTGAGGGGCATTCAAATACGTTGGTGGCTGTAGCGAGGTGATATGATGAGTAGCACCAGAGTCCACTATCCAGCGTGGACTCGTTGAGAGACAGGTTATACCTGTATTGGAGGCGGAGGCGACTGAGGCAGTGGGGACATCATCCCTTGAAGCTGTTGGAACTGTAGGCGGAGAGCGTCAATATCGGCGCGGGAGATCGAGGGGCTGTCATCAGCAACAGCAGCGGCAGTCGAACGAGGAGGATTCCCAGGCTTCCGATAGCAGGTCGTCTCAAAGTGGCCATCTCGCCCACAGAATGAACATTTTGGTCGAGAACGGCCACCGCGTCCCCTTCCCCGAGAGGCAAAACGTCCACCACGAGCTGAAGGAGGCACAGGGAGTAAGGGAGCGGGAGTTTGCTGAAGAAGGGCTGGTGAGGGAAGAGTAGGAGCCGCCATAGGTGCTGAGGTTTTGAGGAGCATGGAGCACACATCTGAGAGGGAAGGAGTGATGGCCGAGGCCAGAACCTGATTTCGGATGCTTTGCAAGTGTGGTGGAACACGAGCCATGATCATAGCAATGATGACGGCTTCCTTCTGAGCTCGTTGAGCAGCGTGGTCATTGGTGGACGGTTGATGCTGGATCCATGCCTCGGCCAAAGTCTTGGTGCGAGCAACGAAGGAGATCATGTTAGCAGCCCCAGCCGTATCTAAAGCCTGAAGATCTGTGATGATGTCGTAGAGATGTTGAAGACTGTCCTTGCCTGAGTATAGAGAGTGGAGCTCATCCCACATTGCTTTAGCAGTCTCGTGATACATTACCATATGGTATGACTCTCCATCCATCGAGTTGAGGAGCCAAGTCTGAACTCGACCGTCATTACAGAGCCAGGTCTCCGTAGCAGGGACCGGAGGCCCTTGGGTGAGATGTCCCAGAAGTCCCTTGGACTGAAGAACTCGTCGGACCGAGTGAACCCATTGTATGAAGTTTCCTTTTCCGGAGAGGGAGATTGTGGTGATTCGCAGCTCGTCACGAAGTTCGGGAGGCTGACCCTGGTTGTCAGGCTGAGGCGGAGCAGGCACCGCGGTGGAGTCAACTGAGGATCCCATTAAAGATAGAAACGGGACGGGCGGGCTGCTGGGAGGAGACCGGCAGGGAGAGGCCAGGTGAGCTGCTGATAAGGAAAGGCCGGGCGAACAGGGAGCAGCGAGCAGGAGACCGGGCCGCTGTAGAGCTCGTCTTGAGAGACAGACCGCAAGCAGGGAGAAGGAGATCGCTGGACACGATCGCTGCTAGAAGCTCGACAGAGGGAGCTCGCAGAGGGAGCTCGCTGGACTGGAGAGACCGAGGAGATGAGCTGCGAGAAGGAGAAGGGCTGGAGAGCAGAGCTGGAGGCAGAGCTCGCTGGAGGTGGACTGGAGAGCTCGCTGGAGGTCACTGGAGGTCGCTGGAGAGCTCGCTGGAGGTCGCTGGAGAGCTCGCTGCTAGCGGAGGAGACCGCTGGAGAGCTCGCTGCTAGCGGAGGAGACCGCTGGAGAGCTCGCTGCGTGCAGAGGATACCAGGAGGTCGCTGGAGAGCTTGCTGCGATCGGAGGGAGGAGGAGACCGCGACTGAGAGAGGGATTATTGCTGTGAGATCGGCGGAGGAGCTCGCTGCGGAGGAGAGACTGCAGGAGGCGCAGATCGCGCGAGAAGGGAAGGAGGTCGCAAAGACTAAAGGAGGGGAAGAGGGGCCCACAGATACAGCGGGAAGTCTATAAGAAGGCCCTGAGGAGGAGACTGGACGGGAAGCTCTCACGGGAAGAGCTCGCAGAGGAGCTGCGGTCAGAGAAGAGGGGTGCGGTCAGGAAAAAAATGACCGCACAGAGGAGGCCGCACACAAACTTGCGGTCAAAGAGGATGGGGTGCGGTCATGAGTTTTGGTGACCGCAAAAATTGGATCGCTGGCTCTGATACCATGTAGAGAAAACTGACGCTCGTATATTTCTTGTGTCATTGAATACAAAGAGGAATACATATATATAGGAGAGAGGAGGAGAGAAAAAATCCTATACAAGATGTGGGATTAAAGAGGGAAGAATACATGGGCCCAAATATGGGCCCTCTATATGGGCTATTCCAACAAGAAGGAAAAAACTGACACTACATTTGTGTTACTTTATAAAAGATTGGTAGTGAAAGAAGGCACAAGCATACCGTAGTTCAGAGAAATCCCATATGAAAGACACAGTTCCTTTACCAGTTATAGAAGCATTAGAACCATCAACAATTTTGACCTTGCTAACAATAGGAGATATGAAGGTAATACAACAAAGATATGAAGGTATACAACATTTCTTACCCGCCATATGAATAGAAGTGCCTGAATCAATAATCCACGTAGTGTTGTCTGTATGTGAAGGCACATTATTAACATGAGCAGCCATATCTGATAAGATAGTGGACTCCTGTCTTCCGAGGGTGGCTTCGAGGATAACTAATTTCCTGCTCATTTCTTGGATAAATATAGTATCTTGATGGACATAGGAATCTCAACTTCCAATAGTAGAAATATCTTAGTGAGTAGATTGAGGCGCAAGTACATGTTTTCTTGTAGCATTTTTGATGAAATGTTTGGACACTAAACTGGTATACATCTCCCAATAATTCTCTCTCACGTCTGTAGGCCCCATAATGAGAGCAAGCCAGTTATGTTTTTTCAGAGTCCATCAACCTTGGTCGTTCTATACTTATTCCTCCTTTAAAATTATTATACCATCTTTTGTCAACTATCATAGCTGATCGATCATAGTTCACAACTCCACTAATTTTTATTCATCAATTCTACTAGATTCCCGGTGGAGGTAACTAGCCGCGATGCCTAGATCTGGAACACCTCTCCCTAGAATTTAAACTGTTTGAAGTTCATGCTTAGAAGCCAAATTGACTGACGAGTAATTAAAAAAGTTTCCTTTGATTCAACTCTTTCCGACTATCATCACATCCGGTACATCTGAGACAAACTGTAACATCAGAGTATTGATCGAATTTCTCCCATTTCTGAGCGAGTCTCCTATAATGGTCTTCAAAAGGAGTTCCACTTTCCATATGTATAACCACAACATTTAACCGGTAGATCCGAGCAAGATCATGCCTCTTTGAGTAGTTTTTCTTTCTTTCAGTCAAGTCCCAATGGCATCCTGCCAAAACATGAATCAACACTGCAGAAAAATAATTCGACACCTTAGCTTTGACACCAAGGTTCCACGAAAGCGACACTGCAGAATGATTACGAGAACTTGAAATTACTATCCAAATTCTATGATATCTGATTCAGCCCTTAGACCCCTATTTATAGACTTAGAATCCACTACGGACGACCATGACTATCCGGAACATAAATAAACTAATTTTACATGAAATAAAATATAAAAAATCCATAAAAATATGCCGTGCCCAGATCGTTTATACGACGATCCTATCTCCGCCTCTTAACTATGCTCATGTGTCTCCGATAACTGTTTGCCCGCCCTCGATCCGTAATCCCTATCACTAATTATTAAGAAGAATAAATTACTACTGCCCATGTATTACCTGTTCATTGTGCATTACACCGCGTGCAACATTGGATGATTTTCAGTTTGTTTGAGCCCTTTAAGTTTTACAGCTTCTGTGAGGGATTAGGGCTAATAATTAGGCTTGCATAATATATCCTTATTGGAATAATTTTAATATACATGCCATTAAAAAGTTTTACTTTCTCAAAATATATTAGGCTTGCGCATTATCCGTATTGGATAAAGCTTGCTATATTTCATTAAAAAGATTTTCTTTTTCAAAGTATATTAATATGCTGAATCTGGATATCTGCAAAGCAATTTTCTTTTCAAGCATTTCGTTAAATGCCCACTGTGATTCATAAGTTGAATCATATTTCTATTGTTCATTTATTTCTTATTCATTTAGTCTTTGGGCAACCTAAGAGATTGCCATTGGTGTTCATGTCGTTTTGAAATGCTATCTTAAAAATTTTGTTTCAGTTTTCTTGCTTGCTCTCAATTGGATATACCCAGTATATGGAGCTCCAACTAATGTAGTGTCTAGGGAGAGGTTGGTGTGTGCAGCCTTCACATTGCATTTGACAAATTGTTGTTTCCTTGACTCAAATTAACCAACTACATGCATTAATTTGTATTTTTTACAAATTATAATAGTTTATTTCAACCATTACTTACTGTAAGAATTCTCCTTAAACATGTGAGGTTATTTTCATGTCTTGATAGTTGACCTCTGCGATATAATTGAAACAACTTAACCAGTTTCTCTTATCAGCTTCTTATTTCTTTCTAAATTGTAAAATTTTATTAAACCATTAGAAGTAGCTGCCTTCTTTCCAAACTGTAATTTCATAAATTTTATTGAATTGATCATTTGTAATTCTTTTTCTGCTCTAGCAGCTTGATGTATGTCATATTTCAAACTTTTTTGTCTTGTTTACTTCTAGTCATTTTCACTCAAATGTCCTTGTAATTTTACATTTAACTTTACTACTAATTAAGAAAGGCCACAGTAAATTGGATCGTTTTAGTATTTTGGTTTTAATATATACATTAAGAAGTTGCTTTGTATGCCAGCATGATGCTGCTTGCCGTGTAATAGCAAGATTAAAGAAGGAAAGGGATGAAGCAAGAATGCTTTTAGCTCAGGCTGAGAGGCAAATTCCTTCATCAGCTGCTGTCACTGCGAATGATAATGCCGTTGTTAGCAATGGGAAGAGAGGTTTATGCTCCTTTATTATGGTTGGAGACATATTAAGTGGCAAATTAATTGGTTAAAAAAATTAGTTTCATACCACTATTGCAGTTGCAAAGGATGAATTTGGGCCTGATGGGAAAAGAATTCGTTCTGGCATTACTTCTGCCATTATTACTGAACTTACAGAGTGTAATGCAATGCTCTCTGGACAGAGAAAAAAACGTCAGGTGCTCACTATTCTAGACAAAAATTGTTTTTATGAATACACATACAAGTCCTTCATAGTTTGTAACTCTTGTTTTAAATTCTTGACGGTCAACATTAAAAGATAGAAAAGACTAGTGAAAATATACTTTGGAGAGATCTGAAGTACTGTTTTTCTGTCCTCATGTAACACAAATCCTCCACTGTTCTGGAACAAATCTCAAATATATAATTTGGAGATCTAAAGTTCTGATTTTATGCCCTCATGCAACACAAATCCCCCTTGTACTGGAACAAATCTCAAATTTCTGAGAATTCCTTTCTTAGTTTAAAGACTGACATTTAATCTCTTTTCACCCTTCATCTCTCTCTCTCTCTTTTTCAGGTTCCACAATCATTGGCATCTATTGATGCTTTGGAAAGATATACCCAAGTGTCTAGCCATCCTCTTCATCGGACAAATAAGCCAGGCATTCTCACTGTGGATATCCATCCTTCAAAGGTAAACAAGCTGATATTTCTGAAATTTCTATGATCTTAATTTTGATATTTAAACTATGATCACGCTTCAAACATACACCATGTATGCATTTAGGTTATGAAGGTGGTTGTACTTGGTCATCATATATCAGACCGTGTTCCACCGGCACAATGCTTATCTTGTGGAATGATTTTCCTCTTAGCTAGAGGGCAATGAGAACTGAGAGTCGACGCTAACTTCACAGTCTGTACTGATGCTAATGGTAGTGGGAAATGATGGTGGAGATAGCTAAGTTAGTGATTCAGTGAACTATTGAATAGGTAGAGAGAACAAGCCTAAAACCCTAATTTTTTCGTGCAACGCTTAATCATTATGTGTCAAACTTTGAGGAGAACAAAAATTCATTAATCATCCAGTGCTATACAAAGAGAGATAAATGGTCCATATACTGAAGCCTTTTTATAATATCCTTAATTGTCTTATAAATAACAAACTATTAAAGAGATCCTATGTAATGAAGAAACTAGAATAATAACATAAAATTCAAAATTAAATCTAATATAATAATAGAAAAATTCTAAATGCATGGAAATTAATATCCTATAATATAGAGTTTGCAACTCCAAACTAAAATTATCAATTATGCTGGCTTTAGAATAGTGCTTCAACTCGCTTTACTTGTAGTATTATAGCAATATATATGCGATGATATCAAAATCATCTCACCATCTCCCATAAATTCTCCAATATCATCAAATAATATTAATTATGATATTCCTAGAGATCATGAGCTATTATTTGAATCTCTACATGTGTATTTTGGGAGTCCTATAATGGCGGATGATCACACCAACAACCAAGTACATCTCTATTAGCCAGAAGTACCCGTGATAACTTCATTTGTGATTACCTGGTTGATTTATGAAGCTGCTGGGGATGATGAAAGTACAAGGATATGATTATTTGATGGTGAAAAATACAAGATATACCTATTGGTAGTATACCAGGCTCTAATGCACCATAGTGGGGCCAGTTATATGGATCATTTGTCACCATTGCGCCCTATCTTTAGCCATAATCTCACTAATGCCTAAGTACATCATGTCTTTTCTTACAATTTCATTCCAAATCTTTTTTGGTCTACCCTTCCCCCATTTGACATGCATAGTAGCTAAACTCTCACAACGCCTAACAGGTGCCTCTAATGGTCTCATTTGTACGTGTTCGAACCATCTTAATCGAGCTTCTCGCATCTTCTCTACAATTGGTGTCACTCCTGCCTTATCCCTTATACATTCATTCCTAATTTTATCCAGTTTCGTGTGTCCACACATCCACCTAAGCATTTTCATCCCTGTAACTCCTATTTTTTGCTTATGTACACAAGTCATTGCCCAACACTCAGAACCGTATAGTATCGTTGGTCTAATTGTAGTACGATAAAACTTGCTTTTAAGTTTTAATGGTACTTTACGATTACATAAGATCCCAGACGCGCCTCACCACTTCAATCAACCTGCTTGGATTCTATGTATCACATCTTTATCTACACCTCCATCTTTTTGAACTATCCATCCCAAATATTTAAAGCACTCAATGCGGGAAATATCTTGGTCACCCAACTTAATGACGGAGTCATTCGTCCGTCTTGCACTACTAAATTTAAGCTCCATATACTCCGTTTTTGTCATGTTCAACCTAACCTTATTTTCTAAAGTGTCTCGCCAAGATTCAAGTTTTGCGTTTACACCCTCGCGCGTCTCATCGACCAAAATTATATCATCTGCAAACAATAAACACTAAGATATTTCTTGTTGGATATGTCCGATGAGCTCATCTAAGACAAGAGTAAAGAGATAAGGGCTTCAAGTTGACCCTTGATGTAATCCAATAGTGATAGGGAATTTCTGTGTTAATTCTCCAGTTGTCCTCACCCTCGTCACTGAATTTGTTACATATCTTTGATTACATCAATGTATGATACATTTACACCTTTCTTTTCTAAGATTCCCCACAAGACTTCTCTTGGAACTCTATCACAAGGCTTCTCAAGGTCAATAAACAATATATGCAAATCTTGTTTTGTTTCCCGATAGTTGTTAATGAGTCTCCTCAAGAGATGTATAGCTTCCATGGTCGACCAACCAGGTATAAATCCAAATTGATTCTTCGAGATGTTTGTCTCTTATCTTACTCTCATCTCTATTACTCGTTCCCATAGTTTCATGGTATGACTCATTAATTTAATTTCTCTGTAATTGACATAATTTTGTATATCTTCTTTGTTCTTATACAAATGTATCAAGATACTTTCTCTCCATTGGTCCGACATCCTCTGTCTTCAATATCTTATTATTGAAGAAACATGTAAGCCACAAAATTCCTTAGCATTTTCATACTTCGATTGGTATATCGTCTGACTCAATCACATTTTCATTTTTCATCTTCTTCATACCATCATTTACCTCCGATGCATGAATTTTACGATAAAGAGTTATGTTCCTATACTTCTCCGATTTACTTAACTCTTCCAAGCCCGGTTCATTATTTTTTTCTTGATTTTAGAGTTGATACAAATATCTTTTTCATCGTTTTTTAATAGCCACATCATCCCTCAAAACTGTATCTGTTTCATCCCTTGTGCATTTAACTTGACTTAAATCCTTTGTTTTTCTCTCTCAAGCTCGAGCAATTCTATATATATCACGTTCTTCATGTTGGTATCTAGTCGCTTGTAAAATTTGTCATAAGCTTGACTTCTTGCTTTACTTGCTGTCTTTTTAGCTTCTTTCTTGACGACTTTATATCTTGCCAAATTTTCATCATTCCTACAAGCGTAGAGGGCTTTATAGCTAGCTCTCTTTGCCCCTCTTTATCTTGCACTTACTCTTTCCACCGCCATGATTCATTATGTGGGGGAACACGACCTTTGGACGCTCCAAGTATGTTCTTTTCACTAATCCTTAAATGTGCAGACATAACTTCCTATGTGACAATAGGATCAACATAATGATCAATTAGTTGTTCCATAATAGCTGCCTTAAAAGGAACCCGTTTTTCCATCTTCAAGTTTCACCACCGAATTTTTGGTAACACTTTTGCCCTTCTCTTAAATTTACTATATTTAATTTGAACATCCAACACCACTAGCCTGTGTGCTGTCAAACTTTCTCCTGGTATGACTTTGCAATTCCTACAAATCTTTCTATCTATTTTGCTAAGGTTCTATCACCTTTTCTACTTACCCCAACAACTTTATCTTTCCAAGTAGTATCCACAATAATATCTACTTCATTGTTTGTTTTATTTTTTCTTGCGTACCATAATTTAAAACCCGAATTGTCTAGAAATTTAGCTTTCTCATCTACCCATTTAGTCTCTTGTATGCATAAAATATTTATTCTTCTCCTAATCATCGTATCCACTACTTTCATCGCCTTTCCCGTTAATGTACCTACATTCCAACTTCCAAATCTAAGTCGTTTATAAATCTTACGATTTACTTTCCTAGGATACCTAATATGTGAGAGCTCTTTCATATTTAACACTACACCCAAGTTAATACCTTTCCCATAGAGATCTCGACAATGGGGGAGGCAGTCGGCCGTCAGAGAGAGAGAGAGAGAGAGAGAGAGAGAGAGAGAGAGAGAGAGAGAAGGAGATAGAGGGAAAATAGGGTTAGGGAAAGAGGAGAGAGGGAGCAACCCCCAATTCAATTAATTGATCTAATGATCCCAAACAAAGCCCAAAGTCCACCCTCTTATAGCGAGGGTCCAATAAAACATTAAACAAATACTTAATAATAAAAAACTGAAATATAAAAGTCATCCCGAACCGCTCGGTTTGGGTCCTCCTGCATCGTAAGCACCGCCCGGTCCGTCTGCCACGAGTTCCTTCCTTCTCGCTCGGCCTTCGCGTGTACACTTGCCACGAGGGGTCTTCCGCCTGTGGATCGGTAACAATACCTCAATCTGGAAAATTGGCCTTGTCCTCAAGGCAGTAGTCCGGAAATTGACGGCGAAAATCATCCCGAAGGAGCCAGGTAGCGTCATTAGCCGGACGGTGGCGCCATGTGACGCAGATCTCTTCCGGGTGGGCGTCCCCGGGTAAGTGGTGTCGCCGACCGAGGATAGCCTCGGGGTACAATGGTTCGGAATCGGAGTCGTCGAGGTCGGCCGGAATATGGTCCGTGACAGGGTGGTCGCCTACCACCCGCCTGAGATGGGAGACGTGAAAAACTAGGTGGATGCGGCTGTTGCTGGGCAAACGAAGCCGGTACGCCATGGACCCAATGCGACTGATGATTTCGAAAGGCCCGTAGAAACGCGGTGCTAACTTCGGGCAAGGTAGCCGCGCTACGGTGAGCTAGCGGTATGGGTGGAGCTTGAGAAACACCTTCTCCCCCACTTGGAAGTAGAGATCCCGGTGCTTCCGGTTGGCAAAGGATAACATCTTCGCATGGGCCTGTCGAAGATGGTGCTTCAGACTGTCGAGGATGATGTCGCGATCCTGGAGATGGTCCCGCTAAACTGGCCACGGGACACTCTCCCGGAAGGTGTCGGACCACCGATGGTGGCGGGCGACCATACACAGTCTCGAATGGTGATGTATTTGCTGCGTGATGATATGCTGTGTTATAAGAATACTCCGCCCAACACAACCATTTGGCCCAAGTGCCTGACCGCTCGCCGATGAAACATCGAAGATAAGTCTCTAAACATCGATTGAGTACTTCGGACTGCCCGTCGGACTGCGGGTGATAGGCCGTACTCATACGGAGGCACGTGCCCTGCAGTCGAAATAGTGAGGTCCAAAAGCTGCTGAGAAATAGATGGTCGCGGTCGCTCACGATCGAGCGAGGGAATCCGTGTAGTCGCACGATCTCTGAGATGAAACTGTCGGCCACGGTCGCGGCCATGTAAGGGTGGCGGAGAGGAATGAAGTGTGCATACTTCGTGAGACGGACCATGAACACCAAGATGCAATCGAACCCGTTCGAACGGGGAAGCCAGGTGATAAAATTCATGGCGCTATCCTCCCATATACGTTCTGGAATCGGAAGGGGCTGAAGTAGGTCACTGGGGAACATGGTCTCGTACTTCGCCTTCTGACACGGAAGACACGCCGCCACGTAGGCCTTCACCTGGCGAAGCATATGAGGCCAATAAAGGGACGCCACCAATCGCCGATAGGTGCGGAAAACACTAGCATGGCCGCCAGACGGAGTGGAGTGGAACTCGTCTAATAGCCGCGCTATACTGGACGAGGCGGCGGAAAGCACGAGGCGGCGGAAAGCACGAGGCGGCCCCGATGGAATAAGCGGCCTCCGATGAGCGAGAATAGAGGGTGAGCTTCCGGGTTCGCCAAAAGAGCCGTCCGGATGGCTGCAAGGTGGGGGTCCTGTTCGACGTCTCGCTAGATGGAGGCCGCGTCGTCCCACACCGGCCGCGAAATGGCGGCTAGCTTCGGGGCTTGCGGATGACGAGATAGAGCGTCCGCCGCCCGATTCGCCCTACCGGGGCGAAATTCTATGGTGAAGTCATACCCCAACAATTTGGCCACCCAAAGTTGTTGTCCGGGGTCGCTATCTTTTGTTGAAGTAGGTAACGAAGACTGTGATGGTCGATCCAAACCACGAAGGGACGACCCAAAAGATAGGGGCGCCAATGCTGGACCGCGAGGACAATAGCCATGAGTTCATTTTCATAAGCCGAGCGGCTCCGGATTGCCGACGAAAAAACACGATTGCAGTAAGCAATAGGTCGCCCAGATTGGATTAGAACGACCCCGACGCCAGTGTCGGAGGCGTCACATTCCATCAGAATGGGTTGCTGAAAATCCGGCATAACACCGGTCCTTGAACTAGGGCGGCTTGGAGCGCTGCGAATGCGGCCATGGCGGCTGGCGGCCACAAGAATGGCCCGTCCTCTGAAAGCTTCAATAACTGGGTGAGGGGACGAGCCAACCCGCGGTAGACTTTGATGAACCGTCGATAATACCCGATGAGGCTGAGGAACCCGCGAACGTCCCGAAGGGACGTGGGCGTCGACCATTGGAGAACCACCTGAATTTTGTCCTCATCCATGGCGACGCCGTCGGCCGAAATGGTGTGGCCCAAGTAGCTCACCGTCGTCGTGCCGAAAGTGCACTTCTTACGGTTGACGGCGAGATGGTGCTGCCGAAGTGCCAAGAAGGCATGGCGAACATGTTGTAGGTGTACCTGCCAAGAACGACTAAACACCAAAATGTCATAAAAAAACGAGCACATTCTTATGTTGTACCGGCCGGAAGATATCATTCATTGTTGCTTGAAAAGTAGCTGAGGCGTTGGTAAGTCCGAACGACAACCAGAAACTCGAAGTGACCGTCATGTGTCCGGAAGGAAGTTTTTGGAACGTCGTCCAGTTGGACCCAGATTTGATGGTAGGTCGCCCGGAGGTCAAGCTTCGTGAAGTAGGCGGCGCCGTGAAGCTCATCCAATAGTTCTTGAATTACCGGGATGCGATACTTATCTGGAACCGTGATTTTGTTGAGCTCCCTGTAGTCAACACAGAATCACCAACTCCCATCTTTCTTGCGAACCAGTAGGACCGAGCTGGAAAACGGGCTAGCACTGGGTCGAATGAGGTCGCCCAAAAACATCTCCCGCACAAGGTGTTCGATCTCGTCTTTCTGGGCATGCCCGTAACGATAAGGGCGGACGGAAACGACCGCCGCACCCGACTGCAACACAATCGCATGATCGGTCGGTCGCACTGGTGGGAGACCCTGTGGTGCTGCAAAAATATCGAGAAACTCCTCTGGGAGGTGCTGGAAATCTGCGGCCAAGGGTGAGGAAGCAGGTGGCTCCGTCTGTAGAGGTCATAGCCAGGCTGAGAAATCCACTTCCGTTACCCGAGTGAGAGCTCGGAAAGAGACCGGTCATCGAAGGAGAGCCGAGTCGCCCACCAAACGGCAATGGTGGCCCTTGTGCTGAAAAAACATAGTCATGGCCGCCCAATTCACGCGGACGTCCCCTAAGGTTTGGAGCCACGCCGCCCCCAAGATAGCGTCGATGCCGCCCAATTCGATCACATAGAAGTCTGCCGTGAGGGTGCACGACCCCATAGAGAGAGTCAAATCCAAACACTGCCCCCAAAGTCGGCCGTCAGCGACCATCTCCCAAGCAAACGGAGAAGTCCGAGGAAGGTGAGATCGGAAGGGCGAGGTCACGCGCCAATTGCGCCGAAATGAAGTTGTGGCTTGCGCCGCTATCGATCATCACAATTACGGGCTGATCGAGAATCACTCCGGCCAACTTCATCGTCCGGGGTCCGGTAAGGCCGCCCACGGAATAGAAAGGAAGGTTCAGCACATTGAGGATTGCGCCGTCGGTCTCCGGTGGAGTGGCATCCGCATGTATATCGAGGTCGTCGAAATCGGTCATAGTGATTTCGGGATCATAATCGCCGAAGAGGGCGTGAAACTCTTTGACGACACAGACATGGTGCGGTGAATAGGGTTGGCGGCAACGGAAGCACAATCCCTTTCGGCGAAGTTCATTGTAATCGTTGTTGGAAAAACGGTGAGGGGGTTCAACACGCCCCGTCCGTCCGCCCCCAACCGGCGGTGGTCGTGGAGCCATGTCACGGTTGGCTTGATTGCGGGGGGTGATGTGTCCGGTGGGTTGAATGTGGCGGTTACCCAGATCCGCTTCTACTGCACGAGCAAGCTCCAAAGCCTCGGAAACCGTTCGAGGATGATGTGTCCGGATGCGGGAGTGAATATTGGGCAGTAGCCCCTGAAGGAAGAACCACAAGTAGTGATCGGGCGGAAGGCCCGAAACTTGTGTCACGAGTGCTACGAACTCATCAATGTAGCTATCCATGGGGGTCGTTTGACGGCCACTGCAAAGGCGCTCGACGACGGAGCCGGTGTAGCGTGAATCATAACGACTTATCATCTCTTGCTTGAACTCGTTCCACGAGATCGCGGGCTGAACTTGGCGGAGCCAACATGTCCAGTGGAGCGCCGAGCCGTCGAGACTGACCACGGCCGTGCCTACTCTCTCCGCCTGCGGGGTGAGGTGAAAGTCGAAAAACTGCTTTGCTCGCGCGATCCAGCCCATGGGATCCACGCCGGAGAAGGAGGGGATGTCCAAGGTTAGGGCGGAACAGACGGGCGGCGGGGCGGTGGTGGTGGGTTGCAACTGTGATGACATTCCCAAAATCGAGTCCGTGTCGGTCGAAGACGTTGATCTCGTTGGGGGTGCGGGTACTTGCGGGGTCGTGAGGCCGTCGGGGCGACCGAGGATGAGCGATTGACCGACGAGAATCGCGTCGACGGTGGACTGCAAGCTGTCGAGCCACTCATCGTGGCGGTCGAGCCTGGCGCTGGCGTCGTCCGCTCCCTCTAGGTTGTTGGCGTCGTGGAGACGTGCGTTCGGGGCCATTGGAAGGAGAAACTGGATCCGGCGGCGCTAGGACGGGCGGAGACGGAGGTCAGGACCACTTAATACCTTTCCCATAGAGATCTCGACAACGGGGGAGGCAGCCGGCCGTTGGAGAGAGAGAGAGAGATAGAGAGAGAAAGGGAAGGAGATAGAGGGAAAATAGGGTTAGGGAAAGAGGAGAGAGGGAGCAGCCCCCAATTCACTTAATTGATCCAAAGATCCCAAACAAAGCCCAAAGTCCACCCTCTTATAGTGAGGGTCCAATACAACATTAAACAAATACTTAATAATAAAAAACTGAAATATAAATGTCATCCCGAACCGCTCGGTTCGGGTCCTCCTGCACCGTAAGCACCGCCCGGTCCGTCTGTGCCGCGAGTCCCTTCCGGCTCGCGCGGCCTTTGCGTGTACACTTGCCACGGGGGGTCTTCTGCCTGTAGATCGGTAAAACAAGTCCTCTTGGAGGTGCAACAACCCTTGCCAAGACGCCACATTCAGACCATACGACGAGGACTCTTGCATATTTAACACTACACCCAAACCTTGTAGATGCAGTGGTCCTTGCCGAGACGCCGCATTCGGACCATGCGACACGTTCCTTACGGTGAATAACCTAATTTTTGCACAATTTCTCAAACGATTCATATTCATAAGAGTGATTAAATTTTACGCTGGTCGTCTACCTAACACAACCTTCACCATTTTACGCTGGCTGTCTACACCAAAGAGTGACAATATATTGAAATTATTAAAAAAACACATTGTTTAGCTATTTTGAAATTTTCACTTTATGAATGAAAAAGAAAAAAAAGCCTTTTGATTTGTGATATTGTGACCTTTGTTTAATATAAGGCTATGTTATCCCCATATAATGCATGAATTGCAGGATTTGATTGCAACAGGAGGGATTGATTCAAATGCAGTACTTTTTAATCGGTCTTCAGGTCAGATCTTATGCACGCTTACTGGGCACTCCAAGAAGGTTTCAGCTTGTTTCTTGTATTGTCATTGCATATTTTTTTCATTGTACTCTCTCTTTTTAAATCACATGTTATGCCTTTATTATCTGGTTACAATCTTTGTAGGTCACGAGTGTGAAATTTGTGCCTAAGGATGACCTCTTTGTGACTGCATCTGGAGATAAGGTTAGTTGTAATGATATGCTTAAAATATGTATCACTGGTAATATAATTTATCTCATTATTGTCTTTCGTGGTTAGACAAATTATTTTATAATGTGTAGATGAATAAATTAAACATTACAATGAGATATCACATATATGCTGTGTTAATTTCCTGATCTAGAAGTAAATTATATATTAGCGAATATAAGTACATCTTGATTTGTTGCTTTTCTGTACAACTTGTAGGAAGAACAAAATGAACATTCCAACATTTAGGTTGAGCTCCAATTTGAAATGGAAATCCAATGTGTTTTTAACATATTATTTGGGATTAAAATCCAGTTTACAGACACATTGTGTGTTTTGAGAAAGCTTCTTAAGCTGAGAAAATTAAGTTAAATCGAAAATAATTCCACTGGCTTGGTTTAATGAGAATAGAATTATACACCTCAGGAGAGTAAGTTACTCGCCTGATAATTACTTAATTACTCGTCAGGTAATTACTCGACAAGCCCAAAAAGATTGTAGGTGTGAAGATTTTAAGCGTAGAGATTTCAAAAAATAGGATTACTGACACAAATCATGTAGCTATCAATGAAAGCCTAGCACCCACCAACTCGTATAATAAAATGCCATTTTCTTTAGGGAAAATGCTTATAAGAGGATTGATTCTAAGGAAATTATTTTCCCTGAATAAGTGAGTTGTAGCTTTCTAAAATTCCAATACCCTGTACATTTTCTCTACTTTATGATTGTGGATATGTGAGGTTTGTGAGGAAAATAAAAACCAAGTTTTGTAAAAATATAATCATTTTGAAGTTCTTGCTGCCTCTACTACACATAACAAGACAAGGTGAACCAGTAAATTTTGGATATTGGAGCACCAAGTTCCACAAAGTTGTAATTCATAGTACCAATATTGTAAATATCGGATGTCGGTGACATATCAGATTGAGTTTTTAAATGTCGGAAGTCGGAGACATGTCAGAGATATTTTAAAATATCGGATTTTCATATTTTATAAATAAAATTTTTATTTTCATGTATACTAACTATAATTATATGTTATAAAAGTAGAAAAATAATGTAACAAATAGATAAAAAATGAGTCATTTATATTATGAAATAAATTTGAATAGTCTCGAAGATAAAATATTATTAACAAATACAAAATGATATATTGTTAAATATATTAAATATTATATAATATTTTATTTTGATAACAATAAGTTTATTGCAAATAAAGAAGATTTAAAAGTTAAATATCTTTGATTGATTATAAGTCTTTTCAAACTTTTAAATTTATATTAAAAAATACAAATAATCAACTAATAAATGTATCAAATATTTTTAATTTTTTGTAACATTAAATTAAAAAATTGTGAAATAATTATATAAAATTGGTTGTAAGAATAAAATGTTAAAAAATCGAAACAATAAGCTTAATCGATTTAAACATACATAATATAATATATATGTGATTTAAACATATGCTGCTAGTCTGCTAATATAACATAAAATAATATAGCAGATGATATATTTAAAAGTCGTGTCGGCCGATATATCTGAAAAAATCAGACATGGTGGCCTATATTTTACAAATGGACATTATCTATTTTTTTTTAGAAAAACATATTGTTTTTCTCTCAAAAGTGACATGTCGGAGGACATTTAAAACAATGCCTAGTACTCACAAAAAGAAAGTTGTGAGAAGGCGGTAGAATCGCTATATAATCTCTCAACAATTTAGCTAAAGAAGCTAAAACAAGTGATGGCCAACCATGTAGGAAAACTTCTTATAACTTGGCAACTAAAGTTAGCATTCTTCAAAAATAAGTTGCGACAATGGTGGAAATCCTAAGAATGCAAACATGTAATTCTTCAACAATCAAGAGGAGCTACAATTTCTCACCGGAGTTTCAAATTCTTGACAAATGATGGAAAGGCAGTCAGCTCTTCTGCAAGAATCCGAGAACGAGTAGAAAGAAGTATGATCAACCCTTGATCAGAAAAGAGCTTCAAAATATCTCGAATTTTCTGATCTGCAGTAGAGAATTATTCCACATCAACATCAAAACCACTGTTGATCTTGAGAGACATTGAGAATACATGCAAAAATGGTTAAGAGAGAGAAAAATGAGGGAAGACAAAGAGGTTTGAAACCAGAGTGAGGACAAAAAGAATCTTCAGGCTCTTTAATATTCGTCGAGACCTAAGTCGTGCGTTGTGAAGAAGTCGACGTACAAGGCTTTAGAGTTCGACGCATATAGGATTTCAGCTTCTTCTGAGAATTCGACGCATACTCGTATAGAAATCGATGTATGCACTGAGAAATCGACGTGCGTCGAATAGACTTTTCGACGTACGCCGAATTCTATCTTAATAAATAGATTCTTAAGTTTTTCTTTAAATTTTCTTAGCTGGCTCCATCAAGCATTCCGAAGGCATGGATAAATTACTTGTGCGTCACTTCATCAAGAGGCTTAGTGAAGAGATCAACCTTCTGATCATTAGTAGATAAATATTTGGTGCCTTTTCTTTCAACAACTCATAAGGAGTCTTTTCTTTAGTCTTATGAATAAGACTTATTTTGAGAATGTCTCTGCCCAAAAGTACATGGACAAGTTAGCCTCAACAAGTAATGTTCTACCAGATTCAATAAGAGTTATATTCTTTCTCTCAGCAACCTCATTTTGTTGTGGAGTTCTAGGAGCTGAGAAGTTATGCTTGATCTCTTCACCCTTACACAACACATCATATGAGACTCAAACTCAGTGCCATGATCACTTATGATCATAACAACTGAAGTATTTAGTTCATTTTAGATCAGTCTAAGAAATGATGAGAGGGTTTTGAAGGTGTCAAACTTAGTTCTCAGAAAGAACACCCAAGTGAATTTAGAAAAATCATCCACAAGAACTAGAGTGTAGGACTTGTCTCCTAAGCTGTTGACAGAAATAAGGCCAAACAAGTCCATGTGAATGAGGTGTAAGATTCTAGGCGAATCATTCTTACACACTTTCTTAAAGGAAACCCTTATTTGCTTTCCCAATTGACAAGCTCTACAAAATTTTTCCTTGGTATAATTACCTGGTGGCAGACCTCTTATAAAGTTATTTTATGAAAGCTTGAATACTATTTTGAGGTTAAGATGTCCAAGTTTTCTATGCCACAATTCAGCATTAGATAAACATATGTTAGTTTTATTAGAAAGGAAATCAACTAAATATACATTATCTTTCATAATATCAGATGACATAATGTTACCTGATTTATTGCATATGATTTGACATTGGTCATTCGTGAAGACTACTTTGAATCTTTTATCACACAATTGACTAATGCTTATAAGGTTATGTTTAACTCTTCAACATAAACAACCTTGGTGAAGAAAATGACACCAACATGAATCACTCCATAATCTAGGGTTTGTCACAGCTAGAATCACCACATTACTTTAGGGCCTAATTTAGGTTTAAATTCTTCTAACAAGCTTTTATCTCCAGTCATATTCCTGGAGCATCCACTGTCTAGGTACCACAATTGGTTTGTGGCAGAACTGGACACTTTCTGCAAAACAATCATTTGTTAAAGGGAACCCAGGTTACCTTGGGTACATAGTTCTTATCATAAGGAGTAATAATGGAATAGCTAGGTCTGCTCATGAAGTATCATCAATCCTTCGTGAAGTATCCCACCTTATGACAACAATGACACTCAAACCTATTGTACTTGCTTTTTCTATTAGTTAGAAGATTTGAAGGAGCTGACAAAAATGATCTTTGAGGAAACCCTATGTTTCTATCATTTTGACTTGAAACAACCATATAAGGGCTGAGACGTCGAATAGTATTCGACGTACGTCGATTATTATTCGATGTAAATTCAGCCGCACGTCGATTTCTATTCGACGTACGTCGAGAGGTATTCGACGTACGTTGAATTCTTGACTGGATTTTTCTTAAGTTCATGGGTGGCTCCCCTAAAATTCCTCTTTGATCTGAAGGAATAGGGTTATCCAACATCTTCTTCTTATTCTTCTTCTTCTTTTTATGAAGAGTTTTCTTTTTGATATTCTTTGAGGTAGAAGAAATATCTGATTCTGATCGCATAGACTCTTTGCCTTTTGCATTTACAAAGGTCATGATATTCCTCCAAGCATGAATGCTGGTAGAATCTTTCTCATTCGAGGCTTCAACACTTAGTTCTAGATTCTTAAATCTCACAGTGAGATTTTTAGAAATAGACTGGAGCTGCTGCTCCTCCCATTAAGATTATCCTCAAATGCTTTAGCCTTTTCAACTTGGGTTTTTAAATTTACATTTTCAAACTTCAGAGAATCCATTTCTTTTATGAGCTTTTCGTTTTCTATTCTTAGTTCATAGTTTACTACTATTGAATTTTCTCCAACTAGCCTTTCTTTTAGAAATATAATTTATTCTCTAAGAATTTTGATTTGTTTTTCTGGCTCAAGTTGATCTTGGTAGAATTCCTTAAATGCAATTTTGAATTCATCAGAAGTAAAATCAAAACTATCAAAGCATTGTGTACCTAATCTTCCTGTTTAGAAAGATCCAATGCCATAAGACATTTTTCTTCAACTTTGTCTTCATCACTCTCTGAACTGGAGCTGCTATCATTTTCAGTGTCACTCCAAATTTCAGCTATAATTCCTTTACCCTTCTTTTGGGTTTTCTTCTTTTGATCATAATGCTTCCTATGATCCTTTTTCTTTTTCAGATATTTGTCTTTATTTTCTTCTGGATACTCAGGAGCTATGTGTCCTGCAAACAAAACATATAATTTATTTAGAAGGGGTCTTGTCATACCTTGTCTTGGTGTGACTTTCAGATTTTCTCTTAAAGTCTCCTGTCTTGATCTATTTTTTGAATCTTCTAGCTAGTGGACCCATTAATTCATCATCAATAGCTGATCCTTCTTCATCAGAAGCCTTGAGAGCAATGGATTTCTCCTTTGAAGAAGATGGAGTTTTCTGATTTGCCTCATTCTCAACCCTTGTTTTCAAGGGCTTCTCATAGGATTTGAGCTTTCCAAGAAGAGCATCAGTGGTAATCTCCTTGCTACATTTGACTTCTCTGATGGCCCATATTCTGGAATCCTAAGAGATTGGGAAAACACATAAGAAGCTTACTATTGATCTCAGTAGTTGAGATGTCCTTATCAAATCCTTTGAGTTCACTGACTATAAAGCTGAATCTCTGGTACATTCCAGCCATAGATTCTTCTTGGCTCTTCTTAAAATTCTCATATCGAGAGATCAAGAGAGATCTCTTATCCTTCCTTTCATCTGAACTGCCTTCAACAATTCTAGTGAGTGAATCCCAGATCTTGTTTGCTGATTTGCAATCAGCTACCTTTTGAAAGATCACCTGTCATTGTAGATTCTATGATGTTCATAGTCCTATCATCACTGTATCTAGCCTTCTTTTCAGCTTCAGTCCAATCAGCCTTAGGCTTATGGACAATAAGCCCCTTATCATTTGTACAGGTGGGAATTAATGAACCTGTAATCACAGATTCAAAAATGTCTTCATCAATAGAATTCATGTATAGTTTAATTATAGTTTTCTATAAAGAAAACTTATCTAGATTACACATAGGAGGTCTTGTAGTTGCATACTATCTAAACTGTGTATAACTCATGATCGCATTATTAATTTCACAAGTAATTCTCAATCCCTTGGATCTTGATTGATCAAGGTGTTAATTTTTTTTTTATGATCAACCTATCTCTGATAACAATTGAAAGTGAGAGAGAGCTATTGAGAATTACTGATGCGGAGCAGTGAAGGACGAGTTTTGGGCCCATTCTGGCTGATTTGGCGACTTACCATATATGGCGTGCCCGGATCGACGATCCGACTCCGTGGATGCGTCCGAATGCGTGTTGCGAATCATTTTCATATATAGCATTATGTATTTTGAGTTTTATTTCATGTAGTTATGGGATCGGAACCGCCAGCCAATCATATCCGTCGATTTCAGATGCCCTAATCTTATTTTCTTATAAATAGATGTCTTAGGGCTGCAGGAAGGGGATTGCTGAAATTTGGAGAGCTTCTTCCTCATTTCCGGTGATCCTCGCTGCGGTGCCGACTCCGTGGAACCCCTTGGTGACGACTCCTCGGGTAAGATCCTTGTATCCTTGCACTTTCCCCCGTTTCCACCCCACCCAACCTGCTGTCCAGCCATCCATCGCCCACCTCCAGCCCTCCCAACAGCTGCTGCCCACGTCCAGCCAGCCCCAAACAGCTGCTGTTTCCCCACCTTACAACCACTATTCCTTTGTGAAATTCCTCTCCTTATATCTACTGTTGATTAATGAAATTAACTGTTCATTTCCTATAGTTCTAAAACATTTTTCCCTCCCCTGAACAGCCGCCAACCACCTCCCGCCAGCCACCTCTTGCAGCCCCTTCAACCGCCCCTCCTCCTCCTTCTCTGTCGCTGTCCAGCCGCAAGCCACCCTATCTCCCAGCAACCCAGCCGCCAGTCCCCTGTTAGCATCCTGCCGCCACCCTACCTCACAGCAACAGCCCCACCTTCAGCCCTAGCCTCGCCTCCTCTCTGTCCACTGCAGGACCGTAATCTGTCCAGATCTGGACCGCCTGTACAGATCCAGTCCGGCGCCGCCCTAATCAGCCCCTCACCCTCCATATCCGCAGCCAACAGCCCCTCCATTCCGTGGAACCACTTCCCTTGCCCGATCTAGTCTCTCACCATCCGAAAAACCCTACCGCGCCTCCAAAATCTCAGATCTTTACTGCAGACCTATTTTATTTCAGATTTGTGATATGTTTTGTATTGGTTAAAGGTGTTAAAACATTGTTACATTGTGGTAATCTTATGCTTGTTTGGAAGTTCATTTTATTCTAGTTATTTGTGCCTGGAAAATCTCTAACTGCAGGAAGGAATTATTCGCCGCGCGCTCTTGCTTTGGCCCTCCACGCGGAGGAACGCCTAAGCTTGTTTCGCCCTAATTAATTATTGTATCTTGCTGTGAATTAACTGCGTGGGATGTTTAAATTTATTATCTAATTGGTGACTAATCCGTCGGGCTTTGCATAACATGTATGGTTAGGTCACGGTTTATCCGCCACCTATAGATTCGTCCTGCGTCAATTGGTATCAGAGCTAGGTTGCGCACACTTCTCGATACGCAGTCGTAGAGTCTATAGGATATTTTTTTTATTATGTCTAGGTGTCAAAATTATGCCTCCCATCACCTTAGAGGTCTCGAGTCCACTAGCACCCGCTCTCACAGAGCCCTGTCAGGGAGATCTTCACGTTACTACGACGATTATTCTCGATTGCAGCACACCACTTTTAGAGATCGTGTTGACCCACCGACACGAGACCACTACACTAGAGACGATCAGTATGATGGTTGTCATCGTTCTTATCCGTACACGCGAGCGGATCGTGTCGATCCTTCGACACGACTCGGTTACCTTAGGAATGATTATTATGAGGATCGTCGTTCCGAGAGAGATCTTGAGAGTCAGTTTCGTATTGCTGCCCCTTCCTTTGACGGCTCATCGAGGCCCGAGTCTTTCAGTTATTGGCTCGTGGATATGGAGTACTGTCTTGACCATTTTGAGATATTCGGTGAGCGTCGCGTCAAGTTTGCGAAACTTAGACTTTTAGATCAGGCGAGGGCATATTGGGCTAGCGTTGACAGGACACGCGAGCGAGATCGTCTACATCGCATCACTAGTTGGGTGGACATGAAGTGTATATTGTGTCAGAGGTATCTTCCATCGTCAAATCGGAGTCGTTTGCTCGACCAATTATTTTCCCTTCAGCAAGGATCCATGTCCGTCGCTGAGTACAGGGATCGCTTTGATGAGTTAGTTGTGAGCGATATCCGAGAGGACCCAGCCATGACCTCTTGCAGATTTCGGTCTGGCCTTCGACCAGACATTCGTACTGAGGTGGTTTATCATAGCTCAAAGTCCCTCGAGCAGACGTATCAGCTTGCCCTTCGTTATGAACAGTCTTTGAGATCCGCAAGAGCTGGTCGATGAGATTCTCACCTTGACCTCCGCAGTACGAGCCCCTCCCACACCGAGGACACCATTTTGCCTATTATTGTTCCATCAGACATGACTGAAGTAATACCTGATGCGGATTGCTCTCACCCCAGTGAGGTGTTTAGCCCAGTGCGTGACCTATCTCTAGTTTCTGACCCGTCTCTTGTGACCCCGACTGAGAGCGAACCTGAGCGGCCTATTGAATCTGTAGCGTTGTGCCCTTCACCCACACCTCTTTCTCTGCCATCCACCGGGTTAGTTAGCACCCCGACCACATACCCACTTCCTGACACCGCACCTACGGATCCATTCTTGAGTCTAGGTCTATGTCGCACTCCCATTGTCATTGCTCTGAGTCACATCACGACCGAGAGCCCAGAGTCTGGTGTTGATCCTGTAGTGGCTATGTCATCCATTCACGGGGACACTACCCTTCACGATGGTACTCATATGGAGGATCATGACCCTAGTGACGAGTTCTATGATGACCCCCATGTTGAGCCTCTTGATGAGCCACCACATCCTGGTGAGTATGGGATTCAGGTGAGCCCCACTTGTCTGAGTATCGATTTATGGAAGCCTCGACCCCGCCCCAGAGGATGGATATTGTGAGGAACATCCATTATTTAAGGCACCACCTGCTGACACATCGTATTCTCGCTGAGTTTTGGGATGCACCACCTGCTGACCAACCAGACGAGCTCTTTCTTTTCGGGCACACTCACCACACTGTAGAGTCACGTCTTCTAGTCGGTGCACACGATTTTCACTTAGGCGGTCGTCGCATTCGCAATGACTTTTCTTACACACCTCCTGGCGAGCCCCCTGATGTGTCACGTTCCCTAAGGGACACTTGGATCTTTACGAGCTCGTATTCGAGTATAGTTGTCTCTCTCGATCACCTGGGCACTCGTCTCACACGAGATGAGTTTTGCTACACTCCTCCGAGAGAACCTCCTGATAGGCCACCTCCTTTGGTAGATTTTCAAATGATTATTGGTCATTCCCATAGTGAGTATGTTGTGTCGATCATGTGCCATTTACATCATTTGTATGCGTCTGTTGAGTCGTTTTGTCATCATTTGCATGAGTCTGTTACGCCGTTTTGTCATCATTGGCATAAGTTTGTTGTGTTGTCTATTCATCGTTTGCATGAGTGTCATGAGTCGGTCCGACGAAGAGTCCATAATGATAATAAATTTTGTAAATCACATGCGGATGTTCATTGGCAAGTGCAGGTACTTCATGAAGGCGAGCAGGTGATGGTGAGAATCTGCGTTGTGAGGCTCCGTGCGAGGCTTGCTAAAAGCTTGAGCGTTAGGCGAATGAGTCCCTACTCAGTCCTAAGGCGCATCAGGACAAATGCTTATGAGTTGGACATTCCCGCGAGCATGGGTACCCATACTGTGTTCAATGTCGAGGACCTGACGCCATACTTTGCACCTCACGAGTATTCAAGCCCACATCTTGGCGGCCCTCCCGAGCCTTTACCACTGTTTTTACCATCCACCACTCAGTCTACCTCCGAGCCCTTGCCACCACATTCATTGCCCCGTTCTCAGCTCACCTCTGACCCTTATTTACCCGGGATGTTGTCCCCAACGGTTTCACCTTTGGCACCTCAGATTCCACCGGATCCTTCTACTAGTGTGTTGAGAGATGAGCTTGATCGATTCGCCCCCGGGCTTCGACTTCAGTACGTCTGTCTCCACTCATCGGGGATGGAAGCCTTTCAGTCCGGAGGTGTTGATTGGCGAGGCCACTTTTCAGCGACGACACTTGGACGACCTCTGGCGGCCTCTTCGAGTTGCTACCCGGCATACGGCGAGAGAATTCTGACCCCTATTCATCGGGAGATGAATTCTTTCAAGCCGGGGAGATTGATGCGGAGCAGTGAAGGACGAGTTTTGGGCCCATTCTGGCTGATTTGGCGACTTACCATATATGGCGTGCCCGGATCGACGATCCGACTCCGTGGATGCGTCCGAATGCGTGTTGCGAATCATTTTCATATATAGCATTATGTATTTTGAGTTTTATTTCATGTAGTTATGGGATCGGAACCGCCGACCAATCATAGCCGTCGATTTCAGATGCCCTAATCTTATTTTCTTATAAATAGATGTCTTAGGGCTGCAGGAAGGGGATTGCTGAAATTTGGAGAGCTTCTTCCTCATTTTCGGTGATCCTCGCAGCGGTGCCGACTCCGTGGAACCCCTTGGTGACGACTCCTCGGGTAAGATCCTTGTATCCTTGCACTTTCCCCCGTTTCCACCCCACCCAACCTGCTGTCCAGCCATCCATCGCCCACCTCCAGCCCTCCCAACAGCTGCTGCCCACGTCCAGCCAGCCCCAAACAGCTGCTGTTTCCCCACCCTACAACCACTATTCCTTTGTGAAATTCCTCTCCTTATATCTACTGTTGATTAATGAAATTAACTGTTCATTTCCTATAGTTCTAAAACATTTTCCCCTCCCCTGAACAGCCGCCAACCACCTCCCGCCAGCCACCTCTTGCAGCCCCTTCAACCGCCCCTCCTCCTCCTTCTCTGTCGCTGTCCAGCCGCCAACCACCCTATCTCCCAGCAACCCAGCCGCCAGTCCCCTGTTAGCATCCTGCCGCCACCCTACCTCACAGCAACAACCCCACCTTCAGCCCTAGCCTCGCCTCCTCTCTGTCCACTGCAGGACCGTAATCTGTCCAGATCTGGACCGCCTGTACAGATCCAGTCCGGCGCCGCCCTAATCAGCCCCTCACCCTCCATATCCGCAGCCAACAGCCCCTCCATTCCGTGGAACCACTTCCCTTCCTCGATCTAGTCTCTCACCATCCGGAAAACCCTACCGCGCCTCCAAAATCTCAGATCTTTACTGCAGCCCTATTTTATTTCAGATTTGTGATATGTTTTGTATTGGTTAAAGGTGTTAAAACATTGTTACATTGTGGTAATCTTATGCTTGTTTGGAAGTTCATTTTATTCTAGTTATTTGTGCCTGGAAAATCTCTAACTGCAGGAAGGAATTATTCGCCGCGCGCTCTTGCTTTGGCCCTCCACGCGGAGGAACGCCTAAGCTTGTTTAGCCCTAATTAATTATTGTATCTTGCTGTGAATTAACTGCGTGGGATGTTTAAATTTATTATCTAATTGGTGACAAATCCGTCGGGCTTTGCATAGCATGTAGGGTTAGGTCACGGTTTATCCGCCGCCTATAGATTCGTCCTGCGTCAATTACTCTAGAGGGGGAGAATAAGATTTACAAATATAATCCCACAATCACTCACATTACATGCCACAATTATTATATTAAAAAACAACAGAAGCAAATTAAAGTGCAGAAATAATAGCAAGATATGCAACCAGAAGACACGAATTTTATCGCGGTTTCCCACAATTTGGGTACGTCTTCTACCCTTTGGTAGATATTCCACTAAACAGTGACGAGTCTTTTGATAATGAGACTCTTAGAACCAATACAAAGATTTCTTTGATAAGGTGATTCACAACACCAATCTGAATCTTTTGATAAAGAGATTCTCAGGACCAACTGGATACTTTGATAAGGGAATTCTCAGAACCAACTTAGTCTTTTGCTAAGGAGACTCTTAATACCAAAATTTGAATAATTTTAAGTGGGATTCTTAGGACTCTTTTCTGGATGATGAATGTAGAAGCAAATTTTCCACTATATGATTCTTCAACAAATCTATGAAGAATCTTGATCATTGAAGCACTGTGTGGATTCTTGATTGTAACAGCAACAAACATTTTCTCTTGTGAAAGAAGTATGGATTCAATAAGGAGAAGATAAATCCAATCTATGAGGAATCCTAAAGAGGAAGATGAACCCCTGCGAGAAGGAGAGCCTAAGATCAGAGAGAAGATATCTTGTCTGCTACAGTTCGTAAAGAGAACTTCTTCTGGAGGGAGGAGAGAATTCTGAATTATGAAGAGAAGAAGAGAAAATTCAGAATGAGTTCACGACCACTGTTTGTTTGAAATATTCTGGTATATATGACTGTTGCTGAATAGAAGCCTTCCTTATCTGTGTCAATCAACATAATCACCTTCTTGAATAGGAGAAGTAACAACTATAATTGGATCTGTATCAGGGCCATGATCTGCTCGAGAATCAATTATAGAAGACTGTAGAGTATTCGACTTAATGTTGCTTATGCGTCGAATACTATTCGACGTATATTGAACTGTTGAGTAGAAAGAGTTCGACGTTAGCTGAATAGTTGTGCTATGAGCAGATTTTTCTTTAGGAAGAACTCGACGGAAGGAAGGATCATTGCTTTCGACGTGCATCGATTACTTCTCAACGCATGAAGTTAACTTCTTGACGTACATTGATTACTTCTCGACGTATAGGCTTAGTCTTAGTTGACGTGCGTAGAATACTTCTCGACCCACAAAAGTTTAACTTAGTCAATTTTATTTTTTGAGTGCTTTTTGAGTCTTTGGCAGCCTGAACCTGATTACCACTCATACATATAACATATTGCCTTACTCTACATTGTAATTTCCTAAATCACTTAAATAATCTGTTATATCAAATCAAAAATGGTTTTTCCTGACAGATGATCCATATAAGGTCCCAAGGGATTTCTAAATTTCAGCGACAGAATTGCGAAACAGATGTCTTTGATGGATATTGGGTTCTTTGGAATTGATGACCCAATATTCCCCTTGAGCATTTGCAATTTCTCGGGCCCAACCATCTTCCTTGAATTTGGTTTAGGTCATGATTTCGGGGCATGACATTTCGCCAATAAGATAGCCAATTTTATCACGTCCAATGATGAAACGACGAACAGAACGAGACCGGTGAAATAGTTTCTGGTGTTGATCTTCATTCGATCTGGAGTAATGTCATTATTAATCAACCGATTCTCTTCAATCTGATGTTTTGCCATATGTTATGTGTTATTATATGTTTAACATAATGTATTTATTATTGCGTGTATCTCCTGTTTTGCATTATTTCTCTCCCTATATTGAGGGGATGTTTGGGATAATTAATTGATTGAAGAATTCCGTCTAACATGGTATCAGAGCACCTACTCCTCGTGCCCAAGCCAATCCCCCATTCAGCGCTCCGCCCCTCGTCGCCCGCTCGTGTTTCCCCTGTCATCGCGCGACCTCGTCCACTTTCGCATCCCTTACAGGCCAGCATTCCTCTTCCAGTCGCGGATCCCCGCACAGACGAGCATTCCGCTTCTGGTTTTTGCCGCACATGAGCGTCTCACTTTTCGCTTCTTCAACAACCAACCGCTCCTTCTACACACGTCTCACGCCTCTATAGCCGCTTCTTCCGCAACCAGTCGCTCCTTCCACAACATCTCTTTGATAGTGATTGTTCGGCGCCGGTCCACCTTATGTGGTTAAGTTCTCCTTCTCTTCCGATGACGTTTCTTTTCGCCTCTTGCATGGTGATGATTTTGATTCCTCTTTTCAAGATCTATGGTATTTTTTCGTAATTTGTCGATTGTAGTCCTTAGATGACTGACTTAAGTTTGTTCTATCTTCGCTTCGGGAAATCTCTTGTTCTTGGGTGATCTCCAGATTTTTATTCTTCAATCACCATGTCAGGCAGTATAGATTCTCCCGCTCCATCATCAGTAGTTGTTACTCCGGGGGGATCACTCCGAGCGAGACATGATCATAATACTCCCTAGATTACTACTGTTTGTCTGGATGATTCCAACTACTTTCGTGGTCTCGCGTTATCACCTTGGCGCTTAAGAGCCGTCGTCTATTTGGTTATGTAAATGGACTAAATAGGGAACCAACGAAGGACTCATCAGATCGGATGCAATGTGAGTCAAAAAACTCCTTAGTCATGTCTTGGCTCACAAGTTTCATGCAGGAGTCCATTGCCCACAATTATTTTTTCTTGGCACTGTTGCCATAATTCGGAAGAGAGCGGAGTATTCTTACTTTCGCAGGGGTATTGCCACTCAAATCTTCCAGTTGCGACAAAAAATATCCTTGCTTCGCCAAGGTGATCACCCTCCTTCAGTTTACTATTTGGAGTTTACATAGTTGTACCAAAATACAACCATTTTGACCCCCTCATATTTATTATCCATGACGATGAGGTAATGTTTCGAGCCCGGGAAGAACGTAATCTGATTTTTAGTTCCTTCACGACTCCATCGTGACTTTGATTAGATCATTGTTCAGATTCTTAGGCGTCCACTGTTACCATTCCTACCTGAGGTCTACAGTATTATGCATCAAGAATTTGATCGCCGACAGTCCTTTTTTCCAGAATTTGCTCCTGAAAGTTCCGCCCTTGTTACTAAAACTCATATTCCAGGTGTCCAACAAACACTGATAAAAATCACTTGATTTTTGACTATTGTGGCAAAAGACGCCATACTATGGACACTTTCTTCAGACTCCATGAGTTTCCACCACAGAAAGGAGCACTACGTGGTGGTCGTGGATATGGGAGACCTCCGGGCCGTTAACCCTCGTCGGTCGACTTATTTCACAGATGCCACTGATGACACACCTTATCTTAATCCTGCAATTGATTCCTCTTGCTTTCCTATTGCATTCTCCACTGAAGAAATGTTGGCTCTATGCCTCATGATGCCTGGTCTCTCTATTGAATTTATCACCTTATCATTGTCCTTTTATGCTCACACAGGGACACAAGGTGCCCATTTTGCCACATCCCTTTCCTACACCCAATAGATCATTGTCTCCGGAGCTACTGATCATATAACTAACTCTGCCTTAGGTTTCATATCATATACCCCCTGTTTGGCTGAGATAAGATGAGCATTGCTGATGGTTCTCTTTCCTCCATTGTTTGAAAGGGCTCCATCTCCTGCTCCTCTCTCACCTTATCCTCGGTTCTTCATGTTGCTAACTTCACTCGTAGCTTACTTTCTATTAGCCACTTGACAAATTCTACGAACTGCTTCGTAACATTTCTTTCTTCCTCTTGTGTTTTTCAGGACCTGAAGATGGGGAAGGTGATTGACTCTGGTAGTATGGTCAATGATTTATATATGTTCAAGTCCAGCCCGGTGCCACCTCCGCATACCCTTCATTCCAGTTCATCTCACCTTTTGTATTCCTGGCAGTTTCCTAGGGCACTCATCTACCCCTTTTATGAAACGTCTATTTCCTGCTGCCTAAAACTATTTTTGAATCCTTCGTGTGCGCTGTGTGTACTTTTAACAAACATCGACGTGCTATTTTTAATCATGTTTATGCCTAGTATTACTCCTTTTGCTGTTATCCACCGATATATGGGGACCTTGCCCCTTATCTTCTATTTCTGGTTTTGTTTAGTTCGTTACATTTATTGATTAATTCTCTCATTATTTGACTGCATTTGCTGAAACACAAAAATGACGTTTTCTTTACTTATCAGAAGTTTCATAAAATGAACCCCATGCAATTCCATACTGATATTAAAATTCTGCGCAACGACAATGACCGTGAATATATAGATTCCCAGTTTGAGAAATACCTTGAGGATCATGACATCATTCACTGAACCATATGTGCTTTCTCTCCCGCTCAGAATGTTATTGCTTAGCACACCACCCAGTGGGTATACAATAATCGATAAACAAATAGTGAAAAAATTGGCGGGAAAACTTGATAGGTTTAGGGTGATGCAAGTTTGACCGCGGCCTATCTTATCAATCACATGCCTTCTCATGTCCTTGGGAACAATACCCCACTCGACACTCTCCATGTGTCCACACTCTCCATGTGTCCCCTACACACCTTTCTCCTCTGGTGTTTGGCTGTGTATGCTTTGTTCATATTCATCACCCCTGCCCTACTAAACTCGACCACTGCACACTTAGGTGTGTCTTCATTGGTTACTCTCCCACACAGAAAGCGTACAAATGTTACCATCCTCCTACAAAAAGCTTTTTGTTACTATGGATGTCACTCTTTGTGAATTCAAGGCGTACTATGATCCCTCACTTCAGGGGGGCTATACCTTTGGAAGTGAGCTCTCCTACTGTTCCTCTACATATTTCTCTACCTTATCCTCTCCCGATTCCCTCTACTGCTGCTATTGTTTCTGGGATTTCTCCTCCTATTCCGCCTCCTTTTACTACTCTTACTTTGCAGGTTTATACCCGATGCACTAAGGGTACCAACACACAGGATCTTTCCATGCAACTAGAACAACCATCGAATCCTAACTCAGGGCCTCCTGATCTACCCATTACTCCCAGGAATCGATCATGCACATAACATCCTCTATCACATAATTTTTCTTACGACTCCTCTGCTTCCCATAAGCCCATTGTGTCTTCTCTTGCTTCCATTTCCATACCCTCATCTTGGCTGGATGCTTTGGAATCCCTAAGTGGCAAGAGGCTATGCTTGAGGAGATGACAATTCTTGAGAAGAACCACACATGGGATCTGGTGCATCTTTCTCATGGGAAGAAAATTGTTGGGTGCAAATGGGTGTTCTCTGTCAAACGGAACTCTCAAGGAATTGTTGAAAGGTGTAACGCAAGGCCGGTGGCAAGAGGTTATACTCAAACCCTTGGGATTGACTATCAGGAAATATTTGCCCCGTGGTGAAGCTGAACTCTATAAGTGTCTTATTATCATGTGCTTCTTGCAAGGGACGAGGCTTTAGCCAACTTGATGTGAAAAATGTGTTTCTCCATGGCATCCTAGAAGAGGAAGTTTACATGGCTCTTCCACCAGGTCTTGCCCCTAAAGGGTATGGGGGAAAAGTTTACAGGTTAAAGAATGCCATATATGGGCTGAAATAATCTCCTAGAACTTGGTTTTGGAGATTCCACAAGGCTATGACGTTCTTTAGATATTACCAGAGCAATGTTGATCATACATTGTTCATTAAGCACATTGTAGGTAAACCTACCGTTCTCATTGTCTATGTTGATGACATTGTTTTATTAGGTGATGATATGAAAGAAATCAAGGTTCAAAAACAGAAATTGGCTAGTGAGTTTGAGGTTAAGGACCTGAGATAACTCAGATACTTTTTGGGCATTGAAGTTGCAAGGGCTAAGTATGAGATTTTCATTTCTCAGAGAAAATACACAATGGACCTTCTTGAGAAGACATGGATGAGTAGGTGTAGGCCTGTTGACACCCCAATCGAAGCAAACCACAAATTAAGGAGAGATGACGGGGAGGCAATTGAAGACATCATTGAATTTTAGAGATTGGTAGGCACTCTGATCTTTTTTTCTCATATGCGCCCAAACAATTCTTATGTTGTGGGTGTTATCAGTCAGTTCATGCACTCACCGAAGACCCGCCATGTGGATGTTGCACACAAAATTCTCAGGTATCTCAAGTCCTCACTGGACGCGGGATCTTATTTTCGCCCAATACTTGTTTGAAGATTGAAGTCTACATAGATGCCGACTGGGCTGGCCTGGGTCTACCGACGATCGATGATCTCCTTCAGGATATTGTTCTCTGGTGGGCGAAAATCTTGTTACCTGGAGGAGTAAAAACATGTTGTGGAAAGATCAAATGTAGAAGCTGAGTTTAGAGCCATGACTCATGGGGTCTGGTAAGGTTTATAGTTATGCTCCTTGATGAGTGACCTATGCCTCAGTGGAAACGAACTCATCAGACTTTATTGTGACAACAAGACTTCTATCAGTATTGCACACACGTCCAACATGATCGCACCAAGCACATTGGAGCTGATCGACATTTCATCAAAGAACACATAGAGACGGTGTCGTGACCATTCGTCCCTTCCGACAGACAACTTGCTGACATACTCATGAAGAAATTGAGTGGTAGTGCCTTTGAAAAGATTATTAACAAGTTGGACATGATCAACATCTCACGACCAACTTGAGGAAGAGTGTTATGTGTTACTATATGTTTAACGACATACATTTATTATTCTGTGTATCTCTTGTTTTGTATTATTCCTCTCCATATATATATGGGATTCTTGTTTGGGATAATTAGTTGATTGAAGAATTCTGTCTAACACCATAGATTTTTTTTGTGGAACCCTAACAGCAGTGAGCCATATGCCGAGGAGCTGAAGCTGATGCACGAATTCTGGACATAACATAACAACAGAAAGTGAGAAGAGGGGGCGGAAGATCAAAATGATCTGCATGAGAGGACATGAGTGAATAGCTGATGAGAGAGAACTTTGTCGATCAGTAGAGTCGACGATCAACCTGAGTGTTGAAGAAGAAGATCGCCGGGATCAGGTAGGATAGGGTTCAAGTGAGCTTTGGAGAGCTTGTCTAGGACACCAATAACGAGGGTTGGGTTGTGGATTCTGCGCAGAAAACCGGAAGCGCGCAGGTGGGTGGGCTCGATGGGTTGTCAAACGGGCGATGCGTTGCTTCGTCAATGGCAATCTCACGAGCTTTTAGGGGAGATGACGAAATTAGGAGAGGACTTCATTAACAGCAGACTCATGAGCGCAGAGAGGAAACAACGTGATCAGGGCTTCGACCTAATGCTCTCATACCATGTTGCGTGAAAAATTTAGAATCAATGTTATTTCTTACATATTTATAGGTTTTATCGAAGTCCTAAAAGATTGCACAATAAGTTATACAATATATATATACAAAGATGTAGTTTTAGGTGTTTGGTGTAACACTGACATACCATAGAGAGAGGAAGAGAGAGTGGAGTGAGGCCCGCTCAATTTAAAAAAAAAAAATTTATTGCCCCGCTACTTTTTGTGAAAGAGAGAGAGAGAGAAAAAAGAGAGAGAGGAAGAGGGGACTGGGGCCCGCCTAAATTATATATATATTCTAAATATTCATGTGGTCTGACTATTAATGGAAAAGGCATCTTGAAGATGCTGATGTTCTTCAATCTCTCAGCGACCAGTTTTGGTAAATAATTGAATTAATTAATTAAAAGAAGTTGACAATTCTCAAATGCGCAGCCGTCCAACCGACCGTGTACTCGGGGGATTGCGAGCAGCGTGAGCGCCGTCGTGCATGGTACCGTCGTGGTCGGGGTACTATCGTGCGGGGCACAGGGGGCACCCAGTGCACTGTCACTCATATATATATATTAAAACATTGTTCAATTTATAATATATTTAGTTTGATGAGAGTAGAAGATGGGAAGAGAGATAAAGAGAGTTCTAGGAAGACTGAAGATGGAAAATGAACCTAATCACTCAAGGAGAGATGGATTTGAGAGGATGGTTATTTCAAATTCATTTATCCTAAGGGAACCTCTTTATGGGGAGTAGGTTCACTAAGAAACGTTGAAAAATAACAGTTATTTCCTAATAAATAATGAAACAACATAACTGATCCATGACCCATTATCATCTTACATTGTGTACTTTGGTCATTTAAGTCTTGAGTTAATTTACGTAATGGATATTTTCATATTGGCTGGAGGTGAAGAGCTTTCAAAAGTGTATTTTTAACAAACTTTTTTAAGCTCTAGAGAACAGATTCTTTTTGAGATACTCCTTGCTAGTGTTGTGACGCTCTTGAGTTTGAGTTGTGAAATTTAGTAGGACTTGCGTTTCACACAATTTAGGTCTCTCTTTTTGTTACTCTTTTTGGGTAAAACAAAAAAAATGTCATTTTGGTTCAGGAACGTGAAGTAAAAGGAACCATATGCCCTTCTACACGTTTTCTTTCACTCCAATGAAAACCTGAGCACTTCTTATTTCACAGAAAGAATATAAAGAATACATAAAATTTTGGTCCCCTTCATTTGTTTCTGCATACGACGTATCTCCTTTATAAGAGATGCTTCAAGAGGAGGTTCGAACAAGAAGACATCATGCGACTCATTAGCTCGAGGAGTAGATATCATGAAGGACGTTGAGGTGGTTACATAGCTAGTGGAGAATGTGCGGTATTATCCATCCCACCACCAAAACACCATCACATAAAAACCAATCATTCCTTATAGTCAGGTTCAGGACTGAGATGCCTTTGATGAGAGAACCTTGGTTATTATTTGGCTTAGTTCCTCAGGATCTCACTGTGAGCTGCAACTTTACTTGAGTGCTTGAATTCAGTGTGGTCGCTTGGTTAGCTACCCAGGTTCTCAATTGTTTAGGTTTGAGGTGGACCGTGGACCACATTGAAGCTCAGGCATGTTACTTGATGACTTGTGGCCTGGGTTCCCCCTTGTTTAGTTATCTCTATATCTTTGTCATCTTGTTTTTGATCTTTAATCAAATCTTTATCGAACAAACTGCTCTGGTTATGTACACATTGCTTGGTGTGTCACGAATGGATGATTGAATTCTCCCACAGTTAAGTTTTTTTTACCAAATCCTAACTTGTTTACACTTAGCTATTAAACTTCATGTTCCTCTGTGTACCAGGCAACCAGTGCTGCACTTTTTTTTCCTCATTATCTAACTAGGAAATTGTTCGTTATCAACTCTCATCCCATTACCAAGCCCCATACATGTAAACATTTACATGTTTGATACCTCAGTCTTAAGATTTTTTCCTTTTCACTAGTAGCACACTATTCTATTTTGGGCACACTATTCTATTTTGGGCACACTATTCTATTATTGTCACCAAGTGTTACTGGTGAGATTCTGGCCAAGTAATGAATGATAGTTCATTTTGACAATGGTTTTGGTGATAGTAGTTAGTAAGCTGCACAAATAATTCCAATTAACTCCTTAACTACATTTTATTGCAGACTGTTCGTGTTTGGCAAGAGACGGACGATGGGAATTACAGCTGTAGGCACATCTTGAACGACCATACAGCTGATGTGAGTACATGTACATCAAATGTATTTTTTATTTTTTTGCTACACGTGGTCATGGTATTGTGAATTTTTCCTGATTGACATTTTCTGTATTTTTACGCGATTGAGATATATGTTAACCATGTATTAATTCTGTATACTTTTGTATAAATTTGGCTCATAATTTATTAAACCTAAAAGCTTGTACTTGGATGATAATCAACTGCATGGCACATGTTTTGTCCCTTATGTTGTGATCACGTTATTGCAAGTATGATTCAGCCAAATAAATAGGTAAGCAAGCATTATGATAACTGAAACTGGTATACCTTTTCACATGCTTATTGCATGGAACTGGATGCGTTTGTATATATTTTAAAAAGTGATATCAATGCTTGAAGTATCATATTATGCTGTCAGCTTCTTCTAAAGAAGAAGAGTATTGAAGAAAGTAATATGAGAATTTGAAAAATATATAATATTATTTTAATATTTGAGTTCCTTTGCTGAGCTTGATTTTAATTTTATATTGATCTTATGTGCATCATCAATGCACTCACATTCTTTTCTGTCCTCTTAAATCAATGATCTTTCTTTTGCCTTCCATTTAGTAGTGATGATAAATTAGTGGTGCTTACAGATGTTTTGCTCGAAATGCTTTATATAATCTGTTTGTCAGAGAAAACATAATGCCTTGATGATTTTCCCGCCAACCACGTAAATACTGAATCTTTTTTCTTATCCTTGCTTTGGGCCATATAGTGAAGCAGACTGCCTACTTTGCCACGGAATAAAAGATAACTAAGTGTCCCCGACCATTTCTTTGCAGCGCGAATTATTAATTTA
The DNA here is from genome assembly GCA_033032865.1 of Dactylorhiza incarnata. Lineage (NCBI taxonomy): Eukaryota > Viridiplantae > Streptophyta > Magnoliopsida > Asparagales > Orchidaceae > Dactylorhiza > Dactylorhiza incarnata. Next base: position 24,671,092 of record JAWHQI010000003.1, read on the forward strand.
GAGATTCCTCAACTTAGTGTTATCGGGTGACTTAAGTTGCCCATTCATGCATACTAATCCATAGGATCTAATTTTGAGTATTTATTTTCTCAAAGGTTTGGGTTTCTCAATGAGATTTATTTCCAACAAAGTGGCATCTGTTATTTGAAGATTGAAAGGTACTTCGACTCTCTATGAGAACTAAAGCAGTGAATACAATTCAATTTTTCTCGTGAGCTTATAATGCTTACGGACAAAGTCACAACCATCTCCATTCTTATGGTATTAGAGCATGTCGCTAGGATCTCACTATTGCTATCTTGCCTGTAGTAGATCCTTGAAGACGACCATAGATTCTACTTCGACATCCACTAGAAATGTTCTCCATGATGATTGACTACCTCTTGTACAATGATCGTTGTTCTTGTGTTATTTCCAACAAAGTGGCATATGTTATTTGAAGATTGAAAGGTACTTCGACTCTTTATGAGAACTAAAGAAGTGAATACAGTTCAATTTTTCTTGTGAGCTTATAATACTCACCGCCAAAGTCACAACCATCTCCACTCTTGTGGTATTAGAGCATGTCACTAGGACCTCACTAGTGCTATCTTGTCTGTAGTAGATCTGCAAAGACGGCTGGATTCTTCTTCGGCATCCACTAGAAATGTTCTTCATGATTCTCGACTACCTCTTGTACCATGATCGTTGTTCCCATGTTATTTTCGAGGTTGATCGCCTCTCATATTATGGATCGCCTTGCTTCCTTCCCCACAGTTAGCCATGATTTGTTAATACCATCTTAGTTGTCTTTTGCATGACCCTAATGTTCGATCCTTGACTCCTCACTTCAACCGCCACTCTCGTAGTTACCTCTTGTACGGCTTAAATGCGTGGTCTTTGATTCTAAATCTTCTACAGTAATCCTCTAATAACTTTTGTTGATTGTCTTCCCTCTCATCTATGGTGGTTTCCTTGATCTCTTGGATATATAATACTCAATAGTACTCAAGCAAAACCTTCAGTGATTACTCTATTATGTAACCAATACCAAATGAAATCGGAGGAACTATCTCTTCTGGTACCAATCTATGAAGATATTTATTAGGAGAAAGAGGAAACTTGGTTACATTACTGGGTCTAGGAGTGTAAACAAGTCGAGCTCGAGTCGAGCTTGGCAAAAATCTCAAGCTCGAGCTAAATATTTCGAGCTCGAGCTCATCCTGCTTGGCTCGAGCTCGAGACCAGTATATTGAGCTCGTGCTCGAGCTTTCGAGCTCGCGAGCTCAAGTCGAGCTCGAGCTGCTCACGAGCTTTTTACTCATGAGCCTATTTATATTTATATTTATATATATTTAAAAAAATACCTAAAAAAGCTCGCGAGCCGGTTCGTGAGCTCATGAACAAGAGCAATCGAGCTCGGCTCAAAATCGAGCTCGAGCTCGAGTCAAGCTTTTTTCGAGCCGACTCATTGAGCTCACGAGCCGTTTTGACTCAACTTGCACCCCTAACTGGGTCCAAAACTTCTCTGTTGATGCCTTATCTAATGGGGAGTGACATGGAGTGATGAGTGATCTGAATGTATGATTTGATGCATTCAAATATAACGAATTTAATATTTCAAAACATTTCATATCCTATTAATCATCTAGAACATGTGGAATTTGGTGGCAAATTATTACATAAAAAGAGGAATTTGGCTCGATATATACTTAACATAAAGTCCTACTAAATGGACATTAATATTGCATTTGAAGAATATAATGAGAAATTAACTCAGAAATGGGAGAAGTTGATCAATATTTGTTGTGAAGTGAAATCTTGGGACCCCTGGGTCGTAGCCCTCCTTATCGGATGGGTCATCCACCTCAAGAAAAAAGAGTCTCTTGCATTTGTGGCCACGAGTGCATGGTTCATCACAGTTAAAACACATGCCCTTCTTCCTGCGATCAACATCTCCTGAGTTACAGAAGATAGATGGCCTATGGTTGATCCCCCTCATGTGGGTTGGAGTGTTGAATCCTCGGGATGGCCCTTCGTTTCTACGACGACAATTGTAAGGGCGCTCCATCAACAAGCACTTCTTGAATACCCATGTGCGGCTCATGGCTGCGGTGAGATCCGTCGGCATCTGAAACTCCGTCCAGACGAGGATGCTCGTGGAGGCCTGCTGTAAATATGTGCACCTGGTTCTCTTGTGGAATGGATTGGGCTCGTGCGAGCAAAATCTAAAACCTCTCCAAGTAGTCGTCGATGGACCCCGTCTGTTTGAGGGAGACTAGGTCATCGATGGGGTTTCTGTGAAGATGTTGTTTAAAGCGTAGGTTGCAGTTGATCTTGAAGTCTTCCCACGTCAAATGTGGTATTTCCCGCTGTAACTGTGATAACCATAATTGGCTGGAGCCCATGAGGTGAAAGGATGTCACACTGATCTAGTCTTCCGACGATGTGGGCTAATTCTCAAAGAACTATTCACAATGCCTAAGCTATGCAAATGGGTCCTCATGGCCGTCGAAGAGAGGTAAATCTATCTTCACGTAGCAGGGAATGCCAGTCCCTTCCAGGCGATGACTATGAAAATCCAGACGGTGAAGGATTGGCGGTCCATCCTGGGAGGAGCTCGAGGCGGCTCACTGCGGTGGCGGCGGTGCAGTTCGATCGAGACCCACAACGAGGGCTTCGAGGGCATTGGTGTTCGTCGTTGTCATTTTCTGGAACATCTCCATAATTTGGGCCATGTGAGACCTCCTTCCATGGGAATAGTTGCTAGGGGCAGAAGATCGAGGTAGAGGGTTGGAAGAATGCTGGAGCTATTGGCGAGGAGGCCGACACTGGGTAAGGAGCCCAGTAAGTGGATGGGCGTTGATCGGTGTGCGCGAGCTCTCATGTTGTCGATGAATTCCTAGATAATACTTTTGCTGCAATGACTACTCCCACCGACTAGTATCTTCCACAAACCATACTCCATCTTGCCGAGAATCGTCATAGGCTTCTCTCATCTAGGTGCTCTAGTTGCAAGCACTTCATAGCCCCACTTCTTCTGCGGTTTTTTCTCTATCATCAATCAAAGGTCAATATCTTTGCTCTCTCCACAATCTCAATCAAGAACTTGTTGCTCCTCTCTGGTACTTAGATCTATGATGCATCTTCTCATAGCAGGAAAATTTACACCAATCCCTCCTTATGATGACTTTCAAGAAGGATCCACGGCCTACTTACTTTGATTCAATGTTATAGAAAAGATCCTGAACAATAAAGTCCTTCCTTGTCACTTGACAGGATGACTCCAAGCATGGCTTGTACGAGATGTGGTTCAAGAATGACAACTAAGCGATAGCTTAGTTGTCGAACTCCATGGACAATTAATTAATTAGAAAATAAATTTTTGAGAATTACTATTTTCGGTCTTGAACCGAAATGACAACTTCCCAAGTGTCATGATTTCCTCTCTAAAAGATTTTTGAAATTCTCTCTAATATAAAAATGAACATGTTTTGGAAACTACCCAAGAATGCCATTTTCATTTTTGACTGAAAGAGAGAGCCGCCTGTTTTGTCTTCTGTAAAAATTAGAGAGAAGAGGGAGAAGGAGAGGAGAAGAATCTTTGCACAAATGGAACTAGTATTTCATTGTAGAGACGGGCGATCATTTTCCATTCGCCTGACCGTTGGATGGACTATCTGGTGTATTTCTGCGTTCGTGCAGATACTTGTAGAGATGTATTTGCTTGTTTTTCTTGTTCTGCTGTGTTTTGAATGGATCATTTTCAAGGTTTTCAATATTTCGCCGTGCATTTGATGCCCTGAAAACCTAAAAGTAACTACAACTGCGGTTTTGACTCACAATCCTATGATGTTCCACAAAAAATTTCAAACCACCTTCAGGTAATTCTTCAGTATCTACCTTACTTAATAGATCCAATCCTATTTGTATCACTGTCTAGTCTTAATTGTCTTATATTTTTCTGCAAGATAGTTGAAGTTTACCTGCCTATTTAATTTCTTATTCTGATGATCCGGTACTTAAGCTGGAGACATCTTTGTTTGTTACTTTTTCAATATTGAATATTTTTGTTGCATTATTTGTTTGCTGGCACACTAGGTTCAAGCTGTGACAATCCATGCTACTCATAAGTACTTTGTGACAGCTTCATTGGACAACACGTGGTGTTTCTATGATTTGTCTACAGGAACTTGCTTAACTCAGGTCCTCATTAATCCACTTTTAAAATCTTCCTGGAAAATTATTTCTTCTGCATACTAACTGTTTACTGTGATCACATGCAGGTAGGTGAACAGTCAGGACAGGAAGGTTACACTTCTGCTGCCTTCCATCCTGATGGGCTTATCCTTGGAACTGGCACTTCTGAAGCCCTTGTTAGGATTTGGGATGTGAAATCTCAGGTATAATGATTTTCTTTAAGGTATTTTGAGATGATGTTCATCTGTTGCCCCATACTAATTGAAGGAGCTTCTACAGTCAAATGTTGCAAAGTTTGATGGGCATATGGGGTCTGTTACAGCCATGTCATTTTCAGAAAATGGTTATTTTCTTGCGGTATGCTCCTTAATAATCTTTTTAGATCACTTCATAGACAAGGATTGTATCGATGTTTTTCATTCTACATGAACCAGACTGCAGCCCTTGATGGTGTTAAGCTATGGGATCTTAGGAAGTTGAAGAATTTCAGATCATTTGCACCTTATGACTCGAACACCTCAACGAATGCTGGTATGAACGTTCTTATTAATTTATTATGTAACTATTATATTTTCATGATCTTGATTAATGCTTGGTTTCTTGTTTTAGTTGTGTTATTAAATAGTAAATAAGTGCAGAAAACATGCCCGCATAATATATTGTTATTTTAAAAAATAAATGAACTTTTTTTTTATTTGGAGGTTATGGAAACCTTCGAGATGCTGTATTTCTTGTTTATTCAGCTAAACGTTGTTTTATGTCATGAAAATTTTGTCAGGCGCTTTATAATCCTTAGAATTAGCAAAGTATTAGAAAATTGTCTAAATGATGCCAACTAGTATTTGATGAAAGATAGCAGCGTATCTTCTCAATAATCTAATAAGAATTACGTTTGTTAATATCATCATTATTATCTCAACTACTTTGGGTTGAATTTATGAATTGTTTTTTCATTCTTATTAAACTATTCTCAAAATTTTCTGAATAATTTATTCCCATGTTATGGTTGAAAATTCGACATTAATTTTCACTACTCATCTAATATATGGATCTTCTGCTCTCTCAAGAAATTATAACTTAGTCTGTTGTTTGTTTCTGCCTGATATTATACAAAATACTTATTTCATCATGCTTATTTATCTCTTAATATTAACATTTGAATTATATTATTAACAATACTCTCACTAAAATTGCATATTACATACTATCTTTGCTCTACCAATATTTAGTCCATCTGACTTTAGGAATAAAAAAGATTTCTTAGCTATCTTTTCAAGAATGCTTGTGTAGTGTGGATCATGTTTTTTTAATGACTTTCTGTGAGAAGTTCTTCTAGATTGTATGATAATAACAACAACCTTAACCGAAGGCCCATATATATAATCATTATGGAAGGCGAGGTGTATAGAAGCCCAATGCAAAAGACTGCCTACAATGACCCCTAAGGAGTCTTGTTTATCTTGTATAGATTATTCCCACATTGTGAATAGGAGTTGTCGTCACTCAACAATAAATGTGTAGATGTCCTTGTATTTTTCATTACATGAAGTAATAAAATTGTTACATGGTTTCAACGCTTTCTCACATGGTATTAGAGCAGAAATTCAACTCCTGATATCTCTCCACATTGCTCGCCCAACACCTATTAGCTCATAAAATCTTGCTTTTTTCTCCTACTCTTGCCCCTGGATCTCGCTTAAGCCCACCAAGGCTCACAAAACTCGCCAATTACCCTACTTAAGCTTATTGATACCTGTGTACTCGTTTGTTCCCCGCCCTCGATTCTCACTTGAGCCCGCCAAGGCTTGCAGAACACAGTGTGAATTCTGCTTGAGCTTTATCTCTCTCTCTCTCTCTCTCGCTGATACTGCACTCGCCGCCCCGGTTCTCTCTTAAGACATCCAAGGCTCACATAACTCGTCGGTGCTCTTGCCCCATTGGATCTCGCTTGAGCCTATCAAGGCTCACAAAACTCGCCGAGAACCCCGCTTGAGCTCTCTCTTGAGCTTTCCCTTCTCCTGAACTAGTGGAGAACCTCAGTTATCATAGATCTCTCTGTACTTGGTGAGTCTGATGCTTGATTCTTCTGGGCTCCGACGAGTTTCCCTTCTTACGTTTATAAGATGGGGATAAATGTTGCATCGACTTCAACTATCCTACTTGTGTTTTCATTCCCATATAGGAAATCAGAGATGTGTTGAAGATCACCACCATCTCCCTTACTGGGAAGAACAACTTCATTGAGTGGGTCACTCTGTACCGAATTCTCTAAACTAAAGGTCTCCTTCATCACCTGACTAGAGAACCCTCGAATGAGCCTACAAATGTACCGAATTCTCTAAACTAAAGGTCTCCTTCATCACCTGACTAGAGAACCCTCGAATGAGCCTACAAATGTCACACTCAGTTCTAGATACTAAACTTTATGGAAAACGAGACATATTGAATGACTATGCACCACGAAACTGCAAAGACCATGTGAGATTAAATAAAGACATTCTACTTTGAAAAAGATATCCTTCAACACTTGCTCGATCTATTTTGGGACCTTCAGACTGTTGAACCAGCTCCAGATGGCGATTTGATGTCATTCGTGGAGCAATACAAGACTCTCACCGTTGAGTGAATTCAACATAAGCCTCCTACTCTTGATATGGTGACCCAGAGGGCCCGTAAGGAAGTAATTTGTATAGCTATGATGATAGCTAGAATACTACCACAACTCTAAGTGCCCATGCCAATGTTGTCTTCTCCAAACAATCCCATCCTTGTGAGATGTTTGCTCGATGGTTCTGAAGGTCAGTCCCTCCATCGATCTCTTTATGACTCCATCTTGTGCCCTTTTCCAACATTCTACTAGAGCATGCTTCTCCCATATTGTACGGGGGAGGTCGCATGGGCTCTTGAGGGTGTGTTTGAAATCATTCCAAAGGACAGAGATCCTCCTGTGTACCTACTGTGGTCGGGAAAATCACACTGAGTCAACTTGCTATAGAAAACATGGGCTTTTCTAGCAGTGACTAAATCCTCCTCACCTAGCTTTTCTTGCAATGGACACTCCCAACATGCTCCCATCTAAAATTGACACATTTATGGAGGAACTCTAGAGTCTTTGAGGGTGGGTTACTCATATCTCCAAGCTCATTTCCTATGTCGAATGAAGGTATATCATGTCTCTCCCATAGCCCCTCTTAGATAGTGGACTATGATGCCACAAATCATATCCCCCAGAAAACCTTGCGGACGAACAAATTTTTTCCAAAATTCATCATTGTTTCTAATGAAGAAACCACCCCGAATAGAAGATTTGGAGACCGTCTCTTACCTCCTATATTTCTCTAAGCTTTGTGTTTCATATTCCTTGATCACAGTTTAATGACCTCTTTGTTAATCGTCTTACTCATGATCATGACCGCTCCATAACTTTTTTCTCCCTTTATGGTGCATGATCTTCAAACACGAAATATCACTCGTTGGGGAGGACTATCGAACGGGCTCTACATTCTGAATCTACCCCCCTCAACACTCTCTTTCATCAGAATATTTTGGGTCCATATAAAACGTCTAGCTTATTTGTATATCGTTATTTTACTACCTTTATAGATACTCATTCCCGCATAATGTGAGTGTATTTACTTCGTGATTGTTCTCAGATAATGCATGTCTTTTGCTCATTCATTCATGAAACTCACAATCAATTTTCGATTAATATTAAAATCATAAAGACCGATAATGCTCGCGAGTACATTAGTCACGAATTTCAGGAGTCCTGCATTACCTTGGTTTTAGTCATCAAATGTCCTGCTCCTACATGCCACAACAAAATGGTGTGGCAAAGTGAAAAAAATATCATCTACTTGAGGTAGTTAGATCTCTCAAGTTTCAAATGCAGATTCCAAAGATCTATTGCCACTTCGTTCACTGTTGCATGTTATTTAATTAATTGCATGTCATCGACTATCCTGGACTTTTCGACCTTTTTTCCATCATATTTTTGTCCGCACTTCCCTTCTCTCTAACTCATAAATATTTTTGGTGTGTTTTGTTCATCATTTTGGTTCTCTAGATAAGCCGGCATCACGACATACTAAGTATATTTTTGTTGGATACTCTCAAACTTAGTAGAGATACATGTGTTATTCTCCCACTGCTCGAAAATTTGTTATGTTTGCAAATGTCAGCTTCCTTGAGGATCGATTCTTATATTCCTCTTTTACTCCTGTCGAAGCACCGCCTACTCTCCCTTGTCCCAATTTATTGATTGTCCACGGAACATTGTGATATCGACACCACCACCTTATATTCCTCCAATGAGGGTGCATACTCATCGTCGTATTCACCAGAATGCCTCGAGCCAGTTGCACCCTACTAATGACGCCTCTGAACCAGATGATATGTTCGCAACTCTCCGAGAGGACACAGGCTCATATACTACTCATCCACTTTCTCATCATGTCTCATTTCCCCGGTTATCTCTTGAACTCCAAAGGTTCGTGTGCTCCTCTCTTATTTCCACCCCTTCTGTATAGGAGGCTCTCTAGCATGCTGGGTGGCAGGCAATGATGGATGACGAAATGAAGGCTCTATGGGTCAATATGATTTGGGACTTGGTGTCCCTTCCTTCTGGATTGTCCCGAGTTCGGTATAAATGGTCTTCACGGTTAAACACAATCCAGATGGCTCGGTTGAGGGCTTAAAATCGCACCTTATGTCTCATGGATTCACTTAACAATATGACATCGACTATGAAGAGAGATTTTCTCCGGTGACCAAACTTTATACGATGATGGTATTGATCTCCTCGATAGTTCATCGTAACTGGTAGTTGTATCAATTTGATATAAAAAATGCATTTCTTAATTTTGACTTGAATACGATTGTGTACATGCATCAACCTCCTGAATATGAGGCCATAATGGAGTCTTGTTTGTTGCCTAAGAAAACTATTCTATTACCTGAAGCAATCTCCTCAAGTATGATTTGACAAATTTAATCAAGTGGTTCAGGACTTTGGTTTCACTTGGAGCTCCGTGGGCTTCTCTTAATTTTCACATCTTCATAAAGTGGGTACTGTGGGCTTCCTTATCTATGTTGATGTTATCATAATCACAAGCGATGATCTACATGGTTTCTCTATGATCAAGAGACACTTATCCTCACAATTTCATACTAATGATTTGAGGCATCTTAGATAATTTCTATGTATTGAGATAGCTCGTCAGCATGGTGAGTTAGTATTATCTCAACCAAAGTATTGCACAGATCTTCTACATGATGTCAGATACTTAGGATGTAAGTCGATTGACACACACTTGAATAAACAACAAAAACACTCAAGCCTTTATCCCACTATAATGGGGCTGTCTATATGGATCCATTGTCGCCATTGTGCCCTATCTTTAGTCATAATCTCAATAATGCCTAAGTACATCTTGTCTTTCCTTATAGTCTCATTCCAAGTCTTTATTGGTCTACCCCACCCCCGTTTAACATGCCTAGTGACTAAACTCTCACAACGCCTAACAGGTTCCTCTAATGGTCTCCTTTGTATGTGTCCAAACCATCTTAGTCGAGCTTCTCGCATCTTTTCTGCAATTGGTGCCACTCCTGTCTTATCCCTGATACATTCATTCCTAATTTTATCCAGGTATTGCTTGTTGCATATAGGCTTGAGTGGTATTGCTTGTTGGATATGTCCGGTGAGCTCATCTAAGATAAGGGTAAAAAGATAAGGGCTTAAAGCTAAACCTTGATGTAAGCCATCAGTGATAGAGAATTCGTGTGTTAATCCTCAAACAATAAACACCATGGTATTGCTTGTTGGATATGTCCGGTGAGCTCATCTAAGATAAGGGTAAAGAGATAAGGGCTTAAAGCTGAACCTTGATGTAAGCCAACAGTGATAGAGAATTCGTGTGTTAATCCTCTAGATGTCCACACCCTCGTCACTGAATTTGTATACATATATTTGATTATGCCAATTTATGATACATTTACACCTTTCTTTTCTAAGACTCTCCATAAGATCTCTCTAGGAACCCTATCATAAGCCTTCTCAAGATCGATAAACAACAAATACAAATCTTGTTTTCTCTCTCGATAGTTGTCAATGAGTCTCCTCAAGAGATGTATAGTTTCCATGGTCGACCGCCCTGACATGAATCCAAATTGATTCTCCGAGATGCTAGTCTATCGTCTTACTCTTTTTTCTATTACCCGTTCCCATAGTTTCATAGTATGCCTCATTAATTTAATTTCTCTGTAATTAACACAATTTTGTATATCTCCTTTGTTTTTATATGAAGGTACCAAGATACCTTCTCTCCATTGGTCCGACATCCTCTTTGACTTCAATATCTTATTGAAGAAACATGTAAGCCACAAAGTTTCTTCTTTCCTTAGACATTTCCATATTTCGATGGGTATATCGCATGACCCAACCACTTTTCCATTTTCATCTTCTTTAGAGCATCATTTACCCCCCGATACTTAAATTTTATGATAAAACGTTATGTTTATATACTTCTCTAATTTACTTAATTTTTCTAAGTTCAGTTCATTGTCTTTTGTTTCATTATAGAGTTGGTAAAAGTTTCTTTTCCATCGCTCTTTAATAACCGCATCATCCGTCAAAATTATATCTGTTTCATCATTTATGTATTTAACTTGGCTTAAATCTCTTGTCTTTCTCTCTCTAGCTTGAGCAATTTTATATATGTCACGCTCTCCATCTTTGGTATCTAGTTGCTTATAAATTTTTTCATAAACTTGACTTCTTGCTTTGCTTACTGCATGTTTAACTTCTTTCTTGGCGACTTTATACCTTGCCAAGTTCTCATCATTCTTACAAGCGTAGAGTGTTTTATAGCCGACCCTCTTTGCCCTCACTTTGTTCTGCACTTCCTCTTTCCACCACCAAGATTCTTTATTTGGGGGCGCACGACCTTTTGATTCTCCAAGTATGTTCTTTCCACTTATCTTTAAATGTGATGACATAACTTTCCATGAGACACTATGATCGACATAAGGGTCATCAACTAGTTGTTCCACAACTGCTGTTTTGAAAGCAACTTGTTTTTCCATCTTCATATTTCACCACCGAATTTTTGGCAACACTTTTGTCTTTGTCTTAAATTTATTATATTTAATTTGCACGTTCAACACACTAACCTACGTTGTGCTGTCAAACTTTCTCCTGGTATGACTTTGCAATCCTTACAAATCATTTTATCCATTTTGCGAGTCATAAAATAATCAATTTGTGACTTATTTGGTCCTCTTTTAAACGTAATTAAATGTTCCATTTTCATGAAAAACGTATTTGTCACAATTAACTCATGTGCTATGTCAAAGTCTAAAATTGTTCTTCCTTCTTCATTTCTTTCTCCATACCCAAATCCTCCATGAACGGCTGTGTAATTTGTATTCCTTCCCTATATGTCAATTTAAGTCTCCTATGAAAATCTTCTCTTTGTGAGATTTCCCTTACTAAATCATCTAAGTTTTCCTAAAATTGCACTTTAATAACTTCACTTAATCCTATTTGTGGCGCTTAAGCACTGATCATATTAATAGTTTCTTTTTCTATTATCAATTTAAGAGCTAAAATTCTATCACCTTTTCTACTTACCCAACTCCATCCCTCCAAGTAGTATCCACAATAATACCTACTCCATTGTTTTTTTCTTTTTCCCCGTGCACCATAATTTAAAACCTGAATTGTCTTTTTTCCTATTACAGACCCTTGAATAACAACAACAACAACACTCAAGCCTTTATACCGCTATAGTGGGGTCGTTACTATATGGATCCTTTGTCGCCATTGTGCCCTATCTTTATTCATAATTTCATTAATGCATAAGTACATCATGTCTTTCCTTTTAGTCTCATTCCAAGTCTTTATTGATCTACCCCCCGTTAAACATGCCTAGTGACTAAACTCTCAGATCGCCTAACATGTGCCTCTAATGGTCTCCTTTGTACGTGTCCAAACCATCTTAGTCGAGCTTCTCGCATCTTCTCTGCAATTGGTGCCACTCCTGTCTTATCCCTGATACATTCATTCCTAATTTTATCTAGTCTCGTCTGTTCACACATCCACCTAAGCATTCTCATCTCCGCAACTCCCATTTTTTGCTCATGTACACAATTCATTGCCCAACACTTAGAACCATAGAGCATCGCTGATCTAATTGCAGTACAGTAAACTTGCCTTTAAGTTTTAATGGTACTTTACGATCACATAAGATCCATGACACGCTCTTGAATGCAAATAAAAAAATTATGTGCTGGGGTATGACTCTGATCCTCTCTTACCTAATTTGGAGTACTATCTTTGACTATTCGACATGCTTATCCATTTGACCGTGACTTGGGCAGATTCTCATTCTCTATTGGAGTGGTTAGCCGCACATAAATGCGCTTCGGGCATCCCACCTTCAAGCGGTTGAGCGGATCCTTCGATATCTACAGAAGACTCCTTGTTAAAGGCTTATTTATAAGTCTCTGTCTTCCCTCTCGTTGATTGTTTATTATATGTGGATTATGTCGACTCCATTGTTGATTGCTAGTCTTCAAGCAATCGATGCTCATATTTTGGAGAGTCTGGTACCTGACGGAGCAAGAAACATACAACTGTGGAACGATCATTTGCGAAAGCTGAATGTGGTTCAGTGGCCTCATGCCATTTCGAGCTTGGTTGGATAATCATCTTACTGATCTTGGTGTATCTCTCACATCTCATCCAGTTCTCTACTGTGATAGTAAAAATGTTCTCCATACAACAAAAAACTTCCAGCAGTTGTTGCACATATTTTGGAGCATCTGGTATTGGCGGAGCAAGAAATAAACAGTTGTGGCACGATCATCTGCAGAAGCTGAATGTGGTTCAATGACCTATGTCGTTTCGAGCTTGGCTGGAAAATCATCTTACTGATCTTGGTGTATCTCTCATATCTCATCCAGTCTTCTACTTCGATAGTAAAACTGCTTTCCATACAGCAGAAAATTCAGTCTTTCGTGAATGCACAAAACACATTGAAGTAGATTGCCACGTCATCAAAGAAAAAGTCTAGCTTTGCAAAATTGATCTCTAGTATGTTCCCATTGCAGACCAACTCTCTGATATTTTTACAAGAACCTTACCCAAGCCTCTTTATCATCAATTAGTTTTCAAGCTTGGGGACTACACTTCAACTTGCCGGGGAGTATAGAAGAAAAGAGGTCTATAGAAGCCCAATGCAAAAACTCACCTACAATGGCTCATTAAGAGTCTTGTTTATCTTGTATAAATTGTCCGAAATTATGAATAGTTGTAATAGGGTCACTCATAACTATACATGTAGACATGTATTTTTCTTTACATAAAGCAATAAAATTGTTGTGGTTTCGGCGTGTTCTCACAATAATAATAATGGGGAATTTATTAATGCAAATGAAAATTTATGTTAATATGATAAAGACATGAACAAAGTACACTATACGTCAAAATGAGGTACAAACTCGCGAGATATGCTCGCTACAATGCCTTTTAAGGCTACTTCTCTCCAAGGATTCCTTTCCAAAGATAGATTACAATAATTCACCAAAGATAGCCCACTCATATCAAAGCCCTCCTTATACATGAAAGTATAAAAAGGTCACATATTCTTTAATACAATTTGTAATAAGAGCTGTGTTAATCGGGACTTCCCTTGTAAGTTTGCAAAATAACATGTCACTCTATCTGTTAAAATTACCAAAATCTCCCTGTAAGTTTATATTTCATAGCACGCCCGCACAAAAATACCCACCCGATCCATGGGTATTTTTGTGCATGCATGTTAATGAAATATAAACTCAGAGGGAAAGTTTTATGTAATTTCAAACGATGGATAAGTGTAACCTATTATCATGCTAAGTCTCAGGGAGGTTTGGGTAATTAATAGTAAAATATAAATTAACAATAAACACTGATACGTTGCCGGGGAGATGGGTTTGATTGCCCTAGCCGGGCTGCCGGAATTCCGAGAAGGATGCGGGAAGGGGGAGGAAGAAGAGATGCGAGAAATAACCCATAAGGTTCCAATTTCGCAATACTTTCAAGATAATCAAAGTATGAGTCATACCTACGCTTATATAGTGCCTAGCTTAAAAGCACACAAGGTAAACGATAAATAACCTTATGACAAAAATCTGAGGTCTGGGTGCGGGATGTGTCATGATCCACCCGCGAGGCTCCGGATGGGGGTCGGCCAACCCACAACACCAAGACCGGATCCATGGAAAAATCCTCCCAGGGAAAAGTAAGCGTATCCTGGATGAGCTAGCGGAAGTAGTCCGGTAGGGTGATATCATGTGGGGTGTATAGGTGGAATGTGGGTGGCATCGACAAAGACCCCTGGGAAAACGTCTAGAACATACTGCAACTGGAGTGGTGTATGGGTGAACGAGTAGGTCGACTCGACCAGAAGTTCACGACAAAATTTACTATCATTGTTTGCTGAGGAGAATGAAAGGACAACGCCTGATGGGTGAGGGAGGCCTCCCCTGCCAAAAGTAAAAGAACTCTTGCTTGATGAAAGTGCATCGTCATGCGCTCCTAGTTGACATAATTGTCACTGAGGGTATGAAGTCACACAACTCCCAGTATAACGCCAACACCACAGAGCTCAAAAGAATAGAAATATGATCGGAGAGGGCAAGGGCCCACAATCATTTTCGGGCCCGCACAGAGGCCCCCAACAGCTCTACGACTATAGTCACCTAAGCAGACCGAGAAATGAGGAGCATGACACAGGGAATGTCGAGCTGTGTCATTAGGCGCTGGGAAATGAAGTTGTGATTAGCCTTGATATCAATTATCACAATCACGGGAGTTCCATACATGAAACCAAAGTCTTCATAGTTTGGGGGCCAGAGCCGCTGCTAACCGCGAAGCATGTAATGTCTGACGATGCAACCTCACTTGGGGTCCATTTGTAGCAACCCAACCCACACAATATCAGAAGTATTGCCTGCTTTGGTTCATCCCAGCCCATACAGAGTTGAATCACACGTTTTCCCCTTTTTCATAAGTGTCCTACGAGCACTTCCCAGGAGTTCACTCATCCCAGGACTACTCCCACCGAAGCATGCTTAACTATGGAGTTTCTAACACAACTTCACTTACTTTGAAAAGACGTCTTAGATATTTGAGGATTTGAATTATTATTTAAACCCATCAAATTTCCCTCCAATATTTGATGTGAGATTCGATTGATTCATGCACCTTCTTTTACCTAGAAGCCTGTTATCCCAGAAGTCTGCTAGGAGTTGCTTTGCATGGGCTTAAGTAATTTATACTAATATATAAAGATATTCACTTATGGTGTAACTCTGTGGATCATCAAATCTAAACCATCCAATCGAACAATATTTGTTAACAACCGTCGGATTTCAAACCTTTCCAAGGCTCAGATGCTCCTAATAACCTGAACCGTGACCATTTTTTGCTCGCTCCACCAAAAAATCAGACCTCCGTCTCCCGCTCCCCTTCTCCATCGCGCCGCGCATGCCCGTCTCCTCTGCTGGCGGACCTATCCGCGAAAATACCATCGACTCCAACCTCCTCTGCCACAGACTCCCACAATCGCTCATTCAAGGATCTAGGGCACTGACAGCTTTCTCCTCCTCCCCATTAGCCACCCCTCCTGCTCAGCTCAGCCCACAGAAATCACTCGCCGCCCCTCCTGTAAGAAATCCAACTTCCACACCCTTCTATTTCTTCCGCTTCCATCACATATTTCACTCTCTTTGCATGTTCTTCTCACAATCACACACCGGCGGGATCACCATCTCCGCTCCGCCCCCACTCACGGTACGTTCGTCGCCATTCACTCCTCCCTCTATATCTCTTTCTCTCTCTCTCTGTTCAAACCCTCAATCTCAATCGAGTTCTCTTCAACCTTATAGTCGACCTCTAGATGCGAGATCTGTGAGGCGAAAGGTGAAATCTTGATTTCTGTATTTTTTTCATACCCAGGAGGATTCTGGATAGGAGAAATCTTCAGTGATTTCTGTATTTTTTTCATACCCAGGAGGATTCTGGATAGGAGAAATCTTGATTCCATATTGAATTTTGTTGGCAAGAACTGTGAACAAACATGCGTATTACTTGATTCCAGAATTAGTTCGAATGAATTAGTTCGGATACCTCACAATATTATTTCACCATCCGATGTGCTCTCAAACGCTGATACCTATTCTTACAAAGACTGTTTCTTGCATTTCATTCTTGATGTATATATGTAAGTGGCAAGAACTGTGAACAAACATGCACATTTCTTGATTCCAGAATTAGTTCAGATTCCTCAAAATATTATTTCACCATCGGATGTGCTCTCAAACTCCGATACCTATTCTTACAAGGTCTGTTTCTTGCGTTTCATTCTTGATGTATATATGTAAGAAAGCATTCTTACCTATATTTTCTAAAATTGCACATAAGATGCTTGCTTCACTAAAATTTGGGTAATTCCAGTTTTTTGGGTGCTTGCACAATGAAATCACACTACTACATAAAAATTTGGCGAGGAAGTAAAAAAAGGGTGTCTAGAAGTTCATTTAACTATGGATAGGATACAATTGATTGTTTCTTGCGTTTCATTCTTGATGTATATATGCAAGAAAACTTCCTTACCTACATTTTTTTAAAACTGCACATAAGATGTTTGCTAAATTGCTCGGTACAAAATTTGGGTAATTCCAGTTTTTTTGTGCTTGCACAATGAAATTACACTACATAAAAAATATGGTGAGAAAGTAAAAAATGGGTGTCTAGAAGTTCATTTAACTATGGATAGGATAAAAGTGACTATTCAAACATCTTACAAGGTTGTTCATTCCTCTTTGAAGGTTCTTCTACGTCACACGAGAATGAATCGACCGCAGATCACCAGACAACGACAACCACCAACGGAAGAGCAACGTGATGCGCAAAAACAAGGAGGCGCGAACTCCGCGCTTTTCCAAGAGAAAGAAATCAAAACGACATGCCATCACTTCGTAACGCAAATTCTCAGCCCCACGTGATGCACATAACGCAAGGAGGATTTGAATGTCGCCTCCCCGCCGAATGTCGCCGCCCGCACAGGGGGCCCCGTTCACTGTCACTCGTAATTCTATATGCACGTGGATCCTTGTGGACCATGCGAGGAGACAGAGTGTAGGGAGAGCCTGAGTTGAGCTCATAAGTGTGTGTTGTGTCCGAGTGGGTTATCCGTTTGACATATTAGTCCCTCATGGCCTGCTATGCTTACGTTGCCGCGCTTTCTAAGCATTGCGCCTTTCTTCCCTTCACCTCAGGGTTTTGAGATGGAAGCTGCAGTTTCTTACACCAATGTCGGGGGTGTGCAATCGGCCCCAGGGCTTCGAAATCCCCAAGTGTGACCTCGGGGTCCTCCTCGCCAATGGTGATGCAAAGCTCTTTCAAGGGAAATTCATGAGTCGTGAATTAGGGTTATTGACAATGGAGACAGTGGCCCTTTGTGAGAAGATGGTGGTACTCCTGGTTAGTCATCTGGTGGCCGGTCAGCGGCCGGGGAGGTGGTCCGAGGCGCGAGGGAGCTGCAGTATGGTCCCGGGGTGGAAGGCAGAAGGCTGCAAGAGGTCAACCAAGTTTTCTAAGCGAAGAATTTCCTCGGGGATACCTGGTGTCGACGGATGCGACATTGAAATCTGCTTCTACCAAGCGTGCGAGATCCATTGCATCAGTAATCGATTGAGGTTGGTGGGTGCGAAGGAGGGACCGGATGCAGGGAATTAACTCTTGCATGAAGAAACCCACATAATGATTTGGCAGTAAGCCCGACACGTGCTTGGCTAATGCAATGAACTTGTCGATGTAGTCAAGGAGGCCCGATTTGCAAACACCACACATATTTTCCACTGCCATCCCCTGAATAGCTAACATTATAGCATAGGGTGAGGTCCTGTTGGAGGTTTGGCCAAGAGAGGGAAGAGTTGTTCTACTGGAGCAAGCAGATCAAATGGAGGGCCGACTCTTCCATGTTGATGTGAACTGTGAGATTCTTTTGGGCCTTGGGGGTGTGATGGATGCCAGAGGATCCTTGCCATTGAAGGTTGAGACGTCGAAGGAGAGGGGAGGCAGAAGAGTGATGGGAGGCGGCGATGGAGGTTCGAAGATAAACTTGGGAGGTGCGCCCAGTACCGCAAGGGAGTTGTCATGGGTAGTGGACGGTTGGCCGACGATGAATTGGTAAAACTTTGCCTCGAAACATAGGAGGATGGACTAGAGATTGCCGATGAACTCATCCTGAGCGTTAAGGCAACGTGAGATGACCGGATCGGTGGGGGGGATTGAACCGCGAGATCTTTCGAAAATCCTAGTGCGCGTTGGTGAGGCATGCAAGCGCTGACTGTGGTTGACAGATCGCGGGAAGCACGTAGATTGGTGAAACTGGAAGACCGCAAGAAGCAGACAATAGTTGGAAATGGAAGGTCACGGGTAGTAGAGGGTAGGCGGAACTGGAGCTGCACGGGCCGCACCAGGACCGCAGATTGTGAGTCGACGAGCAGGTGGAATGCGATGAGGCGGAAGAGTGGAGAAGCGGTCGCAGGCAGTGTTCGGTGCTGCTGAGGAACCAAGCGTGGATATCCGTGGCAAAACAAGAGTCGCGGGACCGTCCTTTCATGCGACGGTGACAGCAGTCCGAAAGGGGCAGGTCGGACCAAATGTTATGTTGCTGGGGGATGGGAGATGGGTTCGATTTCCTTCGTCGGTCTGTCGGAATTCCGAGAAGGAAGGGGGAAGGGAGAGGAAGAAGTGATGAGAGAAATAACCATACCATACTTTAGGAGGTGTGATACTATTTGTAACGACCTAACCCACAATATCAGAAGTATTGTCCGCTTTGGTTCATCCCAGTCCATACTTAGTTGACCCGATGGTTGTCCTTTCCCATAGGGGGCCTATGAGCACTTCCCAGGAGGTCACTCATCTTATGACTACTCTCACAGGAGCACACTTAACTATAGAATTTTCAACACAACTCCATAGGTGTTAGGGGTAAGGCTCTCCCGTACCGGTGGGCAATACTAGCTGCTCAAATACCGCACCACGCGCGGCTCAGTTGGTGATGAGAGCCGTGTTGAAGGCTCCTTATCAAGGAGGTCGAGGGTTCAAGCCCCGACCTCAACAACCCGCCAGTGATTAAACTGGTCCTGGAGACGGGTTGGGGTGTGGGGGCCGCGGCCCTATTAGGGGCTCCGGATTGGGGGCACTATGGATCATTGCCGTGGACTGCTTCGCGTGGTGTGGTATTTGAGCAGCTGGTATTGCCCACCGGTACGGGAGAGCCTTACCCCTAACAATATGTCTCCCCGGAAAGGCACCTCTGATATTTAAGATTTTGAATTATTTATTAAGCCCAACATGTTTTCCTCCAATTTCGATGTGAAATTCGGTTCATTGTTGCACTTCTTTTCACATAGAAGTCTGTCAGGAATTGCTTTGCCTGAGCTGCACTACCCCCAAAGACATTCCGCCCTTATCAGATTTAGGACTTTACAACATAATACTTCAACAATGATCAAAATAAGAGTCATGTCTAGGATATAATGCCTAGCTTAGAAACACACAAGTGGCAAACGGTAAATAACCACCCGGCCCGAAATACATGTGATAATAAAACATAGAGCTAATAGGTGCCTGATGCCCGTGCGCACTACTGGTCAACGTCCACCATCATGTTAAGATCCATGTCTTCGTCTCCTCGGTCCTGATGCCGATTTACGTGTTGTGTTCTCGTCTCCCCGTCCCTCGCCCTCGTCCGTATTCGTAACACGCTCCTAGTTTTCTCTTATCATGATGTTTCGTCTGATGGCGTACGTATCATGGTTCTTCTGAGGGTGTATAGTATCATGGTTTGTCTGATGGTATATACATACCAGTACACCCGTCCGTTTGACATTGTTCCGGGGTCGAGCTTTTGAAAAATGTGGGATTCCATAATTCTGTTTGATGGTAGAGAAGTGTGAATCATGTGATGCGAGAATCCTTTTGCGTGTGATGACGACTGTTTGCATTTGTGTTGGTCTTTAATGATCTTGGCGGCGGCGAGAATCAGGATGGCGAGCAAAATACATCGGGGCGGAATCCTAGCATCGGTAGAGCAACGGGGGCGGGTGAACTTGGATAGAACAAAATATTGGCGAAGAAATTGTAATGAGGATGGGATGGCAGGTTGTGCAAAAGGTCTAGATCGTGTGCTTCTCCTGGCCGACTCACGAAAATTTTGTATTATATTGTTTGAGCATTGATTATCCCTTTGCTGAAGTTCTTTGTAAGTTTTCTGGGATGTTTACAAGCTAAGGACAAAGGTAAGACGTGGCAATGACTATCAATATGATAAGTATGCTATTTTGTTATACTAATAAAATTTCTATCCTTAATGCCTTGTGCTATATTATTTAAACTTTTAAGATTAAAACAGAACGTTATACGTTTTAATTTAAAACACTTCTCTGACTTCTGATAAAATAATTTGTTTTTTGTCACCATGTAAATATCAGCAAGTTCACATTTTCTTTTCAATTTATTCACGCACATAACATTGTATGCTCTATTTTATGCAGTTCTGGTCATTTAAGTTCAAAGCAATTAGAAATAAACAGGGTTGTAAAGATCAGATTTCGGCGATATGTTTGATATCGGATGTCGGAGGCATGTCAGAGATATTTTAAAATATCAGACATATCTCATAAATAAAAGTAGATAATAAGTATACTTATATATTCTAATAGTAAAAATCAACATAACAAGAAGACAAATATTGAGTCATATATATACTCCAAAATAAACTAGAAAGTATTAAAAAACAAAATAGTAATAATACACAAATACTACTACCAACAAATATACAAAACAAATATAAATAGATAAACTATAAATATTGTACAATACTTTTATTTTGATAACACTAAGTTAAATAGCTAGTAAAGAAGATTTAAAAGTTAAATGTTTTGATTGATAATAAGTCTTCTTGTACTTAATAAAATTACGTTAAAAATATAAAAATCACTAACTAATAATGTGTAAAATATTTTACTATATTGTTTAACATAAACTAATAAATGTATACTATCAAATGATTGTATAAGCTTGGTTGTGAGAATAATTCTTATATAAGAGAACGAAATAATAAGTGTAATCGATTTAAGCATGTATGGAGTGATTTGAGCATGTATTTTATTATAACCTAAAATAAAATAGAGGATGATATGTATAAGTAATAATCGGATATGTCATCCTATATTTTACTAAATGACAATCTTTTTTTAGGAAAAAAA
The DNA here is from genome assembly GCA_033032865.1 of Dactylorhiza incarnata. Lineage (NCBI taxonomy): Eukaryota > Viridiplantae > Streptophyta > Magnoliopsida > Asparagales > Orchidaceae > Dactylorhiza > Dactylorhiza incarnata. The sequence continues at coordinate 24,692,599 of JAWHQI010000003.1, forward strand.
TCATTTTGCCCTTTAAGCCTTCATGTCGGCGGACATGCTCGACATGTCCGCCGACATTTAAAATTGTGGAAATAGGTGAGTTTTTGTTCTTGCTTATCAAATGTGTAGCATGCCCGACATGTCGAATGTGTTTTGAGGATATTTAAGGAAATAAGTGATTTTTTTTGTTCTTGCTTATCTTATGTGTGTAGCATTCCAGTTCTCTTTACATGTTAGCTGTGAATTGAACTTGCTCTTCTTTCTACGTACAGAAATTTTATTTCTTCACTATTTTTTCTCCGGAATTTTTGGCAGTTGAATTCGATGACAGTGGAAGTTATCTTGCTATTGCGGGGTCCGATGTAAGGTATGCCATTGAACCTAATTGAACTGAGACTAAACCTTCTGTGAAATTACCACGTGTCTAAACACTAAAATCCTAAACCCCTTGACCCTTTTGAATTATATAAATCTAGTACGGTAGCCCAACTGATTTCTTTCACGGCAGGGTGTACCAAGTTGCAAATGTAAAGATGGAGTGGAATCTCATCAAGTCTTTTCCAGATTTATCAGGAACAGGTCAGCTTATTCTTTTTGACTGACTAAAACATCAAGTCATCTCATTCAATTTGTGGTTTCTCGATCTCATTTGCCTTCTCCCTCTCCGAGCAGGCAAGGTAACATCCGTAAAGTTTGGAGAGGATGCCAAGTACATGGCTGTTGGCTCCATGGATCGCAACCTACGAATATTTGGGCTTCCACAGAGCGAGCCAGAAGAGCTGAGATCCATTGACGGCCAGTGAAGATCCTAACAATTTGCTGCAACATCAGCTTTGCGCCAAATGAAACAAAATGGTGATATAAGGCCATCTTATTGAGATTCGTGCATCGGAGACTACATTATGAACCGTCAAAGATCATTGCTATTAACAGCATGCAGATCATTTGCCTCTCAAGCGGAATTTTCTGTTTTTTTTTAATCTTTATTTGGCTTCCTCTTTGTTGTTTTTCTTGTAAACTTTGGTGTATTAATGGTTAGCAAATCTCATTGTCCTTGGCATCTTAATTTTATTTTAGATTTAGGGTTTGATATGGGATTGGAAGATGATAGTAACAATCATACACTAGGTTGAATGCAGTAAATAATTTCTAGATCTGTCTTGTCACATTGGCTTAATTTCTTTGATCAACTACCACTATCTATATCTGATCCCACTCTTCATAAGTTTTATGATCATTTCAAATGCCAGTTCTTTGATCGGTCTGTAAGAAACTCTTCAATTGTATGCTTGTTGGTAGTTTGAAAATGGGCGAATCTAAGGGGTATCTGAGGGCTGAGTGGCAATTTCAGCCCCAATTAATACGGCCCTCTTCGTAGCCGTTGGTTGGATTTGACCTGCAGCTCAGATTGGATGCATTTGTGTAAAACTAAGGTCACGAGAGTAGTGGTATGAAATTGTGGTTACGAACACAGTATACTGTTTTGTTGATTGAGTTGTGAATGCAGTTATAAATGGAGAAATAGTTGTTTTTGTTTCATAATATGGTGATGATTGTGATTTAAATTAGAATGTTTTAATTACCCCCGTGTGAGATGTATTAAATTGAACAATGCTGCGCATTAACATAATCATCTGGACATATACATAGTTTCACTAATAAGTAATTTGTTCAATTTTTTTAAAATTAAGTCTAGAAAAATAAATTAGGCTCATGTAATAAGTATTTTCTAATATTTAAATATCATGGCACGTGCAACTTCTTAACATCAGTATAATAAACATTAAACAAGCAATAATAATTAAATATCAAGTATCTCACTGGATTGGGCATAAAACTGAAGTTAAGAAAGCACGTGCAATTTTTTAACATCAGTATAATAAACAAGCAATAATAATTAAATATCAAGTAGGGGTCATGCTATTTAGAAACATAGCTAAAAAGTTCACTTAAAATACGTTGGTTTAAAAGTCTTGAGCACCCAATTTTTTTGCAGTTCATTAAACCCTCTTTTTGGTTTTTATTTCATACAATAAATGTTAATACGAGTGTAATATGCCTAATATCACATGAAATTTCAGCTAAGGAAGCAATTGAAAAAAAAAATCCATCGTTAAAAATACAGGTCCACACGTCTTTTTTCTACTCAGGCATTCAAGGAAACTAACGGAATCATGCCTGCTACGGTGGAGTCCGAATTTGGTGCGTCCGACGTGCACTCTTCTATGTGCGCCAAAGACTTTTTAACGCACTAAATCAATTTTTTTGATTTCACCTTTTTAAAAAAAGAATATCACAAAATATCAATGATCTTATTTTTGCGCTCATTTTAATTATCATATTATTCATATTTCAATTATAATTGAACAAATTAGGACTGTACGACCGTAAAAATGACATTACGGTCGAAAAATGAAAATACGATCATAATGCCATTTACGGCCGTAATGCATGATTTGCAGCCGTAATTTTTTCATTTATATCGGAATACGGGTAATATGGTACTTTAAATGAACATAAAAATAAGAACATTAATATTTTGTGATTTTTTTTTGAAATCGAAAGAAGTGATATAGTGTATTAAAAAATCATTGACGCACATAGAAGAGTGCACATCCAATTGCACAAAAATTTACTGCGAGGGCCTTAAAGGGTGGTAAAAATTAATAGAGCAACAAAGATATACATAAATATTTGCTAAAAAGGGTGTAAAGCTAAACCTGAAAGCGGGTTCTTTGGCGCTTCAATCATTCATATTTGGGCGATCATTTGGTTTAGCCTAGGTTGAATTGGGAAGCTGCAATTTAGGATGGTGGGAAGAAATAAATTGTGAATAGTCGTTAGTTTTGGGTAATGATAATTGATGGGGTCTCGCCTATTTTATAGGAATTTCGGGCTGCAAATAGCCGGAATTCCGTAACCTCCACTCTCTTAGTGGGGAGTTAGGAGAAAACCACCACACACCCTATCACTACACACACTCCCCGCGCATGATCGACGCCAAAGCGGCATCCGAGATGCACTAACCGCCGCACCCACGCCCGCTCGCCTCCGCGGTCGGCGACCCTCGACCACGCGCCCACGATGCCCGTCGCCGGAAGACGCTCAGCGTGGCCGGCGGCAATTCGGCCGCTCGGCCCGGCCGCCCGTGGCCGAGCGCCGGCGCGTGCCCGGCCCGACCGCGTCACCGGCTAGTCGGCCGCCCGACATGGTCGGCGTCCACCCGGCCGCTCGGCCTAGCCGCGAGAGGCCGGGCGCAGGCGGGCGCATGACCGAGCGCCAGCAGGCGCGCGATCAGGCCGCGTGGCCGGGTAGCCGGTCGGCCGGCGCGCAGACTCGCAGCCGGCCGCCCGGACGACCACCAGGTCGACCATCCGGCAGGCCGCCCGTGGCCGTGCGCCCGCGGCCTCGCTACCGGCCGGCGCATGGCCTCGCTGCGGCCCTTCCCGCCGGCCGCTCCGGGCCGTGCGCCCGCGACCGCTTAGGCCGCGCGACCGTCTTGCCATCCGTGGCCGGTTGCCCCTCCCGACCGTCCGCCCCTCCCAACCGGCTGCCCTTCCTTACCGGCGTCCCCCCTCGTCGGCCAATCATCCTCGCCGGCAGGAGTCCGCCGCCGTCCGATCGTCCGCTTGCGTTCTGCACCTTCCGATTGGAGGGTAACCACTCGCGTAACCGCCAGCGTATCCATCCGTAGTGGACGGGTGCGAATATCCGAAATAACCTTGGTTTGCGTATGGAAAATTATTTAATTAATACGCACCACAATCTTTATAAAATCGGTCTTCATTTAGTATTTTGGGTGGTTACGGTCTGCGATTATCGGGAGTAACCACCATAACCACCTTTGGGGCCTATAAATAGAGCCTCAAAGCCTCTCTTTTCTCTATTTTATTCTCTTCCTCCTTCCTCATAAGTTCAAGAGAGAGAGAGAGAGAGAGAGAGAGAGAGCTCTCTTGAAGATCTCCCTCCTCTTCAAGGCCGTACTTGAAAAAATCTTCGAACGCCTCGAAGATAGAAGAAGAATCCCGTCCACCTTCAAGAATCCGGAAGAGTGTGCAAGTTCCGGAGTGCTCAAGTCCTAGAACGCCAAGTTCCAGACCGCACCGAGTTCTACAGAGCGCACAGATTCCAGAATGCACACAAGACCCCAGGGCACAGTGCTTCCCACCGCTGCAAGGAAGAAGCCAAAGCTCCGGGAATGGTGGTCTATCACCCACCAAACGCTTCTCTTTCTCTCTCCCCCAAAGTTGTAACGAGGAGCGGTCTGTCGCCCTAGATCTCTCAATAAAGCCCTATAAAAAAGTTGCAGATAGTGAAGTTTGGTCGGCATCGTCCCGACCATGTGGTTTTTTATCCCTTTCCGGGGTTTTCCACGCTAAAAAGACTCTTTGCCATCCGTCTAGTCTCTCAGTAACTGATTGCGCGCTCGACCGCTCCGGGCTAAGACGATTCGTTCTGAACCTATTTTAGGAGCCTTGAGTAGACCACAACAATTTGGCGCCGTCTGTGGGAAATGGTTCCCCAAAGCTCTAAAGATTCGGAAGACAGTATCCTCTGCGCAGTGATACTCGTGACCAGAGACTATGGCAGAGAACGTGGAGATCATCGGTAAACCCAAAGGATTGCATGCCAACAAACGATTCAGGCAAGACACAACCATCACCTTTGAACCGGAAGACCTGCAAGGAGTGCAAACTCCGCATCAAGATACGCTGGTGATAAGTGCTAAGATCGGCGATCCTTGCTACCTCGTTAAAAGGATCTTGGTTGATAGCAGAAGCTCGACCAATATCTTATCTCTCTCCGCATTGCGTGGCATCAAACTCACCAAGGAGCATCTCGTTCCTATTGGAGGACCAATGTACGGCGTGGATAGTCACCCCATATCGGCCTTGGGATCGATCTCTCTCCAGGTAATGTTGGGCGAGCTCCCAATACAAGCCACACACCAAGTTCAGTTTTTGGTCATAGATTCCAATTCAGCATACAATGTCGTATTTGGGAGGCCACTCCAATCTACCTTCGGAGCAATCCCATCCATTCCGCACTTAGCTCTGAAATTCCCAACTGCTTGCGGGACATGGGTTGCTCGGGGTAGTCAAGAGAAAAGAAGAACATACCACTTGGAGCAGGATCACAGGGCGGATCACCGCTCTCAACATCGACAACTTCGATCTGCGAGACGAAGCCACGTTGCAGAGAGGAGCCCCCATTGAAGGATTGGTGGATATAGACCTCTCTCTCCAAGACCCTTCCCGAACCGTGAGGGTCAGATCTCTCCTTTCCACAGAAGAAGTTGAGCAGTACATGGTTCTACTACGTGCAAACAAAGATATCTTCTCTTGGAACCCAGAGGACATGCCAGGAGTAAACCCCGGAGTGATTTTTCACTCCTCAAATATCAATCCTTCTTGCCGACCAGTCATCTAGAAGAAAAGGAACTTCGCTCCCAAGCGACTACAGGCCATCGAAGAGGAAGTGACCAAACTTCTCGAGGCAAAATTCATCCGCGAAGCTAGATACCCAACATGGCTAGCGAACGTGGTCATGGTAAAGAAAACATCTGGGAAATGGAGGATGTGCGTCGACTACAACAACCTCAACCAGGCGTGCCCAAAGGATAGTTTCCTGCTTCCAAGAATTGACCAACTTGTAGACGCTACCGCCGGACATGAACTCCTCCGTTTCATGGATGCTTATTCAGGGTACAATCAGATTCAGATGAACCCAATTGATGAAGAACACACAGCCTTTCGAACAGGTAAAGGAGACTATTGCTACAAGGTGATGCCTTTTGGACTCAAAAATGTCGGTGCAACTTACAAAAGATTGATGAACAAAGTATTCAAGAATCTTATCGGGAAAACGATGGAGGTTTATGTCAACAACATGCTGGTGAAGAGCACCCGACAAAGCAACCATTTGGAGGACTTAAAGCAATGCTTCCAACTTCTCTGCCAGTATAAAATGCGACTCAATCCTAGCATGTGTGCATTCGGTGTTACGACAGGAAAATTTCTCGGTTTCCTAGTAACTCACCGAGGAATCGAAGCAAATCCCGAAAAGATAAAAGCTCTAGAGGACATGGCACCTCCGCGTTCTATCAAAGAAGTGCAGCGTTTAAACGGCAGAAACACCTCACTTTCGCGTTTCCTAGCTCGACCGGGAGACAAGTTCCTCCCCTTCTTCAAGATCCTTCGAGGGGCCCGTAGCTCAGGCTTCTAGTGGATGGATGAGTATCAGATAGCCTTCCAAAACCTTAAGCAATACCTGGCCGCGCCCCCTCTCCTGTCAAAGCCAATTCTAGGGGAAGTCCTGTTCCTATACTTGGCAATATCTCCCGCAGCCCTTAGTGCGGTGCTCGTGAAGGATGAAGGAGGAGTTCATCGACCAATCTATTATCTCAGCAAAATACCCACGGACACCGAAACTTGATACCCAACAACAGACAAAACGGCTTTAGCCGTCGTCTTCTCCGCGAGAAAGCTTCGTCCATAATTTCAAGCGCATACAATAAAAGTATTAACGCAGTTGCCACCGTGGGACATACTCCAAAAACCAGAAGTATCAGCAAGGTTAGTAAAGTGGGCAGTCGTGCTCGAAGAATTTGGCCTCCATTTCCTTCCACGACCGGACATAAAGTCCCAGGTTCTAGAATGGGTGCAGAGCGCTCAACATCGATGGAAAGATCGCACAATAAGAGACGCTTCTCCTCAACAAACATCAAAATGGCGAATAGAGGGTTCACCAACGCGTGAGGCTCGACCAACCCCAACACCGGGGTAAACTCTCGCTCGTGACCCTTCAAACGACGATAACAGTCCAGAAGTGACCTCCAAAGCTCTGGCAAGCCCCAAGGATTTCTGTTATAGCCGAATAAAGTATTCCCGTGACGACGATCCACTCGATTCTCAAACTCAAGCCATTGCTTGTTGCTAAAGACTTCAATCTGTCCGCCTCCATCCGAGCGTACGTCACACCACTGCCTGAAGAGATCTAGGGTGAACTTCGATCCATGCACTATAAAGAAGGTAATCAGGCCCACAATTTGCGTCATCCCAACAGGAGTAAATTGGGACACCGACACGCCACAATGCTTGAAAATTTCAACTAGCTCCTCACAGGTGGCAAGCGAAACCCAGACCGCAACGACGAATCGCACAAAGTCATCCATCCTCGCGGAGGATTCTGAGCACGTTCCTCAATTTGCGGGATCTTTACCTCTAAGTAAGCAAGCAAGCCAAACCGCTTCCTCCAGACACCAATATGTTCGACGGACAAAGAAGAGCGCAATCACATCCGCCTACCTTGCACACACTGCCTCATAGCCTGAAAGAAAAAATCAAGTAAGCAATTTCAAAGCAACTCACATGTAGACGCACCCCGCGCCCTTAAAACACACACATAAATCACGGCGCACGCACCACCGATGCAACCACCCTCGCACATGCAATGCACGCGCGTGCTCCTGCGTGCACGGCGCGCGGACTACCACCCACGCATGTGCACGACGCACGAGTGAGCACCCGCGCCCGCGCAGGCACCCGCGCGCGTGTAGGCACCCACGCGCGCGTGTAAGCACCCACGCGCGCAGGCACCCATGCGCGCGCATGCAAGCACCCCGCGCGCATGGGCATCCCCATGCGAGCAACACGCGGGCGAGCACCCACACACGCGCGGGCACGCGCCGCGCGCCGGGGCCCCCGCATGCGCGGGCGCTGCGCGTACCGCGCGCCAGCACTCCCGCGCATGGGCTCAACCACGTGGACGCCGCGCATTTGCGTACCCTCGTGCTCTGCAAACGGGTGCTCCGCCGCGTGCGCCGCACACGGGCGCTCCCCCGTGCACGCCGCACGTAGGTGCACCCCCGTGCGCGCCATGCGTAGGTGCACCCGTGTGCGCACTGTGCGCGGGTGCACCCCCGCGCGTACCGCGCTTAGGCGCACCCGCACGAGCTCTATGCGTGAGCGCACCCGCATTCACACTGCGAGCAACCGCCCCCTTGTGCGTGCACATACCAGCCCCGCGCAGCTCTACGACCACCCACGCGCGCGTCCTCCTTACACTTCTCTGCCAACGCGTACCTCTTTTCGATTTTCCTCCCGCGCCCCCTTTCACACCACGTTCTTCGGCTCCGTGCTCACTCTGGTCTCTCATAAAAAAGTCCCCAAATTTCACTCGCTCTGGCACTTGAATTTGGGGACTTGGTGGGAAATGATGGGGTCTCGCCCAGTTTATAGGAATTCCGGGATGCAAATAGCCGGAATTCTATAACCTCCACTCTCTTAGTGGGGAGTTAGGAGAAAACCACCGCACACCCGAGCACCACACACGATCCCCATGCACGATCAACGCCAAACCGCCATACGAGATGCGGTAACCACCGCACCCACGCCCGCTCGCCTCCACGTCCAGCCGCCCTCGACCACGCGCCCACGGTGCACGTCGCCGGCTGGCCGGCGCTCAGTGTGGCATACGGCAATTCGGCCGCATGATCCGACCTCCTGTGGCGGAGCACCGGCGCGCGTGCGGCCCGGCCGCCCGTGGCCGAGCGCCGGCCCATGCACGACCTAGCTGTGTGACCGGCCAGCCGACCGCTCGGTATGGTCGGCGGCCAGCCGACCACTCGGCCTAGCCGCGCGAGGCCAGGCGCCAGCGGGCGCATGGCCGAGCGCTGGTAAGCGCGTGACCAGGCGGTATGGCCGGGCAACTGGTCGACCGGCGCGCAGACTCACAGCCAGCCAACAGGTCGGCCATCCGGCAGGCCGCCCGTGGCCGTGCACCCGTGACATCGCTACCGGCCGACGCATGGCCTCACGGCGGCCCTTCCTACCGGTCGCTCAGGGCTGTGCGAACGCGATCGCTTTGGTCGCAAGACCGACCGGCCATCCGTGGCTAGTCGCCACTCCCGGCCGGCCGCCCCTCTCGTCCGGCCTCCCTTCCTCACCGGCGTCCCCCTCGCCGGCCAATCATCCTCGCCGGCCGGAGTCCGCCGCCATCTGATTGTCCTCTTGCATTCTCCACCTTCCGATTGTCGGGTAACCACCCGCGTAACCGCCAGCGTAACCACCCATAGTGGACGGGTGTGAATATCTGAAATAACCTTGGTTTGCGTATGGAAAATTATTTAATTAATATGCACCGCAATCCTTATAAAATCGGTCTTCATTTAGTATTTTGGGTGGTTACGGTCTGCGATTATCTGCAGTAACCACCATAACCACCTCTGGGCCTATAAATAGAGCCTCAAAGCCTCTCTTTTCTCTATTCTATTCTCTTCCTCCTTCCTCCTAAGTTCAAGTGAGAGAGAGAGAGAGCTCCCTCCTCTTCAAGGCCGTACTTGAAGAAATTTTTGAACGCCTCAAAGATAGAAGAAGAATCCCGTCCATCTTCAAGCATCCGGAAGAGTGCAGAAGTTCCAGAGTGCCCAAGCCCTAGAACACCAAGTTCCAGAGCATGCCGAGTTCCAGAGAGTGCACAGATTCCAGAACGCACACAAGAACCCAGAGCATGGTGCTTCCCACCGCTGCAAGGAAGAAGTCAAAGCTTCGGGAGTGGTGGCCTGTCACCCACCGAATGCTTCTCTCTCTCTCCCCCAAAGTTTTAACGAGGAGAGGTCTGTCACCCTTGATCTCTCAAGAAAGCCCTGTAAAGAAGCTGCAGATAGTGAAGTTTGGTCGGCATCGTCCCGACCATGTGTTTTTTATCCCTTTCCGGGGTTTTCCACACTAAAAAGACTCTTTGCCATCTGTCTCGTCTCTCAGTAACTGATTGCGCGCTCAATCGCTCCTGGGCTAAGACGGTTCATTTTGAACCGGTTTTAGGAGCCTTGAGTAGACCACAACAATAATCATACCTCTAATATGGATATTTATACCTCATTTTTTTAAGAAGGCATTATTAAAACCTCCAAATACTTTAATTGTACCTACTTTCTCCCTCACCGCTGCCTTTCACTGTTTAACGAAACCCTCGCCCGCCTCCATTCGTGAACTCGTCTGATGCCCGCCCTCCTTCACTCTACCGCCGACGTGGGTGATTTCCGGCCGGACAAGAGGGATTTCCTCCCTTTTTGATAATTAAGACTCCCTCATTGCTCTCCGGTGAGTTTTGTTTAATTTTTTCTCTCAAAATTATTTCTACCCTAAAACCCTAGAATGCTCAAATCTTCATGATTGATATTGTAGGTTTCAGAATCCTCAACTGTAACTTGTTTATCTCCGGTGGATCCCCATTGTGAGTATTTCTTTATCGTTCCTCTCAGCACTCTAATAATTTTTGGCTTCCTAAATGTAGAATTTTTTTTGTTAGGTTTTTATCTCTCCGAATCACATATTTGTGCTCGCAAATTTTGGATCGTTGATTTTTGAAGGTATTTTTCTCAAATCTTCATGAACATTAGATTTTATAAATTTTTCTTACCAAAATTTGTTAGATTTTTGATTTGTTCAAAAACATTTCTTTATTTTTTTAGATCAAAATGAATTCAGAGGATGTTAAATTGTTGACAAATGAGGAATATATTGTAGATAATTTGGTGGATGTTGGAAATATTTTTGCACAAATATGAGTTTTCCGAGTAAAGAAGAGTTAAAACTGGGTGTTTGGAGGCAGGGCAATGTGTCCATAAATATAGATATACGATGGGCTTACCATGTGCACATCAGTTGGAGCCGTATGTTATATATGGTAATTCTTTGCCATTATGGATGATACACAAGCAATGGAAGCAGTTAACTATGCTTGGGAAACAACCTAACGTCAAAGTTAAGCAAGAGGTGGAAGAGATAAATGACATAGAGAATGATGAAGAAGTACTTAAGGAGTATAGTAATATAAGTGATTTACAAAGAAGAGAAATAAAAAAAATTTACGGGGCATAGTCAACCCGGAGGCAAGTCAAACTATGGAGCCTAAAAGGCCCACAAAACATAAAAGCCGTCCAAAAGAAAGTGTGAAAAAAATTTGTTGATGACTATAAATCCACAAAAAGAGAACTTTCTCATTTTTAGCACACTATTCTACATGAGCAAGAGCGATTGAAGATAAAAATGATTAGGTACAAAATAATTAATACCTACAAGAGGTGGATTTTTAGAGAAAGTACGTGCTCAAATGCCTCTACATGTACGACCACATATTATGGGTGTGATGGATGTTATGGGAGATGGATATTACAGCTACAGAGTTATAAGTATGTCATTAGACATGGGTGATAATTGGATGCAAGTTCGCCATGATTTAGCAAGTGAAATCCACAAACATCAATTGTTATATAATGAAATTTTTGGGGTGTCGAGGACATTGGAGTTGCTAAAAGCTCTTGAGTGCTGGGTGGTTTTAGCACCACTTAAAAAGTGGATGACCATGCCCAACATGGGATTATTGGTGGCGTCATGCTATAACATTCAGTTGGTACACTTTTCAATTCAACAATCATTCACATTTGTGCCACTACATTCTGCTACTACTGCTATTCAAAAAATTGCTTACATGAGATACATAAATGACAATCACTTCATCGTGTTACGAATGAAAGATGATTGTACAATGCCACCGTTATTTCCTGTTTGGACAAAATACCATGAGCCACAAACAGCAGAATGTGATGGATCATATATCACGCTACCTTTTTAATGACAAAGTATGATTATTTACTAAAATTTATTTATTTGTTAGTGTCTTCTCTAATCCAATGATAGCATAATTTTTTTCTTTGTTGTGCAATTTTGAGAGTTTTTTTAGAGATTTCTATCATGAATAGTTGAAGTTTTTTAAACATTTGGATGAATTAAATCGTAAGGTGCACACTGGTTAATATAAACAATCACGATTATTATTGCGTTGATATTTGCTAATTGTTGTTTGCTTCTTATTTAGATTTTTTGGGAGACGACTTTAACAAACATTGACTATTTGATATTATAGATCATATCGATGTTAGAATGAGAAAATATATTTAAGTGTATTTTTGGAACATTTTTATTATTTTGGGAAAGATGTTCAATATATATGCCTACTTTTATCTCTAAATTCAATTTAAAAAAAATTCATTTTGGGTATAAATAACATTGTGATGTACAATTATAATTCTGCAAGGTACGAATAAAAGTGGGTTACAAATAGCCAAATATGGTGTATGATTATCAACACCCTTAGTTTTTCATCCTTCACTTTTTTTGGTGGAATGATGTCTTGAACTTCTTCCCTTAATGTTGGATAGGATTTCTATTCTCAACCAAGTTAAATATGCCACTAATGTTCTTTCACATAAAGTAATTTATTCATGAATTATAAAGGAATTATACATTTTTATGAGTTTGGCGTGTGTATAAATATCCATAATTTTTTTTCTATGACTCGAGTAATGTGTCAATAAGACGTGCTGCCATGTAGTTTGGAGGCATTTACTTTTAATTTCCATAGGTTAGACAATATGAAGCTTGTCTACTAGCTATAACTGTTTAAGTTCTATCATATTTGAAGTCAATCCTAAAATTGTCTTGCAGTCAGATAGTCTTGGAGAACATAATGATGGATGTTGAATAAGCACACAAATGCAGTTATAATGATATATTATTTTATCTAGGTTCTAACAACAAAGATAATAATCCCAATATTGGAGGAACCATAGTCACACTGGTTGTTATATGTTAGATTAATTCTATAGTACTAGGATCAAATATGAGAGAAAGGAAATCTAGTGTTTGCATCCATCACTCTATATATCCTTATCAGTGACAAAAATCAGCGTCAGATAAGAGAGAGCCCAACAAGCATCGATGAGGACTTCCTCGTCCGGATGAGATGCTTAAGTGCAGGCATTGCATGCTTTGGCTAAATCCAAAGGGAATGAAAATAACAGATATGTTAATATACAGTAAATATGCACCACTTTATGACGCTAAACCTGCTCAAAGTTTGGTTGTGGCTTCCTCCTGCCAGACTAGTCACACTATGGTGTATAATCCTTGATCAAAGAGATGTCAAAGTCTGCCTTCCTCCCAACCACCGCCCCTCCTCCCTTCCCCACTCCTGCCAGACAAAGACACCCCCACTAACACCAATGAGAACCGCCACTCCACGACCATCCAGTGAGGGCACCAGCTGCTATCTCCCCTATTCTAGTCAGTCCATGACATGCATCCCCACCACCCCATCCTTGTTGCCATTGATTAGCCCAGCTCCGATGAGCCTTCCACTCCAATCATTGACCAATTTGAGCCTTTCAAAGTACCTTACAACACCTCCTCCATCCCACGTCCCACTCTAGTTCCATACCCACTACCAATCACATTACTAAGCAATATGTTCTAGCAAACTTCAACCTTCAACGCTAATTCGATCCAATAAAAATATGACCAAAGGACAAAACTATTCAGTTTGCATAAGCGAATCAAAAAATAAGAAATGCATAATTTCTATCACCTTATTCTAGTTAGAGAAGTTGTTGGGAAAAACCCACCTCTTGATTTGATATACAATTTAAAGAGTGATTAATTAGGTCATTATCCATGTTGTATAAAATGGTAATTTATGTCATAAGGACTTAGTATCTAGGTTACAAAATTGTGCCATAGGAAAGTAGCAGAAGAACTCAGCTTCAAAGTCAGGTAGCGTCAAAATATAGTCAATGTATCTTCAAGCAGTGATGAAATATCTGAGTAAGCGTCGTAATCTCAAAATAAGGCTAAACTTTAGATCGGGATATTCATGCTGCCTCGAATAGAAAAACCCGTGCTATGTCGACTACAATATAGCTGCATTAAAATCTTCCAAGTAACGCTATATCTCTTAGATAGCGCTTAAACCGCAAAGCAATGTCAAATTCGCCAAGAGCAGCGTCAAGAAGCCTATGAACAAACAAAACTTGCGTCGATCTCTCAGATTGCCTCAAACGGTCATCTATGTTGGAACTTGTCACACCAAAAATCGTGGATATATTTTAGCCATTAGAATCCCAATTTTAGCAAGTTATCCAGGCCTATGAATGTAGATTTCAGAGCTCTTTAAAGAAATCTAAGAACAAATTAAAAAATAAGGAGTATATAAACGAAGCCAACATACAAGAGCAGGAAGAGTGCAGATGGTAGAAAACACATAATAGGAAGATCAACCTTCCTCAAGTGTGCAATACATAGAAGGAGTATCTCTCGCAAACTCCAACAGATTGCAAAAAGAAGAATCTTCCCATCTCTGAAGTTTCAAATGAAGAAGCCCTCATCTTAAGGGCTATTGCTGAAGATAAAAACAAAATCTTCTCCTCCAGAGTCGTGATTAAGAAGAAGAAGCTACCGCAACTTCATTCAAATCCACACTGCACCGCAAAGAATTGGATCCTTCAAACATTACCGTTGAAGGACATAATGTGGAAAATTCTCTCCAACTCAATATGTATAAAGGAGTCCTAAGAATCCCCCTCAAACGATTCAGTATTGGTTCTGAGATTATCCATTCAAAAGACTCGGTGGTTGAGCTTCCTTATCAACAACTCACTTAGCTTTGGAGAGACCTTATCAACAACTCCCAATTCTAAGAGTCTCCTTACTAAAAGACTCAGTGGCTTTGAGGAGACATTGTCAACAACTCCCAGTTGCAAGAGTCTCCTTACCAACAGACTTAGTGATTTCAGAGAGACCTTATCAACAACTCCCGGTTCTAAGAGTATCATTATCAAAAGACTCAGTACTTGCGATAGCGAAGTTCCTACAGTGGAAGAAGAGTGGACTACCCGTGTTTGGGGAACTGCTATATTTTCTATGTCATCTGTGTTGTTTGCATTTACTCCATGTTTTCATTTCCGCACTTTTTCTTTATTACTGCGCTTGTGATATACTTAGGGGTACCTCGAGAAACTGTCAAAAATAGTAAAGCTAAATCACTGTAAAATTTCAATTACTCTATTCAGTATATCTCAAGTGATTAACTTCTCTCTTTCGATTGGTATAATAGGGAGGTTGATCAGAAAAAGGCTAACACCTTGATTTACAAGATCCCCTGAGAAACTAATCACTTAAGAAAAGGTTATAGCACAAACATGAGTACATCTCAATGCAAAGAATATCCAACCACTATACCACCTGCTTGCAATCTAAATAATCTCTCTTTATGGAAGTCTAGAATTAGATTGTCTATGAATTTTATTGATGATGAAATTTATGATGCTATCTTGTCAGGTCATGTAACTCATACAAAGATAGATGATAACAGAGAAAGTATGCTTATCTCCAGAAGTGAATGGTCAGAAACAAATAGGAAGACCAAAGCATATGATACCGAAGCCATGAACATTCTTATGACAATAATGTCTAATGAAATTTTTCTGAAAGTAGCTGATTGCCCATCAGCAAATGAAATCTGGGAGTTCCTAACCAGATTAGTAGAATGCTCTACTAATGAAAGGAGAAATGAACAATGTACAACCCCGGTGTCCGCCATGAGGAAGGCAAAGACAAAGGAATCGACAAATGAAAAGAGTCAAAAGGAGGGCGAGCCAGAAGGCCTGGCGAGCCGGGCTCTCGCAGCGGGCCAGGGGCACTGGTCGATAACTCGCAGGGAGGCGAGCAAGCCGAGCCACTCAGTTCACGCGCGAGAGAGAGAGAGAGAGAGAGAGAGAGAGAGAGAGAGAGAGAGAGAGAGAGAGAGAGAGAGAGAGAGAGAGAGAGAGAGTCGGGTGGGTGGCTTGCCCAGTCTTGGGTTCATGATCATATTACCTAAAAACCCTTGGTGATCTGCCATTAGCCACTCCAAACAGTGGAGTTTGGCTGTTGGCAGACCATCTGGGGCTGCGTATAGCAAAAGAGTAAAGCGGGATCGTGCTATTAGCAGACCGAACTCAAAAAACTATAAATAGACCTTGAAGGGCACCTTGAGAGTGGATCCCAATCTCAGTACTCTGATCTTCCTTCTCCCTTGGTTACTTTGGTTTAGCTCTCAGGCTCTCCAAGGGACCAGTCTCAGCTTTGGCTTGGGAGGGAAAGCGCTCAAAGATCTTCCGGGTGTGTGGTGGGACCTCCTTGCTGCAACCAAGGTCTATTCTTATTTCCGAGTCTCCGGCTGGTTCCTTCCGAGGAATTAGTAAATGCTACCTGCCCCTCTTCATTATGGGCCCGAGCTCCACAAAGAAGCCAAGTTCTGGTTTCAACATTTTTGGTACGGTGAGCGAGTGGAGTGCAGCTAGTTCAAGAAAGCTCCAAGGAAGAGATGGCAGGAAGCAACGAGCGAGAGGAGGAGATCGGTGGCTCGCCGCCACCCGGCGCGCCAGCAACTGTTGAGATGCTGGCCGATCTGAAGAGAGATTTGCTAGGGGTCTTTCAATGCGCCCTCACCACAACACTTGGGGGGCTCGCGACTCCGGCGCCCCAGGTGGTCCCTCCTGCAGGAGTAGGCGAGCGCGCTCCAAATCAAAGGCCTGGAAAGGAGGCAATTTACCAGGCGCCGGACCGAGATCTCACGGGACGGGAGATTTTACCTAGTCTGACACAAGCGAGTGGGGTCCAGGCGAATCCCCCAGGCGAGCGGGGTCCCGGCCAGTGGGATCCCGATGAGCTGCCCTTCGGTGAGCGTGAAGCCGGTAGGAGCCAGATCGCCAGGGGAACTCGTGGGACGAGTGGAGCAGGGCAGGGGTGTGAAGGGGGGAAGTCCATTCTGTGAGTTGGTGCTCTCAGCACCACTCCTCGAGGGGTTCAGAGAGCCAGCTATGATGCTCTACACCGACAAGGATGACCCCACCCAACACCTGCAGTGGTTCGAGGATATGGTCTCGATCAGACCTATGTCGGACGCTTTCAAGTGTCGACTCTTCGCCACCACCCTAAAGGAAAAATTAAGGGACTGGTTCCACCTGTTACCTTCCAGATCGATCTATGCCTTTGAGGACCTATGACGCGGCTTCCTACTGCGCTTCTCAACCTCAAAGAAGAGGAAGAAAGACCCCGAGGCGCTCTTAAACATCAAGCAGAGGCAAGGGGAGTCATTGGGTCAGTATATGGATCGGTTCAAGGAGGAGGTCCTCCTCATCTAAGAGGTGCCAGGCTACACCCTACAACTCGCTTTCATCGTGGGGATGCGGGGGGGGGGGGGGGGGGGAGGGGGTTCTTCAAGATGGAACTCAAGAGGAGGGCTCCTTTGTCCTTTGAGGAGTTGATGGAGAGAGCAACAGAAGAGATAGAGGGGGAGGAAGCAAACCCCGAGTTCACAAAGAGGTTGGCACGGCTAAGTGAGCCGGAGGTCAGGCATCCAAAAGTAAGGAGAAGTGAAGAAACAAGGCCCCAGAGGTGGGGTGGAGGCAGCAGGAAGGGGGAGGCATGGCCCGGGAAGGGGTTTCCATCAGGGAGGGGGCAACTTCCAAGGAGGCCACAGATGACCCCATCAACTGGGATGGAGGTAGGGCCCGAGGCCACCTCATCCTCATCCGCCTCAGCAAGCAATGGCGGTAGGTCGATGGAAACTAGGAAGGGGAAGAGGAGCAGGAGCTGGAGAGGCCGGTCCAAGGAGGAGGAATATGGGGCAGAGGCCGAGAGGAAGGAGGCGACGTTGCCTTACTGTGACTTCCACGATGAGGAAGGTCATGCAACGATCACCTGCCCAGAGTTCTTGGAGATGAAGGGAGGAAGGGCACCGGTGCCGCGTGAGCAGTGGCCGGCGAGGAGGTCCTGCCTCAGGATGAGGAGGATGATAGGTGCGAAGATCGGGCCGATGTGGGGGCCCGAGGGGGATCAGGGTGATCCATGGGCGGTAGGGATTGAGGTAACCCGGAAGGCAAGCCTCCATGCAATTTACCATCATAGCGTAGCTTCGACGTCCCTAGCCCCGCCTGAAAGTGAGGTTAGATCTTAGATTTACTCTAGAGGGGGGGGGGGGGGTGAATAAAGTATTAAAATTTTTTAACTTATTTTATAGCGGAATTAAAATACTGATATATATATATATATATATGTGTACAATAGAGTGAGTATAAAAACAAAACAAGAAATCACACAACACAGTACATAAAGAAAAACACAATCACAGAAGACACAAGGATCTATAGTAGTTCCCCAATCAACTTGAGTACATCTACTCTTCTACCACCCTTGGTAGGAATCCACTAGGTTTTTGATCAGGTGCCCTATCACCAATGGAGTTTTGATCAGGTGCCTAAACACCACCGAGCTTTTGATCAGGTGCTCAAACCAGAACACAGGTTTTTGATCAGGTGCCCTGCCACCAAAGGTTTAACTTTTGAAGGGAGTTAGAACCCTGTACAAGATGGGGTAAAAGTAAACAAAAAGAGTTATGAAATTCTTCTCTGTCAATAAGTTGAGAGAAGACTTGTGGATTGTTGTTGTAAAGCTCCCCCTATCTGATAGAATTTCTTGATAGTTGATGGATGGAGCTTTCTCTTGAGTGCAAAACAAATCTTCCTTGATAGCCGATGAATCTAAGAGATAAAGTTTCTCAGATTGTTGTTGCTCTTTGAAGATTTAGAATCAGCAGCTAAAAACTGAGAGAAGATCTTTGATGTTCTCAGAGAGCGAGAGTGCTGCTGTTGAGGATGAAGATCTTTCTTTCTTTTTGACTTTCTGTATATCTCTCACGACTGTTACTCTATTACTTTCTTTTTGGTATTACTGGAGATCCTTGCTATCTTACTCCTTTTTCTTTTAGAGTATATAAATATGATTTGAAATTCAAATCATCTAAATAAGGAATAGAATAATCAGAAATGATATTTCTTGGAACTGCAATCTGATTCAGCAATATCCTTTAATTCCTTTTTCCTTTTCCATAAAAGCATCCTTTTACAAAGTGTCAAACATCTACTTTTTCGAGAGAAGAGAATGGAAAGGAATAAATAAAAGGAAAGATAGAAACTTGTCTTATCTGAAAGAATATATCCGTTGCTGATTTAGTCCATCTGAGTTCAGAGAATAAAGATAACTGATCTTTCTGAAATTAACAAGCTGAAGAGAAACTTTCATCGAGCTGAGAGAAGAGTTCGTCGAACACAGAGCTGAGTTCGTCAAACTGAGAGATAAACTGCTTGACTGGCTGGAGAACTGAGTTCGTTGAGCTGAGAATGAAGTTTGTCGAACTGAAACTTGACTTTTGTCGAACTCAAGAAGGAGTTCATCGAACGCAGAATAGAGTTCGTCGAACGCAGAAACTTAGAGTTTTTCCTAAGTTCTAGCTAACTCAGATAGCCTAAGACTTTGACCCTTAGACTATACATTGGGGTCAACTTAGTCTTAGTCAACAGATAATGATCCTAGCCCAAATCAGTAATAGGGTTGTTCCAACAATCTCCCCCTATTTGGGTTAGGATACTATTTGACAAATAATAAATAAAACAAACAACAAAACACAGAGCATATATATATCTGACAGAATTGAAATCATTTCAGCAGATAAAATGCGTAAAACTCTGAGTTTAAGAAGACTTTACATTGAAATCAAAATCAAATAATCATGAGCTTTTGTCTTTCTCTAAAGGAGGCTTAAATACAATTTCTCTATTTGGATTTTCAGATTCCTTTTTACTTATATAGAGATCATGAGCTCCAAGCATGGTTTGAGATGATGCATGAGGAACCACTACTGCTGGGTGCAACCTTAAATAATCTTCAGCATTAAATAGGTGCTTAG
The DNA here is from genome assembly GCA_033032865.1 of Dactylorhiza incarnata. Lineage (NCBI taxonomy): Eukaryota > Viridiplantae > Streptophyta > Magnoliopsida > Asparagales > Orchidaceae > Dactylorhiza > Dactylorhiza incarnata. Next base: position 24,712,204 of record JAWHQI010000003.1, read on the forward strand.
AGCTATACTTTTCAAATTCTTGCTTTCTGAACTATGACATTGTAGAAAACTGAGAGAAATCTTTACCTTCAGCTTTTGCTTTGTTGATCTGAGCTGTAGCAATTACTGGAACTGAATCCGTCATATGAGAATCAATAGCTAGAGCTGCTTCTATATCATAAACTGGAGCTGCTATATCAAAAACCATAAATGAATATGCATTTGAATTGTCATATCTGAATAAAAAACTGAAACTGTTGGAGCTTCTTCATCGAGAACTGAAGCTGCTTCTATCAAAACCAAATCTGAAACAGTATCAATCATCACTGAATCATTCACTGCATCAAAATGAGCTTCTTCATAAAGCATCTCCCCCTGCCTAGTTTCAGGAAGACCTGAATCTAGGCCCCTAGAAGAAGGGACATTTGAAGAGGAGGAAGGGAAGGATGCAATCTTAGAAGAGAGGTCAGAAATTGCTTGGAGAATAGGAGCAAGCTTTTCATCAAGAAGAGCATTGAGCTTTGGAGAGATATGAGAGAAGATTTGGTCAGCTGTTGAAGAAAAATCAACATAAACAAAATCTGAATTATGTTGAGAAGAAGATGGTGCTGGGATAGAAGGTGAAGGAGAAGAAGTGTGAGCCAAGTTGGTGTACACCGAGGATGGAAAGAGAATGTTGGTAGCATCTGATATAAGAGGATGAGTATCCACATCTGGGATGGGAGAATGAGGTGGAGAGTTATGAGGAGACAAAAGGTTAAATGAAGGAGGGGGAATAGAATCAAGAGGGGGAAGGGAATAATTAGGGATAGATGATGAAAGAAGCACTTCAGACTGATGTGTCTGGAGAGGTGGAGAAGATGTTAATGAGGAGGGAGAGTTTACTGGAGGGATGGAATGGAGAACTTCTTCAATAATAATGTTCTGAAGAGGTTCAGAGGGGAGAGGAGAAGAAGATGAGGGAAGAGCTTCTTGGAGGGTTGGAGGAGTGGCTGTAATAGCCCTGGTGCTTTCAGAATTTCTCCTTGAAGATTCTGCCCTGGGAGTCTTCTTAGGAATAACTCTCCCACTTTCCAAAGAGGTCTGAGGTCAGCCTCTTACTTGCATTAATGAACACTGTGGTGAGACCAACAGGTCTAGGCATTTGGCCTAAAGAACAAGGCCTAAAACTCTTCCATAACAAACATTCAGTTTGCCTAGCTTCTTCTTAATAGATTCAAACAAAATCAATCCCCAATTGATTTGTTTCTTCTCAACTAAGGCCACCATCAAAAGGAATTGGTGCCTAGTTATATAATCATGAGCAGAAGTTTTGCCTAGCAAAACTTTTCCAACTACATCTGCTAGAAAGTTGTATTCCACATACAAGTTCTTTTCAAAATGTGGTTAGGTTTTCCAGAGGAATGACCCATTTTAACCAACTCATCATTAAATTCATCAGAACTTATATCCAACTCATAATTTCCATTCAACAAATCAAAAACTTCAGATAAAACTTCTGGGGTTAGAGAGACCTGATTTCTAGAAATTGATCCTGATAAAGTTGTTGCATTCTCTGATTTAACTGTATGAACCCATTCTTTTATCTTTGCAACTGGTAACTTGATCCTGGTGGTCATGAACTTCTTAAGTTATTGTTCTTCAAACAAATGAAGAATGTATTGGAAGATTTGATCTGAGTGAGCAAATGACTCCATGTCGATATCGAACCCAGCATCAAACTTCATTGAAGAAACGACTGCTTGAGAAATTGCCATTGCTACCTGCAAGAGAGAAAAACGATCAAGTGCAAAGGGAACTGGAGGGAGAAACAATTTCTGTAGGCGCAAAGATAAAATGAAATGAAAGTTTGATTATAAAGAGAGATCGGAGAAGGCGCAAAGATTTCGTGGAACTGAGTTCGGCTAAACCTAATAAATCAGAAGTCGAAGAGTCTTAGGCTACATCAAACTGCGTTCGACGAAAAGTAAATTTTCGTCGATCTCAGTTCGACGATCGCGTAGACTTCATCGATCTCTGAAGTTAAAAGGTTTCGTCGATCTCCGTTCGACGAAAGACTATATTTCGTCGATCTCCGTTCGACGAAATGATGGGGTAAGTAGAAAATTTTATTTTTAATTGATTGAATCTCCATCTATCATTCCTAGCTGATTTATAAAGAAGATATGCTTCTTTTCATCCAATGTTTGGTGAAAATATCATCTCTTTGTAAGTCGGTAGGAATTAATTGCAGGCAAATTTTATTTTTATCCACATTATCTCTAATAAAGTGGTGCCTAATTTCTATGTGTTTAGTCCTACTACGGAGTACTGGATTTTGTGCTATAGATATTGTACTAGTGTTGTCACTAAATATAATTGACTTATTTAAGTTGATACCATAGTCTAGAAGTTGATTTTGTATCCACAGTATCTGTGAGCAGCAACTGCCAGCAGCAATATATTCTGCTTCAGTTGTTGATGTAGACACAGATGTCTGTTTCTTACAAAACCAAGACACTAGCTTATCACCAAGAAACTGGCAAGTTCCTGATGTGCTTTTCCTATCTACTCTACATCCAGCATAATCAGAATCTGAGAATCCAGTTAATTCAAATTCTGATGCAGTTGGATACCAGAGTCCTAGATTTGGACAACCCTTTATATATCTCAAAATTCTTTTTAGTAAAATAAGGTGAGATTCTTTGGGGTTAACTTGGAACCTAGCACAAATGCATGTAGCAAACATTATGTCTGGTTTCTAGCTGTTAAGTAAAGTAAAGAGCCAACAATTACTCTATATACTTTCTGATCAACAGGTTTCCCTGATTCATTATTGTCTACAACAACATTCGAGGGCATGGGTGTTTTCATAGTGGAAGCATCAGACATACCAAATCTTTTCACTAATTCCTTAGCATACTTGGATTGTGATATGAATATGCCATTTGGAGTTTGCTTCACTTGAAGACCAAGAAAGTAAGATAACTCACCCATACTACTCATTTCAAATTTAGATTGCATTAGGTCAGAAAACCTTTTGCATAGATTTGAATCAGTAGAGCCAAAAATAATATCATCTATATAGATTTGAACTAGTAATGTTTGATTTTTATGTATCCTGAAAAATAGGGTTTTATCAACAATGCCCCTACAGAATTTGTTCTCCAAAAGAAAATTAGCTAAGGTCTCATACCATGCTCTGGGAGCTTACTTGAGACCATAGAGAGCTTTATTAAGCTTAAATACATAAGAAGAGTGAGTTGGAGAGATAAAACCTGATGGTTGTTCTACATAAACTTCTTCTTTGATATCTCCATTTAAGAATGCACTCTTCACATCCATCTGATAAACTTTACATTTCTTGAAATCAGCAAAGGCAAGAAATATCCTGATAGCTTCAAGTTTAGCAACAGGAGCAAAGGTTTGATCATAATCAATTCCTTATTCCTGAGAGTATCCTTGGGCTACCAATCTTGCATTATTTTTGATTATTATGCCTTGATCATCTAGCTTATTCCTGAAGACCCATTTGGTGCCAATAACTGGATGGCCCTTTGGTCTTGGAACCAAATCCTAAACCTTGTTCCTTTCAAATTGATTGAGTTCCTCTTGCATTGCAAGAATCCAGTTTGGATCTTGTTCTGCATCATTTATGGATTGAGGTTCAATCTGTGATAGGAAACAAGTATGCATCTAATTTTTGGTTGAGTTGATGCCTTGTTTGAACACCTGCTGAGATGTCTCCAATAATTTGAGATATTGGATGATCTCTAACTGTGATGTGATCAACAGTTGGAGTGGGTTCAGCAAGAGTTTCCTCTTGAGGAACTTGTTCAGCTGTCACTTGTTTTGAATTATCAGAAAGATCTGGATTATCCTCTTCTTCACTACCTTCAATAATTTCATTTGATGGAAGTAGAGAATCTTTACTCTGTAGATCTAATACATTGAGCTCTTCACATAGAGCTGGTACCTACAAAATATCTTTGGTAAAGGTGGTGTTCCTCTCCTCATTTAACATATTAGTTTCATCAAAAGATACATGCATGGACTCTTCTATCTTAAGAGTTGATTTGTTGTAAACTCTGTATGCTTTACTAGAAAGAGAATATCCAAGGAATATACCTTCAGCAGCTTTTGCTTCAAATTTCCTTAGATACTTCTTATCATTATTATGCACATAGCATTTACAACCAAAAATCTTAAATTAGTTAACCTTAGGCTTCTTATTCTTAAGCAATTCATAGGGAGTTTTACCCTTAAGTTTGTGTATCAAACTTCTGTTCAACACATAATTTGCTGTGTTCACTGCGTCTGCCCAAAAAGAGAGTGGCAAGTGAGCATCAGCAAGAAATGTAGTTGGTGATTCAATTAGTGTTCTATTTTTGCTTTCAGCTATTTCATTTTGTTGAGGAGTTCTAGGAGCAGAGAAACATTGCCTGATCCCTTCTTTTCCACAGAATTCTCTCATCAGAAGAGATTCAAACTCCGTTCCATGATCACTTATGATCAATGCAACTAGAGTAGAGTACTCAATCTTGATGGACCTGAGAAAGTCTGTCAGAACACTGAAGGTGTCAGACTTGTTCCTAAGAAAGAACACCCAAATGAATCTTGAGAAGTCATCTACAATAACTAAAGTGTAATGCTTCCCTCCTAGACTCTGTATTGCAGTGGGTCCAAAGAGATCCAAATGCAGTAAGTACAGAATCCTAGGTTAATCACTCTTGGATAAAGATTTAAAACTACTCTTGGTTTGCTTTCCTAGTTGACAAGCTCTGCAGAGTCCTTCCTTCTTGTATGAACTAGAAGGCAGTCCTCTTACTAGACTGTCCTTGGAGAGCTTAGAGAGAGTTCTAAGGTTAATATGTCCTAGCCTTTTATGCCATAATTCATTTATTTTACTTATTGAATTAAATAAACAAATATCTGAATTGGCAGAGTCAAAATTGACTAAATAAATATTTCCATGTCTAATACCAGATGACACATTAATGTTTTTATTATTGGTAATAATACATAAGGAATGGTTAAAAGTTACCTGATAATCTTCATCACATAGCTGGCTTATGCAAATGAGGTTATGCTTGAGACCGTTGACATATGCTACCTCTTTGAAGGTAACTGCTCCAACTTTAATTTTTCCATATCCTTTGGTTTGTCCATAGTTGGAGTCTCCAAAAATCACTTTGGGTCCAAGCTTTGCCTTGTAGTTGCTTAGGTTGGCCTTGTTTCCTGTCATATGCTTTGAGCACCCACTATCCAAATACCACTGTTGTCCTGTGTTTGGATAGCCTTGTACCTGCAAAACAGAAAACAAACTAGTTGTTCTTGACCCAGACTACCTTGGGTCCTTTTGTCTTTCCACAAAAATCAGAAATGTAAGAAATCTCAGGCTGATCCTTATAGCCTTGTGGATGATATCTCCTTGGAGGAATTATCCACTAAGTGAAGGGATTTTTAGTATGTTTAGAATGAGAATTCTTTTGAAATTCAGTATATTTTCTGTTCGACGAATTTTGGTGAGTTCGTCGATTGCCGTTCGATGAATTGAAGTAATTTCGTCGAGTGCCGTTCGATGGATAACTATACTGAAATTCTGAGTTCAGCTTTCGTCGATCGCCGTTTGACGAATTCTTATGATTTCATTGAGCTCCGTTCAACGAATTCTGTTGAATTCCTTTATTCTTAACATCCTTGCTTGAAATATTCTTACTTACTTCTACCGCCTCTTTGCTCTTGGCAGAGATGAACTTTACTGGTGTAGATAGAATGTTCTTCTTAAGAAGATGTGGCTGACTTGATGATGCACCCAAGCCCAGTTTTCCATTGAGTCTGGCATTCACTGTGCTTGTGATGTCCATCAGTTTGATGCTTCTCCCATTGAGGGATTCTTCAAACTTCTTAGCCTCAGATAATTTGTTCTCAATGAGAACAATGTGTTCTTTGGAGGCAACCAATTCTTTCTTAAGATTGACATTATCTTCAGTCAGTTGATTCATTTCAACCAACTTATTTCTGAGGGAAATTATTTCCTTCTCAGATTTAATTAAATCTAAACAAAGAGTTTTAAAATCATTTTTAAAATCATTTGAATTAAAGTCAAAGGTAGAGATTACCTGATCAGCATCAGTTTCAGATTCTGATTCATCTGAATTATTCTTGAGGCATTGATAGCCATCATGCAGAAATTTCTTTCTTCTTCATCATCTTCATCATCACTAGAGCTGGATGATGATGCATGTTCTGACGCACTGCTTGAGTCATAGACATCCATCAAGCATTGATCTTTGTCATTTGCATTCTCTTCATCTTCAGAAGAGCTGGATGAAGACTCTGAGTCTGTCTCACTCCATGACTCAGCTACAAAGCCTCTTCCCTTATGTTTGTGTTTGTGGGAGGATGGCTTGCTGGAGTTCCTCTTTTCTTCTTTCTCTTCTCACTTGTCCTTCTTTTGGTTCTCTGGACACTCAGGTATAATGTGTCTAGGTTTCCTGCAGCCAAAACAGACAATTTCTTTAGAATTTGTTTTGTCATACCTTGGCTTTTCTCTGGATCTGGAATCCTTCTTTCTGATGTCCTTCGTAGCCATCTTGTAGAATCTCTTGGCTAGTAGGCTCATAAACTCCATATCTCCTGGAGCTTTATCTTCCTCTTCTATAGCTTGGAAAGCAATGCTTCTTTCCTTCTTGGATGCTGAAGATGAGGTAGATTGTTCAGCTTCTCTAGTCTTGATAAGCTGCTCATAGGATTTTAATTTGCCTAACAAGGTCTCAGTAGAGATCTCATTGAGGCTTCTGGCTTCCTTGATTGACCAGATCCTTGAGTCCCATGTGCTGGAGGAAGCACATTAGGACCTTATCATTGACTTCAGTGATTAAGATCACTTTGTCCAGAGACTTCAGCTCATTAATTGTGAGACTTAGTCTGTTGTACATGTCTGCTACACTTTCAATTTCTCCCTTTTTGAAATTCTTATATTGGGAGATGAGATCTTCTATCTTTTCTCTCATCTGTAGATCCTTCAACCATGTTGTTGAGGGAAATCCAAATATCCCTGGCTGAAGTGCAGTCCACAACCTTTTGGAATATTTCATCACATTGTTTGTGCCAATATGTTCATTGCTTTGGCATCTGCATTTCTTTGCTTCTTTTGAGCATCTGTCCACTTAGGAGGTGGAACAACATTAGAGTTCGTTGCTGTCTCAGTACTTGTTGATGCTAAAGGAGTACGAGGTCCCGTCAAAATAGAATTGAAAATATCCTCGTCAATAGAATTCATATATAATCTGATCCTTGCCTTCCATAATGCAAACTTATTTAGATTGCACATAGGAGGTTTTGTGCTTGAGTATTCTTTGTTCTGTGCCATGAGTTTTTAGCAAAAGAAAACTCTAGAGGAAATTAAGATCTAATTGATCTTTTGATTCAGGTGTTAGCCTGTAAACAATCAACCAACCTCTGATGCCAATTGAAAGTGAGGTTAGATCTTAGATTTACTCTAGAGGGGGGGGGGGGGGGGGGGGGGGGGGTGAATAGAGTATTAAAAGTTTTTAACTTATTTTATAGCGGAATTAAAATACTGATATATATATATATATATAACAGAGTGAGTATAAAAACAAAACAAGAAATCACACAACACAGTACATAAAGAAAAACACAATCACAGAAGACACAAGGATCTATAGTAGTTCCCCAATCAACTTGGGTACATCTACTCTTCTACCACCCTTGGTAGGAATCAACTAGGTTTTTGATCAGGTGCCCTATCACCAATGGAGTTTTGATCAGGTGCCCAAACACCACTAAGCTTTTGATCAGGTGCTCAAACCAAAACACAGGTTTTTGATCAGGTGCCCTGCCACCAAAGGTGTAACTTTTGAAGGGAGTTAGAACCCTGTAAAAGAAGGGGTAAAAGTAAACAAAAAGAGTTATGAAATTCTTCTCTGTCAACAAGTTGAGAGAAGACTAGTGGATTGTTGTTGTAAAGCTCCCCCTGTCTGATAGAATTTCTTGACAGTTGATGGATGGAGCTTTCTCTTGAGTGCAAAACAAATCTTCCTTGATAGCAGATGGATCTAAGAGATAAAGTTTCTCAGATTGTTGTTGCTCTTTGAAGATTTAAAATCAGCAGCTGAAAACTAAGAGAAGATCTTTGATGTTCTCAGAGAGTGAGAGTGCTGCTGTTGAGGATGAAGATCTTTCTTTCTTTTTGACTTTCTGTATATCTCTCTCGACTGTTACTCTATTACTTTCTTTTTGGTATTACTGGAGATCCTTGCTATCTTACTCCTTTTTCTTTTAGAGTATATAAATCTGATTTGAAATTCAAATCCTTTGAATAAGGAATAGAATAATCAGAAAGGATATTTCTTGGAACTGCAATCTGATTCAGCAATATCCTTTAATTCCTTTTTTCCTTTTCCATAAAAGCATCCTTTTCCAAAATGTCAAACGACTACTTTTTTGAGAGAAGAGAATGGAAAGGAATAAATAAAAGGAAAGATAGAAACTTGTCTTATCTGAAAGAATAGATCCGTTGCTGATTTAGTCGATCTGAGTTCAGAGAATAAAGATAACTGATCGTTCTGAAATTAGAAAGCTGAAGAGAAACTTTCGTCGAGCTGAGAGAAGAGTTCGTCGAATAGAATGAATTCATCGAACGCAGAGCTGAGTTCGTCGAACTAAAGCTGGAGTTCGTCGAACTGAGAGATAAACTGCTGGACTGGCTAGAGAACTGAGTTTGTCGAGCTGAGAATGAAGTTCGTCGAACTGAAACTTAACTTTCGTCAAACTCAAGATGGAGTTCATCAAACGCAGAATAGAGTTCGTCGAATGCAGAAACTTAACTTTCGTCGAACTCAAGAAGGAGTTCATCAAACGCAGAATAGAGTTCGTCGAATGCAGAAACTTAGAGATTTTCCTAAGTTCTAGCTAACTCAGGCAGCCTAAAACTTTGACCCTTAGACTATACATTGGGTTCAACTTAGTCCTAGTCAACAGATAATGATCCTAGCCCAAATCAGTAATAGGGTTGTTCCAACACCGCCCCCGGCGGAGAAGATTTCATTCACCCAGAAGGACATGCCGGGTCATGAAGACCCATTCTGCGATGCGCTGGTCATTCAGACCGCGATCGAGAACTTCACAGTTTCCCGGATCCTGGTAGATAATGGGAGTTCGGTCAACGTCATCTTTAAGAAGGCGTTTGACAGGATGGGGGTGGAGGCGCAAAGGGTGGTGGCCTCGGACGACCCATTATTTGGGTTCTCCGGGGAGAGGAAGGAGGTAGAAGGAGGAGTGGGACTCCACGTAGTCCTGGGGCGGCGGGGGGGGGGGGGGGGGGGGGGGGGGGGAGGGGGGGGGGGGGGGGGGCAGTCCCGGAATTGCCGAATTGTCATAGTGGACGCCCCCAGCAGCTACATCGCCATCTTCAGACGGCCACTCATCAATGCTTTTCGCTGTGTCCCCTCCACCTTACACCAATGCCTCATGTTCAATGCTGGAGGAGTCCAAGTCTGGATCAGGGGAGATCCCAAGGTGGCCCGACAGTGCTATGTGACTGCCGTGAACACCATCTCCTGGATGGCCGGGGAAGAGGAATGGGACCGAGAGATGGGAGAGCTGGCGAGGCTCGGAGAGGAAGGATTAGAGGAAGGGAAGGCCCAGGAGGAGGGGGCGGAGGAGCCAATGGAGGAGGATAAGGAGAGGGAAGAAGAGAAAAATAAGGTTCAGGAGGAGAGAGCGGAAGAGGTGATGGAGGTCCGGGAAGGGAGAGAGGTGGAAGAGGCCGGAGCGCTGGCTCGCGGCGAGGAAAAGGAAGAAGATTGGGGGGAGCAGTCGCGGAGGGAGGTCGTGGATGAGGTCATGGAGCTTGAGGTCACCACCCGAGCGGGGGTGGTGGAAAAAGTCAAGATCAGCGGTGAGCTCAGACCAGAGGAACATCAGCAGATCCTCTCCTGTGTGTAGGAGAATGTGGATGTCTTCGCCTGGAGCGCGACATAGATTCCCGGGATCGATGCGGACATTGCTTGCCATCGTCTCAACCTTGACCCCGGCACTCGACCCATCCGATAAAAGAAAAGGGCCATAGCGGACAAGCTGGAAGAGCCCATCTGAGAGGAGGTGGGCAAGCTCCTCCAGGCAGGCTTTGTATCGGAGATCTAGTATCCAGGCTGGGTCTCCAATGTGGTTATGGTAAAGAAAGGTGGAGGTATGTGTATCGACTTCCCATTGCTTAATAAGTCATGCCCCAAAGATTGCTACTCTTTGCCCCGAATCAACACGCTAGTTGACTCAGCCGCTGGTTTCTCTGCAATGTCTTTTAGATGCTTTTTTTAGGTTATCATCAAATCCGCATGCACCCCCCGACATCAAGGATGTCTCTTTCATCACGGGGGATGAATGCTATTGTTATAAAATGATGCCTTTCAGGCTCAAGAATGTAGGGGAGACTTACCAACGGATGATGGACCGGGTCTTCCGGGAACAAAATGGTAGAAATCTAGAAGTCTATGTGGATGACCTCATAGTAAAGAGTCAAGACCTTGAGTCCCACCTCCGCGACCTCAGGGAGACCTTCGGGACGTTGAGAAAATTCAAGATTAAGCTCAACCCCCTGAAGTGTGTCTTTGGGGCTAGCCGGGGGAAATTCCTAGGCCATTTGCTCACTCCAGCAGGAGTGAAGCCAAATCCAGACAAATTCAGGGCCATCATGGAATTGTGGTCTCCAAGGAATGCAAAGGAGGTTCAACATCTCACAGGGAAGCCGGCCGAGCTTAGCAGATTCCTCTCCAGGGCGGGAGAGAAGTGTGCACCTTTCTTCAAAGTACTCCGGGGAAACCAAAAATTTGAGTGGACACCCGAATGCGAGAGAGCCTTTCAAGCACTGAAAGGCTAGTTGACCCAAGCGCCTTTGCTGCATTGGCAGAGAAAAGGAGAGGATTTGTCCCTGTACCTGCGAGTAGGACCTGAGGCGGTGAGTTCAGTATTGGTCAGGGAAGAAGGCAGAAGGAAACTCCCAATTTACTATGTAAGCCGAGTACTGCGAAAGGCGGAGCTCTTATATCCCATCCTAGAGAAGCTGTCCTTCGCCTTAGTGGTGTCGGCTCGGAAGCTCCGCCCCTATTTCCAAGCACACCTGATCAAGGTAGTGACCGACCACCCCATTCACAACATCATGGAAGGGGTAGAGCACTCAAGGAGGTTGGTTAAGTGGTCAGTGGAACTAAGCGAATTTGATATATCGTATGTGCCGAGACTATCCATAAAGGCCCATGCGGTGGCAGATTTTCTGGCGGATTACGTAACTGAGGTGGAAGAGTCTGAGCTGCTCAGTTCGGTGGCTTGGAGGATGTTGGTGGATGGAGCCTCGGGAAAGCATTCCTTCGGAGGAGGGGTGGTTTTGGTGAGCCCCCAAGGGATGAGAATCGAGCAGGCAATCAACTTTTATTTTCCCCTTGATGGGTAAAAATTAAATTCCTGCGGAGCCTGGGTTCGGTTAGATTCCGGCAGGCGTTTTTGAGGAGTCCGGCGAGTACTCCTACTTTGAGGAGCTAAACCTTTATCCCACCTGTCGAGGTGATGGAAGTACGGTCGCTCCCGCTTTTAGAATATCAGGGGTAGCACCGCGACGATGGGGCCGAAATTCTTTTTTGGTTAATTAATTTTTATAAAAAAGGTCTCTCGCAGAGTTTTTGAAAATAATTTATCCAACTTATCTTGCGATAAAGGCAATTGCACCTTATCGTGTATAGTACATGATATAATTTTTTAGAAATTGATATCGCGGTCGTATTTAGATCTGGGTCTGTTGAGTACTTCTACTTTGAGAAAATGCTCTATTGTTTTATCGATCGATTGCGTGATTTAACAGAAATTGAAATTACAGAATTTAAGGACAAAAATTGAAAGACAGAAATTGAAAGACAGAAATTGAAAGACAGAAATTGAAATATAGAAATGTAATCTCTACCCAAATAGGTAGAGGGGAAATAAATGCGTGAGCGAGTTCTACCCAAACGGGTAGACGAGAAATAAATGCGGTGCAAGTTCTACCCAAACGGGTAGGCGGGAAATAAATGCATGACAATAAAATCAAACAAAGCTATTAAACGAAATAACGAAAACATAAACAACGAAAAACAAAAAAACGACGAGAATGAAAAATAACAGAAACGAAAAACGATGAAAACATAAAACAACGAAGAAAATAACGAGAACGAAAATTGCGAGAATGAAAGTTGCTTTGAAACGAAAATAAATGAACATAATCTTCGGCTCTAATCTCTACCGTGTCAAGGAAGAAAAAAAGAACAAAAATTATGACGACGAGTAAATTCAAATCAAAGCGAAAAAAAAACTATATTATTACGGCTAAGGGGTGGGGGAGAAACTTGGTAAGAGAAGAGATTTTTGAATTAGGGTGATGAATTTATCCTCTCACCCCATTTTTCATTTGAGTTTGGGTTAGGGAAATGAAATCTTATTCCCATATTTTTTTTCTCTTCAAAAATACCCAATGCCTATGTTTATAGAACGGAATCTTGTTCCCATTGACATAGATCTTTTCCTTTAATTAATTGTGTGCCTATGTTTACGAAATGAAATCTTATTCCTATTGACATAAGATCTTTTAAACGAAATTACCAAGGAAATGGAATAATATGTAAGGGGTTTAAAAATTTCTAGATTTGAAATCAAAAATTTAGAGAGTAAGATAAAGTAGATACAATTTTCCAAAGCTTCCAAAAGTTTGAAGTATGAATAATTTAGAGTTTAAGGTTATTTTTTCTAACATAATACAACGAGTAGCGGTTTAAAACTAACGAGAAGTTGTGCTAAAAGAAGTTCTCTAATAAAATTGAATTCATAGAGTGCTTTTTAAAACCAAATCCCTGAAAATTTAAATCTTACGAACTATGATAAAATGAACTAAAAGCAAACCAAAGATAATGAAAATGCTTAAAAATAAATCGACTAGCCTTGAAAGTAACAAAAAGCTAAGTAGGGGTTTTATTCTATTTTTGGGATTTTTTTGGATAAGTTTTCATCAATATATTTTTTTTAATTTTTATTATGATCTTTTTTTGTTTTGTTTTTGTTGTAACAAAATACATATAAATAGTTAATAAGAAGAAAAAAAAAGAAAAAGAAAAAGAAAGAAAGGAAAACATAAATAAATTTTTTTGGTGTTATGACAAAATTTTGTGAATTTTGTTATAACAAATTTCTAAGTAGATTTTTTTTTTCAATTTTTTGGAATTTTCAAATCTATCTATATATACATTAATAAAGAAACAAAAGAAAAGAAGAAAAGCTTCAACAAAAACATCATCATTTTTTTGAAGCTTTTCTAATTTGGGAGGGACCAAAATAATTACAAAAAGAGGAAAACACCCCCATACTTGAAAGTCAACATTGTCCCCAATGTTGAAATTAAGTATGAAGACCAAAATTATATATACAAATGCATGAAAAAGTAAAATGCAAGTAAGAAAATAGCAGGGGAAAAAGCGCGTCCCTGTTTTGGAGACGGGATAACCGGATTAATACCTGCAAAATATGTTAAAAACAAAATAATAAAAGTTATTTACAATCGGGGGAAGAAAACATTTATAAAAGAAAACAAAACTTCTTTTTTTTTTGAGATTTTTCTGAAAAAAAATTCATCATTTTTTTGGGTTTTTTTTTGAAATATGCATATATAAAAACATACCGAAACTTTTAAAAAAAGAAAAATAAAGAATAAAGAGAAGCTTTTAGATAGAAAACAAAGAAAAAAAGAGAAATAAAAAGATAAAAGCAACAGGGTTTTCACTTTTCGAAATATCGACAAAAATCCCCTTTCGGGTCTGTTGAATAATCCTACTTCGGGAAAACGATCTATTGTTCTATCTTAAAATTCCTACAATTATTTTTGATTTATATTTCAAAGCTTTAATTATTTGAGTTTGTCATTATTTTTGTTTTTTCAAAGCTTTTTGATGTTTTAAAATATACGTATTTGAGAACAAATTAAAATTTAAGAACGAGAAAAGAAAAGAGGGACTGAAAATAAAATACAAAAAATCGAAAGAACGAGATTTAAAAAGAAAACATCTATTTTTGGGGTTTTTAGTGTTTTTTAATTGTTTTGGATTTTTAATATGATGAAATCAATAGTGTATTCTCTTTTCAAAATATCGACAAAGCTCCCCGACAACAGCGCCAAAAACTTGATGGGTAAAAATTAAATTCCTGCGGAGCCTGGGTTCGGTTAGATTCCGGCGGGCGTTTTCGAGGAGTCTGGTGAGTACTCCTACTTCGAGGAGCTAAACCTTTATCCCACCTATCGAGGTGATGGAAGTAACGGTCGCTCCCGCTTTTAGAATATCGGGGGTAGCACCGCGACGACGGGGCCGAAATTCTTTTTTGGTTAATTAATTTTTATAAAAAAGGTCTCTCGCAGAGTTTTTGAAAATAATTTATCCAACTTATCTTGCGATAAAGGCAAGTGCACCTTATCGTGTATAGTACAGGATATAATTTTTTAGAAAATGATATCGCGGTCGTATTTAGATCCGGGTCTGTTGAGTACTTCTACTTTGAGAAAACGCTCTATTATTTTATGGATCGATTGCGTGATTTAAAAGAAATTGAAATTATAGAATTGAAAGACAGAAATTGAAAGATAGAAATTGAAAGACAGAAATTGAAATACAGAAATGCAGTCTCTACCCAAATAGGTAGAGGGAAAATAAATGCGTGAGCGAGTTCTACCCAAATGGGTAGATATGAAATAAATGCGGTGCAAGTTTTACCCAAACGGGTAGACGGGAAATAAATGCATGACAAGAAAATCAAACTAAGCTATTAAACGAAATAACGAAAACATAAACAACAAAAAACAAAAAAACGACGAGAATGAAAAATAACGGAAACGAAAAATGATGAAAACATAAAACAACGAAAAGAAAATAACGAGAACGAAAATTGCGAGAACGAAAGTTGCTTTGAAACAAAAATAAACGAAAACATAATCTTCGGCTCTAATCTCTACCGTGTCAAGGAAGAAAAAAAGAATGAAAATTATGACGGCGAGTAAATTCAAATCAAAGCGAAAAAAAAAACAATATTATTACAGCAATAAATAAACTTAGCCAAAGAAAAGAAAATTGCAGAAATTGAAGTGCGGATAATAAATCTAAGTTATGAATGGAAATGACAAGACAGAAATGAAACTAAATTACAAGAAATAAAAACTAACTTTATTTATTGCCATAATGAAAAGATTACAAAAAAATAAAAAGACAAGACATAAAAATTACAAGAAATAAAAAATTACAAAAAAGAAAAGAAAAATACAAAAACTAAGGTGGAAAAGGGTTGGTGGAAGATCACCCAAAAGGGCAATCCAAGAGGGAGGGTTGAAGAGGGGGTCATCCTCTATTTATAGAGAATTTTTGGTGTGTTGGGGAAGCTGGGTGTGCGGATAGAGAGTTTGGAAGGCTTCTAGAAGGTGGCTAGCTGGCTTGAAGGTGGTGGAAGGTGGTGAGCTGGTGGGTTGAGCTGGCATGTTGACTGTTGACTTCCTGGAAGCTGCTGGGAAGGAGGTGAGCTGGAGGTTGGGGTGCGGATAGAGCTTGGCAGCTGGCAGGTTGAGTTTGTCTCAGCGGATCATGGTCTCAGCGGTTGTGTTCATCTCAGCGGTTCGGGCTGAGTCTCAGCGGTTCAGGGTCTCAACGGTTGCGTTCATCTCAGCAGTTCGGGCTGAGTCTCAGCGGGTCCTGGCGGGTTGAGTTTGTCTCATCGGATCCTGGTCTCAGCGGATGGCAGGTTGAGTTTCAGCGGGCCCGGAATTAAATCAGCAAAAAAATGCTATTGCCTGGTTTCGATCCCCCACCTGCAGAGAGAACTTTATGATCTTTATCTACTAGGCCAGTTGCTCTTATTTGTAAACAGAAGAACATATATATATAATATATATTTACAGATTTATTAGTAAATATTAATTTAAACAATATATTTTTAATTAACTTATATTTTTATACATATTAAATACATAACTTATATTATTTTTTTTATTAAATAAATATATAAATATTATAGTTTTTATTTAATAAATATTACAAATATATTTAGTATATTTTTACATATTTATTTACATAAATATTTACATACTTATTATATAGTTTTTATTTAATATATACTTAAATAATTCATTTTACATATAAATATATAAATATATAAAAACAATTCATTTATTCAATATTTAACAAGAAATATTACAAATTTTTAATAAAACTATACAAAAACTATATAGAAAATAAGTATATTTTTCTATTTATCACCCCTCACCAACAACCAGGCCGAATATGAAGCAGTGATAGCAGGCCTCCGCCTGGCCCTAGAGTTGGGAGTGCAAGATGTAGAGGTCTCGACAGACTCCATGGTTGTGGCTTGCCAGGTTGGAGGAGAGTTTGAAGCAAAGGAATCGACTCTTCAGCATTAGTTGGAAAAGGTCAAGGGGCTCGTAGGTCAGTTCCGGACCTTCTCAATCCGACACGTGCCAAGGGAAGACAGCGCCGCGGCGGACCTCCTGGCCAAGTTTGGTCCCAGAGCGGGGGGGGGGGGGGGGGGGGGGACGGTGTCGGACCTTTTCCAACCATCCATCGAAGAGGGGGAGTTGATGGAGGTGGACCAACGGGCATCATGGATGGACCCTGTTGAAAATGTTGATGTGTGAAGTTGGCGGTCTGGGAGGTTGTCGCGCGGTCTGGCCGCAGTCTCCTATTTATTCGTCCTGACCGCCGTTCTCTCTGTCCAAGGCTGCCGAGGTGAGGCCGCGCGGTCTGGTTCGTGTGACCGCGTGGCGAGCTGTTATTCATACTGTGTGGGTTAAGCTGTTAACCGCACAGGGTTGCTATTCTGGTATCCGACAGTCCGGTCTGGTGACTGTCCGGGTTCTTGTTGATGCGCGCCGACTAAGGTTTTCTTAGTCGCGTGGTCTCCCCTTTGTGTTCGCATAAGCTGGTCCCTTGGCGATCTGCTGATGTATGCGAACACTGGTGGTGGGCGTCATGAACATACGGGATGTCATGATCGCGCGGCTTCTTGGTGGAGTGGCGATCTCCTGGTCAGGATTGAAGTCGGTGAGCTCACTAAGCGCAGAGCGATCTTCTGCTGGCCGCGCGGGTAGACCGATCTTGGTCGTGCGATCAGAGCGGTGACTCTATCTCATAGGGTGGTGACTGGATCTGGTCCCACGCCTATAAATAGGTGTCGCTGTAGCAGTAATTTCATCGCACCAAGTCTTCTGCGGATTGTGCTGACAACATCAGTCACTTCTTCTTCTAAAAGTGTCCGGGCGGTCTTGCAGCTTGCAGTGTGGGTTGCTGGAGTTCAGGAGAATAAGTGGAGTTCGGGAGGTCGCAGAGCTTAAGTGGTGTTGTTCAAGTTGTCGTCAGACTATTCGCGCGGTCTCCTCTTCTAGTCGCGCGAAAACCCTTGTCGCGCGGTTTGGCAGCTTCTGTGTTCAGACCGCCAGTTATCTTTCTTCAGCATTGTATTTTTCCTTTTGGTTTTATGTACTGGCGAAATTATGTCTCGCCATGTATATCTCACTCTGTAATGAAGATTCCTGCTGTTATCAATAAAGATTGTTTTGTTTCATGTGCTTCTGGTTGTTGGCTGTAACTTTAAGTTGTACAATTCCTGCTCACTCCAAGATCTATGGAAAATTCCACATGGTATCAGAGGTAGGTTGGAGTGGATAGAGTAGTGAACAACTCAAAGTTGCCATCGCCTTTGTGAAGAAGGAACCAGTGATAGAGCCATGGAAGCAGGTTTTGCAAGAGGTCTTAGAATTGAGATGCTCACGTCGACTAACTTCAAGAAGTGGAAGTCGTGCATGTAGAGTTATCTTCTAGGCGAGGACCTCTGGGAGGTTGTTGGAGGAGATAGTACGCAGGAAGTTATCCCAGTTGGGGATAATGGTCATGAGGTGAGGAGTTGGAGGAGGATTAATGGGAAAGCAGAGTCCACTCTGAAAAGGGCAATATCACCTGACCTATTCGATCACATCTTAGGGTGTAGATCAGCTGCCGAGATTTGGAGAGCCCTGGATGGGATGTTTAACAAGAAGAATGTAGCGAGGCTATAGTTCCTGGAAAATTAGCTGGCTAGGTCGGCTTAGGGAGATCTGTCTATCTCTACGTTCTTCCTGAAGATGAAGAACCTGTGCACTGAGATTTCAGCACTGGATCCTGATGAGCCAATTTCTGAGGCAAAGCTGAAGAGACACATCATCCACGGCTTCCGAAAGGAGTATGTGGACTTTGTGACATTGGTGCAGGGTTGGGCAAATCAGCCATCTCTGCTAGAGCTGTAGAATCTGCTTGCGTCGTAGGAGAGCCTGGCAAGGCAGATGGCGGGGGTGTCAGTGTCTCGGGGAGAAGGCAAGGTACTCTTCACAGGGAAGAAGAAGAGATGGGATAAGAAGAAGAAGACCGCTGGAGGCAATGGGCCTTCAACTTCTGGACAACAGGAGAGGGGCTATGCTCCCAAGGCTGAAGGGAAGAAGAAGGGAGAAGGACCCAAATGTTTTAAGTGCGGAAAGCTTGGTCACATCTGGAAGGACTGCCAGGTGAATCTTCAGCCAGGGCATGCTGCTGCAGGTAAGGAGGAAACTGAGGCCTGCCTAAATGATGGAGGATGGGGAGGAGCCTTCTCGACTTCTGTCAGAGCTGCGACTTCTATCAATTATCAGGAGGACTGGATTGTGGACTCGGGGTGTGGTCATCACCTTACCAGAGATGAGTCGAAGCTTTCTTCAGCGCAACCTTACTCAGGTAATGATGCTATCATAACTGCTAATGATACTGTGCATATTGTCGAGAAGGTGGGGGTTGTTTCCTTGGGAAGTGATAGAGGGCCACTAACATTGAAGAGTGTCTATCATGTGCTCGGAATGAGGAAAAACCTCTTCTCTGTGACCAACGCTGTAGACGCTGGGTATCACGTTCTGTTTGGTCCAACAGAAGTTAGGTTTCTACGAAACATTGAGGCGTTAAAGGCCGATGTCGTTCATGTCGGGAGAAGGGCAAAAGACTTGTTCATTTTATCGACAAGTTCTTATGTTGACAAGATGAGGACAAATGATAGTGCCGTTATATGGCACGAGAGGTTGGGGCATGTAGGGATGGATAAGCTGAAGGCTATGGCGATAAAAGGTCTAGTCAATGGCCTGCCTAGTCTATCTTCCTACGATGACGGTCATGTTTGCGCGGGATGTCAGTTTGGCAAGTCTCATCGACTGTCGTTTGATAAGTCGCAGACAAGGAGTAGTGTGCTGTTGGAGTGTATCCACAGTGACTTGATGGGACCGACTGCTACCCCAAGCCTTGGAGGCAGCAGGTATATGCTGGTGTTGATCGACGATTACACCAGATATGTCTGGGTCTATTTCATGAAGGAGAAGGCGGAGGCATTTGCCAAGTTTGTGGAGTTCAAGGATCTAGTGGAGGGTCGGCTAGGCCTGCGGATAAAGAAGCTGAGAACTGATAACGGGGGGAGTTCACCTCTGGTGAGTTCTCTAGTTTTTGCAGGAAGGTGGGCATCCGGAGGGAGCTTACTTGTGCGCATACTCCATAACAAAACGGAGTTGCAGAGCAAAAGATCCATCATCTGACGGAGACCTGTAAGTGTTGGCTGCATGCCAAGAGTATCCCAAGGTCCTTTTGGGAGGAGGGAATGTCTTGTGCCGCCTACATCATCAACAGGATGCCTCTCAGTCCCATCAACATGTTGACCCCGCATGAGATGATGTTCAAGGAAAAGACAAGCGTGGCGCACCTTCTGGTGTTTGGTTCCACCTGCTATGTGCATGTTCCAGATGCGCTTCAGATGAAGCTAGATGCAAAAGCAAGGAAGCTAGTCTTCGTGGGATATGATGATCAAAAGAAGGGCTGGAAATGCATGGACCTGGAGACGTGGAGATTTGTTGTATCTCGCGACATTGTGTTTGACGAGGTGACGTCGTACAAGGGAAGTTCCGGTGTTGAGTTACCAGAAAGCAGGGTGGAGGAGCCGGAGAGAGCTGTGGAAAATCTTCAGGTGGAGCTGCCTTTGTCACCAGGCGGTCCATCCATTTCTAGTTCTGAGATGGAGGCTTCTGGATCAGGAAGTAGGGGGAGCGATGCTCCTAATACGTCTGGAAGGGGAGCTAGGGAAGAAGCAACTGAGGATAATGCGAGTCAGGGGAAGGTGTTGAGGAGATCGAAGCGAAGGATCATTGCCCCTGATCGCTATACAGGAGGAAACATGGTGAGCTTTGTCTCGTGTTTCTTCGCTGGTCCCATGGATGAGCGGGAACCAGTGAGCTTTGAAAAGGCCAAAGGCGTGAAATAGTGGGATTCAGCTATGAAGGAAGAGATGGCAGCTCTTGAGAAGAATGAGACCTAGTATTTGGTGCCCTGGCCCAAGGGTATCACCCCTGTGACATGCAAATTAGTCTATAAGCTCACCCCTATGGCAGCCAGCAGTATCGAGTGATACAAGGCTCGCCTTGTGGCTCGTGGATTCTCGCAGTAATACAATGAAGATTATGAAGAGACATTTAGTCCGGTGGCGAAGATGACTTCAGTACGGTTCATTATTGCCTTGGCGGCATTTTGTGGGTGGGAGATTTGGCAACTCGACGTAAAGAATGCTTTCTTGTACGGCGAGATTGACAAGTATATCTTCATGATCCAGCCGCCAGGCTTCGTATCTGAGGATTTTCCAGACTATGTCTGTAAGCTGAAGAAGGCCCTGTATGGGTTGAAGTAAGCGCCGAGGTCGTGGTACGGGAAGATCCCAAAATCTCCTATTCTGTGGATTCGGTGCTTTAGACTCTGACTCAAGCTTGTTTGTCAAGAAGAATGGGGAGCTTCAAGTCATCATTTTGCTTTACGTCGACGATAAGATCGTGACAGGGAATTTGAAGGAGGAGGTAACAAAGCTTCGGTCTGAGCTATCTATCAGATTTGAGATGAAGGACTTGGGTGAACTCCACCATTTCCTTGGACTCGAAGTGCAGAGGAAGGAAAGTGGAGTGCTGGTGTCCCAGGATGGATATGCGGAGCGAATCATGGAGCGATTTGGCATGAAGGAAGGGAAATGCATTTCTACACCTCTGGAGAAGGCCATGAAACTTCAGAAGTATGAGGGGAGGATTCTGGAAGATTCGATTGTGTTCCGAGCTCTGGTTGGGAGATTGATTTATCTGACGATCACTAGGCCGGATATTGCGTATGCAGTTGGCAGGGTGAGTCGTTATATGGCGGAACCACGAATGCCTCATCTACTAGCGACCAAGAATATTTTGAAGTATGTCAAGACGACTTCAGATATGGGTCTCCTATACATGAGGGATGCGGGCTTCGAGGTGCATGGGTACATTGATGCAGATTACGGGGGAGATTCAGATAATCGGAAGTCGACGTCTGGATTCATCTTCATGGTGGGCCCTATCGCTATATCATGGTGCAGCAAGAAGTAGGATTCCGACTCTGTCTCTACCACGGAAGCGAAATACAAGGCTTCGGCCTTGGTAGCTCAAGAAGCCATCTAGCTTAGGAGGTTGGTGGGAGACGTCCATAAGGAGATTCGGGGTCCGACTCTGCTCCGCGGCGACAATGAGAGTGCACTCAAACTGGTTACTAATCCAGTGTGTCATGCGAGGACCAAACATATCGAGATCGAGCATCATTTCATTCGTGAGAAGGTGCTGGAGGGGTCTCTTTCGGTCGAGCATGTTCGGAGTCTGGACAACGTTGCTGACATATTCACAAAGGCGCTGGCGAAGGGGCCGTTCACTCGGCTGAGGAGTTTACTTGGGCTATTTTCAACTTCCCACTTCAAGGGGGAGTGTTGAAAATGTTGATGTGTGAAGTTGGCGGTCTGGGAGGTTGTCGCCCGGTCTGGCCACAGTCTCCTGTTTATTCGGCCTAACCACCGTTCTCTCTGTCCAAGGCTGCCGAGGTGAGGCCGCGTGGTCTGGTTTGTGTGACCGCGTGGCGAGCTGTTATTCAGTACTATGCGGGTTAAGCTGTTAACCGCATAGGATTGCTGTTCTGGTATCCGGCAGTCCGGTCTGGTGACTATCCGGGTTCTTGTTGGTGCGCGCCGACTAAGGTTTTCTTAGTCGCGCGGTCTCCCCTTTGTGTTCGCATAAGCTGGTCCCTTGGCGATCTGCTGATGTATGCGAACACTGGTGGTGGGCGTCATGACCATGCGGGATGTCAAGATCACGCGGCTTCTTGGTGGAGTGACGATCTCCTGGTCAGGATTGAAGTCGGCGAGCTCACTAAGCGTAGAGCAATCTTCTGCCGACCGCATAGGTAGACCGATCTGTTGGAACATGGTCTTCCACATCTCCTAGGTTTGAGAATAACAAATCCTATGTGTATTTGATCTTGTGTGTTTAAGTGTGCAGGAAATCAAAGTCCACATGACTCAAGGATGGTTGTCCCCAAAATTGAGGCCAGAATTCCAACATGGCCACTAGCGCCGGCGGGGTAGCGATAGCGCCCGGCGCTAGCGATGATTAGCACGATTCCGGCAGTGTTTTTAGAAGGAGCTAGCGCCTGGCGGTAGCTACTAGCGCTGGCGGTAGCATGGCGCACAAGAGGCATAGAGCAAATTGTTGCCACAGATTGAAGATCCTGCCGCGCAAAATGTTACTTAATCAGGGATAGCGCCGGCGGTAGCTACTAGCGCTGGCGGTAGCATGGCGCACAAGAGGCATAGAGCAAAATGTTGCCGCGGATAGAAGATCCTGCCGCGCAAAATGTTACTTAATCAGGGATAGCGCCGGCGGGTAGCGCTTTGGCTATAAAAGGACCCCCTCTCCTCTTGTTTTCGACACACCTATTGCATACACCTCAGAGAGAGAGTGCTAGAATTCCAGAGGCTTGTCTTGGCCGAAATTTGAGGTCCCAGCGAAGCTCTGCCAATTTCTGAAGGAGAATTCCATCACACCGAATCCAGACGAAGTCCGCTTCGACAAACGCTGATTCTACAGCGGATCTTCGCCTCCATCTTTAGAAGTTCATCTTAAGGGAAATTTTATTATTTATTTATCTTTCTTTGTAAACGGTAGTGAAATCGCCTCGTGTTGGCGACTAGGTCTGGGGTAGGACTTAGGGCTGAAATTCGTCTCGTGTTGGCGACTAGATCTAGGCTAGGTCTAGGGGGTGCTCGAGGCCACATCCGGGGAAGGATTGGCTAGAGCGGCTTGAGGCCGAATCCGGGAAGGAGAAGGCTAGGGCCACCGGTTCGTGGGGAAGCGAGTCGGGATAGAAAACGAAAAGAGCTTTTATTATTCGCCTCCGATCTCTAGCGCCATTGAGATCAAGTTTTGTAAAACTTATTTAATATCAATAAAGCTTGTCTCTCTTTTTGTTTTTACTTGACTTCTTGTTTTAAATATTGCAATATTCCAAAGTTTTTCTAAATAAAATCTAAAGTTTTTTAAAGGGCGCCGACCGATCCAACACGATCTTGGTCGTGCGATCAGAGTGGTGACTCTATCTCATAGGGTGGTGACTGGATCTGGTCCCACACCTATAAATAGGTGTCGCTGTAGCAACAATTTCATTGCACCAAGTCTTCTGCGGATTGTGCTGACAGCAGCAGCCACTTCTTCTTCTAAAAGTGTCCGGGCGGTCTTGCGGCTTGCAGTGTGGGTTGCTGGAGTTTGGGAGAATCAGTAGAGTTCGGGAGGTCGCGGATCTTCAGTGGTGTTGTTCAAGTTGTCGGCAGACTGTTCACGCGGTCTCCTCTTCTAGTCGCGCGAACACCCTTGTCGCGCGATTTGGCGGCTTCTGTGTTCAAACCGCCAGTTATCTTTCTTCAGCATTGTATTTTTCCTTTTGGTTTTGTGTACTGGAAAAATCATGTCTCGCCATGTATACCTCGCTCTGTAATGAAGATTCCTGCTGTTATCAATAAAGATTGTTTTGTTTCATGTGCTTCTGGTTGTTGGCTGTAACTTTAAGTTGTACGATTCCTGCTCACTCCAAGATCTACAGAAAATTTCACAGACCCCTTCATCACCTTCCTGACATCGGGGAAGTTCCCCGAAGGAGACGTAGATAAAAGGTGCTTCATGTATAAATCGGCCTATTATTCCTTACATGCAGGGGGATTATACAGGAAAAAACTCTCGGGGCTCCTAGCCCGGTGTATGGCTGAGGAGGAGGTCCCAAGGGTTCTGGAGGAGATCCACTAAGGAGAATGTGGCAGCCACTCAGGAAGCCAAACCTTGGAAGGTAGAGTGCTGAGGTAGGGCTACTTTTGGCCTACCCTCAGCAAGGATGTGGAGGAATTCACAAAGAAGTGTTCAAAGTGCTAGTTGTTCGCACCCTCCATCTCCTACCCGCCCAAAGGCTTCGGTCCATCACAACGCCCTGACCCATTGCAATATGGAGATTGGACTTGGTGCGTCCTTTCCCACAAGCGAGCGGCCAGAGAAGGTTCTTGTTGGTGATGATCGATTATTTCTCCAAGTGGCTAGAGGTGAAGGAGCTGGCCAAGGTAACCTCTCAAGTAGTTAGAAATTTTGTATGGGGGGAGATAATTTGCAGGCATGAACTCCCACTGGATATAGTCACGAATAATGGGCCGCAGTTCGCCAGTAATGAGTTTGTCAGCTTTTGCACCCAGCTGAGCATAGACCTTCGGTTCACGTCAGTCCACCACCCGAGGAGCAATGTGCAGGTGGAGGTGGCAAACAAGATTATCATGAACCTGTTGAAGAAGAAGGTCAAAAACCTCCGGGGGAACTGGGTCGAGCAGTTACCCTCGGTCCTCTGGGCCCTGAGAACCACTCCGAACACGGCCACAGGGGAGACCCCATTCAAGCTCTCCCACGGGTCCAAGACCGTCCTCCCCGTAGAGTTCGAAGTGAAATCCCCCAGGGTGGTCCCTACGGGCGAAGGGAATGAGGAATGGATGGTAGAGAACAGAGAGGGACAAAGGCTATCTTTGGACCTGGTGGAAGAACTCCGGGACTTAGCCACCGTTCGCCAAGAGGAGGTCAAGCGGTGGATGGCCCGGTATTTTGACAAGCATATCCAGATAAGACAATTCGAGAAAGGAAGCCTAGTACTAAAGAAGATTGACGCGGCCGGGAGGGGAGCCGCGGCAGGAAAGATTAATCCTTACTGGGAAGGGCCATATATTATAGATGAGGTGCTCAGGTCAGGGGGATACCACCTTCGAGATGTGGACGGGTTACCCCTAAGCCTGGACAGGAGTGGGGATGACTTAAAACGATTCTATCCATGAAGTTCTTGTAATTGACCCATAATGTGTTTTATTCTTCATATGTTAGTCTTGAAACTTTTTCTAAGCAGGAATTCCTAGGTGCATATGCTGGATTGCCCCGGACGATCCCGCTGCCGGGCTCTCACTAGCCGATGGGTCAGGTAGATCTCGCGGAGAGGCTGACAAAGTAACAGGTCTTTGAGCTGGATTGCCCCGGACGATCCCGCTGCTGGGCTCTCACTAGCCGGTGGGTCAGGTAGATCTCGCGGAGAGGCTAGAAAAGTAACAGGTCTTTGAGCTGGATTGCACCGGACGATCCCGCTGTTGGGCTCTCACTAGCCGGTGGGTCAGGTAGATCTCGCGGAGAGGCTGGCAAAGTAACTGGTCTTTGAGCTGGATTACCCCGGATGATCCCGCTGTTGGGCTCTCACTAGCTGGTGGGTCAGGTAGATCTCGCGGAGAGGCTGGAAAAGTAACAGGTCTTTGAGCTGGATTGCCCCGGACGATCCCGCTGCCGGGCTCTCACTAGCCGGTGGGTCAGGTAGATCTCGCGGAGAGGTTGGCAAAGTAACAGGTCTTTGAGCTAGATTGCCTGGGACGATCCCGCTGCCGGGCTCTCACTAATCGGTGAGTCAGGTAGATCTCGCGGAGAGGCTGGCAAAGTAATAGGTCTTTGAGTTGGATTGCCTCGGACGATCCCGCTGCGGGGCTCTCACTAGCCGGTGGGTCAGGTAGATCTCGCGGAGAGGATGGCAAAGTAACAGATCTTTGAGATGGATTGCCCTAGACGATCCCGCTACCGGGCTCTCACTAGCCGGTGGGTCAGGTAGAACTTGCAGAGAGGATGGCAAAGTAACAGGTCTTTGAGCTGGATTGCCCCGGACGATCCCGCTGCCGGGCTCTCACTAGCCGGTGGGTCAGGTTGATCTCGCGGAGAGGCTGGCAAAGTAACAGGTCTTTGAGCTGGATTGCCCCGGATGATCCCGCTGCCAGGCTCTCACTAGCCGGTGGGTCAGGTAGATCTCGTAGAGAGGCTGGGAAAGTAACAGGTCTTTGAGCTGGATTTTCCCAGACGATCCTACTGCCGGGCTCTCACTAGCCGGTGGGTCAAGTAGATCTCGCGGAGAGGCTGGCAAAGTAACATGTCTTTGAGTTGGATTGCCCCGGACGATCCCGCTGCCGGGCTCTCACTAGCCGGTGGGTCAGGTAGATCTCGCAGAGAGTCTGGCAAAGTAACAGGTCTTTGAGCTGGATTGCCTCGGACGATCCCGCTGCCGGGCTCTCACTAGCCGGCGGGTCAGGTAGATCTCGCGGAGAGGCTGGCAAAGTAACAAGTATTTGAGCTGGATTGCCCCGGACGATCCCGCCGTCGGGCTCTCACTAGCCGGTGGGTCATGTAGATCTCACGAAGAGGCTGTCAAAGTAACAGGTCTTTGAGCTGGATTGCCCCGGACGATCCCACAGCCGGGCTCTCACTAGCCAGTGGGTCAAGTAGATCTCGCAGAGAGGCTGGAAAAGTAATAGGTCTTTGAGCTGGATTGCCCCGGATGATCCCGTTTCCAGGCTCTCACTAGCCGGTGTGTCAGGTAGATCTCGCGGAGAGGCTGGCAAAGTAACTGGTCTTTGAGCTGGATTGCCCCGGACGATCCCACTGCCGGGCTCTCACTAGCTGGTGGGTCAGGTAGATCTCACGGAGAGGCTGGCAAAGTAACAGGTTTTTGAGCTGGATTTCCCCGGACGATCCCGCTGTCGGGCTCGCACTAGCCGGTGGGTCAGGTAGATCTCACAGAGAGGCTGGCAAAGTAACATGTCTTTGAGCTGGAATGCCCCGGATGATCCCGCTGCCGGGCTCTCACCAGCCGGTGGGTCAGGTAAATCTTGCGGAGAGGCTGGCAAAGTATTAGGTCTTTGAGATGGATTGCCCCGGACGATCCCGCTGCCGGGCTCTCACTAGCCGGTGGGTCAGGTAGATCTCGCAGAGAGGCTGGAAAAATAATAGGTCTTTGAGCTGGATTGCCCCAGATGATCCCGCTACCAAGCTCTCACTAGCCGGTGGGTCAGGTAGATCTCGCGGAGAGGCTGGCAAAGTAACAGGTATTTGAGCTGGATTGCCCCGGACGATCCTGCTGCCGGGCTCTTACTAGCCGGTGGGTCAAGTAGATCTCACGGAGAGGCTGGCAAAGTAACAGGTCTTTGAGCTGGATTGCCCCGGACGATCCCACTACTGGGCTCTCACTAGCCGGTGGGTCAGGCAGATCTCGCGGAGAGGCTGGCAAAGTAACAGGTCTTTGAGCTGGATTGCCCCGGACGATCCCGCTGCCGGGCTCTTACTAGCCGGTGTGTCAGGTAGATCTCGCGGAGAGGCTGGCAAAGTAACAGGTCTTTGAGCTAGATTGCCCCAGACGATCCCGCTTTCGGGCTCTCACTAGCCGGTGGGTCAGGTAGATCTCGTGGAGAGGCTAGCAAAGTAACAGGTCTTTGAGCTGGATTGCTCCGGAACAATCCCGCTGCCGAGCTCTCACTACCCGGTGGGTCAGGTAGATCTCGCGGAGAGGCTGGCAAAGTAATAAGTCTTTGAGCTGGATTTCCCCTTACGATCCCGTTGCCGGGCTCTCACTAGTCGGTAGGTCAGGTAGATCTCTCGGAGAGGCTGGCAGGGTGAAAAGTTCTTGGTGCTGGAGTGCTCCAGATCGATTCCGCTGCCGGACTCTCATAGACGGTGGGTCAGGTTGATCCCTGGAATGGTTGGAGAATATACTACATTCGATACGGTACACTTGCCATCATCGTTTGCAAGCATTGTTTTGCGCATCAACAGAAATGAAAATGCTCAAAACAATTTGGCTCTTAAATGTAGTTTTTTTATGTTCTGAAAAATACATTACATCTATTTCTTGTGATATGCATTTGAGCAATAAATATTATCAATGTGTATGAAGAAGTGAATCTCTCCTTCAAATCCTTCTAGTTCTTTTCTCTCTTCCGAAAATCACTCAAAATTCTTCTAAAAACTCGCATATCAAACAGGGGGAGATTGTTGGGAAAACCCACAGCTTGAATTGATAGACAGTTTATAGTGTTATTAATTTGGCCATTACCCATGCTGTATAGAAGGGTAATTTATGTCATAAGGACTTAGTATCTAGGTTACAAAATTATGCCCTAAGAAAGCAGCAGAAGAACTCTACTTCAAAGTCAGGTAGCGTCGAAATATGGTCAACGCAACTTCAAGCAGTGATGAAATATCTGAGTAAGCGTTGCAATCTTTAAAATAGAGCTAGAAATTAGCTTCAAGATATTTATGCTGCGTCTAATAATGAAACCCATGCGATGTCGACTATAATGTAGCTGCGCCGAAATCTTCCAAGTAGCGCTATATATCTCAGATAGCGCTGAAACCACAAAGCAGTGTGGAATTCGCTAAGAGCAGCATAAAGAAGCCTATGAACAAACAAAACTTGCATCGATCTCTCAGATTGCCTCCAATGGTCATCTCTTTTGGAACTTGTCATGCCGAAAATCACAAATAAATTTTAGCTGTTAGCATCCCAATTTTAGCACTAATCCATGCCTATGAATGTAACTTTCAGAGCTCTTTACAGAAATTTAGGAATGAATTCAAAAATAAGAAGACGTATATAAACGAAGACAACAAACAAGAGAAAGAAGAGTGCAGATGGAAGAAAGCACATAACATGAAGATTAACCTTCCTCAAGTGTGCAATATATAGAAGGATTATCTCTCATAAACTCCAACAGATTGCAAAAAGAAGAATCTTCCCTTCTCTGAAGATTAAATAAAGAAGCCCTCATCTTAAAGGCTATTGCTGAAGATCAAGACTTAATCTTCTCCTCCAGATTTGTGATTAAGAAGAAGAAGCTATGACAACTTCATCTGAATCCACACTACACTGCAAAGAATTAGATCTCTCAAACACTGCTGAATGACACATTGTGTAAACTTCTCTCCAACTCAATCTGTATAAAGGACTCCTAAGAATCCCTCCTCAAAGGATTCAGTATTGGTTCTTAGAGTCTCCATTCAAAAGACACAGTGGTTGAGCTTCCTTATCAATAGCTCACTTGGATTTGGAGAGACCTTATCTGTTGGAACATGGTTTTCCGCATCCCTTTGATTTGAGAATAATAAATCCCGCTTGTATTTGATGGTGGTTGCCATTATATTTTTAGCATGCAGGCTTGAACAGATATGACACTAGGATGCTACATTATTGGTCTGGACCTGCCCACAAACTAAAAAGTGGAATGATGTCTAATGCCAGGCATTAGGACTTAACGCCGACGTTGACTCCTGTTCCCACCAAAAAAATGTGGCAAGGAGGGAAGCTACCATGATTGAAGGAGCACTTTAGGAATAATCTAACCTAACGCCACCGTTAGCCTCAATGCGAGCATTAGGGTTGCCTAAAATGAATGTTTCCTAAAGTGCAGTATCTCCTTCCAGTTTTGAAGATCCGAGCCATCAAAACATTTCTATACTAGGTCAATGGCAGACGTTAGCCTTAACGCCATCATTAACTACCAGTCCTATAAATATATGGATTTTGTCTTCTTCAACTACTAATGCCAAAGATCCCTATTCGAGCACTCTGAATTATTTGTGAGGGCCGTATTTCCAGACCACAAAGGCTCTCCCACTCAATTTCAAAAGGAGGAATCAAAGTAGGCTTGGATCAACACGCTAACTCAAAGTGAAAAATACACGCTTGAACTTCAACGATCTTCAACGATTCTTTATCGTCTCCTTCAGATTACCTCATAGGGAGTTTTTATATTTGTCTTTTGTATTTATCTTTGTAATCAGTTCATGAATTTGCCTCATGTTGGTGATTAGGTCTGGGTAGGACTTAGGGAGGAATTCACCTCATGTTGGCGACTAGGTCTAGGGAGTAGGTCTAGGGGGTGCTCGAGGCATTTCTGGGGATAGAAGGGCTAGAACGGCTTGAGGCCGTATATGGGGAGAGATCGGCTAAAGCCAACCGGTTCTTAGTGAGAAGAATCGGTATAGAAAACAAAATGAGTATTTCATATTTCGTCTTGCATTTCTAGCATCATAGAAATTAGATTTTGTAACCAAATTTTATTAATGATAATCATGTCTTTTTCTATTTAATAAAATTGATTTACTGCTTTTTTTTGATTCACTCTTATTCAAATAAAATATCAAAAGTTTTATATAAAAATTTAAAGTTTTCTAAAACCCTTATTCACCCCCCCCCCCCTCTAAGGGCGCCTCAAGATCCAACAAGTGGTATCAGAGGGAGGTTATTACAAATTGGCTTAACAACCGGGAATAATGGCGTCTCATGATCTCGCATCTATTAGTGGGGGTAATTTTTATGAAGAAGAAAAATCTCTTGCACCACCTTTATTCGAAGGGAGAAATTATAAATGGTGGAAATTTTTAATGGAAAAATTTATTAAAACTGTAGATATCGAAGCATGGAATATAACAATTGTAAGACCAGCGGATGAAACGAATAAAAAAGGAACATCACCTAAATGCAAAGGCTTTGAATAGTATCTTTTGTGCTTTATCTTAAGAAATTTTCAAATTGATATATTGTTTTTCTAGTGCATACGAAGTATGGAAATTTCTTGAAGAAATGTATGATCTTCCTCTCACAGGTACGGAACAAATGCAAGATGTGGAGAACATACAAGCTTGCATAAATGGTCAAGAAAGCTCCTCTCATGATGAATCAATGTAGTACACATCAAGTGGAAGAGAAGAAGAAATTTTATCATTGGAAGAGGAGTGCCAAAAGATGAAGATCACAAAGGAACTCTATGCTCAAATCTCATAACATCCAAAAGCACTGTAAGGAAATCAAATTCCCTTATTGTTTGCAACTCTATTTCTACTTTACAATTGCTACAAATTACAAAGCACAAAATTAAGAAATTGAAAAATGCGAATTGCAAATTATGCTTAGAAAATACTGGTTTAAAAGCAAAACTTAAAGTAGAATCAAATTCTGATTTATCTAGTTTCACCCATGTCTCTTCAATTGAAAATAAAAAACCTTGCTTTGATTGCAATATTCTTAAAGAAAAACTCAAGGTATATGAAAAAGAGCATCTTAAAGAACATAATGAAAAATTATCTTTAGAAAATCCATCTATTACAAATGATTGTGCTATGTGTAAAAGATATAATATTGAAATTAAAGAGATGGATGAAACATTTGAGGAATTCAGAAATAACTATCAAACTCATATTGACTCCATTATTTCCACTCTCAAAAATAGCACAATTGCTTATAATAAAGCTAGACATAATCTCAAAGTTAAGAATTATGAATTAGAAAATAAAGTTAACTTGCTTAAGGAAATTATAAAGAAAAATTCTCAACACATAAATTCAAAATATCAAGCAAAATCCAAAGGCAAGTTAAATATAAATTTTCATAATTTATCCATGCAAAACATAGGAAATGAAAAACAACAAAAGTTTGTAAATGAAATTCCAAAACTCTATCATCATTATCAATTACAACATAATTATTCTCCCAACATAAAATTAATTGCAAACAAATTTCCTTTAAATTATAAATT
This sequence comes from Dactylorhiza incarnata, assembly GCA_033032865.1. Taxonomy (NCBI): domain Eukaryota; kingdom Viridiplantae; phylum Streptophyta; class Magnoliopsida; order Asparagales; family Orchidaceae; genus Dactylorhiza; species Dactylorhiza incarnata. The sequence goes on from JAWHQI010000003.1 coordinate 24,744,037, forward strand.
CAAAAATCATTTTTATCCAAATATTCAATTAAATGACTATGGAAATTTGAAAACTAAAAATAATGTTTGTCCAAGGTATGAATGGAGACCCATACTTAAGAGTGACGCACTAATGTCAAATGAAAGGGTCCATTCATCCTTGTCTCCCTAAAGGCCAACACGTTATATTTGGGTACCCAAAGGAACCACCACACTGGGTTCCCTTTGGATACCTAAAACTCTTATTCATTAGGTATCATCAAATGCATGAAGTAGAATCTTTTCAAAAAGAAATATGCAAATTTCTACTTCATGATATGCTTCAATGTCTTCTTTATTTTTTTTTGTTTTCTTATTTGTTTAAAGCTATCATGTCATGGTCGTCATATATATTATTGGAAATATGATTTTATATCTTAAAGCTTAATGAGTTTATAAATCAAATCGATCAAAATTCAAAGTCATATTTTGTTTTGATGACATATCAATCTTTCTTATATTCATTGCCTATAAATATCTTATATTATCCATATAAATCAAATTCTAATTTTGTTATGAGATATTTATCTAAATTAATAAAATCATGAACTTCAATTGTTCTCTTTCAGAAAATGTTGAGTCTATAAATTTTAAATATTAAGTATGGATAGCAACCCATAACACTTAAATATCTTGAGAAAGGGAGATTTAGGATATCACCCCATCACATCTCCTAGTACCGGTGCGAACCCTTCACTGGGTAGACCTCAGGAAGTCCAAGATCCACTCTAAATTGCTAAGTCCGACTAAAGCCTATCAAAGATCAAATTAATTATAGAATCAAGAGTGCTCTTGCAATAACCAAAAAAGGGAAATTATCATTATCTTGCCTTTCAAGAAGTTTACATATTCGTGTTTAAAAATAAAAACAAAAAAGTCATATCATTTCTCAAGTGATCTATATATTTCTTTTCGTTTATCCTTATAAATCCCTTACCTATAAGAGTCTCTTATCATCATTATAAGTTAAATTCTAAATGTGGTATATGATGTTATTAGGACTAATGAAATAATTGTCAAAAATGGATTTAAAAGGAGTATTAGGGGACTTGCACTAATAAATTAAATGCATAACTTTTTGAATATTTGTCTAATTTCTTTGCAGCACATGATATCCCTTATATTGAAAAATCATAATCTAGAAAAATCAATATTGAAAAACTACAATAATGATGAATATAAATTCACACACTCCATAATGATCTTATGCTAAAATTCACAAAAATCATATATCATAATTCATGATTTATCAAGGATTATCTTAAATCGACTATTTCTATCAATCTTAGGAACTATGAAATATATGATGGCTAATTGGTATTATAATTTCATACTCAGTTTTGTGTGTGATGTGCATCAATATTTTTTGCATGTATATCATTATATGTAGACCTTGGAATTAACTGGTATCAAATAGAATTGTCACTCCATTCTAGGTCTATGAAAATTCAAAACTCTATGATTTAAACATGCAACTCATTTATATGCTTGTAATCTTTACATAACATTGCACCTTGTTACCATAACTTTCATTCTAGCATCATCACTAACTATAAGTAGAAATCAATGTCTATGCTAGTTATATAATGCCATGTTATGTTAATGAAAAATAAAATAATGAAATTTGAAAGTCAAGAAAATTATATAGATATATATAAGTTTTGTTTAATATTCAAAATTCAAAGAGAAAATTTACAAAAACCTTTCAAAATAACCAAAAAATATTCTCTCAATACATTCATTATTCACCTTACAATCTTTCTCTTTAATATGTTGAAATGGATGAATATGAATTGTTTTATTTTAAATACTTACATCATTACGAATAAAGATTATGAGTACCTAAATTTCTATGTGTTTAAACTAATGATCACTTATAATAAATATGCAAAATCAAAAGATCTTGTAATTCAAATATGAAAAATAACTACGAAAGATCCTTTGCTTCCAACATATGGTTTGTGATCATGATAATATGAATGAAATATGTTTTGTGTGTGCATGCATCTCACCTATATGTAAACCCTAGAATCATCACTTTATTCTAGGTCTAAAATTAAAATACTATTTTTGAATACTTGCAACATTAACTCTATTAATCTTATAGCGTAATATTATTCGCAAACTCATCATTCTAGCATTATCATCTAATAAATATTATTTATGCTAGTTATCTCATATTGCCATAATGAATTATTTTAAAATAGAAAAATTGAAAGTAAAAATTCATAATAACTATGTGGTTTTAAAATGAACTATAATTAGACATCAATCTGTCACAAAAGCCATAGTTTATAAATTGATTCCATAGGAAAAAATGCTAAGGATGTCCATGATCATTCACCCACATTATGTGTCTCACAATAGCGAGGGCATAGGATTGTATGCATTAGATGACATTACCTCTAAGTCATGTCTTGTCCTTAACCGGGAGGGTTCCAGTGGGGCCTTGCAAGGCACTGGGGGAAAGAGTGCTAGGTTGAGCGTTCTCTAGTGTGTGCATATAAGATTAACACCCCAACCTACGACATGTGTGTAGCTCCTCATGCCCATCCGTCACTTAGTACGGGGCTTGTGTGTAGGCATATGGTTAGGGTATTATGATCTAGGATATACCTATATCATATTTTGCATGCACTCTTTATGATTATATTATTCTTGTAGTCTTGGGTTGATTGAACATGCTTATCTTGTGTTTTGTATATTTTATCATTTTTGAGCTTTAATGATCTTGTAAAACACAAGTATTTGAAAACCCAAGAAGATATAAAAGCCATTTTTTAAATAAATAAAACATGCTTAAATAGCCTTCTTATCATCTCCAAATTCTCAGAAATTTCTACACTCTAAAGGTCTATATCAATACTCCCTATTCCAAAGAATTTTTTTTCAAAAATCTCAAAAAATAGTGTTCTGTTTGGGCGTTGAGTAGTTAACGCCAAGCGTTAGCTCTTTTGGCTAAATTGAAATTCTATTTTTCCTAAACTAGTTCTGGTATTTTTTTAATATCTTTTCTCAGTTTATTTTCTCTGCTTTAAAATTCTTTTGTAATTAATTTGTTAATTTTATTCCAAAATACAAAAAATTAAATAATTTAAAATGCTCAAAAATATGTTTTTGTCATTTGTTTTGTTTTAAATATTTACAAAATTATGGTTTGACTATATGACTTCACAAAAGCAAACATCTTAGTTATTTTATTTCAAATGATCAAAATTGATTAGACATACACTTAAAGATTGTCTTCAATGTCTAATTTTAATTTCAAATTTCCTAAACATTATTTTATCTGCATGCCTTGACCTTAATCTGATTATGTGCAATGAAATTGTCTATAGAAAATTGTGTATGATTGCCTAGTATTCCTCTAAGTATGAGTAATGTTTTATGCTAATCAATGATTCATTCGCTCACTATTTTGGCAATCTACATGTGCTCATAATCTTAGTCTTGCTTGATTGTGTAGTGTAATAGTTTTAACATATTAAGTTGTATGTCTAACCTACCTACACCATCTTTCAAACATTGAATTTCTTGCAAACATAGAAGTGTTACTTCAATATTATTAGTGTTTGAAAAACAAGTGAATTCAGAGAATTTTTGGCCCAAAATTACAAAAATATGAAATAAAATGCCAAAGATAACTCCACCAAGCACTACTCACCCTCTTGATAAGTCTTAGTGAGCATTGTGAGGTTGAGCACCTTGGAAAGAATTGTAAAGTGTCTTGTGCAAACACATTTTTTTTGTCATCACTTCTATTTGTACACTAGATCACGAAAAATAATTTTTTTTAAAATACTTATTTGTTCCTCCAAGCAATACTTAGCTCCCTGATAAGTCTTAATGAGCATTATGTGGGCGAAGTACCTTGGTAGTTGTACTCATGAAATGTGCTCTGAAATTTTATTCTAAAATAGATGTGTGAAAGTAATTATAAGATTACAATCTTAATATTGTTGTTACTATTTCATTACATACGTCATGTGTTTTGACTATTTCACTTGTATAATTTTATCAAAACACCTTATGCACACATCATTGTTTTTCATAAAGCTTCTACTCATGACAATTGGATCATAATGCCAAATTTCATAATTCTCTAAACACTTAAGCGAAAGCACTAGATTGCAATACATGATGAAAGTGAGGTTAGATCTTAGATTTACTCTAGAGGGGGTGGGGTGGGGTGTGGGGGGGGGGGGGGGGGGGGTGAATAGAGTATTAAAAAGTTTTTCACTTATTTTTATAGCGGAATTAAAATAGTGATATATATGTGTACTGAGTGAGTAATACAAACAAACACAAAGAGAGCACACAGCACAATACAGAAAAAATAATCACAACACAGAGGACACAAAGATTTTATAGTAGTTCCCCAATAAACCTGGGTACGTTTACTCTTCTACCACCCTTGGTAGGATTCCACTAGGTTTTTGATCAGGTGCCCTATCACCAATGGGGTTTTGATCAGGTGCCCAAAACACCACTTGAGCTTTTGATCAGGTGCTCTAACCAAACTACAGGTTTTTGTTCAGGTGCGCTGCCACCAAAGGGGTTAACTTTTGAAGGGAGTTAGAACCCTGTACAGAATGGTATAAAGAGGGTTTAGTTGTTCTTCTCTGTCAATAATCTGAGAGAAGACTAGTGGAATGTGTTATTGTAAAGCTCCCACTATCTGATTGAAATTCTTGACAGTTTGAGGATGCAGCTTTCACTTGAAGCAGATATCTTCCTTGATAGCTGATGGATCTGAGAGACCAAGATTTCTCAGATTATTTGTTGCTCTTGAATATCTGATCTAGCAGCAGAAACTGAGAGAAGGTGTTGATGTTCTCAGAGAATGAAAGGTGCTGCTTGAGGAATATGAAGATGATCTGTGAAGCTTTTTCTTTCTTCCTTCTGTATTTTTCTCGACAGTATTCTCTCTCTCTTTTTCCTGTCTTGTTATCCTGTAATATGATACTGTATATCTTCTTCCTTATTCCTTTTGAAATCTCTGACTGATTTGAAATTCAAATCCCTTAATTTAAGGAATAAAATATTCAGAAGATATATATCTGGGACTGCAAATTTAATACGCCTTATATCTTTTTCCTTTTCCATGAAAATGTCCTTTTCAGCTAAATGTCAACGGCTATATTCTCGAAATAAGAGAATAACAACAAGGAAAGATATAATCCTTACTTATCTGATATAATAGAGTCATTGCTGAAAGATCTGAGTTCAGAGAATAGAATAAAATTGATTTGTCTGAAATACTGAATTGAAATAACAAATTTCATCGATTTGAACAAATTCATCGAACACAATCTAGAGTTCATCGATCTCAAGCTGGAGGTCGTCGAACTGAAAGATAATATCTGATAAGCTAGCTGGAATATTGAATTCGTTGAGCTGAGAAGAACTTTCATCGATCTGAATCAATTCGTCGACCGCTGAGACTTGGTCAACCACTGAGACTTGGTCACCCGCTAAGACTGAGGTTCATCAACCGCTGAGATGAGCTTTTGTCGACCGCTGGGAGCATTTCATCGAACGCCGAGTGGAGTTCGTCGAACGCAGAATGAGTTCGTCGAACGCAGGATGAGTTCGTCGCAGAACCTTGGCAAGTTCGTCAAATGCAAGAGCATGTTGTTCGTCGAACACTGGATTGAGTTTGTCGAACGTAGTATGGAGTTCGTCGAACGCAGAAAACTTATCTTTTCCTTAGTTCTAACAGCCTAAAACCTTGACCCTTTAGATTATACATTGGGGTCAACTTAGTCCTAATCAACAGATAATGATCCTAGCCCAAATCAGTAATAGGGTTGTTCCAACAATCTCCCCCTATTTGGCTTAGGACACTATTTGACAAAAATTGAATTATAAAACAAACAACAAAATAACAGAGCATATATATCTGACAGATTTTAAATATTTCAGCAGATATAAAATATGATACTCTGAGTTTTGAAATTTTACATTGAAAATAGAAATAATAAAAACAAATAAATAGAATCTTTTGACTTTCTCTGAATTCTGACATTGCCTTCAGCTTTCTGAATTTGATTGTCTAAACTGCATCTGTTCTAACAAAAATTATTTCTTAATCTGCTTTGCTACCAATCTGCATTTGAATCTGTCATATCTGAATCTCTGAAACAAAAACTGCAAACTGCTGTGAGCGTTATCAAGAACTGAAAACATGTTTCTTCATCAACTGAATGATTAAGCTTTTTCATACAACATCTCCCCATGAAACTTTGAACATCTTCATAAAACATCTCCCCCTATCATAATGGAGCTTCTTCAAAACATCTCCCCCTACGAAAAGGAAAGGATCTCCACCTAACAAAAAGGAGCTTCTTCAAGACATCTCCCCCTGCCTAGTTTCAGGAAGGCCTGAAGCTATGCCCCTAGAAGAAGGGACAGATGAGGAGGTAGGGAAGGATGCAATCCTTTTGAAGAAATATTGCCATTGTTCCTGCAAAAGAAAATAGAGATCAAGTGCAAAGGAACTGGAAGAGAAGCAATTCTGTAGGCATACAGTTAAAATAAAGTAAAAGATTTTTTTTTATAATGAAAGATTCAGAAAAAGGCTTCATCAAAACTGCGTTCGACGAAAAATAAATTTTCGTCGATCTCAATTCGACGATCTAGATGACTTCGTCGATCTCCGTTCGACGAACGACTAGATTTCGTCGATCTCAGTTCAATGAAGAGATGGGATAAGTAGAAAATTTAATTTTTTCAAATGATTGAATCTCCATCTATCATTCCTAGCTGATTTATAAAGAAGATATGTTTCTTTTCATCCAAGGATTTGGTGAAAATATCAGCCCTTTGCAGATCAGTAGAAATGAATTGTAGGTAAATTTTGTTTTTATCCACATTATCTCTGATAAAGTGGTGCCTAATTTCTATGTGTTTAGTCCTACTATGGAGTACTGGATTTTGTGCTATAGATATTGCAATGGTGTTGTCACAAAATATAATTGATTTATTTAGATTGATACCATAGTCTAGAAGTTGATTTTGTGTCCACAATATTTATGAGCAGCAACTTCCTGCAGCTATGTATTCAGCTTCAGCTGTTGATGTAGACACAGATGTTTGTTTCTTACAAAACCAAGACACAAGCCTATCACCAAGAAACTAACAAGTTCTTGATGTGCTTTTCCTATCTACTCTGCATCCAGCATAATCAGAATCTGAGAATCCAGTTAATTCAAATTCTAAAGTTGTTGGATACCAGAGTCCTAGATTTGGACAACCCTTTATATATCTCAAAATTCTTTTTAGTAAAATAAGGTGAGATTCTTTGGGGTTAATGATGCGATGATTCGGCAAGTGCACCGATCGCGCAAGTAATAATAATGGGGAAAATCCCCGAGTGTCGGTCTCTTGAGGAACACAGTAAGGTGGAGTTAGGTTTCGAGGAAGGACTTGAGATTGAAGTCCTAAGATCAGATGGAATGCGGGGGAGTTGGGTTGGCTTTTGGAAAATAAAATAAAAGCTATCAACTACTCCTATGCAATGCCGCTATGCAATGCTTCGCTTGGCGAGATGGAGACTAGGCAGGCCTTGAGCGCGCTGCGTCGAAAGGGCGGATGGACGAGTAGGCAAGCGGAATCGAACTGTGCAGGCCTTGAGCGCACTGCTTCGTTAGGCGGGATGGAATACGGGCCGCGATGCCATGCTTCGGTAGGCAGATGGACGAGTAGGTTAGCGGAGTGAGGGTCGCAAGCACCTCTTCGACAAGCACGCCACTAGCAATTGCTAGTGCGGCACACGAACGTGATGGCGGGATGGAGGATGGAATGGGGCGCACCTCAAGCAACTCAAACAACAAATATTTCATATAGACATGAAATAAATAGAAATACAACTAGTTTAAGTGCCACTTCATCATAATAATGAGATCTAAAACATATACACATCAATAAGAGAAGAATAAGGCAAGAAATCGACCGAATCCGAAGTCTCGTTGTAGATTCACGGTTGGAATCGCCGGGTTGTCAATCCGCGTCCAAGCTCGGTCCGCAACTACGTCCGGGGTAGAGAAGGGCTGTCACACCTCCCAATGGACCCGTCTTCTTCGTGTCACGATCCGGTAGAGGTTGCAAACTTCCTCTTGCTTGATGGCAATGGCGGCTAGGTCTTCCTTTGGAGCTCTTGGATGAAGGAGGAGGCCGAGAGGAAACTCCGGCTCAAGATTGGCATGAAGAACAAACCCGGAGCACCTCTAGATGGTGGGCCACGATGGAGGGGCGAAACTGGGCGGAACTGCGCAAGAAACGGCAGAAAAATGCGGATCCCCGACCTAATTCGCGAGCAGGTCGTTTTATAGGCACTGGAATAAACAGTGCACACGGTCATTGGCGCACGACCAGTGGTCGTGCGCACTAGAATCCTGTGATCGTGCGTCCGACTGGACGGAACCTGCAAGAGAAGCAATTTATAAAATATAATGTTCGCACGACCAGTGGCGCACGACCGGTGGTCGTGCGCACTATCGTAGGTGGTCGTGCGCACTGGTTGAAACAGAACTCATGAAATTGATGCTAAGTGCGCACGAACAGTGGCGCACGACCGGTGGTCGTGCGCACAATCGTAGATGGTCGTGCGCACTGCACCAAATAGAACTCATGAAAAAGGATTAAGTGCACACGATCAGTGACGCACGACCAGTGGTCGTGCGCAATAGAACCAGTGATCGTGTGCAGTGTTCCTGTGCAGAATTGCACCGGGAACACCTGCACGACTCCTAATCCAGCACAACCACGAATCTAGCCACTGAAAGTGGCACCTAACAGTACATGAAAACTAATGATGTAGATAAACAAGAGATAACACCAAAACGGGCCTAGAAGTGCACATAGCAAGTGATAACAAATATAAGCTAAAACAAGGCTAAAGTGCAGTGGAATGACTAGATAAACGGCCCAGATGAGTCCATATATGTGTATATAATCGGGACTCATCACACCCCCAGACTTACCTATTTACGCGTCCCGAGCAAACAAATTCCATGCGAACGGGGAAAGAAAAGTAGATGGCTTAAAACTACAATACAGAGTACCATGCGAAGTCGCATGCTCGCATGCATAAGAAGAATAGTAGAGAAGATTTCTGATTATATAAACAGTTTATATATTTCTAAAAGAGTAAAAGCATATTACAACTACTCAAAATGGTGAACAACGGTGAATCATTCGGTCATGCATACGGAGAAAGTAAACTAAGCGCTGAGACGAGCATTGCTCAAGATCGGGATGCGGGAAAAACTCCACTGAAATCCATCAGTGTCGGTGACCATAAGCTTGCCCGGTCACATTCTCTCCACGACACTGGTTTGACTCAAATGCGTGAATCAATAGGACTTTAGGTTTTAAATGGGGCTTGGGTTTAGGTGAGGTATACAATGATAAAGACGATGGTTCAAATACTAAACCCAAATGAGCTAATGCAGGAAACTATCCTCATTCACCACACAAACACGCGGGTACACAACACCCCCAGACTTGGACTTAACAGCATGGGTGCGTGCACCGCCTACTCCCAAACATAAATCTATACATAAAGATTTTCAATTAAACACTCCTTCTCTTTCCTTTCTTTTTAACTTCTTTTCTTTTTCTCATTTTTTTTTCTTTTCTTATCATTTTCAGCAAATAAACAAAAGGACACATCCACATCTTCACAAACATATTACCACATCAACAACCCAACTCATGAAAATAATAAACAGCTAAAGCTCAGATTTGGGTGTGCGACTAAGATTGGCTTTTGGGCTTTGGTGAAATAAAAGTGGGGCTGAATCAAAGAACGGGTAGGCACAACTGGGCTAGCGAGGATATAGCGGTAGGGATAGGCACAAAGGCTCAACCGGGCCAAAATGATGGCCTATATCACATTCACGCAATTGACTAACCGTATACCCATGCTTCAAGAATCGCTTGGGGCAAGTTCTAGCCACCGAGAAAGATTCTCCTTTCTCCCGACTCAAGCAATACGAATCTAGCGATCGTTTACACACATCCCTATGCTATCGTTTGATTCCACCGAATTCACCATTTGAGTAGAGTAAACAACATTTACACTAATAAGAAAAATATAACACCATAAGTATAAAGAGAAGTCTACTCTACACAAATTTCTATGCCACCGAGCACTCGACTAGGAGCACTACTAGAGTCAACATTTTACTCTGCTACATAGTCCTAAGCCATCACCTAGACTTTCCAAAATAAGCAGAAGAATTAAATTCACAACAGAGCAAGCAAACAGATGAGTACGCGCTCAAGTGGGTGATGTGGTGTGCAATGAAAATGAACAACAATTTAAAAGAAATCTTCTAGCATGCAGTGCAATAGTGCACGTGAGCGGGTAAACAAAACTACTCTCCCCCAGACTTAAACTAAACAATCCGCATAACATATGACATGAAAATCAGAAAAGGCTAGGGGAAGAGAGTACCCAATGCTCAGCAAGTGAGCATACCAGAAGACACGTGCAAACTAAGACAACGCTGCAGCATCCGCCATCCAGAAAAAGATACCTGCAGGGGTCAGCTCCGCAAAAACAAAGGAAAATAGAAAACTGAAATAAAGTGCAATTAACTAAATAAAATTAGAAAAGAAATGAAAATGCAGGAAAAATTAAGATAACTACTGGGGTTATTGTCATCCCAGCACGACTTATTCGGATTTTGAACAGTTCTAGCTTATAGGCCTATGAAAAGAAAAGTGGACAGGTAGCTGTTCTAATATGCGTGTAGGTAGCGGGTACCTATACGGAGAAAGAACAGTCACACCTCTACCTGAATAAAGATAAAACCTGCATTCACAGGTAGAGGGAAAAGGAAGTAAGAAGAGGAGGAGGCCTGGTCCTCACTCATCCTACCAAAACTACCCTTGCCAAGCAAGGTATCGTCCACAGCAGGTCCGTAGGAGGAGAAGGCAATGAGTGGAGCTTCCTCTACGGAGGGGGGATCAACCTCCTCACAAAAGAGGATGCTCTCATCATTGACTTGGGCAATATACACCAAATCCTCCGGGGGTACCTGTGAAGACTCAACCTGCACAGACTCAGATGAAGGAAGGGGATCAAGAAATAAAGAAGACGAAGAACATGAATAATCAAAAATCGGGGGAATGGTCCCGGTCTCACTCCCATCAGGTTGGGGAAGTAAAATAATGTTTGCATTGTTATCAATGCTACAAGATTCGGCGGGATCAATGGTGGCCAGGCTTGGGATTTGGACTTCCTCCACCGGTGCTGAGGAAAACTCCTCTTCACCTAGAAGGTTGTCTTCCTCCAAAGGAATAAGCATAACACTCAGGTCACCAGCCTCCTCTTGCGACACATCATCAATAATGTCGTCAGAGACGAGTGTAGTATGCACAACAAGGAGAGGAATAGTGCTCGGATAAAAGTCGAGCACCGATTCCTCACAAAGAATCAAATCCACTAGGGGTGGTGGATGCACATGGAGAATAGGCTCAGCAATGTCGGTGCATAGATCAGCCGCACATCCGGTGACTGTGTCAACGCCATACCCTTCAAGATGTGAAGGTGGCAAGGACACAAAATCGGATGTTGAAGGTGTGCCGCCAGAGTTAGGAGTTGGGACGATTCGGATATCCGGCTCGTCATCCTCATCCAATTGGCGACGAAAAGCAGCACAATCCTTCAGGGCGTGATCAGTGCTCCGACAAAACTGGCACTGCCTTGCGGGCTTCTTTGGCACAGCGGGGGCTGGAGCCGAAAAGAAGTATGATGGTAAAGGCTCAGCAGAGTAGCCATAAGACTTACGCGCACCATATGAAGTACCAGACGAAGTCGGTGCTCCATATGCTGGGCTATAAGAATTATGCCTACTATTCTCCGTAGGGCATTCATCACTAGAGTGGGAGGTAGCTCCACACCAACGGCAACGGAAATTGAGATGTGCCCACATAGTGTGAAGATAAAATGATTCAAAAAGAAGAACACTATTGTGCAAAATACTACACCTTACAAAAATTTACTAAAGCAACCTACTATAAAACAAGAAAATGGAATAAAGAGAACAGAAATAAAATAAAAGATGCGATAAACAAATGGAAGGGCTTCTCTCTCAGATTCTCCCTCTCCAGAAAACTCACACGACTGTGTTCCCCGGCAACGGCGCCAAAAACTTGATGCGATGATTCGGCAAGTGCACCGGTCGCGCAAGTAATAATAATGGGGAAAATCCCCGAGTGTCGGTCTCTTGAGGAACACAGTAAGGTGGAGTTAGGTTTCGAGGAAGGACTTGAGATTGAAGTCCTTAGATCAAATGGAATGCGGGGGAGTTGGGTTGGCTTTTGGAAAATAAAATAAAAGCTATCAACTACTCCTATGCAATGCCGCTATGCAATGCTTCGCTTGGCGAGATGGAGACTAGGCAGGCCTTGAGCGCGCTGCGTCGAAAGGGCGGATGGACGAGTAGGCAAGCGGAATCGAACTGTGCAGGCCTTGAGCGCACTGCTTCGTTAGGCGAGATGGAATACGGGCCGCGATGCCACGCTTCGGTAGGCAGATGGACGAGTAGGTTAGCGGAGTGAGGGTCGCAAGCACCTCTTCGACAAGCACGCCACTAGCAATTGCTAGTGCGGCACACGAACGTGATGGCGGGATGGAGGATGGAATGGGGCGCACCTCAAGCAACTCAAACAACAAATATTTCACATAGACATGAAATAAATAGAAATACAACTAGTTTAAGTGCCACTTCATCATAATAATGAGATCTAAAACATATACACATCAATAAGAGAAGAATAAGGCAAGAAATTGACCGAATCCGAAGTCTCGTTGTAGATTCACGGTTGGAATCGCCGGGTTGTCAATCCGCGTCCAAGCTCGGTCCGCAACTACGTCCGGGGTAGAGAAGGGCTGTCACACCTCCCAATGGACCTGTCTTCTTCATGTCACGATCCGGTAGAGGTTGCAAACTTCCTCTTGCTTGATGGCAATGGCGGCTAGGTCTTCCTTTGGAGCTCTTGGATGAAGGAGGAGGCCGAGAGGAAACTCCGGCTCAAGATTGGCATGAAGAACAAGCCCGGAGCACCTCTAGATGGTGGGCGACGATGGAGGGGCGAAACTGGGCGGAACTGCGCAAGAAACGGCGGAAAAATGTGGATCCCCGACCTAATTCGCGAGCAGGTCGTTTTATAGGCGCTGGAATAAACAGTGCACACGGTCATTGGCGCACGACCAGTGGTCGTGCGCACTAGAATCCTGTGATCGTGCGTCCGACTGGACGGAACCTGCAAGAGAAGCAATTTATAAAATATAATGTTCGCACGACCAGTGGCGCACGACCGGTGGTCGTGCGCACTATCGTAGGTGGTCGTGCGCACTAGTTGAAACAGAACTCATGAAATTGATGCTAAGTGCGCACGAACAGTGGCGCACGACCGGTGGTCGTGCGCACAATCGTAGATGGTCGTGCGCACTGCACCAAACAGAACTCATGAAAAAGGATTAAGTGCACACGATCAGTGGCGCACGACCAGTGGTCGTGCGCAATAGAACCGGTGATCGTGCGCAGTGTTCCTGTGCAGAATTGCACCGGGAACACCTGCACGACTCCTAATCCAGCACAACCACGAATCTAGCCACTGAAAGTGGCACCTAACAGTACATGAAAACTAATGATGTAGATAAACAAGAGATAACACCAAAACGGGCCTAGAAGTGCACATAGCAAGTGATAACAAATATAAGCTAAAACAAGGCTAAAGTGCAGTGGAATGACTAGATAAACGACCCAGATGAGTCCATATATGTGTATATAATCGGGACTCATCAGTTAACTTAGAACCTAGCACAAATACAAGTAGCAAACATTATATCAGGCCTACTAGCTGTTAAATAAAGTAATGAGCCAACAATTACTCTATATACTTTCTGATCGACAGGTTTCCTTGATTCATCAGTATCAACAACAACATTTGAGGGCATGGGTGTTTTCATGGTGGAAGCATCAGACCTACCAAATCTTTTCACTAATTACTTAGCATACTTAGATTGTGATATGAATATGCCATTTGGAGTTTTCTTTACTTGAAGACCAAGGAAGTAAGATAACTCACCCATACTACTCATTTCAAATTTAGATTGCATTAGGTTAGAGAACCTTTTGCATAGATTTGAATCAGTAGAGCCAAATATGATATCATCTACATATATTTGAACTAGTAATGTTTGATTTTTATGTATCCTGAAAAATAGGGTTTTATCAACTATGCCTCCACAGAAATTGTTCTCCAAAAAAAAAAAAATTAGCTAAGGTCTCATAACATGCTCTGGGAGCTTGCTTGAGACCATAGAGAGCTTTATTAAGCTTAAATACATAAGAGGAGTGAGTTGGAGAGATGAAACCTGGTGGTTGTTCCACATGGGCTTCTTCTTTGATGTCTCCATTCAAGAATGCACTCTTCACATCCATCTGATATCTTTGAATTTCTTGAATGCAGCAAAGGCCAGAAAAATACTGATAGCTTCAAGTCTTGCAATAGGAGCAAAGGTCTGATCATAGTTAATTCTTTCTTCCTGTGAATATCCTAGGGCTACCAATCTTGCTTTGTTTCTGACTATGTGGCCTTGATCATCTAGCTTGTTCCTGAAGACCCACTTGGTGCCAATGACTGGATCGCCTTTTGGTCTTGGAACCAAATCCACACCTTGTTCCTTTCAAATTTACTGGATCTGTAGGCGCCCTTAGAGAGGGGGGGGGGGTGAATAAGGGTTTTAAAAACTTTAAACTTTAATAGAAAACTTTTGATATTTTGGTCGAAGTAAGTTAATTCAAAAGTAAAGAGATAATGAAATTAGAAATGAAATCAATTTTATTAAATAAGAAAAGACATAATTATCATTTATTAAATTGATTACAAAATCTGATTTCAATGACGCTAGAAATCGAAGCGAATAATATGAAAACCCCTTTTGTTTTCTATACCGACTCGTATCCCCATGAACCGGTTGGCTTTAGCTGATCTTTCCCTAGATACGACCTCAAGCCGCTCTAGCCAATCTATCACCAGAAAGGCCTCGAGCACCCCCTAGATCTACTCCCTAGACCCAGTCGCCGTGTGGCGAATTCCTCCCTAAGTCCTACCTAGACCTAGTCGCCGTGTGGTGAATTCCTCCCTAAGTCCTACCTAGACCTAGTCGCCAACACGAGGCGAATTCACAAACCGATTACAAAGATGAAATAAAGGAAAAATACACAATACAAATATGAAACTCCCTATGAGGTAATCTGAAGGAGACGCCGAAGAATCATTGAAGATCGTTGAAGTCCAAGCGTGCGTTCTTCGCATTGTGTTAGCGTGTTGATCCAAGACTCCTTTGATTCCTCGTATTGAAATATGAGTGGGAGATGTGTTTCTCTGGAAATACGACCCTCATAAAGTTTCTGAAGTGCTGGAATAGGGCTCTTGGCAATCCGTTCTCGGAGACGTCGAAATCATCCAATTTATAGACTTTGAGCTAACGTCGGCGTTAAGTGCTAACGCCACGCGTTGACCATGTATAAAAACATATTGATGGATCAGATCTTCAGAAGAGGAAGGAGATTCTGCACTTTTGGAATGTTTTATTTTAGGCAATATCAACGCTGGCGTTAAGGCTAACACGGTGCGTTGGGCAAATCATTCCTAATGTTCCTCCAGCAATCATGGCTGCTTTCTCCATGCCAAAATCGTTGATCGAATAGCGCCTGGCGTTAAGACTAACGCCTGGCGTTGAGATTCTTTCTTTAATCAGACGGCACACCATCTTCTCCGAACAACATCTTCGTCGAACGCCATTTTTGTCGAACGGATAGTGCCCGACGTTAAGATCTAACGCCTGGCGTTAAGTTTCATTTTTAATCAGCTGGCACCCCAATTCGTCGAACAGATAATTTCGTCGAACACATTTCGTCGAGCGGGCTTCATCATTCGTCGACCAAAATTTCGTCGAACGCAAAATCGTCGAACGCAGTTTCTATTTCGTCGAACCCAGCTTTCGTTCTCAGTGGCTTCATTTCGTCGATCGCAGATTTCGTCTAGCGCTAACGCCAGCGTTAAGCTTAACGCCTGACATTAACCAACTTTCAATCCTTCAGCTTGTGGTTAGTGCCAGACCATTGTTTCAGCAACCTGGTGTCATAACTGTCCAAACCTACATGCTAAAAACACAATGACAACAAGATCAAATACAAGTAGGATTTGTTATTCTCAAATCAAAGGGATGCAGAAAACCATGTTCCAACAATCTCCTTCTTTTGATAATAACAAATTCAATAGAGATAAATCAGATTCATATATAAAGAATTTGTGTTTTTATAAAGATATATGACACTCAGTAATTATAAGATAATGATAAGAATTTTAGATTATTTAAGAGTGCTCCCCTACACAAATGCTCCCCCTTAGTGTATACTCCCATAAACTAGATACATGCTCCCCCTTAATCTAGTGAATCCTACTCCGTTAATCAATGTGATTTAGCATTTTATTCTCCCCCTTTGTTATTAGCAAAAGAGGGTGGAGTGAAACAAAACTAGAGTAAAGAAGACAAAAGTTGAGACATAACTAAGAGAGGATTAAGAGTTTTGTGTAAACATAAAGTAAGTCATGATCGAGCTAAGGGAGAGAGTAGCACAGTGGAAAAATATATGATAAGCGTGAAGGAACATCATTCAAAGATTATACCAAAGGAGTGTAATCACTTGCTTTTTAAATTTATTTTAAGAGCGATTCTACTTGATAAGATAGATGCAAGTTTGTTTGAAAAAGCATAAGTGAAGACAAAATGTAGAAATAAGCATGAGAGCACTTGATATAAGGATATATTATTAGATAGAGAAATGCAGAAAAACAAAACATAACAAATAAGAGTAGTATCTTTGTTATAGTTTGACCATTCCAACAATATGTCTAGACTTTTCACATTTGAGCATTTTAACATTGAAAGTTTTCATAACAAATAGGCAAGCATGAATTAACATATTAAAAAAGATAATAACTACAATGTAACCAATTTGTATTTTAAGTAAAGAAAACATTGTAGAAATCATGCATTGCAATCTAGTGCTTTTACTTGAGTTTTAGAGAATTATGTAATTTTGCATTAGGATCCAATTCTCATGAGTAGAAGCTTTATGAAAAACAATGATGTGTGCATAAGGTGTTTTGATAAAAGTATACAAGTGAAATAATCAAAACACATGCCATATGTAATGAAATAGTAACAACAATATTAAGATTATAATCATATAATTACTTTCACACATCACATCAAGAATAAAATTTCAAAGCACATAAAATATGTACAACTACCAAGGTGCTTCGCCCACATAATGCTCATTAAGACTTATCAGAGAGCGGAGTATTGCTTGGGGATCACATAAGCATTTATTTATAAAAATTATATTTTTAGTGATCCGGTGTACAAATAGAAGTGATAAAACAAAATATGTTTGCACAAGACACTTTACAATTCTTTCCAAGGTGCTCAACCTCACAATGCTCATTAAGACTTATCAGGAGGGTGAGTAGTGCTTGGTGAAGTTATCTTTGGCTTTTTATTTCAGATTTTTTTTGGGCCAAAGGTCTCCGAATTCACTTGTTGTTGCAAACATCTATATTATTAAATCAACACTTCTATATTGTGCATGAAATTTATTTTTAAAGGACGACGTAGGTAATTTAGACATTCAACTTATTATGTTAAAACTATTACACTACACAATCATGCAAGACTAAGATTATGAGCACATGTAGATTACTTTATTGATTAACATACAACATTACTCATACTTAGAGGCATGCTAGGCAATCATACACAATTATCTATAGACTATTTCATTGCACATACTCAGATTAAGGTCAATGCATGAAGATAAAAACAATGTTTAGGAAATTTGAAAATAAAATTAGACATTGAAGGTTATCTTTAAGAGTATGTCAAAAACAATTTTGACCTTTTTGAAACAACATAACTAAGATATTTGCTCTTGTGAAGTCAAGTAGTCAAACCATAATTTTGTAAATATTTAAAACAACAAAAAATGACAAAAGCATATTTTTGATCATTTTGAATTATTTAATTTTTTTTTGTATTTTAGAATAAAATTAACACATTAAGAACAACATAATTTTGAAATCAAGAAAAATAAACTGAGAGAATTCATTAGAGAAATATCAGAAATATTAAAGGAAAAATCAGAATTCCAATTTGTTCAAAATAGCTAAGGCCTGACGTTAACTAGTTAACGCCGAAATAGTACTCGATTTTTGAGAATTTTTGAAAATTTTTTTTTTGGCCTAGATAGTATGTACATAGACCATCATAGGGTACAAATTTCAGAGAATGTTGATATGTTTTGATGGCTAAATTAAGCATATTTTGATGGTTTTAAAATATTTTTATATTTTATATTATATAATATTTTTTATTTTTCTTTTCATGAAACCGTAAATAAGGTGTAGTCATAATGGTACATAGATAGATGATGATAAGTAGTATTTTTATAACTTTTAAATAGAAAATTTTGTAAATATTTAATGTGAATTTTCCTTTTTATGTCAATTTTAGGTTATAAGTAGTTCTTTTTGTAATTTTGATTCTAACTTAGCTTAATTTCAATATTTGCAGAATTTTGGGACAAATCGGGAAAAATGGCATGTCACGCCCTCGGTCACGCCCGTGACCAAGGGCATGTAACCTGAAGATCAGTCCAGAATCGATGCCACGCTGTTTGAACCAGTCCACACCAAGTCACGCCCCAGGTCACGCCCGTGACCCAAAGTCACGCCCGTGACCGGGGGCGTGTAATCTTAGAATCTTCCACGTAGAGCCGCCGTCGAGACGTGGAGCTGCAGTCGAGAAGTCAACTTGAGTCACGCCCATGACCCACATGTCACGGTCGTGACTTTCCTGCATGATCTCTGCTTCGCCGCCGCGCCGAATTCCAACCCACGCAACATTTAATGCAGCCGTCCAAAGTCACGGCCGTGACCCGACATGTCACGCCCGTGACATGTCACTTTCTCTGCGCCGTCCAGAAAGCCCACGCCGCTGTCGGATCCAATGTGAATAGTGCAGTCACGCCCTAGGTCACGCCCGTGACCGAGGGCGTGTAATCTAAAATTTTTTCCTATAAATTCAGAGGCTCTCCTTGAGTCCAGGGTTCAGAAATTTGGAGATGGGGAGGTGCTGTTAGAGCTGAGAGTGAGTTTTTCAAGTTGATGTTTACGTTTCTTAAGGCTATCATGTTCTCTTCCCTTTCAAATTCATGCAATGTTTTGAATGTAGTTTTCATGCACTAGTTTTCTCAAGTTTGTAATCTTTATTTTCCTTAGCCTTGCACTCTTAAATTAAGGTTTGTAATAGTTCTTTGATTTTCAATAAAATTAGTTTTCTCTTTCATGTTCTCTTTCTCCTTAAGTAATTTCTTCCTTTTCATGCAATGTCAATCTTTCTCTCCTTAGTTATATCTTTTTTTGCCATGTCAATTTCTCTTTCTTTTCATGCAACGTTTAATCCTTTCATTTAACTTGCAATTTGTTTTAATTTTAGTTAAGCAAAAACAAACAATCAAACTTTCGTAGATAAGATAATGGCGATTTTCCTCGAAGTAGAAGTAATCAACGCGCCCCGTGGAATACGACCTTGATATTCCTAAATATCCTATACTATAGACGATAAGGTACACTTGCCTTTATCGGATATAGTTTTGGAGAAAATCTCAAATCTTCACTAAATTTCAAAACCGAAAAATCAGTATCAAGTTTTTGGCGCCGTTGCCGGGGATTTTGCGTAGATATTTTGAAAAGAGGATAGCTATTAATTTTATCATGCTTCTTTTTATTTTATTTTGCTTTTTCTAAATTTCAAAAAGAATTTTTTTTAGTTTTTCTTCTTCCTTTCTTCTCTTTTTAGTGTATGACCCGAGGTAGCACTTCGATTCTTCCTTTTGATCCGGAGATCGAGCGAACCCTCTTGAGGCACCGCCGTTCTCGTGATCAGGGAAATCAAGTAGAATCTGAAGAGTCGATCGGGGACACTAACGCAGCAAATATGGATCATAATCTTAATCCTCCTAATCTTAACGAGCCAAATTCTAATGAGGACGCGCAACGGACCATGTCCTATTATGCGCGGCCGAATTTGGAAGGCACACAGTCGAGTATTGTTCGCCCCATGACGGCGAACAATAATTTTGAGATCAAGTCCAGCATCATACAAATGGTGCAACAATCGGTGACCTTTGATGGTCAACCGGACGAGGATCCAAATTCACATATCTCTTACTTTCTTGAAATTTGCGACACTTTTAAGTTCAATGGTGTCACCGATGACGCCATTCGACTATGTCTTTTTCCTTTTTCTTTGCAGTCTAAGGCCAAGCAGTGGCTGGGCTCCCTACCAAGGGGATCCATCACTACATGGGCCGAAATGGCGGAAAAATTTCTTAATAAATATTTCCCGCCTTCAAAGACCGCTAAATTGTGCACGGATATTGCGTCATTCATGCAAATCGACTCGGAGACTCTCTATGACACATGTGAGCGCTTCAAGGAGCTTTTGCGTCGATGCCCTCACCACGCACTTGTCACTTGGCAACAAGTGCAAATATTTTATAATGGCTTAAATCTCCAAACGAGGCAAATGATTGATTCGGCCGCCGGGGGGGACATTAAATAACAAAACCCCGATCGCCGCTCAAGAGCTTTTCAAAGAGATGGCCACAAATGCATATCAATGGAACATGCCCCGAGTGCGGCCTAATAAGCCGGCCGGAATTTTTTAAATAGACGCAAACACAAATTTGGCTTTACAAGTTGAGCGCTTAACAAAGCAAGTGGCGGAGATGTCTGCTTCCTCCGCCACTCCTCCTTGGGCTAATAACGTTTTAATTGAAGAACATGTTGACTACATGAGAAATCCGCCTCGGCCTTCCTATAACCCAACACCGCTCCGTATAACAACACATATAATGCGGGTTATAGGAATCATCCAAATTTCTCATGGAGCAACCAAGGAAATGCTCAGCGTCCTATGAATTTAAATCAACCTCCCCCTAATCAACTTCTTAACTTAACTCCGCCTCCAAATTTGATTTCTCAAAATTATAATCCACCCAATTTTCCACCGCAACAGCAAAAACTCTCTCCGATTGAAGAGGTTTTTGCAAAATATGTTGCTACAAATGAAACGAACATCCGGAACCTTACCGGATCGATCAAAAATTTAGAGAATCAAGTGGGCCAACTCGCAAAGATGATTTTTGAGCGTCAACAAGGAGCACTACCGGGGAACACCGAGCAAAATCCAAAGGAGAGCGCGCACGCGATTACACTCCGAAGCGGGAAGGAGGTGGTTCAAAAATAGGACGAACCCAAGGTAATTTCCTCTCCTCCTCCTCCTACTTTTAATTCATCTTCGAATTTGCCCGCTACGATAGCTCCGCACACTTCTATTTTAAATCCGCGCGCTCCTACTTCTAATATTCCGTATCCATCGAAATGTAAAAATGAAAGCGCCGAAAAAAATTATAAAAAGTTTTTAGATGTTTTAAAACAAATCCATATTAATGTACCTTTCTGCGAGGCTATCTCACAAATGCCTAAATATGTGAAATATCTTAAGGAGTTGCTCTCCAATAAGAAAAAGTTAGAAGATATTTCGCATATTTCTTTAAACGCAGAATGCTCCGCAGTTGTACTCAACAAATTGCCAAAAAAAGCAAATGACCCGGGACGGTTTTCCATCCCATGTCTATTTGGCAATTCGTTAGTAAAACACGCCTTAGCGGATCTTGGAGCAAGAATCAACCTTATGCCGTTTTCTTTGTTCAAAAAGCTAGGTCTAGGAAATCCAAGGCCCACTCGAATGAGTATCCAATTAGCGGATCGTTCTTAAAAATATCCGATAGGAATAGTGGAGTACGTGCTCGTCAAGGTTGACAAATTCATCTTCCCGGTGAATTTTGTCATTCTTGACATCGAAGAGGATGCCGAAGTACCCCTCATACTCGGCCGCCCCTTCCTTGCCACCTCCCGCGCTATTATCGACGTAAGTAACGGAAAGCTCCTCCTACGGGATGGAGACGATGAAGTTACTTTCGGCATAAATTCCTCGTTGCGGAACACGCTAGAAAATGACGATTCATGTTTTTACTTAGAAGAGTGTTGTGAGTTCGATTCATCCCTCGAGTTAGTTTCATCAGCGAGTAGTGATTCCGAGCCCGTAGAGCTCTTTTGTGATGAAGAAGAAGTTTCTCACCCCACACCACCCGAACCATTATTTTTAGAAAAATTAAAATTCAAGACTTCTTATGAAGGACCACTCGTATTGGAGTTGAAACAACTCCCCCCTCACCTTAAATACTTGTTTTTGGAAAAAGAGTCTAAGCTACCCGTCATCATTTCATCTGATCTTAGCAACTCAGAAATTTCTGAGTTGACTATAGTCTTAAGAAAGCACCGCCACGCAATTGCGTGGCAATTATCGGACATTAAGGGTATAAACCCATCTTTCTGCACTCATAAAATATTTCTCGAAGATAATTCCCGAAATTCAGTCTAGCCTCAACGACGGTTAAACCCTAACATGAAAGAAGTCGTTAAGACCGAAGTTATAAAACTTCTGGATGCGGGAAAAATCTACCCGATATCGGACAGTACTTGAGTTAGCCCAGTACAAGGCGTGCCAAAGAAAGGTGGTGTAACGGTAGTTGCGAACGAAAATAACGAATTGATCCCAACCCGTACTGTTATGGGTTGGCTGATGTGCATCGATTATCGGAAATTAAATGATGCCACCCGTAAGTATCACTTCCCTCTACCATTTATCGACCAAATTTTAGAACGCCTTTCGGGTCACTCCTACTACTGTTTTCTAGATGGTTTGTCGGGATACTTCCAAATTCTGATTTCGCCCGACGACCAAGAGAAAACCACTTTCACTTGTCCCTTTGGCACCTTCGCTTATCGAAGGATGCCATTCGGTCTTCGTAATGCGCCAGCTACATTCCAAAGATGTATGCTGACAATTTTTGACGAGTTAGTGGAGGAGGTGATGGAAGTATTTATGGACGACTTTTCCGTGTATGGGAGTTCATTTGAAAACTGTTTAAAAAATCTCGAGCGCGTGTTGCAGCGATGTGAGGAAACGAATTTAGCGCTTAATTGGGAAAAATGCCATTTTATGGTCAAGGAAGGACTAGTCCTTGGTCATAAAATTTCGGGCAAGGGGATCGTGGTCGATAGGGCCGAGATTGAAGTAATAGAAAAACTCCCCCCTCCCACAAACGTAAAAGCTATTAGGAGTTTCCTAGGCCACGCGGGGTTCTATCGGCGCTTTATACAAAATTTTTCAAAAATTACAAAGCCGTTAACCCATCTTCTCGAGAAAGATTCATCTTTTCTTTTTAGCGATGAATGTCATTTAGCTTTTCAACTTATCAAAGAGAAACTTATAAACTCCCCGATTCTAGTCGCCCCAGATTGGTCGCTCCCTTTTGAAATCATGTGCGACGCGAGTGATATTGCGGTTGGTGCCGTTTTAGGCCAACGGGTGAGTAAATATTTTCACCCGATCTATTATGCGAGCAAAACACTCACGTCGGCATAAGCAAATTACACCACGACCGATAAGGAACTTCTAGCAATCGTTGTCGCCTTCGATAAGTTTAGGTCGTATATCACCCTCTCGATAGTTATCGTCTTCACGGATCACTCCGCACTTAGATATCTTTTAAGCAAATCGGACGCCAAGCCTCGTCTTTTGCGATGGATCCTCCTCTTGCAGGAGTTTGACTTAGAGATCCGGGACAAAAGAGGAGCCGAAAACTTGGCGGCCGATCACCTTTCTTGGTTAGAAAATCCCTCCACGGAAGCATTAATAGAGGCCGACATCAACGATAAATTTCCCGAAGAGCGCCTCCTAGCTCTCGAAAATTTTAATTCATCTTCTACCCCATGGTTTGCGGATTTGGCTAACTATTTAGTAGCCCGGGTCATGCCAAAAGAATTCTCGAGTCAGCAAAAAAGGAAATTCTTTTCTGATTTAAAGAATTACTTTTCGGAGGACCCCTTTTTATTCCGAGTATGCGCAGACCAGGTTGTGAGAAGATGTGTTTCAAGTGAGGAAGGCTTTAAAATTTTACGTCATTGTCATGAGGGACCCACCGGTGGTCACTATCATTCAAACCGAACCGCGAGGAAGGCGCTGGAGGCGGGCTTTTATTGGCCCACGCTCTTCAAAGATGCTCACACCCTTGTGAGTACTCGCGACAGCTGCCGCGGTCGGGGAACATCTCCCGCCGGGATGAGATGCCCCAAAACATTTTCTTAGAATGTGAAATTTTCGATCTTTGGGGCATTGATTTCGTTGGTCCTCTCCCTCCTTCATTTTCAAATAAGTATATTCTAGTGGCGGTCGACTACGTGTCGAGGTGGGCGGAAGCGCAAGCTCTCCCCACCAACAATGCGCGAGTCATCGTTAACTTTTTAAAAAAATTATTCTCTCAATTTGGCACTCCGCGCGCTATTGTGAGTGATCGGGGCACCCATTTTTGCAATACTCAATTCACAAAAATCTTAGCAAAATATGGTGTCACACACAAATTATCCACTGCATATCAGCCACAAACGAGCGGCCAAGTCGAAGTTGTTAATCGAGAATTAAAATGGATTTTAGGAAAAACAGTTTCTATTAATCGGAAGGATTGGGCAATAAAGCTCGATGACGCGCTATGGGCCTATCGAACGGCGTATAAGACCACTATCGGTTGTACACCGTATCGAATGGTTTATGGCAAGGCTTGCCACCTTCCGGTCGAATTAGAACACCGCGCATTTTGGGCGCTTAAATTTTTAAACCTCGATTCCACTCTAGCGGGAGAACAAAGAAAATTCCAAATGAACGAATTAGATGAGTGGCGAGCGAATGCGTATGAGAGCAATAAATTATATAAGGAGCGAACGAAGTTTTATCACGATAAGCATATAAAATTTCCAAAAACTTTTTTGCCGGGCGATCTCGTCCTCCTTTATAATTCCCGCCTTCGCCTTTTTCCGGGAAAACTAAAATCCCGATGGTCCGGACCCTTTATTGTTAAAGAGGTTTGGCCCTATGGGACAATTTTAATTTCCCACCCGGAAAAAGGTACCTTCAAAGTAAACGGCCACCGCCTTAAATTATATCTTCCGGGAGAGTTAACTAATGAAAAGAGTGATTCGATTGTATTTCAACCTATATTATGATCGGCAAGTGGGTCAAGCTACGCGACCTTAAACAAAGC
Source organism: Dactylorhiza incarnata (assembly GCA_033032865.1). NCBI lineage: Eukaryota > Viridiplantae > Streptophyta > Magnoliopsida > Asparagales > Orchidaceae > Dactylorhiza > Dactylorhiza incarnata. The sequence continues at coordinate 24,769,371 of JAWHQI010000003.1, forward strand.
GCTTTTGGGAGGCACCCCAAAGTTATCTTTTGTTATTTTCTCTTGTCTTTTCTTTTCTTCTTTAACAACTTTTGCAAGTAATCGCGGCTTACCCACAAAAGCTTCAAAAAAAAAAAAATCAGGGTAGCCCTTTTTCCTTCTCTTCTTTCATTTTTGCATTTCTTTTTACCTTTTCTTACTTCATACTTATTTTTAAACATTGGGGACAATGTTTAACTTTAAGTATGGGGGGTGTAAATAGCCCATTGTAAATATTTGTAAATAGTTTTAAAAAGAAAATTTTCAAAAAAAAATGAAAAGAAAAAAAACAACAAAAAGAAAATTTTAATTTTGTTTCTATGTTTTCCTTTATTTAAGCACTTGTAAAATCCAAAAACTCAAAAAAAAATTTAGAAAATCGAAAATTTAAATCTTGGAAAGGGACGTTTGGGATTTCATCCCATCACACCTCCTAGTACCTTGCGAACCCTTCACCGGGTAGCCCTTGGGAAGTCCAAGACTTAACAAAAATTGTTAAGTTTTAAAGCTAGTTTCCTTTCTTTGTAAATAGTTTTTAATGAGAAAAATTCAAAAAAAAAAGAGATAATATAAAAAATTCAAAAAAAAGATAATATCAAAAATTCAAAAAAAAAGATAATATCAAAAATTCCAAAAATTCTTATATCCCTCCTTGTTGTTTTTGTGATTTCTTAGAAATCTAGTTGAGAATGTTTTTAAGCATGTTTAAGTTTTTAATTGGCTAAAATTTTGCTTATCATAGTTTGTTAATTTTAAATTTGAGGTAATCTTGATTTAAGAATCATCTTATGATTTTAAATTGATTAGAGAATTTTGTTAGCATGACTTCTCTTTTTATTTTTAAATGGCTTCATTTTGTAGTGAATTTCCTAAACCTCTTTAGATTTCAATTATATTTTCTTCTAACTTTTTTGATCTTAGGAAATTTAATGTTACTAGAATTTGCACTCAATATAATTTAAAGCTAGCTAGATTTTTTTTCCCTTCCTTACCCCCTTTGTGGCAAAAAAAATGAACTTTAAAAGATCATATGTCATGGGAATAAGAGGATAAAATTCATTATTCCCTAAAATATATGCACCCAAAATATTTGAAAAGATTATATGGCATGGAGTAAGAGGATAAAATTCATTACTCCTAAACCATATACATTTTGGGTTTTTATTAGAAGAGAAAAAAAAGAAAGAAAAAAAGGATATTTCATGATAAATTCCATTTCCTCCATTCAAAAATTTCTCTTCTTATGCCAAATTTTATAAAATCCCCCTTAGCCAATTATCATTGTTCTAGTTTTAGTTGAAAATTATGGAGAGAGCAATATTTAGTAATTTACTTTTCCTTAAGATTCTTTTAAGATAGAGTTCTTATAATTTTAATTTAATTTAGTTTTATAATTTCTACAATTTTGTCAAACTACTTAATTTTCTTGAGAAGTTCTTGCCTAAACATTTTTCTCTCTTTACAAATCATCATCATAATTTAGGACTTAACTCCCCTTGAATTTACTCTTAACTTAACTTTTGGTTAAATGAAATTTTAGTTTTAAATTATAAATTTTTAAGGATGTCTTATAAATTATGTCTCACACTTTTGCTCTGGAATAGCAAAACCTCAAGTATGGGGGTATTTGATAAGTAGTATTTTTATAACTTTTTAATAGAAAATTTTGTAAATATTTAATGTAAATTTTCCTTTTTATGTCAATTTTAGGTTATAAGTAGTTCTTTTTGTAATTTTGATTCTAACTTAGCTTAATTTCAATATTTGCAGAATTTTGGGACAAATCGGGAAAAATGGCATGTCACGCCCTCGGTCACGCCCGTGACCAAGGGCGTGTAACCTGAAGATCAGTCCAGAATCGATGCCACGATGTTTGAACCAGTCCACACCAAGTCACGCCCCAGGTCACGCCCGTGACCCAAAGTCACGCCCGTGACCAGGGGCGTGTAATCTTAGAATCTTCCACGTAGAGCCGCCGTCGAGATGTGGAGCTGCGGTCGAGAAGTCAACTTGAGTCACGCCCGTGACCCACATGTCACGGCCGTGACTTTCCCGCGTGATCTCTGCTTCGCCGCCGCGCTGAATTCCAGCCCACGCCGCATTTAATGCAGCTGTCCAAAGTCACAGCCGTGACCCGACATGTCACGCCCGTGACATGTCACTTTTCGCCGCGCCATCCAGAAAGCCCACGCCGCTGTCGTATCCGATGTGAATAGTGCATTCACGCCCTAGGTCACGCCCGTGACCAAGGGCGTGTAATCTGAAAATTTTTCCTATAAATTCAGAGGCTCTCCTTGAGTCCAGGGTTCAGAAATTTGGAGATGGGGAGGTGCTGTTAGAGCTGAGAGTGAGTTTTTCAAGTTGATGTTCATGTTTCTTAAGGCTTTCATGTTCTCTTCCCTTTCAAATTCATGCAATGTTTTGAATGTAGTTTTCATGCACTAGTTTTCTCAAGTTTGTAATCTTTATTTTCCTTAGCCTTGCACTCTTAAATTAAGGTTTGTAATAGTTCTTTGATTTTCAATAAAATTAGTTTTCTCTTTCATGTTCTCTTTCTCCTTAAGTATTTCTTCCTTTTCATGCAATGTCAATCTTTCTCTCCTTAGTTATATCTTTTTTTTGCAATGTCAATTTCTCTTTCTTTTCATGCAACGTTTAATCCTTTCATTTAGCTTGCAATTAGTTTTAATTTTAGTTAAGCAAAAACAAACCAATCAAACTTTCATCGATAAGATAATGGCGATTTTCCTCGAAGTAGAAGTAATCAACGCGCCCCGTGGAATACGACCTTGATATTCCTAAATATCCTATACTATAGACGATAAGGTACACTTGCCTTTATCGGATATAGTTTTTGAGAAAATCTAAAAACTTCACTAAATTTCTAAACTGAAAAATCAGTATCAGATGACCAGCAGAGAAACATGCAATTATATAAGAAAAGAGGATAACGCCGGCGTTGAAGTCAACGCTAACGTTAAGTTCGCTTTATATAAAAGCCCTAAATCCGAGTTCTTTTATTTTCTCATCATTTTAGGTCGTGTCTTCTCCAGGTTTCGCCGCCAGCACTCTCAGATCTAGGTAAAATTGATGTTTTTCTTCTCATATTTTTTGATTAAATCATAGTTGGAGTTTCTGAGATGATCTCAAAGCAATCAACAGTTAGTCTTGCTGCCAACACAATATGAGCCTATAGGGTCGCACATAAAAGCGTTTGGAGAAATTGGAGAAAGGATTGTGTTGGCCTTACTCATATTGGATATGAGTGGAGGACCAATCCTGTGACTGCTTGGAATCAAGTTGAGAATGTCTCAAAAGGGAAATCGTTTAAAGTGTTTAAACGAACGGATTTACACTAGGTAATTCGGCTAAAGGCATTAACCGAATTCGGCTAAAGGGTTTAGACGAATTCGGCTAATGGCATTAACCGAATTTGGCTAAAGGGTTTAGACGAATTCGGCTAATGGCAGATTCGACTAAAGGGTTTCGCCGAATTTGTATAGCCGAATTTATATAGTCGAATTCGTCGAAATGGTTTTGCCGAATTTTGTTAATGTGATTAGTCGAATTCGGTTAATGTGATTAGTCGAATTCCGCGAATGTAAATCTGGACAGATTTTCTGTTTTTCCCTCTGGTCTGCGGATAGCCGATTTTATGCCTTGCTTATAAAAGGAACGGGATTAGGGTTTCGATAGAGACGGTTTTTTGAGATCGAGCCCTTTTGCGAGAGAACAGACGACGAAAGTGTTCAGGCTGTTCTCGTTCCGTCCGCCGATCGTCATTCCGCCGCCGCTGGTCACCGCCGTCAGTCGCCGCCTCCCATGGATCGGATCTAGCAGTCCGTGGGGACGTTGAGAGCATCCTTCTCCGACCTAGTTCTTGTACGACAAGAAGCTAGGATTCTCCTTTGCTCGTGTGGACTTCTGTAGAGGGATTGATCTATTTCGATCCTTGAAGAACTCAAAGGCAGATTTCGGATTCTTCGTGGAGCACCTTGGTTGAGTATTGACTCAATCCCGCGAAGGTATATTGTATTTCGATTTGCTTTCTTATTCTCTTGAATCATGAAAACCGCAAGATCCGTTGATCTCTTTTTGGGTTGTTCTATTTCATTTCCGCTGCGCATATTCGATATGTCATCCCTTTTGAAGGGGTACAGAAAACCCAACAGTGGTATCAGAGCTAGGTTGCGGTCAAGTGCGTGTAAATTAGGACATTTAGAAGCGTTCTAAATGCCCTAATTTCTTCTTGGAATATCACATTTGATGTGATTTTGTGTGGTTTCTGGTGGTGGGATTTCAAAATTTTGGTCGGGGCTTGTGTGGTTTCTGGTGGTGGCCCCTTGGAACCCCGCCAGGAATGCATGTGATTGCGTTGCGATTTTCATGTTTTAGAGGATGTTTCTCCTCTGCAGTAACCGTCCCTCAAAATGGTTTGTGAAACCAAATGTTTAGATTATTGAATCTGACATGAGAGATGAGCTTGTCTACTGCACAAGTGGAGTTGCTTTGCTTATGTTCAATGCATGTAAATCTGAAGATCTAGAAGTGTTCTATGTATTCAGATTTAACCCCCTTTTTATCAAACTATTGATAATCCTTTTATGTGCACATAGGGGATGCATTTGTTTTGTGTATGTGCACGGTGATTAAATGTTAATCATGATTAAATGTTAATCATGATTAAATGTTAATCATGATTAAATGTTAATCGCGATGAAATGTTCATCTATTAAAAAATAAAAATAAAATCCCTTATCCAATATTAAGTATACGGATGCCTTCCGATAGATGACACTCTTCCTGCCTCGATCGATGAAGTGTGGGCTTGCCAAAGCAAGGTGCATTAATCTATCTTGGTAAGGGTGCGAGCGGATAATTGTAATATCCCACTGTCGACATCGAGTCAAACTTAACTGGGTGACCTCAAAGGTTGAGTGCCTAGAGGCATAGGGTTGGCATGCTCCATATGATGGATGCGAATAAAGAGTTATTCACCAACCATACAAGAGTTGCATAGTGATGCAATTGACAAATGTTGTCTACCTAAATAACCGCATTATGAGAGGAACGCCAAAGCAGACTCGTGGTGTTGGTGAAATACAGATCTTGTCCACTAAGAGAGTAGCTCGCATAAACTCTCCGAATCGATATCAAGGGTTATTGATTTGATTAAAATAGCGGGAGCTCTTTAATAAAAGTCCTTATTAAAATATATAAAATGTATTTTGAAATATAGTACTAAAATTTCACTTTGCAAAATTCCTTGTAGAATATCCATGGCAAGTGGATCTCACTCCGCCTTGTTCCTGAGAGCGATCCTTGAGAAGGATAAGCTAAATGGGACAAATTTCCTTGACTGGTATAGAAACTTGAGAATTGTTCTCAGGCAAGAGCGCAAGCTCTATGTCTTGGAAGAAGATCCCCCTGAAGAGCCAGCCTCTAATGCACCACGTGCAGATAAAGATACTTATAAGAAGTATGGAGATGACTCCTTGGATGTTGAATGCCTTATGCCCGCGACTATGAACTCTGAGCTTCAGAAGAAACATGAGAACATGAGTTGTTATGAGATGGTTGAGCACCTGAAGAAAATGTTTCAAGGGCAAGCTCACCAAGAGAGGTTCGATATATCCAGGGCGTTATTTCAGTGTAAGATGGGAGCTCGAGACCCAGTAGGAACTCACGTACTCAAGATGATTGGGTATATAGAGAGCCTTGAAAGACTGGGGTTTCCTTTGAGCCAAGAGTTGGCTACTGATCTGATCCTGCAATCATTGCCGGACAGTTACGAGCAGTTTGTCTTAAATTATAATATGAATGAAATTGACAAGACACTGCCCGAGCTCCTAGGCATGTTAAGAACTGCCGAGATCAACATGAAGAAGACCAAGCATGCTAGCCCCATACTGATGGTGCATAAAGGCAAGGGCAAGGTCAAGGGAACCAAGAAGACTAAGGTAGGACCTAAGTCACATCTTGATCCCAAGTCTTCAGCACTGAAAAAGAAAGGATTGGCTAAGGAAGGGAAGTGCCACCATTGTGGTAAGGCAGGGCACTGGAGGAGGAACTGTCCTCAGTATCTAGAAGATCTGCAGAAGAAGAAGGGAAGTATGACTTCCACTTCAGGTATTTTCGTTATAGAAATAAACCTTTCTGCTCCTTCATCCTGGGTATTGGATACCGGATGTGGTTCTCACATTTTTATAAATGTGCAGGAACTGAGAAGGAGAAGAATGCTGGGTAAAGGGGAGGTAGACCTGCGCGTCGGGAATGGAGCAAGAGTTGCTGCCGTCGCCGTTGCTGTTTACTGTCTTTCTTTGCCCACAGGGCTTGTAATAGAACTTGATAATTGTTATTATGTTCCGGCCATAACTAGAAACATTATTTCTATTTCATGTTTAGACATGATTGGTTTTTCTTTCTTAATTAAGAACAATTGTTGTTCTATTTATAAGAATGATGTTTATTATGGCGTAGCCCAAATGTTTAATGGTTTATATGTTTTGAACTTAGACCATCCGATCTATAACATAAAAAATACTAAAAGACTAAAAACAAATGACTTGAATCCTACGTACCTTTGGCATTGCCGTTTAGGCCATATAAACGAGAAACGCATATCCAAGCTCCATAAAGATGGACTACTGGACTCATTTGATTATGAATCATTTGAGAGATGCAAGTCATGTTTATTAGGCAAGATGACGAAAGCTCCTTTCACTAGTTGTAATGAGAGGGCTAATGATCTCTTGGGTATAATACATAGTGATGTATGCAGACCCATGAGTTATATGGCTAGAGGTGGGTTCTACTACTTCATTACATTTACTGATGATTTCAGTAGATACAGATACGTGTTTCTTATGAAGAACAAATCCGAGACCTTTGAAAAGTTCAAAGTGTTTAAAAATGAAGTGGAGAACCAACTGGGAAAAAGGATAAAAGCACTCCGATCTGATCGAGGTGGCGAATATCTGAGTCATGAGTTTCGTGATCATCTGAAAGAGTGTGGTATTGTATCACAGCTCACTCCACCCGGAACACCTCAGCATAATGGTGTTTCTGAGAGGAGGAATCAGACCTTGTTAGACATGGTGCGATCGATGATGAGTCATGCAGATTTGCCCGTTTCCTTTTGAGATTTTGCTTTAGAGACTGCTGCTTTCACACTAAATCGAGTTCCAACGAAAATGGTTCTAAAGAAACCATATGAGATATGGACTGGGAGGCGTCCTAGTTTGTCGTTCATCAAGATTTTGGGCTGTGAGGCATACGTGCGACGTCAAATGCCTGACAAGCTGGAACCCAAATCAGCTAAATGTTATCTCGTGGGGTATTATCCTAGGGAAACCAAAGGATACTACTTCTACTTACCGTCTGAGGGCAAAGTGTTTGTCGCAAGGACTGGTGTCTTTTTGGAGAAAGAGTTCTTATCCAGAAAGACTGCAAAGGTAGAACTTGAAGAAGTTCAAGAGCCACAAACAATGAACGAACCAAAATTGGAACCTGAGCGAGGACTACAAGAAGTTGTAGCTGGAGAGCCTGCTCAAGAAACACAAGTCCTATGTAGATCTGGTAGACCAAGATTTAAACCTGAGAGATATGGATTTCTTATGACTCAAATAGGTAATGTGTTGCTTATGGATCATGATGATGAGCCTGCAACCTACCAAGAGGCTATGAATGGACCCGACTCCGAGAAGTGGCTTGAGGCCATGAAATCTGAAATGGACTCCATGTATGCAAACCAAGTTTGGACCTTGGTGGAAATACCTGAAGGGGTACGACCCATAGGGTGCAAGTGGGTCTTCAAGAAGAAGACCGACATGGATGGGAATGTACAGACATTCAAAGCACGGCTGGTGGCTAAAGGTTTCAGGCAAATTCATGGTGTTGACTATGATGAAACTTTTTCCCCTGTAGCTATGGTCAATTCCATCAGAATTCTACTTGCTATTACTGCGTATTATGACTACGAGACCTAGCAAATGGATGTTAAAACGGCTTTCCTTAATGGAAACCTCCTTGAGGAAGTGTATATGACACAACCCGAGGGTTTTGTATCTCCAGATGAAGCCACTAAAATATGCAAGTTGAATCGATCCACTTATGGATTGAAATAAGCTTCTCGAAGTTGGAATCTACGTTTTGATGAGAAAATCAAAGAGTTTGGTTTCATCAAGAACGAAGATGAGCCTTGTGTTTACAAGAAGATTAGTGGGAGCATTGTTGTCTTCCTGATATTGTATGTAGATGACATACTGTTGATCGGGAATGACATTCCGACCCTACAAGTTGTTAAGAACAACCTAGGGAAGTGCTTTTCTATGAAATACTTGGGTGAAGCGACTTACATACTTGGTATTAAGATCTATAGAGATAGATCGAAGAAGTTGCTGGGTTTGACCCAGAGTACATACATTGACAAGGTGTTGAAACGGTTCAACATGCTTGAATCCAAGAAAGGATTCTTACCCATGTCACATGGTGTGAGTCTCTCTAAGGACCAGTGTCCTAAATCTTTGGAAGATAAGGACCGCATGAAGTTGATTCCATATGCTTCGGCAATTGGATCAATCATGTATGCAATGTTATGTACTCGACCCGATGTCTCATATGCTTTAAGCATGACTAGCAGGTATCAGTCTGATCCGGGTGATGGTCACTGTATCGCAGTCAAGAATATCCTGAAGTACTTGAGAAGGACTAAGGATACATTCTTGGTGTTTGGTGGAGAGGAAGAGCTCGTTGTAAAGGGTTACACGGATGCAAGCTTCCAGACTGACAGAGATGACTCAAAGTCACAGTCAGGTTTTGTGTTTTGCCTTAATGGAGGATCTGTAAGCTGGACGAGTTCCAAGCAGGAGACAGTTGCCGATTCTATGACTGAGACCGAGTATATCGCTGCAGCAAATACGGCGAAGGAGGCTGTGTGGATTAGGAAATTCATCAGCGAGCTTGATGTAGTTCCTAGCATTGTTGATCCCGTAGTTCTCTACTGTGACAACAACGGTGCAATTGCACAAGCTAAGGAACCTAGATCTCATCAGCGCTCCAAGCACATACTTCGGCGCTTCCATCTTATTCGAGAGATTGTCGATCGAGGAGATGTGAGCATATGCAGAGTACCAACTGAAGAAAATATAGCAGATCCACTAACAAAGCCTCTTGCGCAAAAGAAGCATGATGGTCATGTTAGATCAATGGGTATTAGATACCTGAATGATTATCTTTAGTGGGAGCCTTATGGATTGCATATTTGTTGGTTGTTTGTTCATTGGATGAAATATAAAATGTACTATGTATTTCATTTTATATTTAAGGCAAGTTCTTTTATTATGTCATTTGTATCTGTCTGATAAGATTAATTAGCATAATAAATGCCCTTAGAGTGTTTGCTTCCATAGGAATTCAAGTACGTGACTTGAATGTGAGAGCCTATGTTTATAAGAAGCTTCATTCTTAAATGTTTCCTAGTCGAAGTATCATCTTGGAAGCTAAGGGCGATGATGATACATTGAGACTAGCATGTGCATTGACTGATGACCGGTTCTCATAGGTCATGATATTGTGATATCAAGTCATCACATGGGTACTTGTTAGCGAACAAGTTGTACTAGACAGACCCCCCGTGAGACTACTTTGTGGATTGTTATATGAACGTGTCACAAGTAGGTCTCAAGTGACAATGGTGTTTGTGGTTCTTTGACCTGAAGTCACAACATTCACGAGTGAGGAAGAGCGTACTTTGATGCCATCTAAAGTCTTCTCTTGAGAAAGGTTGACGACAAGGGTGGTTGTTGGGTATGTTACGAATCATTTGGATGTTTGTGTGTGAGCAGTTATGGGATTTGTCCTCCTATATGATAGGAGTTACATCCATGGGCCCCTTGATGGAATGAGACTGAGAAATGCATGGCCATGCTTGGTAGAGTCAATATGTGATATTGAGCTCACCAATTTTCAGACAGTCTATTCTGGATCAGGAAACTGGGATTGAACAATTATGTGGGAGACACGGTCCATGCCTCTAGTTCTATCCGGATGCAAAGGACAAAGGGACATGACAACACTGATACATTGGTCATGACAGGCTTGTATGAGTTATGAACTCTTATTGCGTGGGTAGCAATGATGTATTGCTAGATGCCGCTCATTGTTTGTGAGACTTTTGTTGATACTTTGTGATCAAGTGGGAGACTGTTGGAGTTTCTGAGATGATCTCAAAGCAATCAACAGTTAGTCTTGCTGCCAACGCAATATGAGCCTATAGGGTCGCACATAAAAGCGTTTGGAGAAATTGGAGAAAGGATTGTGTTGGCCTTACTCATATTGGATATGAGTGGAGGACCAATCCTGTGACTGCTTGGAATCAAGTTGAGAATGTCTCAAAAGGGAAATCGTTTAATGTGTTTAAACAAACGGATTTACACTAGGTAATTCAGCTAAAGGCATTAACCGAATTCAGCTAAAGGGTTTAGACGAATTCTGCTAATGACATTAACCGAATTCGGCTAAAGGGTTTAGACGAATTCGGCTAATGGCAGATTCGACTAAAGGGTTTCGCCGAATTTGTATAGCCGAATTTATATAGTCGAATTCGTCGAAATGGTTTCGCCGAATTCGGTTAATGTGATTAGTCGAATTCGGTTAATGTGATTAGTCGAATTCGGCGAATGTAAATCTGGACAGATTTTCTGTTTTTCCCTCTGGTCTGCGGATAGCCGATTTTATGACTTGCTTATAAAAGGAACGTGATTAGGGTTTCGATAGAGACGGTTTTTTGAGATCGAGCCCTTTTGCGAGAGAACAGATGACGGAAGTGTTCCGGCTATTCTCGTTTCGTCCGCCGATCGTCATTCCGCCACCGCTGGTCGCCGCTGTCAGTCGCCGCCTCCCCTGGATCGGATCTAGCAGTCCGTGGGGACGTTGAGAGCATCCTTCTCTGACCTAGTTCTTGTATGACAAGAAGCTAGAATTCTCCTTTGCTCGTGTGGACTTCTGTAGAGGGATTGATCTATTTCGATCCTTGAAGAACTCAAAGGCAGATTTCGGATTCTTCGTGGAGCACCTTGGTTGAGTATTGACTCAATCCCACGAAGGTATATTGTATTTCGATTTGCTTTCTTATTCTCTTGAATCATGAAAACCACAAGATCCGTTGATCTCTTTTTGGGTTGTTCTTGTTCATTTTCGCTGCGCATATTCGATATGTCATCCCTTATGAAGGGGTACAGAAAACCCAACAATCATTTCTTTACCCCTAAATTGAAATCCTTTGAAGTATTAAAGTGTATTATTATGGTATGTGATAGATTTAGGATTTTAAGATCTAGGGTTTGCAAGTTTTTGAGATGAGAATGAGGTTTTGAGATTCTTCTTAAAGATGAGTCTTTGCTTTTACCTTCTTTACTTAGTTTGATTTTTATTGATGACTTTTCATTTATCCTTTTGTTTTTCAACAATTTTTTTAAGTTACAAGTATTACAGATGGTTGGCATTGTGTACTGGCAGTGATAGAATGTTCCAGAGCATGCGCCAGGCATTTATTTTAATGCCTGGCGTTAAACAAAATCACTTTTGTGCTGATTGTTATTGTATTGAAAGTTCATGCAGGTTATGGCTTCTTCCAGTATGCATGGTGTCCGTGCCAGAAAGTCTTCGTCCCGTCCTCCACAAGAGTCTTATCAATCATTTGTTAGGATTGAAAAGGCGACTGTTGGTGTAGGCATGGTGTTGCACATAGATCTTCCACATCATGCACATATTCAGAATCTTCTAGCAACATCAGGAGTGTTGTCAGTGATTTCTGATGATTGCTTTTCTACGGATTTTGTTCGGGAGTTTTATAATAATTTGTATGATCTGCCAGAAATGGAGCTTCATGGAGGAGTGATGTCAATGATCCAGTCTGAAGTTATTCAAGTCACACATGACGATCTTCAGAATGAGTTTGGGTTAATAGAGAATGATTATTGCTTAGATGTGGTAGAAAAGTATAGAGCTGAACGGAATTGGACACCAGTAAATCTGGTATTGCACGGGAAGGAGACAAAAGATCAGATTACAGATATTTCTTCACTTAGGGAGGAAGCATTTTTTATTCAAGATATTTTACGACATACAATTATGTTGAAGTCTGGAGATACAAAGAAGATCACTTCACAAATGAGCATAATGACAAATCATATAATGTAGGAAGTACTTTTTGATGTGGCTGATCTTATCCTTTCTCAGATTCGTTATACTTTTAAGTTGAAGGATCCAAGACGGTCTCGACTAAACACTCTTCCCCTAAGTGGACTTATACAACTGGTGGTGATGGCAAAGTATGCATATACAACTCGAACTAATTATATTAATGATCTTGTCCTAGAGCTTTATTCTACTTCAACCCTTGAGTCCCTCGACCATGAGATATACCATCATCTTCACGGCCACCCCTACGATGATGTGTTTCACTCCGAGAGACGAATCGGGAGCATCAGGAGTCATTTGAAGAATTCAAAGAGAATGCGACACGAAGAATGTCACGGATCGAGAAAATGATGCGATACGTGATCAGGGCCTTGAAGTTGAAACTGACACCGACAGAAGAAAGGGATTGGTATGTTCCCGTGGAGGATCCTCCACATCGCTCGACTCGCGGTACTCGAAGGTCAAGGGAATGAGGCAATTCAACTACTGGAGAATCAGACTCACTCAGTGAAAGTAGGCAATTTTAAGGTGGGTTTTTTCAGTTCTGTAATAACATTGCTTAGTATTTGGACAATATTATCTAACGCCAGGCGTTACTGCTTGCACCCAACGTTAGCTGTTATCATGCTTTTCCTTTTATTTTTGTTTTTATTTTGTGAACTATTTCTGCGGTGTTTTCTAATATTTATCTTATGAAAAACAATTTATAAACTATGGCTTGTATGTAAGATTAATTTCTCATTATATTTGTTTTTAAAGCACATAGTTATTATGAATTTTAACTTCCAATTTTTCAGATTTTGGTTAAGCATGATAGAGGCAAACAAATGACGCAAATATATTAAGTAGCCTAGCAAAACTTGCGCATTTTATAAATTTAGCCTAATTCCCCTAAAATACCTTTTAAATCCATTTTGACAACTATTTTATTTAGTCTTAAAATGTCATATAATGGATTTAGAAGGATAAACATAAAATGGATAAGTAGATCACTTGAATAATGATATGATTTTTTATTGAACTTTATTCAATTTGATTTATTTATGGATTTTGGTTTAGTATGTGAAATTCATATCACAAGTTATATAAAGTGATCATATCATGGTGGCTTAAAGAAATAAAAGCAAAAGAAGAAATTAAGCAAATCATGAAGTAGAGAATTGATATTTTATTTTTAGTTGATTTCTACTTTATGCAAATAATTGGACACTAATGAATGAGAGATTTAGGTATCCAAAGAGGACCGGGTATGACGGTTCCTTTGGGTACCCAAATACATCGTGTTTGCTTTTGGGGAGATATGATTGAATGGGCCCTTTTGAGTGGAGTTAGTGTTTCATCTTTAACTTTGAGCCTCCATTCAAACCTTGGTTTAATATTATTTTTATTTGTCAAATTTCCATGATGATTTTGTAAAACATTATTTATGGGAAATTTGTGAACATTTAATTTTATGTTGGGAGAAACATGATTTTGTAAATAATGGTGATTTTGACATTGATTTACAAATACTTTGTGTTTATTACTCCCATTATTTGTCTTAGTTAAAATATTCATATTCATATTCATATTCAACATGCTTTTAGGTATTTCTTGATATTGTGATTTTTTATTTATAAATTTCATAAGCAAGTTGATTTTTGTTTTTAATTCATCATTCTTAATTTTTAAATTATGCTAGCTTTATTATAAGCGATTGTGCTATTTTTAAGAATGGAAACAATTGAATCAATATGATTTTGATAGTTATTTCTATATTTATCAAATGTTTCATCCATCTCTTTAATTTCAATTTTATAGTCTTTACACTTAGCACAATCATTTTCCAAAGATGAATTTTCTAAACATAATCTTTCATTTTGTTCTTTTACAAAAATAGCTTCCTTTTCAAGTACTTTGTATTTTCTTTTAATTCAATATAATCAATACAAGGTGTGGAGTTTTCAAATGAAGAGCATGATGGAGATTCAAACACATTATTTTTTGATTCTACATTCACATCTGCTTTCAAAGTTTTATTTTCTAAACGTAGTTTTGCATTAGTCTTTTTTAATTTCTTAATCTTACGTTTAGTAGTTTGTAGCAATTGTAATGTAGAAATAGAAGTACGAAAGATAGAATTTGATTTCCTTACATTGCTATCGGAAGAGGCGAGATTTGAACATATAGTTCCTTTGACATCGCTTTGGCACTCCTCTTCCGAAGATAGTATTTCTTCTTCTCTTTCACTTGATGTGCACTTCATGGATTCGTCATGAGAGGAGCTTTCTTGAAAATTTGTGCAAGCTTGTATGTTCTCCAATTCTTGTGTTTGTTCCAAACCTGTAAGAGGAAAATCATACATTTCTTCAAGAAATTTCCATACTTTGTATCCACTAGAAAAACAATATATTAATTTGAAGATATCTTGAGATAAAGTACAGAAAATATAATTCATAGCTTTTGCATTTAGGTGACGCTCTTGTTTATTTGATTCGTCCGCTGGTCTTGTTATTGCTATATCCCAAGCATTGATATCTAATGTTTTAATAAACCTTTCCATTAACAATTTCCACCCTTTATAATTTCTTCCTTCGAATAAAGGTGGTGCAAGAGATTTTTCTTCTTCATAAAAATTTCCCCCACTAATTGAAGCGAGATCATGAGAAGCCATTATTCCCGGTTGTTAAGCCGATTTGGAATAACCTCGCTCTGATACCACTTATTGGATTTGTAGGCGCCCTTAGAGGGGGTGTGAATAAGGGTTTTAAAAACTTTAAACTTTAATAGAAAACTTTTGATATTTTGGTCGAAGTAAGTTAAATCAAAAGTGAAGAAATAATGAAATTAGAAATGAAATCAATTTTATTAAACAAGAAAAGACATGATTATCATTTATAAAACTGATTACAAAATCTAATTTCAATGACGCTAGAAATCGAAGCGAATAATATGAAAACCCTTTTTGTTTTCTATACCGACTCATATCCCCACGAACCGGTTGGCTTTAGCCGATCTCTCCCTAGATACGACCTCAAGCCGCTCTAACCAATCTATCACCAGAAAGGCCTCGAGCACCCCCTAGATCTACTCCCTAGACCCAGTCGCCATGTGGCAAATTCCTCCCTAAGTCCTACCTAGACCTAGTCGCCATATGGCAAATTCCTCCCTAAGTCCTACCTAGACCTAGTCGCCAACAAGAGGCAAATTCACAAACCGATTACAAAGATGAAATAAAGGAAAAATACACAATACAAATATGAAACTCCCTATGAGGTAATCTGTAGGAGACGCCGAAGAATCGCTGAAGATCATTGAAGTCCAAGCATGCGTTCTTCGCATTGTGTTAGCGTGTTGATCTAAGACTCCTTTGATTCCTCCTTTTGAAATATGAGTGGGAGATGTGTTTCTCTGGAAATACGGCCCTCACAAAGTTTCTGAAGTGCTGAAATAGGGCTCTTGGCAATCCATTCTCGGAGTCGTCGAAATCATCCAATTTATAGACTTTGAGCTAACGCCGACATTAAGTGCTAACGCCGCGCGTTGACCATGTGTAGCAACATATTGATGGCTCAGATCTTCAGAAGAGGAAGGAGATTCTGCACTTTTGGAATGTTTTATTTTAGGCAATATCAATGCTGGCGTTAAGGCTAACGCGGCGTATTGGGCAAATCATTCCTAATGTTCCTCCTACAATCAAGGCTGCTTTCTCCTTGCCAAAATCATCGATCGGATATCGCCTGGCGTTAAGACTAACGCCTAGCGTTGAGATTCTTTCTTTAATCAGACGGCACGCCATCTTTTCCAAACAGCATCTTCGCCGAACACCATTTTCGTCGAACGGATAGCGCCCAGCGTTAAGATCTAACGCCTGTCGTTAAGTTTCATTTTTAATCAGCTGGCACCCAATTCGTCGAACATATAATTTTGTCGAACACATTTCGTCGAGCGGGCTTCATCATTCGTCGACTGAAATTTCATCGAACGCAAGATTGTCAAACAGTTTTTATTTTGTCGAACCCAGCTTCCGTTCTCAGCAGCTTCATTTCGTCGATCGTAGATTTCGTCTAGCGCTAACGCCCAGCGTTAAGCTAAATGCCCGACGTTAACAAGCTTTCAATCCTTCAGCTTGTGGTTAGTGTCATACCATTGTTTCAGCAACCTGGTGTCATAACTGTCCAAACCTACTTGCTAAAAACACAATGGCAGCAAGATCAAATACAAGTAGGATTTGTTATTCTCAAATCAAAGGGATGCGAAAAACCATGTTCCAACAAAATTGGTTGAGCTCCTCTTGCATTGCAAGAATCCAGTTTGGATCTTGTTCTGCATCTTTTATGGTTTGAGGTTCAACTTGTGATAGGAAACAAGTGTGCATCTGATTTTAGTGTAGTTGATGCCTTGTTTGAACACCTGCTGAAATATCTCCAATTACTTGAGATATTGGATGATCTTTAACTATCATGTGATCAACAGTTGGAGTTGGTTCAGCAATAGTTTCCACTTGAGGGACTTGTTCAGCTGTCATTTGATTTGAATTGTCAGTAAGATCTGGATTATCCTCTTCTTCACTGTCTTCAATTATTTCATTTGATGGAAGTATAGAATCTTCTTTCTGTAGATCCAATCCATTGAATTTTCCACAAAGAGCTGGTATCTGCAAAGTATCTTTGGTAGAGGTGGTATTCCTCTCCTCAATTAACATGTTAGTCTCATTAAAAGATACATGCATGGACTCTTCTATCTTAAGAGTAGATTTGTTGTAAACTCTATATGCTTTACTAGAAAGAGAATATCCAAGGAATATACCTTCAACAGATTTAGCTTCAAATTTCCTGAGATACTTCTTATCATTGTTATGCACATAGCATTTACATCCAAATATCTTAAAATAGTTAACCTTAGGCTTTTTATTCTTGAGTAATTCATAGGGAGTTTTGCCCTTAAGTTTATGTATCAGGCTTCTGTTCAACACATAATTAGCTGTGTTCACTGCCTCTGCCCGAAAGGAGAGTGGCAAGTAAGCATTAGCAAGCAATGTAGTTGCTTATTCAATTAGGGTTCTATTTTTCCTTTCAGCTACCCCATTTTGGTGAGGAGTTCTAGGAGCAGAGAAACATTGTCTGATCCTGATAAGAAAATATTTTTACGCGACGTAGGAGGCAAGCGCACCTATCGCGTGTAGTATATACGATTTAGAAAAATCATATCAAGGTCGTATTTAGTCCTGGGTCCCGTCGAGTATTGTTACTTCGAGCTACGACTATTGTTTTATCGGATATAAAAATGGATGAAAGTTTATGCATTAATTAAAAACAAAAATGATAACAATCGCGGGCTTGGTGTGCGTTTAGCAAAAACCAAGAAAAGCGATAGAAAAGACAAAAAAAGACGCACTAAATGAAAAACTCACACACTCTACGGGAATTTAAATGACTGGAATTAAAGGACAGAAATTAAAGGAATGCAATCTCTACCCGAATGGGTAGAGGGGAAGTAAATGCGTGAGCAAGTTCTACCCAAATGGGTAAACGGGAAATAAATGAAGTGCAAGTTCTACCCAAACGGGTAGACGGGAAATAAATGCAGTGCAAGTTCTACCCAAACGGGTAGACGGGAAATGAATGCATGACGATAAACTAAAACTAAGCTATTGAACGAAATAACGAAAACATAAACAACGAAAACACGAATAATAAAAACTTAAAGTGAAAATACAAAAACAAAGAAAGCATTACGAGAGAAAAACGCTCGCTTTGAAGCGATTTTAAACGCAGCCCGAATATCCCATTCTAAACTACCGTGTCAAGGAAGAAAAGAATGAAAAATTATGACGACGCATAAATTCGAATCTAAGCGAGAAAACCGATTTTATGGCGACGAATAAATCTAGCTAAAGAAAGAAAAATTGCGAAAATTGAAGTGCGGAAATAAAGCTAAGTTATGAATTGAAATACGGTGCAGAAATAAAGCTAAGTTATGAATTGAAATACGGTGCAGAATATGAAATTGCAGAATTTGAAATTACGCTACGAATGCACGAAAAAAACTAAATTTATTTATTGCCATAATAACGGGGTTTACAGGAAATAAAATTACAAAATTAAAAACATTTAATTACAACATTTATATAAAAACATTACAAAAAAGAAAATAAAAAAACTTAATTAATTACATAAAAAAACATAAAAAGAAAATACAAAAACTATGGTGGAGAATTATTGTGGAAGATCACCCAAAAAAGGGCAATCCAAGAGGAGGGATTAGTGAGGGGGAGGGGTTCTATTTATAGGCAAAATTTTCAAATTACACGCCCTCGGACACGGGCGTGTCTGAGGGCGTGACACGGCTTGGGGTGCGAATAGCCAGAACAGCTGGATCCAGGCGGGCATCTGGAAGGCTTGACCGGCGACTTGGAAGTACACGGGCGTGTTCTAAGGAACACGGGCGTGTTCGATGTCGGCAGTGTGCTGTCGGCTGCTGGGCGTGACGGGCGACATGTCCTTTGTTCTTCTGGAAGGAATTGATGGTCACGGGCGTGTCTGAATTGTCACGGCCGTGACTTTGATTTTTTTGGATGAAATGCTTCAAGTGGCTGGAATCTGGGATGGATATCCAACACGGGCGTGACCAAGTATACGGCCTCGGTCACGGGCGTGACCATGTACACAGCCTCGGTCACGGGCGTGACCATGTACACGGCCTCGGTCACGGGCGTGACCGAGGGCGTGACTCGATGTTTGAGCTGGAAAAAGAACAGAGAAAAGAAAATGTTAGGGATTAGTGAACACGCCCTTGGACACGGGCGTGACCAAGGGCGTGACTTAACAAAATTACAGAAACTTTACAAAATGAAAATAAAACTAAGTTAAAAACAAAAATAACAAAAAAAAAACATTTTATTCAATAATTTACATATATTATTTACAAATCTAATTAAAATTATACTAAAATCTATATAGAAAAATGCGTATATTTACTATTCATCAAACACCCCCATACTTAAGCTTTTGCTATTCCAGAGCAAAAGTAAGGGATACCTATAAGACGTTTAATAATATTTCTAATTTACTAAAGTTTTTATTAAATCAAAAGTAAGATCGAAATAAATTTAGGGTATTTAAAGAGGTAAGTCCAAAACTATGAAAGTAATTTAAAAAGAGCGAAAAATTTTTAGCGAGACTTCTAGAGTTAGCTAAATAGCGTCGATTATTGCAGTCTTTGGTACCTTTTAATTAGAATGGAATTATATAAAACTTTAACCTTTTTTAAGAAAGTTTTTAAGAATAAATAAAGCCTACTAATTATGCTCTCTCAAACTTTTTTTAAATTAAAATCTAGGTACAATTTTAATGGCTAAGGGGTAGGGAAAAAAAGTAGCCTTGGCAAAAAGAAGAGTGCTTGGATTTAGGGGTGACGGATTTTATCCTCTCACCCCACCTTTTTGGTGGCCTTTGCTTTGATTCCCAGTGTTGGTTTACGCGGGAGAATTGAAATCATTTCTAAACTTAACCCAATGCCCGTGTTTACGGAATTATTAAAAATTTTTATTCCCATTGACACGGGATTTCTTTTAACAATATTGGGTGCCTGTGTTTACGGAATCTCTTTATTCCCATTGACACATGATTTCTTTTAAAACTCCTACTTTTATTATTTTTATGCCAAGCTAAGGGGTGTTTATAAGGGGGGTTTCAAGAGAAATTCTAGATTAATAAAAAAAGATTTTTGAGAGCAAGTTTAGTAGATTAAAAACATTCCTAAAGTTTCACAAGTTTAGAGTTAGAATAATTGAATCTAAAGATGGTTTGCCAATATAATACAAAAAGGAATCTATTTAGGGTAAACCCGAGGTAGTGCTAAAAATTCTGTTCTCAAATTAAATTAAGATCGCAAGATTTTCTTTACTACTAAAAATTCCTCGATTTAAATTTTTCAAACTATGAAATAAACAAAATGGTTTTAGCAAATCATAAATAATGAAAAACGCTTAAAGATAAAACTAACCTAGCCTTGGAAATAACAAAAAGCTAAGTAGGGGTTTTATTTTATTTTTTGGTTTTTTAATATGTTTTTCAAATATATATATATATTTTTTTTGAAGTTTTTTAAGATATGATATATTTTTTTGATTTTTGATTTTTCATAACAAAATACATATATAAAAACTAAAAAGAGGAAGAAGAAAATTAAGAAAAGTTATATACAAAATATTTTTGATAAGTTTTTTTTTTTCTAAGAAATTTTTTTTTCATCATATATTTTTTTTGATTTTTTTATTTATAACAAAATACATATGTAAATACATATATATTTACATTAATACTAAAAAAAGGGAAAAGAAAGAAAAAGAAAGAGAAAGACATATATATTTTTTGTATGTTATGACAAAATTTTTGTGAATTTTGTTATAACAAAATTTTTTAGTAAAACTTTTCATCATTTTTTTTTATTTTGATTTATTATTATAAATAAGGATTTTTATATACAAATAAAAGACATAAACATAAAACATTTAAAACGTTTTTTTTTTCTAAGTTAATTAATGATTTTTTTGGATTTTTCATTTGATTTCCTATGTACATATTAAAAAAAAATTACAAGAAGAAAAGAGAAATGAAAAGAGGGACAAAGATGTTGCAACATAATTTTGTTATGTTGTAACACATTTTGCTATTTTATTTATTTTGTCATTTTTTTTTCTAAGTAAAAATGAGGGACAATAATTACAAAAGGGGAAAACATGATACCATACCCCCATACTTAAAATCAACATTGTCCCCAATGTTGAAGTAAGTATGAGGAACAAATCTATATATGTACAAAAGTATGAAAAGGAGGAAAAAGAAAATACAAGGGGGGAAAAACAGGGATAAAAAGCACGCCCCTATTTTGGAGACGGGATGACCGGAATAAGTACCTGCAAAAGATGTTAAAACATAGTAAAGGTTATTTACTAGGGGGGGATAAAAATGATAAAATCATATGCATATATATATATATATAAGTTTTTTATTTGTTTTTCCAATTTTTCTTAGTTACAAAAAAAAAATAAAACATATATACATAAAGCAAACTATATATATATATATATATTTTGGGAGATCTTTCTAACACATATTTTCATCATTATTAAAATATGCATATATATATAAACCTTTATACTTAATAAAAATAAAAAATAAAGAGAAACTTTAAAATAAAAAGCAAAGAAGAAGAAGTGAAATGCAAGGATAAAAGTAATAGGGTTTCCCCTTTTCAAAATATCGACAAAAATCCCCTTTCGGGTCTGTCGAATAATCCTACTTTGAGAAAACTACCTATTATTCTATCTCAAAAATTCCAAAAATTCTTTTTGATTTATGTTTCAAAATTTTCCATTATTTTGTCATTTTAATTAGAGTATTATTTTGTTTTGTTTAAATATGCATATGTAATCTTAATGAAAATAAAATAGAAATCATATCATCATTTTTTATGCATATTTATATACAAAATAAAACTTATTAAGTAATAAAACTTAATAAGATAAAACTTAATAAGTAATAAAACTTAATAAGATAAAAAAACAAAGAAAGAAAACAAAACATATATTTTTTTGATTTTTCAATATTTTCATCATCATTTTTTTTGGATATTAATATGATAATAATATATATAAATACTTAACAAAAAAGAAAAGCAAGAAAAAGGAAAGAGGAAAAAAAAAGAAAAAAATAAGAAAGCCAAAAATACTTAATTAAATTTTTTTTTGTGGGATTTTTTTGGTTTTTCCATCATCATTTTTTTTTTGATTTTTTAAAATTTAGCCAAATATTTACATATATAATTTACATATATAAGACCTAAAAATAAAAATAAGAAAGAAAGAAAAAAGGAAAAAGATATTTACAAAAAGAAAGATACATAATTATATTAAATTTTTTTTTTTGGATTTTTCTTATATGTACATTTATATACATAATGATACTAAAAAAAAGGAACAAAAATAATAAGAACAAAAAAGAGAAAAACAAAGCGAAAAGGAATTTTTATGATTTTTGGTTTTTTTTCACAAAAAGGATGAAATATATATATAAAGTAAAACCACATATAATTTTTTGAGTTTTCTAAATGTATTTTCATCATTTTTGAAATACGCATATTCAAATTTATATTAAAACATAAGAAAAAAACAAAATTAATAAAGAAAAGCTTTAAGATGAAAAGCAAGGAAGAAAAAGTAGAAATAATAAGGTAAAAGCAACGGGGTTTCCTCTTTTCAAAATATCGACAAAAATCCCCTTTCGGGTCTGTCAAGTAATCCTACTTCGAGAAAACGATCTATTGTCCTATCTTAAAATTCCTAGAATTCATTTTGATTTTGATTATAAAGTTTTTCATTATTATTTTTCATTTTGAAATTTGAAATAATATGTTTTCAAATATGCATATAAAAACTTTAATGAAAAACAAAATAGAAATCCTATCATTTTTTTGGTTTTCTTATAGGCATATAAAGAAAGAACATATATATTATTTTTTTTTTTTGGTTTTTAATTTTATATATTTACAAATTAAGGCTTAATGAAAAGAAAGAACATATATTTTTTTGGGTAAGATGGTTTTTTTAATTTTTTTTGATTTTTTGAAGATGATAAAATCAATAACGTAAACTCTTTTCGCAATATCGACGAAGTTTTCCCCGGCAACGGCGCCAAAAACTTGATAAGAAAATATTTTTACGCGACGTAGGAGGCAAGCGCACCTATCGCGTGTAGTATATACGATTTAGAAAAATCATATCAAGGTCGTATTTAGTCCTGGGTCCCGTCGAGTATTGTTACTTCGAGCTACGGCTATTGTTTTATCGGATATAAAAATGGATGAAAGTTTATGCATTAATTAAAAACAAAAATGATAACAATCGCGGGCTTGGTGTGCGTTTAGCAAAAACCAAGAAAAGCGATAGAAAAGACAAAAAAGACGCACTAAATGAAAAACTCACTCACTCTACGGGAATTTAAATGACTGGAATTAAAGGACAGAAATTAAAGGAATGCAATCTCTACCCGAATGGGTAGAGGGGAAGTAAATGCGTGAGCAAGTTCTACCCAAACGGGTAGACGGGAAATAAATACAGTGCAAGTTCTACCCAAACGGGTAGACGGGAAATAAATGCAGTGCAAGTTCTACCCAAACGGGTAGACGGGAAATGAATGCATGACGATAAACTAAAACTAAGCTATTGAACGAAATAACGAAAACATAAACAACGAAAACACGAATAATAAAAACTTAAAGTGAAAATACAAAAACAAAGAAAGCATTACGAGAGAAAAATGCTCGCTTTGAAGCGATTTTAAACGCAGCCCGAATATCCCATTCTAAACTACCGTGTCAAGGAAGAAAAGAATGAAAAATTATGACGACGCATAAATTCGAATCTAAGCGAGAAAACCGATTTTATGGCGACGAATAAATCTAGCTAAAGAAAGAAAAATTGCGAAAATTGAAGTGCGGAAATAAAGCTAAGTTATGAATTGAAATACGGTGCAGAAATAAAGCTAAGTTATGAATTGAAATACGGTGCAGAATATGAAATTGCAGAATTTGAAATTACGCTACGAATGCACGAAAAAAACTAAATTTATTTATTGCCATAATAACGGGGTTTACAGGAAATAAAATTACAAAATTAAAAACATTTAATTACAACATTTATATAAAAACATTACAAAAAAGAAAATAAAAAAACTTAATTAATTACATACAAAAACATAAAAAGAAAATACAAAAACTATGGTGGAGAATTATTGTGGAAGATCACCCAAAAAAGGGCAATCCAAGAGGAGGGATTAGTGAGGGGGAGGGGTTCTATTTATAGGCAAAATTTTCAAATTACACGCCCTCGGACACGGGCGTGTCTGAGGGCGTGACACGGCTTGGGGTGCGAATAGCCAGAACAGCTGGATCCAGGCGGGCATCTGGAAGGCTTGACCGGCGACTTGGAAGTACACGGGCGTGTTCTAAGGAACACGGGCGTGTTCGATGTCGGCAGTGTGCTGTCGGCTGCTGGGCGTGACGGGCGGCGTGTCCTTTGTTCTTCTGGAAGGAATTGATGGTCACGGGCGTGTCTGAAATGTCACGGCCGTGACTTTGATTTTTTTGGATGAAATGCTTCAAGTGGCTGGAATCTGGGATGGATATCCAACACGGGCGTGACCAAGTACACGGCCTCGGTCACGGGCGTGACCATGTACACGACCTCGGTCAAGGGCGTGACCATGTACACGGCCTCGGTCACGGGCGTGACCGAGGGCGTGACTCGATGTTTGAGCTGGAAAAAGAACAGAGAAAAGAAAATGTTAGGGATTAGTGAACACGCCCTTGGACACGGGCGTGACCAAGGGCGTGACTTAACAAAATTACAGAAACTTTACAAAATGAAAATAAAACTAAGTTAAAAACAAAAATAACAAAAACAAACATTTTATTCAATAATTTACATATATTATTTACAAATCTAATTAAAATTATACAAAAATCTATATAGAAAAATGCGTATATTTACTATTCATCAGATCCCTTCTTTTCCACAGAATTCTCTCATCAGAAGAGATTCAAACTCAGTGCCATGATCACTTCTGATCAATGCAAAAAGAGTAGAGTACTCAATCTTGATGGACCTGAGAAAGTCTGTCAGAACATTAAAGGTGTCAGACTTGTTCCTAAGAAAGAACACCCAAATGAATCTTGAGAAGTCATCTACAATAACTAGAGAATAATGCTTCCCTCCTAGACTTTGTATTGCAGTGGGTCCAAAAAGATCCAAATACAGTAAGTACAAAATCCTAGGTGAATCACTCTTGGATAAAGATTTAAAACTACTTCTAGTTTGCTTACCTAATTGACAAGCCCTGCAGAGTCCTTCCTTCTTGTATGAACCAGAGGGCAGTCCTCTAACAAGATTGTCCTTAGAAAGCTTAGATATAGTTCTAAGGTTAATATGTCCTAGCCTTTTATGACATAATTCATTTGTTTTACTTATAGAATTAAATAAACAAATATCAGAATTGGCAGAGTCAAAATTGACTAAATAAATGTTTCCATGTCTAATACCAGATAACACATTTATGTTTTTATTATTGGTAATAAGACATAAGGGATGGTTAAAGGTTACCTGATAACCTTCATCACATAACTAGCTTATGCTGATGAGGTTGTGTTTCAGACCCTTGACATAAGCTACCTTTTTGAAGGTAACTGCTCCAACTTTGATCTTCCCATACCCTTTGTTTTGTCCACAGTTGGAGTCTCCAAAGATAACCTTGGGTCCAAGCTTTGCCTTGTAGTTACTCAGGTTGGCCTTATTTCCTGTCATGTTCTTTGAACACCCACTATCCAAATACCATTGTTCTTTTAATTTTGGATAGCCCTGTAGTTGATCAACATCACTTTCATATTCTGATTCATCTGAATTGTTTGTTGATGCATTGATTGCCATCATGCAGAAACTTCTTTCATCTGCATCATCTTCATCATCACTGGAGCTGGATGAAGATGCATTTTCTGACTCACTGCTTGAGTTATAAATAGCCATCAAGCATTGGTCTTTTTCATTTGCATCACTTTCATCTTCAGATGAGCTGGATGAAGACTCTGACTCTTCTGCAGAACCTTCAACCATGTTGTTGAGGGTATTCCAGATATCCCTGGCTGAGGTGCAGTCCACAACTTTTTGGAAAATGTCATCAGACATTGTTTGTGACAAAATATTCATTGCCTTGGCATCTGCACTTCTCTGCTTCTTTTGGGCCTCTGTCCACTCAGGTGGTGGAACAACATTATTTGTTGTTGCTGTTTCAACACTTGTTATTGCTATAGGAGTAGGAGGTCCTGTCAAAATAACATTAAAAATTTCTTCGTCAATAGAATTCATGTATAATCTGTTCCTTGCCTTCCATAGTGCAAACTTATTTAGATTGCACATAGGAGGCCTTGTGCTTGAATATTCTTTGTGTGCCATGGATTTTTAGAAAAAGAAAACTCTAAAATAAATTTAAGATCTAATTGATCTTTTGATTCAGGTGTTAGCCTTATACAATCAACCAACCTCTGATACCAATTGAAAGTGAGGTTAGATCTTAGATTTACTCTAGAGGGGGGGGGGGTGAATAGAGTATTAAAAAGTTTTTCACTTATTTTTATAGCAGAATTAAAATAATTAAGGTCTAAGGTTATTTTTCTAACATAATACACATGCCTTTATTTTAGATATACTAGAAGTAGTGCTTAAAAACAAATCCTCTATTTAAATAGAAAACACGAAATATTCTTTAAAATTTAACCCCAGCCATTTAAATCTATAAATCTATGTAAAACAAATGGCTAGCAAAGTAGGAATTACAAAAATCAATAGTTACTCTCGAAATTAGGTGCTTGGAAATAAAACACAACATAGGGTTTTATTTTATTTTTGGTTTTTCTATAATGAAATGAACTTAATTTTTGAAATTTTTGGGGTTTTGAAATTTTTGTTTGTATTTTCTGAGTTTTTGTATAATGAAATAACAGTTTTTTGGATTTTGGGGGTTTTATATTTTTTTTGGATTTTTTAAGTTTTTTATTTACAAAATATGAAATTTTTATTTTTGGGGTTTTTTAGAATTTGGTAGGATTTTCTAAGTTTTTTTTATTTAAAAAATAAGATTTTTGGAGGTTTTTTAGAATTTTTTGGATTTTCTAAGTTTTCTTACAAAATAAGAATATTTGGATTTTTTGGGTTTTTAGAATTTTTTTTTGGATTTTTGGTTTTTTTTTGCGAAATAATTTTTTTTATTTTGGATTTTCTGTTACGAAATAAAATATTTTTGTAAATTTGTGGTTTTGTAATTTTTTGCTTTTGCACATAATTTTGAGATGAAAATAGGAAAACACCCCCATACTTAAAACCCAACATTTTCCCCAATGTTAGAATTTATGTATGAAGAAGTTAGTAAAGAAAAATTGCGGTTTGTACAAAAATAAAGAAGGGGGAGCGAGAGGGATTCCCTGATTGAGGACGGCGAGGCCGCAATAAACCCTGCAAAAACTTGTAAATATAGTGAAGCGTGATAAAATATTGGATAAATATGGGGTGCCTCCCACGAGCGCTTTGTTTACCATCGCGTAGCTTGACTAATTTGACGTTAGACTCTAGGGTTTGTCTCCATATTACCTGGCAAAGCTCCAATTTGTTGCTAGGAGACCATCTTCGCAAGTTGTCCAGCCTGAATTTCCTAATTTTTTACCGATCTAGTAATATTCAAAATATTTGAGCGTTAGACGCGAAGTGTTTAGCGAAAGCCTCTTTGAGCGGAGATGGTTTTGGAGAAAGAGGTTGAAATCCCTGCTGAAATCTCTGGGGGAATCCTTGCAGAAATCCCTAGGGACCGGCATTTGGGGGGCGTTGAGTGTTGTTTTGATTACTCCAGGAGAAGTTCGGGTGGTTCCTCCAACACGGAGTATAATTATTAATATAAGGATTATTATTAGGGTTGAAGGGGGGCCGAACTGGATTGCTTAGGTAATCCACTATTTCTTTGACTATGTTATAACTATTATTATTATTATTATTGTTATTACTATTATTATTATTCGCCCACACGAGAGTGGAGGAGGAAGCAGTCATCTCCGCCACTTTCTTACTTAGCCGCTCTACCTGCGAGGCTAAGTGAGAAGTGGCATCCACTTCAAAAATCCCTGTCGGTTTATTAGGACACGACCTAGGCACATTCCATTGATATGCGTTCATGGCCATTTCCTCGAATAGATTTTGGCATATTTCTGGGGTTTTGTTATTTAACGTCCCCCGGTGACCGCATCGATCATTTGTCGCGTTTGGAAATTCATGCCATTGTAGAACGTTTGGACTTGCATCCAGGATGGTAGCGTGTGATGAGGACACCTACGCAAAAATTCCTTAAAGCGCTCCCAAGTCTCGTAGAGAGACTCAGAATCGAATTGAATGAATGAAGCAATATTCGTGCGCAATTTAGCGGTTTTTGACGGGGGGAAAATATTTCGTTAGAAATTTCTCCGTAAATTCAGCCTACGTAGTTATAGATACCCTCGGAAGAGAAGTCAACCATGTCTTAGCCTTTGTCCGGAACAAAAATGAAAATAAACGTAAACGAATGGCTTCATCAGTAACGCCATTAATTTTAAAAGTATCGCAATTTTCCAAAAAGTTTGAAATGTGTAAATTCAGGTCCTCATCCGGCAAACCGTCAAATTGTATTAACTATTGTACCATTTGAATGATGCTAAATTTAATTTCAAAATTATTATTGGCTACCGTGGGGCGAATGACACTCGATCCT
Organism: Dactylorhiza incarnata; assembly: GCA_033032865.1. Taxonomy (NCBI): domain Eukaryota; kingdom Viridiplantae; phylum Streptophyta; class Magnoliopsida; order Asparagales; family Orchidaceae; genus Dactylorhiza; species Dactylorhiza incarnata. Next base: position 24,797,912 of record JAWHQI010000003.1, read on the forward strand.
ACATCTTCTAAATATGGCCGCGCATAATATGTCATGGTCCAATGCGGGGCCGCAACTGGATTGGGCTCAACCATAGCTTCAACGTTAAGTTCTCCAATAGACTCTTCGAGATTTAAAGGTGGATTTTGATCACGAGATCGAAGGCGTTCATGAAGGGTGCACTCGATTTCGCGATCAAAAGGAGCTTCTGGTTCGTTCGAAGACCTTCCTCGGGTCATACACTAATATTAAAAGATAATTTTTTCTGTTATTTGGCCTTCTCTATTTTTTGTGTTTTTGTTTTTGTTTAGAAAATATTTATTAGAGAGAAAGGGGGAGGAAAAAATAAAAGATAAATTAATAGCGATTCCTTTTTCAAAATAACAACACAAGTCCACGGCAACGGCGCCAAAAACTTGATGAGTTAGATTTTAAGTTCTTGCAGTTGCCTTGGTGTGATTAGAATTAGGCGAGCATTGTCGAGGGGTCTGGCGAGTATTTATACTTTGAGAAACCAACCATTATTCTATCGAGAGATAGAATTAATAGTCTTTTTTCTTTCAAAATATCGATAGTTATTCCCCGGCACTAAGGGTGTGCGTCCAAAACTGAAACCGGCAGAACCGGGCTGAACCAACAAAACCGAACCGAATTTCAGATTATACCGATCGGTTTGGTTCGATTTCGGTTTTGGGGGGTTTAAAAATGACACCCATTCGGTTCAGTTCGTTCTTCCCCATGGGAAAACCGATTGAACTGAACTGAAGCAACCCCCATTTTTGCAAGCTACCCAAGTCAAAATGAATCATCCATACTGTTATATTTTATTGTCTCTGGTTCATGGAACATTCATGCCCCAGCTTAGATTTCAATTAAATTGTTGTCTTAGGAGATTACACTATCCTTTTTGGGCATGCAACAATGTTGATCGACTATAGCTGATTCCGACACATCTTTGATTGTTAGACGACCTGTAACTGTAAATATAAAAAATTATATTCATGGCAAATATATGTTATTTCCGGAACTTTATCAAATTACATGTGTTTACTTTTGAGTATCAATGTTTTAGTCATAGTTTGAGTAATACGATTGTGTCTCAAACTGACAATTATAACAGTCATAATTTATGATGAAGAAACTGAACCGATAGGTAAAAATACGAACCGAACCAAACATAACCGATTGGTTTCAGTTCGGTTTCGATTTTGGGAGAGTAAAAACCAAGGCTTGGTTCGGTTTCAGTTTTGCATAAAACTGAACCGAACAGACCCGCTTGCAGGCCTACCGATGACGGCGCCGAAAACTTGATGATTTATAAAAAAGGATTTTTTGCCAAGCTTTTGGAAATTTATCCAAACTAATCTTCGATAAAGGCAAGTATACCTTATCGCGTATAATATAGGATATTTTAGAAAATATCAAGGTCGTACTTTTCCGGATCGTGTTGATTATTTCTACTTTTAAGGAATGAGTTATTATCTTATCGGAAATAGGGTTTGATTAGGTTTGTAATTTTTAAAGAGCGATGGAGATAATAATTAGGATCTGGTGTGCGTTTAGTGGAAATAGAGAGAAAGACACTTTAGGAAAAAAACACAATAACACAATAAATTGAAAACTCACACGCTCTACAATAGTTAAAATGACAAGTAATAAATCTAAGTTAGCACACACACACACACACACACACACTCTACTTGAATTGAAAACTTAATTGAAAGAAAGCAGAAATTTATCGCATACACACACACACACACACACTCTACTTGAATTGAAAACTTAATTGAAATAAAGAAGAAAAATTATCTCGTACATACACACTCTCTATTTGAATTGAAAAAAAACATAAAAACTAAATTAGCAAAGAAAGAGAAATTAAACTCATAGACACACCCACTCTACAATAATTAAAACCTAAATTAACAAAAAGAAAAATTAAACTCATACACACACACACACCATAAAGGAAACTAATTTTATAAGAAAGTAAAAAAATTAAACTCATATACCCACACACAACTTTAATTTGAAAACTAAATTAACAAAACCAAAAACAAAAATTACTCACATACACACACACACAAATATAAAGGAAACTAATTTAAAAGAAAGTACAAAATTAAACTCATACACCCACACACACAACTTTAATTTGAAAACTAAATTAACAAAAACAAGAACAAAAATTACTCTCACACACACACACCCAAACATAAAGAAAACTAAATAAAAAAAACTATTCTCATATACACACACACTAACATAAAGAAAAGAAGAACAATTCAAGAGAAATAACTAGTTTATTTTCCAAAATAAAGATTACAACCTTGGAAAGAGAGTGCAAAAAAACATAAAAGACATGAAGGAAAAATACAGAAAAGTTGGCTCACAATTCCAAAAAAGGCAAAAATTGTGAACCCCCACCCTCAGCTGAATCCCAGTATTTATAGGCAAAAAATTGGAACTACACGCCCTCGGTCACGGGAATGACCGAGGGCGTGACCAATGGTGTGTCTAAGAAGCTAGAATAGCTAGCATTCTGGGTGGTTTTTGGAAGACTTTGACTAGTGAGGTGGCCCAACATCGGCATGACCCAAATGTCACGGGCGAGACCTCGATCGGCGGGCGGCAGTTGTATCGGCCGTGTGATGGCTGGCGTGTACGGTTGCTTCTAGAAGATTTGGTGGGTCACGGGCGTGTACTTTGGGACACGGGCATGACTTGATCATTTGAATGAAATTTGGTTCATGTGGCTGGAATCTGGGCATGACCATCTGCACGGGCGTGACTGGCTACACGACCTCAGTCACAGGCAGACCGAGGGCGTGACTTGACATATTCCTGGATAGAAGGCAACAGTGAGCTGAAAATATGAATTTATGTAGACATGCCCTCGGCCACGGGCATGATCGAGGGCATGACCTAACAAAAAATAGAAAACATAGAAAAAGAAAGAAATATTAAGTTAGAAATGAAAATATATAAAACAAGCATTTTATTCATTAATTTACATAAGAAATTTACTATTTTAATTAAAACCAAACTAAAAACTATACTAAAAATTCGTATAAATTACTATTCATCATCTCTATATCCATAGTAGAAGCTGAATATATCACCATTGGAATTTGCTGTTCACAACTACTGCAGATGCAAAATCAACTTTTAGATTATAATGTAAACCTAGAAAAATTAGTAATCAATTGTGATAGCTCAAGTGCAATCTCAATAGCTTCTAATCATATTCTTCATAGCATGACCAAGCATAGTGAGATACGTCATCATTTCATTATGGATAATGTACTAATGGCAAAGTTGTCTTAGCATATATCCCTACAGATGAGCAAAAGGCTGACATATTCACTAAGCCTCTTGATGAAAATAAGCGTAAGCACTTCATAGATGCTCTAGGAATGCTTGATAAATCAAGCTAAAAAAATTACAAAAAATTATCAAATTCTTTTACTCTAAAGATAATTCGACGTTGCTCTAAAAACATATCAACGCGCTCATCGAAATCCCTTCGTTTTAATTATCTTCAAAAATGATTATTCAATGCAGTATCAAAATGGATGTAGCTGTAGCATCGAAGTGATTAAATAAGTTGCGTTGAAATCTCTCGACGCTGCATCAATATCTCTCGATGCTGCGTCAAAACCTAAACCTATTTTTAATGCCGACTATAAATGGACAACATTTAACCTTCGTCATCTACGCCTTCAAACTTGTCGCCTTCTTCTTCTTCAAAATTCCCTCCAGTATCTCTTGTTTGTGCAGTCTCTCTCACTTTCTTACAGGTACAAATGGTCTCTCTCAAGATCGACTCGGGATTTGACATTGATCTCAATCGCTTTGAAAATGTTTATGAGAAATTTTGACAGATACTAAATTTGTTCGAAGAACAAGGACTAAAAAAACTTATCTCCACAAGGGACAAAATAATGGAACAGGAGTTAAGATCTGTGTATGCAACCATACAATTTACTAAGAATGAGAACATCACAGGAACCATCAATGAAACTACCGTGTAATTTCTAAAACCTTCATATGCTCAACATTTGATATTCTAGAGGGAGATGGAAATGAGTCTCTAATTGAGGCAGGAACATGAAAAGTTCTAGGCAGAATGAAATTCACTAAGGCTAAGAACATTGATCTAAAGAAAAAGGATTTTGATGAAGAATATCAATTTCTAGCCGATATTGTTAGGAAGGTACTAATATGCAAGACATCTGCACATGATGTTGTTCCAAGAACCCAACAACCTCTTATGGGGACTCTCATTTTACAAAAGAAGATTGACTGGGGGATTTGTCTCCTCAGACAGATAAAGCATAAGGCTTAGCAAAGAAAAATAGCATATGCCTGAATTCTAAGTCAAGTTCTGAGGCACTACTACATCAGGGTATGCAGGAGTAATGCAGTACATATTCATCTAGGTGAGCGTTTGAACAACAAGCTCTTTGTTAAATGGGCAAGACAAAACCCAAAAGTCATAGCCCCCATTTATAGACAGGAAGACCTCGTCGACTCGGCATCCCATCATTAGCTCCTTCTCTCTCTCTCCTACTCATACTCGTGATATCTCACCTCCACTCTCTCCTCAAAACTCTCCACCATCTATTCCTTATCCTATCATTGATACCATTTTTTACCTCTCCCATTACTTCCATCCATCTATACACTTTAATACCTTCATTACCATATCAAGAGATTCCCCCCACCATCCCTGCTCCCCATTAACGTACAATCCATTATTCACAATGAGATTGCATTCACCTTCGCAATCTTCACCTCTTAAATCTCTACAACCATTAATGATCTCTCCACCAAACTCACTACTACTGAAAATAAACTCACAAATCTCGATTCTTCTTTCTCGTCCCTCAAGCAACCTCAGGGGGACTCACCAGTCATAATTTCTATCTTGATCTTTCTCCTGTGAGATCTCAAGAAGGGGAGAATATTCCTAACAACAGCTCTCCCATAGAATGATCCTCCTTCATCTCCTTCCTTTAATAACTCTCCTAATAACTCTAATGAGGGTAATGCTGATGCTAATGCTAATGTTGACAGTACTGCCTCAGAAGGGTTCGTCCCAGTAGTCACAGGGGGTGAACTTCCCCTGGAAGAAGTGGCTGATATTGCTCCAGAAGGGTCCATCCCAGAAGCCACAAAGGTGAACTTTCCCTGGAGAAAGTGTCTCAAGAAGGGGGAGAGCATGCTATGGATACAGAAATAGTCGGTGAAGCTACAACACAGGCTGTTGAAAGCAAAGTTGAGGTTAACATAAATGAGCATATTGATACTGATAAGGACTATGAGGACTATATCGATAATGATGGTGAGGACCATTACATGTGTGCTCTTTACTCAAGAGAATTAGATATTGTGCATAAGGCTACTACTTTTTCACCTCAAGTTGAGGCTCATTCCTCTAGATTTAATACTCCTCCAAATATAATTACCACATTTCAAAAAATAAATACTCCCGAAAGTTCTTCTAGACTTAACACTGACATCTTTAGGGCCTCTCATTCTATTTTTGCTACCAAAATCCCTTATTCTTCAGCTAGCCTTCTTCCTACACCATCTAATAGAAAGTCCACTCAAACCTATTGAAGAAAGAGACAATATGATTCCAGGCCTTGCTGGGAAAAATACTCCAAGAATCAAAGAAAGTAATACAGACTGATGAAGTCTTATCAAACTGAATCCTAAATATTATATTTCAGAGGATGTCTATAATTCTACCCTCATAACTAGAGAGGGCCCAAAATTTGAAGCTAATTGTGAACAAAGGAGGAAAGAAACTGAGAAAGAATGGGAAGAAAGTCAAAGATTGGCCGAACAAAGAAGACAAACTTGGATTGAAATGTCAAAGAAGACAAAAGAAGAAGAAATAAAAGAAGCTATAAATATCACATAAAGGATGTTTGATTTAGGGTTCATTTGGCGTGGCATTTTGGCCGCGCATTTGGGAAAAATGCCGCCGGACGGCGGGTAAACAAACGCCCTCTGACGGCGCTTGCTCCGGCTGGACCCGCCGGGCCCTGAAAAATAAGGCAAAACGCCCCATTTCGATCCCCTCCTCCTCCCCTCCGTTTCCAACCCGACGTCTCCACCCTCCCTTTCTGCCCGCCACCATCGCGCCAAATAAAGCCTTAAAGGAGTACACCTCTATCCATCCATCTACACATGCCCCAGAGGCCTCCAAGAGACCTTACAATTTGGGGTTGGGATGTGATGAAAGGGCATGTTTACCATATGTGAAACCTATCCGTGATATTCTTGGGTAACAAAAACCTCCTCCTCCTCCAATTCTATTTATTAAATCTTCAGATCCTGCAATAACTGTTGTAATACCTTCCTCATGCACTCCTCAAGAGGAAGTGTCAGAGTTTCTAAAGCCAATTCCCTCTGGGTTGGAATTTGAAGCAATCTATGACATGACAGTTCTTATAATAAAAAAAAGGATACTCCTGTTGAAACCGATTTCTCGGTCTCTTGTGAAGCTCGGGCCCTCAACAAGTTGAGGGGAAGCTAGCTCTTACCTGTCCCTCGGAAGGAGCAAACTGGGGACTCGGAAACAGACTAAGACCTTGGTCACAGCGAGGAGGTCCCACCGCAAACCCAGAAGATCGTTGAGCGCTTCCCCTCCCAAGCCAAAGCTGAGACTTGGGCACCTTGGAGAGCTAGAGAGCTAAACCAAAGTAACCGAGGGAAGAAGAAGCTCAGAGAACTGAGATTGGAATCCTCTCCCAAGGTGCCCATGAAGATCTATTTATAGTTTTTTGCTCATGGTCTGTTAATAGCGGAATTCCGCCTTTTGATTTTACTAAACGCACCCCAATTTGGCCTGCTAACAGCCAAACTCCGTTGTTTGGAGGGGCTAACTGCAGACCACCAGGGGCAGAGGAGTAATTCCAGCTCTTCAGCCTATGGGTAAGTGGCCCTATTAGAACACCGTTCGCGAGAGCTCCCGCGAGTCTCTTCGCGAGGATGGCTCGCAAAAACCCCTTATAGGCGAGGACTCTACGAAGGCCCCGCTTGCGCCCTTTCTGGTGACGTCCAGCGAGGATAGGTCTCCCATGCCTTCCTGCGAGCTTCTCTTGGCCTTGTGTAAATCTGTTGAAATGGCTGGAGGATTGAGTTCGCCGACCTGAGGAACCAGTTCGTCGAACTGAGAACGTGATGCGAGTTCGTTGAACGAAGGAGCACGTTCGTCGAACGGGGAACTTATTTCGTCGAACGCCGTTTGAATCTCGTCGAACACGAAGACTTGGAAGAAATCCGGCTCGTCTGCCTTCTCGCGAGTAGTCGGCGAGTACTTGGCTCGCCCGCCTTCTTGCGAGCTGACCTTGAGGCTCGGGCTCGCACGGACATGGCTCGCGCGCCTTCCTACGAGTGACCCTTGAAGCTCTGGCTCACCTTCTTTGTCACCTCTTCCACCTGTTGGATCTGAAACCCCCACTTAGGTGAGGGGCCTGTGAAGACCCCGCTCGCACTTCTACCGGCGAACTCCACCGAGGTCGGGTCTCGCACTTCCTTCTGCGAGCCCTCCTGCTGAGACAGGGCCGGGAGCCGCTGAGAAGGTGCCTGAGCCCGCTGAGACAACTGCTTTTCTCAGCGTGTCCGCTGGGATGGGTCAGAAATAGCTGCTGAGACGGCTGACCTTCTCAGCCCAACCGCTGAGACAGATGCTGAGGTGCCGTTTGTCGAACGCTGATCTGAGTTCGCCGATCCCAACAGAAGCTCGATGTTCTTCGAACACTAAAAGGATCTCATCGAACGCTGAACTGAGTTCGCTGATCTCGATAGAAGCTCGATGTTCGTCGAGCGCATAATGGGTCTCGTCCTACGCAGGTCAGGTCTCTCGCCTACCTGGCTTGTCCCCGCATTAGATTTCTACTGGTTCGAAGTTTTACTTGGCGAGCTCTAGCCCGATTCCACCTTCTCGCTCGAGGTGAATATTGGGGTTGTACACAATCCCCGCTCTTCACAAGGCTCCCCGGGCTCGCGAAGAATCATCCAACCTCGGATATTCGCCAGCCTTTCGACGACGTGGCGCGAATCTTTTGGTGGGGCCCATGCTTGCTGCTATAAATATCATTCTTCCTGGCCGGTGCACAAGCTTTTTATCCCTCTTTCTTCTCTTGCTGCTCGCTGCTAGACCCCGGTGTGATGTCTAAAAAGGAAGAAATGTTGGCTCGCTTGAAGGCCTCGCAAGCGGACCAGAAAGGGAAGGCCGCCGCTATCGCCTCTTGGGCTTCTCCGCAGTGCCCCCCCGCCTCCGCCCTCCATCAAAACGGCGAAGGCCGTTCGACGCTCGCCTGGCGAGGATGGGTCCTCCTTTTCATCTCTCTCCTCCCATGACGGGCTCGCCTCGCAGGTACTACTGTTAAGTTTGCCAATTTAACGTCTTTTTCTTTCGACATTGCTTCTTCACTCACAGAACGCTTCCCCGGGAGAGAATACCCTAGGGAAAAAGACCACGGAGACCCACACTTCTCTCACCAGCGGGGCTGGTACTCTCCTTGCAGACGCGAGGGTCATCGACCTGCGGGACTCGCCTTCGCGATGAGGTGAGCGGTTTGCCTTGTCTTCCTTCATACTTCTTTACTCGCTAAATCACCCTTGTTCCTTATGCAGTTTCCCCTCTCGCGAACCTGGAGGAGCGAGTTCCTCCTCCCGTGGACCCGCCGGCCCCGCCGAATCAGACTATCATCACTCCTAGATTCGGCGTTATGGGACAAAGGAGCCCTGGAGGGAAACTACTGGGCGAGTCCGGAATCGCCGCCCGAACCACGCTCTTCCTAGTCTGGGGAAAGCCGTTACCCTCGCCTTCGCCGAAGCGTTCAAGGGCCAGCCAGGCACATCTCGGCAGCGGCCCAGTACCCAAATTCTCTCACCAGGTGAGATCATCCTTGCTGAATGCCATTTTCTGCTCTCTCTCGCTGATTTGTACCTCGCAGGTGATCCCCTGACCCCGCTCACCGAGTCGTAGTCTAGAGCGTTGGAGATGTCTCCACCCCCCTCGTCGAGTCAGGTCACAGATTTTCTGGGGGACCCCGATAATCCAGAACAAATGAAGAGGCGGGTCACCGAGATATTCCAGAAGCATACCTCCTTGCTGCGGGATTTACACGAACAAAATCCGCAGGATCGGCTCGCGTATGAGGAAAGATTTGCTGCGATGGAGGATGCGAACGCGCGCGTCCTCGCCGAGGTGCGGCCGATCGATCACGGCGAGGTGACCTCCCACGGGGTGTACATTGCTCGGATTGAAGATTACGCGAGGCTGACGACCCAAGCGGGCCAATCGATTCGCGAATATCACTACCCACGAATACACCCCCCCCCCCCCCCCCCCCCCCCCCCCCCCCCCGCTCTAGTGTGCGGGGTCGTGGTCGCTGGAAGTGGTTGCGCTATTAAGAGCTCTCTCTTCATATTTTATTTTTACTTCCCCTCCCCTTCGTAGGGAGGGGTCGCAAACAATTCAGTAGTCTGTAATAATGATATTTTTGACTCGCCTGCGAGCCCGTATTTTCCGTTTTTATTATCTTTTCTTTCGCTAAGCCAGTCTCGCTCGCTCATTGATTACATCTGTCGCTTATTATACTTTTTCCCTCGCATTTGCGACCTGCTCTCGCGTGTCGCTTTATTTCATTATTCAGTGCTAGCTCGCCGATGACTAACAGGAGAGACATTGGCGAGACGCTAACTCACAGGGAGCGGATAGGACCCCTGGAGGCAGAAAAATACCGCGCGGATCCGCTATCCACAGACACCGGTGCTTCGACTTCTTCCCGTCATTCTTATTTCTATAAATAACCGGTCTCTTTACTGTCTAACCACCGCATTTACTGTTGTCATTTCGCGTTTCTCTTCCTCTGACTCTCTCGCAAAACCCTGGCTCGCGCTCGCGAATTCTTTGCCTCACAGCCATTCGACGTCATGGTCGTAGATGCAGAGACAGAAGGGCGGGCCAAGTGCGCTGTAGCCTTTCGTGAGCATCCCTTCTTCTGTGCCAACCTCACCAAAGAGGAGTACTTAGCAACCGTGGATAAGTACTTGCACCCTGGGTTTGTGGCCCGCTGCCCTACCGAAAGGGATACCATCAATGATCCCCCGCCGACGAGCTCACCATCCCCATTGCTCACTTTGAGAATGGGTTGTGACTCCTGATATGGCCCGAAGTGCGCCAGGTATATCTTTCGACCTCGCCTAGCGAAGAATGTTTTTAGTATTTCCTCCTGGCTCGCCTCGCGAGCGACGTACTAAACCTTAAGGATTCTTCTAGGTACTCAAGTACTTTGGTGTACTACTCAGCCAATTGACGCCGAATGTGATCGCCGTCGCGGTCGCGTTTCCAGTTACTTGCGAGCCGAGAGTGAGTTCAGTCTTCTCGTCTTCCGCAAGGTGTTCTCCTTTCGTTCCTACAGGGATGGGACGGCTCACTTTGCAAGCCAACACGTCACCCTCTGTGAGACCGTCAATAAGTCCCACTATTGGATGCAGAAATACGTCCCGGTTTGCACCAATACACTCCCCTCCAGCGAGATGACGCCGCTTACCGCCCTCCCGCTTCGCTAAGTGGTGATGACGCGAGTTTGCACCAATACCTCAAGGGGAAGAATTTTGAGGTCGCATTCCTCCGGCAGCGGGTGGACTCGCTGATGCTTGTTCCCCAAGGAGAAGGTCTGACTCGCACACGCAAGTCTCCTCACTCCTCCTTCCTTCTGTTAGCTAACATTCTTAGTCATCTGTGTAGGAGAGCGCGAACTTCCGCTCAACCCCCCGCACGCGCCTTCCTCCTCCCTCACCTCTGGCCCGCTCGCGAGCGTGGCTGCCGAGGCTTTCCGCGACATCCTGAGCTCTTCGTCAGGAAAGAAGCGTTCCCTTCCTCCACGCCGGCCTGCCTCGCAGGGGTTGGCGAAAAAGACCAAGAAGGCCCGCCCCCCGCCCCTAAGGAGAAGGATGTCATGGATCTCTCCGAACCAGACACCCTCCTCTCTCCTTCAGTGAATCAGGAGCCCGCCGATGAGGGCGGCGAGCCAGAGGAGGCGGCCGGCAAGCCCAAGCCGACGAGCCATACGAATTTCGGGCTAGGCGTGAAGCTTCCAGACGCAGTTGGCAAGACGGTGCTCGCGTGGGATCCCGAACAGAACAAGATCGTCTGCTCCTCCCTCCTCCCTTCCTGGGTAGAGAGTGAAAAAATTAGAGGTGAGGCGTTCGCCCTCGCCTTCAGGCTCTACGGTCGTGAGGATGCGTCCCTCTTTAGGGCCTTCACACAGAAAGGGCTCGTATACGAGTCCATGCGAGCCCAGTTCCGGGCGACGGAGCTTACCCATATGGTGGGTCGCCGATACTTTACCGCGGATAAGGAAATCGGAGAGCTCAACGTTGAGCTCCGGAAGTCCGCAAGTGAGGTCGTTGAGCTTAAAGGAAAGGAGGCCTTGTTTGAGGGCCTCCTCGCCAGCCTTCAAGGCGGCCTAGTAAGTAATGTTGCACAAACCTTTTTTTTCTCTCCTCGCCTTGCCTTTGCTAACTTCCTTTCTGCAGGATGCCGAGTCCGTCAGCAAACTAAACGCGAGGATCGCTGACCTGGAAATGGAGAACACTTGCCTCAAGGACCAGGTTCGCGACCTGACCCTGGCGGTGCTCCCCCCTCCTCCTCCGCGAGCTGGAGCTCGCGGCCAGTCGCGAGAAGAAAAGGAGGCCGCCCGCAAAAAAACGATGGAGATCGCCGAGCTCGTCTTCGACACCCTTAAGGGGGCGGATCTGATCGTACCTGATGCCATGAAACTCACCGCGAAGGAAGTCATCCCCGATCTGTTCGCGCCGGTCTCAGAGATGGAGGATCGCGAGAGCGACTGAAGATCTCTCCGGCGGGCTATTTTGAAGTTTTCATTCTTTTGCCAAATGTAACACTTTTGTTTTTGACTGGCGAGTTCGCCGTTAATTGTAAATAACTTTGGGCAATGGAAGAAATATTTTTCCCTTTTTAAGTGTCTTTTCTTTTTTACCTTTCACTCATACTCGCACATTCATTCATGCTCGCGCGATTCCGACTTTCTAAATTTTTGCTTTCCCTGCGCTCGTGCCTTAACGTCTTCATTTAGTACTCGCGTTCGCCTCCCCTTGCCTAATAATTCGGCCATCTCGGTGTCGTATCTAGATCGCTCCCGCGCCTTATTCTTCTGCGGCGATGATAAGGCTTTCACCCTTTAGAGCTCCATCTTTGTTTAGGCGATACCCCGTGTAACATCCCATTTCCTGCTAGACCCCCTAACTTCAATTTAGGGTGAGACAAGTGGTGAGTTTGAGCTAGATTGCAGCCTTAGGACACATAGGGTTAGGTGAACCCACACTTGCAAATTGACTCCACCAATTGATGATAAAACACTCCAAGGAATGCTATAGACCCAAAAGCCTCATCATGGGGTCAACAATTTGACCAATTTGACCAAAGTCAACTTTTCCCCAATTTTGGTCAAAATCACACCTTTGGGTGAAATTGGCTCACTTAGGTCTTCACCATGACTCAACCAACCTTGGGTGGTGTCACTGGACTCAATGTCAACACATTGGACTAGTCAACACACCCAATTGACCAAGTCAACCCAAAAGTCAACACAGAGTCAACTTTGCCTAAATTGGGCTTAATTGGAATTAATCCAAATTCCAATGGATTAAGGCCCTCATCCAAAGCCCATTCTGAAGTCCTTAAGCACAATGACCACCCTTGCCCTCTGAACCCAACATGCAAACACATGCATGGGGGCAAAAATGGAAATTTCCCCTTCCTCCATTAAGGACAAGAGGGAATTTAGGAATGGAGGCCATGTGGCCCTCCATTCTTCTGCCCAAGGCTGGATCTGAGCTCCCCACATAAGTGCCAGCCGGAATTGGGCTGAAAGTGTGCCACTTGGCAGCTAGGAGGAGCAAACAAGGTGGAGCCGAACCCCCTCCTCTCTAAACTCCTATAGCCAGCTCTTTTCAGCCTAAACGAACCCTTCCATCAGCTTCAGAGGGTCGAGAGGAGTGGAGCTAGCCCTTTACAATGAGACAAACGGTGGAGAATCGGGATTTCTGGGAGGATCGCCGGAGCTCGCCGCCGCCATGCTGCACCTCCTCAATACGCGCCGCCGAGCTCAACAAGGGTACGATTTCTCCCCCTCTCCCTCTGTGCTAGCATCTAGATCCATCTAGGAGAGAAATCGGGCTCAATTGGGCCCGATCCCATGTGAGATCGAGGGAGTTTTTCCGAGCTCTTTTTCTTGCTCGAGATCGCCGGAGACGGGCTCTCAGGCGGCCGTGCCGCCGTCAATCGATGGCCACCACCTCAACGGAGGTGGTGGAGGCGGTGGCCGGCGGTGGTGAGCCGTGGTTGGCCGGGAAATGGCCGGGGGAGTCGGCCCAGGCGAGATCGATCTCAGCCGTTGGCGAGCTGGGGACGATGAAAGGATGCCGCACATTTCTGCGCCGTGATTCGTGCATGATTTGATTTAATATATGTATATGTTAATATGAATTAATTTCATATGCTGTCACACCTTTATAACATAGCTTTATTTAATTTTTTAGAGGCCTTTAGAGGCCTTATTTTGAAAAACGATCAGAGACAAGTTTTGTAGATAAGGATGTCTACTTTTAGTAGAAATTTAGATCAAGTCATTTGGACCACTGTAGGGCCCACAGTAGCAATTCTTGTGAGGTTGGTCAGAACTTAAAAATGCAATGGTTTGCATGTAAAAATTGAAGGCCCTAGAGGCCAGTTTTGCAAAAAAGAGCAGAGATAACTTTTGTAGCATTAGGAGTCTACTTTCATTTGACACCTTAATCAATAGATTTGGTGCAATATGGACATCAGGGAAGCCATTTTCCTAGGACTGCTCCTTGTGTAGGGCAGAAATTAAAAGGGCTATAACTTTCAATTGGATTAACCAATTCACTTGAATTTTCTATCATGCATGCATGGTATGAAGACTCACCTAGGGTTAAAATTTGAGAATTTTTGGAGGTTTATTCATTGAGATATTTCAGTTATTAGAAAATGTACATATTTGGTATTTAAGGAGTTGTGTAACTCCAAACACCCCGTAATTTGGAGAGTGAGCTCTCTATATATATCTAAATCTCTGGCTAAAATTTCATCACATGTGCATGAGTATTCTTCTCTGAATTTCAAAATGAAGTTAGGGTCTTAAGTGAAGAATTGGGGTGCTAATAATCAATTTGGGCTTTTGAGCCTTTTGATGGAATGGATGGTGGGGATCACCTTGCAAGCTTCTGAAACCTTAGGGTTAGTGTATGTCATGAGGATGTACATCTTTGTCATAAGTTTCATGATTTTAGGAAATTATTTTCCTAAAGTTTGTAATTAATTGATAATTGTCACACTTTTAAATTAATGGAATAATTTGAATCAAAAACTTAGGGTTAAATCCAATACACTGGGAAATGGATCTTTGACTGGAAAGGCTCATTTAGGAATTTTGTTGGAATTTTTGGACTTCATTTATTTCTCTGAATTTGATTTATTTGGTTAGGTCAATTTATTCAAATATGACATTTAGGTCTCATATGCATTTGGAGAATTATGAAATTATTCTAGCAGGTTTCCTGGGTGGTTCTATAGCTCTGTAAATTTTATCATAATTTTGAGATGAATTTTTGTGGTAATTATCAATTTATTGAGGAAAAACCACCTTTTGTAATTAATTAATTTAATGGGGTAAAATAGTTTGTAAAATTCTAAATCTCTGGATTTAGTGATTTTAGATGATTTTTATACTAGGATAATTTTCCCAGAATTTATAGAGACATATTAATGGTAGATGTAGTGTAAACCCATATTTGCACCCCATTTGTGTTAAATAGAAATTATGGTCAAACATTCCTGTTAAAAAATGTGAAACTTAGGATTTGATGTTCTTAGACCATTATTAAGCCATGATAATTTTCTAAGGATTTATTGAAGTCTTAACATAGCACTTGTGGTGTAAACCCTTATACGCACACCAAATGCAACAAATGATAATTAAGGGTAAATACTCCTTGGAATAATCTGAAGCTTAGGCATTGTTGTTTTTAGGTCAATAAGATACTTCTGTGATTTATTCAGATTTTATTGAGACCTGTAGGTGGTGGTTGTAGTGTAAACTCTTATTGGCACACCACTTGTATTAAATGAATATTGTGGATAAATATTACCTGGAATATTATGAAACCTTGGATTTGGTGATTTTAGATGATTAGTATGTTAGGTTAAATTTTCTCAGAATTTTGGAATTCATATTTTAGTACTTGTGTGTAAAGTCACATTTTCATCATTTTCATGATAAACAGAAATTATGATTATAAGTTTGCTGGAAAAATATGAACTTCTGGAATTGATGATTTCATGTCATTACAGTACCACTGTAATTTTATCAGAATTTTAGTAAGTCAAAATCTGATACTTCATGTGTGAAATTATACCTTCAATCATTTATTAAAAATTGGAAATCATGATTGGATAACTTCTGGAAAATTATGAAACCTTGGGAATCTTATTATTATGTCATATATCATCTCTGGAGGAATATATAGCAAGGTTGGACTCACTAGCTTGATACATCCTTTGTATTTTAGTTGAAGAAAATTGGTTAATGAATTTTTATAGAGGTCAAAAATTGTATGAAATAAGCTTAATCTCCGGTCAACTCTTATTTTACCCATTATGAACCTATGATAATAATTAGAAGTCATTTGGAAGTAATTTGATCAAGGTTCCACCTTAGGAATCTAAGTTAGATGTATGTCATGGTCTGCGGATAGTAAAAACTCATTATGATGAATAGGTCAATATAATCATAAGGAAATCGGGAAGAATTGGATTACAACAAGAGATGAGTTTAGACCACTTGGAGGACTAAGAGTTATTAGAGTGAGTCCAAAAGATTGATTGCATAGGAGCGGGTTGAAACATAAGGCGTAGGTTATAAAGAGTAATGAGAGGGTGGAAGGTTAGGTCAGGGTAGCCGCCAAGGTTGTTAAATGTCCTGGAAAGGGGTTGAGCATCATCCCATCATATACCCTAGTACCTTACGAACCCTTCACCGGGTAGCCCTCGGGAAGTCCAGGATCCACCCTAAACTTCCAAGTAGGATAATAACTAAACAAGAGTAGTCTAGTTAGGAGTTTAGAAGATGAGAGTGCTTGGTGAGCTGTGAGTAAGGCTGTGCTCGGGATTGACGAAAAATTGTCCTTCCCCTTAGAAAGTCATAAAGCGCTGAGGTTAATTCAAGTGAAATGATAAGAGGGTAATCTTATGGGTAGATATCAATAATACTAAGTGTCCTGGGAAAGGGAATTTTGGGGTGTCATCCCATTGTAGTTCCTAATACCGTAGCGAGCCCTTTATAGGGTAACCCTCGGGAACCCAAGATTAAACGTAAACCGTAGGGATAAGATGTTACAAGAATAATCTAATAACACACTCACCCACACCCCGTGGTTGCGGGAGCCTAGCCTGTTTGGTGATGCGAGCAGTAAGCTCAGTGTTTGAAAGAGCGGATTGAAAGTCAGGTGAGCTTGCAACTCAGTAGAGTTTGTTGGAACGGACGGGTTGGTCCGGGGAGCCGGTGGCTCGGAAGGTTATCAATGACGGGCAGGTTAGCCCGGAGAGCTTATGGCTCAGAGATAGATTGTAGAACATGTTGCATGTGCATTGAAGGTGGTGGGTCTTCTGTATTGGACGGACGTTCACACCGACGTCAATACGTTGACTCGGCAAGTGTGGTATATACACTTAGCCTAGAAAGTCTGGCGGTCCAGTCAGCAAGAGTACGCAGACGCTCCACGGTTTTGTGTTGAGGCGTACGATAGGTCTAGGTTAGGTAGTGTGAATACCAACCTAGAGGTGGGCGAGGCCCAACCCACCGCTTCCGTTTGCCACTACGGGAGTATCCGGGGAGTCTTGCTAGCTCCAAAAAGGGGGAACTAAAGGTCTATGCGCATAGAGTCGTAGTGTGTGAGTTGCACTTGCATGAACATAGCATAACAACATACCTTGCATGAACATAGCATAACAACATACCTTGCATGACATAGCATGAACATTGCATTTCAACCCCTACCCCTATCGTATAAATTGGTATGAGACTTTTTTACGATAGGTCCTGCTAAACGACCCCTTGGTCTATAGGTTTGTATGGGCATTCCTATAAATCAATGGTTACTTTTAAATTACCTTACCTGCGTCGCACTGCTTCTTTATGCTTACTTCTTTCTCTGCTGCGATATTACTTTACTGCTTTTAGTACTGTTTACTGGTTCATATTGCTAGCATAGAACTTATATGTTATACTCTTGATAGCGTAGAATATCTGTCACCTGCTTTTGATTACTCCACCTTGTTGTCCTCCGCTTCTTCCTCCCGCACGGTGCCTAGGAGTCGCGGGGGGAGGCGGGGACAAAGTCGTCTTAGTCTTTATGACTAACGGTCGGTGGTGACCATAGGTAACCGAGGATCTGGAGCCCAGCTGGCAGGGGAGACAGGACCTGAGGAATAGATGCCGTGCATTACTACCGCTACTAGACAGGTGTTCGATGAGAGATGTTTATGTTTGTAGCTTCCGCATAGATATATATAGTGAGAGAGAGAATTGTACTTCTTTTATTCATTCGGACTTGTACTGGGCATAAGCCCCTTTCTCTCTTTCTTTTCTTGTACTCATTGATGGACAATTTTCATTTGGATATATATACATATACAGATGCGTGTGATTGTGGACTTATGTGCTAGTTTTACTTCTTATCTCTTGTTGGCCTAGTTGATCGTCCTTGCCGGCAGGATCGGCGCCTTGCGGAGATGGCTAACTTGTGTGCTAGCATCACCGTTAGGCGGCGGTTCTGGGCATAAGATCCGGGAACTCTTCCGGTGCGGGAGAGGGATCTTACAAATGGTATCAGAGCTTAAACGATCCAACGAGAAAGAAGTCCACAAAAACTGGGACACCCCCGCTCGAGTTAGTTTGAGGACAAACTAGCAGCGAAAGCAATGGTGTGCCCATGTGTAAAAATCACACAAAGTAGTCTATTTTCCAGTGAGTTAGGCCAACCCAACTAAGGACAACACTTTAGTTTTGACTTAACAAGACATTTTCATAGCATATCTTAGTCTTAAATTGATCCCAAGTATAGGTTTGGTTAGGACAGGGGGATTCCCGACATGATTAGAGGAAGGAGTTTAGTATGAGTGTAGGTGTTTGAGGCTTATACTCTGATGCTTACCGCACACTTATCAAATGATTTCACCCCCTTAACCAAACTAACTGATCTATCTCAAAGGATCTGGTGTCTGTGACCTACTTTTGGAGTAATAAGAGACTCTTGCGCATAAATTATCCTACCAATTACACTTCCTGTTTATTTTACGGTGAAGCGGTCACCAAGACAAGTATTAGAGGTCGAATAATAATCCAAATCCATAGAAGGCCCGTTCTTGGTTAGGTCACACATTGACCTTAAGAAGGACTCGTGAATGGTAACTTTAAGGACCTTGAATGTGTATCATATCAATAAAATCTCAAGGTGGAACTCAAAGACAAGGTTGTATGCCCTAAGAATTGTGTGCATATATAGGGTAAATGCATTATAGTGATATCGAAGGAATTTAGCCCAAAATATATGGGGGCTTATCCCTTTTGTTTATTGGGCCAACTTAGTACTGGCTTGACTTTTCTTAGACCTTAATTGGAAGATGAATCTCAAACTTATAGACTTTGAGGTTTTGTAGGTGTAGACAAGTAAATAAGAAGGTAGAAAATTAACCATTGGGGATATGCATAGAGATTGTCAAGTTATACATGTATGTATGACCTCTGAAATCAAGGAAGTCAGTACGAGACTTTAGGGTATGGATTGGATAGAAATAGAACCTAGCTGTAGTCCCCCGTGATCATAAGAAATGAATAAATAACCTAATGCGAAGGAGGTTATCATATATTCACCTCCTCGAGCCTGAGACGATGATCTATAATAGAATCGGGACGAATAGAAAGTTGACTGGTTTTTAGAAGCATAAAGTTGTCAAGTTAGCTGCTTGGAACAACTTATCGCGTCATGAAGCTTGTGGATTGAAATTAGATTCCTGCGCGATAGATCTTAATTGGAAATTCTTAAATTTCTGGACGTTCGAAGATAATGTACATGCAATTATTGAAAAATCAAGCCCCTTTTATTTTCGAACAATTTTATCGTAACCGATGTTCTTATACCCTAGAGGATAGTTGACACCTAATCGGAGATCGTTAAAATTATACCTATGGATTAGGTAAATAAGAGAGTACTCTTGACCTTTAGATTCATGGCCCGACGAGCCTGGGAATGGAAAGACGAATGTCATTGTAATCCTCAAAGATGTTGTGTGTTTTGGAGAGTAATATGTGATATTGGGAAATACAACACCTCAGTAAAATCATAACTTTAGAGGTTGGATTGTGAGTTATTCATAACAATGATGATTTTACAAGTATAATGAACTCGGTAATTTATTAACTCATACATAATTGGTCGATGTTGAACTATATGAAAGGATTCGGGAGAGATTACCACGTGAGCACATGGGTTTTCATATCAGTAGGAAGCTCGGAGAATTTTGGTAGGGTTAACCCTTGAATAAATAACAGGCTTCTTTCACGAGTACAATTGAGATTACAACTTGAGAAATTAATCCACTGAATTGTTGACGTGAAATGTCATGGGCTTGATATATGATCTCTAGTGATGGTATTAAGTATTGAAAAATTTATTGGAAATAATCGTAGAATAAAGGGCATACCCCTTCACAAAGTACAATGTGAGATTACAATTTGAGAAAAAAAATGTTTTTTTTGGGATGTTGAAACATCTTGAATTTCTTAAAATTTTGATGGATTTTATGGTTTCCCATTTCTGATACTCCCTTCGCAACGTAGAATTTGAACGCATAATTTGAGAAATTCATACCATGAATTATTACTGAGTTGTTATGGAATACATTTGAAAAAATGGATAGATTGGGATATGGATGATAAGATGAAATAACAATTATCAAATAATCTTGTGATAACCTTGAGGCCTCTCATTTTCATGAGCTGGGAACCCCGTGGACCCGAACTTAAATTTCGAGGACGAAATTATTCTTTTGTTTATTGGGAATTGTAACATCCCATTTCCTGCTAGACCCCCTAACTTCAATTTAGGGTGAGACAAGTGGTGAGTTTGAGCTAGATTGCAGCCTTAGGACACATAGGGTTAGGTGAACCCACACTTGCAAATTGACTCCACCAATTGATGATAAAACACTCCAAGGAATGCTATAGATCCAAAAGCCCCATCATGGGGTCAACAATTTGACCAATTTGACCAAAGTCAACTTTTCCCCAATTTTGGTCAAAATCACACCTTTGGGTGAAATTGGCTCACTTAGGTCTTCACCATGACTCAACCAACCTTGGGTGGTGTCACTGGACTCAATGTCAACACATTGGACCAGTCAACACACCCAATTGACCAAGTCAACCCAAAAGTCAACACAGAGTCAACTTTGCCTAAATTGGGCTTAATTGGAATTAATCCAAATTCCAAAGGATTAAGGCCCTCATCCAAAGCCCATTCTGAAGTCCTTAAGCACAATGACCACCCTTGCCCTCTGAACCCAACATGCAAACACATGCATGGGGGAAAAATGGAAATTTCCCCTTCCTCCATTAAGGACAAGAGGGAATTTAGGAATGGAGGCCATGTGGCCCTCCATTCTTCTGCCCAAGGCTGGATCTGAGCTCCCCACATAAGTGCCAGCCGGAATTGGGCTGAAAGTGTGCCACTTGGCAGCTAGGAGGAGCAAACAAGGTGGAACCGAACCCCCTCCTCTCTAAACTCCTATAGCCAGCTCTTTTCAGCCCAAACGAACCCTTCCATCAGCTTCAGAGGGTCGAGAGGAGTGGAGCTAGCCCTTTACAGTGAGACAAACAGTGGAGAATCGGGATTTCTGGGAGGATCGCCGGAGCTCGCCGCCGCCATGCTGCACCTCCTGAATACGCGCCGCTGAGCTCAACTAGGGTACGATTTCTCCCCCTCTCCCACTGTGCTAGCATCTAGATCCATCTAGGAGAGAAATCGGGCTCAATTGGGCCCGATCCCATGTGAGATTGAGGGAGTTTTTCCGAGCTCTTTTTCTTGCTCGAGATCGCCGGAGACGGGCTCTCAGGCGGCCGTGCCGCCGTCAATCGATGGCCACCACCTCAACGGAGGTGGTGGAGGCGGTGGCCGGCGGTGGTGAGCCGTGGTTGGCCGGGAAATGGCCGGGGGAGTCCGCCCAGGCGAGATCGATCTCAGCCGTTGGCGAGCTGGGGACGATGAAAGGATGCCGCACATTTCTGCGACGTGATTCGTGCATGATTTGATTTAATATATGTATATGTTAATATGAATTAATTTCATATGCTGTCACACCTTTATAACATAGCCTTGTTTAATTTTTTAGAGGCCTTTAGAGGCCTTATTTTGAAAAACGACCAGAGACAAGTTTTGTAGATAAGGATGTCTACTTTCAGTAGAAATTTAGGTCAAGTCATTTGGACCAGTGTAGGGCTCACAGTAGCCATTCTTGTGAGGTTGGTCAGAACTTAAAAATGCAATGGTTTGCTTGTAAAAATTGAAGGCCCTATAGGCCAGTTTTGCAAAAAAGAGCAGATATAACTTTTGTTGCATTAGGAGTCTACTTTCATTTGACACCTTAATCAACAGATTTGGTGCAATATGGACATCAGAGCACCCATTTTCTAGGACTGCTCCTTGTGTAGGGCAGAAATTAAAAGGGCTATAACTTTCAATTGGCTTAACCAAATCACTTGAATTTTCTATCATGCATGCATGGTATGAAGACTCACCTAGGGTTAAAATTTGATAATTTTTGGAGGTTTATTCATTGAGATATTTCAATTATTAGCAAATGTAAATATTTGGTATTTAAGGAGTTGTGTAACTCCAAACACCCCCTAATTTGGAGGGTGAGCTCTCTATATATATCTAAATCTCTGGCTAAAATTTCATCACATGTGTATGAGTATTCTTCTCTGAATTTCAAAATGAAGTTAGGGTCTTAAGTGAAGAATTGGGATGCTAATAGTCAATTTGGGCTTTTGAGCCTTTTGATGGAATGGATGGTGGGGATCACCTTGCAAGCTTCTGAAACCTTAGGGTTAGTGTATGTCATGAGGATGTACATCTTTGTCATAAGTTTCATGATTTTTGGAAATTATTTTCCTAAAGTTTGTAATTAATTGATAATTGTCACACTTTTAAATTAATGGAATAATTTGAATCAAAAACTTAGGGTTAAATCCAATACTCTGGGAAATGGATCTTTGACTAGAAAGGCTCATTTAGGAATTTTGTTGGAATTTTTGGACTTCATTTATTTCTCTGAATTTGATTTATTTGGTTAGGTCAATTTATTCAAATATGACATTTAGGTCTCATATGGATTTGGAGAATTACGAAATTATTCTAGTAGGTTTCCTGGGTGGTTCTATAGCTCTGTAAATTTTATCATAATTTTTAGATGAATTTTTGTGGTAATTATCAATTTATTGAGGAAAAACCACCTTTTGTAATTAATTAATTTAATGGGGTAAAATAGTTTGTAAAATTCTAAATCTCTGGATTTAGTGATTTTAGATGATTTTTATACTAGGATAATTTTCCCAGAATTTATGGAGACATATTAATGGTAGATGTAGTGTAAACCCCTATTTGCACCCCATTTATGTTAAATAGAAATTATGGTCAAACATTCCTGTTAAAAAATGTGAAACTTAGGATTTGATGTTCTTAGACCATTATTAAGCCATGATAATTTTCTCAGAATTTATTGAAGTCTTAACATAGCACTTGTGGTGTAAACCCTTATACGCACACCAAATGCAACAAATGATAATTAAGGGTAAATACTCCTTGGAATAATCTGAAGCTTAGGCATTGCTGTTTTTAGGTCAATAACATACTTCTGTGATTTATTCAGATTTTATTGAGACCTGTAGGTGGTGGTTGTAGTGTAAACTCTTATTGGCACACCACTTGTATTAAATGAATATTGTGGATAAATATTACCTGGAATATTATGAAACCTTGGATTTGGTGATTTTAGATGATTAGTATGTTAGGTTAAATTTTCTCAGAATTTTGGAATTCATATTTTAGTACTTGTGTGTAAAGTCACATTTTCATCATTTTCATGATAAATAGAAATTATGATTATAAGTTTGCTGGAAAAATATGAACTTCTGGAATTGATGATTTCATGTCATTACAGTACCACTGTAATTTTATCAGAATTTTAGGAAGTCAAAATCTGATACTTCATGTGCGAAATTATACCTTCAATCATTTATTAAAAATTGGAAATCATGATTGGATAACTTCTGGAAAATTATGAAACCTTGGGAATCTTATTATTATGTCATATATCATCTCTGGAGGAATATATAGCAAGGTTGGACTCACTAGCTTGATACATCCTTTGTATTTTAGTTGAAGAAAATTGGTTAATGAATTTTTATAGAGGTCAAAAATTGTATGAAATAAGCTTAATCTCCGGTCAACTCTTATTTTACCCATTATGAACCTATGATAATAATTAGAAGTCATTTGGAAGTAATTTGATCAAGGTTCCACCTTAGGAATCTAAGTTAGATGTATGTCATGGTCTGCGGATAGTAAAAACTCATTATGATGAATAGGTCAATATAATCATAAGGAAATCGGGAAGAATTGGATTACAACAAGAGATGAGTTTAGACCACTTGGAGGACTAAGAGTTATTAGAGTGAGTCCAAAAGATTGATTGCATAGGAGCGGGTTGAAACATAAGGCGTAGGTTATAAAGAGTAATGAGAGGGTGGAAGGTTAGGTCAGGGTAGCCGCCAAGGTTGTTAAATGTCCTGGAAAGGGGTTGAGCATCATCCCATCATATACCCTAGTACCTTGCGAACCCTTCACCGGGTAGCCCTCGGGAAGTCTAGGATCCACCCTAAACTTCCAAGTAGGATAATAACTAAACAAGAGTAGTCTAGTTAGGAGTTTAGAAGATGAGAGTGCTTGGTGAGCTGTGGGTAAGGCTGTGCTCGGGATTGACGAAAAATCGTCCTTCCCCTTAGAAAGTCATAAAGCGCTGAGGTTAATTCAAGTGAAATGATAAGAGGGTAATCTTATGGGTAGATATCAATAATACTAAGTGTCTTGGGAAAGGGAATTTTGGGGTGTCATCCCATTGTAGTTCCTAATACCGTAGCGAGCCCTTTACAGGGTAATCCTCGGGAACCCAAGATTAAACGTAAACCGTAGGGATAAGATGTTACAAGAATAATCTAATAACACACTCACCCACACCCCGTGGTTGCGGGAGCCTAGTCTGTTTGGTGATGCGAGCAGTAAGCTCAGTGTTTGAAAGAGCGGATTGAAAGTCAGGTGAGCTTGCAACTCAGTAGAGTTTGTTGGAACGGACGGGTTGGTCCGGGGAGCCGGTGGCTCGGAAGGTTATCAATGACGGGCAGGTTAGCCCGGAGAGCTTATGGCTCGGAGATAGATTGTAGAACATGTTGCATGTGCATTGAAGGTGGTGGGTCTTCTGTATTGGACAGACGTTCACACCGACGTCAATACGTTGACTAGGCAAGTGTGGTATATACACTTAGCCTAGAAAGTCTGGCGGTCCAGTCAGCAATAGTACGCAGACGCTCAACGGTTTTGTGTTGAGGCGTACGATAGGTCTAGGTTAGGTAGTGTGAATACCAACCTAGAGGTGGGCGAGGCCCAACCCACCGCTTCCGTTTGCCACTACGAGAGTATCTGGGGAGTCTTGCTAGCTCCAAAAAGGGGGAACTAAAGGTCTATGCGCATAGAGTCGTAGTGTGTGAGTTGCACTTGCATGAACATAGCATAACAACATACCTTGCATGAACATAGCATAACAACATACCTTGCATGACATAGCATGAACATTGCATTTCAACCCCTACCCCTATCGTATAAATTGGTATGAGACTTTTTATACGATAGGCCCTGCTAAACGACCCCTTGGTCTATAGGTTTGTATGGGCATTCCTATAAATCAATGGTTACTTTTAAATTACCTTACCTGCGTCGCACTGCTTCTTTATGCTTACTTCTTTCTCTGCTGCGATATTACTTTACTGCTTTTAGTACTGTTTACTGGTTCATAATTCTAGCATAGAACTTATATGTTATACTCTTGATAGCGTAGAATATCTGTCACCTGCTTTTGATTACTCCACCTTGTTGTCCTCCGCTTCTTCCTCCCGCACGGTGCCTAGGAGTCGCGGGGGGAGGCGGGGACAAAGTCGTCTTAGTCTTTATGACTAACGGTCGGTGGTGACCATAGGTAACCGAGGATCTGGAGCCCAGCTGGCAGGGGAGACAGGACCTGAGGAACAGATGCCGTGCATTACTACCGCTACTAGACAGGTGTTCGATGAGAGATGTTTATATGAGACAGGACCTGCGGGAGAGGGATCTTACACCCCGTAGGGAAATATGGCGAGCGGGGTCCACCTTACCTCATCCCTACTTGCTCTCGCCTCTCGCGAGCTTTTATTGCTTCTCATGGGCTGTCGTGCAGGCGAACCCATCCTGGTTTGCCGCTTTATTCACGTTATCGAAATTTTATTAGTAAAATTTGCGAACTCAGGCCTGGCTCTGCGCGCCTTGCGAACCACGGGCTCAGTCGCTCTGCCGCGAGTGGTTTTCTTATGTGAGCGGGCTCCTGGTCTCGCCTCGCCCGGGCCTTGAAGTTGTTTGCGAGCCAGGTCCCCTACTAGGAGTCATGTTTCTTTTAGCCCTTCCAGAGATTATCCTGATCCACCGTCTATGAGAGCCCGGCGGCAGAATCGATCTGGGTCATTCGGCACAAAGAACTTGTAACCTTGCCAGCCTCTCTAGAGATCAACCTGACCCACCGTCTATGAGAGCCCGACAACGGAATCGATCTAGGGCATTCCAGCACCAAAGAACTTGTAACCTTGCCAACCTCTCTAGAGATCAACCTGACCCACCGTCTATGAGAGCCCGGCAGCGAAATCGATCTGGGGCATTCCAGCACCAAAGAACTTGTAACCTTGCCAACCTCTCCAGAGATCAATCAGACTCACCGTCTATGAGAGCCCGACAGCGGAATCGATCTGGGGCATTCCATCACCAAAGAACTTGTAACCTTGCCAGCCTCTCCAGAGATCAACCTGACCCACCGTCTATGAGAGCCCGACAGCGGAATTGATCTGGGGCATTCCAGCACCAAAGAACTTGTAACCTTGCCAGCCTCTTCAGAGATCAACCTGACCCACCGTCCATGAGAGCCCGACAGCGGAATCAATCTGGGGCATTCCAGCACCAAAGAACTTGTAACCTTGCCAGCCTCTCCAGAGATCAACCAAACCCACCATCTATGAGAGCCCGGCAGCGGAATCGATCTGGGGCATTCCAACACCAAAGGACTTGCAACCTTGCCAGCCTCTCCAGAGATCAACCTGACCCACCGTCTATGAGAGCCCGGCGGCAGACTCGATTTGGGGCCATTCGACACAAAGAACTTGTAACCTTGCCAGCCTCTCCAGAGATCAACCTGACCCACCGTCTATGAGAGCCCAGCAGCGGAATTGATCTGGGGCATTCCAGCACCACAGAACTTGTAACCTTGCCAGCCTCTCCAGAGATCAACCTGACCCACCGTCTATGAGAGCCCGGCAGCGGAATCGATCTGGGTCATTCCAGCACCAAAGAACTTGTAACCTTGCCAGCCTCTCCAGAGATCAACCTGACCCACCGTCTATGAGAGCCCGGCAGCGGAATCGATCTGGGGATTTCCACCACCAAAGAACTTGTAACCTTGCCAGCCTCTCCTAACCCACCGTCTATGAGAGCCCGGCGGCAGAATCGATCTGGGGCCATTCGGCACAAAGAACTTGTAACCTTGCCAGCCTCTCCAGAGATCAACCCGACCCACCGTCTATGAGAGCCCGACAGCAGAATCGATCTAAGGCATTCCAGCACCAAAGAACTTGTAACCTTGCCAGCCTCTACAGAGATCAATCTGACCCACCGTCTATGAGATCCCGGCAGCGGAATCGATCTGGGGCATTCCAGCACCAAAGACTTTGTAACCTTGTCAGCCTCTCCAGAGATCAACCTGACCCACTGTCTATGAGAGCCCAGCAGCGGAATCGATCTGGGGCATTCCAGTACCAAAGAACTCTTAACCTTGCCAGCCTCTCTAGAGATCAACCTGACCCACCGTCTATGAGAGCCCGGCAACGGAATTGATCTGGGGCATTCCATCTCCAAAGAACTTGTAACCTGCTCAAGAATTACTTCAAAATATATGTATTGAGGAGGAAACATACAAAAGTTAGTTGCAAAAATTTGCTAAGGGTAAAATCTCTTCAAATCATCCCCGCTTCTGGCTCGGCCGAGAGATACCCCTTCCACATCCTGGAGGTGGTACCCCCCCCCCCCCCTCGACTTGAGCACTTCGCTTACAATGTAGGGCACTTCTTAATTGGGCTCTAATTTACCTATAGCGGCTCCTCTCCCCGCCGCATCTACCTTCTTTAAGACCAGGTCTCCCTTCTCGAATTATTTTACTCTGATATGTTGATCGAAGTACCGGGCCATCCGCCTCTTAACTTCCTCCTGTCGAATAGTAGCTAGGTCTCAGAGCTCTTCTACCAGGTCCAGAGACAACCATTGCCCTGCATCATTCTCCGCTAGCCATTCTTCATCCCCCTTGCCCGTGGTGATAACCCTGGGGGTCTTTACTTTGAATTCTATCGGGAGGATGGCCTCGGATCTGTGAGATAGTTTGTAAGGGGTCTCCCCTGTGGCCGTGTTTGGAGTTGTTCTCAAGGCCCATAGGACCAAAGGCAGCTGCTCCACCCAATTGCCTCTGAGATTCTCCACCTTCTTCTTCAATAGGTTGACAATTATCTTGTTCGCCGCTTCTACCTGACTGTTGCTCCTTGGGTGGTGGACCGACGCGAACCTGAGGTTTATGCCGAGTTGGGTGCAAAAACTAACAAACTCTTCGCTGGCGAATTGGGGTCTGTTATCCGTCATGATGGCTAGAGGGAGCCCATGCCTGCAAATTATTTCACCCCAAACAAAATTTCTCACTCCCTGGGATGTTACCTTGGCCAACGCCTTCACCTCGACCCATTTGGAAAAGTAGTCTATCATCACCAGTAGGAACTTCCTTTGGCCGCTTTCCTGGGGGAAGGGTCCCACCAAATCCAACCCCCATATCGCAAAGGGCCAGGGGCTGTAATTGTCCGGAGTCTCTGAGCTGGAAGGAGCTGGAGGGGGGTGTAGAGATGGCACTTGGAGCACCTCTTAGAAAACTCTGTCGCGTCTTTGCTGAGGGTGGGCCAGAAGTAGCCCTGCCTGAGTACCCTTCCCTCCAGGGTCCTGCCTCCCGAGTGACTGCCGCACTCCCCCGAGTGAATCTCCTCTAGGACCCTCAGGGCCTCCTCCTCCGAGACACAACGAGCTAGGAGCCCCGAGAGAGTTTTGCGGTATAGCAGCCCTGCATGTAAGGAGTAATATGCCGATTTGTACCCGAGCCGCCGCTTGTCTACCCACTCCTCGGGGAACTTCCCTGATGTCAAGTAAGTGATGAAGGGATCCATCCAAGACTCCCGTCGATCCACCTCCATCATTTCTCCCTCCTCAATAGAAGGCTAGAAGAGTTCCGACACCGTCCCCCCTGCCCGGGGACCGAACTTGGCCAGGAGGTCCGCCTGGGCGCTCTCCTCTCTTGGGACGTGCTTGATGGAGAAAGTGCGGAATTGCCCGACGACCCCCTGACCTTCTCCATGTACCGTTGGAGAGTTGGCTCTTTGACATCGAACTCCCCCTTGATCTGGCAAGCCACTACCATGGAATCCGTCGAGACCTCCACGTCCTGCACCCCCAACTCCCGAGCCAAGCGGAGGCCTGCTATCACGGCCTCTTACTGATGGCGACGGCCTCCACGGCGGCCAACTTGGTGATGAAGATGACGTCCATGGCGCACTTGATGATGGTGTTGAACCGTCGGCCAAAGACTTGCGGCGCCGTAGCGGTCACGACTACAATCTCCGCCCACGCAACAAGAAATTAATTTAGTTTATTTTGCTAATTTATGGTCTGCAATTATCTATTTATGTGGTTTGCATTTAATTATTTATTTCTGTCATTATTAATTTATGGTGTGCGTTTAGCCACTGTTTTGGGCTGCTAATAACCTTTTGGATGTACGCCTTATATAAGGCCAAAAAATCTACCTATGTTATTAGATTTTGATGAAATTAAGAATTATTATACTCCCCTCCAAAACCTAAACTTCTCTCCCTCTTCCTCTCTCATTGTCGCCGCCCCCTTGAGGGATTTCATCCAAGGTTCGGCCGCCCCCCTCTTTCTCTTCTCCCCTCTTTCATATTCTCTCCTCCACACTATTCCTCCACCACCTTTCATCTCTCTATTTCCTCTCTCATCCACGGTTCCAAAATATCTTGTCCAAGAAGTAATGGTTGTGGTGATCTTCTACGGCGTGAAGCGGGGAAGACGGACGTGTTCTTCATCCTTGGTGCACTTCCCGTGGATCTCGACGGAAGGCGATCATTTCTTGTGGATCCAACATCTCGGTTGTACTTTTCCGAGAGGGGTAACAAAAATACTACTCAAGAGATTTTCCTTTCTTTGATAGTCTTGTGGTGGACGATTTTTGCGTGGATTTTCGAAACTTTAATTATCGCGGTAGTTTTTATAATAGATCTGTGGATTTCGTTTGGTTTTCTGATAACTCTCGAGAGGATTGGTG
The DNA here is from genome assembly GCA_033032865.1 of Dactylorhiza incarnata. Classification (NCBI taxonomy): domain Eukaryota; kingdom Viridiplantae; phylum Streptophyta; class Magnoliopsida; order Asparagales; family Orchidaceae; genus Dactylorhiza; species Dactylorhiza incarnata. The sequence continues at coordinate 24,827,796 of JAWHQI010000003.1, forward strand.
ACCCTCATTCTTTTTTCTAGTTGGGATAGATCCTACCACTTTCGAATCGTGCTTTATTTTTGGTGGATCTGTTTTGGTACAACTCCAAGCTCGTCGGAATCAATATTATTCTATATAGCCGGAGCGGATTTTGGCCTATAGCCATTCTCCGAACCAAGTGCGGTGTGGCTACCCGTACGTTAGCGCGAAAGATAAATAAAAATAATTGTGACGGCTGCGTTTCGTTAGCGTGTGGAAAAGAGAGCGTAGAATGTAACGAGAGACGTTGTTGCGTCGTCCGTGTAGGATCGATTTGGTCGGCCTACATCAATTTGGTATCAGAGCCAGGTTCGTGTCAATTTCTAAATTGACGCAATCCTTAGGTTATCGTAGAACGCCGGTGCTCACAATCGTCACACGATTTGGCATTCAAAATTTAAAAATAAAATTTTGTCGGTCTGCGAATAGCGGTCTAAAATTCTCATTTTTTTGCGAAATTCAAAAAACAAAATTTCTGGATATTCTACTTGTAATTTCAGTAAGAAAGTCAAAAAATATTCTTACTTACCTTAGTTATTAGGCGGGAATAAAATTATATTTCGTAAAATTTCTGTCGTGATCTAAAATTCTGGTCTGCATTTAGTAAAAAAACAAAACAATTTTTCTGCAGAAAATTACAAAACAAAAATCACATGTCCTGTTGTGCATGCGCACTAGGCTTGGCACGGAATATCTCCCAACCGCTTTCACCATGGCAGACGATCATGATGACGAGCACGCTCCGGCAACGATTGCGGTGCTTCGGGACGAGTTTAATGCTAAGTTCGATGCACTCACACAATTAATACAAGAGTTAGCATTAAATCAAGCGGCGCATCGAAATCCCGTTGCCAACCAACGAGATGAGAGACCAAACCATCCCCGTAATCAGAACGATGAGCAAGCGCCTCGAGCTCCTCATGAGTTCGATGTAACTAGAGCCGTGAAAATTGATCCACCGTCATACGATGGTATGGGTGAACCCCAAGTATTTTCAGACTGGATTATGGAGATCGAGTGTTACTTTGAGTGGAAAAATCTAATGGATGGTGAGAAGGTGCGGGTTGCACGGATGATGCTTCTGGATAGGGCCAAAATGTTCTGGTTGAACGAAGAGAGGCGTCTAGGTACCGTAAATGGAGCACCTCCAATTGGGTGGGCTGCCAAGAAAGCACTCCTGTCTGACCAATATGTCCCTGCGTATCACCGAACCCAAATGTTTGACGAGTTAGCCACCCATCGTCAGGGGAGCAAATCGGTAGCGGAGTACATGGGAAAGCTGAAAGATATGATGGTGCGGTGTGACGTACGGGAAATGCCTGAAGTTACACTATCTCGTTTTCATAAAAGACTCAACCCAGACATCCAAGGCAAGCTCTTGCGTTATGGTCATACGGACCTTAACACGACGTTCAATGCTGCCTTAGACATAGAGAAGCACAACGCTTACAAGTCCAAGGAACGAGCATTCCAGAAGGGAAAGTCCCTTTTAGGAGCCCCACCTTCGTCCTCCACGAGGGAGAAAGGGAGGTTTCGATCGACTGATTCGAATTCTGTAGTCATTACCGCTAGGAACATTAGGAATCCCACTGGTGAGAGAGTTCCGGTAGGACGGATTAATAAGACTAATGCCACTTGTTATTTGAAAGAATATAAGGTTTGTAGTCTAGATCACCTAGCGGGGGGTGAATAGGTCTTTTAAATTTTGCTAGATTAGCTTTAGCTGTTTTCAGAGTTAGTTCAAGCAAATCAGCAAACACAGAAAGCACACAATAATTTATAGTGGTTCCCCAAAGATAGTGTGTCTATGGGTAGTCCACTTTCCCCCTCCACCCTTCTAACAGTGTGTTAGACAGGGCCAACTTCTTCAATCTTGGCTCAAAGAGCTTACAACACAAGTTCCTCAGAACTTCTCAGATCAAGAATGATCCTACCTCAGGACACAAGTCCCTACAACTCAGAGCTATCACCAGCTCCTACCTCAGGCACAGCTGCCCTACAAACTCAGAGGATAACACCTCCTACAGCTCAGACAATAGTGTCCTACAACTTAGGCTGTTAAGCCCTACCTCAGATCTGTTCCAGATCCTACAGCTCAGACCTCTCTCAGGTCCTACTACTCAGAGGACTCCTCCTCCTACTTCTCAGACCACCTCCTGGTCCTACCTCAGGCTGTTAAGCCCTACCTCAAATCTGCTCCAGATCCTACAACTCATACCTCTCCCAGGTCCTACTACTCAGAGGACTCCTCCTATAATCTCAAACCAAAAGGTCTTAGAGCTCAGGCAAAATGCCCTACAGAAAAATGATTTAGAAATATTCTACGGTAGAGGTACTCTCCTGTAGATCTTGCACCGTCTGTGCTTCCTGTAGCTGAAGATGTCGATGCCAGCCACTAACTTGATCTTCCTCTTCGACTGAGTGAAGGAAAATCACCTTGCTCCTTCTTGCAGAGGAGCTAACTTTCTTTCTCTGTTTTCTTCTTCTTGTTCAGTGAGCAGGAGGAAGAAGACGAGAGCTTCGGCCGTCAATGTAACAATTGATCTCTTTTGCATGTTACCGAGAGTTTCAAATGTGCCCTAACTCTTCCTTTTATACATCTCTGAACTTCAACGGCTCTTAGCTGATCTGCTGAGAAGTATGGGAGAACTTGGTGGACCCCACAAAACTTTTCTACAGCATGTCCTAGCCGTAGGTCCCGCCGCCCTACTTTTCCGTAGAGAAGGACTGCGCTCGACGAACGTGAAACACTCTGCGTTCGACGAACCAGCTGTCCCCTGCGTTCGACGATTTTGCCAGCTCAGCGTTCGACAAACTGGCCTTGTCTGTCTTCTCAGCGGTTCCGCTGAGACGGCTCCTCGTCTCAGCGTTTATCGAACGACGTTCAACGTTCGACGATCTTGCCAGCTCAGCGCTCGACAAACTGGCCTTGTGTGTCTTCTCAGCGGTTCCGCTGAGACGGCTCCTCGTCTCAGCGTTTGTCGAACGGCGTTCAGCGTTCGATGATTTTGCCTTGAGAGTCTTCTCAGCGGCTCCTTCTTTGATCCCGACTCCGCGGTCGACGAACGGCGTTCATCGTTCGACGAACACGCAGATTCTCAGCGCATAATGAGCTTATTAGCAGAGGCACCTTCTTCTCAGCGGATACGCTGAGACGGCTCCTCGTCTCAGCGGTTTTGACCCCTCATCTCAGCGGTTCTGCCGAGACTACATCATTTATGGGAGATGATTTCTCCACAACTAAGGGAATGTTTGGCCCTTCCTTTTGAGTCACCTGCACCTGTACATCTTACACAAATATAGCTCATCAAATACAATATGTCCTTAGCATTGAGAGTGATACCTCTTCAAATCAAGGTACTATTGAGGGCAATATACCCAACAATCTCCCACTATTTGAAGAAGGCAGAACATCCGCAATGCTAAGGTACATTAACAACAAAAACATATCACAAAAATGATCTGTGTAGTATATGCCCTATCTCCCTCTTTCTAATATCCTAAGCAAAGGTTCTTACTTAGCATTGGCCCTTTCTCCCCCTTTCTGGGTTCTTCAAATTTATCCCATTAGGGATAGGGAGGCAACATCTATAGATCCCTTTGGATCATGTTATAGGTCAACCTATATATACTAGGCATTTGCCAACTCCCCCTCAACCTGAGCAGGGAATTTGCTCCCCCCTTTTTGGAGAGCACTTTTCTGTAATAGCTGAACCTATTCAACTTGAACATCCCATTCTAGCTCCCCCTCAATGTGAATACTAGTCTACACTCAACATCCCTAGTTCTATCTTGAAAGCATTAAACTTGGCCTCATACAATGGCTTAGTGAAGATGTCAGCTACTTGATTGTCTGTAGGGACATATTCAAGTTTGATATCTTCACACTCTACATGCTCCCTAATAAAATGATACCTAATTTCTATGTGTTTGGTCCTGCTATGGGAAACAGGATTTTTAGCAATAGAAATTGCACTGGATGAGTCACACAGTAGGGGAGAATGTCTTACCTTGATGTTGTAATCCTCCAACTGATGTTGGATCCATAGAATTTGAGCACAACAGCTACCTGCTGCAATGTACTCTGACTCAGCTGTGGATATGGCCACACTAGTTTGTTTTTTGCTGCTCCATGAGACCAGCCTCATCCCTAGGAATTGACAGGTGCCACTTGTGCTTTTCCTGTCCTCTTTGCATCCTGCAAAATCTGCATCCTGCAAAATCTGCATCTGAATAGCCTATCAGTTCAAAGTCATTATTCCTAGGGTACCAAAGGCCAAGATTCAGGCTGCCCTTGAGGTATCTTAAAATCCTCTTGACTGAGGTGTGGTGAGATTCCTTAGGACAAGCCTGATACCTAGTACAAACACACATAGAATACATAATGTCTGGCCTACTAGCAGTTAAGTACAACAGGGATCCAATGATACACGTGTACATGGATTCGTCAAAGGCCTACCCCTTTTCATCCTTGTCTAATGATACATTAGATCCCATGGGTGTTCTCATGGAGGATGCAGACTCCATCCCAAATTTCTTGATGAGCTTCTTGGTGTACTTGGTCTGGGAGATGAAGATTCCATCATCAGACTATTTCACCTGGAGCTAAGGAAATATTTGAGCTCACCCATACTGCTCATCTCAAACTCCCCCTTCATTAGATTGGCAAATCTCTTGCAGAGTTTGTCATCAGTAGACCCAAAGATTATGTCGTAAACATAAATTTGGACTAAGAGACACTTGCCCCTTATTTCCCTAAGAAACAATGTGCTATCTATCTTTCCCCTCATGAACTTGTTCTTGAGGAGAAAGCTGGACAAAGTCTCATACCAAGCTCTTGGAGCTTGCTTAAGACCATACAGGGCTTTCCTAAGAAAATAGACATGAGATTTGAGAGTGGGATGTACAAAACCTGAAGACTGCTCTACATATACTTCCTCTTTTAGATTTTCATTCAGGAATACTGATTTGACATCCATCTGGTAGACTTTGAAGCCCTTGTGAGCAGCATATGCTAGGAATAGTCTTATGGCCTCCAACCTTGCAACTAGGGCAAAGGTTTGGTCAAAGTCTATTCCTTCCTCTTGCATATATCCTTTTGCAACCAGCCTTGCCTTGTTTTTGATGATTGTCCCATTCTCATCTAACTTATTTCTGAATATCCATTTGGTGCCAATGATGTTGTGTCCTTGTGGTCTTGGCACCAACTTCCATACTTTGCATCTTTTGAATTGCAAAAGTTCTTCTTGCATTGCCTGGATCCAGAATGGATCCATATTGGCCTCTTCAAACTTCTTAGGCTCAACCTATGATAGAAAACTGAGGACCAGAGCCTCATTATGAGCTCTGCTTCTGGTTGTCACACCTTGCTGGACATTTCCAATAATCTGTTCCAAGGGATGATCCCTTAGATGTCTTGTAGCTGCAGGTAATCTGTGCTCTACTTGCTGAACTTCTTCAACTGGTTCAGCAGCTTCTTCAGCATCTTCAGCATCTTGCACCTCTGCTTCTTCTTGAACTTCTGCATCAGGATTTGCTTTATTGCTGCTGGAAGGTTCTTGTATGGATAGTTCTTCCATTGCTTCTTCACTTCCTGTCAGAACAGAAGAACTGGGCCAGCCCTTGTAGATTAGGCTGGACTCATCAAATACTACATGCATGGACTCTTCAACAACATGACTTTTCTTGTTATATACCCTATAGGATCTACTATGTGAGCTATATCCAACAAGAATCCCCATGTTGCATTTTTAGCAAACTTGGTTAACTGAGCTTTTCCATTGTTTAGAATGTAGCAATTAGATCCAAAGATCCTGAAGTATGAAATTGTTGGTTGTTTGCCTTTCAAAATCTCATAAGGGGTAATTCCATGATCTTTATTGATGGAAGCTCTATTGAGAACATAACAGGAAGTATTGACTGCTTCAGTCCAGAAATATTCTGGGAGTGAAGAGTCACTAAGCAATGTTCTCCCAGCTTCTATCAATGATCTATTCCTCCTCTCAGCCACCCCATTTTGTTGTGGGGTCCTTGGGGAGGAAAATTCTTGAATGATACCTAGTTCTTGACAGAACCTTGTCATGGCTTCAGATTGAAACTTTGTGCCATGGTCAGACCTAGTTCTGACCACAGTACATTGCAAGTCATTCTGAATGGCCTTGACATGGCTTATGAAGACATTTAGAGTATCAGATTTCTTCCTAAGGAAAAATACCCATGTATATCTTGAGTGATCATCAACAATCACTAAGGTATACAACTTCCCTCCTAAGCTTTGAATTGGCATAGGACCAAACAAGTCCATGTGCAATAGATAAAGACATCTTAGGGCCCGTTCGTTTGCACGGAATTGGAGACTTGGAATTGAAATTCGACGACGAATTCCAATTTTGTCGTTCGTTTGCGCGCTTGACGTTGGAATTGAAATTTTAATGAATTCCGTAGAATTCATTTTGAACTAAACACAATTCTTTCCAATCTATATAAGAATTGGATAATTCCGGCCGAGACTTTTTTTTCGTCTGAGCGCATGATATTCGCCCGGGCGCGTGTTTCGCGGGCGAGTGCGTTTTTCGCCGAGGCGTGAATTATTCGCCTGGGCGCGCATTTTTCGCCCGTGCGTGCGTTTTTTGCCCGAGCGCGTGTTTTTGTCATCGTGCACACGTTTTTATAATCCGGCACGTATTTGTTGTCCGGGCGCGCGTTTGTCGTCGGGCACAATTTTTTCGCCAGAGCTAGATTTTTTCGCCTGACAGCGAAAATTTTGCCGAGGAGCAATTTTTTCGCACGGGCGCGAGTTTTTCGCCAGGGCGACATTTTTTCGCCCGGGAGCGATTTTTTCGCACGGGCGCGTTTTTTCGCCCGGGGGCGAATTTTTCTCCCGGGGGAGATTTTATCGCCCGAACGCGATTTTTTTGCACGGGCGCGATTTTTTCACCCAAGCGCGATTTTTTCACTCGAGCGTGATTTTACCCCCTAGAGCGTTTTTTTGCCCGAACGCGATTTTTTCGGCCGGGCGCGAATTTTTCTCCCATGGAGAGTTTTTCGCACCGTCGCGATTTTTTCGCTCAAGCGTGATTTTTCGTCAGGGAGCGATTTTTTTGCCCGCGCGCAATTTTTTCGCCCGGGCAATTTTTTCGGGCGCGATTTTTTCACCGGTGAGCGATTTTTTGCCGGGACGCGCTTTTATTGCATGTGCGAGTTTTTTTCGGCCGGGCGGGTGGAAAATCGCACCCGGGAAAAAAATTTGCGCCCGAGCAAAAAAATCGTGTCCGGGACACAAAATCGCACCCGGGCGAAAAAATGAGCCCGGGCAAAAAATGCGCGCCCGGGCGAAAATATCGCGGTTGGGCGAAAAAATTGCGCTCGGGCGAAAAAAATCATTCTCAGGCGAAAAAATCGCCCCCGGGCAAAAAAATCGTCGTCATGACATACACAAAAGTATTGATTAATTCCACAATATTCAACAATATTGTTTATTAGGCGAACGTTGGAATTGGAATTAGTCACCAATATTTAATTCTACAATATTCATCAATATTCAATTCCAATATCGAATTCCAATTCCGTCCAAACGAACGGACCCTTAGTGTCTTTGGAGCCAATACTTTTAAAAGTGGCCCTTGTTTGCTTACCCATTTGGCAAGCATGACATGGGTCATTTTTAACACATTTTAAATTAGGACTATTTCTAACCAAGTTCTTAGATAATAGTCTATGCATTGTCTTGTAGTTGATGTGGGCAAGTCTCTTGTGCCATTGAACACATAGAGACTCACTCTCATCTGCTACAAGACATACAGGAGAGGAAAAAGATTTGCAGAAGAAATCTAAACAGTAAACATTTCCACTCCTAGTGCCTGAAAGAATGATCTCCAAGTCATCAGACTTTTTGATGAGGGACTTATCATTGTGAAATTCAATGACATGGCCAAGATCACACAGTTGGCTTATGCTGATAAGGTTGTGTTGCAACCCTTCAACATAAGCTACTTTTGTGAAAGAGACTATGCCATTAGTGATCATACCATAACCTTTGGTGACTCCCTTTTCTGACCCCCCCCCCCCCCCCCCCCCCCCCAAAGATGACTTTGGGTCCATTATTGACAGGCTTGTAATCCTGTAGGAGACTCCTAGTTCCTGTCATGTGCCTTGAGCACCCACTGTCCAAGTACCATATTTGATTGAGACTGGTACTTGAACTACCTTGCAAAGAAAGATTTAGTTATCCTTAGGATCCCAAAAAGCTTTGGGTCCTAGGTGCCTGTTAGCTTGATGAGATACTCTCACACTAGCTACCCTCCTAGCAGGAAAGCTCATCTTTGCATTAGGTACAATGGGGTTGTACCAACAATCTATGGCAAAGTGTCCCACCTTGCCACAGCACCAACAATCATGAATATTGTATCTCCTATTCTGAGCATTTTTCTGAATAAGTACAGCACTGTGCACATGTTCAGCAGAGGAGACTGCAACATTCTTCCTGTTTCTTTCAGCAATAATCTGACTAAAGGATACTTTGTGGACAGTCTTGCTGCTCTTTGTCCTGATGGTCTCAGCTTGCTTTGGCTTAGCAGCCATACTAGATCTGAGGGAATCAGACATTGAGCAGCAGGCCTTGTCAACAGAATTGACAGTATTCTTGCTTTTTGCTGAGGCAGATTTGGAAGTTCTTGCTTCCTTGTTCTTGACTGAAGGTGCTGAAGCACCAAACATAAATGGTCCAGAATGGGCCATTTGTATTTCCTCATGGGGAGCTTTCATTTCTCTCAAACCCATGCCCTCTCTTTCACTATGGTAAGGAGCATTTCCCTTCCTATAGCAACTCCCAATCTTCCAGTGACCATGAATGCCTTCATGGTCATACCTGTTGGAAGGAAGCATCACCTTTTGAGAGGTGGGTTGAGGCTTAGACTTCTTCTTGCTCTTTACTCCACTCCCTTCTCCTACTTCCATCTTGTTGAATCTAGGTCCTCTCCTATTGGTTTGAGAGGGGAAGGTGTCAATAAGGGGAAGCACAGATTTGGGCTTGGAGAATTGAGCCACCAAGCACTTTTCCTTCTCAAGCTTTTCTTCAAGGTCCTTGATGACCTTGTTCTTCAGGGAAATAGTGCTTAATTGCACAATAGTTAACCCTTGTAGATGGCTAATTTGTCTACTCATCTGAGCCACCAGGGTGGTAGGTTCAGTGTAGTCATTCTTAGTCATCTTGAGGGAAACAATTTCCTGGGCTTTCCTCTTGGCAAGCTTCTTGCTCTTCTTCAGAGCTTCCAAAAGAATGCCATACTTATCAATCAGTTGATTGAATTCTTCCTCAGCATCCTTGCCCCTTCCATCAATTGATGGAGGTGTATCAGATTCTGGACTATCTCATAATCAGAAGAGGATATGGAATGAATTAATACCTGCTCATATTCTGAATTATTGTGGCTGTCCTCATCTTTAGTTAGAGCCATCAGCCCATGGTCATTGTGAATGACCTCATCCTCCTCTACGTCACTGTCTGAATGTGATAGAGGGGCCCTGACTGCCATCCTGACAACAGCAGTTTCTTCAATAGCAACCAGCCCAATGAGGGCTTCTTCCATTTCAAATTCTGATGAGCTAGAGTCTGATTCACTCCAGCTCTTCTTCTTCTTCTTAGCTAGAAAGGATTTCTCTCCTTTCTTGCTTCTTGAATGATGAGCCTTCTTCTCATCCTTCTCTCTTCTCTTCACAGGGCAATCAGCAATGACATGCCCAGGCTTGCTGCAACAATAGAAAACAACTTTGGAAGAATTATGTTTTGAGTTAGACTCATACCTGTCACTTCTGGAGTGATGCTTTGAATCCTTGCTGTCCTCCTTGTTGTGATGTGAGGAGGAAGGCTTGTTCTTCCATTGCTTCCTCCTCAGCAGCTTTCTAAAGTGCCTTGTAAGAACAACAATTTCTTCATCAGAAGAAGAGGAGCTTGATGAGCTAGGCTCAGAATCTTCTGGTTCAGCAGATCTTCTGGGAGGTGAGTGAGCCTTCTCTCTCCCTCTTCTTGAGCTTTCAGCCTTGAAGGCCAGGGAATTCTCCCTGGTATCACCCTTTGCCTTCTGCTCTTCTTCCTTCCTGGCAGTCAGCTGCATTTCATAGGATAGCAGCATTCCATAGAGAGTTTGGGGAGGAGTTTCAGTCAACTTAGCCACCTCCCTTATGGCACAATTTTTTGTGTCCCAATCTCTTGTTAGAGATCTGAGGAACTTATCATTCAGCTCATAATTTGTGAACACCCTCTCTGTTGGGGAAATGATTTCTCTTAAACCCTAGAAATGAGTAGAATATAAACTCTAAAGATGAAAAATTAGGATAAGTAAATATGCGTCGAATGGTATTCGACGCAACGTCGAAATAAAGTCGACGTTTCTATCAGAATGAGTCGAAGTAGCACCAAGCAGAATTCGACGTATCCTATGTCGACGTAGCTCTGACTTCTAGTCGACGCATCTTGAGAAGTCGACGCACCTTAGTCGACGTACCTTCCTTATTCTCCTTTCGACGTCCAGCCAGGACGAATTCGACGCTTACGTCGAATAGTAATCGACGCACGTCGATTTCTATGTTTAATTCAAAAATCGTTAGATCTCTTTCCTTCTTTTATAGATCTGATTTATATGGAATCAAATTATTCTTTATAGCTGTTCTGAATCATTCTTTTCCTCTAATAGATTCTTGGCTAATTTGATTAAATCCATTATGGACATTATTTGAAATCAGAATGAATTCTTTCCTTCTATAGATAAAATAGTTATGGAAATATTTCTATCTTTCTATTTCTCTGTCTGCTAATCAATTATCCTTCTATAGTATTATTTGAATAGACAGAGCTATAAAATAACAAGGAGGTCGGCAGAGAACACTACGACAAGTGATCCACCATTTTACATTTGAAAAAGAGGAAGAGCTCTCAAGTAAAAAGAAAGAGAATTGAGAAATAGTTCTGCAGCAACCATCAAGCTTCCTTCTTCTCCTGCTTCTGAAGCCATTCTGCTGCAAACTCTGATAGCTCTCACTAAAAGAGAGAAAATCTACAAATCTCCTTCTCACTATAGAAGAGATTTCATTCACTACTTCTTGTTCTTCCAATCTTCTTGCTAGGAAGAAGATTCCTTCTTGTCTTTATATTATTTCTCTTTCTTCCTTACATTAATTTCACTCTCAAATACTGTAAAAGAGTTTTTAGAATCTCTCTTCAAAAAATTCAGTTGTACTGGTTCTAAGAGTCTCCTTTTCAAAAGACTCAGTTGGTTCTAAGAGTCTCCTTATCAAAAGACTCAGGGTGGTTCTAAGAGTCTCCTTATCAAAAGACTCAGTGCAAGATAGTGAATTCTTACCAAGGGGGTAGAAGAGTGGACTACCCAAAGTTTGGGGAACCACTATATTTCTTTGTGTTGTGCTGTGATTTTTCTCCTTGCATTTATTTTGTTTACTTGCTTAATTCTTGTTGGTGTGTGGGAAGCACTAATCTGTGATCACTACATACATATATATATATATAATTATTAACTTTGCACAAAAATATTTTAAATCTCTATTCACCCCCCATCTAGAGAATTCTAGTGAGGTTAACTGTGCACTTTCAATTGGTATCAGAGGCTTGGTTGATCTAAAAAGGATAACTCCTTGATCAAAAAGATCCTACCTCTTATTTTTATATATATATATTTTTAAAAGTTAGTTTTCACATGGCACAAATCAAAGATTATGCTTCCACCAGACCACCAATTTGCAACCTTGAAAAATTTGCACTTTGGAAAACAAGAATTAGAATATATTTAAACTCTATTGATGATGAATTGTTTAATGTTGTCTTGACAGGTCCCCCCAAGCCATTCAGAAAGGACTCAAGTGGAAAAGTAACTGAAACACTTGCTCCAAAAGCTGAGTGGACAGATGAAGAAAAGAAAGCCCAAGGATATGATGCCAAGGCTATGAATATCCTAGTCTCAACCCTCTCAGATGAAATATTCCAAAAGATTGCTGAATGTGAGTCAGCTAAGGAAGTATGGGAAGCTCTCACCAAAATGGTAGAGGGAAGTGCTGATGAGAAAAAGGATAGAAAGGCACTACTCATCTCTCAATATGAAAACTTCCAGAAGAAAGAAGGTGAAAGTTTTGCTGACATGTATGCCAGATTCAGCCTCATAGTGAATGAGTTGAGAACACTTGAAAAGGACATATCTCTCACTGAGATAAATGATAAACTGCTAACTTGCTTCCCTAGCTCTTGGGATTCAAGAATCTGGCCAATTAGAGACTCCAGAAGTCAAAGAGAAATCTCAACAGATGTCCTGTTGGGTAAATTAAAATCTTATGAACAACTGTTGAAAACAAGAGCTGAGAAAGAAGAGAAAGAAAAAACTCCTTCACTCTCAAAAGAAAAGAGTATTGCATTGAAGGCTGTTGAAGGTGAACCCTCTATAAGTGATGAGGAGCTGATCAGTCTACTGGCCAGAAGGTTCAAGAAGTGGATCAAAACAGAAGGATCCAGAGTAAGAGACTCAAAAACCAGGTATAATAAAACACCTACTAAAGAGATTATATGTTACTCTTGCAGGAAACCTGGACATATTGCACCTGAATGTCCTAAGGAGATTAGCAAAAAGAAAGATCTGAAAAGAATAGATCTACAGAAGAAAAAGAAGAAAGAGAAAGGTCTCATTGCTCAATCATGGAGTGATTCAGAATCTGAAGAAAGCACCTCATCTGACAATGATCAAGAAGAGGCCAAGCTGGAGGAAACCTGTTTGATGGCCACTCAGAAGCCTGATGATACATCTATGGTAAATATACTTGATGATATAGATTTCTCTTCCACTGATTTCAAAAAAAATTTCAAAGAATTCTGTTTAAATCTAATCAAATCTGAAAAAGAAATAAAAGAACTAAGAAATGAATTAAAAAATCTCAAACAAGTGAATACACAGTATAATAACTATGAGCTCAGTCTAGGACTCTCAGAAAAGGAATTAGACAAAATCTATACAGAAAATCTAACACTGAGAAATGAGCTAGCAAAGACAAAGGCCTTTGAAGACTCTCTAAATGGGAGAAGTCAGAAGCTCAAAAACATCTCTAGAAATCTTACTGATAGACTTAGACAACTAGAAGATAATACTGACTTAGAACCAAAAACTCAATCACCTAGCAAATCTGTTTGGAGACATCCCATTCACTTCACTAGGGAAGGTCATTTGACAGGAGAAAGATCACAGGAAAATCCAGAAACAACCACTGTCTTTAATAAAACTAATCCCATTACATATAAAGGAATCCTAGGAAAATATCCTCAGAAAAAATTTAAACATGCGTCGAATTCTTATCAACGTGCGTCGATTTGTAATCGACGCATACACCAAAGTGCGTCGACTCCTACCCGACGCAACCTCTCTCATGCTTCGACTGGACGTAAACGCAGAATGGAGAAAGCGTCGACTTCATATCGACGCAACCATAAACCTACGTCGAATCCATATCGACGCAACCAATCAGACAGAAATTTCTCCTCTTCCAAACAGCTCTCTCAATCCATTTCCTTTTACTATGACCACTATTTCTGTAACATCACCAAAGAAAATTGGTATGATAAACCAATACCCCTAAAGGAGGAAGGATATTCAGAAAAACCCACTTATTCTTACATTAAATCTTTCACTGATGGGAGGAAGGGACCCCACCTCAGCAGGGTCCAAACTAATGTGTAAAATTTTATGTGCAGATGTATCACATCTCCAGGCTGGTGTGGTACTTGGACAGTGGATGCTTCATGCACATGATAGGATGCAAAAACCTATTGATCAACTTTGAGGATAGACTTGGAGCATCAGTGACTTTTGGAGACTCTAGCTGTGGCCAAACCAGGGGCTTTGGAGATTTCAAAGAAGGGAAAGTCACCTTCAAAAATATGGCAGTAGTCAAAGGACTGAAGCACAATCTGATAAGTATAAGTCAGATATGTGACAGTGGTAAGTATGAGGTAAAATTCACCACACTATTCTGCCATATTATTGACATCAAGACTAGTGCCACAGTACTCAATGGAATTAGAAAAGGAAAAGTATATGTAGTGGACTTTAGCTCCTCACCCACAGAAGTTTGTTTGTTTAACAATATTATTAATAAAAATAAATTATGGCATAGGAGGCTGGGTCACTTAAACCACAAAACCATTAGTAAACTAGCAAAGAATAATCTAGTCAGAGGCATTCCAATGGGTAGATACTCTAAGGATTCTCCTTGTAGATCTTGCCAACTAGGAAAACAGACCAAATCATCCTTCAAACCAATTGGTAAGGATGACTCTCCCAGGATTCTCTACTTACTGCATATGGATCTCTTTGGTCCCATATCCACTCAGAGCTTAGGTGGAAAATCTTATACACTAGTCATTGTGGATGACTATTCTAGGTTTAGCTGGGTATTCTTTCTAAGGGCTAAGTCTGAAACCCATAAGATCCTTTCAAAATTTATAAAACAGATTCAATCTGAGATCAACACTCATGTTTCAATTATCAGAAGTGATCATGGGACTGAATTTGAAAATCAGTTGATGAGTAGTTTCTGTGAAGATATAGGTATCAAACAAAGTTTTTCAGCCCCTAGAACCCCTCAATAAAATGGAGTTGCTGAAAGAAAGAATAGAACTTTAATTGAATCAGGAAGGACCTTACTTGCAGAATCAGGATTACCAAAAACCTTCTGGGCTGAAGCAGTCAACACTGCAAACTATATTCTCAATAGAAGTCTCATTCACAGAACTGGTGGGAGTTCCCTCCCCCTTAAACAGTATGTTAGTTTCATCAAATATAATGTGCATAGATTCTTCAATTTTAAGAGTTCTCTTGTTATAGCACCTATAGGCTTTACTAGATGCTGAGTATCCCAAAAATATTCCATCATCAGATTTCTTGTCAAACTTGGCAAGATGATCTGATGATGGAATATTTTTGGGATACTCAGCATCTAGTAAAGCCTATAGGTGCTATAACAAGAGAACTCTTAAAATTGAAGAATCTATGCACATTATATTTGATGAAACTAACATACTGTTTAAGGGGGAGGGAACTCCCACCAGTTCTTTTCCACAGGAAAACAGCAGCATAGAAACACAGCTTGAGCAACTGGTTCTAGAGAACACAGATAATGGAAAAGAAAACCAGATAGAGGAATCAAGTGAGGAATCTGAACAAGAACATGAAGAAGATTCAGAAAAGAGCATTCAAAACCAACTCCCACAAGAGAGCATGGTTCAGGAAGTCCAGGTGGACAATGATCCCATCACTAATGAGGAAGAATAACATCTGACAAGTCCAGGCAGGACAAGGGTCAATTTGAAAGATCATCCACAAACTCAAGTAATTGGAGACCCCAATACAGGAGTAAGAACAAGACACCAAGTCACCAATGGGATGATGCTCCAATGCTTCCTATCACAAGTTGAACCAAAGAAGTTTGAGGAAGCAAATTGTGGTCCTCACTGGATTATGGCCATGCAAGAAGAACTAGGCCAATTTGAGAGAAACAAAGTGTGGAACCTAGTTGAAAGACCAAGAAACTACCCAGTGATTGGTACAAAATGGGTATACAGAAACAAACTAGATTCCACTTGAGTAATTGTCAGGAACAAAGCAAGACTTGTAGCACAAGGATATAGACAAGAAGAAGGGATAGATTACAACCAAACCTTTGCTCCAGTAGCTTGATTGGAGGCAATCAGGCTCTTTCTTGCTTATGCAGCTTTCATGAAGATGAAAGTCTATCAGATGGATGTCAAGAGTGCCTTTTTGAATGGTGACCTTCAAGAAGAGGTATATGTGGAGCAACCACCAGGTTTTGTAAATCCCTCCTCTCCTCACTATGTTTATAGACTTAACAAAGCACTACATGGTCTTAAGCAAGCACCTAGAGCTTGGTATGAAACTCTCTCTAACTTCCTTTTAGAAAATTCTTTTGAAAGAGGAAAAGTAGACAAAACACTCTTTACTAGAACCCATAAAAACCAACTCCTCCTGGTTCAAATATATGTAGATGACATCATCTTTAGCTCAACTCATCCTAAACTTTGTAGAAGATTTGCCAATCTAATGCAATCTAAATTTGAAATGAGTAGTATGGGAGAACTCTCATATTTCTTAGGATTACAAGTGAAACAAAGTAGTGAGGGAATCTTCATCACAATCCAAATATACTAAAGAGCTAATCAAAAAGTTTGGTATGGAATCAACATCTACCATGAAAACACCCATGTCAACCAATGCCATTATAGAAAAAGATGACAAAGGAAAATCAGTAGATCAAAAGACATATAGGGCAATCATAGGATCCCTTCTATATCTAACAGCTAGCAGACCTGACATTATGTTTGCCACTTGCATATGTGCTAGATTTCAGGTTGATCCAAAAGAATCCCATCTCACCTCTGTAAAAAGGATTCTTAGATACCTAATGGGAACCCCTGAGCTAGGTCTATGGTACTCAGCAGAAACCAACTTTGAATTAATAGGTTTCTCAGATGCAGATTATGCTGGATGTAGGGTTGATAGAAAAAGCACATCTGGTACTTGCCAATTTCTAGGTGACAGATTAATATCATGGTTTAGTAAGAAACAAACCTCAGTCTCAACCTCAACAGTTGAAGCTGAATACATAGCTGCTGGGAGCTGTTGTTCACAAATCCTGTGGATGCAAAATTAGCTTCTTGACTACAAATTGGAAGTACATAACTCTAAGATCTATTGTGATAGCTCTAGTGCTATATCCATAGCATCCAACCCAGTCCTTTATAGTAGAACCAAACATATAGAGATCAGACATCACTTCCTTAGAGACAATGTAGAAAAGGGTAAGATAACCTTAGAATATATTCCCACAGACAATCAAAGAGCAGACATCTTCACAAAACCCTTGGATGAAACTAAGCATAATTATTTCATCAACACCTTAGGAATGCTTGATGGTAGTATGTAACCACCATTGTTGGGGAATCTAAAAGAAATCAGGAAATCTAAGAAAGTATTTGAAGATGCGTCAAATACATATCGACGCACCGTCGAGAAGAACTCGACGCTGGCGTTGATTTCTTCCAGGCAAAGTTACATCGATAACTTATCGACGCACCGTCGAATTTATATCGATGCAGGGCTATGAACACGTCGACAGAACACTAAGTTGACAAATCCCCATGGAGCGTCGACTCCATATCGATGCATATGATGACATCAATTCAACGTAACGTCGACATCTGGTTACAATTAGAATCAAATCCTTACTTCCTATTTTGACGATTGGATTACCGTGATTTTTGTTTCCTTTCTCGACGTTTCACCTTCTTTAAATAATACCTCTTATTTCATAACATATACTCTCCTCAACAGCCAAAACTTCATCTTCTACCTCTCTCTCTCTCTCTCTGCGTCAATGACACCAACTCCTGATCAATCGGCCCTCATCAAAGTGATGAACGATGCTCTCGAACACCTAGTAAATGACTTCCAGAATCGACTGAATCACTTCTCCAACGAATGTGCTGCCATGATCAACACCTGTGCAGCCAAACTGGCAAACCTCTCTGCTTCTCTTCCTGAGCTTAATGCTCTAATTCAAGAACGGCCTCTGTCGCCAGAAAGGTTTAAATCCTTTATGAAGGATATAAACCAGGGGGAGAGTTGCTCCAGAAACCCCCCTCGTCAGGTTCTCTATCTCTCTTAAAAGCTCAGGGTTAATTTCCTCTCCAACTCTAAATATTATCTCTAAAGTATTACACCAACTTCTCTTCTTACAATAGGCTCCAATCTTCTCCAATCACTCTGACTACACCTTCAACAAAAATTTTGGAGAGACCTCATCCTACCATACTGAAGGAGATTATGCTGTGGATTCAGCATTCAGAATAGATGCCCCACATACCCAGGGGAGATTGTTGTGGTAAAGAACACAGAAGTCCAGGGGGAGGAAGAAGCAGCCTCCTCTGATGACTGGAGAGGACAAGTGTTGATTGAAGCAACCCCATCTGAGGAAGAAATTCAGCATCACTCTCCTGGCTTCTCTGCTAGTTACATCAAACTGAAGACACCTCTACTTGAGGACATCCCTTCAGAAGAGCTTGGAGGAGACAAACATCCCTCAGCAGAGATTACTCTACCAGAGGTCATTCTGCCTTTCACTGCAGAACAAACTCCTCCTCTTGAACAAATTCCTTCTCCACCTAAAGAGAAAACTCCTTCTCCTCTGCTACCTCTACCTCCACCTCAACTTCCCTCTCTATCTTCACCTCCACCTCAACCTTCTTCTCTACCTCCACTGCTACCTTTACCTCCTCCAATAGCAAAACTCACTAAGCAGATCCTACCTAGGCAAAGTCCAGAAGGACAAATGAAAAGGAAAAGAGAAGCCATCACCTACTAACAAAACTTCTCCAAAGAAGAAAGGAAAGAGTATGCAAAGGAAAAGAAGTATAGAAAAGCCTGTGCGGAGATAAAAAGGTTTGAAAAGATGCCTGTCATCATTCCTAACAACCCTGTAAAGCAATACCATGACCCTGACATGGAAAAGAGGCATGAAGAAATAAGAGAAAGAGAGTTGTATGAATATGAAGCAGCTAGGAAAGAAGTAGAAGATAAGAGGAATGTCTGGATGGAAAAGATCAACAGGGGAATGACCAAGGAACAAATTCTTGCTGAATCTTCTATCAAAATTCCAAAGAAGTTGTTTGATATTGAAGCCTATCAAAAGAAAAACCCTCAGGCAGGGGTCATCCTAGAGAAAGGCCAAAAGCACAAGAGGGGTGTAGGGTGTACAGAAGATACCTACATTCCCTATAAGAAGCCCAAAAGACCTACAAAGTTAGACAAATGGCTTGACTCACCCTGGAAAGGGAAAGTAAAGATGGCCGAGATTCCTGAGAAACAGCAACCAGAAAAGAAAACAAAGTATAGGCCCAAGGTTGATAGCAAGGGACCACCTGAGCTCAAGCCTACTCAACAGAAAACTCAAAACATTACAATTGAGATGATTGATGAAAAGGCAGCAATCATCATCAACAAAGGCTACTCCATAAATGACACTCTCCCTGATGGTGATAAACTCTTGGAGAAACTGCATACAATCATCAGGAATGTCCAGGAACATCCTGATAGAGCCAGGGGCTACATTTTTAATGCTATTGAAAACTTATCTATGAAACTTTATTCTGCCTTTGTCAACTTCATGTACAACAAGAAGTTTCTGGTTTAATTCTTGTGAAAGACAAATGCTTGTCATATGCTTTCTTATTGTTTAATATATTTCTTATCTGTACAAATGCTGTGTTGTGTTAATTATATGCTGATACAATTTCTCTCCAATAGGGTTAAGAAAAATAGGGGGAGATTGTTGGGGATATGATTTCTCTTAAACACTAGAAATGAGTAGAATATAAATTCTAAAGATTAAAAATTAGGATAAGTAAATATGCGTCGAATGGTATTCGACGCAACGTCGAAATAAAGTCATCGTTTATATCAGAATGAGTCGAAGTAGCTCCAAGCAGAATTCGACGTATCCTATGTCGACGTAGCTCTGACTTCTAGTCCACGCATCTTGAGAAGTCGACGCACCTTAGTCGACGTACCTTCCTTATTCTCCTCTCGAAGTCCAGCCAGGACGAATACGACGCGTACGTCGAATAGTAATCGACACACGTCGATTTCTATGTTTAATTCAAAAATCGCCAGATCTCTTTCCTTCTTTTATAGGTCTGATTTATATGGAATCAATTTATTCTTTATAGCCGTTCTGAATCATTCTTTTCCTCTAATATATTCTTGGCTAATTTGATTAAATCCATTATGGACATTATTTGAAATCAGAATGAATTCTTTCCTTCTATAGATATAATAGTTATGGAAATATTTCTATCTTTCTATTTCTCTGTCTGCTAATCAATTATCCTTCTATAGTATTATTTGAATGGAAAGAGCTATAAAATAACAAGGAGGTCGGCAGAGAACACTACGACAAGTGATCCACCATTTTATATTTGAAAAAGAGGAAGAGCTCCCAAGTAAAAAGAAAGAGAATTGAGAAATAGTTCTGCAGCAACCATCAAGCTTCCATCTTCTCCTGCTTCTGAAGCCATTCTGCTGCAAACTCTGATAGCTCTCACTAAAAGAGAGAAAAGCTACAAATCTCCTTCTCACTATAGAAGAGATTTCATTCACTACTTCTTGTGCTTCCAATCTTCTTGCTAGGAAGAAGATTCCTTCTTGTCTTTATATTATTTCTCTTTCTTCCTTACATTCATTTCACTCTCAAATACTGTAAAAGAGTTTTTAGAATCTCTCTTCAATAAATTCAGTTGTACTGGTTCTAAGAGTCTCCTTTTCAAAAGACTCAGTTGGTTCTAAGAGTCTCCTTATCAAAAGACTCAGGGTGGTTCTAAGAGTCTCCTTATCAAAAGACTCAGTGCAAGATAGTGAATTCCTACCAAGGGGGTAGAAGAGTGGACTACCCAAAGTTTGGGGAACCACTATATTTCTTTGTGTTGTGCTGTGATTTTTCTCCTTGCATTTATTTTCTTTACTTGCTTAATTCTTGTTGGTGTGTGAGAAGCACTAATCTGTGATCACTACATACATATATATATATAATTATTAACTTTGCACAAAAATATTGTAAATCTCTATTCACCCCCCCCCTCTAGAGAATTCTAGTGAGGTTAACTGTGTACTTTCACTCTCATAGGTTCTTAGTTCATTTATTATTCTAAAGAACCTTTCATAACACATGGATATGCTCTCCTGCCCTTGCTGCCTGAAAGCTTCATATTCCTGATTGAGGAGTGACTTCCTGTCATTCCTCACTTCTTCAGTCCCTTCCATGTACACAATCAGTGTATCCCACATCTCCTTAGCAGATATACAGCGCACTGAATTTTGAAAGGTTGAGTCATCAATAGCATTGACTATGATATTTTGAGCCCTTTTATCCATAGTAGCCAATGCTATCTCATCCTTGGTCATTTCAGTGTATGGTTTGCCTACCTGCCTGGTAGGATCAACAGAAGAGGGTTTTGTGATAGTGAAGGGGCCTTCCTGAATAGTAATGTAGATTCTAGGGTCTGAGGCTTCCATGTACAGCCTAACCCTCTGCTTCCATATGCCAAAGTTGGCTTTGTTACATATGGGCAGTTTCATTAAACTCATTTCCTTCTGCATTACACAGGAGGCCATTGGGTGACGACTTGACAAAACCTTTTAGGATCTGGTCAGACTGTTAAGTCCTTTTTGACCAACCTCCCTCTGATACCACTTGAAAGAATATAAGGTTTGTAGTCTAGATCACCTAGAGTGGGGTGAATAGGTCTTTTAAATTTTGCTAGATTAGCTTTAGCTGTTTTCAGAGTTAGTTCAAGCAAATCAGCAAACACAGAAAGCACACAATAATTTATAGTGGTTCCCCAAAGACAGTGTGTCTATGGGTAGTCCACTTTCCCCCTCCACCCTTCTAACAGTGTGTTAGACAGGGCCAACTTCTCCAATCTCGGCTCAAAGAGCTTACAGCACAAGTTCCTCAGAACTTCTCAGATCAAGAATGATCCTACCTCAGGACACAAGTCCCTACAACTCAGATCTATCACCAGCTCCTACCTCAGGCACAGCTGCCCTACAAACTCAGAGGATAACACCTCCTACAGCTCAGACAATAGTGTCATACAACTCAGGTTGTTAAGCCCTACCTCAGATCTGTTCCAGATCCTACAGCTCAGGCCTCTCCCAGGTCCTACTACTCAGAGGACTCCTCCTCCTACTTCTCAGACCACCTCCTGGTCCTACCTCAGGCTGTTAAGCCCTACCTCAAATCTGCTCCAGATCCTACAGCTCAGACCTCTTCCAGGTCCTACTACTCAGAGGACTCCTCCTACAATCTCAGACCAAAAGGTCTTATAGCTCAGGCAAAATGCCCTACAGAAAAATGATTTAGAAATATTTTACAGTAGAGGTACTCTCCTGTAGATCCTGCACAGTCTGTGCTTCCTATAGCTGAAGATGTCGATGCCAGCCACTAACTTGATCTTCCTCATCGACTGAGTGAAGGATCACCTTGCTCCTTATTGCAGAGGAGCTAACTTTCTTTCTCTGTTTTCTTCTTCTTGTTCAGTGAGCAGGAGGAAGAAGACGAGAGCTTCAGCCATCAATGTAACAGTTGATCTCTTTTGCACGTTACCGAGAGTTTTAAATGTGCCCTAACTCTTCCTTTTATACAACTCTGAACTTCAACGGCTCTTAGCTGATATGCTGAGAAGTATGGGAGAACCTGGTGGACCCCACACAGCTTTTCTGCAATATGTCCTAGCGGCAGGTCCCGCCGCCCTACTTTTCCATATAGAAGGACTGCGCTCGACGAACGTGAAACACTCTGCGTTTGACGAACCAGCTGTCCCCAGGGTTCGATGATTTTTCCAGCTCAACGCTCGACAAACTGGCCTTGTGTGTCTTCTCAGCAGTTCCGCTGAGACGGCTCCTCGTCTCAGCGTTTGTCGAACGGCGTTCAGCGTTCGACGATCTTGCCAGCTCAGCGCTCGACAAACTGGCCTTGTGTGTCTTCTCAGCGGTTCCGCTGAGACGGCTCCCCGTATCAGCGTTTGTCGAATGACGTTCAGTGTTCGATGATTTTGCCTTGAGAGTCTTCTCAGCGGCTCCTTCTTTGATCCCGACTCAGCGGTCGACGAACGGCGTTCAGCATTCGACGAACACGCTGATTCTCAGCGCATAATGAGCTTATTAGCGGAGGTACCTTCTTCTCAGCGAATACGCTGAGACGGCTGGTTTTGACCCCTCGTCTCAGCGGTTCTGCTGAGACTACATCATTTATGGGAGATGATTTCTCCACAACTAAGGGCATGTTTGGCCCTTCCTTTTGAGTCACCTGCACCTGTACATCTTACACAAGTATAGCTCATCAAATACAATATGTCCTTAGCATTGAGAGTGATGCCTCTTCAAATCAAGGT
Source organism: Dactylorhiza incarnata (assembly GCA_033032865.1). Taxonomy (NCBI): domain Eukaryota; kingdom Viridiplantae; phylum Streptophyta; class Magnoliopsida; order Asparagales; family Orchidaceae; genus Dactylorhiza; species Dactylorhiza incarnata. The sequence goes on from JAWHQI010000003.1 coordinate 24,850,825, forward strand.
ATTATTGAGGGCAATATACCCAACATTATTCTTGCGGGATCCAAGGGCATTACTCTAGTGAGTGCCCCACTAAGAGTAAACCACTAGCACTATTAGACTCCACGTCTGAACCCGCCGAGATCGTCTATGAAGCCGGCAATGAATCTGATGCCGAGCCGAGTGATATTGAAGATGAATCTTATATGATGGTTATGAGGTGTATTTTGGCCACACCGCGTGCGTCGGATGAGTATAATCGGACGAATATCTTTTCGTTGAATTTTAAAAGCGGTGAGAAGTGGTGTAAACTAATAATAGATAGCGGTAGTAGCATGAACGCCATTTCGGAGAATGCTATCACTCGTATGCATTTAGTCACTGAACCGCACCCCCATCCGTATAAAATAGCGTGGGTAAACAAAACATCTATTGCGGTCTCTAAACGTTGTCTAGTGCTGCTTACGGTGAAGAGCTATATCGACAAGGTGTGGTGCGACGTCATCCCCATGGATGTTTGTCATGTACTACTAGGACGACCGTGGCTTTATGATTATGACGTGAACCATTTCGGACGAGCCAACACATACGAGTTTAAGTTTAATGGTAAGACCATTGTCTTGAAACCCTCACCGCCTAAGGATCCGTCGATTTCCTCCAAAGACACAATTGTGCCTGCGGAAAAGAAAACAATAGGCTTGATAAGTAGGAAGGAATTAGAGCGTGAGACCTTCTTGAATGGCGTCATCTATGCTTTAGTATGTCTACAAGCTAAGGACGATTCACCATCTTTAGTGAACCTACCGTTATCTCTGCGTACACTTTTGGAAGAGTATAAGGACGTCTATCCGGTGGACTTACCATCTAAGTTGCCACCCATGAGGGAAATCCAGCACGAGATTGATTTCATCTCGGGCTCATCATTGCCTAATCTCCCCCATTATCGGCTCAATCCCGCCGCACATAATGAATTACAAACTTTAATTTCAGATTTATTAGCAAAGGGATATATCCGCCATAGTAAGAGTCCATGTGCCGTCCCTGCACTTTTGGTCCCAAAAAAAGATAAGTCTTGGAGATTGTGTGTAGACTACCGGGCCATAAATAAAATTACTGTTAAATATAGGTTTCCCATCCCACATTTGGACGATTTATTAGATATGTTATCTGGAGCCACCATATTCTCAAAATTGGATCTTAAAAGTGGTTACCACCAAAAAAGGATACGGGAGGGAGACGAATGGAAAACGACATTTAAGTCTAAGGATGGGTTCTATGAGTGGTTGGTGCTTGGAGAGGGGCTCACCAACGGACCGAGTACTTTCTCGCGGTTAATGACCCAAATATTTAAACCATATATGGGTAAATTTGTAGTGGTCTATTTTGATGACATATTAGTTTTTAGCCTCTCGCCGATGGACCATGAAGAACATTTGAGGATGATCCTTACAACATTGCGCCAATAAACTTTATTTATTAATTTTAAAAAGTGCGTATTGGTGTGACTTCTGTAGAGTTTCTAGGATACATAGTGAGTTCCGAAGTTATTCATGTTGACCCTAAAAAAGTCCAAGTTATCCGAGAATGGCCGGAACCTAAAAATATCCGGGAGGTTAGAAGTTTTCATGGATTGGCCACGTTTTATCGAAGGTTTATTCGCAATTTTAGTAGTATCATGGCACCAATCACTGAATGCATGAAGAAGGGTGAATTTAAGTGGACTAAAGTGGCCACTACTGCATTTTAAACGATTAAGGAACGAATGTCCGAAGCCCCACTACTACGGTTGCCGGATTTTAGCAAGGTGTTTGAATTATCATGTGACGCATCTGGGATAGGAATCAGAGGAGTTTTAAGTCAAGAGGGACATCCGATAGGTTATTTTAGCGAGAAGCTTGCAGGCCCAAAATTAAATTACTCCAATTATGATCGTGAGTTCTATGCCGTAATACGTTGTCTTCAACATTGGCGGCACTATCTTATATCAAAAGAATTTGTAATCTTATCCGATCATGAGGCGCTAAAATTTGTAAACTCCCAAAGTAAAATCAGCCCTCAGCACGCCAAATGGGTGTCGTATCTTCATGAGTACACATTCATTATCAAGCACCTTAAGGGTACGTTAAATCGTGTGGCAGACGCTCTTAGTCGTGTCACACTATTATTATCTGCAATGGAAGTAACGGTCATAGGATTTGAGAGAATTAAGGATGAATATGTTCAATGCCCAGATTTTAAGGACACATATTTAGCCGCTCAGGACAATTCCCCTTCTACTATCTCTGCATACTACATCCGTGACGGTTATCTATTTAAGCATACACAATTATCTATTCCCCGTTCCTCGCTACGCCATTTCATTATATGGGAGTTACATAGTGGAGGGTTAGGTGGACATTTCGGTCGGGATAAAACTATCACACTAGTCGAGGACAAATTCTTTTGGCCAGGCCTCAAACCAATGGTCAATAAAATCGTTGGGAGTTGCCGTGTGTGTCAATTAGCGAAAGGTACCAAGACCAATGCGGGTCTGTATACACCACTGCCGATTCCGTCTATCCCATGGGAGGACGTTAGCATGGACTTCATATTGGGCCTACCCATTACATTTAGGCGACACGATTCCATTCTAGTCGTAGTGGATCGGTTTTCCAAAATGGCCTACTTTATTGAATGCAATAACACCAACGATGCATCGCATGTTGCTAAATTGTATTTCAAGGAGGTCGTGGCTCATCGGGGCATTCCCAAAATGATAGTGACTGATAAGGACGTTAAATTTACTAGCTATTTATGGAAAACACTTTGGATGCTTTTATGAACTAGACTTATGTTTTCGTCGGCCTATCATCCCCAAACGGATGGGAAAACGGAAGTGGTTAACCGAAGCATGGGTGGTTTAATTCGTTGCCTCGTGGGTGATCATAAAGGTACATGGGACCTTATTCTTCCTCATGCTCAACTAGCTTATAATAAATCTAAGAATAGGTCCACTGGATTATCACCAAATGAGATCGTACATGGATATAAGGCGCTCGTTCCCCTTGACTTGGTTCCGCTACACCCATCTTTTAAATACAGCCAATTTGCACAGGACTTCGCCTCGCATGTTCACACTCTCCATAAGCACATTAGCGAGACGTTAGCTAAGCAATATTCTATTTATCAATCGAATGTTAACGTACATAAGCGAGCAGTCCCCTTGAATATTGGTGATTTGGTAATGGTTCGTCTAATCCCGGAATGGATGTCGTCGGGCACCGTAAAGAAATTGACGAATAGGAGAGCCGGTCCTTTTCGGGTTTTAAAGAAGCTAGGTGAAAATGCATATCTATTGAAGTTACCCGCTGATTGGGGAATTTCCCCTGTTTTTAACGTTTCGAATTTAACGCTTTATGTCGCTCCACCACCTGAACTGTCTGTCTCTCCATTTAATATTTCCACTATATCTTCTAATGGGGTGGGGGGGGGGGTGAGATTATTTCTAGATCGCTCTCTCCTTCGAATTCTACGGGAGGTATGTTACCTACTGGTGATAAAACATGTTTTTCATCTTTGCCTAACGCCTTTCCAAGGTTCCCCCAGACAGATTTCTTGCCTGACAGGATTTTACAGGATGCAGTGTTTTCCAATCCCGACGGTGACATTCACAGGTTTTTGATCCGATGGCGAGGTCTCCCTGCTTCAGACGACTCTTGGCTCTCCACCTCGGAGGTGGATCTCCGGGACGCGGATCTCCTACGCAGCAACATACCCGCACACTCATTCGTGATGAGTCTTTTTGAGCGGGAGAGGATTGATGGCGACGGCCTCCACGACGGCCAACTTTGTGATGAAGATGACGTCCATGGCGCACTTGATGATGATGTTGAACTGCCGGACAAAGACTTGCGGCGCCGTAGCGGTCACGACTACAATCTCCGCCCACGCAACAAGAAATTAATTTAGTTTATTTTGCTAATTATGGTATGCAATTATCTATTTATGTGGTTTGCATTTAATATTTTTTTCTGTCATTTTTAATTTATGGTGTGCGTGTAGCCACTGTTTTGGGCTGCTAATAACCTTTTGGATGTACGCCTTATATAAGGCCAAAACCTCTACCTATGTTATTAGATTTTGATGAAATTAAGAATTATTATTCTCCCCTCCAAAACCTAAACTTCTCTCCCTCTTCCTCTCTCATTGTCGCCGCCCCCTTGAGGGATTTCTTCCAAGGTTCGGCCGCCCCCCTCTTTCATATTCTCTCCTCCACACTATTCCTCCACCACCTTTCATCTCTCTATTTCCTCTTTCATCCACGGTTCCAAAATATCTTGTGCAAGAAGTAAAGGTTGTGGTGATCTTCTACGGTGTGAAGCGGGGAAGACGGACGTGTTCTTCATCCTTGGTGCACTTCTCATGGATCTCGACGGAAGGTGATCATTTCTTATGGATCCAACATCTCGGATCTACTTTTCTGAGAGGGGTAACGAAAAATACTACTCAAGAGATTTTCCTTTCTTTGATAGTCTTGTGGTGGACGATTTTTGCGTGGATTTTCGAAGCTTTAATTATCGCGGTAGTTTTTATAATAGATCTGTGGATTTCATTTGGTTTTCGGATAACTCTCGAGAGGATTGGCGACCCTCGTTCTTTTTTCTAGTTGGGATAGATCCTACCACTTTCGAATCGTGCTTTATGTTTGGTGGATCTATTTTAGTACAACTCCAAGCTTGTCAGAATCAATATTATTCCTTTTAGCTGGAGCAGATTTTGGCCTATAGCTATTCTCCGAACCAAGTGCGGTGTGGCTACCCGTAAGTTAGCGCGAAAGATAAATAAAAATAATTGTGACGGCTGCGTTTCGTTAGCGTGTGGAAAAGAGAGCGTAGAACGTAACGAGAGATGTTATTGCGTCGTCCGTTTAGGATCGATTTGGCCGGCCTACATCACATACTCTGCCTGGTTGTTGGTGAGGGGGAAATAAATGTTCATGGCTTGCTCGATCCTGGTGCCCTGGGGACTTACCAATACCACCCCTCTCCCGAAGGAGTGCTTTCCTGACGCGCCATCCACGAGCATCTTCTAGGCCACTGGGTGGGGTAGTTCAGACTCTTCTAACTCAGTCACATAATAGGCCATGAAATCCGCCACCGCTTGTGCCTTTATGGATACCCTGGGCACGTAGGAGATATTGAATTCACTCAGCTCTACTGACCACTTGTCCAATCTCCCAGAGTGCTCCACCCCTCTATGATGCCGTGAAGGGGGTGGTCGGTCACGACTTTGATTGAGTGTGCCTGGAAATAGGGATGAAGCTTCCTAGCCGACACCACCAGGTCAAATGCTAACTTCTCCAAGATAGGGTATCTGAGCTCGGCCTTCCTCAACACCCTGCTAACATAGTAGATGAGGAGTTGTTTCTTCCCTTCTTCCCGAACCAACACCGAGCTGACCGCTTCCGAACCCACCCCTAAGTACAGGTATAGGTCCTCCCCTTGTCTTGGCTCTTGCAGCAGCGTGGCCTGGGCCAGCTGTCCTTTTAGCGCTTGAAAAGCTTTCTCACACTCGGGGGTCCACTCGAATTTCTGGTTACCCCTCAATACCCTGAAGAAAGAAGAACATTTTTATCAAGCCTTGGAAAGGAACCTACTCAACCCGGCTAGCTTCCCTGTCACACGTTGAACTTTCTTCGCATTCCTTGGAGATCCCAACTCGAGGATCGCCCTAACCTTGTCCGGGTTAGGCTCCACCCCGAGGGGGGTGAGCAAATGACCCAAGAATTGCCCTCGGCTGGCCCCGAAGACACACTTCAAGGGGTTAAGCCTCATTTTAAATTTTCTCAAAGTCCCAAAGGTTTCCTCGAGGTCCCTGAGGTGGGACTCAAAGTCCCAACTTTTGATCATCAGGTCATCCACGTAGACCTCCAGGTTCCTGCCCTTCTGCTCGCGAAAAACCCAATCCATCATTCGCTGGTATGTTGCCCCTGCGTTCTTCAAGACGAATGGCATCATTTTATAACAATAGCACCCATCCCCGGTGATGAAAGATACATCCTTGATGTCGGGAGGGTGCATGCGAATTTGGTGATAACCTGAAAAAGCATCTAAAAAAGACATCACAGAGAAACTGACGGTGGAGTCAACCAGCTGCGCGCCGATTTTGGCAAGGGGTAACAATCCTTGGGGCAAGATTTATTAAGCAAAGAGAAGTCAATGCACATACGCCACTTACCATCCCCTTTCTTCACCATCACTACATTGGAGACCCATCCTGGGTACTGGATCTCCGATACAAACCCTTCCTTGATGAGCTTTCTCACCTCCTCCCGGATAGGCTCCTCCAGCTTGTCCGCAATGGACCTCTTCTTTTGGCGAATGGGGCGGGTGCCGGGATCGAGGTTGAGGTGATGGCATACCACATCCGCATCGATCCCCGGCATCTCCACAGCACTCCATGCGAAGACATCCACGTTGTCCTGGACGCAAGCTGAGACCTTCCTCCGGTCTTCTGTGCTGAGCTCCCCGCTGATCCTGATCTTCTCGATTATTCCGGCCTTGGTGGTCACCTCCACCTCCACCACTTCCTCCACAGCTTCCAACCTGGATTGCTCCACCAAGGCACTGTCCTCCTCTTCGCCATAAGCGAGGGCTTTGGCTCCTTCCCCCTTTCTTCCTCTTCCACCACCATCAACTCCTCCGCCTCTCCCCCTGGGACCTCCTCTTCTTTCTCTCCTTCTTCGCCCTCTTCCGCCCTGGGCCCCTCAACGACCACTTCGTGGGCATGAACTACTACTTCGTCCATCCTTCCTTCCAACCTCTCCTCCTCCTCGGCCTCGACCATTGTTGGATCGGTAGGCGCCCTTAGAGGGGGGGGGGGGGGGGGGGGGTGAATATGGGTTTTAAAAACTTATATTATATTTTGGAATACTTGAAATAATAAGAGATAAAAATAGTGATTTTTACTAAAGATCTAAATTGTTTTATAATGAAAGAGAGGATAATAAACAGTTTAGAGAAATGAAGATCAAATCAATTTTATTACACAAAGATAGACATGATTATTATTAATAAAATTGATTACAAAATTGTATTTCAATGACGCTAGAAATCAAAGGGAAATATGAAAGACTCCTTTTGTTTTCTATACCGACTCGTATCCCCACGAACCGGTTGGCTTTATCCGATCCTTCCCCAGATACGGCCTCAAGCCGCTCTAGCCAATCCTTCCCCGGATATGGCCTCAAGCACCCCCTAGATCTACACCCTAGACCTAGTCGCCAACACGAGGTGAATTTCTGCCCTAAGCCCTACCCAGACCTAGTCGCCAGCACGAGGCGAATTCACTAAACGATTATAAGAAAAGATTTGAAATAAATAACAACAATATAAAAACTCCCTATATGGATCTCATGGAGAAGTAGACGAAGACCCGCAGAGTATGATCGTAGTCGATGCGATCTTTCGTCACGATGATGACGCGTGTTGAAATCTTCGCCACGGATCTCCTTAAGCATCCATGGATTTGTGGGAGTATCTCTCTGAACCTTCCTCTATATGATGTGGCACGAAGCTCTGGAATTTGGGAGTAGGAGAGAATGAGGAAGACGGAGCCAAGGGGTCCGTTTTATTGCCTTGTTGCTAGAGCATGTGCTATCGCTACCGCCGACGCTATCCCAAATTAGGTAATATTCTCCGCGTGAGAATCCTTCATTTTAAGCAAGCCAGCTGCCTTCCTCTATTGCTTTGCACTACCGCCTGTGCTAGTAGATACTGCCTGCGCTAGCTGCTACCGCCTGCATTAGCTGCTATCGCCTGACGCTAGCACCTTCCATAACTGTTTCCAAAATTTTCTCAAGTCAGCGCTAGCGCATGCGCTAGCGCTGGTGCTAGCGGGCATGTTGGAATTTTGGCTTCAAATTTTGGCTTCAAATTTTGGCGCAACTTTCTTATGTTATCCTTGAGTCATGTGGACTTGTTTTCCTGCACACTTAAACACACAAGATCAAATACACATAGGATTTGTCATTCTCAAACCTAGGAGATGCAGAAGACCATGTTCCAACAAACTCCCCCTTTTGATAATAACAGATCCATTAATGATAAATCAGAGCATTAATATATATAAGCATGATGAACTACTTGTGTGTGTGTGAGAGTGATGACTTAGGATAATTATCGATTCTAGTATTTAAAATTGCTCCCCCTAAATACATGCTCCCCCTTAGTGAATGCTCCCCTAATATGTAAGCTATAATATTAAGCTATTATCTTAATTAATCATGTAAATTTTCATTTGGATAGCGGATCTTATTTATTATGTTAGTTCTCCCCTTTTTGTTATTAGCAAAAGTGGGTAAGGAAGCAAACCACAGAAAAGTTTTGATAATAAGATAAAGGCATGATCGAGCTTTTAGAGAGAATGAAATGATAAGGAGTTTTAGAATAATTTTTATGAGATAGATCAGAGTTGTTAGCTTAAAGATGAACAATATAACATGTGCCAAGTAATCAATATTATAATGTTAGTTTTCCCCTTTATATAAGAGTTTTAAGCATAAAAAGGTAATGATTTTCAAATAACCAATCTACCCAGACAATATTTCTACACCCTAGCCCCATACTAAGTGACGGATGGGCATGAGGAGCTGCATACATGTTATAGGTTGGGGTGTTAGTCTTATATGCAAACATTAGAAAAAAACTCAACCCATCACTCTTTCCCCCAATGCCTCGCAAGGCCCCACTAGAACCCTCCCCGGTTAAGGACAAGACATGACATAGAGGCCAGGTTATCTAATGTCTATAACCATACGCCCCCGCTATGGTGAGATATATAATCATGGATAATAGTTATTGGAAACATTAATCATTTAATTCTAATGATACGTTCATAGCCTATGGGTTTATATTTTTATTTGATTTTTTTAAAGAAAAAAGACACAGAGCTAATTTGAAATCCATTAATAAATCAGAGTTTTAGTATTACAATATTTTCATAGAAATAAATTAGAGTTTTTAGCATAAAAATAATCTTGTTTAAAGCAACCAATATAAAGTTTACCAAGCAAGTCTACCACTTGCTGAAAGAAAGGAATGTTAAGATTCAAGTGAGGATGCACACAAAATAAAAGACTTTAAATAAGCATGAAAGTGCAAGGTAAACCAATTATATGGTTATGATGCGGAAGACTTATCAAAATACAAGAAACATCTTATTGTAATCAATGATGATACATAAAAAGATATATGAGTTAAATTTCATAAAGAAGATGTTTTTGTAAATCATTGTTCAATTAAAATCTTTAAGTTTAACAATAAAGTAACCAAGCATGAAATAATGTTATCAAAAAGAGATTACTACAATGTTATTTTAATTCACAATTTCAAAACATACCAAACATTGTAGAAAGCATGCTAGGTTATCTAGTGCATTTATATAGAAAGAGTATTATAGAATTTTAGCATTAGGATCCAATACTCATGAGAAGAAGTGTTATGGAAGATAATGATGTGCACGTAAGTGTATTTTGAAGAGAGTAAACAAATGATTTAATCAAAAATACAAGACATGTGTAAAGTAAAGTGCACAATAAAACACAAATAATTTTACTTCCACACACTTTTAAGCACAAAGAAAAATGTACAACTACCAAGGTGCTTTGCACACATAATGCTCATTAATACTTATCAGGGTGCAAAGTAGTTCTTGGGGGATCACGCAATTTATTTTTCAATATATATATTTTTTGTGATCCGGTGTACTAAAGAATAAGTGGTGTAAAAATGAGGGTTTGCACAAGACACTTTACTAATATTTCCAAGGTGCTCAACCTCACAACGCTTATTAAGACTTATCAGGAGGTTCAAGTAGTGATTGGTGGAGTTATCTTTGTCAATTTATTTCATGATTTTTTTGTACAAAGTTCTCCGATTACACTTGCTTTGCAAACCAATTGAATTATGAAAGTACAACCACTTTTCTTAATTTTTAAGAGTGCAAGTAAATGTAGTGTAGATAAAATACTTGTGCAAATTTTAATTCATTGTACAATTACAATACACAAGCAAGCATTCTTAGATTAAAAGCATATGTAAACTTTGCCAAAATAAGTGAGTGAATGAGTATCATTATCAACCATAAAACATTTACTCATACATAGAGGCATGCTATGCTTAGTTCTACACAACTTTTACAATACAATTTTATGCACAAATGAGTAGATATATCAAAGCATGATGAAAACAATGTTCAAAGTAGTTTGACAAGATAAATGGGAACATTGTTGAAGTTCTAAAGATAGTTTAAAAACATGCTTGATTATCACAATAAATTCCATACAGTTTATTTGTGGGTTTTTGTATTTTATATTTTTGTATTTGATTTTTGCATTTAGAAATAGAATTTAAACAAATGACAAAAAAGACAAAACATATTTTTTTTGTAATTTGGCTTTTGTATTTTTGTATTTGATTTTTCAAAAATAAAAGCAGAAGTGCAAAAATAAATAGTATACATAGATTAATATATTTTTAAGAATTTTTCAAAATTTTAAAAATACAGAAAAACAAATAGGTGTGCTAGCGCTGGCGTTAGCTCTAGCGCGGGAAACAGTACACGATTTTTGATGATTTTAAAATTTTTAATTGTTGATCTTTATTAAGTGTCCTAATAGTAGTTTCATGCAGAAATTTCAGATTTTTAGGAGATGTTTTAGATGGTTAAAAATTGCAAAATTGCGTTTATGAATGTGTTTTAACTCAGAGTCCTAGAATGAAGTGATGATTTTATTTGATTTGATATCAAGATGATTCAAAGGTCTAAACTAGAAATAAATCACAATACACACATAATACACCAACCATGGTATGTAATTATAATATCAATTGTCATCAATTATTATATCAATTATAATTCACATAATTGTGATAGAAATAATTGTTTTTAGAAGACTTTTGATATGACTTATGATATATGATGTTAGAGAATTTTAGCAAAGGACATCAATAGATCATGGTGGTGCTTGTGAATTCAATATTCATTATAAAGGTAAATTCTTTCAATACATTTTAGTGATTTTATTTTAATTAATAATTTTGAATATATATGTGATTTTTGATAGGTGAACAATAGTGATGGTTTAGATCATGTTTGACATCAAGGAGTGAACACAATATAATTTTTTGTTGTGAACAAAGACAACCATATTGAAAGTTGAGCCTTTATTTAGATCTTGAACTTTCTTTTAGATCATGTTATTTCTCTAAACCACTTGTTGGTGAAGGCTAAAAAGCTTAATAGCCTAATAACTAGATTTAATTTGAAATATCTTATAGCAAATTTATAGTTCAATTTATATGAATACTATATGATATTTATGGGTAATGATTTTAATAGTAATAGATTGGTCATTTATAAATGAAAAAATACTTGACTTTTACTTTTGATTTACTTTGATTTGCACACTTCATTTAGGCTTTAGGGGACAAAGTCAAAATTTCAAATATTATATTAGATGACCATGACATGATGGCTTAAAAAAGAAAACAAATAAGAAAAAATAGAAAAGACATTAAAGCACATCATGAAGTAGAAATTTGTATATTTAAATTTGAAAATATTCTACTTCATGCATTTGGATGATACTAGTAGATGAGAGATTTGGGTATACAAAGGGAACCAAGTGTAATGGTTCCTTTAGGTACCCAAATATAGCTGTGATAATTTTTGGTGAGACAAAAAAGAATGAATTCTTTCAAGTGGAGTTAATGTTTCATATTTTATTTTGGGTCTCCATTCATATTTTGATTTAATATTATGCATCAAATTTCCATATTCATTAAACTTAGGTTTAAAATAATAATCACTTTTGAAATTATATTTCATAGGAAATTTGTGCACATTAGAATTTTATTTGGGAGATACATAATATGGGTTAGAATTCATTATGTTTGTGTGATTAAACATTCTACTAGGTGCATGTTTAATATGTTTTAACATACTAGTAGAAGTTTTACACACGTTTGATGATAAACTAGAAATAAAATATTTAAAATTATTTAATCATTTTTGAAATAGTGATTTTAAGGATTTTAGTTTATGAGAGAGAATATAATTTTCGTTTATCAATTTTTCATTATGTTCTTTGAAATTAAAAGTTCTTTTTCTAAATCCTTGAATTTTTCTTTAATATTACTATAATCAAAATAAGGTGTATAGTTTTCAAATGTAGAGCATGATTGAGATTCAAACAAATCCTTTTTGGATTCTTCATTCACATTTGCTTTCAAAGTTTTATTTTCTAAACGTAATCTCTTATTAGCAATTTTTAATTTCTTCATTCTACATTTGACAATTTTTTGTATATGGAAATAAGAACAAGAATTAGACTTTCTTACAGCGCAATCGGAAGAGGCAAGCTGTGAACATGACGTTCCTTTGTCATCTTCTAGGCCTTCCTTCTTTATAGATGAATTTTCATCTTCTCTTGATGAATTGCTCTCTTTGGCTAAGTCAATTTCCATGATTTCCATGGTTTTGCTACAGGAGAGATTTTCTTGAATAATGGTGGATGCTTGTATGTCCTTCTCTTCCTGTGTTTATTCCATGCCTGCAAGAGGAAGATCATAGGTTATCTCAAGAAAATTCCACATCTCGTATGCAGTAGGAAAAGTATGAATGAGTTTGAAAATATTTTGATCTAACGCACAAAATAGACTATTCATAGATTTTGCATTTAAAACTATTTCGTTTTTATTTAATACGTTAGGTGGCTTTTTAATAGTAATATTCCAAACTTTTTCATCTAAAGCTTTAAGAAAATTTTCCATTAATATTTTCCATCCTTTAAAATTCCTTACTTCAAATAAAGGTGGTGCTAGTGACTTTCCTTCTTCATAAAAATTACCCCCACTAATAGAAGCGAGATCATGAGACGCCTTTATTCCCAGTTGTTAAGCCGATTGGAATAAAATCGCTCTGCTATCACTTGTTGGATCGGTAGGCGCCCTTAGAGGGGGGTGGGTGAATAAGGGTTTTAAAAACTTATATTGTATTTTGGAATACTTGAAATAATAAGAGATAAAAATAGTGATTTTGAATAAAGATCTAAATTGTTTTATAATGAAAGAGAGGATAATAAACAATTTAGAGAAATGAAGATCAAATCAATTTTATTACACAAAGATAGACATGATTATTATTAATAAAACTGATTACAAAATTAGATTTCAATGACGCTAGAAATCAAAGCGAAATATGAAAGACTCTTTTTGTTTTCTATACCGACTCGTATTCCCACGAACCGGTTGGCTTTAGCCAATCCTTCCCCGGATACAGCCTCAAGACGCTCTAGCCAATCCTTCCCCGGATATGGCCTCAAGCACCCCCTAGATCTACACCCTAGACCTAGTCGCCACCACGAGGTGAATTTCTGCCCTAAGCCCTATCCAGACCTAGTCGCCAGCACGTGGCGAATTCACTAAACGATTATAAGAAAAGATGTGAAATAAATAACAACAATATAAAAACTCCCTATATGGATCTCATGGAGAAGTAGATGAAGACCCGCAGAGTATGATCGTAGTCGATGCGATCTTTCATCACGATGATGATGCGTGTTGAAATCTTCTCCACGGATCTCCTTAAGCATCCATGGATTTGTGGGAGTATCTCTCTGAACCTTCCTCTATATGATGTTGCACGAAGCTCTGGAATTTGGGAGTAGGAGAGGATGAGGAATACGAAGCCAAGGGTTCCTTTTTATAGCCTTAGAGTTAGCTCCTGCGCTATCGCTATCGCCGGCGCTATCCCAGATTAGGCAATATTCTCCTGGTGAGAATCCTTCATTTTAAGCAAGCCAGCCGCCTTCCTCTATTGCTTTGCACTACCGCCTGCACTAGTAGATACCGCCTGCGCTAGCTGCTACCACCTGTGTTAGCTGCTATCGCCTGGGGCTAGCACCTTCCATAATTGTTTCCGAAATTTTCTCAAGTCAGCGCTAGCGCCTGCGCTAGCGCTGGTGCTAGCGGGTATGTTGGAATTTTGGCTTCAAATTTTGACGCAGCTTTCTTATGTTATCCTTGAGTCATGTGGATTTATTTTCCTGCACACTTAAACACACATGATCAAATACACATAGGATTTGTTATTCTCAAACCTAGGAGATGCGGAAGACCATTTTCCAACAGGCACCTCTTCCATCAGCTTATCCCACTCCTCTGCTTCCTCCATCCAAGAGATGGTGTTGATGGCAGTCACATAGCACTGCCTCACCACCTTGGGGTCTCCCCAGACCTAGATCTGGATTCCACCTGTACTGAACTTGAGGCACTGGTGGAAGTTGGATGGGACGCATCGGAACGCGTTGATAAGAGGCCGTCCGAAGATGGTGCTGTAGCTGCTAGCGTCATCCACTATCACGAAGCGGCAGTTCTGGGACTGCCCACCCACCCCCCAAGGTCACATGGAGTCCCACTCCGCCTTCCACTTCCTTCCTTTCCCCCGAGAACAAAAACAGAGGGCCATCCGAGGCCAACACCCTTCTGGCCTCCACCTTCATCTCATCGAACGCCTTCTTGAAGACGACGTTGATCGATCTCCCATTGTCCACGAGAATTTGGGACACCATGAAGTTCTCGATGGCGGTTTGGATGACCAAAGCATCGCAGAAAGGGTCCTCATGACCCTGCATGTCCTTCTGAGAGAAAGTGATTTTTTCTGCTGGGGGTGGAGCCGTGGATGTCGAAGCCACGCTTCGACGGTAGATGGTATGGATGTAAGACCCCCCCCCCCCCCCCCCCGGAACACAAAACACGGCCGAGGGAAGTCTTATGCCCAGGACAGCCGCCTTGCCGAAGCGCTAGCTCACGGGCTAGCCTCCTCCACAAGACGCCTATCCTGCCGGCTAACAAATATCATCAATGCCAACCCATCATATAAAATAAAACAAGAAGCCACCAGATATATATATATCCGCATAAGTACAGTCCAAATACACACCAAACGAGTGTATAATATCAGAGTAACAAAAGAAAAGGCCTCAAGGGCTACAACAAAACTCGCTCACATCTGTCACTGACGGCTGCGATGGTATCGTGGTATCCTGCCCTGTCGTCCCGGCCAGACAATTCGTCTCCAGCGCCGTGCGCTGCTGCTCCAGGGTGCGCCGCTGCTCCAGGTTGCGCTGCCGCTCTAGGGTGCGCTCCTAAAAAGGGGACGTAGCAACCGTTAGTCATAAAGACTAAGTGGCTTCACATCCGCTCCCCCGACGACTCCAAGGAACCGGGCGGAAAGGAAGAAAAGGAGCTGCAATATTAGCAATAATAAACAAGCAGGTGACAGGTAATAGTTGTTCATATGTGTCGGTTGTTTAAGTGCCCACACACTTTCCATAACACTATCCAATATGTTCGTAAGCATAAAAGTAGCAGTGTTTATATATATTTGCAAGTATAAGTAGCACAAACATAAGCAGAGTATTAGAGAACTGAATTGAACTTAACTTATAAGGATGCCCATACAAGCTTATAAGTCAAGGGTCTGCGTATAAAGGTAACTCATCATATAAGGATGCCCATACAAGTTTATATGATGAGGTTCCAATGCGGTGCAATGCAATGATTATGATATGAATGCGGTGCAATGATTATGATATGAGGACTGACTCAAGCACAATTGCTATGTCGACATAGACATTTAGTTCCCACTTTTCAAGGGTAGCTAACCACTCAGGCGCCCCCCCCCCCCCCCCCCCCCCCCCCCCCCCCCCCCGTCGTGGCCAAACGGTGGCAGTGGCACGGGTTTCGCCACTACTAGGAGGGTATGAACACTACCGGTCCTAGGCCTATGTACGCCTCGACGCTCTTGTTCATAGCGGAGTCCCTGCGTACTACCCGCGTTCATGCGGGGTCTTCAAGACGCGGAGGGGATCTATTGGGTAGATGGACACCAAGACATTCCAACCCAACCGGTCTGAGTCTAACTGCCGGCTTCTGTCGGTGTCACGACTAGAGAGCCCGTAGACCCGCCACAACCTATCCTCCCACGAGGATCTATACCACCATGCGCAATTATGTTTACCTACGTAGTTTGAACACACCATGCGTGCTATCGAGCACAAAGGACTCGCTCCATGAGCCTTACCACCTTCCGCCTCGCGCGGCAACAATCGATGCTAATTTGCATCCAAGGCCCCCAACAACTGGGTCCTTTCCTTTTTACCACTGGCTATAACTATAACTTGTGACCCGCACTAAGTTAACCGTGCCGCCCGTTCCGAGTGGATTACTCGTGTGCAGTGGTGTGCGTATAACATGAACACTATTAAACCAATTCATAGGACTATGGACTACTTGCGCACATGATGGCATAACATATTATTTAACTATGGAATCTATTCAAGCCAAGCTACTGGACTTCCACCATCGGTCATAATTAATCAACAATCCTATAACAGAGGATTATTTACCATCTCCCCCAAATGGAGATTAGATCATTTCAAGCATCAATGATCACATATATAATTAAAATCCCCTAACAGGGATCTATTTCTCATTCCAAGCATTAATGATCATATATATAAGTATATGTATATTGAATTCCCCTGACAGGGAACTAATAAAGGAAATCCCATATGAAATTTAGGCAGCCACCACCTCTCCTCCCATGCACCCTCACAAGGCCACCACGTCTCACGAAACCAACGTCCCACGTTCGTATTGAAGCGGGGAGTCGATTGGGGGCATTTTCGCGGCGAACGACGCCCTACGGCGAAAACCCTAACGCGGCCTCAACCTACAGAACTTCATTTCGCTCCCAAATTGACTCAATTGAGTTCGATATCTCGCCTAGGGGGTCTAAGATACTAGCACCAAGGGAGAGGGGTCGGAAGTCACCTGAATCCGGGCCGACGATCGCGGCGGCATGACGGCGCTTGGACGAACTCAACTCTTTCCAAGCTAGCTCTTCTTCCAACGGACGTACGAGCTTCTCCACGAATTTTGTTGGCCAAAACCCTAAGTGGGGTGGGGGAGAGGTGGAGACAGAGAATGAGAAAGAGAGGGAGGAAGATGGAGTTCTGGGAAGAAGATGATGAAGAAGAAGAAGAGAAAATGAGATGGCTCGGCCCCTTTCTTTTTGGTTTGCATTAATAGGCCTTGGGACTCCAAACATAGGTGTCATCTCCTTATTGGACTTTATTCCACTGGCTCCCCAAAGATAAAATAAACAAAGGGCAGTCAAGTTTTTTTCTCGGGAAGGAGTTAAACTTTCCCGTTCGACGATCGTCGAATGGGAGCAGCTCCCCGTTCGTCGATCGTCGAACGGGAGCCTTCCCAGCTTAGCGCTCCCCGTTCGACATTCGTCGAACGGGAGCAGCTCCCCGTTCGTAGAACGACGAATGGGATGATTTCTAGCAGAGCGCTCCCCGTTCGACATTCGTCGAACGAGAGCAGCTCCCCGTTCGTCGAACGACGAACGGGAGCCTTCCCAGCTTAGCGCTCCTCGTTCGACATTCATCGAACGGGAGCAGCTCCCCATTCGTCGAACGACGAACGGGATGATTTCTAGCAGAGCGCTCCCCGTTCGACATTCGTCGAACGGGAGCAGCTCCCCGTTCGTCAAACGACGAACGGGAGCCTTCCCAACTTAGCGCTCCCCGTCCCCGTTCGACATTCGTCGAACGGGAGCAGCTCCCCGTTCGTCGAACGACGAACGGGATGAATTCTAGCAGAGCGCTCCCCGTTCGACATTCGTCGAACGGGAGCAGCTCCCCATTCGTCGAACGACGAACAGGAGCAGCTTGCGTTCGATGAATTCGTCAAACGGAAGCTGCTAGCCGAGAATTCTAAATTTCTAGTCAGCAACAGCAATATCTGCCCCTCCAGGATTGGGATGTTACAAATCCTATAAACGAAAAAAATAATTTCGCCCCCGAAATTTAGGTTGGGGTCACGAGGGTCACATAAAGTCATAAACCATAGCAGCAGATCTATTTTGAACACAAAATAAAATGCTAGCCTAACTTTCCTGGAGTGCAAACCCTCAAACAGCACTATAATGGGGTTACTAATAACCATAGATTTCCTAGTTTATAAACCAAAACTTTTCCTGGGGCATAACCTCAGAACAGCCCCATCAGTAAAGTTAATAAGTAAGAAAAGAAAAACCCAATCCTTTCCTGGAGCATAACCTCAACACACAATACCATTTTGAAAATCAATAAAAGAGAGAGCCCAGGTAATAAGATTTCACGGATATATGTGTATATGTACACATGTGTATGCTCCAAACCCATCCATCCAACCCAGCATAACTACAGAAGAAATTAGCAGTTACAACTAATAACTTTTACCTATATGTGTATAGAAATGTTTAATCTCAAACCTGTAGGGGCATAGCAAAACCAAGAAGGGGATGGATAAGCCTATAAGGCTTCTACCTGGGTTTAGCGCATATTTATATGATACTAAGTTTAGGCTATGGTATTAAATCAAGGTATGACAAACAAGTTTAGGCCATACCTGGGGAAAACAATCCCGGGTAATGCTGCCGCATAAGGTCCATCGGCTCCCAAGTGTATTCCTCCTGTCCATGGTTGGACCACAACACTTTCACCAACGGAACGCTCTTTCTCCGCAGCACTCTGGTCTCGGTGTCTACTATCTGCAAAGGCTCTAGCCGGACAGACCTGTCGGTCTCCACAGGACCAGACGTAGCTACCACCTGCTGATCAGGGCGAAGCAAGGCCCTCCGAAGGGAGGACACATGAAAGACGTCGTGTAAATTCTCCAATTCTGGTGGTAACATCAATCGATAAGCTAAGGGGCCAATCTGCTCCAGGATGGTATAAGGCCCCATATAACGAGGGCTAAGCTTTTTCCTTCCCCGAACCCGAGACACACCGTGCATCGGCCTGATCTTCAAGAACACTTTGTCCCCAACATGGAACTCCACGGCCCTGTGCTTTTTGTCATAATATTTTGCCTGCCGGCTCTGCGCTTCAAGCATACGGTCTCGTATCAGTCTGACCATCTCATCGGTATCATCGATGAATTTCACCACTAGCGCCTTCGGGTCCTCATCTTGGACCCAAGACAAAGGTGTCCTACACCTTCTTCCATACAATGCCGCATAAGGATCCATGCCAATGCTCGCCTGGTGACTGTTACTATACGAGAACTCCACCAAGGGCAGGAGTCTCTCCCATGGCTCTCCTCGATCTAAAACACAAAGGCGCAACAAATCTTCAAGGGTCCTGATCGTCCGCTCTGACTGACCATCCGTCTGAGGGTGGAAGGCCGTGCTAAAGGTCAAATGGGATCCCAAATAAGCTTGCACTGCTTTCCACTCCCTGGAGGTAAAGCGACCGTCACGGTCCGAAACGATCATTTTGGGCACCCCATGATAGCGAACAAACTGCTCGACGAAGAGTCTTACCAACACATCAACATGTGAATCCTTCCTCATCGGTATAAACCTTGCGACCTTCGTCAGACGGTCCACGATCACCCAAACAGAGTCACTCCCGGAGCGGGAACGAGGCAGCCCGTGAACGAAATCCATGGATATGTCTTCAAACTTCCACTCGGGAATGGACAACGGCTGCAGCAACCCCGCCGGACTCCTACACTCTGCCTTTACCTTCTGGCACGCCTCGCAGTGAATGACGAAATAAGTGACATCCTTCTTCATCCCAGGCCAAACATCGTCCTTCGCAGATCAGTGTACATCTTGACAATCCCGGGGTGCACCGAGTATTTTGTGCAGTGAGCTTCCTTCATAATGCCCTCTCGAATTCCTCCTCCTGCGGGTATGTATAACCTGCCACGGAAGTGAACCAGATCCTCCTGCATGGTGTATTCCTCCGCAGAACCAGCCTCCACTGCTCGAAGAATAGGTTCCAGGGCAACATCTTTCCTCTGCTCTGCTCGAATGCGATCTCGGATATCACAAACTATGCTCATCGCGGATAGGTACTCGGCGAAAACCTCTGGATCGGCTTTAGACACGAGCGTGATCTGCATTTCCTCGAGCATCCTTACCAACTCCATGGCCATCAGCCGTGACTCCGGACTGGATGTCCTCCTGCTCAGAGCATCGGCCACCGAATTTGCCTTCCCTGGGTGATAGTTTAGCGTGTAATCACAGTCACACAGGAACTCGATCCACCACCGCTGCCTCAAATTCAGATCCTTCTGATTGTGTATATACTTCAAATTCTTGTGGTCGGTGAATATCTCGCAGTGGACCCCATATAAATAGTGCCTCCAAATCTTCAAAGCAAATATTACTGCACCCAGCTCCAGATCATGCACCGGATAGTTTACCTCGTGCTTCTTAAGCTGCCTCGAAGCATAAGCAATCACGTGGTCGTACTGCATCAGTACGACACCCATCCCCTGCAAGGACGCATTCGTGTAAATTTGAAATCCTTCTCTACCAGACGGAAGAGTAAGGACCGGGGCTGAGGTGAGGCGATCCTTCAGCTCCTGAAATGAGGCCTCACACTCAGGCGACCACACAAACGGCACCTCCT
Organism: Dactylorhiza incarnata; assembly: GCA_033032865.1. Taxonomy (NCBI): domain Eukaryota; kingdom Viridiplantae; phylum Streptophyta; class Magnoliopsida; order Asparagales; family Orchidaceae; genus Dactylorhiza; species Dactylorhiza incarnata. Next base: position 24,871,319 of record JAWHQI010000003.1, read on the forward strand.
TTCTGGTCAGCTTAGTGAGCGGGAGAGCAATCTTCGAGAACCCCTCGACAAATTTGCGGTAGTACCCGGCAAGCCCCAAAAAGCTGCGCACATCTGCGGCTGACTTCAACGGCTGCCATTCCTTCACATCACGAACCTTAGCAGGATCTACGGCCAATCCCGCACCGCTGATAACATGACCCAAGAAAGCCACCTTGCAGAGCCAAAACTCGCACTTGCCAAATTTTGCGAACAACTGATGCTCCCTCAGTTTTGCCATCACCAGCTCTAGATGCTTCCAATGGTCCAGTAATGACTTCGAATAAACCAAGATGTCGCCGATGAATACGATCACGAAGTCGTCCAGATAAGGCGCAAACACCCTGTTCATCAGGCTCATGAACGCAGAGGGTGCATTAGTGAGCCCAAAGGGCATAACCGTAAATTCATACAACCCGTACCTCGAGCTGAAAGCAGTCTTATGGATATCCTCCTCCTGAATCATCAACTGATAATAGCCAGAGCGCAAGTCGAGCTTGGAGAACCATTGCGCTCCTTCCAGCTGATCAAAGAGTTCGTCGATTCGCGGCAGAGGATAAGTGTTCCGGACCGTCAGTCGGTTGAGCTCCCGATAATCTATGCACAAGCGGAGCGAACCGTCCTTCTTCTTCACGAACAGAACCGGGGCTCCCCAGGGTGACAAGCTAGGACGAACGAACCCTGAGTCCACCAATTCTTGCAGTTGTACATGGAACTCTGCTAGCTCCTTGGGCGCCATTCTGTACGGGGCCCGTGAAACAGGCTTAGCTCCCGGTACCAGCTTAATTTGGAAGTCTACCTCCCTAGGTGGGGGTAGTCCGGGTAGTTTTTCGGGGAAAACATCCGGAAAATCCCGGACTACCGGTACATACTTCATTTCAGGCCCTATCTCCTTACGAACACCTCATCGCCTTGCTCGTGAGCCTTCACAACCTGTATAGAAGACAACAAGTTTCGTGATACGGATCTTATACCTTGAATTACCACCTCTGAGTCATCATGCCTCAGCGTGATCCGCTTCACCACACAGTCGATCTTCGCGTGATTCCAGTGCAACCACGTCATGCCCAATATTAGATCAAGGTCGGGCATCCGCAACACTGTTGCCGGTGTCTCAAATTGCTTCCCACCGATGGATATTACCAAGCTGCACCTGGAGGTAGATCATATCTCCGAGCCATCTGGAAGGCGCACCCTCCTGGGGGCTCCCCTGAAGCACTGTACTGCATCCAGTTCATTCACAAATTCTTCTGATACGAACGAATGAGTGGCACCCGTGTCAAAAAGAGTAAGAGTGGGTTTACCGCAAACGAGCACGGTACCTGGGGTTAAAATCATGCGAACGTAAGCACCTTAGTTATGAAACGAGGAAAATACAAACATAATTACCTGTGATGACCTCCTGCGGGTCTCGCTCCTGAGCTAGATCCAAGGCGTATACCTGCTCCCGAGCAGGTCTGGGGTTCCTACCCTGCTGACCCTGGCCTCGACCTCGGCCTCGACCTCGGCCTCTTCCTCGCTGCGCTGCCGGAGGAGCCATGGGCGATTCGGAGCATTTCCTTGCAGCTGCGGGCAGTATCTCCGAATGTGGCCGGGCTGATTGCAATGATAACACACCGCTCGAAAGTGCTCTCTCGGCGGCTGAAGCGCCTGACCCTGATGTGGTGGGGGCAATGGTAGCGGTCGCGCTGGCTGCTCCAACCTGAAGTTTGGGCGAAGACGCCCTCCATCTCTCCGCTGGCCTCTGTCTCTGCCTCTGGTGTTCTGCCTCTTCCTGAAGCTGGGCCCCGCCTCCATCACTTCCTCTGCGGGCCTCTTATTCCTGGCCTGGACCCCCAAGTGGTCCGCCTCCAACTTCTGTGCCGTCTCTATAATCTGCGCGAGGCTCGAATCGGCGACGAAGAGGAGAGACTGCCTCAGAGGATCTCGCAGGCCCTTGTAGAACCGCTTCGCGTACCCACGATCATCTAAATCATAAGAGTCTGCGAATCTGGCTAAGTGCTGAAATTCCCGCTGGTACTCGACCACCGATCTCGACCCCTGCTTCAGCTGCAGAAATCTCTCCTCAAGCTCGTCCCTGGCCGTAGAAGAGACAAACTGCTCCAGGAACGCGTCCGCAAACTCGTCCCAGCTTATGTCCAGGTGGTTGCGTCCTTCGAAGGTGGAGCCCATCAAGGACTTCCACCACCTCTTCGCATGTAGATCCAAGGCCGTGACTGCCAATGTGACTGCCTTGTTGCTCGGGAAACGGATCCCTGCCAGTAACTCCTGCACTGTATCCAGCCACTCCTCCGTCTGAACTGCAGACTCCGTCCCATTGTAGGTGGGAGGGGAGAGAGCACGAAAGGTGCTCAACTAATTGGAGCTTGGGGCCTGCGGCTGCACCGGCATCTGCTGAGACCTGAAGGCATCCAGGATTGTCGTCAGAGTCTGGCCTAGCTCTGATTGTTGAAAAGGAGTAGGTACTGGAGGCACGGGAGTGGTCGTCGCCGGTTCTGAATGTACCGGAATCTACATGCAAGATAGATGTTGGGGTTAGGTTGGCTATTCGAAAGAAGGTAATAGACATACTTAATGCGAATTACACATGGGCACACCACTGCTTCCGCTCATTCAGTTTGTCCTCAAACTGAAGAGGTGAGAGGGGTGCACCATGCGGAAGTGGACTTCTTGACCTCAGGATCGTTTTCAAGCTGATAACATTTGTAAGACCCCCCCCCCCCCCGGAACACAAAACACGGCCGAGGGAAGTCATATGCCCAGGACAGCCGCCTTGCCGAAGCGCCAGCTCACGGGCTAGCCTCCTCCACAAGACGCCTATCCTGCCGGCTAACAAATATCATCAATGCCAACCCATCATATAAAATAAAATAAGAAGCCACCAGATATATATATCCGCAAAAATACAGTCCAAATACACACCAAACAAGTGTATAATATCAGAGTAACAAAAGAAAAGGCCTCAAGGGCTACAACAAAACTCGCTCACATCTGTCACTGACGGCTGCGATGGTATCGTGGTATCCTGCCCTTTCGTCCCGGCCGGACTATCCGTCTCCAGCGCCGTGCGCTGCTGTTCCAGGGTGCGCCGCTGCTCCAGGTTGCGCTGCCGCTCCAGGGTGCGCTCCTAAAAAGGGGACGTAGTAACCGTTAGTCATAAAGACTAAGTGGCTTCACATCCGCTCCCCCGGCGACTCCAAGGCACCGGGCGGAAAGGAAGAAAAGGAGCTACAATATTAGCAATAATAAACAAGCAGGTGACAGGTAATAGTTGTTCATATGTGTCGGTTGTTTAAGTGCCCACGCACTTTCCATAGCACTATCCAATATGTTCGTAAGCATAAAAGTAGCAGTGGTTATATATATTTGCAAGTATAAGTAGCACAGACATAAGCAGAGTATTAGAGAACTGAATTGAACTTAACTTATAAGGATGCCCATACAAGCTTATAAGTCAAGGGTCTGCGTATAAAGGTAACTCATCATATAAGGATGCCCATACAAGTTTATATGATGAGGTTCCAATGCGGTGCAATGCAATGATTATGATATGAATGCGGTGCAATGATTGTGATATGAGGACTGACTCATGCACAATTGCTATGTCGACATAGACATTTAGTTCCCACTTTTCGAGGGTAGCTAACCACTCAGGCGCCCCCCCGTCGTGGCCAGACGGTGGCAGTGGCACGGGCTTCGCCACTACTAGGAGGGTATGAACACTACCGGTCCTAGGCCTATGTACGCCTCGACGCTCTTGTTCATAGCGGAGTCCCTGCGTACTACCCGCGTTCATGCGGGGTCTTCAAGATGCGGAGGGGATCTATTGGGTAGATGGACACCAAGACATTCCAACCCAACCGGTCTGAGTCTAACTGCCGGCTTCTGTCGGTGTCACGACTAGCGAGCCCGTAGACCCGCCACAACCTATCCTCCCACGAGGATCTAAACCACCTTGCGCAATTATGTTTACCTACGTAGTTTGAATGCACCATGCGTGCTATCGAGCACCAAGGACTCGCTCCATGAGCCTTACCACCTTCCGCCTCGCGCGACAACAATCGATGCTAATTAGCATCCAAGGCCCCCAACAACTGGGTCCTTTTCTTTTTACAACCGGCTATAACTATAACTTGTGACCCTCACTAAGTTAACCGTGCTGCCCGTTCCGAGTGGATTACTCGTTTGCAGTGGTGTGCGTATAACATGGACACTATTAAACCAATTCATAAGACTATGGACTACTTGCGCACATGATGGCATAACATATTATTTAACTATGGAATCTATTCAAGCCAAGCTACTGGACTCCCACCATCGGTCATAATTAATCAACAATCCTATAACAGAGGATTATTTACCATCTCCCCCAAATGGAGATTAGATCATTTCAAGCATCAATGATCACATATATAATTAAAATCCCCTAACAGGGATCTATTTCTCATTCCAAGCATTAATGATCATATATATATAAGTATTTGTATATTGAATTCCCCTGACAGGGAACTAATAAAGGAAATCCCATATGAAATTTAGGCAGCCACCACCTCTCCTCCCATGCACCCTCACAAGGCCACCACGTCTCACGAAACCAACGTCCCACGTTCGTATTGAAGCGGGGAGTCGATTGGGGGCATTTTCGCGGCAAATGACGCCCTACGGCGAAAACCCTAACGCGGCCTCAACCTACAGAACTTCATTTCGCTCCCAAATCGACTCAATTGAGTTCGATATCTCGCCTAGGGGGTCTAAGATACTAGCACCAAGGGAGAGGGGTCGGAAGTCACCTGAATCCGGGCCGACGATCGCGGCGGCATGACGGCGCTTGGAAAAACTCAACTCTTTCCAAGCTAGCTCTTCTTCCAACGGACGTACGAGCTTCTCCACGAATTTTCTTGGCCAAAACCCTAAGTGGGGTGGGGGAGAGGTGGAGACAGAGAATGAGAAAGAGAGGGAGGAAGATGGAGTTCTGGGAAGAGGATGATGAAGAAGAAGAAGAGAAAATGAGATGGCTCGGCCCCTTTCTTTTTGGTTTGCATTAATAGGCCTTGGGACTCCAAACATAGGTGTCATCTCCTTATTGGACTTTATTCCACTGGCTCCCCAAAGATAAAATAAACAAAGAGCAGTCATGTTTTTTTCTCGGGAAGGAGTTAAACTTTCCCGTTCGACGATCGTCGAACGGGAGCAGCTCCCCGTTCGTCGATCGTCGAACGGGAGCCTTCCCAGCTTAGCGCTCCCCGTTCGACATTCGTCGAACGGGAGCAGCTCCCCGTTCGTCGAACGACGAACGGGATGATTTCTAGCAGAGCGCTCCCCGTTCGACATTTGTCGAACGTGAGCAGCTCCCCGTTCGTCGAACGACGAACGGGAGCCTTCCCAGCTTAGCGCTCCCCGTTCGACATTCGTCAAACGGGAGCAACTCCCTGTCACAACCCGTATTTTCCCGACATAAATTATAATATCAGAGTAAAGGGGGAAAACACGCATCGTGATGCCACGTCCAGTAGGGGACAACTACGGACGCTCAGGCGAGCAATCAAACGAACTTTTTCACGAGAAAAGATGTGAATTAATAAAAGAATTATCTTTTAAGATTGTTTTTGTTAGATTAGGAAGCCGTGTCCCTCGGCCCTGCGGTTTACCTAGCCGCACCTTATAAAAGACAAGCATTCGCAACGGAAGAAAATAAGTTCACTTTATCCCCTAACGGCGCTGAAGACTAGAGACGTCTCTAGGGCGATCGCCGGTCTAAATTTAGTATATAATAAGGAGTTATTAGTTTTATTTAAGTTTACGTTTTGCAAATATGTGATACTTAATAGTAGATGCAACAAACAGTTAAAAGATCAACTATTTATATTGCTAAAAGAAACTGCTATAATATACATCAAAATAAGCTTTTCCCAGAGGGTATAATCACAAAATAACTAAGTAGCAGTAAAGGAAGTTAGCAGCAGAAGCAACAAGTAAACCAAACAACAAGCCGTACGGGCGTCAACATCTGACACGAACCCGCAGGCGAACAAGTAACAGGCAAAAGACAAACTACAACAAAAAGGAGCTGAATCCTTACCCACAAGAGAGGGAAGGCCTCGACAACGAACAGTACGACCCCGCTCGAACTCTGGCGGCAGCTACAAGCCTGAACCTGAGGCATTCATAAGAAAAGAATGCCTCAGCCCAAAGGGTGCAAGAAAACAGCATAGGTAAAAGTAAGAGCAGGAGAAGTAACCAGTGACATAACCAAGCTGAAGAGGGTATATAAATACATATATATATACATATACACATATATATAACTATATATACATACGCTTATATAAAGACTTCAGTAATAGAAGGTTAGGAAGATCCCGCATAAAACCAGCCCAATAAGCAAGAGCATAACTAAACTTGGCATATAGTGCAGTAATGGACCAGTGGTGGCGGACCCAAGCAATGTCACTACCCACACACATATAGGGGACATTCACCCCAAAAAAAGAAATAGGCGCCGTGGTGGTGGTCTGATCATCCCACCAACCACTATTAACATAACTATGATGGAGGACCCCATTGTTCCCTATACCCATCATTCCAGTGCAAACAAGTCCAACAATATTTAGCCAAGTGAAGATGCAGAACTTAAACACGTAGTCACGATTCGGGACTAGCTTAACCAATCCCAAGGAGCATCCCCCATAAAACAGCCCTCATAAACAGCAATCCCCTTTCAAGAAAAGTAGCAGCATCCCCAAATCAACAAGGAACAGCCCTCCCAACCGAGGGCCCAAAAGAGGCAGCCCCATCTAAAGCAAACAACATAGCGACAGCCCTTGATTAGACAAGGAATAAGATGTAGCCCCCAGCCAAAAGAAAAAAAAAAGCCAGCATAACAATAGGTGAGCCAAAAGAGACATGCATTTAATTATATATGTACCAATAGCTGGACCCTTCGCCACCAACCATAGAATACTTCACATAGCAACAGGATAATCAAAGGAATTAAATGAATCTCACCCAAAATAGCATGATCACTTGCATGGCAGCAGAAACGGAACCCAAAGAGTTAGCAACTTCCTTAATTCACATTTATGGCAGCACACATATGGCAGCAGGAACAGGAAGCCCAAAAAAAAGATTAATGAATTTAGCAAATTTCACATGTACAGCAGCAGGAATATGGCAGCTAGGACAGAGAGAAATAAAAACCCCAATGAATTAGTAAGTCTAGCCCAAGCACAAGTATGGCAGCAGGGGTAAAACAAACCCCAAGATTAGTAAATCTAGCCCAAGCACAAGTATGGCAGCATGGATAACAAGAAAGAACCCCAAGAATTTGTCTAGATTCACAGGTATAGCAGCACAAGTATGGCAGCAGGCATAGGAACCCCAAAAGTTTATAAATCCAGCAAAGTTCATGTATAGCAGCAAGCGTATGGCAGCAGGGGGAGAGAAACCCCAAAAAAAAATTGTAAATCTAACCCAAGCAGCGGCTTCCATAAGAGAAACAGAAGAAGTAAAGTTGGTGTAAGAAGGCAGTAGAAGAAGGAGAAGGGGGAGATTGAAGAAGTTTTCTTGCCTTGATTCACCCGACGACCCGCCGGTGCGCGGCAAGCTTGACGAGGCCGAAAGACAACCAAGCCCCGACGACAAGAACAAGGTCCGGCAACCTCCAAGACTCCTCTGGAGGCCAGCACCTCCGGCACCCGGCGACTCCGGAGGAAGCCCTAGGTCGCCCTTACCTCACTCTCGGAAAAGCTTGAGACATCGGGGGAGGGGAAAGGAGAACAAATGAAAACCTCCAGAACTCATGTCGCATATATTTATATATATATATCAATACCAATGTATACTAAATTTTATACATATTTGTATATTACATATGTGTACGAGTATAAACCCTTATATATATAACCTTCACCTATATATTTATATATACATATATATATATATAAAAGCCTTATGCATGCTAAATTTTACCCAAATTTATGATTATTGTATATGTGTATGTATGTATGTATAAATCTTTGTATATCCCCCTTGGACATGCAATTATATAATGTATACGTGTATATATATATACCTTCATGCAAACCTCATTACATATACGTACACATAATTATGCATATACCTACCTACATGAACACATGATTGAATGAGTTTGCCTATACAAGTATAAGTCTACCTATATGCAAACTTAAATATGTATGTTTGCATACACCTGCCCGTATGAACCTTATACACGTGCATATAAATATAAGTCTGCATATCTGACTCACCCTAGAATTAAATCGCGGGACGACGACGACGACGCTGCCGAAACGGTAACGCCCTCCGCACTAACGCCACGGAACGGCAACTTTCATATTTAAACTATTCATGATACCATAGCCCTACTTAGAAGACTATAAGGAAATTCTGGGGCGTTACAATCACCCCTCCTAACAAAAAGTTTCGCCCCGAAACTTTGCAACAACAATATCAAACAAGGAAAAGCGCAAGAGGCGAAGACTCACCGGGGAAACTAGCCGAAAAGATGAGGATAGGACTCCTTCACCAAAGGGATAGACTTTCTTCGCAACTCCCGCACTTGCTTCCAAAATACAAACAAGCTGGTCTACATAGGACAGACTTGGTTGCAACACTGGCACAGAATCTAGAACAAGGCGAGAGCACTCCAGGGCAAGGAACTAGGCCAGGAAAAAGCCACACTGCAACCACGCTTCTATCTGAGTGCGCAACTCTCGCAACACACGCGGGGCCAAAGGGTACGGTGCCTTAGCAATAGGACAAGTACCCGGCTCAAGGTCAGAGACATACTCCTCAACTCTGACAGGTAGAAAACCAGGGAGACTAACGACGAAGACATCAACGAGACCTCGCACCACAGGGAAGTAAATCCTCGATACACAACAAACTACTACCGGTTTCTAACATCGAAACCAGGTAAGCAATGCCATGAAAACTAAAGGCTCCTGGCACACACCGCAGAAATAATGGGGGAAAACATAATAACAAATGGTTTTAACTATAACTCAAGACGAGAGAATCAGGGAACACCGGATTCAGCAATCAATCAATATATCAATATTCAACTTACAACAAGGTCAAAGATTTTAGAAAGACGACACCATGCAAGGCTTGGTGTCGGAATAAGACGAAGGTAAACTTAACACACAAGGACAAACACCAGAGCCACACTCAAAGGTCAAAAGAAAACACTTGGTGAGTCTTAACTTGACTCCCAACGAACTTCTCGTAACAGTACGATGAATAAGGTACGACAAGACACCACAAATGAACACTGGCCAATTACAAGGCAACTCAAAAATAGAGCATAGCTTAGTTTGACGGTCAAGGAAGGTCTCATGATCAACACAGGGAGATGAACTAAACATTCACTATAAGAGAGCAAAGCTGCCGGTCACTGGAGCAGGTAACGGACCCAAAATCGAAATTCGTCCACTTATCCTCCAAATTAAACAATTGCTAGCCCCGCTAGGTCACCGAGAACTAGGAGAAATCTCCAGGAAATTTAGCCCACCGCAATAAACAACTTAGCCAACCAAAGGAAGAAATGCAGGATCTGGAAATTTGCCGAGCAAGACCACTTGTGCTTAACTAAATTAAATAAGCCCAGCTTAAAACAATTAGCCGACAAGCTCAACCTTCCCCACGAAAACAGAATCTCTAACGTTTGCACCTTAAGTATAAAGCCATGTAATAATATTTGTTCACTTATCTAGAGAGCGAAGCGGCAAATGGTTTGAAGCAGTTATAAAGCTCGAAACCGAAATAAATCTACCTAACCTCCGAGTTTAACGATTTACAACTTTGCCAAAAAGAAAATTCGGGAAGAACAAAAGAGATTCCTAGGAAATTTAGCACCTAACTCTCAAGCCCGTCAGGAATTAGGAAACAAACGTTCCGGGGAATCCAAGACCTAATGCTTCCCAACCCCACTAGAGATTACAAAATAGATTTCCAGAAAGATTAGCCCGCCCAACCACCAAAACCTTTAGCTAGAGAAAAGCGCAAAGGCAGAACTAACCAAGTGATCCAACCATATAACCATCCGGAGCTAGCTAAACACAAACCCAGTGCATGCCCTAGATAACCCAAAATAGGACGATAGCTGAAACTAGGACCACTGCTAGCACACCCCACAATAGATGTTAACAAAAATTTGGAGAAAACTACTAGCATAAACCACATAACTATCAACGGAAACTTGAAGGAAGCTGCTAACATGATCCAACATACATGTTAACAGGTACTTGGGGAGTCCTTCTGGCAAGATTTAGCATAAAGCAGCCTAATGTTTCAGCATATTAGGCACACCAACAAATTTCAGATAAGGAGATTTCTAACGAAATTTCCTAATTAGACTTCACGATCCCCATACCCGAACAACCCATCAAATTTGAAAAAAACTCCTTTGAGCCGAAAGTATCAAGTCAAATTCGATAAATAGATTTCTATATATATCCTGGAACTAAGCCTCAAGAAAAACTGAGAGTTCACAACTTTGAAAGCTTCGCCGAATTTCTGTTTCCACAAACATAAGTGCTGAACAGACTGAAGATTTTTGGGAAATAGGAGAATGAGAGAAATCAAAATAAAATTGAAATAATCAGGTTTTACCGGACCTGGAATAGCTATATCTAAGATAATATGAATCTAGTTATGCTGCCGTTAAGGGAAGCCTAAACCAGAAATAGAAATTCTAATTTTGGATACACCCACAGAAACCCCCATAGCAAAACAACAATTACCCAATCAGATCGCACACAAAGCAGCCCCAAAACAGCATACTAACAGGAGTCAGCATAGCAGCCCGACTAACGGCATACGCGCACAGGTTTCACTTGGGAATGTTGATGTACTTGATGAGAAGCTTTTCGGAAAAAGAGACTTTCATACACTGGTTGCATTATGAGGCTATAAGTAAGGAATCTTGATATTATTTTCCTTCACAACGACGGTTTCTTACACATCTGAACATAGAGATCTAGAAAAAGATTTTACCAACACGCAATAGATCCAGGAAATTCTAGCATAAGAACCAAGAATTTATTAGCATATAACCAAACAAGAACCGAGCATCAAAGAGGGGCTGCTTACCCCGCAATCGCAAGCAATTTCAGTTGAGCAGAAGAAAAGAGGAGAGGGGGAAAAAGAGGAGAAGAGTTTCCTTGCCTCGCTGAAAACCCTAACCCGGCGACGAAGAACATGCCGCAAGCAAAACAGAAACGAAACAGACACGACCACTAACATAACTGAGGAAGTCTGACGCGGGAAGCCAAACACGCTCCTGGGCTAGCCATCATCCATCAGGAAATCCAGACGCTTATCCCTGCACTGGATCACGGCGTCATAACGGGCTGGCCAATCCATGCCCAAGATCACGTCAAAATCTTCCAAGTCGATCACCTTCAAATCTGCTTTAGCCGAGATCTACCGATGACCCATCGGTGAGTGTATGCAATGATTAACAATCCTCACTGGACGGTTAACCGGGCCAACCAGAACATTTCCGGCAACCCGTCTAACCTCCCTCTGATACCAACTGTCACAACCCGTATTTTCCCGACATAAATTATAATATCAGAGTAAAGGGGGAAAACACGCATCGTGATGCCACGTCCAGTAGGGGACAACTACGGACGCTCAGGCGAGCAATCAAACGAACTTTTTCACGAGAAAAGATGTGAATTAATAAAAGAATTATCTTTTAAGATTGTTTTTGTTAGATTAGGAAGCCGTGTCCCTCGGCCCTGCGGTTTACCTAGCCGCACCTTATAAAAGACAAGCATTCGCAACGGAAGAAAATAAGTTCACTTTATCCCCTAACGGCGCTGAAGACTAGAGACGTCTCTAGGGCGATCGCCGGTCTAAATTTAGTATATAATAAGGAGTTATTAGTTTTATTTAAGTTTACGTTTTGCAAATATGTGATACTTAATAGTAGATGCAACAAACAGTTAAAAGATCAACTATTTATATTGCTAAAAGAAACTGCTATAATATACATCAAAATAAGCTTTTCCCAGAGGGTATAATCACAAAATAACTAAGTAGCAGTAAAGGAAGTTAGCAGCAGAAGCAACAAGTAAACCAAACAACAAGCCGTACGGGCGTCAACATCTGACACGAACCCGCAGGCGAACAAGTAACAGGCAAAAGACAAACTACAACAAAAAGGAGCTGAATCCTTACCCACAAGAGAGGGAAGGCCTCGACAACGAACAGTACGACCCCGCTCGAACTCTGGCGGCAGCTACAAGCCTGAACCTGAGGCATTCATAAGAAAAGAATGCCTCAGCCCAAAGGGTGCAAGAAAACAGCATAGGTAAAAGTAAGAGCAGGAGAAGTAACCAGTGACATAACCAAGCTGAAGAGGGTATATAAATACATATATATATACATATACACATATATATAACTATATATATATATACGCTTATATAAAGACTTCAGTAATAGAAGGTTAGGAAGATCCCGCATAAAACCAGCCCAATAAGCAAGAGCATAACTAAACTTGGCATATAGTGCAGTAATGGACCAGTGGTGGCGGACCCAAGCAATGTCACTACCCACACACATATAGGGGACATTCACCCCAAAAAAAGAAATAGGCGCCGTGGTGGTGGTCTGATCATCCCACCAACCACTATTAACATAACTATGATGGAGGACCCCATTGTTCCCTATACCCATCATTCCAGTGCAAACAAGTCCAACAATATTTAGCCAAGTGAAGATGCAGAACTTAAACACGTAGTCACGATTCGGGACTAGCTTAACCAATCCCAAGGAGCATCCCCCATAAAACAGCCCTCATAAACAGCAATCCCCTTTCAAGAAAAGTAGCAGCATCCCCAAATCAACAAGGAACAGCCCTCCCAACCGAGGGCCCAAAAGAGGCAGCCCCATCTAAAGCAAACAACATAGCGACAGCCCTTGATTAGACAAGGAATAAGATGTAGCCCCCAGCCAAAAGAAAAAAAAAAGCCAGCATAACAATAGGTGAGCCAAAAGAGACATGCATTTAATTATATATGTACCAATAGCTGGACCCTTCGCCACCAACCATAGAATACTTCACATAGCAACAGGATAATCAAAGGAATTAAATGAATCTCACCCAAAATAGCATGATCACTTGCATGGCAGCAGAAACGGAACCCAAAGAGTTAGCAACTTCCTTAATTCACATTTATGGCAGCACACATATGGCAGCAGGAACAGGAAGCCCAAAAAAAAGATTAATGAATTTAGCAAATTTCACATGTACAGCAGCAGGAATATGGCAGCTAGGACAGAGAGAAATAAAAACCCCAATGAATTAGTAAGTCTAGCCCAAGCACAAGTATGGCAGCAGGGGTAAAACAAACCCCAAGATTAGTAAATCTAGCCCAAGCACAAGTATGGCAGCATGGATAACAAGAAAGAACCCCAAGAATTTGTCTAGATTCACAGGTATAGCAGCACAAGTATGGCAGCAGGCATAGGAACCCCAAAAGTTAATAAATCCAGCAAAGTTCATGTATAGCAGCAAGCGTATGGCAGCAGGGGGAGAGAAACCCCAAAAAAAAATTGTAAATCTAACCCAAGCAGCGGCTTCCATAAGAGAAACAGAAGAAGTAAAGTTGGTGTAAGAAGGCAGTAGAAGAAGGAGAAGGGGGAGATTGAAGAAGTTTTCTTGCCTTGATTCACCCGACGACCCGCCGGTGCGCGGCAAGCTTGACGAGGCCGAAAGACAACCAAGCCCCGACGACAAGAACAAGGTCCGGCAACCTCCAAGACTCCTCTGGAGGCCAGCACCTCCGGCACCCGGCGACTCCGGAGGAAGCCCTAGGTCGCCCTTACCTCACTCTCGGAAAAGCTTGAGACATCGGGGGAGGGGAAAGGAGAACAAATGAAAACCTCCAGAACTCATGTCGCATATATTTATATATATATATATATCAATACCAATGTATACTAAATTTTATACATATTTGTATATTACATATGTGTACGAGTATAAACCCTTATATATATAACCTTCACCTATATATTTATATATACATATATATATATATAAAAGCCTTATGCATGCTAAATTTTACCCAAATTTATGATTATTGTATATGTGTATGTATGTATGTATAAATCTTTGTATATCCCCCTTGGACATGCAATTATATAATGTATACGTGTATATATATATACCTTCATGCAAACCTCATTACATATACGTACACATAATTATGCATATACCTACCTACATGAACACATGATTGAATGAGTTTGCCTATACAAGTATAAGTCTACCTATATGCAAACTTAAATATGTATGTTTGCATACACCTGCCCGTATGAACCTTATACACGTGCATATAAATATAAGTCTGCATATCTGACTCACCCTAGAATTAAATCGCGGGACGACGACGACGACGCTGCCGAAATGGTAACGCCCTCCGCACTAACGCCACGGAACGGCAACTTTCATATTTAAACTATTCATGATACCATAGCCCTACTTAGAAGACTATAAGGAAATTCTGGGGCGTTACACTCCCCGTTCGTCGAACGATGAACGGGATGATTTCTAGCAGAGCGCTCCCCGTTCGACATTCGTCGAACGGGAGCAGCTCCCCGTTCGTCGAACCACGAACGGGAGCCTTCCCAGCTTAGCGCTCCCCGTCCCCGTTCGACATTCGTCGAACGGGAGCAGCTCCCCGTTCGTCAAACGACGAACGGGATGAATTCTAGCAGAGCGCTCCCCGTTCGACATTCGTCGAACGGTAGAAGCTCCCCGTTAATCGAACGACGAACGGGAGCAGCTTGCGTTCGACAAATTCGACGAATTCGTCGAACGGAAGCTGCTAGCCGAGAATTCTAAATTTCTAGTCAGCAACAGCAATATCTGCTCCTCCCGGATTGGGATGTTACATGGAGGCTCGCCTTGTGGGTTGCCTCTACCCCTACTCCCCCGTGGATCACCCGATCCCTCCTCGTGTCCCCAAATCGACCCTGTCTTCACACCTCTCCTCCTCGTCCTCCCGAGGCAGGACCTCCTCGATCCTGACCTACTGCTGCTGCCGCGGCGCCGGCACTCTTGCCCTCTATGTTTCTAAGAATTTAGGGCAGGTGGCCGTTGCTTGACCTTCCTCATCATGGAAGTCATAGTATGGCAACGCCACTTCTCCCCTCTCGGCCTCGGCCGCCCTATTTCCCCTTCTCCTTCCCGCTCCTGCTTCCACTCCTTCTCTCCTTCCTCTTCCTCCTCTCCCTCGTCTGATTGCCATAGCCTGCTGAGGCGGGGGAGGCATCTGCCTCGGACCCTGCCTTCATCCCAGCTGTTGGGGTGTTCCTTGCCCCCCATAGAAATTACCCCCTCCTGGGGCGTAGCCTCTTCCCTGACCTTGCATCCCCCCGCCATGTTGCCTCCATCCCCCTTCCGGGGACGGGGCTCTTCCCTTCTCCGCACCTCCTGCTGCTTGGCCTCCGGCTCACTGAGTTTTTCTAGCATCTTGGTGAGCTCCAGATTGGCCTCCTCACTCTCGACCTCCTCCGCCACCCTCTCCATCAGCTCCTCATAGGTTACGGGGGCTTTCCTCTTCAGGTCCATATTGAAAAAACTCTCCTTCAGCCCCAACGTGAAGGAGAGCTGAAGAGCAAACCCTGTTATCTCCTGGGTGAGCAAAACTTCTTACTTAAACCGATTTGCATAATGAGCCAATGACTCCTTGGGCTCCTACTTCACCTTGAAGAGGGACTCATCGTCCTTCTTCCTCTTCTTCGAAGTCGAAAACCGCTACAAGAAACTTCTACGCAAATCCTCAAATGCGTAGGTTGATCCGACAGGAAGTTGGTGGAACCACTCCCGGGCCTTCTCCTTCTACGCAAATCCTCAAATGTGTAGGTTGAGCCGACACTTGAAGGCGTCCGAAATCAGCCTGATAGAGATCGAGTCCTCGAATGACTACAGGTGCTGGACTGGGTCATCCCGGCCATGGTAGTAGACCCTATCCCACTCCCCGAACCCTTCCAGAATGGGTGCGGAAAGCACCAACTCGCAAAAGGGGCTTCCCCTAACTGCTGTCTTCTCCTGCTCCACTCGCCCCCTGAGCTTCTTCACCTGGCTTGAGCTCGCTGGAGCGCTGCTCGCGAGAGCCACCTTTGCCAGAGCCGCTCCTACGGATGCCATGCCCGCCAGGATCGCGCTCGCCTGCACCGCACTCGCCTGCGCCGCACTCGGCTGTGCAGCACTCGCCTATGATGTAGTCGCCTGCGCTGTGCTCGCTGGCATCGAGCTCGCCGGACTGGCGAACAGCACTCACCCCTCCAGGTCCGGCACCGACCCTCCAGCCACCTCCTTTCCAGCCCTTCCTCCTGGGGCATCCTCGCCAACCGCTGCCGGAGGGTGGGACGCTTGAACCGCTGGGGTCGCGAACTCACTACGCAGCGCTGCGACCGCGAACCTGAGGGTGTTGAGGACTTCTCGCCTGAAGTCCGAAAACATTCTCTGCATCGCCGCCGGGGGCGACCCGCTGAACTCCTCGCCCTGCTTTTCATCTCCTGCCATGTTCCTTTCTTGGAATCTTCTTTGACCAACCGCGCTCCACGCTCACCGCACCAAAAATGTTGAAACTGATTTCTCGGTCTCTTGTGAAGCTCGGGCCCTCAACAAGTTGAGGGGCAACTAGCCCTTACTAGTCCCTCGGAAGGAGCAGACTGGGGACTCAGAAACAGACTAAGACCTTGGTCACAGCGAGGAGGTCCCACCGCAAACACTGAAGATCGTTGAGCGCTTCCCCTCCCAAGCCAAAGTTGAGACTTGGGCACCTTGGAGAGCTAGAGAGCTAAACCAAAGTAACCGATGGAAGAAGAAGCTCAGAGAACTGAGATTGGAATCCTCTCCCAATGTGCCCATGAAGGTCTATTTATAGTTTTTTGCTCGTGGTCTGTTAATAGCGGAATTCCGCCTTTTGATTTTACTAAACGCACCCCAATTTGGCCTGCTAACAGCCAAACTCCGCTGTTTGGAGGGGCTAACTGCAGACCACCAGGGGCAGAGGAGTAATTCCACCTCTTTAGCCTATGGGTAAGTGGCCTATGAGAACACCATTCACGAGAGCTCCCGCAAGTCTCTTCGCGAGGATGGCTCGCAAAAACCCCTTATAGGCGAGGACTCTACGAAGGCCCCGATCGCGCCTTTTCTTGTGACAGCCACCGAGCCCAGGTCTCGCACGCCTTCCTGCGAGCTCCCCTTGGCCTTGAGTAAATCTGCTGAAATGGCTGGAGGATTGAGTTTGCCGAGCTGAGGAACCAGTTCGTCGAACTGAGATCGTGACGCGAGTTCGTCGAACGGAGGAGAACGTTCGTCGAACGGGGAACTTATTTCGTCGAATGCCGTTTGAAGCTCGTCGAACATGAAGACTTGGAAGAAATCTGGCTCGTCCGCCTTCTCGCGAGCAGTCGGCGAGTACTTGGCTCGCCCGCCTTCTTGCAAGCTGACCTTGAGGCTCGAGCTCACAGGGACATGGCTCGCGCGCCTTCCTGCGAGTGACCCTTGAAGCTCTGGCTCGCCTTCTTTGTCACCTCTTCCACCTGTTGGATCTGAAACCCCACTTAGGCGAGGGGCCTGTGAAGACCCCGCTCGCACTTCTACCGGTGACCTCCACCGAGGTCGGATCTCGCACTTCCTTCTGCGAGCCCTCCCACTGGGACAGGGTCGGGAGCCACTGAGATGGTGCTTGAGCCTACTAAGACAACTGTTTGTCTCAGCGGGTCCGCTGGGATGGGTCAGAAATAGCTGCTGGGATGACTGACCTTTTCAGCCCAACCCCTGAGACAGATGCTGAGGTGTCGTTTGTCGAACGCTGATCTGAGTTCGCCGATCCCAACAGAAGCTCGACGTTCGTCGAACGCTAAAAGGATCTCGTCGAACGCTGATCTGAGTTCGCCGATCTCGACAGAAGCTCGGCGTTCATCGAGCGCAGAACGGGTCTCGTCCTACGCAGGCCGGGTATCTCGCCTAGGTGGGATCGCACCCGGCTTGTCCCCGCATTAGATTTCTACTGGTTCAAAGTTTTACTTGGCGAGCTCTAGCCCGATTCCACCTTCTCGCTCGAGGCGAATATCAGGGTTGTACAACTCCATAAAAGAAGTTTACTCTGAAGCTGATAAAGAGATTCAAAAATACTAATCATCAAAAAATTTATTGAGGAGCATCCCTCCAAAATTAGTGCAATGCACTCAAACTATATTGAGAAAACCTAGAACAAGTTGTTCAATCTTCTCCAAGAATTCTTGAAGAGACGTCAATAATCTCAGCAAAGTAATATCTTTCAGAAAACTTTCAATTTTTTGAAACTTTTTAAATTCTTCCATGATGTATGAGGTCGAGTGGTTTATTTGGATTTTGCAGGTACTTCTGGATTCAGAGGCACAAGAAAAGGATCATGAATTTCATAGCAATTGGGCGTAGTATAGTACATATTTCTGTAAATAACGTTGGGAAATATGTGGATTAATCACTTTCTGAATTGTCATATACATCTCTCTTACTATGATAAAATCTCTTAAAATCATTCTGAAATATGTTCTATCAAATAGGGAAGATTGTTGGGAAAAACCTCTGATTCGATAAAATAGATTAAGATTAAAGTGATTGTAATATAAGCCTTAATGATGTATAGAAAAGGCTATGACATTTCTGTTTTCTAAAGGCTATCAGTTCCACGTCAAAGGACCTACATCTACAAGGGTCCTAAGTAACATCTATATAAATCAGAGCAACGTTGATATATATTATAAAGTAGTGTCGACTTCCAAAAGGCACGACAAAAGGAGAAGTGCAAGCTGCATTGACATCTTCTCATAACTACTTCTACCTCTCTAAGCTACTCAGAAGTCCAAGTTGCATCGACAAAAATAGCATTGACTTATCTTCTGGGCCAAGTATAGATCTTTCTATCATATCTTTCTCTTTATCAATGAAGATTAGATTATAGCCGTTGGAGCAAGTTTCAACGAAAATAAGGAAAGATGTTTCATTGTCGTCGCCTATCTTAAGAAATGATTTATAGGTCCAGAACTTGATATGGCTAAGTGTGCAAGGACACTATCTGTCAGTGTTTAATGTTTCAGAAGAAGACAAGAAATTTGAATTAATTCAAACGGTGAATGTCAGGGATTACAGAGTATAACAAAATGAAGATATATAGACACATATAAAAAGATGTGATACAAACTGGCAGATAGAGCTTTAAAAAAAATACACTTCTTCTTCTTCTCAGAAGTGCTAACTTGAACAACTCTCTCTACTCGATGAACATTCTTCATCCCAAAAGAACAAAAAGGAGAGCAAACAAGAAACAAGAAATCTTCTACTCTTAGAAGATAATGAGAAGATTCTCTTCTTTTCTCCTTCTCAAGGAAGCATACTCTCTACTTGAATTCACACAACAACATCCAGATTACATCCCCTAAACATTGTTGAAATGATACATCTTTCTGGAAACTCCTCTCCAACTAAAAATGTATAAAGGAGTCCTAAGAATCTCTCCTCAAAGGATTCAGTGTTGGCTCTGAGAGTCTCCAATCAAACGAGTCAGTGGTTGAGCTTCCTTATCAACAACTCGCTTGGCATTGGAGCGACCTTATCAACAACTCCTAGTTGTAAGAGTATCCTTATCAAAAGACTCAGCACTTGCGATAGTGAAATTCCTGCTGTGGCAGAAGAGTGGACCACCTGTGCTCGGGGAAACACTATATTTTATGTGTCGTCTGCATTGTTTGCATTTACTCTGTGCTTTTCATTTCTGCATTTTTATTATTGATGTGCTTGTGATATACTTAAGGGGTACTGATAAGTAGTTTTTATATGAATTTTTAGTATAGGTTTTAGTATTTTTTTCAATATGAATTTTGCATATTTATGTCAATTTTAGTTTATAAATAGTTCTTTTGTATAATTTAGATCTAATTTAGCATATTTCAATTTTTGCAGATTTTTTGGACAAATTAGGTCAAAATGCCTATCACGCCCTCGGTCACGCGTGTGTCCAAGGGCATGTAATTTTAATTCAGGTCCAGTGTTATTGCCGTGCGATTTGAGATCATCTCCAAAAGTCACGCCCGTGTCACTTGCTAGTCACACCCGTTTAATTCTCATCTAGCTGATTTGAGACCTCATATAGCCGATTTTGGACAGCCATCAAGATGAATGAATCCACACCCTCAGTCACGCCCGTGACCCAGGGCGTGTAAACTTAAGGATCATTCTCTGCTGCTGTAGTGTCTAGGTGCAAATTCCGTGTAGATTTGACTTCAGTCAACCCAGGTAGACTCACCCGCGTGATCTCTGACTTCCGTCGTGCCTCCAATCAAGCCCACGCTGCATTTAATGAAGCTGTTGAAAAACTTGAGGTCCGGAGATGAAGTAAAAATGCGGAACACTTCACAAAACTTTCCACAAGTATAACAACACAATGACAATGGGAAGACCGAATAGTGCTTTGGTATTAACTATCTCTTTATAATTCGAGGTATACATGGCGAGACATGATTCATAAGAATCACGGAGGAGAGAAGCACAAACACAAAAGTAAACAAGCTGTGTTGAAATTGTTGAATTGAAGTGGAAGGGTGGCCGGGCGGTCTGAAATTGGGAGACCGCTGAGACCGCGCAGTCTGTGTTGGTGATCTGCCGGTCTGTTCTACCGGTCTAGTTCTGGCGGTCTGCTGGTTGACCGGTTTGTTCCTGGTTGTTGTGGTCTCGTCCCAGGTTGTTCTGCTTGGTTTGTCTATCTCCTTTGTTAAAGACCGTTGTGACCGGGCGGCTTTTGCTGGGCGATCTGGCGACTTGTCTGAAGTCGGCCAGATGTTTCCTTGTTTGTCTTGGTGATCTAAGGAAGGAGTGTCTTGTGTCCGCGCGACTTGTGTGCAGTCTGCCTACTAATTTGCGGTCTTGGACGGAAGGTTGTCCAAGTGGTGTGATCGCATGGTCTGCTCTGTGAGACCGCTGGCAATCTGGCGGGTGGTGTTGGTATCTCTCTTGTGGCAGTGACGACATCCGTCTTGTCGCCTATAAATAGGGGTGCATGGCCCATCATTCATAATGAGAACTGTAAGAACTAGAGCCTGGGTTGTTTCGTGCGGTCTCAACTTTGAGGTCGGGCGGTCTCGGAAGCGAGTTGACTGTTTGTTGTGTTCGCAGGTTTGCGGTCAGCAGGTTGCGGTCTCCTTCCTTGGTGATTCCTAGCGACTTGAATAAATAGTTCGGTAGCGTCCCGTCTGCGTACTGGTTTATGTTGTTCTTGTGCTGTTCGCAGCGACCTCAGCGATCAGGCGACCTTCAGCGGTTAGGCGATCTGAGTTGCGGTCTGGCGACAGCTTCTGTTCTTCGTTCAACTCAATAAGCTCCAGTTCGTGCGGTCTGAGGTGGCGGTTTGGCAATACAGTTCAAGATGGGAGTTCGGAGTTGTGGACTTTGCTGTCTTCTGTTCGTGCGGGCTCAGGTCAAGCCGAGTGATCTCTGGAGTCAAGCAGTCTATGCGGTCTCGGCTTGTCAAGCCGCCATATTTGTTTTTGGTGTGTTTTGTTTTTCTCTCCTCCGTGATTCTTATGAATCATGTCTCGCCATGTATACCTCGCACTGTAGTCAAGTATTGTGATTCAATAAAGCTTTGTGTTGCTGTGTGGCATATTGTGGTTGTTTGGCTATAACTCAGTTGATGCAACTCCTGCTTACTCCTAAACGATTCAAATTAGAAATTTTAACATGGTATCAGAGGGAGGTGGTTGGAGTGGATAAACAATGATCAACGTGAGTTGTCATCGTCTTTGTGAAGAAGAGACCACATAGTTTGCCATGGAAGCTGGATTCGCAAGAGGGCTTGGTATTGAACTCCTTACATTGACTAACTATAAGAAGTGGAGGTCGTGTATGGAGAGTTACTTACTTGGCGAGGATCTATGGGAGATAATTGGAGGAGAAGACACACAAGAAGTGTTTCTAGCAGGAGATAATATGGCAGAGGTGAGACTTTGGAGGAGGACTAATGCAAAGGCAGAGTTCACACTAAAGAGGCTATTTCACCAGAGCTATTTGATCACATCATTGGATGTAAATCTGCTGCTGAAATTTGGATGTCTTTGGATGGGTTATTCAATAAGAAGAATGTAGCTCGCCTACAGTTTCTTGAAAATGAGTTGGCAACAGCCTATCAAGGTGATCTTTCTATTTCTACCTTCTTTCTCAAGATGAAGAACCTCACAGCAGAGATTTCTGCATTGGACCCTGATGAGCCCATCTCGGAGGCAAAACTGAAAAGGCATATCATCCGCGGGTTACGGAAGGAGTATCTTGCCTTTGTGACATCAGTTCAGGGTTGGGCAAATCAGCCATCTCTGTTGGAGATGGAGAACTTACTTGCTTCGCAGGAAAGTTTGGCTAGACAGATGGCGGGGACTTCTATCTCTGGGGGAGATAGTGATGTGTTGTTCTCTGGGAAGAAGAAGAAAAAGTGGGAGAAGAAGAACCCAGGTCAGGATGGACCTTCTACTTCAGGTCAGCAAGATAGGCGTTATGCTTCTAAGTCTGATGGGAAGAAGAAGGGAGAGGGACCAAGGTGCTTCAGGTGCAATAAGATCGGCCACTTCAAGAAGGATTGTCGGGTTAATCTTCAGCTGGGACATGCAGCGGAGAAGGAGAAGCCAAAGTCTGATGAAGCTGGATGGGGAGGAGCCTTTGCGGCTAATATGACGGCGATGCCCGTTAAGGCCTTGGCTGCCATCAACTTCGAAGAGGATTGGATCGTGGATTCAGGGTGTGGGCATCACCTCACCGGAGATGAATCAAAGTTCTCTTCTTTGGCACCTTACTCAGGTAACGATGCTATTATTACGGCTGATAATTCTGTTCATTCAGTAGAACAAGAAGGTGTTGTCTCTCTGAGCAGTGATAAGGGTCCACTCACATTGAGGAGTGTTTATCACGTGCCTGGTATGAAGAAGAATCTCTTTTCTGTGACCGATACGGTCGATGCCGGTTATCACGTTCTGTTTGGCCCAACAGAAGTGAAGTTTATTAAAACTCAACCAGAGATAAAGGGAGATGTTATCCATGTTGGAAAGCGGGTGAAGGACTTGTTTGTTTTAACGACAAGTACCTATGTTGACAAAATGAAGACCAACGATAGCGCAACTATCTGGCATGAAAGGTTGGGGCATGTTGGCATGGACAAATTGAAGGCTATGGCGGTAAGGAGCCTTGTCAATGGCTTGCCTAGCTTGTCCTCCTATGGAGACGGTCATGTTTGTGCGGGATGTCAATTTGGTAAGTCTCATCGACTTCCATTTGATAAATCGCAAACAAGATGCAAAGCGTAGTTGGAGTGCATTCACAGTGATTTGATGGGACTGACTGCCACCCCAAGCCTTAGAGGCAACCGATATATGTTGGTGTTGATTGACCATTACACCAGATATGTCTGGGTATATTTTCTGAAAGAGAAGTCGGAAGCTTTCGCAAAGTTCGTGGAGTTCAAGGAGCTGGTGGAAGGTCGGTTAGGCCTGCGGTTAAAAAAGTTGAGAACTGACAATGGTGGGGAGTTCACCTCTTGTGAGTTCTCAAGTATTTGCAGGAAGCACAACGTTCGGAGAGAGCTCACTTGTGCCCATACTCCACAGCAAAATGGCGTGCGGAGAGGAAGATCCGTCATCTGACGGAAACCTACAAGTGCTGGCTTCATGCCAAGATTATCCCAATGTCTTTTTGGGAAGAGGGAATGTCTTGTGCGGCATACGTCATCAACAGGATGCCTCTAAGCCCTATCAACATGAAGACCCCTCAAGAACTGATGTTCAAGGAGAAGCCGAGTGTTGCACACCTTCGGGTGTTTGGGTCAACCTGTTATGTGCATATTCCTGATGCTCTTCGAACAAAGCTAGATGTGAAAGCAAGGAAGCTAGTTTTTGTTGGATATGATGAGCGGAAGAAGGGATGGAGATGCATGGATCCTAAGACACGGAGATCAGTGGTATCTCAGGATGTGGTGTTCGATGAGGTGACTTCCTACAAGGGGAGTTCAGGAATTGAACTACCGGAGAGCAGGGTTGATGAAAAAGGGAAGGCTGCGGGAAATCTTCAAGTGGAGTTGCCTGTTTCACCAGGAGCTCTAGCTGTGTCAAGCTCTGAGATGGAGGCTTCAGGTTCTGGAAGCAGGGGGAGCGATGCTCCAAGTTCATCTGAAAGAGGAGCTAGCACAAAAAAAGCAGCTGAGGAGGTGGTTAGCCAGGAGCAACCTCTTAGGAGGTCGAAGAGGACTATCAAGCCACCTGATCGATACACAGGAAGAAACATGGTGAGCTTTGTCTCATGTTTCTTTGCTGGTCCCTTGGATGAGAGGGAGCCGTCGAGATTTGAGAAGGCCAAAGGCGTGAAGCAATGGGACATTGCCATGCAAAAGGAGATGGATGCTCTCAAGAAGAATGAGACTTGGTCTCTAGTGCCCAGGCCCAAGGGCATTACCCCTGTGACATGCAAATGGGTCTATAAGCTCAATAAGAAAGCTGACGGCACGATCGAGCAATACAAGGCCCGCCTTGTGGCTCGCGGGTTCTCACAGCAGTATGGAGAAGATTATGATGAAACATTCAGTCCAGTGGCAAAGATGACTTCGGTTCAATTTGTTATTGTTTGGCGGCATCCAGTGGATGGGAGATTTGGCAGCTCGATGTTAAGAATGCCTTCTTATACGGAGAGATTGACAAGGATATCTTCATGATCCAGCCGCCGGGCTTCATCTCGGAGGTTTGTCCGGACTACGTCTGCAAACTGAAGAAGGCCCTGTATGGGTTGAAGCAAGCGCCTCGGGCGTGGTATGGAAAGATCATGGAGTATCTTCTATTCTGCGGGTTCTTTGCTTCAGACTCTGATTCTAGCTTATTCGTCAAGAAGGAGGGGGCGCTTCAGGTTATTGTTCTGCTGTATGTGGATGACATGATTGTCACCGGGAACTCGAAGGAGGCAGTAGTGAGGCTGAGAGCCGAGCTTGCTATCAGGTTTGAGATGAAGGATCTGGGTGAGCTTCACCATTTCCTTGGTCTCGAGGTTCAGAGGCGGGAGAGCGGAGTGCTTGTTTCTCAGGCTGGATATGCAGAGCGGATCATTCAACGATTCGACATGGAGGAAGGGAAGAGCAGCTCTATACCTCTGGATCAGCATCATAAACTTCAGAAGGATGAGGGGAGAGTTCTATCTGATCCGTTAGTGTTCCGATCTCTGGTTGGGAGCTTGATCTACTTGACCATCACGAGGCCAGATATCGGTTATGCAGTTGGCAAAGTGAGTCGGTACATGGCGGAGCCACGGAAGCCTCATCTTTTGGCGGCAAAAGGAATTATGAAATATGTGAAGTCGACCACTGATTTGGGTCTCCTATATAGGAGAGAGTCAAGCTTGGAGTTGCTTGGATGCATGGATGATGATTACGGGGGAGACGTGTAATGAGTCTCATTTATATATATATATATATATTTTTGGACTCATTTGGGCTGATATTCTAGTCTTTGGACCACATTTTAGGCACGTTTTCATTCATATGTATTATTCCATGCTAGGTGCACTATTAAGCTCATTTCAGTGTGCAATTGCATTCCTTGTTGCTGGGGGTAAGCACATGGTGCTCCCCTTCCCTTCTTTTATGTTTTTCTGATGCTGGACGTTTATTCCCAGCTGTTATATCTTGTATGCAGGTGACCTGATCGTCCCATTTTCCCCAGAGGTAATTTCGGTGCATATCGCACGGTCGTGAGTTTCCTTGATGCACGTTCGATTGCGGTCGTGCATTTGTGTCTGGGCAGAAAATGGAGCGTTGGAGTTTACTCGTGCGTTTTGACGCACGGGCAGATTCGCCCGTGCGTGAGTAAAACCCACGGTCAACCTGTGTCTTTGTGATTTCAGAGCGTCGGAGTTTACTCGTGCGTTTGAACGTACGAGCGGTGTTGGTCGTGCGTGAGCAAATCGCACGGGCAGCGCAGCTTCTTCCCTAAGCCATATTTTATCCGTTAATATCGCACGGTCTGCGCACGGTCGTGCGTTCGACCGTGCGTGACCATTTTTCAGCCTGTTTGCTATAAAAAGCAGGAATCGAGGCAGTCAACGGTGGGAGCGATTGGAGGCGGACTGGAGCGATTCAGAGAGCGAGAAATCACTTCCTTCCCGCTGCTCTTGAGGGATGAAGGCTTCCCCTTCATCTCCACCACCATAGAGGCCATTTCCGGTGATTTCCACCTCCATCCTTCCATTCGGGAGCACTAGGAAGCTTTCTCCACCATTAGCTCAAGCATTCCTCGCCGAGAGATCAGAGAAGCGCTGAAGATCGTAGGAGCGGTGACAGCCTCCTTTGAGCCAAGCTCACCATCTGAGGGCCGAGTCCGGAGAGAGCCCGACAACCTCTCATTCCGACCGTGAACCCAAGACGTGACTTCTTCTTTGTGGTCCTCTCTAACCTTTGATGCTTGAACTTCTTTGTTGTTGTTTTATGAATGCTTGTTAAGTTAATCTTAAGGATTATTGCTTGTGTTCATATGCAATGTTGTTGTAATGGCATGAGTAGCCCCTTTTCCTAGCGATTTCTGAGATTCGTTGTGTGTGAAGCCACTAGCAATTGCTAGTGGTGATGTTTAGAGAAGAGGTGTGTGCGACCCTCAACCGTCATAGTTACATTCCGTCCACGCGACTTCCGTAGCACGGCATCGCGGCCGTTGCATCCATCTCGCCTTGCGAAGCGGAGTTTTGACCCGCATCTTTCTTTATTCTGCAATAGCATAGGATCCCAAACCAAACCTCCCGTTGTTACTTAATAACCCTTTTAACTGATTTCCTGGTTTGAGCAAATCGTACTACCTAACTTGCGGTCCTTTGAGAACGATATTCGAGGAGTTTCTCCCTATTTTATTACTTGAGCGACCGGTGCACTGCCGTCGTATCACATTTTGTGCCTGCTAATTAGTAGTGCCGAAATAGCGCATCAAGTTTTTGGCGCCGTTGCTGGGGACTGCAAGCGTTTTTGATTTGTTTTTATTTGGAAATTCATTTTTAGATATTTTGTTTTTCTTCAGTATGCTATTTTCTTCTTCTGTATCATGTGGGCGCATTTGAATATTCGATGTCGTTGGTGTGGAGACACATCCCACGCTAGTGATAGGTGTCCAAAAGAATATGGTGTTGTTCAGAAACCGTACGGAACCCATAAGTCTTTTGGCTACTCTACTGCAACTCCGTTGACGCACTCTCACGCGGTTTCCGCACCTTGGGTGCCGGCTAAGCCGGTGAGACAGTGTTTATTTTGCAAAAGTAGAGAGCATGCCTTGAAGGACTGTGCGGATTACCTTCGCCAATTGGAGGATGACGATGAGCCGGATATCCGGATCGTCCCATCTTCGAATTCTGTGAGCACAGTTTCTTCCTCTGGTTACGTATCCCTTCCACCTTCACTTCTTGAAGTCTCTGGAATCGACACGTGCATCAGTGCCCCTCTTGACTCCGTTTCTGACGCGACCCCCTATGCCTCTTCGGTTCATGTACCACTTTGCGTAGATTTGTACCCTTGTGTGGAGAGCGAGCCCGAACTCTTAAGTGGCATGTTTCCTCCCACTATTCACGAACTTACATCTATTTCTGATGTCATCGTTGAGATCAATTTGCAGGATGGTGCAGGTCTGCGCAGTGTCGTGCCCACTCTCATGGAGGCGGACAGTCACAATTGTGCTAAAGCAACCATTTTGGTTCAGTGCGAGAAAGTCCAAGTTAGAGAGGAGGCCATTGTGTGCTCTGTCGAGTCTAGTGAGATCTCCGACGATGTCATAAGTTTATCATTGCCGCACCACATGGGGGATGAAGCCGGGATTATCCCCTCAGATGAGATTTCTCTTAGTTTTTCGTCTATTTTTTTTCCTGACCCTGCTCCTGTATCTTCTCCTCCGCAGGACCACATTGTGGAGCCAATTCCGTGGGTGTATGAGCCTGTAACAAGGCCTAGCATTGAAAGGAATCCAGTGCAGGTGGAGCTAGATACGGGGAGCTTCACAACATATGTTGTGCCCTTGCCCGACATCCATGTCAGGCATTATTATCTCACTGGTATTTGGGCAACTGTTTTGTCTCCACTCCGGTACATACTGCCGAAGCATGAGCATGAACAATTACCTGACCATTTTCGCTTTCATTCACCTATTAGTTAACCTGCATTTCAAGTGCTTGAATAAGTCCTGATGGGGGGACATGTAGCCCAACAGTTATCTAGGTATAGGAGTAGCTAATTTAGATTTTATCATCTTTAGTTTTAATTTCTGTTTACTTTTAGCAATTGTTCTCTCTTTCTTGTGTAAGTTTTGCGTGCACCGCGTGCCCTGTGGAGTTAGTAGTTAGGCAATTGCTGTCGGTGCGCTCTTATCTGTTCCCTCCGTCCAAGATTGTTGCGTGTGAAATTTTTCTGATTCCACCGACTCGCAAAAATTGGAGAAATTTTGCTGAAATTTACAAACGCACGATCAGGTCTGACGTGCGCATTGGTATCGCACGACATTGCGATTTTCGGATAGCATAAATCGGCCCTAGCCCCGTCAAAAATCGTACGCCGGCTTTTCTTCCTGAGCTCTCTTCTCCCATGCGCCTCGCGAAACCCTTCCTCTCCCGTGCGCGATCTTTCTTCCCTTCTCCATTGTCTCCTACGTTTTCTCTTCCATTCATCATTGTCACCCTTCCGTAGCTTGCAAGTGGAGCTCAATGGGATTCAAAAAGACCGTGAGCATATTTCGCCGCAGAGGAGGAGTTCCGGCTTCAAGATCTGACGACCCTTGTTTCGAAGCAATGCTGCAGTTTGGGAAGCCAGAATTCTTGGAAAGGTACAACCTGTTGCGTCAAAAGACTTTCCTTGATCATCACGTCGTCTCTGTGATGGAACTCCAAAAGATCGAGTTAGTGGCGGCGGTGAATCGGCTTCTCAATGTGGGTTCATGGGGAAACCTCTTCTCCATCACAGAGCTGGGTTACCGTGAACTCACACTTGAGTTCCTTTCCACCTTCCACATCATTGACTACCTCGATGAGGAGACCGGAGAGACCACGTCGGTTTCATTCCGGATGAAGGGCCGCTCCTATACCATGGGTGTTGGCCAACTAGCGGTTTGCGCCGGGATTTACACCAAAGATGAACTCCTCCAGACGGACATTATCAGCCGTCCGAGTGAGTTCCCGGATGGGGTATCTCCTAGCGAGTTATGGCAGTCCATCACGGGACGGGATCAGCCGTATGAGGCTGGTGCGGCGAAGTCGACCCACATTATCTCTCCCGAGCTCCGCTACGTCCAGCATTTGATCGGGCACGGCATCAATGCCCGCGCCATGAGTCAAAACGTAGCAGGATGGCATTATCTTCTCTACCTTTACAACATGCATCAGGGATAACCCCTCCATCTTGGGCTAGTGCTCGCCCAGTACCTTCTTCGGCAAGCCACATACCTCCCATTGAAGGCGATCGGAGGTTCTCTGTACATCACCAGGATTGCCAAAGTGCTTGGGATTTGGGATACACTTCCCCCTATGACACAAATCTACGAGGGTTCCAGCATCACCATAGCCATGATGACAACTTTTAAACTTGTCAAGAGAGTGAAGGTAGGCAACCATTGGCAATATGAATTATGTGGAGCCGGGCCTGGACGAGAGGAGAGACGCAATTGTACTGACACTGCTGGACCTAGCACTTCGGCGGGGACGAGTGAGCTGCCCTCTGTTGTTCCCCATTTCGCGCCCCCGGATGCTCAATGGCAAGCCCCGCGGGCCAACATCGAGCAACACTATCCGGAGTTTGATGAGAGGTTTGTACGCATGGAAGATACCATGGCCATGCAGTACGAGCTTTCGTCGCGGATTGGTGCGCATCTGGGAGTCGTGCCTCCTGATGTCCCTGCCCGGGCTTCAGTTTCTGGATCTAGGCGGCAACGTACTCCTCCTCCTCCTCCTTCACATTCTTCTCCGTCATCTCCGCCGTGATCATTCCATTGCAGCTTCCTTAGTGATGTGTCGTCTTAGTTAGTTTTGTTTATGTTAAACTAGTTTGCGATGTACCTTGATTGTGTTCTGTCATTATTCGGCTAGGGCATCTCCCCTAGGGTGTGATTCTGGATATCTTGTCTTTATGTTATATCATGCTCCTTTGCTGTGTTGTTCTGTTTTATTTATTTTGGAATAATATCTTTCTGCTGCTTGAACAATGCTTAATACAGGTATTTGGTCCACCTTAAAGGACGTTAAACAAAAGGGCTTCTTGGGAGACAACCCATGGGGAACCACCCGGTTCCGTCTAGCTTTTTAATTTCTTTTGTGCACTGTTATTTCAGTTTTGCTAACCTTGTTGGTGAAGCTAAGCTCTAGTGTGGTGGACGATGATGAAGGAGAAATATTTTCAAAATGGGATTACCGCACTTCTGGCATGCTCTTTTATGAGCATAGGTCAACTCTACCCCTCTCTTACTTATGTTTGAATTGTTTATTCTAGTTAGTTTTAATCAAGTCCGGGGGAGAGAGAGCGAGTTGTGCACATGCACACACTTTGCATGACATGCTAGAATGTGCTGAGTTAGGATTTATATTTTGTTGCGCACATTGCATACACTTGCACCTAATTCACGCGCACTTGATCACGCGTGCTTTTTGGGTATCGCTGCGAGGTTTTCCCACTCGTAAGAATTGAATTGTTAGCATGTGAGTGAGGAGCAGAGAAAAATGTTGACCCGAGTAGTGCTCTAGTCAAGTGCTCCCATCACGCCTAGAAATTCAATTAGAGTAGAATGAAATTCAAAAATATTATAATTTAGTTATTTCTTTTATAGTAGATGAAATTTATTTTACTTTAGTGGTGAATCCGGTGAATCCAACGGTAGCATAAGGTCGAGTGTAGCAGACTAGTAGTAGCTTATTACTAGGGTCGGAAGGAAGGACAACCTTTCTCGGTGGCTAGAACTTGCACTAGGCGACTCTCGACACGATTGTGTTGAAGCACTCGTCATAAAATGTGATATAGGCGATTTCTTGATCCGGTTGAGCTTTGGAAATCCTTACCTATGTAATCACCGTTGCAAGCCCACTTGAGCCTACCCTTCCTCCTTGTTTAGCTCCACTAAAAATTTAACCAAAGCCATACGGCCGAACCTATTTTCGCACCAACCTTTGAGCTGAAAGAAATTTCTTTCTCAATCACATTTGGTGTCATTTTTGTTATGTATGGCAGCTTCAAATTAGCTAAGGGAGTTGTTTTATTGTGCGTACAAACGTCATTTTGTCGATGAGAAAAAAGAAAAGAAAAGAAAGAAAAGAAAAAAAAAGTGGTGCAAAAATGATACTCTCTCGGCAAATTCAATTTATTTTTGGCTTAGCACACCTAGTGTTCAGTTGAAGTCTGGGGGTGTCGTGTAATTACTGAAAATTGTGTATTGGTGATTGTTATTATCTTGAGTGCTCAGGTTGTGTTAAGTGCGATTCCCATCGTCCTTCTACTTACCTAGCCTTTACTCAACCTAAGCCCAATAATTGCCTATCAGTCCTATTGATTTTAGACATGAGTCGTCTCATGCAGTAGAGAGAGTGCGGACGTGCAAGCCTATAGACACCGACTTTGATGGATTTCTTAGGAGTTTGTCCCTAGCTTCGATTCGAGTAATACTCTACTCATTAGTCACGCTATTTTCCCTTTTGCACGACCAAAAAATTCACCAGGATTCACCATCCAAGTAAATTAAATTTCAATTTACTGTTTTCGAAATAATTAGATACAATCTTGAGTTTAATTCTGTTTTAATGCATTTCTATGCACGAGAGCATGCGACTTTGCGTTGTTCTCTACCGCTCAAACTCATGCTAACATTCAATTGTTCCGGCAGGAGAGCTGAGTAGTTTGCCCGAGACGTGCAAATGGTTAAGTCTGGGGGTGTGATGAGTCTCATATATATATATATATATTTTTGAACTCACTTGGCCTGATATTCTAGTCTTTGCACCACATTTTAGGCACGTTTTCATTCATATGTATTATTCCATGCTAGGTGCACTATTAAGCTCATTTCGGTGTGCAATTGCATTCCTTGTTGTTGGGGGTAAGCACATGGTGCTCCCCTTCCCTTCTTTTATGTTTTTCTGATGCTGGACGTGTATTCCCAGCTGTTATATCTTGTATGCAGGTGACCTGATCGTCCCGTTTTCCCCAGAAGTAATTTCTGTGCATATCGCACGGTCGTGCGTTTCCTTGAGGCACGGTCGGTTGCGGTCGTGCGTTTGTGTCTGGGCAGAAAATGGTGCGTTGGAGTTTACTCGTGCGTTTTGACGCATGGGCGGATTCGCCCGTGCGTGAGTAAAACGCACGGTCGACCTGTGTCTTTGTGATTTCAGAGCGTCGGAGTTTACTCGTGCGTTTGAACGCACGGGCGGTATTGGTCGTGCGTGAGCAAATCGCACGGGCGGCGCAGCTTCTTCCCCAAGCCATATTTTATCCGTTAATATCGCACGGTCTGCGCACGGTCTACGCACGGTCTGCGCACGGTCGTGCGTTCGACCGTGCGTGACCATTTTTCAGCCTGTTTGCTATAAAAAGCAGGAATCGTGGCAGTCAACGGTGGGAGCGATTGGAGAGCGATTGGAGGCGGACTGGAGCGATTCAGAGAGTGGGAAATCACTTCCTTCCCGCTGATCTTGAGGGCTGAAGGCTTCCCCTTCATCTCCACCACCATAGAGACCATTTCCGGTGATTTCCACCTCCATCCTTCCATCCGGGAGCACTAGGAAGCTTTCTCCACCATTAGCTCAAGCATTCCTCGCCGAGAGATCAGAGAAGCGCTGAAGATCGTAGGAGCGGTGACAGCCTCCTTCGAGCCAAGCTCACCATCTAAGGGCCGAGTCTGGAGAGAGCCCGACAACCTCTCATTTCGGCCGTGAACCCAAGACGTGACTTCTTCTTTGTGGTCCTATCTAACCTTTGATGCTTGAACTTCTTTGTTGTTGTTTTATGAATGCTTGTTAAGTTAATCTTAAGGATTATTGCTTGTGTTCATATGCAATGTTGTTGCGATGGCATGAATAGCCCTTTTTCCTAGCGTTTTCTGAGATTCGTTGTGTGTGAAGCCACTAGCAATTGCTAGTGGTGATGTTTAGAGAAGAGGTGTGTGCGACCCTCAACCGTCATAGTTACATTCCGTCCACGCACCTTCCGAAGCACGGCATCGCGACCGTTGCATCCATCTTGCCTTGCGAAGCGGAGTTTTGACCCGCATCTTTCTTTATTCTGCAATAGCATAGGATCCCAAACCAAACCTCCCGTTGTTACTTAATAACCCTTTTAACTGATTTCCTAGTTTGAGCAATCGTACTACCTAACTTGCGGTCCTTTGAGAACGATATTCGGGGAGTTTCTCCCTATTTTATTACTTGAGCGACCGGTGCACTGCCGTCGTATCGCATTTCATGCCTGCTAATTAGCAGTGCCGAAATAGCGCATCAATGTGGATGATCGGAGATCAACGTCTGGTTTTGTCTTTATGACAGGCCCACAGCTATCTCTTGGTGCAGCAAAAAGCAGGACTCAGTGTCTGTTTCTACCACAGAAGAGGAATATAAGGCTTCGGCCTTGGCAGCTCAGGAAGCCGTTTGGCTCAGGAGGTTGGTAGAGGATGTTCATGAGGAGGTTCGAGGTCCCACTATGCTACGCGGGGACAATGAGAGTGCTCTCAAGCTGGTTAATAATCCAGTCTGTCACGCGAGGACCAAGCATATTGAGATTGAGCACCATTTCATTCGTGAAAAGGTGTTGGGAGGATCTCTTATGGTCGAGCATGTTCGGAGTGCGGACAATGTTGCAGACATCTTCACAAAGCCGCTGGCGAAGGGACCGTTTACTCGGTTGCGGAGTTTACTCGGGCTAGTTTCCACTTTCCACTTCAAGGGGGAGTGTTGAAATTGTTGAAGTGAAGTGGAAGGGTGGCAGGCGGTCTGAAATTGGGAGACCGCTGAGACCGCGCGGTCTGTGTTGGTGATCTGCCGGTCTGTTCTGCCGGTCTGGTTCTGGCGGTCTGCTGGTTGACCGGTTTGTTCCTGGTTGTTGCGGTCTCATCCCGGGTTGTTCTGCTTGGTTTTTCTATCTCCTTTGTTGAAGACAGCTGTGACCAGGCGGCTTGTGCTGGGCGATCTGGCGACTTGTCTGAAGTTGTCCAGATGTTTCCTTGTTTGCTCTTGGTGATCTAAGGAAGGAGTGTCTTGTGTCCGCGTGACTTGTGCGCGGTCTGCCTACTGATCTGCGGTCTTGGACGGAAGGTTGTGCAAGTGGTCTGATCGCGCGGTCTGCTCTGTGAGACCGCTGGCGATCTGGCGGGTGGTGTTTGTATCTCTCTTGTGGTGGTGACGACATCCGTCTTGTCGCCTATAAATAGGGGTGCATGGCCCGTCATTCATAACGAGAATTGTAAGAACTAGAGCCTGGGTTGTTTCGTGCGGTCTCAACTTTGAGGTTGGGCGGTCTTGGAAGCGAGTTGACTGTTTATTGTGTTCGCAGGTTTGCGGTCAGCAGGTTGCGGTCTCCTTCCTTGGTGATTCCCAGCGGCTTGAATAAACAATTCGGTAGCGGTCCGTCTACGAACTGGTTTATGTAGTTCTTGTGTTGTTCGCAGCGAGCTCAGCGATCAGGCGACCTTCAGCGGTTAGGCGATCTGAGTTGCGGTATGACGACAGCTTCTGTTCTTCGTTCAACTCAATAAGCTCCAGTTCGTGCGATCTGAGGTGGCGGTCTGGCAGTACAGTTCAAGCCGGGAGTTCTGAGTTGTGGTCTTGCCTATCTTCTGTTCGCGTGGGCTCTGTTCAAGCCGAGTGATCTCTGGAGTCGAGCGGTCTGTGCGGTCTCGACTTGTCAAGCCGCCAGATTTGTTTTTGGTGTGTTTTGTTTTTCTCTCCTCCGTGATTCTTATGAATCATGTCTCACCATGTATACCTCGCACTGTAGTCAAGTATTGTGATTCAATAAAGCTTTGTGTTGCTGTGTGGCATATTGTGGTTGTTTGGCTATAAATTAGTTGATGCAACTCCTGCTTACTCCTAAACGATTCAAATTAGAAATTTTAACAACCTGCTGACGACCTGATGACTTGAGACCGCCAGAGCGCGCGAACATACAAGCCAGATGAGAAGCCCCTGAGAACGCGCGAACAGTGCACAAGTCGCACCTGCCAGACCGCAACCACAGACCGCCCAACCTGCTGCTTTATTCAACTGCTGAAAACAACCAATTCGCACTCCTTGATCGCCCAGACCGCACGGTCTTGATCACAGAAGAACCTGCGAACTCTTGCCAACGAAAACTTCTTCCTGATGCAGACCACAACTCAAGATCGCCTGGCCACCTACGACCGCCTGATCAACTGAGTTCGTTGCACAGTCCAAGAACACCTAAACACAGTCCGCCCAAACTGGTTTATTCAAACCTGGAAGAAAGGAGAAAAGCTGACCGCGAGCTGCTAGTCGCTAACAGTTCTCATTATTAATGACGGGCCCTGCACCCCTATTTATAGGAGAGCAGGCGGATGTCGTCACCGCACAAACCGGGATACAATAATTGCCCATCAGATCACCAGCGGTCTCACAAGACAGACCGCCTGAGCTCAGCAAGGCTAAAGCTCCCTTATTGAACCATACAGTTATTCACAAACCGCCCGGTTACCGTGGTCTCCGAAAACAGACCGCCCAGTCTTATTGCCAAAAGCAAAGAACTTCTTCACTAACCCAGACCAATTAGAACAAAACGTCATACCGCCCGGTCACTACAAGAAGCAGACCTACTTGAAAAGCTGGCCGACTTGAACAAGTCGCCAGAATAACCCGCGCGAGTTGCTTGGATAAACATGCGATCTCCCAGATCAGACGCCCAGATCAGATCGACTGAGACAGAACTGGACAGAGCACCAACGCAAACCGCACGGTCTCTGCGGTCTCCAACCTGCAGACCGCCTAACACCATTCCACTTCCACTTCAAAAATTTAACACTCCCCCTTGAAGTGGGAAGTGGAAGTCAGCCCAAGAAAACTCCGTAATTGACCAAATGGTCCCTTCGACATCGGCTTAGTAAATAGGTCAGCAATATTCTCCTTACTCTGCACATGCTCCACAGTTAGAGATCCCTCCAACACCTTCTCACGAATGAAATGGTGAAGAATCTCTATGTGCTTCGTACGCGCGTGACAAATTGGATTGTTCACCAGTTTGAGAGCACTCTCAATGTCACCACGTAGTAGAGTAGGACCTCGCACCTCCCTATGAATGTTCTCCACAAGCCTCCTAAGCCAGATAGCTTCCTGAGCCGCCAAAGCCGAAGCTTTGTACTCCGCTTCTGTGGTAGAGACAGACACAAAATCCTGCTTCTTGCTGCACCATGATATAGCTGTAGAGCATGTCATAAAGACATATCTAGACGTCGATCTCCGATCATCTGAATCTCCTCCATAATCAGCATCCATGTACCCGTGCAAACAAAAGCTTGAATCTCTCCTGTAGAAGAGACCCAAATCCGAGGTGGATTTGACATACTTCAATATACTCCTAGCCCCTACAAGATGAGGTTTCCGAGGCTCTGCCATAAACTTACTCACCCTGCCAACAACATAAGCAATATCTGGCCTCGTGATCGTTAAGTATATCAGACTTCCAACCAAAGCTCGGAACACCAAAGGATCGGTAAGAACCATTCCTTCATCTCGTCTAAGATGAACTCCAACCTCCAGTGGAGTAGAGCTGCTCTTCCCCCCTTTGATGCCGAACCTCTTCACGATTCGATCCGCATAGCCCTTTTGGGAAACGAGCATACCGCTCTCTTTCCTCTACACTTCGAGCCCAAGGAAATGGTGGAGCTCACCCAAATCCTTCATCTCAAATTTGATAGCTAGCTCAGCACGAAGCCTAGCTACCTCCACTTCAGAATTCCCCGTGATGATCATATCATCAACGTACAGCAACACCAAGACCTGAAGCTCCCCCGTCTTCTTTACGAATAAGCTTGAATCTGAATCAGAAGCAAAGTATCTGCAGAACTGGAGGTATTCTACGATCTTCTCGCACCACGCCCGAGGCGCTTACTTCAAGCCGTAACGAGACTTCTTGAGCTTGCAAACATATCTCGGGTGCTCTTCGGATGCATAAACAGGTGACTAATCCATGAAGATTGAAAGTGCACAGTTTACCTCACTAGAATTCTCTAGAGGGGGGGTGAATAGAGAATTAAAAATTATTTTGTGCAAAATTAATATATATATATATGTGTATGATCACATTTTAGAGCTTCCCACACACCAACAAGAATTAAACAAATAAAGTAAATGCAAGAAAAGAAATCACAGCACAACACAAGAAAATATAGTGGTTCCCCAAACTTTGGGTAGTCCAATCTTCTACCCCCTTGGTAGGAATTCACTATCTTGTACTGAGTCTTTTGATAAGGAGACTCTTAGAACCACACTGAGTTTTTTGACAAGGAGACTCTTAGAACCAATTGAGTCTTTTGACAAGGAGACTCTTAGAACTAGCACACTGAATTTTTTGGAGAGAGATTCTAAAAACTCTTTTACAATGTTTAAATAAGAAGAATGAAGAAGAAGAAGAAATGAATAAAAAAGAATCTTCTTCCTAGCAAGAAGATTGGAAGCACAAGAAGTGAATTAAATCTTTCTTCTATAGAGAGAAGAAGATTTGTAGCCTTTCTCTCTTTGTTAGAGCTATCAGAACTTGCAGTAGAATGACTTCAGAAGCAGGAGAAGAAGAAGTGCTTGAATATTGCTGCAGAACAATTTCTCAATTCTCTCTCTATACTTGGGAGCTCTTCCTCTTTTTCAAATGTAAAAATGGTGAATCACTTCTTGTTTTTCTGCCGACCTCCTCTTTATTTATAGCTCTGCTAATTCAAAATAATACTATAGGAGGATAATCAATTATCAGTCAGAGAAATAGAAAGATGAAAATGTTTCCATAATATTTATTTCTGTAGAAGGAAAGAACTAATTCTGATTTCAAATAATGTCCAAATAAGTTTAATCAAATTAGCCAGGAATCAGATATAAGGAAAGAATGATTCAGAACGGCTATAAAATATTGACATTTATTCCATACAAATCAGATCTACTGAAAGAAGGAAAGAGATCTGGCGCATATATAAATCTGTCACATAAATCGACGTGCGTCGATTACCATTCGACGTAAGCGTCGAATTCATCCTGGCTGGACGTCGAGAGGAAAATAAGGAAGGTGCGTCGACTAAGGTGCGTCGACTTCATTAGATGCGTCAACTAGAAATCAGAGTAGCGTCGACAACACATACGTCGAAATCTTCCTAGAGTTACTTCGACTCAATCTGAAGGAAACGTCGACTATATTTCGACGTTGCGTCGAATACTATTCGACGCATATTTACTTTACCTTGTTGTTCTTTCTTAGAATTCATATTCATCTCATTTCTAGGGGTTAAGAGAAATCATTTCTCCAACAATCTCCCCATATTTGTCTTAACCCTACTTAGAGAGAAATTGTATTAGCATAAAATCAATCCACCACAGCATTTGTATAGAAAAGAAATATATCAAATAATCAAAAAGTGAAATTTAGAAGAAGAGATCAAATGTTCCAGAATCATATAAACAGATGTCATGTTCACTCCAATTAGTACTCAAAAATATATCAGCATTGTTTTCAAATATTACTTAGGAGGGGTAGGAGGGGTCTTTCTCTTTCTCTTGAATACTACTGTTTTAGGAGATGAGAGTTTCTCTTTCTCATTTGTAGGAAGTTCTCCTAGCTCCCCCTGGGTCTCAGCCATTTTCTCCCCCTGAGTCTCAGCTTCATTTATAATAGTATCCTTAGCTCCTTCTTCAGTTAACACAGCTTCCAGCTCCCCCTGAAGTTCAGTTTCTTTATCTTTCTCACCATCTTCCTTTGCAGCCTCACTTTCTGCTCTGCTTCCCTCCCCTTGTAGTAGTGCCATTTGATTTGCAGCATCTCTTGCTATGTTGAGTACCTCTATTGTTTGTTCATCATTATGTAGCTCAGGTACTGTCTCATTCCCAAGGATTTTGTCAGATTTTGGAGGAGGGTACTTGTGAGAGAGAGATTTAGGATTGGAGAGCTGCTCTTCATCTAGATTCTCCCCCTTCTTGACCTTCTTGGCCAGGGAGGTTAAGAAAGACCTTGTCACTCTAGAGGAAGAGAGAGAGGTCTTTAGGCCTTGCACAGAGGCACTGACCCCATCTATTTGGGTGTGCATGTGAAGGATGGAGGAATGAATTTGAGAGCAATGCTCATCCAGCATCACTTGGAATTTTCCAGCTGCTGATTTGATGCACTGAGTGAGGAGAGCCTCAATGGATGCAGATGATTCATGGTGTGAAAGGTGAGGAGGTGATGATGGAGGAAGAGGTGATGGAGGAGGAGAGAAGTGAGTTGATACATGACGTATGTGTGATAATGGAGGTAAAGAAGATGGGAAAATAGGAGGAGGGAGAGAAGGAGAAATTGTTGTCTGAGCAGGTGTTTGAGAATAAGTAGGTAAAGTAGGAGTTGTGAGGGTGGTAGAGGCTATTTGAGTGGATGATGGTGGTAGAGAAGAATTGTCTCTTTGAGGAGAAGGAGGAGGAGAAGGGTGAGCAGGAGAGTTAGGAGGAGTGGGAGTCCTTTCAGGAATGGAGCCAGGCTTGGGGATTTGCCTGGTCCATTTGGAGAAGAGGGCAATGGACATCCTCTTTCCAGGAGGGATAGGAATTCCTTTTGACCTACATAGGTCAGGGAAGGAGTGGAAGAGTACTTGACTCATAATCCTCATGTAGGCATTCTCTTTGTGAGAATATCTAGAGCCTATTATCTTGAGTAGCCAAGAGGCCCAATCTACTTTCTTCTTCAGCACAAGGACCCCCATGATGTTCAGTTGGTGTTTGGGTACTGCATCATGTGCTGAGATTTTGCATAGTAGAACTTTCCCGACTATATCTGCCAGCAATCTGTACTCATCAGAAAAATCTATCTTTTTCAGATGGATTGGCCTATCTTTTGAGAATTTCATGGTGGTGAGTAAATGCTTGATTTCATCAGGTGTGAGTTCAATGGATTCATCACCTAATAGGGGAGTAATTAAGACATGTTTAGTCATTCTTTTTAGAAACTCATTTTCTTTCCTTATTTCATTTAAACAAAGATGATATTAGGATATACCTGATGGAAGATCAAAGGTGGTCCTTATGTGTTCTGCAGATATTGATACAGGTGTCTCATAGATTGTGCCTGAAATTTCCCCTTGTTCAGTTATCTGAACATGAGCTATGAGATCTGTTAGTTCTGTCTCCAGAAGCTTGCATCTTGTTGAAATGAGCTTATCCAGACCAGCTTCAGTGAACAGAGCTATTATGCTCTTAAAGTTGTCGACGGCGGCTTGGAAGGATTCCAGGTCAATGTCAAAGCCAGAGTTAGTTTTGGGAGCCATTTTAGGTTGGAGAGAGAGAGGAAGAGGTGTCAGGACTGAGGAGCAAGAAGGATGAAAGATGCAGAGGTCGTGAAGGTTTCTAACTAAAGAATCTATTTAAGTCAGGTGAAGCGTCGAAACAGGACTCAACTCGAGGCTTATTCGGCACTTCAGTGGATGTGACCGAAAATAATTTAGTCTTGCCGCTCGTTTTTATGAAGTCGACGTTACGTCGAGTGGATTTCGACGTGAGCGTCGATTTAGTCTGTTCTGGGATGCAAGGGTTTCTTATCGACATATGCGGCGATAGTAGTCGACGCATGCGTCGATTGTACTTATTGATTTGAGTTATCGACGGTGCGTCGATTGGAAGTCTACGTGACTTTTAATTTTCCTGAAAAGTTCTAGGTGTTTATTTCTTCTTATCTCTTCCTAATCCTAAAGGTTTCTAAGTTAGCC
Organism: Dactylorhiza incarnata; assembly: GCA_033032865.1. Taxonomy (NCBI): domain Eukaryota; kingdom Viridiplantae; phylum Streptophyta; class Magnoliopsida; order Asparagales; family Orchidaceae; genus Dactylorhiza; species Dactylorhiza incarnata. Next base: position 24,912,317 of record JAWHQI010000003.1, read on the forward strand.
TAGGACTGGGTTTTAAGACCAATTTGATTGATTATACCAACATTTCTTGGCAAGGTGGCCATTTTTGTTGCATATGTAACACTTGAGTATCTTACTTTTGTGAGAGTTTGAGTTTAAAGGGAAATAGAAGTGTTGACTAGGATACCAGTGTTGATTAGGATAGAAGGTTTCATCAGGATGGGAAGTTTGGTTACCAAGTTTTGGGTAAAAATTTTTATTAGAATGTTGATTAGGATAGAAATCATCATCAGGATGAATGGGGGTTAAGATGGAAGAATTTTGAAATATAGGTATTCATGTTGCTCTGAGTTTTTATGCGTCGATATCTATTCGACGTATGTTGATAGTTGCGTCGATTTATATTCGGCGCATTCCTCAGATTGCGTTGATCTGGTATCGACGCATGGAGGAAGTTACGTCGATTTAATGTCGACGTATCTTTATTCAAGCGTCGAGTGGAGGTCGAGGCATCTGAGAGGTTACGTCGAGTAGAAGTCGACGCACAATCATTCATGCGTCGATATGAAGTCGACGCAACTGTGTCTTCATAAATTTTCATTTTACCTTTTTCTATTTTTACTCCTTTGTATGTTGTTTCTTTTGGTTTAGTTGTCTCTTCAGATGAAGTTTGTGAGTCATCAGCTGAATAATATGATGTTTCATCAAATTCCTTTATTTCCTTGAAGAGGTGTTCTTTCCTATGTTGTGATTCTTTTTCTTGGTTTGCTGATTTGATGGGTTTAGTGAATTTTATTGGGCTCATCCAAGCAGGCTTGTTGGATGGAATTAAGCTGATTGATGGATCAGCCCCTAGCCCAAGATTTTTGTGTCTTAATGTTTGTTTTTCAGTAATTTCCTTAAGAGTTTGGCTTCTCATGTTTATTGATTCTTCAAAGGCCTTTGCTTGGGAAACCTTATCCTTAAGGAACTGATTTTCTATTTTAGCCTTTTCTACCTCCTTTTCTATGATGTTAGCCCTTAATTCATAATCTTTAGAGCATTTAACTTCTCTGTTTCTCTGGTTTTTAGCTACATTGATTTGTTCTTTTAGATCTTTAATTTCTTGTGTTGCTTTTAGTTGATCTAGATACATTCCCATAAACTCATTTCTAAAGTTATCACTTTGAAAATCTATTTTATCAAACATGCTTACCTCATCCTTATCCTCAGATTCCTTTATGAGAATAAGGCTATCTTCTTTTTCATCTTCAGAAGATATGCTTTCTTCTGATCCTGTCTCACTCCAAGATTTAGCACCATCATCATTCTTGGGGCCTTCAAAGGCCATCAAGCATAGGTCTTCTTGCCTAGATTCTTCATTGTCACTCTTAGAGGATGAACTATCCTCAGAGTCTGTTTCACTCCAGGCTTCTGCAATAAAGCCTCTTTCTTTCTTCTTCCCCTTTTTCTTGAGATCTTTCTTTTTCAGATCTTTCTTTGTTTCAGCATTCTCTGGACATTCTGGGGCAATATGTCCAGGTTTCCTGCAAGAATAGCAAATAATTTCTTTAGTGGGGGTTTTGTCATACCTTGGTTTTGACTCCCTCCTTTTTGATCCATCTGTCTTGACCCATTTCTTAAATCTTTTGGCCAAGAAACTGAATAGTTCTTCTTTAGTGACAGGAGTTCTTCTTCTGTTGCCTTTAGAGCAATGTTCCTGCCTTTTGAGGAAATTGGAGTGTTTTCTCTTCTTTCCTTCTCTTCTCTAGTTTTCAGCAATTGCTCATAGTATCTGAGTTTTCCTAAGAGAGCATCTGTTGAAATTTCCCTTTGACCTATTGTGTCTCTTATTGCCCATATCCTTGAGTCCCATGAGCTTGGGAGACTCATCAGCAATTTGTCATTGATCTCTGTGAGAGAGATTTCTCTATCCAAGTCTCTTAGTTGACTGATGATCAGACTGAATCTGTCATACATTTCAGAGATGCTTTCTTCATCCTTCTTTTGGAAGTTCTCATATTGAGAGATCAATAGGGCCTTCTTATCTTTCTTTTCATCAGCACTTCCTTCCACCATCTTTGTGAGAGCATCCCAAATTTCTTTGGATGATTCACAGTCAACAACCCTTTGAAAGATGTCATCTGAGAGAGTTGAGACAAGTATGTTCATGGCCTTTAGATCATGTGTTCTTGCCTTCTTCTCATCTTCTGTCCATTCAGATCTTGGAACAAGTGTTTGTGTGACATTGCCACTTGCATCCTTTCTATAAGGCTTTGGGGGACCTGTCACAGTAATATTGAACAAGTCAGCATCAATGGAATTCATATAAATTTTGATTCTTGTTTTCCAAACTGCAAACTTTTCAAGATTGCACATTGGTGGTCTGGTGGAAGCATAATCCTTGATTTGTGCCATGTGAAAATTGATTGTTAGAAAAGTATATATATATAAACAAGAGGTAGGACCTTTTTGATCAAGGAGTTAACCCTTTTTAGATCAACCTCCCTCTGATACCAATTGAAAGTGCACAGTTTACCTCACTAGAATTCTCTAGAAGGGGGGTGAATAGAGAATTAAAAATTATTTTGTGCAAAGTTAATATATATATATATGTGTATGATCACAGATTAGAGCTTCCCACACACCAACAAGAATTAAACAAATAAAGTAAATGCAAGAAAAGAAATCATAGCACAACACAAGAAAATATAGTGGTTCCCCAAACTTTGGGTAGTCCACTCTTCTACCCCCTTGGTAGGAATTCACTATCTTGTACTGAGTCTTTTGATAAGGAGACTCTTAGAACCACCCTGAGTCTTTTGACAAGGAGACTCTTAGAACCAACTGAGTCTTTTGACAAGGAGACTCTTAGAACCAGCACACTGAATTTTTTGGAGAGAGATTCTAAAAACTCTTTTACAATATTTAAATAAGAAGAATGAAGAAGAGGAAGAAATGAATAAAAAAGAATCTTCTTCCTAGCAAGAAGATTGGAAGCACAAGAAGTGAATTAAATCTTTCTTCTATAGAGAGAGGAAGATTTGTAGCCTTTCTCTCTTTGTGAGAGCTATCAGAACTTGCAGCAGAATGACTTCAGAAGCAGGAGAAGAAGAAGTGCTTGAATATTGCTGCAGAACAATTTCTCAATTCTCTCTATACTTGGGAGCTCTTCCTCTTTTTCAAATGTAAAAATAGTGAATCACTTCTTGTTTTTCTGCCGACCTCCTCTTTATTTATTGCTTTGTTAATTCAAAATAATACTATATGAGGATAATCAATTATCAGTCAGAGAAATAGAAAGATGAAAATGTTTCCATAATATTTATTTCTGTAGAAGGAAAGAACTAATTCTGATTTCAAATAATGTCCAAATAAGTTTAATCAAATTAGCCAGGAATCAGATATAAGGAAAGAATGATTCAGAACGGGTATAAAATATTGACATTTATTCCATACAAATCAGATCTACTGAAAGAAGGAAAGAGATCTGGCGCATATATAAATCTGTCACATAAATCGACGTGCGTCGATTACCATTCGACGTAAGCGTCGAATTCATCCTGGCTGGACGTCGAGAGGAAAATAAGGAAGGTGCGTTGACTAAGGTGCGTCGACTTCATTAGATGCGTCGACTAGAAATCAGAGTAGCGTCGACAACACATACATCGAAATCTTCCTAGAGTTACTTCGACTCAATCTGAAGGAAACGTCGACTATATTTCGACGTTGCGTCGAATACTATTCGACGCATATATACTTAACCTTGTTGTTCTTTCTTAGAATTCATATTCACCTTATTTCTAGGGGTTAAGAGAAATCATTTCTCCAACAAAGATATCCTTATCAATCTCACCATATAAGAAAGCATTCTTTACGTCGAGTTGCCAAATCTTCCACCCTTGGCACGCTGCCAATGCGATCACCACCCGGACCGAAGTCATCTTGGCAATGGGGCTAAACGTTTCTTCATAATCCTCCCCATACTTCTGAGAGAAACCTCAAGCTACAAGGAGAGCCTTGTACCGCTCAGTACTTCCATCAACCTTCTTTTTCAGTTTGAAAACCCACTTGCAAGTCACCGGAGTAACTCCCTCCTTAGGCACCAAGTCCCAAGTCTCATTTTTCCTGAGGGCAGCCATCTCTTCATCCATGGCTCCTTCCCACTCCTTGACTCCAACGGCATTTTCATAACAAGATGGCTCTCTCTCATCCAAGAGACCTACGAAGAAACATGAGACAAAGCTCACCAAGTTTCCGCCCGTATACCGATCAGGTGGAATAATGGTCCTCTTGGACCTCCTCAGAGCTTGACTCTGAACCACCTCTTCAATTGCAGCTCCTGGACTAGCTCTCCTTTCAGGTAGACATGGAGAATCGCTCCCCCTGCTTCCAGAACCTGAAGCACCTGACCCAGAGCTAGAAATACCTGGAGCACCTGGAGAAACAAGCAACTCCACCAAAACTTCCTTTGCAGCTTCCTCTGGTCCATCATCTACCCTGCTTCCTTGTAACTCTACAAAAGAGCTACCTTGGTATGACGTCAGCTCGTCAAATACCACATCCCTAGAGGCCACATATCTCCGTGTCTCGGGATCCATGCATCTCCACCCTTTCTTCCGGTCACCATAACCGACGAAGACTAGTTTTCTTGCCTTTGCTTCTATCTTCGTTCGAATGGCATCCGGAACATGCACATAGCAGGTAGAACCAAACACTCGAAAGTGTTCCACGCTTGGATTCTCCTTGAACATCAACTCATGAGGGTTTTTCATGTTGATGGGGCTGAGAGGCATCTGGTTGATAACATAGGCCGCACAAGACATTCCCTCTGCCCAGAAGGACTTTAGGATACTCTTGGCATGAAGCCAACATTTTTAGGTCTCCGTCAGATGATGGATCTTCCGCTCTGCAACTCCGTTCTATTGTGGAGTGTGAGCACAAGAAATCACCCTTTGGATGCCATGCTTCCTGCAGAAGTTAAAGAACGCCTTGGAGGTGAACTCCCCTCCGTTGTCAGTTCTGAACCTCTTGACCAGCAGGTTAAGACGACCTTCCACCAGCTCCTTGAACTCCACAAACCTCTCGAACGCCTCTGACTTCTCCTTCAGAAAATATACCCAAGTATATCTGGTGAAGTCATCAACCAAAATGAGCATATACCTGCTACCTCCAAGACTGGCAGTGTGGATAGGTCCAAACAGATCACCATGTATACACTCCAATGGTCTTTTACATCTGCTTTGTGATTTGTCAAATGGAAGACGTTGAGCCTTACCAAACTGACAACCTGCACAAACGTGACCATCTTCGAAAGATGACAAGCTAGACAGACCATTCACCAGGCCTCTTTCCGCCATAGCTTTCAACTTATCCATCCCAACATGCCCAAGTCTTTCGTGCCAGATAGCAGCGCTGTCGTTAGCCCTCATCTTATCAACATATGAACTTGTTGAAGGAACAAACAAGTCCTTCACCCGTCTCCCTATATGAGTGACCTCAACTTTCACAGCTGAAACATTTCGGAGAAATTTCAATTCTGTTGGACCGAACAAAACGTGATAGCCAGCATCCACCGCATTGGTCACCGAGAAGAGGTTCTTCTTCATCCCCAAAACATGATAGACACTCTTCAAAGTAAGAGTACCTCTATCATCGTTCAAAGAAACCTCACCCATCATGAATGCACCTCCACCACCCTAACTACCTTCAGAATTGGAACCAGCCTCCTCCTTTCCTGCAGCATGCCCTGGCTGAAGATTAACTTGGCAGTCTCTCTTGAAGTGACCAAGCTTGTTGCACCTGAAGCATCTAGGTCCTTCCTTCTTCTTCCCATCACACTTAGGAGCATAGCTACTCTCCTGCTGATATGAAGTAGACAGACCATCATCTCCAGATATCTTCTTCTTGTCCCATCTCTTCTTCTTGCCAGAATAGAGAACCTCACCTTCTCCCCCAGAGACAGACATCCCAGCCATTTGCTTAGCCAAACTTTCTTGCGAAGCAAGTAAGTTCTCTAGCTCCAGCAACGAAGGCTGATTGGCCCAGCCTTGAACAGAAGTAACAAAGGCCACATACTCCCTCCGCAAGCCGCGGATAATGTGCCTCTTCAGCTTAGCTTCTGAGATAGGCTCATCCGGGTCCATAGCCGATATCTCTGCGCAAAGGTTCTTCATCTTCAAGAAGAATGTTGAGATAGACAAATCCCCCTGAGTTGCTTTCGCCAACTCATTCTCCAAGAAATGTTGCCTAGCTACATTCTTCTTATTGAACAAGCCATCCAAGGCTGTCCAAATTTCAGCAGCTGATCTACATCTGATGATTCTATCAAACAGCTCTGGAATGATAGCTCTCTTGAGAGTGAACTCCTCCTTAGCATTTGTTCTCTTCCAAGACTTGTCGAGCTCAGCATTCCCTATAGCTGGTATAATATCTTGTCTTTCTTCTCCTCCTACAACCTCCCACAAATCCTTGCCAAGAAGATAGCTCTCCATTCAAGACATCCACTTCTTGATGTTAGTCTGCGTAAGGAGCTCAATACCAAGACCTCTAGCATATACTCCTTCCATTGCTATCCCATGGTTGTTAACCAACTTGAGGAACCCGAGAGAAGTATCAGCAACTACTTCTCAGCAACCTCCCTCTGATACCATGTTGAAAAACTTGAGGTCCGGAGATGAAGTAAAAATGCGGAACACTTCACAAAACTTTCCACAAGTATAACAACACAATGACAATGGGAAGACCGAATAGTGCTTTGGTATTAACTATCTCCTTACAATTCTAGGTATACATGGCGAGACATGATTCATAAGAATCACGGAGGAGACAAGAACAAAAACAAAAGTAAACAAGTTATTGACGACCTGACGACTTGAGACCGCCAGACCGTGCAAACAGACAGCCAGACGAGAAGCCCCTGAGATAGCGTGAATAGTGCATAAGCCGCACCTGCCAGACCGCAACCATAGACCGCCTGACCTGCTACTTTATTCAACTGCTGAAAACAACCAGTTCGCACTCCTTGATCGCCCAGACCACACGGTCTTGATCACAGAAGAACCCGCGAACTCTTGCCAACGAAAAATGCTTCCTGATGCAGACCGCAACTCAATATTGCCTGGCCACTTAAGATCGCTTGATCAACTGAGTTCCCTGCACTATCCAAGAACACCTAAACACAGTCCGCCCGGACTAGTTTATTCAAAGCTGGAAGAAAGGAGAAAAGCTGACCGTGAGCTGGTAGTCGCTAACAGTTCTCGTTATTAATGACGGGCCCTGCACCCCTATTTATAAGCGAGCAGACGGATCTCATCACCGCACAAACCGGGATACAATAACCGCCCATCAGATCACCAGCAGTCTCACAAGACAGACCGCCCGAGCTCAGCAAGGCTAAAGCTCCCTTATTGAACCATACGGTTATTCACAAACCGCCCAGTTACCGTGGTCTCCGAAAATAGACCGCCGGTCTTATTGCCAAAAGCAAAGAACTTCTTTAGTAACCCAGATTGACTAGAACAAAACGTCAGACCGCCCGGTCAGTGCAAGAAGGCAAACCTACTTGAACATCTGGCCGACTTGAACAAGTCACCAAAACAACCCGCGCGAGCTGCTTGGATAAACATGCGATCTCCCAGATCAGACCGCCCAGATCAGATCGATTGAGACGGAACCAGACAGAGCACCAGCGCAGACCGCGCGGTCTCTGCGGTCTCCAACCTGCAGACCGTCCAGCACCATTCCACTTCCACTTCAAAAATTTAACAGAAGCCTCCCATGTACATGGCTATGATTTGCTGGTCACGCTCGTGTAACCTCTAACTTTCACGGTGCCATCACGCATGCCACATGCTGCCGTCCCAGCTGAGCAGAATAGTAGTTACACGCTCTTGGTCAAGGGCGTGACCGGAGGGCGTGTAACTTAAAATTGTTTCCTATAAATTCCATTGGTCTCCTTGAGTCCAGGGTTCAGAATTTTGGAGTGGGGAGGTGCTGCTAGTTGCTGTAGTTGCTCTTTTTAAGTGTTCTTCATGTCTTTACTCTTCATGTTCCCTCTCTCAATTCTTTTCAAGTAATGTTCTTCTAATTTTCTTTCATGCATTAGTTCCTTAAGCTTGTAATCTTTCTTTTTCTAGTGTTGTAATCTTTCCATAAGCTTGTTATCACTTTTGTTTCTAATAAAAATTTCAACTTTGCTTTTCATAATTTTCTCTCTCTACTTTAGTAATTTTTCATGCAATCCAATTTCATGTTTTTTCCCCTCCACCATGATTAATCAAATCTCATTAGTGCCCGATCAAGATGATCTGGGGATGAGATAATCAAGTTATGATCATTTAGCTCTTTTTTTCCGTTTACGTAAACATTTTTGATTTACCCTTGATTTTTAAAGTAGTGAGACCATATTTTGGATATGTGGTTTTCACTTAGGTTTTCAAACTTAGTTAGCTGAGAGGCATAAAGTATGAATCGATCACTCAAGGGTAAAGAGGGTTGCACGCACCCCTCGAGAGAGGATGACATAAATCTCCCGGATTAGAGTGGGGTTCACAGCGTAAAACAAGTTGTAGGTATTTGATTATAGAACGAGAGTTTGGTCGATTTTTCCTAAACTTAGTTGGGCATTTCCTTGAGAGAGGCGTGTTCATGCTTCTGGAACCTCCACAGTCAAAGTAGTTAACTTAAAGGGAATTAGATTAATTTATATCTACCTTTTGACTATTCTCATGTCAAGATAATTCAAGATTGAGTACTAATCCATTTAATCATTATATAAACCTTTCTCTAATTTGCATTTTGCCTCTCTTTTTAGTTAATTAAAACTACTCAAAAAATAATTGATAAGATAATAGTTTCCTCCTCGAAGTAGAAGTAATCAACGCGCCCCGAGGAAAACGACCTTGGAATATTTAAATATATTATACTATAGATGAAAAGGTACACTTGCCTTCATTGGATATAGGTTTGGAGAATATCCTCACATAACCCCTCGCTTTGTTTTTCCAAATCATAAATTTAAACATCAAGTTTTTGGCGTCGTTGTCAGAGACTTGGGTTGATATTTTGAAAAGAGGATAGCTATAAATTTTATCATATCTTTTTCTTTTTTTCTTCTAGTTTCAAAAAAAAATCTTAAAGGTGTAATTTAAATCTTGGAAATGGACGTTTGGGCATTCGTCCCAGCACACCTCCTAGTACCGGTGAGAACCCCTCATGGGGTATACCTCGGGAAGTCCAAGACTAACTTAATCCACTTAAGAAGAAAATAATAATAATAATAATAATAATAATAATTAAGTTTTTCTCTTTCGTTCATTTTGTTTTATTTTTCTCTCTCCTTTCTCTTTTCTCTTTCTTTTTTCTTCTCTCCCCTTCTCTCTTTCTAGTGTATGACCCGAGGTAGCTCTTCGAATATTCCTTTTGATCCAGAGATTGAGCGCACCATTTTGGGGTGCCTCCATTCCCGTGATCAAGATACGCATTTAGCATTCGAATAGTCGATCGGGTACACTACCATAGAAAATATGGAGCCTAATCAACCTAATCCTAATGCCCCCAATCCTAATAAGGCCCAGCAAAGGACCATGTCCAATTATGCGCGGCCGAATCTAGAAGGTGCACATTCAAGTATTTTCTGCCCCACGGTGGAGAACAATAACATTGAGATCAAGTCTAACATCATACAAATGCTGCAACAATTGGTGACCTTCGATGTCCAGCCGGACGAAGATCCAAACTCTAATATCTCTAATTTTCTCAAAATTTCTGATACTTTCAAAATCAACGGCATCATTGATGATGACATTCGTTTACATCTTTTTCTTTGCGGTCAAAGGCCAAGCAGTGGCTGGGCCCCTTCCTAAGGTGTCCATCACTACATGGGCCGAGACGGCAGAAAAATTTCTTACCAAGTATTTTTCGCCTGCAAAGACCGCCAAATTGCGCACGAATATTGCCTCATTTATGCAAATCAACTCGGAGACTCTCTATGATACATGGGAGCGCTTTAATGAGCTTTTGCGTAGATGCCCTCACCACGCACTTCCTACATGGCAACAAGTATAAATATTTTATAATGGCTTGAATTTCCAAACAAGGTAAATAATTGATGCGGCCGTCGGGGGTACGTTAAGTAACAAGACCTCATATTCCACTCAAGAGCTTTTGAGGAAATGTCCATGAATGCGTATGAATGTAATATGCCTTGAGTGCTGCATAACAAGCCAAACAGTATTTTGTAATTGACGTCACTTCAAATTTAGCTTTACAAGTTGACTGCTTAACTAAGCAAGTGGCGGAGATGTCAGCTCCCTCCGCCACTCCTCATTGGGCTAATAATGTTATAATCGAAGAGCATGTTGACTACATGGGAAATCCTCCTTTGCCTTCTTATAACCTGAACTCCGCTCTGTACAACAACACCTATAATGTGAGTTATAGGATTCATCCGAATTTCTCATGGAGCAACCAAGGAAATGCTTAGAGCCCTTTAAATATTAATCAACCTCTTAATCAGCCTCTTAATCTAAATCCCCCTCTAAATAATAATCAGCCCGGTTTTCCACCGCAACAACAAAAGCCCTCTTCACTTAAAGTGGTCTTTGCAAAACACGTTGCTACAAATGAATCGAACATCCGGAACCTCACCGGATCGATCAAAAATTTAGAGAATCAAGTGGGCCAGCAAGAAAAATGTTCTCCGAGCATCAGCAAGGAGCTTTACCTGGAAATACCGAACCATATCGAAGGGAAAGAATGAACTTGATTACTCTTCGCAGCGGAAAGGAGGTAGCTTCGAAAAAGGATGAACCCGAGGTACTTATCTCTACTCCTCCTATTTTATCTTCGGATTTGCCCGCTACTTTAGCTCTGCATGCTTCTAGTTCAAACATTTCATATCCGTCTAAGCTTATGAGCAAGAGCACTGAGAAAAATTATAAAATGTTTTAAGAAATTTTGAATCAAATTCATATTAATGTTCCCTTCTACGAGGTTATCTCTCAAATGCCGAAATATGTGAAATATCTCAAGGTGTTAATCTCCAATAAAAAGAAACTTGAAGATATCTAGAATATTTCCCTTAACTCAGAATGCTCTGCGGTTGTACTCAAGAAATTTCCCCAAAAAGAAAATGACCCGGAACGGTTCTCCATCCTATGTCTATTTGGCAATTCGTTGGCAAAACATGCCTTAGCTGATCTTGGGGCAAGTATAAATCTTATGTCTTTCTAGTTATTTAAAAAGTTAGGTTTAGGAAATCCTAGCCCTACCCGAATAAGTATCCAACTCGCAGATCGATTATTAAAATATCCAGTAGGGATAACGGAGGATGTGCTCGTTAAGGTTGACAAGTTCATCTTTCCGGTGGACTTTGTCATTCATGATATCGAAGAGGATTCAGATGTACCCCTCATACTCGGTCGCCCATTCCTCGTCACCTCCCGTTCAAGTATCAACATTAGTAACGGAAAGCTCCTCCTATGGGTTGGAGATGATGAAGTAACATTTAACATCGATCCCTCGATGCAAAATACCTTAGAAAATGATGATTCATGTTTCTACTTAGAAGAATGTTTTAAGAATGAGTTTTATTCGCTTCCTGATTTAGTCTCCTCTTCTAGTGACAATTCCAAGCTTGCCTAACTCTTCTGTGTAGAAGAAGTTTCTCGCCCCACATCACCCGAGCCACTGCAAATTGAAAAATTGAAAATCAAAACTTCGTATGAAGAACCACCCATCTTAGAATTGAAGTAACTCCCCCCTCACCTTAAATATTTATTTTTAGAAAAAATTCTAAGCTGCCTGTTATCGTTTCCTGCGAGCTGAGCGATTCAGAAATTCCTGAATTGACTCTAGTTGTAAGCAATCACTGCCACGCAATTGCGTGGAAAATTTCGGATATCAAGGGGATTAACCCTTCCTTCTGCACTCAAACAAATTTCCTCAAAGATAATTCCGGCAACACAGTCCAGCCTCAATGACGACTCAACCCAAATATGAAAGAAGTCGCTAAGACTGAGGTATCAAACTCTTAGATGCTGGAATCATCTAACCGATCTTGGCTAGTATTTGTGTTAGCCCAGTACAAGTCATTCCAAAGAAAGGTGGCGTAACGGTGGTTGCAAACAAAAATAATGAATTAATCTCAACCTATACTATTACGGGTTGGCGGATGTGCATAGACTTTCGAAAATTAAATGATGTCAGTCACAAAAATCACTTCTCATTACCCTTTATCGATCAAATCTTAGAACTCCTTACGAGTTACTCCTACTATTATTTCCTCGATGGTTTGTCGGGATACTTCCAAATCCCTATTTCACCTTACGACCAGGAGAAAACAATATTCACTTGTCCCTTCGACACTTTTGCTTATCGAAGGATGTCATTTAGCCTTTGTAATGCGCCAGCTACATTCCAAAGATGTATGCTGGCTATCTTTGATGAGTTAATAGAGGAGGTGAGGGAAGTCTTCATGGACGACTTCTCCGTCTTCGAAAATTCTTTCCAAAGTTGTTTAAGAAATCTCGAGTGTGTGCTTCAGCGTTGTGAGAAATCAAATATGGCTCTCAATTGGGAGAAATGCCATTTTTCGGTTAGAGAGGGGTTAGTCCTCGGCCATAAAATATCGGGAAAATGGATTAAGGTCGATAGGGACAAAATCAAAGTTATCGTGAAACTCCCACTCCATCGAATGTTAAAGCGATTAGAAGTTTCCTAGGCCACGCAGGGTTTTATCAGCGCTTCATACAAAAATTTTCAAAAATCACGAAGTCGTTAACCCATCTTCTGGAAAAAGAGTGTTCCTTCATTTTTTGCGACGAATGTTTGTTAGCTTTTAAACTTATAAAGGAAAAAACTTATAAATTCCCTGATTCTAGTATCACTGGATTGGTCACTATCCTTCAAAATTATGTGCGACGCAAGTGATATTGCAGTAGGCGCCATATTAGGCCAACGAGTAAAGAATTTCCACCCAAATTATTATGCAAGCATGACACTCACGTCGACACAAGAAAATTACACCACTACCGAGAAGGAGCTTCTAGTGATCATTTTTGCTTTTGATAAGTGTAGGTCATACATCACTCTCTCCAAAGTAATCGTCTTCATAGATCACTCTGCTCTTAGGTACCTTCTAAGTAAGACGAACGATAAGCCTCATTTATTTTGATGGATCCTCCTCTTGCAGGAGTTCAATATAGAGATCCGGTAAAAGAGGGGAGCTGAAAACATGGAGTCCGATCATCTTTCCCGTTTAGAGAATCCCGCTACGGAAGCGTTAGTGGAGGCCGATATAAATGATAAATTTAGTGAAGAGCGCCTCCTTGCTCTCAAAAATGTAATGTCATCTTCCACCCCCTAGTTCGTAGTTCTGGCTAACTATCTAGTAGCCCAGGTCCTGCCAAAAGAATTCTCAAGTCATCAAAAGAAGAAATTTTTTTCTGATTTAAATAATTATTTTTGGGAGGACCTTTTTCTATTTCGTGTCTGCGCGGACCAGGTAGTGAAGATGTGTCTCGAGTGAGGAAGGTTTACAAATTTTAGTACACTACCATGAAGGACCAACCGGTGGTCATTATCAAGCGAATTGAATCGCGAGGAAGGCATTGGAGGCAGAATTTTATTGGCCCATGCTCTTTAAAGATGCTCACACACTTATGAGTACTTGCGACAGCTTCCAGTGGTCGGGATACATCTTCTGCCAGGATGAAATGCCCCAAAATATCTCTTATAATGCAAAATTTTCGACCTTTTGGGTATCAATTGTGTTGGTCCTCTCCCTCCCTCTTTTTCGAACAAGTATATTCTCGTTGCGGTCGACTACATATCGAGGTGGGCGGAAGCACAAGCTCTGTTGGAAAAAACACCCTTTGATTTATCTTATAAATTATCTACAAGTGATTTCATAATCTAGGATGTATTAACCATGTTGTATAGGGAGGGTAATTTTGTCATTAGATGTCCTAGGATATCACACTCACATTAGGTGTCAAGACCAGTCCAAATTAAGCACAAAATTCAGTTGAGTTAAACTTGCGTCAAATAAATTCGATGCAACTTCGATTGAAAGTCGAAGCAACTTCGAATACAAGTAGAAGTAACTCAGACTAAAATCAAAGTATAAGTTAAAGACTACGCAACATCGAGATATACTAGATGCAGAAGTCAGAGCATGTCGACGCAATATACGTAGTTGACGCAACTTCGACTTGAATTCAACACAGAAGATGAAGTTCAAAGTCTAAGTCATCAACTCGATTAATACATCAATAAGGATTCGACGCAACATCGATATCTGAGTTTATTCAATGGCAAGAAGGAATTCGAAGCAGCTTCTATTAGAACTCAGAGGTGCGTCGATTAGAAGGAAAATGAATTCGATGCTACATCAAATACTGACAGAAATTGAACATTTTCTGCTATCATGTTCTGATTCTTTTTCATAAGGTATCCAAGGATGTAATTCAAATTCTAATGGTTCATTTATTGCCAAGAATGGAATGGAGTACACCAGAGAGATATCAAAGACATTCTTAGCTGTTATTCAAATTCAGATTGGCGGGTTGCGAACAGAAATGGAAAAAAATATTTATTATCCAGTGGACACTCCTTCTAAGCACAGAATAGAAGAGGAAACAAATTCAAACATTATTCGATAGAGAATAAGAATACTGTGGAAACAAAAAAACATAATTAATGAAGCAATTCTATTATGTCTTCTTCCTCCTGGAGCTCTCTCTCTTAGATAGAACAAGAAGACTGTTGGGAAAATGATTTCTCTTAACCCCTGAAAATGAGTCAAATATGAATTCCAAGAATGAAAAACAAGGCTAAGTAAATATGCGTCGAATAGTGTTCGACGCAACGTCGAAATGTAGTCGACGTCTCTTTCAGATTAAGTCGAAGTAACTCTAGGAAGATTTCGACGTATGTGTTGTCGACGTTACTCTGTTTTCTAGTCGACGCAACTAGTGAAGTCGACGCACCTTAGTCGACGCACCTTCCTTATTCACCTCTCGACGTCCAGACAGGATGTACTCGACGCTTTCGTCGAATGGCAATCGACGCACGTCGATTTATTTGACAGACTTAAATATGCGCCAGATCTCTTTCCTTCTTTCAGTAAATCTGATTTGTATGGAATAATGTTAATATTTTATAGCCGTTCTGAATCATTCTTTCCTTCTATTTGATTCTTGGCTAATCTGATTAACTCTATTTTGGATATTATTTGAAATCAGAATTCATTCTTTCCTTCTACAGAAATAAACATTATGGAAACATTTTTTCTTTCTATTCTCTCTAACTGCTAATTGATTATCCTCTTATAGTATTATGTTGAATTAACAGAGCTATAAATAAAGAGGAGGTCGGCAGAAAATAAAGTAGAGTGATCTACCACACACATTTGAAATAGAGGAAAAGCTCCCAAGAGAAAAGAGAGAAATTGAGAAAAAGCTCTGCAGCAACATTCAAGCACTTCTTCTTCTTCTTCTGCTTCTGAAGTCATACTGCTGCAAAATCTGATAGCTCTCACAAAGAGAGAAAGGCTGCAAATCTTCTTCTCTCTATAGAAGAAAGATTCAATTCACTTCTTGTGCTTCCAATCTTCTTGCTAGGAAGAAGATTCTTTCTTGTTTTTATTTCTTCTCCTTTCTTTCTTTCTCACTTAAACATTGTAAAAGAGTTTTTAGAATCTCTCTCCAAAAAATTCAGTGTACTGGTTCTAAGAGTCTCCTTGTCAAAAGACTCAGTTGGTTCTAAGAATCTCCTTGTCAAAAGACTCAGGGTGGTTCTAAGAGTCTCCTTATCAAAAGACTCAGTGCAAGATAGTGAATTCCTACCAAGGGGGTAGAAGAGTGGACTACCCAAAGTTTGGGGAACCACTATATTTTATTGTGTTGTGCTGTGATTTATTTTCTTGCATTTACTTTATTTTCTTGCTTAATTCTTGTTGGTGTGTGGGAAGCTCTAATCTGTTATCATACACATATATATATTAACTTTGCACAAAATAATTTTTAAATCTCTATTCACCCCCCCCCCCCCTCTAGAGAATTCTAGTGAGGTTAATTGTGCACTTTCAATTGGTATCAGAGCTAGGTTGATCTAAAAAGGATAACTCCTTGATCAAAAAGATCCTACCTCTCATATATATATTTTTTTCAAAACGATTTTATCATATGGCACAAATCAAAGATTATGCTTCCACCAGACCTCCAATGTGCAATCTTGAAAAGTTTGCAGTTTGGAAAACAAGAATTAGAATTTACATGAATTCTATTGATGCTAACTTGTTTAATATTACTATGACAGGTCCCCCAAAGCCTTATAGAAAGGATGCAAATGGCAATGTCACACAAACACTTGTTCCAAGATCTGAGTGGACAGAAGATGAAAAGAAGGCAAGAACATATGATCTAAAGGCCATGAACATACTTGTCTCAACTCTCTCAGATGACATTTTTCAAAAGGTTGTTGACTGTGAATCATCCAAAGAAATTTGGGATGCTCTCACAAAGATGGTGGAAGGAAGTGCTGATGAAAAGAAAGATAAAAAGGCTCTATTGATTTCTCAATATGAGAACTTCCAAAAGAAGGCTGAAGAAAGCATCTCTGAAATGTATGACAGATTCAGTCTGATCATCAATCAACTAAGAGACTTGGACAGAGAAATCTCTCTCACTGAGATTAATGACAAATTGCTAATGAGTCTCCCTAGTTCATGGGACTCAAGAATATGGACAATAAGAGACACAAGAGGACAAAAAGAGATTTCAACAGATGCTCTCTTAGGAAAACTCAGATCCTATGAGAAATTGCTGAAAACTAGAGAAGAGAAGGAAAGAAGAGAAAACACTCCAATTTCCTCAAAAGGCAGGAACATTGCTCTAAAGGCAACAGAAGGAGGAACCCCTGTCACTGAAGAAGAACTATTCAGTTTCTTGGCCAGAAGATTTAAGAAATGGGTCAAGACAGATGGATGAAAAAGGAGGGAGTCAAAACCAAGGTATGACAAAACCCCCACTAAAGAAATTATTTGCTATTCTTGCAGGAAACCTTGACATATTGCCCCAGAATGTCCAGAGAATGCTGAAACAGAAAAGGATTTGAAAAAGAAAGATCTGAAGAAAAAGGGGAAGAAGAAAGAAAGAGGCTTCATTGCAGAAGTCTAGAGTGAAACAATCTCTGAGGATAGTTCATCCTCTAAGAGTGACAATGAAGAATCTAGGCAAGAAGACCTATGCTTAATGGCCTTTGAAGACTCAAAGAATGATGATAAATCATGGAGTGAAACAGGATCAGAAGAAAGCATATCTTCTGATGATGAAAAAGAAAAGAACCTCATTCTCATAGAGGAATCTGAGGATGAGGATGAGGTAAGCATGTTTGATGAAATAGATTTTCAAAGTGATAACTTTAGAAATGATTTTATGAGAATGTATCTAGATCAACTAAAAGCAACAAAAGAAATTAAAGATCTAAAAGAACAAATCAATGTAGCTAAAAACCAGAGAAACACAGAAATTAAATCCTTTAAAGATTATGAATCAATAGCTAGCAGAATAGAAAAGGAAATAGAAAGGGCTAGAATAGAAAATCAGTTCCTTAAGGATAAAGTAACCCAGGCAAAAGCCTTTGAAGAATCAATAAAAATGAGAAGCCAAACTCTTGAAGAGATCACTGAAAAACAAACAATAAGATACAAGAATCTTGGGCTAGGGGTTGATCCCTCAATCAGCCTAATTCCATCCAACAAACCTGCTTGGATGAGCCCAGTAAAATTCACTAAACCTGTCAAATTAGACAACCAAGAAAAAGAATCACAACATAAGAAAGAACACCTCTCCAAGGAAATTGATGATACATCATATTATTCAGCTGATGACTCACAAACTTCATCTGAAGAGATAACTAAACCAAGAGAAATAACTCATAAAGAAGTAAAAACAGAAAAAGGAATAGTAAAAATCTATGAAGATTCAGTTGCGTCGACTTCATATCGACGCATGCATAATAGTGCGTCGACATCTACTCAACGCAACCTCTCAGATGCATCGATCTCTTCTCGACGCTTAAACAAAAGTATGTTGACTTCCAATCGACGCAACTCTTTTTACGCGTCGAAATCAGATCGACGCCACCTGGAGAAAGCGCCGAATAGAAATCGACGCGACTATCAACATGCGTCGAATTGATATCGACGCACACATATTCAGAGCAACGTAAATGTCTTCCCTTCACAAATCTCTCATCTAAACCCCTATTCAGGACCCATTCATCCTGATCAAAATTTCTACTCTAAACAATATTCCTATCCCAATCAACACTTCTATCCTTCTCTAAAATCAAATCCTTACAACTCTAAGACAATCAAATGCTATATATGTAACAAACCCGGCCACCTTGCCAAACAATGTTGGCATAATCAATCAAATTATATGTAAAAGAAAATCAGTCCAAAATTGACTTAGAAACCTTTAGGAATAGGAAGAGACAAAAAGAAATAAGCACATAGAGCTGTTCTGAAAAATTAAAAGTCACGTCGACTTATAATCGACGCACCGTCGACGACTCAGATCAATGGGCATAATCGACGCATACGTCGACTATTATCGACGCTACGTCGACTAGAATCTCTTCATCCCAAAGCAGACTATATCGACGCTCACGACGAATCCCACTCGATAAAACGTCGACTTCATAAAAACGAGCGGCAAGGCTGAATCATTTTCGGTCACATCCACTGAAGTACCTAATAAGCCTCGAATTGAGTCCTGTTTCGACGCTTCACCTGACTTAAATAGACTCTTCAGTTAGAAACCTTCATGACCTCTGCATCTTTTATTCTCCTTGCTCCTCCGTCCAGCCGTCTCTTTCTCTCTCTTTCCCACTGATCTACAATGGCTCCAAAGATAAATTCTGGGTTCGACATTGACCTTGAGTCCTTCCAGGATGCCGCAGAAAACTACAAGAGCATCATTGCTCTCTTCACAGAAGCTGGATTAGACAAACTCATCTCCACAAGGTGCAATCTACTGGAAACAGAGCTCACAGAGCTGCTGACTCATGTTCAGATATCTAAACAAGGAGAAATCCAGGGAACACTATATGAGACACCTGTCTCAATCTCAGCAGAACATGTTAGGGCCACCTTTGATCTTCCATCAGGTATATCCTAATATCATCCTTATTTAAATGAAAAAGGGGAAGAAAATAAGTTTGAGAAGAATGACTAAATAAGTCTTAATTATCCCCCTATTAGGTGATGAATCCATTGACCTCACACCTGATGAAATCAAGCATGTGCTCTCCACCATGAAATTCTCAAAAGACAGACCAATCCATCTGAAAAAGATAGACTTTTCAGATGAGTACAGATTGCTGGCAGATATAGTAGGGAAGATACTGCTATGCAAGATTTCAGCCCATGATGCAGTGCCCAAACAGCAGCTGAACATCATGGGGGCCCTTGTGCTGAAGAAGAAGGTGGATTGGGCCAGCTGTCTTCTCAAAATGATAGCCTCCAAATATTCCCACAAGGAAAATGCTTATATGAGAATCATGAGTCAGGTTCTCTTCTATTCCTTCCCTGATCTCTGCAGGTCAAAAGGAATTCCTATCCCTCCTGGAAAGAGGATGTCCATTGCCCTCTTCTCCAAATGGACCAGGCAAATTCCCAAGCCTGGTTCCATCCCTGAAAATACTCCATCTCCTCCTATCTCTCTTGCTCATCCTCCTCCTTCTCAAACAGTCACATCTTCTGTCCCAGCATCATCCTCACCAATACCTCCTCAATCACCTACTCAGCCTTCTTCTATCCCTCCACCTCCTCATTCAGATATACCTCATCCAGATAATAGACTACCCTCTCCTCCTCCTCCACCATCACCTCATCATCTCTCATACCATGAACCATCTGAATCCACTGAGGCTCTCATCACCCAGTGCATACAATCCACAGCTCAAAGATTCCAAGCAATGCTAGATGAGCATTGCTCCCAGATTCATTCCTCCATCCTTCACATGCACACCCAAATAGATGGGGTCAGTGCCTCTGTGCAAGATCTGAAGTCATCTCTCTCTTCCTCTAGAGTGACTAAGTCTTTCTTAACCTCCTTGGCCAAGAAGGTCAAGAAGGGGGAGAATCTAGATGAAAATCAGCCCTCCAATCCTAAATCTCCTTCTCACAAATCCCCTTCTTCTTCAAAATCTGACAGTCTTGCACTGCTCAAGACAATTGGGAATGAGTTAGTACTTGAGCTCCATATTGATGAACAAATAATTGAGGTACTCAGCATAGTAAGAGAGGCTGCAGACCAAGTGGTACTACTGCAAGGGGAGGGAAGCAGAGCAGAAAATGAGGCTGAAAAGGAAGAAGGTGAGAAAGAATTGAATAATGCTATAAATCAAGAAGAAAATGAACCAGCAACTGAAACTGAAAAAGGAAATGAAGCTGATGCTGTGATGGCTGAAGAAGGGGCTCAGGAGTAAGGGGCAGGGGGAGCTGAGACCCAGGGGGAGCTGAGGGAATCACCTGCTACTGGGAAAGAGCAATCCATAATAGTATTCAAGAGAAAAAGAAAAACTCCTCCTACTCCTCCTGAATAATACTTGAAAATAATGTTTCACATACTTTACTTTGTGATTGGTCTGAACATGAAGTTTGTTTATATATTCTCTTCTGATTGTGTGAAATCTTCATTATCTTTACAAATGCTTTGCTATGTTAATTATATGCTAATTTCTCTCTAAGAAGGGTTAAGACAAATAGGGGGAGATTGTTGGGAAAATGATTTCTCTTAACCCCTGAAAATGAGTCAAATATGAATTCCAAGAATAAAAAACAAGGCTAAGTAAATATGCGTCGAATAGTGTTCGACGCAACGTCGAAATGTAGTCGACGTCTCTTTCAGATTAAGTCGAAGTAACTCTAGGAAGATTTCGACGTATGTGTTGTCGATGTTACTCTGTTTTCTAGTCGACGCAACTAGTGAAGTCGACGCACCTTAGTCGACGCACCTTCCTTATTCACCTCTCGACATCCAGACAGGATGTACTCGACGCTTGCGTCGAATGGCAATCGACGCACGTCGATTTATTTGACAGACTTAAATATGCGCCAGATCTCTTTCCTTCTTTCAGTAAATCTGATTTGTATGGAATAATGTTAATATTTTATAGCCGTTCTGAATCATTCTTTCCTTCTATTTGATTCTTGGCTAATCTGATTAACTCTATTTTGGATATTATTTGAAATCAGAATTCATTCTTTCCTTCTACAGAAATAAACATTATGGAAACATTTTTTCTTTCTATTCTCTCTAACTGCTAATTGATTATCCTCCTATAGTATTATGTTGAATTAACAGAGCTATAAATAAAGAGGAGGTAGGCAGGAAATAAAGTAGAGTGATCTACCACACACATTTGAAATAGAGGAAAAGCTCCCAAGAGAAAAGAGATAAATTGAGAAAAAGCTCTGCAGCAACATTCAAGCACTTCTTCTTCTTCTGCTTCTGAAGTCATACTGCTGCAAAATCTGATAGCTCTCACAAAGAGAGAAAGGCTACAAATCTTCTTCTCTCCATAGAAGAAAGATTCAATTCACTTCTTGTGCTTCCAATCTTCTTGCTAGGAAGAAGATTCTTTCTTGTTTTTATTTCTTCTCCTTTCTTTCTTTCTCACTTAAACATTGTAAAAGAGTTTTTAGAATCTCTCTCCAAAAAATTCAGTGTAATGGTTCTAAGAGTCTCCTTGTCAAAAGACTCAGTTGGTTCTAAGAGTCTCCTTGTCAAAAGACTCAGGGTGGTTCTAAGAGTCTCCTTATCAAAAGACTCAGTGCAAGATAGTGAATTCCTACCAAAGGGGTAGAAGAGTGGACTACCCAAAGTTTGGGGAACCACTATATTTTCTTGTGTTGTGCTGTGATTTATTTTCTTGCATTTACTTTATTTTCTTGCTTAATTCTTGTTGGTGTGTGGGAAGCTCTTATCTGTGATCATACACATATATATATTAACTTTGCACAAAATAATTTTTAAATCTCTATTCACCCCCCCCCCCCCCCCCCCCCCCCTCTAGAGAATTCTAGTGAGGTTAATTGTGCACTTTCAAAGACCATCTCTATACAAGAAAAAAATACACAGGCTCTGCTTCTTCTTCTTCTTCACTTACAACAGGAATCAATCAAGAGTACAGAGAGATCATCGGGATCACAAGCTCATAAACCTTGCATTCTTTTTGACCTTAAGCAAGGGTTCATTCAAAACAGATCTTGAAGAACACCAACAGAAGAAACATCTTTAAAACTTCTTCTTCTTCTTTTCTCCCTGTCTTATTCTGTAATTGTGAAAAGAGTCCTAAGAATCTCTCTCCAAAGGATTCAGTGGTTCTAAGAGTCTACTTATCAAAAGACTAAGTAGTTGGTTCTAAGAGTCTCCTTGTCAAAACACTTAGTAAGTGGTTCTAAGAGTCTCCTTATCAAAATACTCAGTGGATGGTTCTGAGAGTCTCCTTATCAAAAGACTTAAGCACTAGATAGTGCATTCCTACTAAGGTGGTAGAAGAAAGGACTACCCATATTTTGGGGAACAACTATAAAACTTGTCTCTTTTGTGTTGTGCTTTTTTGTGTTGTCCCCTTTACTATTTCTGCACTCTGCGATTAATTTATTCTGTGCTGGATTTCTGATTGCATAGTCATTAGAAGTTTTTAATTGTGTTTGCATATTTAGTGTAAAAGTTTTAAATCTCTATTCACCCCCCCCCCCTCTAGAGAATACTCAGAGGTTATACTACGCACTTTCAATTGGTGTCAGAAAGAGGTTGATCATAAAAAGGCTAACACCTTGATCAAAAGATCTTCCCACTCATATTTCAAATTATAAAACTATTTTAAAAAAATGAGTTCTAAGGACTATGCATCAATAAGATCACTAGTGTGTAACCTAAACAAGTTTACATTATGGAAGGCCAGAATAAAACTTTATATGAACTTTATTGATGAAGAAATTTTTAATGTTATTGTCTCATGTCCCCCAGTCCCACTCAAAAAAGATGCTAGTGGGACAGTGGCACTACAAGTTGTCCCTAGAGCAGAGTGGACTGATGATGAAAAGAAGGTGAAGGCATGTGATGCCAACGCCATGAACATTTCTTTATGAACTATGTCTGATGACAGTCCAGATGGTTGCTGACTGCAATACAGCAAAAGAGATCTGGAAATAACTTTCGAGATTGGTTGAGGGCAGCTTTGATGAAATAAAGGATAGGAAATCCCTTCGCATATCCAAATATGAGAGCTTTTTGAAGAATGCTGAAGAAAGTGTGGCTGAGATGCATGATAGATTCAGCACCATTATCAATGAGCTGAAGGGACTGGACAAGGAAATTTCTCTGAAAGAAATTAATGATAAGCTCCTCATGTGTTTCCCAAGCACATGAGACTCAAGGATCGGGGATATTAGAGAGTCAAGATGTCATAGATAAATATCCACAGATGCTCTACTAGGAAAGCTCAAGTCCTATGAGCTCCTACTAAAGAGCAGGGCTGAGACAGAATCTAAGGAGAAAATTTCACTACAAAGGAAAGAATAATTGCTCAAAAGGCTGCTGAAGGAGAGCCTTCCACTTCTGAGGAAGAGATGTTCAATCTCTTGGACATAAGATTCAAAAGATGGGTCAAGACAGAAGACTCCAGAAGAAAGGAGAGGAGTTCAAGCAAACCAAGGTTTGACAAAACTCGAAAGCAGGAAATATTCTGTTTTTCATGCAGAAATCCAGGGCATATAGCCCCTGAATGTCCTGAGGAACAGAGGAATAGAAGAAGCAGCAAGAAGGAGCACAAAAAGAAATTCTTTATGAAGAATGATAAGAAAAAGGGAAAAGATTTCATTACTGAAACATGAAGTGACTCAGAATCTGAGTCAAGGTCCTCTTCATCTGACAGTGATGAAGAGATTGCAGCTAAAGAAGCTTATTTAATGGCTTTAGAAGATTCTACTAAAGAAAATCAGGTAACTATATTTGATGAATTTGATTTCTCTTCGGAAGATTTTAAAGACAATTTTAAGGATTTTTGTCAAGATTATATTAACAGTCAAAACGAACTTAACACACTTTGAGAAGAACTAGAAGACCTTAGAAAAGATAATCTGTATTCAGTCAACTATGAATAAAGAAATCAGATGTATAGAAAAGAAATAGAAATAGATACACTAACTATTGAAAACTCTAACTTAAAAGAAGAGATCACAAAGGTAAAAGCCTTTGAAGACGCACTCAATGGGAGGAGTCACAAACTCAAAGACATTACACAAAATCTCTCCATGAGATTTAAACATCTTGGTCTGGGAGCAAATCCATCCACAAGCACAATACTCCCCCTAGCAAACCTGCCTGGGAAAATCCTATAGTGTTTATTAGACCTAGTGTAAAATAAACTAATAACAACACAGAATCTTGTAAAGAATTGAATAGCGACCCTAATCTATAAAATCACAGTGTTCAATAGGGTAAATACAACTGATCAAACAGGAATTCTAGGTAAGCACCCTTTAGAAAATCCTATCAAAAATTATTAAATTCTTAGTAAGAGGAATCATGAGTTGAATAGAACTCGATGTTGTTTTAAAGATGCGTCGAATGCAACTCAACAGAGTTCTGCATATGTGTCGACATCAACTCGAAGCAAGTATGAGGGTGCATCAAATTCTACTCGATGCAACCAATATTTTCATCGACGTAACTATGCAGACACGTCAAATTCCATTTGACGCAACTCTAAAGTTGCGTCAATTTCTTCTCAATGCAAGTTCCCATTAAATAATTTTCAAACATCTAGACCCCTCTCTCTTATTTCTACTTACAATTTTAGATGTTTTTGTTGTTCTCAAAGCCAAACATTGCTAGCATAATAAACCAGCACTTCTTCATCTTAAGGGGTATACTGAAAGACCAACTTATTCTATCATGACTCCATATGATGATAGAAGAAAGATACCCCAGCAAGTGAGGGTCTATACTAATGTTTCGCTTCATGTGAAGAGAGGAGACTACTCTACCACAAACCAGCAGTGGTATCTGGACAGTGGATGCTCCAAGCATATGATTGGAGCAAAAGAGGTACTGGAAAACTACAAGGCCAAGGAAGGCCCTAAGGTAATCTTTGGGAACTCCCACTCTGGTCAGACCAAAGGATATGGTGTGCTCAAGATTAGGGAATTCTCCTTCTCTAAGGTAGCTTATGTTGTAGGTATTCAACATAATCTAATTAGTATTAGTCAATTATGTGATGGTGAATACAAAGTTGTATTCGCTAAGTCCTTGTGTCATATAGTTAGCTCTGTAACTAACCAAATAGTATTTACTAAACTTAGAAAGGGTGAGGTGTATGTAGTAGACTTTAAGTATGCTAAGTCAGAAGTCTGTTTGTTCAACTTTCACATAGAAAAGAATGAATTAGGGCATATGATACATAGTATTCTGAATTTTAAGACAATAGCTAAGCTATCCAAGCTTAACCTAGTAAGAGGCTTACCAATTGGTAAGTTTAAGAATGATCATCCATGTAGAGCCTGCCAACTAGGAAAGCAAACGAAGTCATCATTCAAACTAATTGGTAATAATGATTCCCCTAGAATCCTCTATCTGTTGCACATTGACTTATTTGGTCCTATCTCCACTCAAAGCTGAACATGCAAGTCCTATACATTAGTCATTGTAGATGAATTTTCTAGATTCAGCTGGGTGTTCTTTCTAAAAGCTAAGTCAGACACCATCAAGATCCTCTTAAGATTCATTAGACAGATTCAATCTGAATTCAATAATCAAGTTGCTATGATCAGGATTTGTCATGATACTGTGTTTGAAAATTAATTAATTTGTAGATTCTGTGAGGATGAGGGGATAAAACAAAGCTTTTCAGCTCCTAGAACCCCCCAACAAAATGGTGTGGCTGAAAGGAAAAATAAAACCCTAATTGAATCAAGTAGGACATTATTGGCTGAATCCAATTTGCCAAAGTCCTTTTTGGCATAGGCAGTGAATACTGCCAACTATATTCTTAATAGAAGTCTCATCCACAAAACTAAGTTGAAAACTATAACATCCCCATTCCTTCTAGACCCCTTAGGTGGGTTTAGGGTTGAAATTGTGAGTAGAGATAATAGAATGATCCTAGAACAACTTGGACTTAGGAAAAAATTGCTATAAGCACCCCAAAAGTACACAGGTCAACCTTGGCCAATTTACTTTATTTTGGACATGTACCGGGCATAAGCCCTGTCTCTCTCTTTCACTTTTTGTACTCATTGGTGGACTTGTCATATTATGATATATATACATGTGTGTGATTGTGGACTTGGTTTATTTTTACTTAATTTTCTTCTTATCTCTTGTTGGCCTATTGATCGTTCTTGCCGGCAGGATCGGTGTCTTGTGGAGGCAGCTAACTCATGTGTTAGTGTCACCGTAAGGCGGCAATTCTAGGCATAAGATCTGGGAGCTCTCCAGGTGTAGGAGAGGGATCTTACAACTGGTATCAGAGATAGGTTTCGATCCTATGACCTATGGGTTATGGTCCCACAACGCTTCCGCTAGTATGAAAAGTCTATATACAAAATTCTATTACAATCCAACAAGTATATTTCATGCTATGAATTTCTCAAGTTATGAACTCAAATTGTACTTTATGAGGAAAGCATGTCATATACTCAATGATTAATTCTAACAAAAATCCAAAAGCATCATAGTGGTATAAAAAGACTATGTATAAGTTTTCACAACATTTTAGTAAGCTTGACCCTATAATCACTTATGCAATTCTACTAGTACATGGTGGTGCTATACGCACACCAAATTTTCCTTACACTTGCATGTGGAATAACCTAACTTGCAGAGGTCCAAAAGACCTAAAATTTTAACTAGAGCCAATTATGTACATGACCAACCTCCCAAAGGAGGTTTAGAGTGATTTGAGCCCAAATCACACATATTATACACCATATGTGATTTATTAAATTTCTACTATTACCTTAGAAAAATGTGCCCCAAAATTTCTGATTTTTGGGCTCATAGTAGACCTAGGGTACATTCACACATGGTTAAATTTTCAGCCTCATATCAATTACTAAATAAAAGTTATTCACATTTTAAGGTCGGTCCTTCACTAGGACCAGCCTTACTAAATCTGCCCTACAGAAAGTTGTAGGACTCCAAATGGTGTGATCTCACTTTCTACATATTGTAGATACAAAGGCCTGCAAAAGTTGTCTCTGCCTATTTTTCATTTTAGGGCCTCTAAGTGCCTCAAAGTTTGTGTACAAGAAGCTAATTTCACTAGGGTAAGGACAACATTTAGTGTGACCAAAAATGAAGGTTTTGCTTTGGCTCATTAAAGCATGGCTCTACTCAAAAGAAAGATTCCAATTAAGCCAAAAACTTCACCAGTGACTAATATACTCATAACCAACCTCCCAAAGGGGATTTTGAGTGGTTTGAGTCAAAATAACCTATGATATACATCATACATGATTTATTTAATTTCTACAAAATCCTTAGAAAAATGTGCCCCAAAAATTCCAATTTTTGGTTAGGTGATGTATTATATCATCATAAAGGTGTGGCTAAATTTTCAGAGACTAACACCAACTAAAAGAGTTAGGGCCACATAAAACCCATTTGGGCTATGTGCACCCTGCACCTTAACCTTGACACAAACGTGCAAGTGAGGTAGCCCAACATGTAGTGGTCCAAATGGCCTTAAACTTTTGGCATGGACTATATTTGGCCAGATCTACCATCCAGAGAAAATTTGAGTGGATTTGGACCATTATAACACTAGATCTAGGCTATACAAGAAAAAAAATGAAATGGTGTACAAAATCTTATAAAAATTATTTCTACAAATTCCTAATTTTTGGCAGAGGGTACTTTAGGGCATGAAGCATGCATGCCCCAAATTTCAAGTCATTTAGAGTTAGTTATCACTCTAAATTAATTTCTAAATATCTAGGGCTCCATATGTACATGTTGCACTAAAATGGATGCCCAGGGCTCTACAGTGCTCCAAAAGACCCCAAAAAAATTTCTAAATTTATTTAAGACCATAAGCTACACTTTTCGTCCCGATCACGCTGTCATGAAGCACATTTCGGGGTGGATTTCGGCTAACTGGACCCGTCTCCGGCCAAATGGCCGACTCCACCACCTCCGGCCGAGGGTTGGTCGTCGATTGTCGGAGGATTGGAGGTCAGGGGTGTCCTATGCATGAAATGGGGGGCGGGACATTAATGAGCCAAAAAGCTCAAACTTGAACATGGTCAAATCGCCATTTCTCAACAAAATCTAAAATAGAAGAGATGGGGATCTAGCACTAGGGGAGGAGGAGATGAAAACATGCCTGATTGGAGCTTTGGGAGCTTGTTTCTCTTGGTTCCATGGCCAACCACCTCCATTGGAGCTCTCATGTCGATTCTTCATTCCTCCACAAAATGCTGAGATCCAAAGCTTTATTTCGGCTCCTTCCCACCTTCTGAAGCTGATGGTGAGGTTAATTTGGAGTGGGGAAGGCTCTAGGTGGAGTTCCCATTAAGGGGATTTCGGCCAAGCTTGGGGAGCATCACCCAGCTACCATTTGGCACCACATCAGTTGGAATTATACTAGAAATAACTGAGGGAGCTCAGTTATGGGCTTGGGAGAAGGAATGGAGGGCCAAGTGGACACGTTTCCTCAATTCTCTCTTTGTCTCTTATGGAAATTATGGGGGTTTCCCAAATTAACCTCTTGCATGGTTGTGCACGCCATTTTAATTGGGTATTTATGGTCATTATTCTCATGGGCTTCAGGATGGGCCTCTATTGAGGCTTTAGCCCATAAGGTTTGGCTTAATTGATCCAAATGCCCATTTAGCCCAATTTTGACTTATGTTGACTTTAGGGGGTTGACATGGTCAACTGATGAGTTGGCTGGTCCAATGTGTTTGTCTTGAATCCCTTGACACTATCCAATGTTGATTGGGTCATGATGATGTCCTAATTGGGCCAATTTAGTCAATATGTGTGATTTTGACCAAAATTGTGGAAAAGTTGACTTTGGTCAAATTGAGTCAATTGATGACCACTTGATGGGGATTTTGAGTCCATTGGGTCTCCTATAATGTTATAAGACTATGTTTGAAGTCAATTTCATGTTTTGGGGGGTCAATTGGACTTATTGGTGAAGGATTGACCTATGTTGACCTAAAGGGTACTTTGGTCAATTTGGGTTAATTGGTGACTCTCTGATAGGGCTTTTGGGTCACTTGTACACCAATTAGGGTTTGTAATACAGTGGTTGGGTCAATTTGTTCATATGAAGTCTAGTTGACCCAATTTGAGATGAATTGGCCTATGTTCACCTAGAGTTGATTTGGTCAAATTGGCCAAAATTGGTGACCCTATGATGGGGATTTTGGGTCACTTGGGCCTCCCTTAGGGTTAGGGACCTATTTTTAAGCTCACCTTGAGTTGGTGAGTCCAATTTGATCACTTGGACCCATTCCTTATAGACCCATTGGGTGGGTTTAGGGTTGAAATTGTGAGTAGAGATCATGGATTGATCCTAGGACAACTTGGACTTAGGAAAAAATTTCAATAAGCATCCTAATAGTACACAGGTCAACCTTGGCCAATTTACTTTATTTTGGACATGTGCCGGGCATAATCCCTTTCTCTCTCATTCACTTTTGTACTCATTGGTGGACTTGTCATATTATGATATATATTTGTGTGATTGTGGACTTGGTTTATTTTTACTTAATTTTCTTCTTATCTCTTGTTGGCATGCTGATCATTCTTATTGGAAGGATCGGCGTCTTGCGAAGGCATCTAACTCGTTTGTTAGTGTCACCATAAGGCGGTGGTTCTGGGCATAAGATCCAGGATCTCTCCAGGTGTGGGAGAGGGATCCTACAACTGGTATCACTTGAACAAACGATCCAACGAGAAAGAAATCCACAAACACTGGGACACCCCGCTCATGTTAGTTTGAGGAAAAACTAGTAGCGGAAGCAGTGGTGTGCCCATGTGTAAAAATCACACAATGTAGTCCATTAATCAATGAGTTAGGCCAACCCAACTAGGACAACATTCTAGTTTGACGCACCAATGTGAATTTATAGCACAAACTAATCCTAAATTGACCTCAGGTACAGACTGGTTAAGGCATGATGATACCCCAAATGACTAAGGGAAGAGTCTAAATGGGGAAGTAGTTGCTTAAAGCCTAAACTCCGATGCCCCTAATTCTTCTACCAAGTGATATTATCATTTCTTACCTAATAAATAGGACGGCCCAAGAGATTTGGTGCTTGAAAACCACTAGTGGATAATAGGAGACTCGTCGACTTAATATCTGAACCAACAACCAGTGTATATTGAAACAATCACCAGGACAAATACCAGAGGTCAGATAAGGATTCGAGTTCATAAAAGGCTCATTTTTTGGAATACCCATAGATTAACCTAGAGAAGGTTGTGGTAATTGGTAACTTTGGGGGCCTAAAGTGTGTAGAATATCAATAGGTCTCAGGATGGAACTCCAAGTCTAGAGTTGTATGCCCTAAGGATTGAGTGCATATCTAGGACAAATATATCATAAGGATATCAAAAGAAACTTAGCACAAAATGTACGGGGGCTAATCCTTTTGTTAATTGGGGGCAATTCAGTACCAACTCGAGTACCCTATACCTTATTTTTGGAAATGTTCATCACAAACATAAGCAACCATGAAGTATGCATAATCAGTTTGATGATAAACCCTCCATAGATGTCGAGGCCCTTGAGGAATCCCTTTATCTTAAGATATGTGAATTATTAATACTATGACGAGACTGTTATAAACTCGCAATCGGAACAAGATCATAGAGCCTTTCAAAGAATAGTTCTTCACCTCCTTATTGCTCTAAGGATTATGCAGAGAAGTAAACAAAGAAAGTAATAAAGGAAGTCTTCAAAGATATAGATCAGGTCGCCTAGGCATGTTGATATGCGACTCTTGAAATCAAGGAAGATAGTATAAGACTTCGAGAATTTTCAATTCAGAGCACAATGAAGTGGATAGCTACGTAGTACCTAACCTATGTAGCAATTATGTCATCCCTAATACAAGACATGATGTGAAGCACTTGCAAGCCCGCGGGGAGATTCAGAAAAAGTTACTTTTAAAAAGACCCAAAAGTTCAAGGCGCTATTAGTTATAGAAAGATTTTTATCTACAATTAAAATGGTGTGACATTTATTATCTCAACAAAATACATTCCTAGATGCCCCACCAACTCAACTCTAATATTGTAACACACCATTGGAGATTATATAGTCGACT
Organism: Dactylorhiza incarnata; assembly: GCA_033032865.1. Lineage (NCBI taxonomy): Eukaryota > Viridiplantae > Streptophyta > Magnoliopsida > Asparagales > Orchidaceae > Dactylorhiza > Dactylorhiza incarnata. The sequence continues at coordinate 24,943,626 of JAWHQI010000003.1, forward strand.
AAGGATTCAATTTAAACAATTCATGAAGAATGCAAGAGAAAACCGACAGGAATTTTTAAACTTAGTACAGGTTAAGCGAGATATGGGCTGGATGGGAGTGAGGCTGGCAAATAGATTCTCGTACTCTGAAGAGACGAACAAGTATAAAACCCCACGTGTGGTGTGGTACTTTATATTTATCTCCTCAATTCAGAGAGAATGATTCAGTTATATTCGGGGCAAACAGTTCAAATACCGTTGGATGATCAAATATCTGAAATTTAGTCGAATGTTTAGAAACATAGGATGGTCGAGCTAGTTGCTTGAGACAAACAAATAACCTTATGGGATATGTGGATTGGAACCGAGTCCCTGCAAGTTATGTTTATAGCAGATATTTCTGCTTTATTAAGACATTCGAAGGTGATTCATATTGGCTTCCTTAATCAAAAACAAAACCATTTCAATTTGAACAATTCATTATATTGGAAATTTGTAGATTAAAATAAGGTGGATTAAATGCAGACTTCATACTAGAAGACAGATAATGACGTTCATGATATTGAACAACTAAAATTAATCTGTTATAGCTTGACATTAAAAGTGTGGTAACCCCAGAGGACTTGAAATTAGAGGACAATATTTCTAAGTTGTATACATTGTATACGATCTTTTAACCGAAACACGTACGTTTATAAGACATCATAATCACCATTAGAAAGATTCGAGACTATGGCAACAAATTTTACTGTCAAAGGCATACACGATGAAATTACACAAAAACTAATGGGTTAAATGAGATCTCCCTATGAGGCCATAAAAGGGAGGGAGTGTAGGACTCCACTTTCATGGGTTCGGGAAGAAGACCCGAAGGCACTGCGGCCAGGATATATAGAAGGCCCAGATGCATAGATGCGACTGATATAGGTTTGGATGCTGGAATCACTGAGCGGACAGGATAAATATTACGATGTACGACATCGTAAGGTAGAATTCTAGGCAGGAGACAGAGTGTTTTCGAAAATATGACCAGCACATGGATTCTCACTGGTACGGAGGCTAAAGAAGCTCAGTCTGAGATACATGGGGCCTTATAGGATCCTAGAGCGGATTGACCCCTCGGCTTATAGACTGCAGCTGCCGCCAGAATTGGCCGTATTGCATGATGTTTTTCATGTCTCCTCGCTTAGGATAGCTCTCCTTTGGCCAGAGCAACAAATCACTACCTCAATAGGCCCGATAACATTCGATCGTACAGTCCGTTTGGAACCAATCTGTATCGATGAAATCGCCATCTGAATCCTATGAGAGAAGAAGGTTCCTTGGTCGAGGTATTCTGGTCTAATCATGGACAAGAGGAGCACACATGGGAACCGATGGGTTCCATGCAGCAACAATACCCAGGATCCTTTGCCTCAAGTACGATTTAAGCCTCCTTGAAGATTCTTCATTTTCCCATTGTGCGTGAAACCGCATGGACCCGAACTTGAATTTCGGGGACGAAATTTTTTTTGTTTATTAGGATTTGTACATCTCCATTCCTTCTGGACCCCTTGGGTGGGTTTAGGGTTGAAATTGTGAGTAGAGATCATGGAATGATCCTAGGATAACATAAACTTAGGAAAAAATTTCTATAAGCACCCCAAAAGTACACAGGTCAACCATGGCCAATTTACTTTATTTTGGAGATGTACCAGGCATAAGCCCTTTCTCTCTCTTTCACTTTTTGTACTCATTGGTTGACTTATCATATTATGATATATATATGTGTGTGATTGTGGACTTGGTTTATTTTTACTTAATTTTCTTCTTATCTCTTGTTGGCCTGTTGATCTTTCTTGCCGGCAGGATCGGCGTCTTGCGGAGGCAGCTAACTCGTATGTTATTGTCACCGTAAGGAGGCAGTTTTGGGCATAAGATTCGGGAGCTCTCCAAGTGCGGGATAGCAATCTTACAAGAACTCCTTATGAGTTATTGAAAAGGAAGACACCTATAGTCACATACTTTAGGATTTTTTGGGTGTACTTGCTTCATCCTTAACAATGGAAAGAGTCATCTTGCCAAATTTGACAAGAAGGCTGATGATGGGATATTCCTCATCAAGCAAAGCATATAGGTGTTATAATAAGGGCTCCCTCAAAATTGAGGAGTCAAAGCATGTTGTGTGATAGTGCTAAATCTAGTTAGTTTAATTAGGTTATTTTTAGGTTATCTACTCTTAATTATTGCTTATTATTGTTTCTCTAAATGCAATTTTTGGTCATTTTCCTATTTTTAGTGATAACTTAAGTTTTCTGAATTTTTAGGTCAAAAATGCAGATTTTCCTAGGTCACGCCCGTGACCTGGGGATCACGCCCGTGACCTAGGACGTGTAAGTTGCTGTTAACAGTTAAGCTGATGCCGCCATAATTCAGAAATTTTGGTCAGACACGCCCAAAGTTACACAGGAGTGCTTCCAGTCACGCCCGTGACTGCCACGTTAGCCAGCCGCCAGCGCCCATGATCGCGTGCCAGCTCCCATGCCTAGCTTGACCACCGAATTGGTCACGCCCCCAGGTCACGGGCGTGACCTGGGGCGTGACCCATCAAATCGCGTTAGAATCGAGCGTCGAACCTGATCCAAGCCGCAAAATTGATTAATCAAGTCAGGCCCCCAGGTTACGGGCGTGACTTAGGGGCGTGACCGAGGCAGAAAAATTTCTATAAATTGGGATGACCTGCAAGCTTTCCCCAATTAGTTTTTGGAGTGAGAAAGTTGTGCTGCTGCTTAATTCCTATGTTATTTTTGTATTCTCTCTCTCTCTCTCTCTCTCTCTTATTTCAATGCACTTCTCTTTCTAGTTTTCATATGAATGTTGTAATGCCTTTGTAATTTCCTTTCATAGTGTATTGTTAATGCTTAGTAGGGTTTCCATGCAAATGTATTCTCAGTTGAACTCTCTTTTAATAAAAATTGTATGTTTTTGTTCTCTTAATATCTTCCTCATTTCTCTCTCCTACCCCTCCACCATGAGTAACTAAATCCTCATAGTACTCGATCTTGATGATCTGAGGATGAGTTGATCAAGTTATGATCCTTTAGCCCTCTTTCACTATCTAAAGTCTTGGGCCTTAGATTTACTCATAATCAAAATTTAGTGGAGCTATAATATCGATATATAGTCCCCACCTTTGCTTTCATTCTTGGCTAGCCGAGAGGCCGATAGTCTGAAGTGATCACTTAAGAGTAAAGAGAGTTGCATGCATTTCTCGAGAGAGAATGACGTAAATCTCCTGGATTGGAGTCAAATCCAATAGCTGGGTTCACCACTTAAAGCGAGTTTTAGGTATTCGAATACGGGACGAGAGTTTGGTCGGATTTTCCTAAACTCAGTTGGGCATTTCTTCGAGAGAAGCATGTTCAAACTATAGGAACCACAACGGTCAAGCTACCCTTACTTTATTAAGTTTTAAGTTTGCAAGTTGAATTTTGATCAACTTAAGCCGAAGTAAGTCAAGATCGAGTGCTATTTCTTAATCATCGTCTAGCCGTACTTTTATCCAGCTTTTATTTCAATTTAGCAAACAAAACCTTCCAAAAAAATTATTAAGATAAAATAATAGTAATTCGTTTGAGTATAAGTAATCAACGGTTCCCGGATTTTAATACGACACTTGTGTTCCTATACTACAGTTCGATAGGTATACTTGCCTTCTCGGATTGCTAGTTCGGATTTTATTTCGTGCAAGCGGAATTTTAATCACCAAGTTTTTGGCGCCGTTGCCGGGGACTCACTTTTTGTTGATATTTTGAAAGAACGAATCTATTACTTTTATCACCTCTTTTTCTCTCCACTTTCTTCAAAAAAAATAATTCAAAAAAAAGAGAGAGACCTTTTCTTTTTCGAATTTCTCAATCTTATTTTCCCTTCTCTCTTTCTAGTTTATGACCCGAGCAAATCCGTCAGAACTTGTAGACTTGGACCAAGAACTTGAGCGTACTCTTCGAAGAAAATCGCAAGTTCAAGATCCTACATTCCAAGAACTGGCTGAGGATTCGGAATCGGTTGTTAATATGGGCGAACCTAACCTAAATGAAGTCCCCAACATGGTTGCGGCCCCTGAATGGACTATGTCCCATTATGCAAGGCCTAACCTGGAAGGGACAGAAACTAGTATAGTCCGCCCTGTCGTAGCTAATAATAATTTCGAACTAAAGCCCAGCATAATTCACATGGTGCAGCAATACGTGCAGTTCGACGGATTACAAGATGAAGATCCGAACGCACATATTGCCAGCTTCCTTAAAATCTGTGACACCTTCAAAATAAATGGTGTTACGGATGATGCAATTAGGCTAAGACTCTTCCCATTTTCTTTAAGAACAAAGGCTAAGCAGTGGTTGACGACTCTACCCAGTGGTTCTATCACCACTTGGGCCTAGATAACTGAAAAATTTCTAACTAAGTATTTTCCACCTGCGAAAACTGCTAAGCTTAGAAATGATATTTTTTCTTTTTGTCAAATTGATTCTGAAACGCTATATGATACCTGGGAAAGGTATAAAGAATTCTTAAGACGTTGCCCTCATCACGCTCTGCCTGTGTGGTTACAAGTGCAGGCATTTATTAACGGGCTAAATCAACATACTAAGCAAATGATAGACGCCGCTTCCGGTGGTACCTTAAATAACAAAACCCCGGAAGCCGCTCTTGAGCTATTTGAGGATATGGCCATGAACACCTATCAGTGGAATGTGCCAAGATCCCGCCCAACAAACCTGCAGGTATGTACGAGGTGGGTAACGTCTCCCAGCTGGAACTACAAGTGGAAATGCTTAGCAAAAAGATATCGGAAATGAATGCTCCTTCCGCACCTCAGGTTTGGGAATTTACAAAAGCCACCTCCGAACAAGCTGATTACGTAGGCAATATAAATGCTTATAATAATTATTCTGCTACTTCTAATTATCATGCACCTGGTTTTTAATTACCGAATAATTATAATCATGCGCTGCGTAATCACCTGAACTTTTCTTGGAGTAATCCTGCAAACACAACTCGCCTGCCTCTACAAAATGAATTTACACCACCTCCACCCCCTGTTAACTTTCAAAAACCTCCATCTTTGGAGGAGATGTTTTCAAAATATATAAGTGCGAACGAAGCAACTGTCCGGAACTTAGCCGGATCTGTTAAAAATCTAGAAAACCAAATCGGGCAGCTCGCCAAAATAATATCCGAGCAACCGCCTAGGACTCTTCCCGCTAACACCGAGCCCAACCCGAGAGAGCAAGCGAAAGCTGTAACTCTTCGGAGTGGGAAGCAAATATCCGGTCCGGTTAGCGAAGAGCCCGAGGCAAGATCCGCCCCTATTTTAAAAACATCACTCACTCAAACAGATTTTATCACTCCACCTCATGTTTTCAAAACAACCCCGCCCCGCCTTATCCTTCTCAACTCAACACAAAAAAATTAGATGATCAATATCATCGCTTCCTGGAAATGTTTAAGCAAATACACATCAATTTAAAGACATTCAGAGAATATTATATGATTCATCTAACATAACATAAATAGAGAATGTTTTTAGACCAAAAATAGAACACAGTCATTTTGCCCAAGTCATTTTTAAATAGATTATACCATGGTCTTTAGATCCTGCTGCTGCTTCCTTTTCTTTTCCTCTTTTGCCTTTCATAAAAACTGATAGGTTTTGGGATCTTCTTTGGAGAAGGAGGAGGACCATGAGGGAATGCCAGTTTGTGGTTTCTGCTTTTCTCCATTTGAATTGAGTGAAGATTCCAATCAGCAGAATAATATATTCTCTCTGACCCATCTCGAGGGTATCCACTTTCCATCCATGCTTCTGATATCAGAATCTTAGAGGTAGGACTCCACTTACATGATTGTGGATCCTGCTCAATTTCTCTAAGCATCTTCTACATGTATCTCTTGTCTTGAGTCCTTTTTCTTTTTTTTGGAGCTAGCAGAATCTCCAACTTCTTTGCCATAGATCTCTGATGCGGTGCTTTCAGAAGGTTCTGCTTGCTCAAAGGCTGAGGGAGGCTTCTGTAATACTTGCTTGACCTGATTTACTATCCACATAGCCTGATTGGAGCTAGCATTTATCATTGCTTTCTCCCCCTTTAGGACTTCTTCAGCTATATGATCATCAAGAGTAACTTGTACTAAATTCAACCTTTCATGTATATGTTGTTCAGCCTCTTCCAAGTTATTTCTCACTTCTAACAAATGTTCATCTAAGCTCTCTGTATTTTCATTTAATCTCTGTAGAATTTGATCTCTGTCTTCATTCATAAATCCTGTTATTTGTTGAAATGCTCTTTCTGTATTCCTTTGCATAGTGCCTTGATTTTGTAAGAGTTGGTGAGTCTGATGTCCAACTTTGTTTATTTTCTGTCCAACATGTTCCATGGCTGGTGCAGCTAATTGAAAGAAATGGGTGTGTTGAGTGTTGAGTGTTGAGATGATGCATATCATTCTTTACCACCTGCAGCTCAACATTTATTTCTTTCCTCAAGTCATCTACATTCTGTAGAATGAACTATTCTATCTTTTCCCTTTGAATGTTCAGCAAAGCTGAGATCATATGAAACATGGAACCTGAGTGATCAGTGGATGTTACAGCTATATTCACAGTAGTAGCTGCATCTTCTTTTGGAGGACCTTCAGAACCACTATCTTGAGACAGGAAGATAAAAGAGTTTATCTTCATCTGCTCATCTTCTTCCAACAGCACCTGTTTCCCTTTGAACAAAACTAGGTCAAGCCCAGTGTGGGGATCAGACCTTTCATCCTTCTTTAGCACATTTTCTTCATTATCTTTTTCTAAAGCATCCTTCTCTAGGATTGCTTTTTCAGGTGCAGATTCCTCAACTTGATTCTCCAGGTTAGAGCACCCAAGATGGGTCTCCCCCTCAATCCTGCCAGTATCCTGGGCTGAAAACCCATGTGGTGACTCCCCCTCAACTCTCTCAGTATCTTGGGCTGAGCTTCTGTTGGAACAACCCTATTACTGATTTGGGCTAGGATCACTATGTGTCGAACTAGGATCAAGTTGACCCCATTGTATAGTTTAAGGGTCAAGTCTTTAGGCTGATAGATTAGCTAGAACTTAAGGAAAAATTAAGTTCCCAGCTTTCGACAAATGGCTAGTGGCGCTCGACAGATGGCTGTTAGCGCTCGACGAATTCTTGCCAGCGCTAGACAGTTTTTCCAGCCAGCGCTCGACAGTGCTCCAGCCAGCGCTCGACAGTTTTACAACCAGTGTTCGACATTCTCTGAGCAGCGCTCGACGAATTTCAGCCAGCGCTCGACAAATTTCTTATTGAAGCTCAGATCGATAAATATTGATTCCAGATCAATTAATACTTTAATATTATTTGTCAGTACTCTGAACTCAGATCGACGACTCTGACGAATATATTCAGTATATTTGGACATATTCAAGTAAGGATATTATATTCTTTGAATATATTCTTTCTTTCCTTTTTCCAAGACAGAAATAGCTGTTGAGAATTAATGCAAAGGAATACTACACGGCTAAGGAATTAAAGAACCTGCAAAAGTCATTTGGTTTTTGTTGTTATTCCAAGAAAGATTTAAAGACTGATTATTCTATTCCAAAAATAGAATATATCAAGGCAGACTTTATTGTCTCAGCTCTCGACAGAATTCAAACATCATTCTTACTGAATACACAGAGAGAACAACAAGAACAGAAAAAGAAGAAGAAGAACACTCAGAAAAGATTATCAGTCTTCTTCTTCCTCCTCAAGCAGCAATCTCTACTTCTCTGAGAACATCCTCTTCAAGTTCAATCTCTCAGATATCTGCTGCAAGTTCAAGTCTTCTAAAAGAGCAACAAGGAATCTGAAGAATCTTTTCTTCCAGATCAATCTGCTATAGAAGATTTGTGTCTTCAAGAGAAAGCTTCTCCATCATCTGTCAAATACTTCAATCAGGCAGGGGGAGCTTTACAACAAGTCCACTAGAGTCTTCTCTCAGCATCTTGACAGAGAAGAACACTATAACCCTTTTCTCACCTCTCTTGTACAGGGTTAATACTCTCTTCAAAAGTGTACCTCCTTGGTGGCAAGACACCTGATCAAAAAATCCTGTTGGTTTTGAGCACCTGAACAAAAGCTTTGTGGTGTGTGGACACCTGATCAAAATCACCTTGGTGTTAGGGCACCTGATCAACCCTCCTAATGGACTCCTACCAAGGGTGGTAGAAGAGTGGACTACCCAGATTTATTGGGGAACCACTATAAATTCCTTGTGTCCTCTGTGTTTGCTTATTTCTTTGTGTTGTGTTGTGTGTTTTTATTTATTCTGTTTTTCTACTTATATATATCCCACACTGCTTACACATATATATAACACTATTTTAATTCTGCTATAAAAACTAAGGAAAAGTTTTTAATACTCTATTCACCCCCCCCCCCCCTCTAGAGTAACTTAAGATCTAACCACCACTTTCAATTGGTATCAGAGGTTGATTGATCTTATTTACATGCTAACACCTGGATCACAAAGATTAATTAGATCTTAAATTAATTTAGAGTTTTTCTTTATTTATTTTCCTTTAAAACTCATGGCACAAAACAAGGAGTACTCAAGCACAAGACCTCCTATGTGCAATCTTAGCAAGTTTGCACTATGGGAAGCAAGGATTAGGCTTTACATGAACTCTATTGATGAAGAGATTTTCAATGTTATTCTAACAGGGCCTCCAGCACCTACATCATCAACAAGCACTGAAGCAACAACAAACAACACTGTTGTCCCACCTCCGGAATGGACAGAAGCACAAAAGAAACAAAGAAGTGCAGATGCTAAAGCCATGAACATTCTGGCTCAAACTATGTCTGATGACATATTTCAAAAAGTGGTTGAATGCACTTCAGCTAGAGAGATTTGGATCTCTCTCAACAACATGGTTGAGGGATCTGCTGATGAGAGGAAAGACAGGAGATCACATCTCATCTCTCAGTATGAGAATTTTAAGAAAGGAGAAAATGAAACAGTAGATGACATGTATAACAGACTCAGTCTCATAATTAATGAGCTGAAATCTCTGGACAAAGTGATCTCTATCACTGAGGTCAATGACAAGATCTTGATGTGCTTCCTTAGCACATGGTATTCTAGAATCTGGCCAATCAAGGAAGCCAGAAGCCTCAATGAGATTACCACTGAAGCATTGTTGGGCAAGCTCAAATCCTATGAGCAGCTCATTAAATCTAGGGAAGCTGAAGCATCCACTTCATCTCCAGCAACAAAGAAAGAAAAGAGCATAGCTTTCCAAGCAGCTGATGCAGAAGAAGAAAAGACTCCAAAAGATGAGGAGTTTATGAGTCTCTTAGCCAAGAGATTCTACAAAATGGCCAAGAAGGACTTCAGAAAGAAGGAGTTCAGATCAAGAGAAAAGCAAAGGTATGACAAATCAACTCCTAAAGAAGTTATTTGTTATGGTTGCAGGAAACCTGGACACTACCTGACAGAATGTCCAGAAAATCAAAAGAAAGAGAAGAAAAAGGACAAAGAAGAGAAGAAAAGCTCCAGCAAGTCTTCATCACACAATCACAAAAAGAAGGGAAGAGGATTTATAGCAGAATCCTGGAGTGACACTGAATCTGAATCATCATCCAGCTCATCTGATGATGATGAAGAAAAGTCAAAGGAAAGTGACCAATGTCTGATGGCAATATATGACTCAGCCAGTGAGTCAGAAGATGCCTTCTCATCCAGCTCCAATGATGATGAAGATGAAAGAACTTTCTGCATGATGGCTATCAATGCCTCAGGACATAACTGTGAAGAAAAATCAGAATCTGAAGCAGAAGATGATGCAGATCAGGTATTATCTGATTTTGATTTTACCTCAGTTGAATTCAAAGCTGAATTCAAAGTGCTTTGCTTAGACTTACTGAAATCTGAGAAAGAAATAATCTCACTTAGAAGTAAGCTAGCTGAAATGAATAATATAAGTGAAGAAAATAAAAATCTTAAGAAAGATTTGGCTGCCTCCAGGGAACAGATTGTTCTCATTGAGAACAAGTTGTCTGAAGCCAAGAAGTTTGAAGAATCCCTAAATGGGAGAAGCATCAAACTGATGGACATAACAAGCAAAGTAAATGCTAGACTTAATAGCAAGCTGGGCTTGGGTGCCTCATCAAGTGAGCCACATCTGATTAAGAAGAATATATTATCTACACCCATAAAGTTCATATCTGCTAAAGGCAAAAAGGCTGTAGAAGCAAATAAAGTCATTTCAAGCAAGTCTGTTAAGAATAAAAGAATTCAGAAGAATTCGTCGAACGGAGCTCGACAAAAAGATTTCAATCTGTCGAACGAAGATCGACGAAAACTGAAAACAGATTTTCAGTATAGTTATTACATGGACGGCAATTGACAAAATCATGCACATTCGTCGAACGGCGATCGACGAATTTACCCAAATTTGTCGAACAGATACTATACATAGAATTTCAGGAATTCTAAATCTAAACACACTAAGAATCCTTTTACTGAATGGATTATACCTCCATGGAGATATCATCCACAAGGCTATAAGGATCATCATGAAATGTCCTTTATTTCTGAGTATTGTGGTAAGACAAAAGGACCCAAGGTAGTCTGGGTCAAAAACAACTAGTTTATGTTTATGTCTTTGCAGGTACACAGCTGTCCAAGAACAAGTGAAAAATGGTATTTGGACAGTGGATGTTCAAAACATATGACAGGGAACAAGACAAATCTGAGCAATTACAAAGCAAAGCTTGGACCAAAAGTCATATTTGGAGACTCCAACTGTGGACAGACCAAAGGCTATGGAAAAGTCAAGGTTGGAGAAGTCACCTTCAAAGAGGTAGCTTATGTAAAGGGACTAAAGCATAACCTTATCAGCATAAGTCAATTATGTGATGAAGGATATCAGGTAACATTTAATATATTGAATTGCCTTATTAAATCTACTGATGGTATTACTGTTTTATCAGGTATTAGACAAGGTAATATATATTTAGTGAATTTTAATTCATCTACTTCAGAAGTTTGTTTATTTAGTGATGTAAGCAAATCTAGTGAACTTTTGCATAAGAGATTAGGACATGTAAACCTTAGGACCATTACTAAATTATCTAAGGACAATCTTGTTAGAGGTTTACCCTTAGGATCATATAAGAAAGAAGGTCTTTATGGGCATGTCAACTAGGCAAGCAAACTAAAAATAGCTTTAAATCATTATCTAAAAGTGATTCATCTAGAATCTTATATTTGCTACATATGGACCTTTTTGGACCTATAACAACAAAGAGTTTAGGGGGAAATCTTACACTCTAGTTATTATAAATGACTTCTCTAGATTCACTTGGGTGTTCTTTTTGAGAGAAAAGTCAGATAACTTTAAGGTTCTTACAGACTTTCTTAAGAGCATACAGATTGAGTACTCTACTGTAGTTGCATTGATCAGAAGTGATCATGGTACTGAGTTTGAGTCTCTTCTTATGCAAGAATTCTGTGAGATGGAAGGTATCAGGCATTGCTTCTCAGCTCCTAGAACTCCTCAACAAAATGGGGTAGTTGAAAGGAAAAATAGAACTCTAATTGAATCAGCAAGAACATTGCTTGCAGATGCAAATTTGCCCCTATCCTTTTGGGGGGAGGCTGTTAGCACAGCAAATTATGTTCTGAATAGAAGTTTGATACACAAACTTAAGGGAAAGACTCCTTATGAATTACTTAAAGGGAAGAAACCTAAAGTTAACTATTTTAGAGCATTTGGCTGTAGATGTTTCATTCACAATAATGATAAGAAATACCTTAGGAAATTTGAACCAAAATCAGATGAAGGAATTTTCTTAGGTTATTCACTTGTCAGTAAAGCATATAGGATCTACAATAAATCTACCCTTAAAAAAATAGAAGAATCTATGCATGTCACTTTTGATGAAACTAACATGTTTTATAAGGAGAAGATTTCCTCTACCATAGAAAATCTGCAGGTACCTATATTATGTGAGCAGCTAGATCATTTAGCTCTACATAAAGAAGGAATTCTGAATCCTGAACAACAGAATGATGAAGAGAGTGAAGAAGAAAATCTCCCAGATTTTGCTGAAAGTTCAGAACAGATAACAACAGATCAGTCTTCACAAAATATAGCAGCTGAACAAATTCCCCAAGTGGAAATTATTGTTGAACCAGCTACAACTGTTGACCACATCACAGTTAGAGATCATCCAATATCACAAGTGATTTGTGATATTTCAGCAGGTGTGCAAACAAGGAATCAAGTAAGTCAGAACATGATGCACACATGTTTTCTCTCTCAGATTGAACCTCAATCTCTACAAGATGCAGAACAAGATCCCAACTGGATCATTGCTATGCAAGAGGAACTCAATCAGTTTAAGAGAAACAAAGTATGGGATTTGGTTCCTATGCCAAAATACCATCCAGTGATTGGCACCAAATGAGTCTTCTGGAATAAGCTAGATGAACAAGGCAACATTGTAAGAAATAAAGCAAGACGGGTAGCTCAAGGATATTCACAGGAAGAAGGTATTGATTATGATCAGACCTTTGCTCCTGTTATAAGACTTGAAGCAATCAGAATTTTTCTTGCATTTGCTGCATATAAAAAGTTCAAGGTATATCGAATGGATGTAAAGAGTGCTTTCTTAAATGGAGAAATCAAAGAAGAAGTATATGTAGAACAACCACCAGGTTTCATCTCTCCAACTCAACCCTCTTTTGTATTTAAGCTTAAGAAAGCTCTTTATGGTCTCAAAAAAGCTCCTAGAGCATGGTATGAGACTTTAGCTAGTTTTCTTTTGGAAAACAATTTCTGTTGAGGCATAGTAGACGAAACATTATTTTTCAGGATACATAAAAATAAAACTTTGCTAGTTCAAATATATGTAGATGACATTATTTTTGGCTCTACTGATTCAAATTTGTGCAAAAGATTTTCTAATCTAATGCAATCTAAATTTGAAATGAGTAGTATGGGTGAGTTATAATACTTCCTTGGTCTTCAAGTGAAGCAAACTCCAAATGGAATCTTCATATCCCAATCTAAGTATGCTAAGGAATTAGTGAAAAGATTTTGTATGTTTGATTCTTCCACCATGAAAACACCCATGCCCTCAAATGCTGTTGTTGATAATGATGAATCAGGGAAACCTATTGATTCAAAAGAATATAGATCAATTGTTGGCTCACTACTTTATTTAACAGCAAGTAGGCCTGACATAATGTTTGCTACCTGTATTTGTGCTAGGTTTCAAGTTAACCCCAAAGAATCTCATCTAATTTTATTAAAAAGGATTTTGAGATATATAAAGGGTTGCCCTAATCTAGGTCTCTGGTATCCAACAGCATCTGAATTTGAATTAACTGGATTCTCATATTCAGATTATGCAGGATGCAGAGTAGACAGGAAAAGCACATCAGGAACTTGTCAGTTTCTTGGTGATAGGCTTGTGTCTTGGTTTTGTAAGAAACAGACATCTGTGTCCACAACAATAGCTAAAGCTGAATACATAGCTGCTGGCAGTTGCTGCTCACAGATGTTGTGGATACAAAATCAACTCCTAGATTATGGTGTCAACTTAAATAATTCAACTATATTTTGTGACAATACTAGTGCAATATCTATAGCACAAAATCCAGTTCTCCATGGTAGGACTAAACACTTAGAAATTAGGCACCACTTCCTTAGGGATAATGTGGATAAAAATACAATTTGCCTACAATTTATTTCTACTGATTTACAAAGAGCTGACATTTTCACCAAGCCATTGGATGAAAAGAAGCATATCTTCTTTATAAATCAAATAGGAATGATAGATGGAGACTCAATCTGTTAAAAAATTGACACTTCTATTTATCCCCAAAATTCGTCGAACGAAGGACGACGAATTTGTATCATTTGTCAAACGGTGGTCGACGAAACCTTTTATCTTCTGAATCGATAAAGAAAATTTCACCTGTCGAACGGTCGTCGACGGAAAAGATATTTTTGTCGAACGGCGTCAGACGGAGACCTAAAGTCTTTTCGACTTCTACTTTTATTAGGTTTTTGCTGAACGCCGCTCCACAAATGCGCCCCCTTCTCCGATCCATATAATCTCTATTTTATTTCTTAATAGATCGCGCCTACAGAAATCGTTTCCCTCCAGTTCCCCTCTGCACTTGATCTTTCTCTCTTGCAGGTACGAATGGCGATTTCTCAAGCCGCGCTCTACTCGATGAAGTTCGATGCCGGGTTTGACATCGACATGGAATCTTTCGCACAATCCGACCAAGTATTCAACGATTTTCTTCAACTTTTGAAGAGCAACAGTTGAAGAAGTTCATGAGCACGAGGATAAAGTTGCATACAGCAGAAATCAAAGAATGGGCTTATACAGCTAAGCCAGAAGATGAGAGCATAACTGGAACAATCTCGGGACATCAGGTCACTCTTTCCCCAACTATTTTATCTGAAGTTTTTGGTTTTGTGAATGGTGATGATGATATAGAGATAAGTTCTGATGAATATGAGGAAGCTTTGATTAAAATGGGTCATTCCTCTGGAAACCCTAATCATCTGCTTAAGAAAACCTTGTCTTTGGAATACAAGTTTTTACCAGGTATTGTTGGAAAGGTGTTGTTAGGCAAAACAACGGGTCATGATTATATCAAAAGGCACCAATTTCTGTTGATGGTGGCCTTGATGGAAAAGAAGAAAGTGAATTGGGGATCACTACTGTTTGAGTTGATTAAGAATAAGGTATCTAAGGATAGTGTTTGTTTTGGAAGAATTATTGGTATTGTTCTGCAGGAAAGGCACCAAGACCTTCTGGTCTCTCCCAAGGTAACCATAATTGCTAGAAAGAAGTTGACCTCAGCTCTCTTTGAAGGGTGTTTCCAAAGAAGAACCCAGGAGCAGTTGTACAAAAAAAAGCTTCTGAAGACACCAGGACTGAAACAGTAACTTCCCCAACCCTTCCAGAAGCTCCTCCTCTTGTTTCTTCTCCTCCTCTCCCATCTCCACCTCAGCATTTCTCCCCTACACAAACACCACCTCCAAATTCTCCTACACCCATTGATGACACTCCACCTCCTTCTTTCACTCTTCTACCTCCTCATACTTCTCCACCTCCATCTCCTATACATGATGACTAACAGTCACCCATCCATCACTCTTGTCCTATTCATTCAAACCTCCCTCAACAACATGCAAATGTTTCAAACATCTTTGCACCAACATCCATTCCATCTACTTCTCAATCATCGTCTTCTCATCCACCTGAAATGTTATTTCTACATTTTCAATCTGTTGCAGATCAAATTCTTGAT
Organism: Dactylorhiza incarnata; assembly: GCA_033032865.1. Taxonomy (NCBI): domain Eukaryota; kingdom Viridiplantae; phylum Streptophyta; class Magnoliopsida; order Asparagales; family Orchidaceae; genus Dactylorhiza; species Dactylorhiza incarnata. The sequence goes on from JAWHQI010000003.1 coordinate 24,958,959, forward strand.
TACACTCTCCCTAAGCTAGATCAACTCCTGGATGCAAAACTTGCTCCAGTTCATCATTTTCTTTCAAATTTTGACTCCATATTGGATGCAAAACTTGCTCCAATTCTTTCAGCCATTTTTGAATTATCTTCTAAGATATCTTCAGCTCCTTCCTCTCTTTCTATCCCTTCTTCTAGGGGCCTAGATTCAGGTCTCCCTGAAGCTAGGCAGGGGGAGATGTTTCATGAAGAAGCTCCAAAAGCTCATGTTTCAGAAGGTTTAGTGTTTGAAGAGGATCAAGAAGCTACGGTTTCAGAAATTTTAGTATTTGATTTAGTATTTGATTCAGAAATGAGTGACTTATCTACAGCTTCAGCAGTACCAGTTATAGAAGAAATAAATAATATCTATATTCATCCTTCCTTAGATATTATTCATTTGCTATCTAAGTTCAATTCTATTTACTCAGTTCTGCCAAAATATCATGAATATTCTAGAGCAATTATTCCATACAATGCTCCCTTAGATAAAGTTCTGTTGAAAAAGATTATCAAAAGTCATAAAGTTCAGACTACAGAGCCAGATCCTATCTCAGTTCAAGTTCAAACTCAAGCTCCAAGTCAAGCAGAAAAATCAGCTGTAGTTACAGAAGAAACTCTCAAAAATTTTGATTTTCCAACTTTTGTCTTTGATGAATCACCAATTCCAGATTTTGATGAAATTTGGAAAGCAGAAGATGAAGCTTATGAAGCTGAAGAGCAAAGAATTAAAGCTCTTAAATTGATCAATGATTTATATGATAATCCAATTCCTTCTTCTGATTCTAATGAAGAAGATAGTGATAGTGATTCTGATGATACATTATCAAGGAAGAGAAAGAAAAGAAAAGCAAAGTCAAAGGCTGTCCCCAAGCCTCCAAACCCTGAGAATGATATTCCTTATTATGTTTTTCATAACATTACTCTTGACAAAGATACTCCACATTGGATGAAGTTCTTCAGAAATGAGAATAAAAGAAGAAAGAAGATGAGGAAGACTGGTTATATTCTGACAAGCCTGTCAAATATAACCATCCTCCTCCTCCAGCAGCAGACTCATCAGCACCATTTTCCTCCTCTCAGAAGTCCACCCCTCAGCAATCAAGGAGACCAGCTAGCACAAGTGGTCATCAGAGATATTGGTCTTCAGGACATTCTTCAAGCTCTTCCAGAAATATTTCTACAGAATACAAATATCATATATCTGATGGATCCATGCAAAAGAAAAGAAATATTCCTTTTGACAAACCTTCAGTACAGGACACTGATCTTGATGGAATACCTTATTTCCCAATTGTTACAGAAGCTGAAGAAATAGCACAGATGGCTAGATTCAGGGAAAATATTGCTACAGCTCAGATAAATAAAGCTAAAGCTGAAGGAAAGGATTATTCTCAGTATTCAACTATGTCAGAATATAGAAGAAAAGAATTTGAAAAGTATAAATCAAAGAATCTTTTCAATGCTGAAGAATTCTTGATCCAGCACCCTCAAGCAGTTGTTATTCAAGGTAAATCTCAAACCATTCTGGGAGCTCGGGATCTCTACTTGAGTAAGAAGAAATTTGAAGATCCTAACAGAAAAATCATTTTCAAGCTTCCCTCTGCAAATTAATGAAAAGGTTCAGACTTTATTGTGTTTTTGTTTATCATTTTGATTGTAAAGTTTCTAAACTCAGAGCACTATGATTTATTCTATCTGCTGAAATGGATTTACATTCTGTCAGATATATATTTTATGCTCTGCTGTTTATTCTCTTGTTGTTTATTATTTTGAATAATTGTAAAATAGTGTCCTAACCCAAATAGGGGGAAATTGTTGGAACAACCCTATTACTGATTTGGGCTAGGATCACTATGTGTCGAACTAGGATCAAGTTGACCCCATTGTATAGTTTAAGGGTCAAGTCTTTAGGCTGATAGATTAGCTAGAACTTAAGGAAAAATTAAGTTCCCATCATTCGACAAATGGCTAGTGGCGCTCGATAGATGGCTGCCAGCGCTCGACAGTTTTTCCAGCCAGCGCTCGACAGTTCTCCAGCCAGCTCTCGATAGTTTTCCAGCCAGTGTTCGACATTCTCTGAGCAGCGCTCGACGAATTTCAGCCAGCGCTAGACAAATTTCTTATTGAAGCTCAGATCGACAAATATTGATTCCAGATCAATTAATACTTTAATATCAGTTATTTGTCAGTACTCTGAACTCAGATCGACGACTCTAACGGATATATTCAGTATATTTGGACATATTTAAGTAAGGATATTATATTCTTTGAATATATTCTTTTTTTCCTTTTTCCAAGACAAAAATAGTCGTTGACAATTAATGCAAAGGAATATTACACGGCTAAGGAATTAAAGGACCTGCAAATGTCGTTTGGTTTTTGTTGTTATTCCAAGAAAGATTTAAAGACTGGTTATTCTATTTCAAAAATAGAATATATCAAGACAGACTTTATTGTCTCAGCTCTCGACAGAATTCAAACATCATTCTTACTGAATACACAGAGAGAACAACAAGAACAGAAAAAGAAGAAGAAGAACACTCAGAAAATATTATCAGTCTTCTTCTTCCTCCTCAAGCAGCAATCTCTACTTCTCTGAGAACATCCTCTTCAAGTTCAATCTCTCAGATATCTGCTGCAAGTTCGAGTCTTCTAAAAGATCAACAAGGAATCTGAAGAATCTTTTCTTCCAGATCAATCTGCTACAGAAGATTTGTGTCTTCAAGAGAAAGCTTCGCCAACATCTGTCAAATACTTCAATCAGATAGGGGGAGCTTTACAACAAGTCCACTAGAGTCTTCTCTCAGCATCTTGACAGAGAAGAACACTATAACCCTTTTCTCACCTCTCTTGTACAGGGTTAATACTCCCTTCAAAAGTGTACCTCCTTGGTGGCAAGACACCTGATCAAAAAATCCAATTGGTTTTGAGCACCTGAACAAAAGCTCTATGGTGTGTGGACACCTGATCAAAATCACCTTGGTGTTAGGGCACCTGATCAACCCTCCTAGTGGACTCCTACCAAGGGTGGTAGAAGAGTGGACTACCCAGATTTATTAGGGAACCACTAGAAATTCCTTGTGTCCTCTGTGTTTGCTTATTTCTTTGTGCTGTGCTGTGTGCTTTTATTTATTCTGTTTTTCTGCTTATATATATATATATCTCACATTGCTTACACATATATATAACACTATTTTAATTCCACTATAAGAACTAAGGAAAAGTTTTTAATACTCTATTCACCCCCCCCCCCCCCCTCTAGAGTAACTTAAGATCTAACCTCCACTTTTAGCTTCCAATCAGGAACTCCTCCTCAACTGGATCACTACCCATGATGGAGCTTCTTATTTCTTCAGAAACCTCTGTGTGAGCAGGTTCACCCATGTCTTCTGAGATCATTTGATTTTGATCTACCTCCCCCTCTGTCAAAGCAGGGTTTGGTAGACTTGGGGCTCCTACTTCTTTAGAAACCTTTGATGGGTTTAGGTCTGGAATTGGTGATGCTTCTCCTCTTCCAGAATTATTAGAGGACCCTTCCTTGTCTGATTCATCAACTATCTCTATTTTCTTTTTCTTTTCTTTTGGATCAATTTGGGCATCCTTTGGAGTTTTGGGAATGACTCTCTCCTATCTATCCAGCATTTTTGAGTCCAACCTCTTTGAGTAGTACAGAGGTGCTCACATGTTCTTCTTCACAATATCCCCAAGGATATTCAGTTGGAGGATGGATTGGATTCTTCCATATGATGGAGTCTTTGGGGGGTTCTTGATTCTCTGGAATAAGAATTTTTCCAATCTGTCTTCTTTGAAACAATGATCCTACACATTGTTTCAAATATATCTTTTGAAATCTGGTCGTGGGAACCAAGCTTGCACAGCAGTACTTTCCCTACAATATCTACAAGGAGATTTCCCTATTGATTAAATTCGTCCTTCTTAATAGACTCATAGGTCTTGCCACTATGCCCACACCAGGCATATCCAACAGATAGATCCTCAATGGTCAAGTCTTCCTCTTCGACCTCTTTTCCTAGCCTAGGAATCCTCAGAGCTTTTCCTAAGCTCTTGGCAGTTACTTTGATCTTCTCTCCAGCCATAGTAGTCTTTAGAATAGCCCTTGAGCTATTTGTTCTAGCTCCATCAAAGAATTCCTGGACTTTTTTGTTCATGAGAGCACTGGGTTCACAGAGCATGAACTCCAGCCCAGCTGATTCTATCAATACAATTACTGACCTGATTTCTTCAGAGCAAGAACTGAATCCTCCCCTCATGAGTTTGCATCCAGAGATGATTGAGGATTCTTCCTTCTTTGGAGCCATTGTTGGAGAACGTCGAGAGCAGAGATTGTCGGAGACGGAACGGAGGTTTGTCGTGGAAATGACTCTGGGCAAATTAAAGCGTATTTTTTGACCTAAGCATTTACTCTATTTATATTAAGGTAGATGAAGAGGCGCGTACCTTTTTGTCTTGGTTAATAGATTAAGACTTCATCAGACGGCTCAGATTAGGGATCCAATATAGCATGAAGTGTTTGTGCTGTATTTTGATGATGTGCTTTTTTGTCGTGATATTGTCATCGAAATCACTTCAGCGTTGTCGTAGAGATTTTACTAATATCGTCGAGACACAGATTTTGTCGTCGAGACTGCTTCTCTTGTATCACTGAGAATTCATCTATGTCGTTGAAACACTCATATGATACTTGTCTAACTTGAGCACTCATTGAGGAATTCTTGGAATTATTCTTACTTATATTATCACTGATACGTAAAATTTAGGATATAAAATTTCTCCAAATTCTACGAACTATAGGCAAGAGCACCTATCATTCATAGTATTGGATATTTAGAAATAAATATCAAGTGTCGTATTCCACGGGGTTGTTGATTACTTCTACTCACGCAAATTAATATTATTTTATCTAGATTTAAGAAGATTTTTAGAATAATAAAAGAGAAAAGAAAGAAAAGGGCATTTGATCGGAAATCCTTCTTGAGTTAAATAAATTGTAAAATCTAAATTCATAACCAAAAGCGATAGAATAATTCGACCGTGGAGGTTCCCAAAATATGGTAGAGCCTCTCTCAAGAGAACTACCACCTAACCTTAGGTTGATCGATTAAGACCCCTCGGCCAGTCGAAACCCCTAAGCTTGCTTTATGCGGTGAGCCCCACTATTGGATTTGACTCCAATCCGGAAGATTTGTGTCACCCTCTCTCGAGGAATGCATGCAACTCTTTCCACTAATGAATGATCTACACAAATTCATGGATCTCTCGATCACTAGAAAATGGATCAAGAATTGATATTCATATACCGGCAATTTGAGATCAATCGAGAAAAATCAAAAGTGGATCGTAATAATTCTTAAACTAAAGCTACGAAAATGAGAGATTACAAAATAAGAAAAGCTTAAGAATTCATCCGATCAAATGCTATAAATTCAGCTAAACATATTTGAAAAGAGAAACATTTTTATAACTAAGTAAAGAGAATTACAATTGCAGGAATTGGAAATCTAAACTATGAATTGAAATTTGCAAGACATAAAGTAAATCTGCATAAAGAAAATACAATAAGAAAATGCTGAAAAAACTAATCTAAAAATGACCCAATCTAAGCTAGGATCGGATCCCCATCACTTTGGCAGCAACTGGCTTTTATAGGCAGAAAATTGCTGAGTCACGCCCTTGGTCACGCCTGTGACCAAGGGCGTGTAAGCTGCGTAATTGCGTCTTGAAAGCCCGGGAACGTTGGGGAAGAGAAACCGCCAAAAATCAATTGCATGGCGGGTCACGGCCTCGGTCACGCCCGTGACCAAGGGCGTGCCTTGAACGGGTCTGGAAACGGAGGGAAACGCTGCGATCTGGAGTTAATCTGGCGGTTGCAGAAGAGTCACGGCCTCGGTCACGCCCGTGACCGAGGGCGTGTAAGCTAGAAACGGCGGGAATTGATTGCTGGCTGAAATGAATGCATTTCGGGCAAGTCACGCCCGTGATATTGAGGTCACGCCCTCTGTCACGCCCGTGTCAGAGGGCGTGTAATTTTAATCTGACGTGGCGGCTAACTTCTTCAACTGGAATACGCGGGGCTGGTTCACGGCCGTGACATAAAGTCACGCCCTTGGTCACGCCCGTGACCAATGCCGTGTACTTTGCGATTTCGGCTGAAATTCTCCAAATATTCTCCTGATTACTCTTATGAGCTTGAAATTGCTATTAACAGCCCAGATTAGCTGAAAACACAAAACAAAGTGAATTAGACATATATTAAACTAAAATTATATAAAAACTAATTAATTACTACTAAAATATTATATAAAAATAACAATAAATAATATACTATCAAATACCCCCATACTTAAGCTTTTGCTATTCCAGAGCAAAACTAATTTATAAGCATGAGAAGAATTTATAGGACATTCCAAAAAGGTTTACTTCCAATTATGTATTCCAAATTTTATAAGACTCATATCAAATTAAGTTAAGAAATTAAAATTTAGATTTATTAGAAATAATTTATAATTCATAAATTGAAATGAGTAGAATAAATATTAGTTTCAAAATTCTCTAACTAAATCTCCATAAACAAAATTGCATTGAATTAAGTAAAATAATCCAAGATTAAAATTATATAAACTTTACAATCATGAGAAACTTTTAGAAAACTACAAAAAATTAACTATGCTCTCTTAAAAATATCTTGGATAAGCAAATAAACTTGGCTAATTGGGGTAAAATTGGCATTGAAGAAGTTACTTTGAATATAGGAAATGATGAATTTTATCCTCTCATTTCCATCTTTTTTAAATTTCTTCTTCTTTAATATCCCAAATGTATATGTTTAGGAGTGATGAATTTTATCCTCTCAACTCCATGCCATATAATCTTTTACTAATTTGGGTGCATATGTTTAGGAATGATGAATTTTATCCTCTCATTTCCATGACATATGATCTTTTCAAACCTTTTTTTATGCCAAATAAAGGGTCAAATAAAAAGGTAGGGGAAGGTATAGGGTTTAAAGGCTACAAAAATTCCAAAGATACATTTTAAGAGCATAGAAAACAAATTGAGCAATCTATAAGAAACTATGAGTTCAAGTTAATATAAGTAAAATCTAAAGATATTTAACACAATTACTACAAAATTGAATTATGATATTTTAAAGAGAGAAAGTAAAACTAAGAAATATTCTAAACAAATCAAGATAATGAAAAACTCATTAAATCAAATTCATCTAAAAATTAAATCTAACATATATTGAAGAGAAATATAAGATTAAAACTACATAAAAAGAAAACTCTTTAAAAAGCCTATAAAGAAAACTCATAATTAAAATCAATTTTGCATAAATGAAGTTTGGAGAAATTTAATATTACAAAATTTATTTTATTGAAAATTAAAATAGTTTTTTAAATGAAAACATTTTTTTTTGAATTTTGTAAATTTTTATAACAAAATTGAAAATAAAGAAGAAAAAAAAAATCAATTTTTTTATGATGAAAAAGATTTTCTAATTTTTTTTGGATTTTTAATAAAAACTGAATATAGGAGAATACACCCCCATACTTAAAAATAAACATTGTCCCCAATGTTTATAAGCCAAGTAGGAGGGAAAAGAAAATAAAATGCGGAAAAAGTAAAGTGCAAGAAAAATAAAGATAAGCAAGGGGTGCCTCCCAAGAGCGCTTTCTTTTTCCCGTCTTTAAGCTAGACGGTTATTGTTAGGAAAAAGAAAAATAAAAAGAAAGGTACACAGGCAACTCCCTTAATTCATGCTCAGGTGAGCATGCTGAAATCCGCTGCCCGACTACTCCTCCGCTATAGTCGTGATTCTTTGGTTGTCCGTTAGCTTGAAATTGTGAATCCAAATTACCTATACATACCTTAGGTAATTTGAATTGCTGGAGATGAGCGGCAAATGGATCGGTGAAAACGTTGGGTTGCAACGGCTCATCATCTACAAGAAAATTATTAGTATAAAAAGAATCAAGATTAAGCGAGTCAGAAAATTTTTCACAAGGAGGAGTTTCTTGCGAAAATACATGATTAAGCGTCGGTTGTTTATTTTCAAAAATAAAAGAATTATCAGAAAAATCAATACAAAGGGGAGAAAATTCATGAGACACAATTTCTTCATGAATTATAATTTCATGAGAATGAGAAGAAAGGGCGGGCGAAGGAGAAGAAGAAAAATTTTCATTTTCTAATTCGTCCGGTGTCTCCATGACTTTGCGAAATTCTTGGTACACTTGTTCTTCTTGATCTTGAGAATAAACATTTAAAGTGGGAGAAATAACATTCGAAAAAATTTCAAGATCAGAAGAAGAACAAATTTGTGGAAAAGGCGAGGAATGCAAATCATAATTGAAGGAATTTCCATTTTCGCACTGAAAACTATCCGGGTGACCTTGCCACCATGAATAATCAACATCAGAGTAAGAAGGAAATTCATTCAAATCATTATTTAAAGAAAAATTATTTTCATCATAAAAATTATTATTTTCATTATAAAAATTATAATTTTTATTAGAAAAATTAATTTGATTGTCATTAGAAAAATGTTGAAATGAAAAATAGCATTCCTCACAAGAATGATGACCCCCACAAAAAGGACAAAAAATTTGGCACATTCGTGCGGCTTCCAAAAGAATGACTTTATTTTGAAGCTCGGCAACTTTTGCGACCAATTGCGATAACATCATGTTTGAAGAAAGAAAAATTTACAACCGTCACTTAATAGAATGAAATTTAAAAATAAAGCAAAAATAGAAATGGGGGTGGAGAAAGAGAATGATAAAAGTAATAAAATCTACGCTTTCAAAATATCAACAAAAATACTTCCCCGGCAACGGCGCCAAAAACTTGATACGTAAAATTTAGGATATAAAATTTCTCCAAATTCTACGAACTATAGGCAAGAGCACCTATCATTCATAGTATAGGATATTTAGAAATAAATATCAAGTATCGTATTCCACGGGGTTGTTGATTACTTCTACTCACGCAAATTAATATTATTTTATCTAGATTTAAGAAGATTTTTAGAATAATAAAAGAGAAAAGAACGAAAAGGGCATTTGATCGGAAATCCTTCTTGAGTTAAATAAATTGTAAAATCTAAATTCATAACCAAAAGCGATAGAATAATTCGACCGTGGAGGTTCCCAAAATATGGTAGAGCCTCTCTCAAGAGAACTACCACCTAACCTTAGGTTGATCGATTAAGACCCCTCGGCCAGTCGAAACCCCTAAGCTTGCTTTATGCGGTGAGCCCCACTATTGGATTTGACTCCAATCCGGAAGATTTGTGTCACCCTCTCTCGAGGAATGCATGCAACTCTTTCCACTAATGAATGATCTACACAAATTCATGGATCTCTCGATCACTAGAAAATGGATCAAGAATTGATATTCATATACCGGCAATATGAGATCAATCGAGAAAAATCAAAAGTGGATCGTAATAATTCTTAAACTAAAGCTACGAAAATGAGAGATTACAAAATAAGAAAAGCTTAAGAATTCATCCGATCAAATGCTATAAATTCAGCTAAACATATTTGAAAAGAGAAACATTTTTATAACTAAGTAAAGAGAATTACAATTGCAGGAATTGGAAATCTAAACTATGAATTGAAATTTGCAAGACATAAAGTAAATCTGCATAAAGAAAATACAATAAGAAAATGCTGAAAAAACTAATCTAAAAATGACCCAATCTAAGCTAGGATCGGATCCCCATCACTTTGGCAGCAACTGGCTTTTATAGGCAGAAAATTGCTGAGTCACGCCCTTGGTCACGCCCGTGACCAAGGGCGTGTAAGCTGCGTAATTACGTCTTGAAAGCCCGGGAACGTTGGGGAAGAGAAACCGCCAAAAATCAATTGCATGGCGGGTCACGGCCTCGGTCACGCCCGTGACCAAGGGCGTGCCTTGAACGGGTCTGGAAACGGCGGGAAACGCTGTGATCTGGAGTTAATCTGGCGGTTGCAGAAGAGTCACGGCCTCGGTCACGCCCGTGACCGAGGGCGTGTAAGCTAGAAACGGCGGGAATTGATTGCTGGCTGAAATGAATGCATTTCGGGCAAGTCACGCCCGTGATATTGAGGTCACGCCCTCTGTCACGCCCGTGTCAGAGGGCGTGTAATTTTAATCTGACGTGGCGGCTAACTTCTTCAACTGGAATACGCGGGGCTGGTTCACGGCCGTGACATAAAGTCACGCCCTTGGTCACGCCCGTGACCAATGCCGTGTACTTTGCGATTTCGGCTGAAATTCTCCAAATATTCTCCTGATTACTCTTATGAGCTTGAAATTGCTATTAACAGCCCAGATTAGCTGAAAACACAAAACAAAGTGAATTAGACATATATTAAACTAAAATTATATAAAAACTAATTAATTACTACTAAAATATTATATAAAAATAACAATAAATAATATACTATCAATCACCTTCACAACTCTTTTGTAGAATATCAATTTGATGTTTACATGGGCAGGGCTTCATTCTTCAAGGTTTGGTTTCTCTTTTCTTTCATTCATTTTCTTCATCTTAACATCTCATTCTTCAAAGGTAGCATGTTGGATTTTGCTTTCTAACTCACCTACTTCTCAACCATGGAGATGAGAGAGTAGGGACTATGATGTTTGGACATTCTATTCATCTTCTATCATTGATCTGGGTTCTTCATTTATGAGTGAACCTATGTACTCCCCCTCCATTGCTGCAGTAATTTGAGAGATTCTTCTAATGTACTTCATGTTGAGGAGCTGGATTATTTTCCATTAGTTGTATCTTCCCTTAGATGGCTTCTCCTTAATAGAAGTAAGAGAGGGATGAACTTCTTGTGGGGAAGTGTGCTGATATTAAAGTGATATCTGTTTGTTTGAAACTTCAAGTATCATTATTAATTTATTCTCTTTGAATTGAATTTTCTTGAATACTTATTCACTCCAGCCTTGTGCCTGGAGCAATCATTGTCTAAATACCAAAAGGGTTGGCATTTAGACATACCTGCAAAAAGGATTATTTATCCTTAGGTACCCAATTGGATTTGGGTCCTAGGTTCATGTTTGGAAAATAACTTAAATTACTACACCTATGAGTGGTCTGCCCTCTTCTTGCACTAGGCACTGTTGGATTGAACCAGCAGTCCAGAGCAAAATGACCAATCTTTCCACATCACCAGCACTCATACCCGTTGTATCTTCTCTTATTCCTTTCCACCTGAAAATGATGGTGGGCAGGAGTGATGATAGATGACCTAACAGGCTTTGGGTGAACCTCATAATGGTGAGTATGTAATTGTGCTGATCTCACCACTTTTTGGTTCACCACCTTAGGAACAAGCTTGGCTGCCTTTCCCTTACTTTTAAGTGTTGATGTTGCAGATCCATGGACATGAGAACTTGGAATCCTTACTTGGGTCCTTCAAGGGGTGTTTGAGAAACACTTGTCCCAAAGCCTGCTCTTCTATGTGTGTTGGGGGCTTACTGCTTCTTGTAGAGCAAGCCTTGGTTAGATGATCATGTGAAGATTCCTGGTTAGAGAGATTTGATGCTTGTAGCTTCGCTTTGTAAGAAAGTTGGGCTTTAGATGTCTTGCCCTTGACTGTCTCCTTACCAAATCCTACACCACCTCTGAATGGTGCAGAGAATTGGTCAATGATGGGAAGGACAGTCTTGGGCATTGAGAAGCTAGTAACAATTTTCTTCTCAGGCAATAACATTTCCTCAAGGTCCTTAATGACCTTGTTCTTCTTACCCAACTCAGCATTTTGGAGTATTGTGACATTCTTGAGTTTGTCCATTTATTTTCTCGTAACAATCAGCTTCTCAGCTACCTCTTGGAGCTCAGATTGGACATATTTCAAGGATGCTAACCGCTTAGATTATGCTCTAAGAATCTTCTCTCTTCTCTTCAAAGTAATCCACAAGGCTTCATTATGCTGCACTAGGTTAGATTCAACCTCATGTGGAGATCTTGAGGATATGCTATTGCAAGCAGATCCATTCTCACTTTCATGCACAAAAACTATTATTGATTCATAATCAGAGACAGATAATGGGGACTCTAATAAGTACCTTCCTAGGAGAGGTGCAACCATCCTGGATTTATTCAGTTATGGCCATAAGTCTAATGAGAACTTCCTCCTTATCTTCTGATGAATCTGAGTCAGAATCACTGAGTGTTCTGATTTTCTTGGCCATGTGTTCTTTCTCAGATTCCTTCTTGTCCTTTGGACTTCTTCTATCACCACTCTTCTTGGATTCTTTCTTCTTAGAGAAGCAGTCATCTATCATGTGACCTGTCTTCTTGCAGTGAGAACACACTAGGTTAGCCAAATCAGATTCATTGATTTTAGAGTCATACCTTTCCTCCTTTGAAGATTTATCATGGTCATGTTGACTAGATCTTCTTGAGTTTGAGGAGGACGTTTTCTGTTTGTTTCTTCTTTTTTTGGACATCTTTATTTTGGGCTGCTTGGTGAGGAGTTCTAGCTCTGTAACAATGTCTTCAGATTTCGATGAGCATGCATCAGAAGCTTCTGTGTTCTCAAATAAATTATGAATTGTCGGAGGATTATCTTTGGTACTTCTCAAGATTTCACCCTCAAGATTCATGATCCTTTCTCTGGTGTTCCCCTTTGAATATTCTTCTCCAGTTTCCTTCATGTAGATTTCCAAAGAATCCCACATATCTCTTGTTGTTTTGCAATGATTGATGTGTTGAGATGTGGAATCATCAATTGCATTTCCAAGAATGTGTTTTGTTCTCTTATCCAAAGTTATTAGATCTTCATCTTCATTGGTGAACTGTGAAAAGATGTTAGGGACATAAGCTCCCTCTTCAACAACTATGAATAATCTGGGATCAGATGCTTACATTATAACTTTACTCTTAATTTCCATATCACAAAGTTCATTGATCTCATCTCTTGATGATGCTCACAGGCCATTGAAATATCATAACCCAATCAAAAACTATAGATCTTGTTCTAAGATGATAAGATTTTGAACTCAACCTAGCTCTAATACCAATTGAAAGATATGGCTTGTCAATGATCTGCACCTAGAGGGGGGGAGGGATTAGGTGTTTTCAATTTCTTTACTACTTTAAAATAGAACTATCACTACACAAAAGCAACACTGAAAACACACAATGATTTATAGTGGTTACCTACAAGGCAATGAGTCTAGATATAGTCCACTGTCCCTCCCACCTATCTAGCAGTGTGCTAGACTAGGCAACTTCTACAACTTAGATCTTTTCACTATAATCAGATCTTACAACTCAGGTTCTCACAGAACCTTACAAAGCTCAGACTTTACAAGTCCTACAAACTCAGATCTTCTACAAGACCCTACCAAAACTCAGGTTCACCAAGAACCCTACCAACTCAGATCTATCACTAGATCCTACAGCTCAGACCAATACCAAGATCCTACGATCTCAGGTTCACAAAGAATCCTACAGAAAAGTATGAATATGTTTGTTGTTGTAGAAGAAAAGTCTTCAAGATGGATGCTTTGAATGGCAGACTTCTTCATGTTCCTGAGCTCAGTGATCGTGAAGACTACTTAGCCTTACTTCTGAATCTTCTCCTTTGATGATAGATGCACTTCTAGTATAGGAGAAAAATTCTTTCTTGTCTCCTCAGCCAAGTGATGAAGATTTTCTTCTTCATCTTCTTATAATCTTTTCTTAATCAGATTTTGTATGCAGTTGGAAGAAGTGCATTTAAATCGACAATTTCTTGCTTTTATATTCTTCTGTAACTATTCATAAAAGTCTCTTTTTTAGAATACTTCCATAAATTGCCTAATAGATTATTTGCAAGAACCGGCAGAATCGATTATAATAAATTCCTTGCCGTTCTTGGAACTTGCAGAATATTGAAGTAATGAAATTCTTCCTTAATCATTGTGCAAAGACTATATTCTGCATAGAGAATATTATTTATTACTCCTTGATTGGTGCGCAAGATGGGCGGCGTGCATCTTCCCTAGATGTCAATTTCTAAGAGAATCGGCGCATTAAATGTTGCTGATGAATAGTAATTATACGTGTTTTTCTGTATAGGTTTTAGTGTATTTTTGCTTAGAATTATAAATAATCTATGTAATTAAATAAATAAATTGTTTGTTTTTGTTATTTTAAACTTTTAACTAAGTTTTATTTTAATTTAATAAACTTTCTGTCTTTTTGTTAAGACACGCCCTTGGACACGCCCGTGTCCAAGGGCGTGTTCACTAATCCCTAACATTTTCTTCTCTCCGTTCTTTTTCCGGCTCAAACATCAAGTCACGCCCTCGGTCACGCCCGTGACCGAGGCCGTGTACTTGGTCACGCCCGTGTTGGATAGCATCCCAGATTCCAGCCACTTGAAGCATTTCATCCAAAAAGTCAAAGTCACGGCCGTGACATTTCAGACACGCCCGTGACCCTCAATTCCTTCCAGAAGAACAAAGGACACGCCAGGTGTCACGCCCAGTTCAAGCTCCAGCCAGCCGACCCAGGTCACGCCCGTGACCTAGGCCGTGTACGATGGTCACGCCCGTGTACTTCCAAAGTCGCCGATCAAGCCTTCCAGATGCCTGCCTGGATCCAGCTATTCTGGCTATTCGCACCCCAAGCCGTGTCACGCCCTCAGACACGCCCGTGTCTGAGGGCGTGTAATTCCAAAAATTTTCCTATAAATAGCCAGATTCAGCTGAGTCTAAGGGTTCAGAATTTTGAGACCTCTTCTTAAGATTGTGGACCAATTTTTGTTGTTTTCATGTTTTAGCTCTCTTTTTGCATTTTCTCTCTCTTATTTTGTAACCTCTTTATGATGGAAATGAAATAGATTTGCTTCTTTGTAATTCTCTTATCTTTGTTTTGGTTAAAGTGTGTGTGTGTTCTCTCTTTTTTCTTATTTCTTTCTCTTTTTTTTAGTTTTTGTAATTTTTGTTATTATAATTAGTTGTCCATTTTAATTTGGGTGTGTGTGTGTATGAGGCTAATTTTCATGTTTTTAGCTATTTTTTGTAATTTTTAGATGGTTTCAAAATTTGTGTGTGTGAGTGTATGAGTTTAGGTTAATTTCTCTCTTTTTTGTATTTTAATTTTTCTTTTTAGTTTTTGTAGTACTTTTGTAGTTTTTATTAAAGTAAGTGTGTGTGTGTGTGTTCTAGTATAGATTTTGTTTTATTTTAACTTTGATTTCATTTTTAGTAAGGGTGTGTGAGTGTAGGAGAATAGATTTTATTTTCTTTTAACTTAGTTTCATTTATGTTGTGTGTGTGAGTGTATGAGTTAATTTTTGTTTTCTTTAACATAGTTTTCGATTAAAGTAAGTGTGTGTGTGTGTGTGTGTGCTAGTATAGATTTTTGTTTTCTTTTAACTTAGATTTCATTTCAAGTAAGGGTGTGTGTGTGTAGGAGGATAAATTTTGCGCCTTTTTTGTAATTCAATAGCTTTTATTTCTGTCACGCATTTATTTCCCGCCTATCCATTTGGATAGGACTTGTCACGCATTTATTTCCCGCCTATCCATTTGGATAGGACTTGTCGCGCATTTATTTCCCGCCTATCCATTTGGATAGGACTCGCTCACGCATTTATTTCCCCTCTTCCTATTTGGGTAGGGATTGCATTTCTTTAATTTCTGCAATTTACCGCTTTCATTTTAATTTCGTAGAGTGTGTGCGTTTTCAATTAGTGCGTCTTTTGTTTTTAATATAATTGCTTTTTGCTAATTCCGCTAACCGCTCAATCACTTAAAATCGCCGTAGTTATCATTATCGCTTTATAAAACTCTAAAAAAAATCTAAGCAAAACTACTTTCTAAATTAACGTTTTTGTGCTTTCTCGCTTTTTATCGCAATTATCGTTAAACGCATGCCAACCTTAATTTTTGTCATTAGTTTTTCTATAAACTTATAAAAATCAATTCAAAACTCTTTTCGATAAAATAATAGCGCGTTCCTAAGAAATAGAAATAATCGATACGACCTTGGAAAAATACGACCTTGATATTTCAAAAAAAATATCCTATACTACTATCGATAAGGTCCACTTGCCTTTATTGATTTTAGTCCGGATAATTATATAAACCCAAAAGCTTTCTCTCAAAAGCAAAAATTAAAACTCTCTTTTAAGAACAATTAGAAAATTGTTGCAACAAACCTTTGGTTGTTGCAACTAGCTCAAGGTAAAAGGAGTTTTAAAACTATCATTTACAAAGTTGTTGCAACAACTCACAAAATTGTTGCAACAACATATTCAAAAAGCTTTCAACTTTCATTTCAAACATAAGCCTTTCAAACCCTTTCTACTTAGCTTTTGGCGACGCGGCCAAAGAGTAATCCTCGATATTTCGAAAGAGGAAAAGGCTGTTACTTCTATCTTTCGATAGGATAACGGGTAATTCCTCGAAGTAGAATTACTCGCGGGACTCTTCGAAAACGTCCGCCTAAGATTAAAGTTTAAAGATAGAAAGAGCTTTTCTAAAAAGAAAAATTTTAGCGTATCAGTTGCCTTACAACTATCAAGACGATATTGTTCCTTCAAGACGATATCGTCTTGATCAACAGATATTCTTCATGACGATGTCGTCGATATACTTTCTACTTCAGTACTTGGCTTGCTATCTCAATGAGATTGCTTCTTCTAGATAATATCGCTGAGATACTTCCTTATGTGCAATATGTCTTCAATCTTCAAGGTAGTATGCTTCCATTAAGACAATGTCGTCGACATATATCCTTCTTCAAGGCTTTATGTAATGTCAGAACGATATAACTTTCAGTAGAACTTAAGACTTATTCTTCAGGTTGATTGTCTTTCTTTAAGATGACATCGTCTTGATCTTCTAGATGACATAAGGTCTTCAAGCCGATGTTTATCCATATGATCCTTTCTTTATGAATTAAGGAGTTATATCTAATAGCCTTCAAGGTTGAACTTTTTCTTCAAGATGATATCGTAGAGATATCTTGGCTTTATCCACGACAAGCTTTCTTCAAAACGATGTCATTGATATCTGAACTTAACTTTATACACGATAAGCTTTCTTTCATATGATATCGTTGATATCTGAACTTAGCTTTATCCACGATAAGCTTTCTACAATCTTCAAGATGATGTGTCTTCATCAAGACGATATCATCGAAACTATTTCGACGATATGATACTTTACTCCATGATTTTTCTGCTGAGCCTTGAGACGATATTTTACTTAGTCTATACACTAGTGATGTAGCTTTGATGCTTTCTCAATGATTTGCACATTCCTAGATAATTTGAGACTTAGATAATTTCCTGATATATGATTTATCTTCTGCAGTCATGAATAAGTTGTATCATCAAATACATAATGCTTTTATCATTGATCTGAGCACTTCTTCAAATCAGGAACATTGTTGGCACAGTTCCCAACACTTCCTTTCACAAATGGAGCCAAAGAAGTTTGAAGAAGCCAATTCAGATCCATTCTGGATTATGGCTACACAAGAGGAATGAACCAATTCCAAAGATGTAAAGTCTGTAAATTAGTTCCCAGACCACATGGACACAACATAATTGGAACAAAATGGGTGTTCAGAAATAAAATGGATGAACTAGGAGTGATTATAAAGAATAATGCAAGGCTGGTTGTAAAGGTTTATAGACAAGTAGAAGGCATAGAGTTTGACCAAACCTTTGCTCCAGAAGCACGATTGGAGGTCATAGGGTTGTTTCTTGCATATGCAACCCATAATGTATTTAAGGCATATCAGATGGATGTCAAATCTACTTTCCTTAATGGAGACTTAAAAGAGGAAGTATAGGTAGAACAATCACTAGGTTTTGTAAACTCAACTTTTACCAATCATGTTTTCTATCTTAAGAAAGCTCTATATGGTCTTAAATAAGCACCTAGAGCTTGGTAAGTGACTTTATCTACCTTTCTCATTGAAAATAAGTTTTCAATGGGAAAGATAGATAAGACATTACTCCTAATGGAAATTAAAGTCAAGCTCTTGTTGGTACAAATATATGTTGATGATATAATCTTTGGATCTATAGATGATTCACCTTTGTAAAAGGTTTGCCAACCTTATGCAAGGGAAATTTGAAATGAGCAGCATGGGAGAGCTGAAATATTTCTTAGGTCTCCAAGTGAAGCAATCTGAAGATGGTATATTCATTTCTTAGACCAAGTTCACAAAAGAGCTCATAAAGAAGATTGGAATGGAGAGTACAACCGTTATAAGGACTCCAATGGGGTCCAATGTGTCCCTAGACAAGGCTGAGAAAGGGAAACTTTTTGATGAAACCATGTACAGATGCATCATTGGATCTTTGCTCTACCTAACTACTAGTATGCCAGACAATATGTTTGCTACATGTGTTTGTGCTAGATATCAAGTGAATCCTAAGGACTCTCACTACACCTCTGCTATGAGAATTTTGAGATACCTCTAGGGTACACTTCATCTTGGCTTATGGTGCCCTAGGAGTAATGATTTTGAACTAACAAGTTTTTTAGATACAGACTTGCAGGATGCAATGAAGATAGGAAAAGCACTTCAGGGACATGTCAATTCCTTGGAAGAAGACTAATATCTTGGAGCAGTAAAAAGCAAACCAGTGTTGCAATATCAACTACAGAGTCAGAATATAACTTTGTTGGGAGCTGCTGTGGACAGTTGCTTTGGATTCAACATCAACTTGAGGACTACAATCTACAAATAAGAAAGACTTTATTATATTGTGATTCCTCAAGTGCCATCTCAATTACCAAGAATCCAGTGGCACACAGCAGAACCAAGAATAAAGAAATCAGATATCACTTTCTTAGGGAGCATGTGGAGAGAGAAGACATTTGCTTAGAATATGTATTAATAGACATGCAAGTGGTTGACATATTCACGAAGCCCTTTGATGAAGCAAAATTCAATCAATTCAAAATTGAGCTTGGTATGCTTAATATGAATTGATTTACTTCTTATAGAATTATATTGATCATATTTTATTATATCTCCTCATTTAAATGATTTATTGGTATAAAGACCAGAGATCTGGTCAATACAAATGTTATCTAATTATTTGTTAGAAGTGTGCATAATTTCTGCTAGTTACAGTAAAATGTCGTAGAGATACTCTAGATGACATAGAAAATGTCGTAGAGACAATCTCGACAACACAGGAGAATGTCATCAGGAAGCAGTACATATCTATTGGCACATCAGAATTAACATTTTATTGGATAAATTTTCTCAAATTGTTCGCCAAAACAGGTGCACGCTTATATATATTCTTATTAAAATTATAATCTACATGAACATTAAGGTTTAAATACATCATAAATCCCTGAGTCTCTTGCGCGGCCTTTGAGTTCTCTTCATCCAGTCGACAAAGATTTCTTATACTCTCTGCAATTCTCTACAATTCAAGTCTCTAATGGCTCCCAAGATCATCTCTTCCATGAAGATGAATTTTGGAAATGAAGTCGTGCGAGACAGATTCAAACACGCATCGAAAGAAATCAAAAATGTCATATATCTGCTAAGTGCTTCTGGATTAGAGTATGCTCTATCTAAACCAACACTTATATTGATGAAAGAAGTACATGAATTTCTTAACAATGGGAAGGTAAGTTCAATAGGAAGGTACATTACGACTTCCATAGTAGGGAAGGATTTGAAAATATCTGCAAGAAGAATTGGCAGAATTCTTCATTTACCAGTTCTAAGTGAGAATGAAAAAGAAGAGGAAATCAGTGGGGAAGATCATGAATTAGCCCTAAAATGGTGTGTCTATTCATATAAGATATATGGATCATTATACATGAAGAAGATGAATCCTGCAGGAAAATTGTTGTCTAATATTGTTGGAAAGTCTATTTTGTGTAAAGCAGGCTCACATGATAGAATTTCAAAAAAAAAGTTCAAGATAATAACTGCCATCATATTAACAAAGAAGACTGATTAGAGTCAGTTTATGTTTGAGAAAATCAAGGTATGTTTAGACACCCCAAATTATGGAAGGATAATTTTTGTATATCTGATAAAGACTCTATGTGATAGGCTTGATGAATCACAAGGCACTCAAATGCATTATCTGAAGAAAATTGACTACAAGTCAATTGAAAGGTGGGAAAACCCCTTCTAAAAGCCTATCAGAGTCAAGGATAAACTTCTGAATAAGAAAGAAAATGAAAGTGGTAGCAAGCTCCAATGGCCATCCTAGTCATATTGAGGGGGAGCAATCTGAGCATCTTGCTCTTCAGGAAGATGTGCAAACATTAGAACCCATGGAGATGACCAGGGTAGTTAATGTTATGGAGAAGGTAGCAGAAGCTGAGAGGGAAACCATGGTAGACCACTCAGTACAAAATACGGTTGTGTTAAAGAGAGAGAGTCAGTCAATGATAACTCTGCCCAAAATACTGAAGTTGTTGAAATTGAAACAACTGAAATAATTGAGGGGGAGTCCGTCATACAGAACTCTGCTCAAAATACTGAAGTAATTGATGATGGAGATACTGAAATAATTATGGTGGAGTCTCAACATGAGAGCTCTGCCCAGAATGTAGCTGATGTTGTAGGTGTAGACCAACTTATAGAGGAAATTGCTGAAAGTATTCCTAAAGTTGCTACATAGATAAATGAACAACCTGAAGAGACAGGAGAAATAGAAATTACTGGAAAAGGCATTGTTTTGTTTAAAGGAAAGTCAGTTTTGACAGAGCCAGAAGCTGAGAAGAAACCTACTAAGGCTGACACTCCTGACTGCATGTATGAGGATTATGAATCTGAAACAGTTCCATACATTCCAAGAAAGGCTGGAGAACCTAGCAATGTCATTCATGCAACTAATGAAGATGTTCATGGTTCATTACTGGCTTAAATGAAGGCCTTGTTGGATAATCAATCAAAACAATTTGAATGTTATGTGGGCAAGGCTGTCCAAAGTTTGAGGAAGGAATTATCTAAGGAGATAGCAAAGGTAAAAGCTGAGATGGATAAACTAAATGCACAGACTTTGAACTTTTTCATGAAGGGTGCTCCTGTTGTGGATCATAAATCACAACAACTAGAAATAACACATAAAGGGCTTGAAGATATTATAAGAAATCAAGTTGTTACACCTGAATATCTTCAGAATGCATTCACTTATACAAACAATAACATGACAGAACATAGGATAAACATCCTTAAAAGAGTTCATTATTGCAGCCAACTACTTGATGAACATATCTTAGAAACAAAACATCATATCACTATAGGTGTGAACATGTTAAGTGATAAAGTCTCTGATTTTCAGGATAACATCTGTAGTATGTATCTAAAGAAGTTAGAAAGGGGAAGTAACCCATCATACAATAAGGTGTTGATCAAGTTATATGGATATCAAATTCTACAAGGCTTGCCTTGAATATTCTTTTGTTAAATTTTGATTTTGAGCCTACTCAACATGCTGAGTCATCTCACAAGAGAAAGGAAATGAAACCTAAAGAAGAGAACTTGTGTAACACCCTCCCTATTACATTGAATATAGTAGTAGGTCCGGCCAGGACCCCACGCCATATTAGACGAACAGAAGAGCGTGTTACTGAATTAGTTTCAAACAGTTAAGAACACAATCATCTCAGCACACAGAGTCGTACAACGGAAGCATTTATTTTATTAGGGGAAAACCAGTTCACAACTTGTCCACTTAGTTACAGGGAATGAAATGAAAACATGGTTTGCATATTATAATGTTTACAACAACTAGGTGGCTTACAAACGTCGGCTCGCAGGACAGCCACACATAATAAATAGTAAACATATCAGCTTGGCCTTTGAGGACCAGCACAGCACAGCAGCATGGGCCTCAGCCCGCTATTTCCTGCTAGTCTTGCCCGGGCCTGTACAAACAAATCCACCAAAGGACTGGGAAAATAAGCAACCGGTCAGCTTTACCTGACCCAAATATAACGACCCCACCCCATGCCTGGGACGGTGGTACTCCTTCCCTGAAAGCAAGCAATATCAGGATATATTTCACAGGTGCGTCTAAGCACCGCAAAAAAACAATCACCATATACGTCGACTCTTGACCGCATGTATTATGCTCTCAAGGCACACTCCATCCACAAGTCCTTTTTCAACTTGGATGGTCATTTGAGCTAAGCCGTACACACCAACATTTTCCAGCACTCTTTCATAGTCCAGTGCACCGAGGGGCGACCTCTTCACCACCACTATGCACGGGTTCGGATCAGCTAGGCCCGTGCTCAATCAACTCTACACGATGCGGGTAAGCTTTCACCTTGCCCCGATCACATAGACGACCTCACAGGGTCATCGCACCGGCCCCAGGTCCACTGGCTATCATACCGCATGATCTCGACGACCACTGGCGCTACCGACGTCACTAATGCTAGTGCCCGACGCTAGTAACAGAACCCAGTTCTGCTACCTTTTTCTGGGTATTGTCTGGGAAACCCCTCCAGAGCTCTTTGCAGCACGTCTCAGTACTCAAAACTGGAAAACACAGTATATATCACGGAGTCTTCTCTAGTATGCAACAAGTAAGCATCACTAATCCAGACCAACCTGTCTAGATGGGCTTCACACATCATGCATATGTCCGTACTTCAATTTCGGACTCTAAATGCAAATCCTGTGGGGATAACATCAACCCACCGGAAGAACCCATCAACTAATTAGTAGAAGTCTTCCAAATTATGTAAATCAAAGGACGCATATGTCCAAAGATTAGGGAGGATAATCGTTACCCTCGGCGCTCGTTTTGGTCACATAGGTCTGAGGTTAATCCGGAGGGAAGCTGCTGAAATAGCTTCCTCTCCACGGAGTCGATGATGGCACAAGCACGCTAGATCATCTTCGCGGATTCGCCCCAATAGGTCTCCCTCCAAAGCTCTCAGCTTCCTTTATTGTGGAAAATATAGAGAACTATCAGTCAAGTGAAAAGGATAGCCGAAAACCAGCCTTTTATACTCTTTCTCTACCACCGGCGCTAGCTGCGCCTGGCGCTAGCCCAGAGTCGGTACCACTTTAGGACAATACCGCTAGCGCTAGCGCTACCGCCAGCACTATCAATTATTGACGAATCCTCATGCGTTCAACACGGTTCGTCGAAATACATTCATCGAAGCACAATCGTCAAAAAAGCTACCGCTAGTGCTAGCACTACCGCCGGCGCTAGCATTCGATGAGGCATCTTGATTTTTTCGATGATACACACAAGTCCCTCTGCCGATATGCTACAAATTTGATGATAAGAGCTACCGCGCTGACGCTAGCTCCCATCGATCGGGCCCTGATCTCGTCGATCAACTCCTGATCCCGTCGACTCGTCGACGACATGAATAAGTCCTCTCGTGTTACTGCCGACGCTAGCAATAGCGCCAGGCGCTAGATCCAAGACTTCATAACAATGAATTGCACTTGAAAACTGGGTCTTACAATTCTTCCTCCCTTAAAAGAATTTCGTCCCAAAATTCTAACAGTGCAAATAACAAAAAGATACAAAATATAACTTGTACCTCAACGGAACAATTTGGGGAACTCGTCCCGCATGGTTTGCTCACGCTCCCATGAAATCTCCTCTCGACCGCAATTATTCCAACGAACTTTGACCATCCTGATCAGCTTATTCCGCAGCTGCTTGACATCAGTGTCTTCAATCCAAATAGGCGTGAACATCGCCTTCAGCCCATCATCGACTAACACTTGATTCGCCACCAACACCTGGCTAGGCTCTGGCATAACTTTCCTCAGCACTGAGATGTGAAACACATCGTGCAAACCGCTCAGCTCCGTCGAAAGAGCGAGCCGATTGGCAGCTTCACCAACACGATCCCGTATCTCGAATGGTCCAAGGTATCTCGGACTCAGCTTTTTCAAGCGTCGAATCCTTGACACACCTTTGAAAGGCTTGATCTTGAGATACACCTAGTCGCCCACTGCGAACTCTACATTTCTGTGTTTAGCATTGTAGTATTTTGCTTGCCTAACTTGCGCCACCAAAAATCGCTCCCGGATTGTTCGAATAGTCAAATTTGCATCTTCGACTTCCTTCCACTTAAACAGGTTCGTCTCGCCTGTCTCCGCCTAGGCCAAGGGAGTACATCAAGCTCTACCATAGAAGTCCTCGAAGGGCGCCATCTTTATACTTGCTTGATAGATGCTATTGTAAGAGAATTCGATCATGAACAAATTATCTTCCCACTTTTTACCGAAGTCCAGGACGCACATGCGGCGCATATCCTCCAATGTTCTATTCGTACGTTCAGTTTGTCCATCCATTTGAGGGTGGAAGGCACTACTAAATTTCAACTTTGTACCCAACAACTGGTGGATTAGCCTCCAATCTGTCGAAGTAAAGCACCCATCTCGGTCACTTACGATGCTACGGGGAACCCCGTGCAATCGTACAATGCTATCAACATATAGCTTTGCTAAACGTTCCACTAAATTGTCCCGACGGTTTGGAATAAAGTGGGCTATCTTCGTCAAGAGATCCACGATCAACCAAATAGCATCAGTCCCACTCTATGATCTCGGTAAACCGTGCACAAAATCTATAGAAATGTCATCAAATTTCCATTCTGACATGGGTAACGACTTCAGGAACCCACCAAGTTTCTAACATTCGGCCTTCACCAGTGCGCAAGTTTTATACTTTGCCACGTAAAGTGCGATGTCCTTCTTCAAACCTGGCCACCAAAATAACTTTTTCATGTCTTAGTACATTTCACGTGCCTAGTACATTAATTCTTCCCGCAATTTACCCACATTTGGGACGCACAACCGACCATCTTTCCACAAAAGACTGTCGTCCAACAAAAACTCTGCAGCAGACCCATCCCCAGTCTCTGCCAAGTAGCATTGTATGCTCGAATCAAGCTCCAGGGCCTGTCGTATTCTGTCCGCGAGGTCGTATTGCACCTCCGTCCAGTTTAAGCACGCACTTGCACTAGAACTCCTCTCCACACAGGAGATCTCTAAGGCTTCTAAGTCATAGATCAGACGCGAATCATACATCTGAATCCAAATGGCCTGCGCTAAAGCCCTCCGGCTCAAAGCATCTGCGATGACATTTCCCTTCCCGGGAGTATAGTGTATCTCAAAAGTGTAGTCCCCCAGGAACTCCATCCACCTTCGTTGTCGCATATTGAGCTCTTTCTAATTTAACAGATACTTTAGGCTCTTATGGTCGGTAAAGATATCAACCTTCATGCCATACAAGTAATGCCGCCACAATTTCAGAGCGAATATCACGGCCACAAACTCCAAGTCGTAGACCAGGTAATCCCGATCATGCACTTTCAACTGGCGAGAGCCATAAGCTATAACCTGACCATTATGATGAAGTACACAGCCTAAGCCGCTCCCTGGCGCATCGCTGTATAATTCATAGCCTTTTGTACCACATGGCAAACACAAGATTGGTGTTGTGGTCAGACGACTCTTTAACTCCTCAAAAGCTCGTGCACACGCTGGTGACCAAACGAACTTTTGATCTTTCCTTGTCAAGGTCGTGAGAGGAAGTGCAATCCGCGAAAAGTTCTCCACGAAGCACCAATAGTAGCTGGCTAGTCCAAGGAAACTCCTGACTTCTGCTACTATCATCAAAATGGGTCACTCCTGGATAACAACTATCTTTGTCAGATCCACTGCGACACCCTCACCACTAACCACATGACCAAGGAAAGCCACCGAGGCTAACCAAAACTCGCACTTGGAGAACTTGGCATACAGCTGAATCCGTCGCAGGGTCTCCAAAACTACGCGTAAATAAATCATGTGTTCTTCTTCAGATTGAGAGTATACCAGAATATCGTCAATAAAGACGATCATAAATCAGTCAAGACACTCTCTAAAGGTCATATTCATGAGATCCATGAACACTGATGGTGCATTCATCAGTCCAAACGGCATAACGGTAAACTCATAGTGCCCGTAGCGGGTACTAAATGCCGTCTTGGGAATGTCGCACTCCCAAATCCGCAACTGGTAGTAGCCAGACTTAAGATCCAGCTTCGAATACACCGTTAATCCAACTAGCTGATCAAACAAGTCATTGATTCGAGGAATGGGTTACTTGTTCTTTTCGGTCAGCTTATTCAATTCACGGTAGTCGATACAGAGATGCAGACTTCCATGCTTCTTCTTCACGAAGAGGACCGGGGCACCCCAAGGGGACGTACATGGGCATATATTGCCTTGATCAAGCAACTCCTGTAATTGAACCTTCAACTCCGCTATCTCCTTTGGCTCAATTCGGTACAGAGAGCGTGATACAGGCTTGACACCTGGCACCATCTCTATTGCGAAGTCAATCTCTCGCTGAGGTGGTGCCCCAGGAAGATCTTTAGGAAACACATCGGGATACTCCAAGATAACAGGAACGTCACTCAGACTGGGCTGAGGCTTTGCAGCCCTAACTAGCACAACACACAATTCTGCGCCCTACCGAACTGCCTTGACTACTTGGACAGCAGACATCAACGTCTTGCTCGATCCACGCAAACCAGTAAACGTAGTCGCACGCTCGGTATTCCGCCCCAGTGTGACTTCCTTAGAAGTGCAATCAATGTAGGCCTACTGCGCCGACAGCCAGTCCATAACAAAGATCACATCAAACTCCGAATGCGGCAATATCATTGCTTCTAAATCAAAATCTTGACTTCTGATTAGTACCTTTACCACACAGCCTTGATCCGCACACATAGAACACCCACTGGGTAGCATCACATCTAACCTTTCCTTTATCATTGTCGAAGGCACTTCAAGTTGTCGTATGAAGGCCTCCGAGAGAAAGGAATGTGAAGCTCCTGTATCAAACAGTGCTCTCGCCGGAAAGTTAAATATTAGGACAAAGCCTAATACACAAAAGGTTAACAAGCAATGCTCAAGGTATGAAGTATAAAAAAACAACAAAAGTTGTATACTAACGCATACTGTCACCGCATCGCTTTGCTTTATGGCCTCCTGCTGGCCAAGGTTGTACAACATTGGCTGGGCTGGAGCAGCATGAGATGCAGTTAATTCCACCGCCTTTCCTTTCTTTGTTGCATATGCCGCAACCGCCTTCTTGCCGCTGCGACAATCACGAGCATAATGCCCCGGCTTGCCACAGTTATAACAGATGAGTGGGCCTTGCCCAGTCGTCACTCCCGATGCAGCAGATTGAGCTGACCCAGAAGGTCTCGCTCATTTCCTCCATCTTCCTTGCCCAGACCTCGCAGAGCTCTATACTTTGAACTCTGGCTTTACCACAGCTAAATCCTTCCTTCTTTGGGACCACTTCATGTCGTTCTCCAAAGAACGAGCCGTATTGACCAGGTCATAAATCCTTACGTCATTGGCCCAGACAAAAGGAACCGTAATTCTTCTCGCAGACCTTCGTAAAACCGATTGGTCTTACGAGCTTCATCTGCAAAAGTCACGCCTACGCACCTCCCCAACCAGGTAAACTCATGAAGATAATCATCAATCATACTATCACCTTGAGTTAGATGGTTGAACTGGTTCTCCATCTCAATCTGTTGAGCAGGTGGGAGATACCGCGCCAAGAACAATCTCAAAAACTCTTCAAAAGAGATGTCTGTCAGCTTCCTTCCTGCTAGCTGATGTAACTATTGAAAATGTTGAAGTGTTAAGTTGGCGGTCTGGGAGGTGACCGCGTGGTCTGGTCTAACCGCGCGATCTTGCGTTCTCTTCTGCGGTCTAACCTATTCGGTCTAGCCGCAGTTTATTCGGCCTGACCGTCGTTCTCTCTGTCCAAGGCTGCCGAGGTGCGGCCGCGCGGTCTGGTTTGTGTGACCGCATGACGAGCTGATTTTCAGTACGGTGAGGCCACGCGGTCTGATTTGTGTGACCGCGTGGCGAGCTATTTTCTGTTCTGTGCAGGTTAAGTTGTTGACCGCACAGGGTTGTTGTTCTAGTATCCGGCAGTCCGATTTGGTGACTGTCTGGGTTCTTGATGGTGCGCGCCGACTAAGGTTCTCTTAGTCGCGTGGTCTCCCCTTTGTGTTCGCATAAGTTGGTCCCTTGGCGATCTGCTGATGTATGCGGACACTGGTGTTGGTCGACTTGGTGGGCTGTTGCCTTAGTCGACTTGGTTGTGTTCGCGGTCTCTGGGGGAGGTCTCGTATATGCGAACACTGGTGGTGGGCGTCATGACCATGCGGGATGTCATGATCGTGCGGCTTCTTGGAGGAGTGGAGATCTCCTGGTCAAGTTTGAAGTTGGCGAGCTCACTAAGCGCAGAGCGATCTTCTACTGACCGCGCGGGTAGACCGGTCTTGGTCGCACGGTCAGGGCGGTGACTCTATCTCATAGGGTGGTGACTAGATCTGGTCCCACGCCTATAAATAGGTGTCACTGTAGCAGCAAAATCATCGCACCAAGTGTAAGCTGATCTCGTTCCTAGAACTTGCGGTCTCATTTTTGTGACCGCCCGGTTTGCTGATTGAATTTCCTTTGTGCAGCTTCTGCGGATTGTGCGGACAGCAGCGGTCACCTCTTCTTTTAAAGTGTCTGGGCGGTCTTGCGGCTTGCAGTGTGGGTTGCTGGAGTTCGGGAGAATCAGTGGAGTTCGGGAGGTCACAGAGTTTCAGTTGTTGTTGTTTAAGTCGCCGGAAGTCTATTCGCGCGGTCTCCTTTTCTAGTCGCGGGAACACCCAGGTCGCGCGGTTTGGCGGTCTCCGTGTTCAGACCGCCAGTTATCTTTCTTCAGCATTGTATTTTTCCTTTTGGTTTTGTGTACTGGCGAAATCATGTCTCGCTATGTATACCTCGCTCTGTAATGAAGATTACTGCTATTATCAATAAAGATTGCTTTGTTTCACGTGCTTCTGGCTGTTGGCTGTAACTTTAAGTTGTACGATTCCTACTCACTCCTAGATCTACGGAAATTTCACATGGTATCAGAGAAAGGTTGGAGTGGATAGAGTAGTGAACAACTTAAAGTTGCCATCACCTTTGTGAAGAAGGAACCAGTGGTAGAGCCATGGAAGCAGGTTTTACAAGAGGTCTTGGAATTGAGATGCTCACGTCGACTAACTTTAAGAGGTGGAAGTCGTGCATACAGATTTATCTTTTGGGCGAGGACCTCTGGGAGGTTGTTGGAGGAGGATTGATGTGAAAGCATAGTTCACTCTGAAAAGGCCAATATCACCTGACCTATTCGATCATATCTTAGGGTGTGGATCAGCTGCCGAGATCTGGAGAGCCCTGGACTGGCTGTTTAACAAGAAGAATGTAGCGAGGCTACAGTTCCTGGAAAATGAGCTGGCTAGGTCGGCTCAGGGAGATCTGTCTATCTCTACGTTCTTCCTGAAGATGAAGAACCTGTGCGCTGAGATTTCAGCACTGGATCCTAATAAGCCAATTTCTGAGGCGAAGCTGAAGAGGCACATCATCCGCGGCTTGCGGAAGGAGTATGTGACCTTTGTGACGTCGGTGCAGGGTTGGGAAAATCAGTCGTCTCTGCTGGAGCTTGAGAATCTGCTTGCGTCACGGGAGAGCCTGGCAAGGCAGATGGCGGGGTTGTCAGTGTCTGGGGGAGAAGGCAAGGTGCTCTTTACAGGGAAGAAGAAGAGATGGGATAAGAAGAAGAAGACCGCTGGAGGCAATGGGCCTTCAACTTCTGGATAGCAGGAGAGGGGCTATGCTCCCAAGGCTGAAGGGAAGAAGAAGGGAGAAGGACACAAATGCTTTAGGTGCGGAAAGCTTGGTCACATCAGGAAGGACTGCTGGGCGAATCTTCAGCCAGGGCATGCTGCTGCAGGAAAGGAGGAAACTGAGGCCAGGTCAAATGATGGAGAATGGGGAGGAGCCTTCTCGGCTTCTGTCGGAGTTGCAACTCCTATCAACTATATGGAGGACTGGATCGTGGACTCGGGGTGTGGTCATCACCTCACCGGGGACGAGTCGAAGCTTTTTTCAGCGCAGCCTTACTTAGGTAATGATGCTATCATAACTGCTAATGATACTGTGCATACTGTCGAGAAGGTGGGGGTTGTTTCTTTGGGCAGTGATAGGGTGCCACTAACATTGAAGTGTGTCTATCATGTGCCCGGAATGAGGAAAAACCTCTTCTCCGTGACCAACGTTGTTAACGCTGGGTATCACGTTCTATTTGGTCCAATAGAAGTGAGGTTTTGTTGGAACCTTAGTTTTTGATTTAAGTTAGGATCCACCCCCTTGGTCAATAAATCATCTAATAACTTAGACCAAATCTCACTAAGATAAGAAAGCTGATAATAATGATTTGAGTTAGGATTCATGTTTAAGATTTAAGTTTCCATCTTAAAAACACATCATAACTTAGATCAATTTCCTTAAGTAAGAAAACTAAGAATACATCAATTAAATATAATGCGATCGAATCAGAGAAAATATAAGAAAATAATATAAGCTCTCTGCGTTCGATGAATGTCGAACGGCGCTCGACAAATTCAAGACAGCTAGCACTCGACAAATTCAAGACAGCCGGCGCTCGACAAATTCAAGACAGTCAGCGCTCGACAAATTTCTATTAGAACAGCGCTCGACGAATTAAGTCAGAATAACCTCAGCGGCCAGGCATTCTCTGAATGGCACTCGACAAACTCAAGCCAGTGGTCGACAAATCTCCTTCAGAACAGCGCTCGACGAAAAATGTTGTCAACAAATATTCTTATTATACAGATGTACTAACATTATTATATACATGCTTTTCTGATATAGCCGTTGCAGGCAATAAAGTTTATAGCCGTTTGCAGAAGAGTCAAAGATGGAAACTCCTTTCCCAAGGAATAAAATTAAAGAGACTTTATCTCTTTCCTGATTCCGAGCAAGAATGAAAATGCCTTCTCCGGATTATATATGAAGAGAAGAGCAGAAAATAAATACATAGACAGAGAAAAATAGGAATAGATATAGAGAACACACAGATACAAAAAGAAGCAGATCTATTTTGTATATATTCTTTTTGCTAACATCGTCTTGCAGATCACATATATCCTGAGACACCAATCACAACCATTTTCTCAGGATCATCACTGCATAAGAAGAAATGAGTGTTTGTACAATCAAGAGAAGAGGACTCCAGAACTGTCATCATCTTACATCAGACAGGGGGAGCTCTTCAACATCTTCATCAAGATCCATTCAACTTCAAATCAGGATCTTCAAGAGTCTTCTCATACAGAGAAGAACATCAAACCTTTCTGTTTTTCTTTTTATTTCTTTCCACCTCTTGTACAGGGTTATAACTCCCTTCAAAAGTTAACTCCCGGTGACAGGGCACCTTAGCAAAAACCTGCATCTTGGTTAGAGCACCTTATCAACAGCTCACCTGGTGTGTGGACACCTTATCAAAATCATCTTGGTGTGAGGGCACCTTATCAAAAACTCATAGTGGATTCCTACCAGTGGGTAGAAGAGTAGATGTACCCGGATTTGGGGAACTACTATAATTTCTTGTGTCTTCTGGATTGCCTCTTGTTTATTTTATTTCTTTACCTGTGTTGTGTCTTATTTGCACTCTAACTATTTGGTTTTATTACTCAAACAACACACACACTATATATATATATCACTTACTTTGAAAGTAAAATTTAAACAAGAGTTTTAACATATAATAAGAACTAACCTCCACTTTCAATTGGTATCAGAGGGAGTTGATTTTTCACACAGGCTAACACCTGAAATCACAAAGATCACCTAGTTCTTAAATTTGTTTTTAAAAGGCTTTTCAAAATGGTACAAGCAGATTTTCTATTCTCAGATCCACCTATATGTAACTTGGATAGTTTTTCTTTATGGCAAATTAGAATTAAGTTATATATGAATGTCATAGATGAAAATATTTACAAATCTGTTTTGACAGGATTTTCTTCCTCAATCCCTTCATCTGATCAAGAAAAACTGAAAAGTGCCAATGCAAAGGCTATGCAGATATTGGCCCAATCAATGTCAAAAGACATTTTTCAAAGAATTGATGATTGCACCTCAGCAAGGAGCATTTGGAACTCCCTCTCTAGGATGGTAAATGAACCCTCTTCTACTTCTTTCACTAACTGTATTTATGATGCAGAACCATCAACAAAACTAAGTGAAGAAAAAAAAGAAGAAGAACACAGAGCTAGAGCTTTCTGCCTGATGGCCATATATGGTTCATACCAAAATTCAGATGCAAAAGCTGAAACAGAAAAGGTAAATGAAGTAATTTCAATTCACGACCCTACCTCTAAAAATTACAAATATGTCTTTAAGATAACATTTACAGATTCAATAAAATCAAACAAAGAAATTAAAAAGAAGTTAACAAACATAAACTATTTAACTTCTGTAAATAATAAATCTGAAGAAAATTCAAAAGCACAAAATAAATCAATTAAGGCTAAATTGCTTAATGATTATCAAGAAAAATTTAAAATAATATCAAACATATATTTTAATGACTACAAAAGAAAACTTTCAATAAGTATCAAAACTCAGATTTTAAAGTTCTTAAAACATATATTTCCAAAAGAACTTTCAAATGGTATCAAAAAGTTTTTCACCATTAAACTCCATTCCTAACTAAATAGCAAACATAAAATTCATTTGAATGTTTTTATCATTAAAAACAATGTCAGATAACTTCAATGTCCTTGCAGACCTTCTCCAAATTATGTTGAGCATTCTACTGTAGTTGCATTGATTAGAAATAATCAGAGCACTGAGTGTGAGTCTCTTCTGATAAGGGATTCTTAAGAAGGAAGGTATCAGACAAAGTTTTTTTTCATTCCTTAGAATCCATTAAAGGTTGCTGCAATTGAAAATTTTAATTCAGATCTTAAGAAATCAAAATCTAGGAAAGTAGAGTTGCTCAAATAATTTTAAAATGATAAAAAAATTATTAAAGCGAAGTGAGAGAGAAAATGAGAAAATCAGAGAAACCAAGTGAGAGAGAAAAGGAGTATATAAAAAAATTAAAACTGTCGGCATCCTAAACCAAATAGGGGGAGAGTACCAGGCCACTAGTTTTGAAGAGTACCAGGCCACTAGTTTTAATTTGATTTAGGATCCCAACTCAAATAGGGGGAGATTGTTGGAACCTTAGTTTTTGATTTGAGTTAGGATCCACCCCCTTGGTCAATAAATCATCTAATAACTTAGACCAAATCTCACTCAGATAAGAAAGCTGATAATAATGATTTGAGTTAGGATTCATCCTTAAGATTTAAGTTTCCATCTTAAAAAACACATCATAACTTAGATCAATTTCCTTAAGTAAGAAAACTAAGAAAACATCAATTAAATATAATGCGATCGAATCAGAGAAAATATAAGAAAATAATATAAGCTCTTTGCGTTCGATGAATGTCGAACGGCGCTCGACAAATTCAAGACAGCCAGCGCTCGACAAATTCAAGACAGCCGGCGCTCGACAAATTCAAGACAGCCAGCGCTCGACAAATTTCTATCAGAACAGCGCTCGACGAATTAAGTCAGAATAACCTCAGCGGCCAGGCATTCTCTGAACGGCGCTCGACAAACTCAAGCCAGCGGTCGACAAATCTCCTTCAGAAAAGCGCTCGACGAAAAATGTTGTCAGCAAATATTCTTATTATACACCTGTACTAACATTATTATATACATACTTTTCTGATATAGCCGTTGCAGGCAATAAAGTTTATAGCCATTTGCAGAAGAGTCAAAGATGGAAACTCTTTGTCCCAAGGAATAAAATTAAAGAGACTTTATCTCTTTCCTGATTCCGAGCAAGAATGAAAAAGCCTTCTTCGGATTATATATGAAGAGAAGAGCAGAAAATAAATACATAGACAGAGAAAAATAGGAATAGATATAGAGAACACACAGATACAAAAAGAAGCAGATATATTTTGTATATCTTCTTTTTGCTAACATCATCTTGCAGATCACATATATCCTGAGACACCATTCACAACCATTTGCTCAGGATCATCACTGCATAAGAAGAAAGGAGTGTTTGTACAATCAAGAGAAGAGGACTCCAGAACTGTCATCATCTTACATCAGACCGGGGGAGCTCTTCAACAACTTCATCAAGATCCATTCAACTTCAAATCAGGATCTTCAAGAGTCTTCTCATACAGAGAAGAACATCAAACCTTTCTATTTTTCTTTTTATTTCTTTCCACCTCTTGTACAGGGTTATAACTCCCTTCAAAAGTTAACTCCCGGTGACAGGGCACCTTAGCAAAAATCTGCATCTTGGTTAGAGCACCTTATCAACAGCTCACCTGGTGTGTGGACACCTTATCAAAATCACCTTGGTGTGAGGGCACCTTATCAAAAACTCCTAGTGGATTCCTACTAGTGGGTAGAAAAGTAGATGTACCCGGATTTGGGGAACTACTATAATTTCTTGTGTCTTCTGGATTGCTTCTTGTTTATTTTATTTCTTTACCTGTGCTGTGTCTTATTTGCACTCTAACTGTTTGGTTTTATTACTCAAACAGCACACTATATATATATATCACTTACTTTGAAAGTAAATTTTAACAAGAGTTTTAACATATAATAAGAACTAACCTCCACTTTCAGGTTTCCACGAAAAGTTGAGGCGGTAAAGGCCAATGTCGTTCTTGTCGGGAGAAGGGCAAAAGACTTGTTCGTTTTATCGACAAGTTCTTATGTTGACAAGATGATGACAAATGATAGTGCCATTATATGGCACGAGAGGTTGGGGCATGTAGGGATGGATAAGCTGAAGGCTATGGCGATAAAAGGTCTAGCCAAGGGCCTGCCTAGTCTATCTTCCTATGGTGACGGTCATTTATGCGCGGGATGTCAGTTCGGCAAGTCTCATCGATTGTCGTTTGATAAGTCGCAGACAAGGAGTAGTGTGCCATTGGAGTGTATCTACGGTTACTTGATGGGACCGACTGCTACCCCAAGCCTCGGAGGCAGCAGGTATATGCTGGTGTTGATCGATGATTATACCAGATATGTCTGGGTTTATTTCCTAAAGGAGAAGGCGGAGGCGTTTGACAAGTTTGTGGAGTTCAAGGAGCTAGTGGAGGGTCGGCTAGGCCTGCGGATAAAGAAGCTGAGAACTGATAACGGGGGGGAGTTCACTTCTGGTGAGTTCTCTAGTTTTTGCAGGAAGACGGGCATCCGGAGGGAGCTCACTTGTGCGCATACTCCACAACAAAATGGAGTTGCAGAGCGAAAGATCCGTCATCTGACGGAGACCTACAAGTGGTGGTTGCATGCCAAGAGTATCCGAAGGTCCTTCTGGGCGGAGGGAATGTCTTGTGCCGCCTACGTCAACAACAGGATGCCTCTCAGTCCCATTAACATGTTGACCCCGCAGGAGATGATGTTCAAGGAAAAGCCAAGCGTGGCACACCTTCGGGTGTTTGGTTATGTTGGGAAAATGATTTATCTTAACCCCTAGAAATGAGTAGAAAATGAGTTCTCAAAGTGAAAAATTAGTTTAAGTAAAATATGCGTCGAATAGTAATCGACGCAACGTCGAAGTGTAGTCGACGCATCTCTCATACTGAGTCGAAGTAACTCTAAACAGAATTCGACGTAACCAAAGTCGACGTAACTCTGATTTCTAGTCGACGCACCTTCCATATTTTCTTCTCGGCGTCTAGTCAGGCTGAAATCGACGCTTACGTCGAATAATAATCGACGCACGTCAATTTCTGTGACAGAATCAAAAACACGCCAGATCTCTTTCCTTCTTTCTGTAGATCTGAATTCTATGGAATTATATTATTCTTTTCTAGCCGTTCTGAATCAGTCTTTCCTTCTAAATGATTCTTGGCTAATTTGATTAAGATTATTATGGACATTATTTGAAAATAGAATGATCTCTTTCCTTCTACAGATATAATGATTATGGAAACTTTTCTCTCTTGCTATTTCTATGTCTGCTAATTGATTATTCTCCTATAGCAATATTTTTGAATAAACAGAGCTATAAATACACAAGGAGGTCGGCAAAGAAAACAAGAAGTGATTCACTCCATCCATTTGAAAAAGAGTAAAAGCTCCCAAGTGAAAAGTGAGAAAGCTGAGAAAACTGAAAGAGTGCTGCAGCAAAGAAAAAGCCTTCTTCTTCTCCTCCTTCTGAAGCCATGCAGCTGAAAGCTCTCACTTAAACAGAAAAGGGCTTTCAATCTCCTTCTCATTATAGAAGAGAGATTTCATTCACTATACTTGTGCTTCTAATCTTCTTGCTAGGAAGAAGATTCTTTCTTGCTTCAATTATTTTTCTTTTACTTCTTCTTTTTAGTCTTATTCCATTTTCAAATTGTGTAAAAGAGTTTTTAGAATCTCTCTTCAAAAAATTCAGTTGTAGTGGTTCTAAGAGTCTCCTTATCAAAAGACTCAGGCTGGTTCTAAGAGTCTCCTTAACAAAAGACTCAGTGCAAGATAGTGAATTCCTACCAAGGGGGTAGAAGAGTGGATTACCCAAAGTTTGGGGAACCACTATATTTCTTTGTGTTATGTTGTGATTTTCTTTTTGCTATTTCTTTCTTTATTTGCTTAATTCTTGTTGGTGTGTGGGAAGCTTAAATCTGTGAATATTACACATATATATATATATATATATTTATTAACTTTGCACAAAATATTTTTAAATCTCTATTCACCCCCCCCCCCCCCCCCTCTAGAGAATTCTAATGAGGTTAACTGTGCACTTTCAATTGGTATCAGAGCTAGGTTGATCAAAAAGGGGTAACTCCTTGATCAAAAAGATCCTACCTCATATATATATAAATTTCTAAAAACTTTTTATGGCACAAATCAAAGATTATGCTTCCACCAGACCTCCAATTTGTAACCTTGAAAAGTTTGCACTTTGGAAAACAAGAATTAGAATTTATTTAAACTCTATTGATGGAGAACTATTTGATGTTATTATGACAGGTCCTCCCAAGCCATTCAAGAAGGACTCAAGTGGAGAGGTCACCCAAACACTTGCTCCAAGGGCTGAATGTGGGTCAGCTAAGGAAATATAGGAAGCTCTCACTAAAATGGTATAAGGGAGTGCTGATGAGAGAAAGGATAAAAAGGCATTACTCATCTCTCAAAATGAAAACTTCCAAAAGAAAGATAGTTAAAGTGTTGCTGACATGTATGCCAGATTCAGCCTCATAATAAATGAGTTAAGAACACTTGAGAAGGTCATATCCCTCACTGAGATAAATGACAAATTGCTGACTTGCTTCCCTAACTCTTGGGACTCAAGAATCTGGCCAATTAGAGACTACAGAAGCCAAAAAGAAATCTCAACAGATGTCCTGTTGGGTAAATTAAGATCCTATGAACAGTTGTTGAAAACAAGAGCTGAGAAAGAAGAGAAAGAAAAGAGTCCTCCACCCTCAAAGCAAAAGAGTATTGCCTTAAAAGCTCCTGCAGGTGAACCCTCTACAAGTGATGAGGAGCTGATCAGTCTACTGGCTAGAAGGTTCAAGAAGTGGATCAAAACAGAAGGATCCAGAAGGAGAGACTCAAAAACCAGGTTTGACAAAACTCCTACTAAAGAGATTATATGTTACTCTTGCAGGAAACCTGGACACATTGCACCTGAATGCCCTAAAGTGATCAGTAATAAGAAAGATCTAAAAAGAATAGATCTAAAGAAAAAGAAGAAAGAGAAAGGATTCATTGCTCAATCATGGAGTGATTCAGAATCTGAAGAAAGTACCTCATCTAAAAATGATCAAGAAGATGCTAAGCAAGAGGAGACCTATTTGATGGCTACTGAGAAGCCTGAAGATAAATCACTGGTAAATACATTTGATGATATAGATTTTTCCTCTACTGATTTCAAAAATAGTTTCAAAGAATTTTGTTTAGATCAAGTAAAATCTGAGAAAGAAATAAAAGAACTAAGAAATGAATTGAACAATCTCAAACAAATGGATACACAATATAAAAACTATGAGCTCAGTCTAGAACTCTCTAGATCAGAGGAGCAACTAGATAAAATCAATACTGAAAATCAAACACTAAGAAATGAGCTAGCAAAGGCAAAAGCCTTTGAAGATTCCCTAAATGGCAGAAGTCAAAAGCTCAAGAATATCTCTGAAAATCTCACTGATAGATTTAGACAACTAGAGTTCAATTCTGATTTAGAACCCAGACCTCAATCATCCAGCAAATCTGTCTGGAGACATCCTATCCACTTCACTAGGAAGAATCATCTGATAGGAGAAAATTCACAAGAAAATCCAAAAACAACTACTGTTTTTAAAAATTGTACTATATATGAAGGAATCCTAGGTAAATATCGTCAGAAAAGAAATAAACGTACGTCGAGTTCTACTCGACGCAACTTAAATGATGCATCGATCTTTAATCAATGCATACACCAAAGTGCGTCAACTTCTACTCGCCGCAACTATAAACATAAGTCGAATTCTTATCGACGCAACCAATCTGACAGGAATCTCTCTTTTTCCAAAAAGTCTTCTCAATGCATTTCCTTTTATTATGAATACTATTTCTGCAATATTACCAAAGACTGTTGGTATGATAAGCCAACACTTCTAAAGAAGAAAGGGTACTCTGAAAGACCCACTTATTCTTTCATTGAACCTTTTACTGTTGGAAGGAAGGGACCCCAGCTTAGCAGGGTCCAAACTAATGTTTAAATCTTATGTGCAGGTGTATCACATCTTCAGGCTGGTGTGGTATTTGGACAGTGGATGCTCCATGCACATGACAGGGTACAAAAATCTATTAACCAACTTTGAGGATAGACTTGGACCACCAGTGACTTTTGGAGACTCTAGCTGTGGGCAAACCAGGGGCTTTGGAAATTTCAAAGAAGGGAAAGTAACCTTTAAGAATGTGGCAGTAGTCAAAGGACTAAAACACAATCTGATAAGTATAAGTAAGATATGTGATAGTGGTAAGTATGAGGTAAAATTTACCAAACTAGTTTGCCATGTTATTGATGTCATGACTGGTGCCATTGTACTCAATGGAATAAGAAAAGGGAAAGTATATATAGTAGACTTTAGCTCCACACACACAGAGATTTGTTTGTTCAACAACATTATTGATAAAAGTGAATTATGGCATAGGAGGCTGGGCCATTTAAACTATAAAACCATTAGTGAATTAGCAAAGAATAACCTAGTTAGAGGCCTACCAAAGGGTGGGTACTCTAAGGATTCTCCATGTAGACCTTGCCAACTAGGAAAACAGACCAAATCATCCTTCAAACCAATTGGTAAAGATGACTCCCCTAGGATTCTCTACTTACTGCACATGGATCTCTTTGGACCTATATCCACTCAGAGCTTAGGTGGAAAGTCTTATACCCTAGTCATTATGGATGACTATTCTAGATATAGCTGGGTATTCTTTCTAAGGGCTAAGTCTGAAACCCACAAGATTCTCTCAAGATTCATAAGACAGATTCAATCTGAATTCAATACTCATGTTTCCATTATCAGAAGTGATCATGGGACTGAATTTGAAAATCAGTTAATCTGTAGTTTCTGTGAGGATTTAGGTATCAAACAAAGCTTCTCAGCACCTAGAACTCCTCAACAAAATGGAGTTGCTGAAAGAAAGAATAGAACCTTAATTGAATCAGGAAGGACCTTGCTTGCAGAATCAGGATTACCAAAAACCTTCTGGGCTGAAGCAATCAATACTGCAAACTATGTTCTGAATAGAAGCCTCATACACAAAACTAAGCTAAAAACTCCATATGAGCTTCTGAAGGGAAAAACACCCACTGTTAGATACTTTAAGACTTTTGGATGTACTTGCTTTATACTAAACAATGGGAAAGATCATCTTGCCAAGTTTGACAAGAAGTCTGATGATGGGATATTTCTGGGGTACTCATCATCTAGTAAAGCTTATAGGTGTTATAATAGGAGAACTCTCAAAATTGAAGAATCCATACATATTATATTTGATGAAACTAACATGCTTTTTAAGGGGGAGAAAACTTCCACCAGTCCTTTTCCACAGGAAAATAGCTGCATAGAGACTCAGCTTGAACAACTGACTCCAGAGAACACTGACACTGGAAGAGAAAACTAGCTACAGGAACCAAGTGAGGAATCTGAACAGGAACATGAAGAAGATTCAGAAAAGAGCAATCAAAACCAACTCCCACAAGAGAACATGATTCAAGAAGAACAGGTGGGAAATGATTCTATCATTAATGAGGAAGAAAAGCCTCTGACAAATCCAAGCAGGACAGGAATCAATATGAAAAATCATCCACAATCCCAAGTAATTGGAGACCCCAATACTGGAGTAAGAATAAGACACCAAGTCTCCAGTGGAATGATGCTCCAATGCTTCTTATCACAAGTTGAACCAAAGAAGTTTGAAGAAGCAAATTGTGATCCTCACTGGATTATAGCTATGCAAGAAGAACTAAGCCAATTTGAGAGAAACAAGGTATGGAACTTAGTTGAGAGACCAAGAAACTACCCAGTTATTGGTACAAAGTGGGTATACAGAAACAAACTAGATTCCACTGGAGTAATCATCAGGAACAAGGCAAGACTTGTAGCACAAGGGTACAGACAAGAAGAAGGAATAGACTATAACCAAACCTTTGCTCCAGTAGCCAGATTGGAAGCAATCAGACTTTTTCTTGCCTATGCATCTTTCATGAAGATGAAAGTCTACCAGATGGATGTCAAGAGTGCTTTTCTGAATGGTGACCTTCAAGAAGAGGTGTATGTAGAGCAACCACCAGGTTTTATCCATCCCTCCTCTCCTGACTGTGTTTATAGACTTAACAAAGCACTTTATGGCCTTAAGCAAGCATCTAGAGCTTGGTATGACACTCTCTCCAACTTTCTTATAGAAAACTCTTTTGAAAGAGGAAAGTAGATAAAACACTTTTTACTAGAACCCACAAGAATCAACTCCTTCTTGTTCAAATATATGTAGATGACATCATCTTTGGCTCAACTCATCCCAAACTCTGTAAAAGGTTTGCTAATCTAATGCAATCTAAATTTGAAATGAGTAGTATGGGAGAACTCTCTTATTTCTTAGGGCTACAAGTAATACAAAACAGTGAAGGGATCTTTATCTCACAATCTAAATACACTAAAGAATTAATCAAAAAATTTGGCATGGAATCAGCTTCTACCATGAAAACACCTATGGCAACTAATGTCATTATAGAAAAGGATGATAAGGGAAAATCAGTAGATCAAAAGACATATAGGGCAATCATAGGATCCCTTCTCTATCTAACAGCTAGCAGACTTGACATTATGTTTGCCACCTGCATATGTGCTCGATTTCAGGTTGATCCAAAAGAATCTCATCTCTCCTCTGTAAAAAGGATTCTTAGATACCTAAAGGGAACACCTGAACTAGGTCTATGGTACCCAGCAGAAACCAACTTTGAATTGACAGGTTTCTCAGATGCTGACTATGCTGGTTGTAGGATTGATAGAAAAAGCGCATCTGGCACTTGCCAATTCCTAGGTGACAGACTGATATCATGGTTCAGTAAGAAACAAACTTCAGTCTCAACCTCAACAGCTGAAGCTGAATATATAGCTGCTGGAAGCTGTTGTTCACAAATCATATGGATGCAAAATCAGCTTCTTGACTATAAATTGGAAGTCAATAACTCTA
Organism: Dactylorhiza incarnata; assembly: GCA_033032865.1. NCBI lineage: Eukaryota > Viridiplantae > Streptophyta > Magnoliopsida > Asparagales > Orchidaceae > Dactylorhiza > Dactylorhiza incarnata. The sequence continues at coordinate 25,000,593 of JAWHQI010000003.1, forward strand.
AAATCTATTGTGATAGTTCTAGTGCTATATCCATAGCATCCAACCCAGTCCTTCATAGTAGAATCAAACATATAGAAATCAGACATCACTTTCTTAGAGACAATGTAGAAAAAGGCAGGATAACCTTAGAATATATTCCTACAGACAGTCAAAGAGCAGACATTTTTACCAAACCCTTGGATGAAACTAAGCATGCTTACTTCATCAACACCTTAGGAATGCTTGATGGAAGCTTATAAACATCATTGTTGGGAAAATCTAAATGAGGTCAACAAAACTAAGAAAGCACCGTTGAGAAGACCTCAACGCTGGCATTGATTTCTTACAGGCAAAGATACGTCGATCCTTTCTCGACGGACAGTCAACTTCATGATAAAACTAGAAACAAATCTTTCCTTCTTCTTTTGATGATTGGATTACCTAATATACCTCGATTTCTGTTTCCTTTTCGACGTCTCACCTTCTTTAAATAATACCTTTTATTTCATAACTCCTACTCTCCTAAACCGCCAAAAACTTCATCTTCTACCTTTCTCTCTACATCAATGGCGCCGACTCCTGCTCAATCTGCCATCATCAAAGCGATGAATGATGCCCTGGAAAAACTTGTGAATGAATTTCAGTCACAGCTGATCATTTTCTCCAACGAGTGTGCCTCCATGCTAACCACTTGTGAAGCCAAACTGGCTGACATCTCTGCATCTCTTCCTGAGCTTCATATTCTTCTTCAAGAACAAAATCTGTCGCGAAAAGGGTTTATATCCTTTCTGCAGGATATAAACCAGGGGGAGAGTTGCTCCAGAAACCCCTCAAATCAGGTTCTCTATTACTCTTAAGCTTCATATTCTTCTCTATTACTCTTAAGCTCAGGGTTAATTCTTCTCCAATCTCTAAACCCTAAACTCCATTTCTTACTATAGGCACAAATCTTCTCCACTCACTCTGATTACACCTTCAAGGAGAAAAACCCCTTTGGTATATCCTCATCCTACCATACAGAAGGAGACCATGCTGTGGATTCAGCATTCAAAGCAGATGCCTCATATGTTTAGGGGGAGATTGATGTAGCAAAAAATACAGAAGTCCAGGTGGAGGAAGAAGCAGCTACTTCTGATGACTGGAAAGGGCAAGTCTGGATTGATGCACCCCTCTGTGTGGAAGAATATCAGTATCACTCTCCTGGCTTCTCTGCCAATCACATCAAACTTAGGACACCTCTACTTGAGGATGTTCCTCCAGAAGAAATTGAAGGAGAAAAACATTCTTCAGCAGAGTCTACCCTACCTGAGGGCATTCTACCTCATGTTGCAGAAGAAACTCCTCCTCCTACAAAAGTTCCTTCTCCACCTTATCTTCCTAAAGAGAAAACTCCACTTCCTCTACTACCTTTATCTCCACCATCAACAAAACTTACTTCTACCAAGCAGTTTAAAGCACCTACTCAAATCTTACCTAGGCAAAGTCCAAGAGGACAAATGAAAAGAAAAAGAGAGGTCATCCCTCACTGGCAAAAATATTCCAAAGAAGAAAGGAAAGAATATACAAAGGAAAAGAAATACAGAAAAGCTTGTGAGGAGATAAAGAGGTTTGAAAAGATTCCTAATATCTCTCCTGATAGTATTGTAAAGGAGTACATTGACCCTGAAATGGAAAAGAGGAATAATGAAATAAGAGAAAGAGACCTGTATGAATTTGAAGCAGCTATGAAAGAAACAGTGGATAAGAGAAATGCTTGGATAGAAAAGATCAAGAAGGGAATGACCAAAGAACAGATTCTTGCTGAACCATCCATCAAAATTCCAAAGAAGTTGTTTGATGTTGAAGCATATCAAAAGAAAAATCCTCAGGCAGGGATTAACCTAGATAAAGGATAAAAGCACAAGAGGGGTGTAGGGTGCTCAAAAGAGGTTTACATTCCCTATAAGAAGCCTAAAAAACTAGAAGGATTAGACAAATGGCATGATTCACCTTGGAAAGGGAAAGAAAAGATGTCTGAGATCCCTGAGAAACAGGAACCAGAAAAGAAAAGGAAATATAGGCCCAAGGTTGACAACAAGGGACCATCTGAACCCAAACCTACACAAAAGAGGGAGAAACCTCAAGGCATTACAATAGAAATGATTGATGAAAAAGCAGCAATTATCATTAGCAAGGGTTATTCCATAAATGACACTCTCCCTGATGCTGAAAAGAGCTTGGCAAAACTACACACAATTATCAGAAATATTCAGGAGCATCATGATAGAGCCAGGCCCTACATTTTTGAAGCAGTTGAACAATAATCTAAGAAACTCTACTCTGCTTTTGTTAATTTCATGTATAACAAGAAGTTCTTAATTTAAACGTTGTGAAAGATACTTACTTGTTTATATGATGTCTTTTTTTTCTGATGAATGCTTGACAAACTTCTTTAATATATCAAGGTATTCCTTAGACAAAAGGTAAAATTTCTCTCTGAATAGGGTTAAGACAAATAGGGGGAGATTGTTGGGAAAATGATTTATCTTAACCCCTAGAAATGAGTTCTGAGAGTGAAAAATTAGTTTAAGTAAAATATGCGTCGAATAGTAATCGACGCAACGTCGAAGTGTAGTCGACGCATCTCTCATACTGAGTCGAAGTAACTCTAAACAGAATTCGACGTAACCAAAGTCGATGTAACTCTGATTTCTAGTCGACGCACCCAGTAAAGTCGACGCACCTCAGTCGACGCACCTTCCATATTTTCTTCTCGATGTCTAGCCAGGCTGAAATCGACGTTTTCTGTAGATCTGAATTTTATGGAATTATATTATTCTTTTCTAGCCGTTCTGAATCAGTATTTCCTTCTAAATGATTCTTGGCTAATTTGATTAAGATTATTATGGACATTATTTGAAAATAGAATGATCTATTTTCTTCTACAGATATAATGATTATGGAAACTTTTCTCTCGTGTTATTTCTCTGTCTGCTAATTGATTATTCTCCTATAGCAATATTTTTGAATAAACAGAGCTATAAATACACAAGGAGGTCGGCAAAGAAAACAAGAAGTGATCCACTCCATCCATTTGAAAAAGAGGAAAAGCTCCCAAGTGAAAAGTGAGAAAGCTGAGAAAAGTGAAAGAGTGTTGCAGCAAAGAAAAAGCCGTCTTCTTCTCCTCCTTCTGAAGCCATACAGCTGAAAGCTCTCACTGAAAGAGAAAAGGGCTTTCAATCTCCTTCTCATTATAGAAGAGAGATTTCATTCACTATACTTGTGCTTCTAATCTTCTTGCTAGGAAGAAGATTCTTTCTTGCTTCAATTGTTTTTCTTCTACTTCTTCTTTTTAGTCTTATTCCATTTTCAAATTGTGTAAAAGAGTTTTTAGAATCTCTCTTCAAAAAATTCAGTTGTAGTGGTTCTAAGAGTCTCCTTATCAAAAGACTCAGGCTGGTTCTAAGAGTCTCCTTAACAAAAGACTCAGCGCAAGATAGTGAATTCCTACCAAGGGGGTAGAAGAGTGGATTACCCAAAGTTTGGGGAACCACTATATTTCTTTGTGTTGTGCTGTGATTTTCTTTTTGCTATTTCTTTATTTATTTGCTTAATTCTTGTTGGTGTGTGGGAAGCTTAAATCTGTGAATATTATACATATATATATATTTATTAATTTTGCCCAAAATATTTTTAAATCTCTATTCACCCCCCCCCCCCCCCCCTCTAGAGAATTCTAGTGAGGTTAACTGTGCACTTTCAGGTTCCACCTGCTATGTGCATATTCCATATGCGCTTCGGATGAAGCTAGATGCAAAAGCAAGGAAGCTAGTCTTTGTGGGATATGATAATCGGAAGAAGGGCTAGAAGTGCATGGACCCGGAGACGCGGAGATTTTTTATATCTCGCGACGTCGTGTTTGACGAGGTGACGTCGTACAAGGGAAGTTCTGGTGTTGAGTTACCAGAAAGCAGGGTGGAGGAGCCGGAAAGAGCTGTGGAAAATCTTCAGGTGGAGTTGCCTTTGTCACCAGGTTGTCCATCCATTTCTATTTCTGAGATGGAGGCTTCTGGATCAGGAAGCAGGGGGAGAGATGCTCCTAGTACGTCTGGAAGGGGAGCTAGGGAAGAAGTAGCTGAGGATAATGCGAGTCAGGAGAAGGTGTTGAGGAGATCGAAGCGAACGATCATTTCCCCTGATCGCTATACAGGAGGAAACATGGTGAGCTTTGTCTTATGTTTTTTTGTTGGCCCCCTGGATGAGCGGGAGCCGTCGAGCTTTGAGAAGGCCAAAGGCGTGAAGCAGTGGGACATCGCTATGGAGGAGGAGATGATAGCTCTTGAGAAGAATGAGACCTGGTCTTTGGTTCCCAGGCCCAAGGGTATCACCCCTGTGACATGCAAATGGGTCTATAAGCTCAAGAAGAAGGCAGACGGCAGTATCGAGCGATACAAGGCTCACCTTGTGGCTCGTGGATTCTCGAAACAATACGGTGAAGATTATGAAGAGGCATTTTGTCTGGTGGCGAAGATGACTTCAGTATGGTTCGTTATTGCCTTGGCAGCATTTTTTGGGTGGGAGATTTGGCAACTCGACGTAAAGAATGCTTTCTTGTACGACGAGATTGAAAAGGATATCTTCATGGTCCAGCCGCTAGGCTTTGTATCTGACGATTTTCCAGACTATGTCTGTAAGCTGAAGAAGGTCCTGTATGGGTTGAAGCAAGCGTCGAGGGCATGGTACGGGAAGATCACAGAATATCCCCTATTCTGTGGATTCGGTACTTCAGACTCTGACTCAAGCTTGTTTGTCAAGAAGAACGGGGAGCTTCAAGTCATCGTGCTGCTTTACGTCGAAGATATGATCGTGAAAGGGAATTCGAAGGAGGAGGTAGCAAAGCTTCGGGCTGAGCTATCTATCAGATTTGAGATGAAGGACTTGGGTGAACTCCACCATTTCCTTGGACTCGAAGTGCAGAGGAAGGAAAGTGGAGTGATGGTGTCCCAAGCTGGATATGCGGAGCGAATCGTAGAGCGATTCGGCATGAAGGAAGGGAAATGCATTTATACACCTCTGGAGAAGGCCATGAAACTTCGGAAGGATGAGGAGAGGATTCTGGAAGATCCGATTGTGTTCCGAGCTCTGGTTGGGAGCTTGATTTATCTGACGATCACTAGGCCAGATATTGCGTATGCAGTTGGCAGGGTGAGCCATTATATGGCGAAACCACGGATGCCTCATCTACTAGCGGCCAAGAATATTTTGAAGTATGTCAAGGAGACTTCGGATATGGTTCTCCTATACAGGAGGGATGCGGGCTTCGAGGTGCATGGGTACATGGATGCTGATTATGGGGGAGATTCAGATGATCGGAAGTCGACGTCTTGATTCGTCTTCATGGTGGGCCCTACAGCTATATCATGGTGCAGCAAGAAGAAGGATTCCGTGTCTATCTCAACCACAGAAGCGGAATACAAGGCTTCGGCCTTGGCAGCTTAAGAAGCCATCTGGCTGAGGTGGTTGGTGGGAGACGTCCATAAGGAGATTCGGGGGCGACAATGAGAGTGCACTCAAACTGGTTACTAATCCAGTGTGTCACACGAGGACCAAACATATCGAGATCGAGCATCATTTCATTCGTGAGAAGGTGCTGGAGGGGTCTCTTTCGGTCGAGCATGTTCGGAGTATGGACAACGTTGCTGACATATTCACAAAGGCGCGGGTGAAGGGGTCATTCACTCGGCTGAGGAGTTTACTTGGGCTGTTTTCAACTTCCCACTTCAAGGGGGAGTGTTGAAAATGTTGAAGTGTTAAGTTCGCGGTCTGGAAGGTGACCGCGCGGTCTGGTCTAACCGCGTGATCTTGCGGTCACTTCTGCGGTCTGACCTATTCGGTCTAGCCACAGTTTATTCGGCCTGACCGCCGTTCTCTCTGTCCAAGGCCGCCGAGGTGCGGCCGCGCGGTCTCGTTTGTGTGACCGCGTGGCGAGCTATTTTTCAGTACGGTGAGGTCGCACGGTCTGGTTCGTGTGACCGTGTGGCGAGCTGTTTTCTGTTCTGTGCGGGTTAAGCTGTTGACCACACAGGGTTATTGTTTTGGTATCCGACAGTCCGGTCTGGTGGCTGTCCGGGTTCTTGATGGTGCGCGCCGACTAAGGTTCTCTTAGTCGCGTGGTCTCCCCTTTTTGTTCGTATAAGCTGGTCCCTTGGCGATCTGCTGATGTATGCGGACACTGGTGTTGGTCTACTTGGTGGGCTGTTGTCTTAGTCGACTTGGCTGTGTTCGCGGTCCTGGGGGAGGTCTCGTATATACGAACACTGGTGGTGGGCGTCATGACCATGCAGGATGTCATGATCGCGCGGCTTCTTGGAGGAGTGGCGATCTCCTGGTCAGGTTTGAAGTCGGCGAGCTCACTAAGCACAGAGCAATCTTCTGCTGACCGCGCGAGTAGACCGGTCTTGGTCGCGCGGTCAGGGCGATGACTCTATCTCATAGGGTGGTGACTGGATCTGGTCCCACGTCTATAAATAGGTGTCACTGTAGCAGCAAAATCATCGCACCAAGTATAAGCTGATCTCGTGCCTAGAACTTGCGGTCTCATTTTTGTGACTGCCCGGTTTGTTGATTGAATTTCCTTTGTGCAGCTTCTGCGGATTGTGCGGACAGCAGAGGTCACCTCTTCTTCTAAAGTGTCCGGGCGGTCATGCGGCTTGCAGTGTGGGTTGCTGGAATTTGGGAGAATTAGTGGAGTTCGGGAGGTCCCAGAGTTTCAGTTGGTGTTGTTCAAGTCGCCGGCAGTCTGTTCGCGCGGTCTACTTTTCTAGTCGCGCGAACACCCAGGTCGCGCGGTTTGGCGGTCTCCGTGTTCAGACCGCCAGTTATCTTTCTTCAGCATTGTATTTTTCCTTTTGGTTTTGTGTACTGGCGAAATCATGTCTCGCCATGTATACCTCGCTCTGTAATGAAGATTTTTGTTGTTATCAATAATGATTGCTTTGTTTCATGTGCTTCTGGTTTTTGGCTGTAACTTTAAGTTGTATGATTCCTGCTCACTCCTAGATCTACGGAAATTTCACAGTAACTCCAACTCGTCCCACCATAGCTGCGCCTACCAATCAAGAAGGAAGGTTGCCAAAGAAACCTTTTGACCTTCCTCCGTATTAGTGGTCTTCAAGGTTTTTCTCACTCTCGATGCCCAATCCTCAGCTTGTGTCGGGGTTCCTGTCCCCGTGAACGTCGGAGGGTGGAAACTCAGAAAGTACTGCAGTTGTTGGTCCGGAGCTCTTCGTGCCCTCACCAGCACTGGTCTTTCAACCACGGGTTCAGCTGCCACAACCGGCACTGGAGCCACCCCGAGGGTAGGAGGCTGTCCAGGGACATGCCCTCCAGGTTGTGCAGTGAACATAGCGAACACCGCTTCATCTACCATCCTCATCGTCTCAGCAGAAGGAGGAGTAGGCACCTCAGTTGGTGCACTGCTCGCAGTTGAATGCGGGGGGCAAGACGGCTGTAACGCCCCTGAATTTTTGACTATTAATTTAATTATATTGATGACGTCATTATGACGTAGGGTGTTACGTTAGCGCGGAGTTAGCAGAGCGCCGTCGTTTGTGCGTTTTTGTATCCGTTGGGTCGTGTCGACCGAATTTTGAAACTACCCGAAATTGGAAAATTTTATGTTAGGAAATTAGATTATTTAATTTTAGAAAGGCCCTTAAAGTTTTGTGGCGATCCGAGCAATATTGGAGCCTCGGTGGTTTTTAGAAGATTTGTATGTATTTGGCGTTGCCGTAAACTTTGGAAATTTATATCTCGAGAACGGTACGTCGGATTTTGATTTCAACTTCGCCGTTGGATTCGTAGCGCCGCCGTTCACCTTTGGTGCGATTTTCGTCGGTTTCGGCTTTCGTTTGGTTTTGATAATAATGTTATATTATTATAATAATTATTATTATTATTAAGATACGTATATCAATTCGATTATATATATATATGGATTCGATTAATTCAATTCGATTATGTATATGGATTCGGTTAATTCATTTCGTATATACACTTAAAACTATTCGTTTATGTATATGGATTCGGTTAATTCATTTCGTTTATACACTTAAAACTATTCGTTTATATATATAACACAATTCGTTTATATATGTATAATTATTCTTTTATAAATATATTTATTTATATATTGATTCGTTTATGTACTGGTTTATATCAAAAGCATTCGCTGAAACCTTCTCAACCGGGTGTTTCCTACCCTTGTTATTTTTATTATTAATATTATTATTAACATAATTATGTTTATATATACACACACACGCGTATCCTTCTTCCTCCCGTGAAAACAAACCGAAAACCCTATCTTCTCCCTTACCCGACCCAAATCAGAGCGGAGGCGATGTTTTCCTTGAAACTTTCGATCGCCGCCATCGGAGCTCCGGAGCACAAAATCTTCGTCGGAGCATAGATCTGGAAAGCTCTCGCCGAGCTCTTCGCGTGTGTGGTAAGTATTTTGAGTTTCGTAGATTTTCGAGGATAGAGCCGGTAGCCCTAACCATCTTTTTCGCCCCAAAAGTTTCAGAGATCGTTCCTCGAGGTATTCTAGCGGTCGATCTTCGACGTGGAGCGAGTCGGAGACCGTCTTCTTCGAAAGGTTTGAGGCAAGTGGTGGACTCTTCCCCCTTGCCAAGTTATTGTTCGTTCTTTACCGTTCTTTCTACTTATATCTTATTTAGACAAGTATTTTCATATTCATTTTCTGCCAATGACCCGTATCCCGTAAAATTCGTCAAGTTATTGTAGATTCGTCAAATTACTCTCGTTTATAATGTCGTCAAAATGCCCTTAAATAGATTCGTCGAAATATCCTTAAGTAGAATTCCTTCAGCGTGATTTTGCCGAGTGTTCTTGTAATTCGTCGAAATAGTTTTAGGCTTCCGACGGGTAGTTAAGGCGATTCGTCAATTTTCGTCGAATGTCTTCGTTAGAGATTTCGCCGAGTGTTCTTGTAATTCATCGAAAGTAATTCGACGAATTCGTTGATATTTCTTGGGTTCGTCGAATGTATTTCGACGAATTTGCCATAAGTTTGGGTTTCCCTTGGAATTGTTTTCGGGTTTTTCTGTGGTGTCTGTTTTGGTCAGGATTTTTTTGTGAACCCCTATTCCCAGTTAGATGTTTTGGTCTGATGGTTGGTTGGAACGAATGTCTCCGCCTAAGTATATGTAGATTGTTGGTTGGTGGGCTGCAACCCCCGCCACAGTGCTTATTTTGTGCCTCGGATGTTTTGGTCTGATGATTGGTTGGAAATAATGCCTCCGCCTCAGTACTGTTTTATGGCTGGGATAGGAATTCACTTCTTGGGCAACTCAGCATCTTTCCTTTGAATGTTGTTGCAATGCAACTTTGACCGCAATTTATGCCAGTCGTTCGTTACTATTGGATGTTAATACTTCCTTGTTGGTTTTGCTGATGTTCACAGTTAGTCTTGATTGGGTTGGTAACCCTCTTTCGTTGAGTTTTCTCTTACTCTTTGATTTTAATGCCTTTGTGCTGAGACATTCTTTTCTTTTGAATGCCTCAGGTTTGTACCAGTAGCAGGTGGAGCTGACCGAGTTCTATTTCTTCAGACTTGTAGCAGTTGTTTTCTTACTCTCGCTTTGAGGGGGTAGATTGTTGTTTTCTTTTCAAGACTTGTTAGGGTTGTGAGTTCGTGTCAGTCTGTTGACGCTCATAGCCTCAGTTCTTTTATGTTGGACTTGTTCTTGCTATTTATATGCTACTACCGTTGTTTGCTATTTATGTAATTGCTCTATGGGAAGGTTTTATGTTAGGATGCATGGTAGTTACTTTATATACAAAACTGCATAATTCTTCATACATGACATCTCTTTTAAAACTGTTATCCTTCTATTTTGAAACTCGTAAAAGAACTCTTTTTACTTATAATAAATATAGAAATTTCATATCATTAGAATGTTGGTTAGTTCATCATGCTCATATAAGGTGAATTGCAGTAAATTATGTATTTTCTGCTGCGTAAACTTATGCTTTCTTATTTATGGACTAGTTGATCCATTAAATCGAGGGACACGGTAATTGAAAACCTTAAACCTAAATTACATTTTAAAACATAAAGTTCATGACTTTTTAAAGAAAAGTGTGAAGTTAGAGTTGCTTGATCGTCTGCAGTTGTCCCCTGCACGACGTGGCATTACAACGCATATTTTCTCTTACTCTGACGTATTATTTAATACGGAGAAAATGCGGGTTGTGAAAATCGCCCCGCTCCACTCCCAGGCGCCTATACATGTGCACAAAACACAATTAGGGACTAAGAGATAGCATGGATCAACAAAGGAACACACAAGTTCCATCACAATGCTACAATCATACTTGTAATGCATTCCTAAAGTGGACAGTTATTGGTTATTTACATGTCTTAACAGCGACGCACACATGTGCTCACCACCCCTTAAAAGAATTCGACCACGAATTCAGACGGAAAGGGATCGAGACCCGAAGCTGATACCAATTTGTAACACCTTCCCTGTTACATAGAATATAGTAGTAGGTCCGGCCGGGACCCCACGCCATATTAAATGAACAGAAGAGCGCGTTACTGAATTAGTTTCAAATAGTTAAGAACATAACCATCTCAGCACACAGAGTCATACAATGGAAGCATTTATTTTATTAAGGTAAAACCAGTTCACAACTTGTCCACTTAGTTACAGGGAATGAAATGACAACAAGGTTTGCTTATCATAATGTTTACAACAACTAGGTGACTTACAAATATCGGCCCGCAGACCGGTCACACATGAAAAATAGTAAACATATCAACTTGGCATTCGAGGACCAGCACAGCAGCAGAGGCTTCAACCCGCTATTTCCCGCTAGTCTCGCCCAGACCTGTACAAACAAATCCACCAAAGGAGTGGGAAAACATGCAACCAGTCAGCTTTAGCTGACCCAGATATAACGACCCCACCCCATGTCCGGGGTGGTGGTACTTCTTCCCTGCAAGCAAGCAATAGCAGCATATATTTCACAGACGTGTCTAAGCACTGCATAGAAACAATCACCATATACGTTGACTCTCGGCCGCACGTATTATACTCTCAAGGCAAGCTCCATCCACAAGTCCTTTATCAACTTGGATGGTCATTTGAGCTAAGTCGTACACACCAATGTTTTCTGGCACTCTTCCATAGTTCGGTGCACCGAGGGGCGACCTCTTCCATAGTTCGGTGCACCGAGGTTCAGATCAGCTAGGCCCGTGCTCAATCATCATGATCAACTCTGCATGATGCGGGTAAGATTTCACCTTGGCCTAATCACATAGACGACCCCACAGGGTCATCTCCCCGGCCCCCAGGGCCACTGGCCATCATACTGCGGAATGTTGAGGACCACTGGCGCTACCGCCAGTGATAATGCTAGCGCCTGGCGCTAGTAACAGAACCCAGTTATGCTACCTTTTCCCAGTATTGTCTGGGAAACCCCTCCAGAACTCCTCGCAGCACGTCTCAGTACTCAGAACCCATAAAACACAGCATATATTACGGAGTCTTCTCCGACACACAATAAGCAAGCATCTCCAATCCAGACAAACCTGTCTAGATGGGCTTCACACAACATGCATATGTCCGTTCTTTGATTCTGGAATCTAAATGCAAATCCTGTGGGGATAACATCAACCCATCGGAAGAACCCATCTACTACTTAGTAGAAGTCTCCTAAATCATGCAAATCAAAGGATGCACATGTCCAAAGATTAGGGAGGAGAATTGTTATCCTCGGCGCTCATTTCGGTGCCATAGGTCTGAGGTTGATCCAGAGGGAACCTGCTGAAATAGCTTCCTCTCCGCGGAGTCGACGATGGCACAAGCACGCTAGATCTCCTTCGCGGATTCACTCCAACTAGTGACCTTCCCAAGCTCTCAGCTTCCTTTGTTGTGGAAAATACAGAGAACTATTAGCCAAGTGAGAAGGACAGCCGAAAACCATCCTTTTATACTCTTCCGCTACCGCCAGCGCTAGCTACTAGTGCCTGGCGCTAGTCTAGATTCGGTACCGCTTTAAGACACTACCACTAGCACTAGCGCTACCGCCTGCGCTATCAATTATCAACAAATCCTCTTGCGTTCAACACGGTTTGTCGAAATACATTCATCGAAACACAGTCATTGAAAAAGCTACCGCTAGCGCTACCTCCGGCGCTAGCAGTCGACAAGGCATCTTGATGTTTTTGACGATACAAACAAGTCCCTCCATCGATATGTTATAAATTGGACGATAAGAGCTACCGCCGGCGCTAGCTCCTGTCGATCGGGCACTGATCCCGTCGATCGACTCCCGATCCCATTGACTCATCAACGATACGTAAGTCCTCTTGTGTTACCGTCGGCGCTAGCACTAGAGTCTAGCGCTAGCTCCAAGACTTCATAACAATGAATTGCACTTGAAAATGAGGTGCACTTTTATTATAATGACCCAGAAGCTGACGTCCGATCGTGACAATGTCCACCGATCTAGCCTCATCTGGCCTCACTACCGGGCTGCAGCCCAAGCACCCCAACCCCTCTCCAGCCTACTGGCGAGTTGTTGGTGGCCACAACCTCCCTTTGATGATGTAAACTCGATAGTCAAGTATGCACCACAGGGACTTCCCAGGAGGTCACCCATCCCAGTACTACTCCAACCCGAGCACGCTTAACTATGGAGGTTTTCCACTTCTCATCACCAATTGAGCCACATTGTTAAGCGTACTCGGGTTGGAGTAGTACTGGGATGGGTGACCTCCTGAGATTCCCCATGGTGCATGCTTGACTATCGAGTTTATCTTATCAAAGGGAGGTTGTGGCCACCAACAACCCGCTAGTAGGCTGGAGAGGGGTTGGGGTGCTTGGGCTGCATCCTTGTAGTGAGGCCAGTTGAGGCTAGATCGGTGGACGTTGTCTCGATCGGACATCAGCTTCTGGGTCGTTACAACTTGGCCAGGAAGAGAAGAAGGGACTAGATAAAACAACTGCCAGGTTATGAAGAATGGAGCCCAAAATCTACAAACATCATATTGTATACATGGAATCAGTTTGGCAGTCAAGGCATAAATATCTCAAGATATTATAGCACTCTAGAATGGACCAAACATGAGGAACAAGAGAGAAAGAGAAGGATTCACATAAAGAACAATCCTAATGGACCTCCTCCAGATATATCCCTAAACCACTAGTTATGCTGACAAGCAAAGGAGAAAAGCTGTTTGGGATAGTGATTAGAAATCAAGTTATGATTAAGAAAAGGATTGACACTTTTGGGTTTATGATGTTCTTATTAAACTCTATAATGTAAACATTGTTCTGATTTAATATAAAATGAAATGTTTACTTTATGCCTTGTGTCAATTCTATTTATTATAATGAATGTGTGTCTATTATTGTATGAGGTTCTGACTTAATGGGGAGATTGTTGGGAATGTTGACCACAAGATTCTTGATTTGAAGAAGGCCTCATAATAACAATGAGCACATCATGTATTTGATATTCTATTTTAGTTTTGAATTGACAAGTACAACAAATGTGCATGGCTAATGTTGGGTTAGGTTTATAGTCTATCAAACAATATTTTTCCTATGTAATCCCTCATTGTGCAAAACATATGTTGACTTATGATCAAACACTATATTAGACTTGTCACTATCAAGGAAAAGTCACTTGAAGAAGATCAGGGTATGATGCTGCAAAGATATCCAATAGGTTGGATTAAGCCTAAAATTAGCTAAGGCAAATATCGGCTAGATGATCTAGACGACAAAGCTTCTATATCGTCGAGACCACTGCTGTATCAGCTAAAAGTTCTCGACGGTAGAAAACTTTCTAAGACAAATATCAGTTAGATGATCTAGATGACAAGGCTTCTATATTATCGAGACCAGTGCAGTATCAGTTAGAAGTTCTCTACGAATAAGATGTATGTCGACTAGAAGCAGTATCTACTAGAAGGCCTATATTGTCTAGAATACTGATAAGTAAAATTTAAGATATAATTTTCCTCATATTTTACAAACTATAGGCAAGAGCACATATCGTTCATAGTATAGGATATTTGTAAATAAATATCAAATGTCGTATTCCAAGGGTCTGTTGATTACTTCTACTCACACAAATTAATATTATTTTATCTAAATATAAAAAGATTTGTAGAATAATAAAAGAGAAAAGGAAGAAGAGAACATTCGATCGAAAATCCTTCTTAAGTTGAATAAATTGTAAAATCTAAATTCATAACAAATATTATAGAATAATTCGACCGTGGAGGGTCCCAAATTATGAATGTGTCTCTCTCGAGAATACGCTACCAACTAACCTTAGGTTGATCGATTAGGACCCCTTAGCCAGTCGAAACCCATAAGCTCGCTTTAGGCGGTGAACCACTATTGGATTTGACTCCAATCTGGAAGATTTATGTTATCCTCTCCCGAGGAGTGCATGCAACTCCTTTCACCAATGAATGATCTACATAAATTCACGGATCTCTCGATCAACTAGAAAATGAATCAAGAATTTAAATCCATATACTAGCAATATGAAATCAATCAAATAAAATCAAAAGTGAATCGTAATAATTCTAAGACTAAAGTTACGAAAATTAGCGATTACAAAATAATAAACTTAAGAATTCTTCCAAACGAATGCTACTAGCTACTAAAAAGAAGAACATTTTTATTTCTTTGAAAAGAAAAGTACAAATGCAAGTAAAGTAAAGCTAAACTAGGAAGTAAAAGTAGAAGGCATAAAATAATATTACAATTTGAAAAATGTAAGAAAAACTATACAAGAAATGATCCAATCTAAGCAAGGAATGGATTCCCTTCACCATGGCAGCAGCTGGGATTTTATAGTGAAAAATCTGAAGTCACACCCCTTGGTCACGCCCGTGACCAAGGGCGTGTAAGGTGCGAAACCGACATCTTGAAAGCCCGACAATATTCGGTGAAAAACTGCCAAACTTCATTAATTGGAGGGTCATGCCCCTTGGTCATGCCCGTGACCAAGGGTGTGTCTTAACCTGGTCTGAGAATGGTGGGAAATGGTGCGATTTGGAGTCAATTCGGCAGTTGTGGGAGAGGTCATGTCCTCGGTCACGCCCGTGACCGAGGGGCATGTAACTTTAAATGACGTGGTAGGGATTTCTGGCAGCTGGAGTCGAGTCATGGTCGTGACACTATGTCACGCCCGTGACTTGGGCGTGTAACTTGGGATTTTTACAAAAATGCTCCAAATTAACTCCTGGTTATGGCAGCAAACTCCAAATTGTTATTAGCAGCCCAATTACTCCTGAAATACAAGAAAGAAACTAATTAGTCTATTATTATAATAAAATAAAGTAAAACTTTATTACTTAATACTAAAATAATATAGTAAAATATAGATAAATAATGTATTATCAAATACCCCCATACTTAAGCTTTTGCTATTCCAGAGCAAAACTAATTTATAAATATGAGGAGAATCCATAGGACATTTCAAAAAGGATAACTTCTAAATATGCACTCTAAATAATATATGATCAACATCAAAACAAGTTAAAAATAAAATTTAGACTCATAAGAAAGAACTTATAATTCATAAATTGAATTGAGTAGAATAAATATTTGTTTCAAAATTCTCTAACTAAATTTTCATAATCAAAATTGCATTGAATTAAGCAAAAATAATCTAAGATTAAAATTATAGAAATTTTAAACATCATAAGAAACTTTTTAAAAAACTTCAAAATATTATCTAACCACTCTCATATTAATCTTTGATTAGCAATTGATATTAGATAAAATAGGGTAAGAATTGGCATAGAAGAAATCCTTTATTTAGGAAATGATGAATTTTATCCTCTTATTCCCATCTTTTATTAAATTTTCTTCTTCTTATACATATCCCAAATGTATATGTTTAGGAGTGATGAATTTTATCCTCTCAACTCCATGCTATATAATCTTTTACAAATTTGGGAGCATATATTTAGGAATAATGAATTTTATCCTCTCATTCCATGACATATGATCTTCTATAATTTTTTTTAAAAAAATCCAACAAAAGATAAGGGAAAGGCTGGGGTTTAAAGGTTATAAAATTCCCAAGAGCAATATTTTGAGAGCATAGAAAATACTTTTTAGCAATCTTAAGCATCCATGAGCTAAAATTAATATAAGTAAATCTAAAAATATTAAGCACAATTTCTACAAAATTGAATTATGAAATTTAAAGAGAGAAAGTAAAACAAAGAAATATTCAAAACAAACCAAGATAATGAAAAATTCATTCAATCAAATTAATCTAAAGATTATATCTAACCATTTTTAAAGAGACATAAAATATAGAAATGCAGGAAAAGTAGACTCCTTAAGAACCCTATAAAGAAAACTCATAATTAAAATCCATTTTGTCTAAATGAACTTTGGAGAAATTTAATATTACAAAATTTATTTTATTAGAATTATTTTATTTTTTTTATTAAAATAAAACATACATATTTTTTTATATTCTTGGACTTCCCAAGGGCTACCCAATGTCAGGCTCGCAAGGTACTAGGCGGTTTTGTGGGATGAAAGTCCAATGCGGCCCTTTCACATGAAATTAGATATTTAAAGTTTTATAATTTTTTTAGTATTTTAATTTTGCATAAAAAGGAAAATCAGACACAAAGCTATAAAATTTACAAGAAAAGAAAACATTTTTTTGTATTTTATAAATTTTTAATAACAAAATTCGAAAAGAAAGAAAAGAAAAACAATTTTTGTTTTAAAGTTTTCAATTTTTTATTTTTAATAAAAAACATAAGAGAATACACCCCCATACTTAAAAATAAACATTGTCCCCAATATTTATAAGCCAAGTAGGAGGGGGGACAAGTAAAGAAATTGAGAAAAAAGTTAATTACAAGAA